>CM033441.1:6250000-7500000 GCA_019425775.1 Rafetus swinhoei
AGGAGCAGGCTGGGGTGGGATAGCTGAACAGGAGGTAGGGTACAGAAGCAGAGTGGAGGTGTGGAGTCTGGGCAGGCGAGGGACTGCAGGGCTGGAGCCCCAAGCCTCCAGGACCAGATCCAGGCAAGCCAGGGGCTGGATCCGGCCCTTGAGCCGTTGATTTCTCACCCCTGCAATGAAGGAATTTAATAGAACAGTGGTGGGCAAGCTGCGGCCCATCAGGGCTCTATGTGTGGTCTGCAAGATACTGTGTTTACCGTTGCCCACACGCAGGGTTGCCAGATTCTGCTGGTTTCTGTCTGTCTGGGTTTTTTTTTCCTGTTGGTATTACTGAAGTGACACACATGTAAAGCCAGGGCACGTGAAGGGAGGGGCGGGCTGATTGCACACAATACTGACCGTGAGAGCTGGGCGCTCCCTCTGTAGCCAATCACAGCGCTGCTCCAGATCAATCGGCACCACCCTGCTAATTCTAGGCACGCAAGCGCAGTGAGCAAAACTGCCCTGTCCCGGGAGACCGACTTGGTTACGGCCCACGGAGATGAAGGAGGCCACTCATGCGGCCCACTCACTAGCCTCGGTTGCCCGTCGCTGTTACCGAGCAAGGCCTCAGCCAATGAATCCTGAACGTCATCCAGAGAGAGAGCATGGCCTTACCTGGCATCATACTGGTAAATGCTATCGTCCTCTGTCCAATGAAATCCCGCCCAATGGGATCGTGATCCCACACGAGGAAGCGTATCAGCGCAATCTCTGGCATGTGCACTGTGAACACCAGCGTCTCCTCCCACATCGGATTAAAACCTGGGGATCGGAGAGTCAGGTTTTATTATTTATAGTTCGGTGGCACCTGGCAGCCCCCGCGATGGGCCAGAAACCCACTTAGTTCTTGCTGTTTTGTTGTGCTGAAGAGTCTTGGTCAAGGGAGGAGATGAACAGCTGTCTACACTGTCATTCCCACAGAGCAATGGTCGCTCTGATGGACCCTCAAGGTATTCCTTACACACCTGGAACTCCAACCGCAGTGGTGTAAGAAAGACAAGACTTTAACTTTTCTCATAAACATTTTTCTCTTCTCTGAAGGTCTCCCGGGCAACAGAACAAGCAGCAGATAGACCCGAGAAGTTGCTGGCTTCCCGTCTCTTGTCCTGACCACTGCCCTTCTCTGACAAAGAGGAATGTGATATGAATCTACAGATTGATCTATTCGTGTCTGATCTCATGGCATTCAGACTAAAACTACCCAGCACTCCCTTACCTAGACCCTGATTCAGCAAAACACGTAAGAACATGTGTAAGCATCTTTGAAATTAACACGTAAGCATGTGCTTAAATGCTTTATTACAATGAATCCCACGTTTGGCCCATTGCAGCTCCATGCAACAAAATGACCCTTCAAATGTCATGTCCAAGCATGTGCTACATGGCAAGGGGGAAAACAAAACAAAATAAAACAAAAACATGATCTCACCATTGTCGTCAACCACTCTAGTTTGCTCTTTGTAGCAGTCCACTGGTAACCCTATGATCTCGACCTCTACAAATGGATCTATAATCTGGAAAAGAGACAGGAAGGACTAGTAAACCAGTTTAAACAGAAATTAAGTAATATCCTGATCTTCACCGCAAAGGCATCACACACTATTGCAGATGAAAGAGCCATGGGCAGATGGGTAATTTGTTGCTCTGCAGCTAAAAGACATAGGACTACATCACACTAAAAAAGTAACTGCCTTAATCACCATCCGTCGACCATTTCCCCACTGATTCAAAATGGGTGTTACAGCTAACAGCAAGTTAACAGATATCTCTATGGGAATATCTTGAAAATCAGTGTACATCTAAGCAGAAGCTTTAAGAATTTCTTCAGGGTGGTCACCATTGCAAAGAAGTTGTAAAGAGATGACTTGCAAAACAACATATACTGAGTGAGTTCGGGGAGCATGTGATTGTAAAAGGCCATGTCTACACTAAATGGAAGATCACCACTGCCATGATCAATCTTCCGGAGTTTGATTTAGCGAGTCTAGTTAAGACTCACTAAATCAAACTCAGAGCGTGCCCCTGTCAGTACCGGTACTCCTGCTTGTGTGAGAAGTAAGGGAATCAGACAGGAGCATTTGCTCCTGTCGGCCTCCCGTTGTGGGGATGGTGGGGAAATGTAAAACAAGGCATGTTCAGTCCAGCTACGTAATTAACATAGCTGGAGTTGAGTATCTTGCTTTGACCTTCCCCTTTAGTGTAGACCCGGCTGAAGATCTGTGTGTCTGGAGAAGCAGCCTGGTCCAGTAGATTAGACAATGGACGAGGACTCAGGGCACGTGGATTCTGTTCCATTCTTTGACCTTGGGCAAATTACTTCTGCTCGCTGTGCCTCCTCTTCCCCTCCCACTATCTCTTTAGACGGGAGGTTTTTATGACAGGGCATGTGTCTTGCTGGGGATTTACACCTGCACAGAACAACGGAGCCCTGGTCTCAGCTGGAAACTCTAGGAACTAAAATTAACAATAGGGAGGATGAGGAATAGTAACTCAACAATTAGGTAGATCCTTTTGCTACTGCTCTCAGCCAGTGTGTGCTTCTCACCAAACACAGAGTGCACACAACCACCACTCAATACTGTCTCAGCAGGGAGAAAGGCCTTTCCAGTAATTGCTGTCTAAGAAACCGACAAAAAGAATAAGGAATCATCTCAAATCTGGGACCAACTAAACTGGAATGAGACAAAAAAACAAAAAACAAACCTGGCTGGTCTGAGTAATGGTTGTAGGCTAAAGTTTTGCTGTTCAGCAGGAAACAAATGTTCAGCACAAGCTATAAGCATAAGGGATACTTTGTCACTAAAGACAAACACAAACATCTTGCCTCCTTTCCTTACTGCTTGCAAGACAATTGAACTTCCAGTACAAATAACCTTGTTCAGCATGGGCAGGAGGTAAAAGCCCAACTGGGGAAGGCAAGTACCAGCCCTGCCCCGCCCCTTCTGCCTGAGGGCCGCCCCTGGAACTAAGCCCCGCCCATCCCCATCCCTATCCTTCCTGGTCACGTGGAGGGCTGGGGCTGTTGTGCTGTGGCCCTGACCCGGCCCTCCCCGGCAGCTAGGGGAAACCATGCTGCCATGCCGTGGCCCCATCCCACCTTGGTGGCTGGGGGAAGCCGGGTTGCCGCGCCGTGGCCCATTCCCTCCCGGCTGGCAGCCCCAGCATTCAGCAGTTGGGCACACAGGCAGTTTTGGGAAGGCTGTGCCTTCTCTTGCCTGCATTGCTGGCCGCCCATGTTGTTCAGACAGTTCTGTTCTGCAAAAGGCTTTGGGGCAGGGCCTCTCTTGTCGCAATGTGTATAAGGTACCTAGCAGAACTAAATCCTGATCATTGATTGAGGCCTCTAAGTCCTGCCACAAGGCCAAGAAAAGAAAAGGGTGAGGTTGTCCAAAGAGCTAAGAGCTAGTCTACACTGGAAAGTCTACAGCAGCAGAGTTGCAGCATCTCAGTGCAAATAACACCTCTGCCACTGAGGGATTCTCCCTTCCATAAATCCACCTCCTGGAGAGACGGCAGCGAGGTCGGCAGAAGAATTCTTCCACTGACCCAGCACTGTCTTCACTGGGAAATTATGTGGGCTTCACTACGTTGTGCCGGACTGGGCATTCTTCCAGAGCAATGGAGCTAGGTCAACCTGTTTAGCATAGACCAGGCCTAAGTGACTTTGGGGCAGGTGATGCAGCAGCTTTCAGTGTATGTCTATGCAGCAAGTGAACACCCACCACTGGCCCATGCCATCTGACTCAGGCTTGTGGGGCTTTTCCAGCCGGGATTTTTAAATTGTTAACATTTCAGGCACCAGGCGGATTTGAAACTGGGACCTTTAGAGCTTAGTGTAGGAGCCTCTACTGCTTGAATTATACAGCCAGCTGGCTCCCAGCTTAGGCTGTAGAGCTCCCTTGTTCTTATCTCTCGCTGTAAGTGGTCTAAGTGCCACAACATGGGACAGTGACGCACACGAGGTGTGTGGGTTACATAAAGATAGACCCGAGCTGTGAAACTGCGATCCCAAAAGATTAAAATTGGTTGAAAATGTTCTGGCAGAACTATTTGCTGCCAGAAAAACAAAAGAGGATTCTAGAAAATCTAAACATTGAATGGGAATGTATCGCTCCCTTCAAAATGTTCACAAAAGTATCCAAACATTTCATTTCAGCTCTATTGTTTTGACTTCTAATCGGTAAAACGTTAACTACAGTGAAAGCTGTGTTGTCCGGCACTCTGCTAACCAGAAAGCTTTGTTAACCGGCACTGCCCCCAGCCACAATACTGCCACGTCTTCAGGTGTGTCTGTGCACCCGACTCCTCCCTGTCCAGCCGGCTGTTGCAGGGCTTCTGACATCATCAGCGGGAGCGTCCTTCCTCCTCAGCCTGCCACGACCTGCCACAAGCCAGATCTGCCAGTAGGGGGCAGGACCAGAGCAATAAGCTTTGTGATCAGGCTCATTCCATTAACTAGTGGCAGCCCAGCTTCACAGAAGATTAATCTGCCCCGCCCAGTCAGTCAGCTCCCTGCATGAGCCCTGAGCCTCTGACTGGGTGGGGCTGATTAATCACCTGTGGAATGGGTACCCCCATTCCCCAAGAGTGCCCGAGAGCAACGCTTTCCCTGTATTTCCCTTTGCGGAAGAATTCCAAGGCAGGTGTTTCATCCTGATTCGGGACAAAAACAAATGTTGAAATACTGTAATCTCCCATGGGATAGAGTGACCACATTTCTGCCAGATATGCTGACTATCTTAGGCACTGGCACAACCCCGGCTCAGCCGTTTTCAGCTTCTCCCTGCCCTTAAAACCTTCCTGGTTTTGTTTTAAAAACTTTATTAGGGAATTATTCCTGCCCAAAGGATCCATTTGTCACCTCCCTCTGCTTGTGAAGCCACAAACCTCTCCCGAGAATGTAAGTGTGATGTCACACACGGAGGTTTGCCTCACCTGAGGGCAGGGAATAGGCAGGAAGGCGAGAGAGAAAGGAAATGAACACCCTCTCTGAGGAGAAGACAACCTGTGCACAGCCCACGTGCCTTTGGCAGTAAAAAATGGGAAGTGAAAGAATGATGTTGATTCATTTTATGTGGGGGCTATCGTGGCCCGTTAATCTTTCAAGATCTGTTACTTGAAACTACTGTGTTAGATGTGCTGCTGCTCCTTCCACCCCACCAATGAATATAGTTTGGGAGCACCTAAAGGCCACACCGGAGATCAAGACCCTATTATGCCAGGCACCTGCAGAGATGTAGAGGTTCTTCCTAACCCAAAGAGCTTTCAATCTCAACACACAAGCGGACAAAAGGCTGGAAAATGGAGACTATATTATCAGAGTTTCACAGATGTGAACCGCTCTCAGATGTGAGGAGATTATGTGACTCCCAACGGGAGTTTGTGGAAAAACTAGGACAATATCTGCCAGGCAACAATCCAGCTACTCAACTGCTTCTGGCCAGAATCTTCATCTGGATTATGGACAACCACAGCCGATGGACACCTCTCTCAACATCGGAGAAAGTGAATTACGGAGGAAAGAGGGAATGCAAATGTATTCGAAAGCTTAAATTGCTTCACGGTAGCCTTTATTGTGACCCTTGGGCAACTGCTTTCCACTGATGTGAGAAGGGAGAAAAATTGTTCTCCTTGGCCACTGAGGATAGGTCAAGAAGCAACGGGCTTAAACGGCAGCAAGGGAGGTTTAGGTTGAACATTAGGAAAAACTTCCTGTCAGGGTGGTTGAACACTGGAATAAGTTGTCTAGGGAGGTTGTGGAATTTCTGGAGATATTTAAGAGCAGGTTAGATAGACACCTGTCAGGGATGGTCTAGATGGGTGCTTGGACCTGCCGTGAGGGCAAGGGACGGGACTCGATGACCTCTCGAGGTCCCTTCCAGTTCTAGTGTTCTATGATCAATCCGGTTTAGTGGCCAAAGGACATCAAAATATTTCTCCACTCAGAGGTTCAATTCTGGTTCTAATGGGCTAAAGAGCCAATGGGAAATTTTACTTGGAGGTAGCTGCTCAGTCTTAGCATTTCCTAAAGACTAGTGTTTAATAAAGGCACACGGGCTGTGCTCCGCAAGCAACTGATACAGAACCGCACATGAAATAAGAAGCCCCAATACTGACAAAAGGCTACAATTTTGGCTCATTTCGGTCTGGCTGATGTTGTTTCATGGCCCCCCACATACACCCTTAGCCACTCTACAAGCCAAACTGAAGAAGGGGCGGGACAAGAGGGCACAACATGCGCTGGAGGCTAGGAATAGCATTTGGATAGGCAGAGGACAAGAAGGACCCTCAAGGAGTTTCATTTGTCTCGGCTGACGAGCTCCTTAGTCTCATGCGTTTTTAAGGCCAGGCGCTGGGTTTCGCTGGCTCTGTTTGGGCGCTGACGAGCACGGCAGTGAATTGAGCCGTCACAGTGATTGAGCATCTTGGCTCTTCTAACTAACATATCCTAACGGGCTCCCTGATGCTTGAGGGAGGAAAGGCACCTGGTGCTCCTGGAAGCTTAATGAGCTGCATGATACATTCAAAGTAAAGGGCCGGGTTTCCCACAGAAACAAATGCAAAACAGTTAAAGCCTGGTCCAGACCAGCTCCTGGACAGACAGACAGAGACAGACAGACAGACAGACAGACACTCTCCAATCGGGGAGCCACGTCACCCGTTCACCATTTCCCACCTCTCCTCTGTCTCCCAGCATGGAGTCCCGTGGCTTTGGTAGCTGTTGCCCACTGATTATCCTCAACACCAGCTGCTTCTTCATCTGACTGGGGAGAGGGTCTTCAGAATTTGGGTTGAAGACACCTGTGGGGGCAAGAATCCAGAGAACATAAAGGGAGACCGGCGCCATTTTACGGATGGTGACGTTTTCCTCCAGCTCTTCCTCGCTCTTCTCCTTGTTTAGTTGCATCTACAACTACAAACTACACTTAGGAAGGTGCCCCACCCGGTTGCCTCAAGCACTTGTACTCATAGATCCAACAATCAAAAATGTGCCATAGTTGTCGCTAAAATCTTTACAAGCAAGTGACACACTGGCATGGCAATCTGGATACTTTTGAGCACAGCAAGCCCCCAGGAAAAAGTCAATTGCTCACAAAGGCCGATGCAAAGAGCTGTAGCTGCAAATATCGCATGTTGCCAAATTAATCACCAGGCAGCAGGTTACTGAGCCAGTGGCACTTAGAGGTGGGGTCAAACCAAAACCTGGATGTGTGTGTCACATAATTTTGTGGGGTGGCTTTCAAAACCCAGACCTGTATGTCCTGGCTTTGGAAGCGTCACCGATTGTTTTTATAGCCTAAACTCTGGGATTCGCTGGAGGGAACTAATTCAGAACACACTGACACCATCAGCTTGGGGTGCTGGGAAGGGCTCTGCTGTGTCCTTCCTGGCTTACTAGAACAGAAAGAAACCGTCAGTTGGCAGCAAATCAGAAGCTAAAAGAGCATTTTGAAGACAAGATCAAGCACGGGATAGTAATGAATGGCTCTGCCATAGAGCAGTGGGAGGAGATGGGACGTTGCAGCAAAGGAGATAGGAAAATACATTCCATTTACTTAAACAGTGCAGGGTTAGGCAGCCACCAAGCCAATGGAGAACAGCGAGAGTTGTTTACATGCAACAGTGCAAACACTAAGGCAGTATTACAATACTCTGCTCAAGGCCATACTGTCAGAAATAAGCAGGATTCCAGAGAGAAAGTGACGAATTCAACAGGAAATCGACACAGTCGAAAAGGAGGGCTTCATCTTTCTCAGGGACAAATCTATTTGAGTGGAGCCTGAAACAAACACAGAGACCCTGCCCTTACCAGCAAGGTGCCTTCCAGGGAGATAGTCATTACGCCTCCCATAAAGAGGGGTTCTAGGTACTCAAAGGCGCCTGTGTAGAGTAAGGCCTAAAGAAGGACCTCACCGGCACAGCCCTATGCACGACCCTAAAATATCCCGCACCCACCTGGCTCTGCCTAAGCGTTGTTCTAATCACAAGCACACTAGTGTAATCGATTTAATTAATCTAATCTTAATACAAGTGCATGCAATAGCAATTGCGGTACCATTTTTACATATCTGCTTTGGCAAGTCAATCAGGTTACCATGGCATTCCCTTAGGAAGTGGTAATGAACACCACAGTGATGTTATGACTTCAGTGGTGAGCACTGTACACTAGGGATGCTAAATTTAGATTAATCAACTAATCACACAGTCGATGGAATTTCCCTCGACTACTCAATTAGTCGATAACACCGCCTCCGCCTTCGAAATGTAGAAGAGCCTCACCGGGCTCTTGTACATTTCAAAAGCAGAAGCGCTGCAGGGAGCACGGGGCCAGCGGGAACTCAAGCAGTCCCCCACTCGCCCCATGCATCCCGCGGTGCTTCTGCTTTTGAAATGTGCTACATCTCAAAGGCAGAAGCACCACCAGTTCCCCGCTGGGTCCCCGCACCTCCATGGAGACGGCGCTGGGCAGAACCGGCTTTTAAGTTGGCTCCCCCCAGCACTGGCTCCTGCTCCTCCCCCCTTGCCACCTGTCGCTGATAGAGGCAGCGGGGGAGAGGGAAGCGACTAGTCGAGTCGCTAGTTGACTGTCTGATAAGCATATGCTTATTCGATAGCTGACTAGTCAACTAGTCGCTTACATCCCTACTGTACACAACCACCAAACAAACAAAAAGCCCTCCTCCCCTAATGTGCCAAAGTAGAATTGATAAAGATGTCTAAGATTTGGTCCACACTTTAGTGAGATACCCATGGCTGGATCCTGCCAGCTGACTTGGGTGAAAGGGCTGTTTAATTGCAATGTAGATGTTCTAGCTCAGGTTGCAGCCTGAGTCCTGGGACCCTCCTGCCTTGCAGGGTCCTAGAGCCCAACTCCAGCCTGAGCCTGAATGTCTCCACTGCAAATAAACAGCCCCTCGGTCCAAGTGCCATGAGCCCGAGTCAGCTGGCACAGCCAGCCACAGGTTTTCACTGCAGTGTAGACAGACTCTCTGCCCTGGTCTACACTAGGGCTTTATTTCGAAATAACCCCCCTTAGGTTGAATTTATAAGCAGAGCGTCCACACTACCAAGCCCGTTATTTTAAATAATGGGCCACTTAATTGGAAATGTGTACTCCTGCTTTTCATCAGGAGTAACGCTAATTCTGAAATAGTTATTTCAAAGTAATGGTAGTATGGATGCTCCGGTGCCGCTGTTTCGAAATAACTAATCCCCAGAGTAATTCGAGCTAATTACTCCCCAGGGCTTCCTGGGGCTCTAAGTCCGAGATAGTACATCCACATTAACGGGCCTGCTTCGGACTAATTTCAAGGCTTCCCCATTGCATGGACATGCTAATTCGATTTTGTTAAATAGGGAATTATTAAGTTGACTTTACTAATTTTGAAATAGTTTTCTCATGTAGACATGGCCTCTCTGACTTAGAAACCCAGGCCCTGCGGACTTTCAATGGGACTTGTGGCTCCTATGTCATTTAAGCGCTTTTGAAAACCCTACCCCAAAGTCTTACGATTATGACGGCAAATGAGGATATAAACCCACATGCAGCAGGACCTGGGGATGTGTCTCCCAAACTCTGTCCCGCTCTGCATACCATCAGTGCTCTTCTAGCTTTACTGACTATCGAATCTCTTTGTTGGGATAATGTTCAGTTCCCCCTGCTGGGTTTCATGATCTACAGGGAGAGCAATCTGTCACCCATCCAGGCTACCAAGCCTGCAGCACTTACATTTACCTGTCAGCTGATACTCTCAGTTGGGATTCTGTCTCCATGAAAGAGAAAGACTGGGGCAGCACTCAGTGCAGTGGGGGGTTGTGAATTCTTGCCCGACTCGGCTAGGCTGATGGGGAGAAGCTGGTGCCTTACGGAGTGAGAGCCTTCTAGAGATCCAGGAAATGGATATTTTATGTGCTGGCCCCAATCCCTGTACCACTTTGGATGCAAGCAGCGGTTGGTTTGTCGTGGCAGGGATGTAGGTGCCTTAATGCAGTCGTGCACCATCCCTGGAGCAAGCCCATCCAAACTCCATTCAGGGGGAAGCCTCCACATCCCCAGCCCATCCCTGCTGCTTCTACGGAGCATGCAAGATGGAAACTCTTGCGAGGACGAGTCTCTCTTTTTTGAGGGGGTTGAGGGGGGGGGGGGATATGGGCCTCATTTAGCTTTATCTGAGACTCTATTAGACAACATATGTGCCTACAGTTATGCACAGGGCATGTGTATCAGATACACAGCCCGTGTGCCAGTACACGCAGTCTCCACCTCCAAGAGTGTTAATGAATAAGTCTCTGGTACATGTATTGGGAACACATGAATCCATCTCAATGCATTCAGAGACCATGGGGGTTAAGGGGCCAAACCTGCTCTCGCTTACGGCAGAGTAATTGAGGAACAACTTCACTGATGCCAACCGAGCTCATGCCCATGGAAGAGCAGGATCTGACCTGAAGTTCCAAAGGACTTCCGATGGCTGGTGGAAAGGCCCCAGCAGCTGCACACGTACACTCCCGCGCAACCTTGTAAACCGCTGGAAAATCCACACCCCACACCCGGACATAACGAGTTACTGACTCCTACGGCCCCAGCCCCATCACTTGCTGGTGTATCCCACAATGCACAGCACTGCCATGCCTCTTTCCCTCCTGAAGTACCAATCCCACCCCCAAGGACCTCCCCCTTCCTCTGTGGTCCCCACTAGCTGGCTGGTCCTTACCTTGACACATGCACTTCGGTTTGAGGACATAGCCACAATTCCCATTGGTATTAAACTTGGCCCGATTCAGCTGCAGCATTCGCCCCTCGGACTGATAGTTCAATGCGACTGTGGCAAAGAAGGAGGCAACAATATTAAGTCCGTTGAGAGCGTTCACAGGAAAGAAAACCGGCGTGTGTTTTAAACTTTGTTCTCTGGTGACAGCTAGCCAGAGATGTTGGAACCGTGACTCCCCCTCCCCCCCCCAATGCTTAAGATATCACAGCTCTAGAGACAGTGACTAGGGGGAGAGATAGATACATTGGAGGACAGGGACAGGGTCCAGAGTGACCTAGACAAATTGGAGGATTGGGCCAAAAGAAATCTGATGAGGTTCAACAAGGACAAGTGCAGAGTCCTGCACTTGGGACGGAAGAATCCCAAGCATTGTTACAGGCTGGGGATCAACTGGCTAAGTAGCAGTTCTGCAGAAAAGGACCTGGGGGTTACAGTGGATGAGAAGCTGGACATGAGTCAACAGTGTGCCCTTGTAGCCAAGAGGGCTAATGGCATATTAGGGGGCATTAGGAGGAGCATTGCCAGCAGATCCAGAGAAGTGATTATTTCCCTTTATTTGGCTCTGGGGAGACCACATCTGGAGTATTATGTCCAGTTCTGGGGCCCCCCCACTATAGAAAGGATGTGGGCGCACTGGAGAGGGTCCAGCGGAGGGCAACCAAAATGAATAGGGGGCTGGATCACATGACCTATGAGGAGAGACTGAAGGATTTAGGCTTATTTGGTCTGCAGAAGAGAAGAGTGAGGGGGGATTTGATAGCAGCCTTCAACTCCCTGAAGGGAGGTTCCAAAGAGGAAGAAGAGAGGCTGGTCTCAGTAGTGATGGATGGCAGAACAAGGTCTCAAGTTACAGTGGGGGAGGTCCAGGTTGGATATTAGGAAAAACTATTTCCCTAGGAGGGTGGTGAAGTACTGGAATGGGTTACCTAGGGAGGTGGTGGAATCTCCATCCTTAGAGGTTTTTAAGTCCCGGCTTGACAAAGCCCTGGCTGGGATGATTGAGTTGGGTTGGTCCTGCTTTGGGCAGGAGGCTGGACTCGAAGACCTCCTGAGGTCTCTTCCAGCCCTAGGATTCCATGATTCTATGACTTCCACAAAGAGTCTTACACTCTACTTCCTGTCTGGAGAGTTTCTTGCATGTGAGCAGGAGGGCATTACTTTCCTTCTCTTGGCCACCAGTTGCATCCCGCCCTACTAGAGAAACAGACAATATCCCAGGTACCAAAGCCCCAGATGTCAGGAGAGTTGGATAACCAACTAACCTGGAGTGTTTGGTGAGGCTTTCTGCTCAGCCTATTTTCCAAAGAAAGATTCTGCGATTCCCACTGACGCCCAAGATTTAAAAAAACTAAAACTAAAACAAAAAAGAGTCCCTTTTGCTCACCCATCTGGCAGCCAGCGTTCCAGAAGGGCTGGGGATTGTAATTGCTAGAATCAACGCGATAGGAAGATGGGTAGATGCGGGACAACTGGTGTTGGTTGAAACGCAGATATTGTGCTGGCTTTTGCTGGAGTATCTGGTGGGCCTTTGTCTCGCTGAAAGATGAGACCTGCCAACTGGAAGAGACTGCAAGGAGAGAAGGAAGTTAGAAGGGGATGGCTTCCCCTGAAAAAAATCCACTCCACCCACATACCATCAGTTATTAATCATTCTTTTGCAAACACCACCTGATCAGATATGGTTGTCTTTCTCTTCCATCACCACATTTTGTTTCTTACATGGTAGAGTTACAGCTGAGAAATCCAAGTCAGGTACAATAAGTGATCTGATCCCTCAGACAGAACCTCACCCATATCCTGAAGTTTGAAGATGCTCGAAGAAAGTTTAAATCCCCTAATCCAGGGGTGGGAAAACTAAGGCCCGGGGGCTGGATGCGGCCCCCAGTTTGCCTTGATCCAGCCCCTGAGGCTCGGGGCTCCCCCTCCCAGGGCCATGTTAGTGAGGGATTGGTTGCTTCTCACTTGTGTGCGGCCCTCAACTGATTTTTCTGTGGGTCAGCGGCCCCCAACCCAAAAAAGGTTCCCCACCCCTGCCGTAATCCCTCTATATTTCTCACTGCCACCGATGGCATTTGGACTTCCCGATACCGCTCAGGATCCGGTGCAGAAAACAGAGAAGGAGGGCTAAAATCTCCCAGCAGTTTCATTCTGCAGAATCAACTCGTTTGAAGGAGCACCTGAACTTTCAGCTACTTAGCCAAAGTTCTGGAGCGTTTCCTGTTGCTTGGTAATGAAGATTACAATTTCTCATGGAGCTGTTCCTCTCCAAACACCATGCATTCTAAGTGGGAGCAGCATACATGTCCTTCCAAGTTTTCCTGCACCTTAAAGTGTAAACTGGAGTCTGGCAGCCTTTATAGCAACTGGCAGCCACAAGTGGTTATTGTTATCCACTGATAATGAAGCTGCTACACAAATCCAGATTCACACTGCAGACTCCAAGTCAAAACAAAAGGTGGCTGGCCACTTGGAAATGACACAGATTTATTGCATGCATCTCTGCTATCAAATTCCTCTTGGAATCAAGTGTTTATCATATAAATCAGGTGCAGGAACATAAACCTTCCAGGCCAGTTTTCCAGCTCATCGCATCGCAGTTAGTTTTTAGCAAACACTTAATTCAACCTACTTTCAGTTTCAACATCATGGATCCCAACAGACTTGGTATACTTCACCAGGTCAGAGAGAGCCCGGGAAAGCTTCATTGTTTTCTTCTGTCTGCTTATCCTGGGTGAATAAAACAAACGGTTTCCCATAAACTGACCAAGAGGCAATCTTATCTATTTTTAAACAGAAACTTTAATTTTTTAAATAACTAGCCGGGTACAGAAACAGTGAGAGGAGTCTCTCCCACTGAGAGTGTTGGAAGGCCAATGTGTGACAACTCATTGTAAAAGTCCAGGTTTCTGGTTGAACTGTCTCTGGAAGTTGGTAGAAAAGACTGAAAAGGGACTTTTGGTTCTGAGCATCTAACTCTCTTTGGGAGAGAGACGCAGACATCCCAACACTGAGCACAGCAATGCCTCAATAGCTTTTAAAATGGGGACCAAAGAGCCTCATTTTCTCGTATGTTAACGGCAAAGAAAAGACCTGAGCTGCTGCCTTGGGATGATACATTAAGGTCTGGCGTGTTGCAGGCAGTCTGTGCTGCTAGACAGGAATTGGGAATTGTGGGCTTGCTCTTTAACAGGAGTTTTTCACCTCCAACTGCTTTGATGTTGCTACTCCTTAAAGGACGTATGTTTTAAATACTAAAGAATTTGGTGCCCTCCTCCTTCCCACTAGCTTTAGGCTAACTCCAGGGTGTGCTGAGTGGGTTTATGGTCTCGGCATGGAGTGCTCTGACAATTCTGCTGGCTGCTGCACTGGCCTTTTCCACCCCCCCAAACACGCCTTTTTATGCCCTCCTTTCAGCTCTCCTGGTAACCTCAGTGAATCTCTCCAGAGCATCCCAATCCGATCTCCACCTGACCTCTTGCTTCCAGTGTTAGAACCGGTCAGAATCTCCGAAGATTTAGCGTTTGATTTAGTGGGTCTAGTAAGGACCCACTAAATCAAATGCTGAGGGTGCCCCCGTCTGCACTGGAACTCCTAATCCTCATGAGGAGTAAGGGAAGTTGACGGGACCATTTTCCCCATCGACCTCATACTGTGGGGATGGTACCAAAGTTCAAATCAAAGTACGCCAACTCCAGCTACACAATTAATGTAGCTGGGGTTGAGTATCTTGATTTGAACTTATCCCCTTAGTGTAGACCTGGCCTGACCAATTAGGAAGAGCCACATCAGGTGACAAATCCGATGATAGAATCACAAACGTTTTGGGGCTTCCCATACGTGAGCGTCCCCTCACATTGCCATTGCTCCCAAACCTGTTACACTTGTGGCCCCACCTCTGCCGAGCACTGCATTGCCAGGGCTCCTTCTTACCAACCTGCTGTAGTGCACTGAGCCCCGGGCTAAGTTTCCTTGACAGTCTTGGTCATCTTCCCCTTCTTCCAAGCTGGATGCCTTTTTCAATTTGCTCCCCTTTTTCTGCAGAAAGGAAACAAAACCATGGGACCAGCCAGGCCTCATTCTTCAGAAGAGGGTTAAATTTCATTGGGGCAGCAGGTAAACATCTAAGGGGGGGGCAGGTGTAAAAAATGAAGATGGATTTAGTCATGTGAGCCCGAGTGCTCCAGAGTGGAGCACGCCTCCTGGGCTTTGTTCTGAGAAGTTGTGTGCAAGGGAGCAACCAGACAGGGAAAAGGAGATAAACGTTTGGGGAAGCCTTTGCCAGAGAACGGGTCAGCTAGTCTGAGATTAGCCATCTACCTGCAAGCGAGCCGTGCTGGGGCAGGGCGGAATTGTATGTGGAGGGAAATAATTCTGGACCCAGATATTCAAAAGCGACTAGAGATTTATGGGGGCCTGACTTGAGGAACTTTAAAAGAGCTTGGGGGCGGGGGGAGGTCCTTCTTTCCTTTGCCAGCCTCTGCACTTCTCCCCTTTGGCAAGATGGGCCTCGGGTAAAGCACCACCCCGCCACATCCGGGCAGTCAGCCTTCCCCTTAGCAAAGATTTAGGCTCGTCACCTTCCCCTAGGGTAGGGAGCCCAGACTCTCCTCCTGAAGTTGCTCACTCCCCTGCTGTCTCCAGCTTAGTAGCCGCTTGGGGGGAGGGAGGAATGTGCTGCTCTTTCTCCTCCTCCTCCTCCTCCTCCTTTCTTCCAACAGGGGAGGGTTAAAAAGGTCTGAGGCAGGCCTGAATTGGAATCAGCTTATCCTAGTTGGTCCCAGATAGCCTCGTCTCAGCTGATCCCAATCTACCTGAGACAACCTCTTTGTCGCCGACCCTGACCGGCCTGCAGTGACCCACTTGTAGTTCACATGGGAGTGGGCCTTCTATCCTTCTAGGGACCGTGTGCATTGTATCCTCCTATTTCTCTGCTGCAGCCACCTGGCCTGGTTTGGGCAGGGGGCCCAGATTTTGAGCACCTGCCATCTGATGAACAGGTGCCCAGTGGGGCACCCTGAGTTTGAGTCATCTTAGAAAATCCTGGCAGAGGAGTTGATCCAGCTACAGTTGCCCGTTGGCTTTCAAGGCCATGTGCCCATCAGACGAGCCTCGGAGCAGCTGCCCCGGCCTCCCCATGCAATTCTGCTTCATTGTTTCAAGACGCCTATTTCCTCCTTAAAATGGCAAATGGCAACTTTTCATGGCAGGAGACTGTCCTACGTCAGAACTGACCTGTGCCCACATGGGGGATCCTGGGGAGAGAACCTTTCACCATGGGACCAGAGATGGCCGGCATGAAAGGTGCGGTCTCGAGGGGAATTCTTACTGGAGCTACTATGATTGCTAAGAGGGTGTGATAAAAGGGTTCCCTTGTTGCACTGTTACTCTCAGTCACTTTGCAATAAACTGCTCTCCAAGCGTTTAAATGAACCTAGCTGCTTTCCATGTGGGATCTCGGACAGCTGTCGGCACTCGGTGTGAACTAATGCAAGTTGTTAAGAATAAAGGCAACTGGGCACCCTGCCTGCTTGGCCACTAGAGACCCGGGGGCTGGGACGTGTCAGGCAGTGTGTGTTGTTTCTTCGTATTTCTCTCTCTCTCGCAGGTGCGCACACACAAAGCCACATCTGGGAGTCCAGTGCTTCTCCTGCAACCCACTGCAAGTTATCTGCTGGGAGACTAACCTTGCGCTTGGAAAAGCTGCCCATCAGCGATCGGCTGTACCGTTTGTTGGTGCTTGCGTCTTCCCCAGACTCCACGTCATCCTCAAGTTTGTTCTGCAGCAACAAAAGAGCAAGAGAGATTGAGACTGAGAGAGGGCAGCAGGTGGGACAGCAGAGCTGCAGAGAACCATGTGGACATACAGCCGGAAGTTTGAAAAAGCCACCTTAAAACCTCAGCTTTGCTCAGCTGGAGACCAACACCTCCCCTACCAGTTGAAGGCAAGACCTCTGAAGCCAGCAGTCTTCACTGCTCTGTTCTGCTGGCATAGTCACATCGCGCTTTCACAAGAATCACAGAAATCCCCGTGCACCAGTCTCTGGTAACTTCATTACATCGTCCATTGGGGCAAAAGCACAACAACATGCCATGCATTAATATTTGACTGTTTTGCAGCCACAGTTCTGCATGGCTGACTTCTCTCACTATAACTGCCCCGTCTCCTCTTTAGGATTAACAGGATCCGGTCAAGCAATCCTGTTTATTGTTTGAGTGGCTATATTATTGCTAGGATGCGTAATGGGATGATATCTCACAGTAAGGAAAACAATCTGATGACTCAAAAAGAAGGTTCATCACTGAAGTCATTAAAAGGGGACGTTGACTCAAGATACACAACTCCAGTTATGTTCATTACGTAGCTGGAGTTGACGTACCCTGATTCGACTTTCTCCATCGACCCCACAGTAGGAGGCCATGGGGAGCAAACGCAGGAGCAAGAGTATTGGCTGCCAAGGGGGGGGTGCCCTCTGAGTTTGATTTAGCGAGTCTTAACTAGACTCGCTAAATCGAGCTCCAGAATATCGATCATGGCAGTATCAATCTTCCATCTAGTGAAGACATGGCCTGAGACCACTGGATGGAGACAAAACCCTGGGGTTCTCTGTCTCTCTGATTGGCTCCACAGACCCTATTCTGTCTACAGGGACTTGCCAAGTCCCAACCTAGACTATGTAGTAATGGAAGGGACCACAGACTACACTCCACAATACACTACAAAACCATCGTGGATTAAAAATATGCACAAACTCAAGCAGCGGTGAGTCATGGGAAGCAGATTTCTGTTCCTAAGTCTAACTTATCTTTAGTTCCAAGATGCTTGCTAAGTAACCTGTCTAGAACATTTCTAATTTGCAGGCAACACCCTCCCCTAAGCCCTTTGTGGCTAATTATAAGCGCTAAAGTGGCACTGTTTCAAGTTCATGCATTTTAGTCAGTGGGCTGAGCATATTTTTATAAATAACTGTTATTACAATATTAAAATATGTGAAATCATAGGATAGACACTTTTTTCCTCTTGCATAAAAAAGCCCACAGTTTTAAATGCACTTTATTCTATAATGGAAAATAAATTCTGTTTGCTCAAAAGAAAAAAAAAGTCGCCCATGTATATTTCACGCTTCGGTTGCTCTGCTCTGGAGACAGAAAAGCCCTGGGTCTCCAACAATGCTGCTCACCTGGCATCATCATTAACTGTGTGCATTCAGCTATGGAAGCTGAAGTCATTAATAAACAATTTATATAGAAAGCTGCTCAAATCCAACAAAATAGATCGCTAAACACCTTTTCCTCCATAGTCCCAATTTACATTTCCAGAGCCTGCCATGTTCCATTATTCATGTGCAATGAGAGATTATTCTCCTGGATCAAAGCATTCACCAGAACAATTGCTAATAAAATATCTCATCATTAAAAAACAGAGAGAGACCTCTAAATGGACAGGCGAGACATTTTTCTTCATTAAATAGCTTTTACATAAACAATGCAAAGTACCTACAAAGACCCATGTCAAAACATTACAGCAGAGGGAAACATGCTTTTCCTTTCTATTTTCTTAGTATTCTCAGCCAGAAGCAAATCTTGTCAAAGTAGAACAATCCAGGGGAGTACCTCTGGATTTGTAATCACCCGAGATCAGCCTCTCTCCTGTCTTTGGGGGCAGGCAGAAAGATACCAAACAGCACAAGCAGGTAAAAGTAGAGTTTAATAGTATAAACAGAGTTGCTGGCATGTCTTTGGCCAATGACGACAGAGAAAATTAATATCCTGAAGCTGAAAGAGGGAGGATATGCCTTAGGGGCTTTCATATTGGTTCTTACACGTTACATCACAAAACTGAATTTGACAGGATTCCATAGTCTTTGCTTCATTCTGTTATTTCCATCACATAGTTTGCTGCTCCGGATACACCCACCCCCACTGTTAAAGGGCCCTTCTCGTGCAGCAACGATCATGGGAACAAACCCAGCAGTGGGTCGAGATGAGGACACAAAGGAAAAGACGGTGACAGGTAGGAACTATTCTCAGGTGTCTTTTGACTTAACCAACATTTGCTGGCTCAGAGGCATCTGTATTTCACGAGTGAAAAACTGGCATATGCCAGTTCAAACCTAATGCCACTGAGCATGAGACCCATCTGCGGTGGTCACCAAAGTGCTTTCATATTCGGCTCAATGCCATCCAAGCAGCTCTCCAAAACAGAGAGGAGATAAATGTCACTGGATCAGCTAAAGAACACCAGGGTGCCCTGCAAACCAACTGAATGTATCTGAACGGCTCCAGGGTGCATGGAAAAATCCTGCAGCGCTGAACAGTGATGAAGCCAAGAGCGTTGATCTAGTACTATACAAATGAATGTAACGTTTCAATTGTACGCTCGGACAGTTCGATAGCATGGAGAGAATTCTCTGGGAGTCTTCAACCACCCCCTCTCCCCTGCCAGAACAGCTATTTTCTATTCAAATCGGCAGGACAGCTCCCTCAGGAAGGGTTAGAATATCCTCACTCTTCATGCAGCACTTAGTTTTCCAGGCTAAGAAAGCTTTGTTCCTCTAGAGGGCAATGGTCCCCCACACAGAAAGCTATGCTACCCACTCAATGGTCATTGATAGTGTTAGGGATGAGGTGTGTGTACAGGGCGGGGGGACCATATTTTTAAAAAATATGGGTCAAGAAAGTAGGTCTAGGTGTAGGAGGTATGTTCTTATGGGACCAACTTCTGTGGGTGAGCGCGAGAAGCTTTTGAGATACACAGAGCTCTTCTTTGGCTGAGAGAGGGACTCGAAGTATCAAAAGGGGGTTCAGAGGGGTCTCTGTGTTAGTCTCTTTCAGCAAAAACAACTAGGAGTCCTGTGGCACCATAAAGATGGATGGATTACTTTGGGCATCAGCTTTCATTGGCTGGAGCCCACTTTGTCAGATGCATGAAGTTTCCACTCCATGCATCTGAGGAAGTGGTCTCCAGCCCACCCAAGCTTGTGCCCAAAGTGGAACAGATTATTTAGCATAGGTAATGAACCCATATTTCAAGGCACCATTCATGGTGAAGTGGCCTGTTAACACCCCTTGTGTAGCTTGAAAGCTTGTCTCTTTCACCAGCAGAAGTTGCTCCAATAAAAGATATGACCTCACCTGCTCTGCGCCTCTAATACCCCGGGATCAACAGAGCTACCACAACACTGCAAAGAAAAAAGGGATCTAATTCCTGAGATAGCATCTCTCAGGTCTGACCTACATCACCGTCAAGAATCTCTCTCCTCTCTCAAAAGCAATCAGACACGACCTCCCTTCAACACATGTCTACTTCATTGTAAGAACAGAGAGAACATTTGTCCTATGTATATGGGCGAATGTGGGGGTTGAATGACTTAAATGGTTCTCTTCCTGGAAATTAAAAAAACGCTTTTAAAATGGTTATTTTTAGTTATAAAATATTTATTAAGGTCTCTTTAATAACTTATAAAAGCATATTACAAGGCGGCCTTTTTTATAAATAGTTGATTCCTGACAATCTGTCAGAGCAGGTGTGAATGTTGTTAAAATAAATGCTCGTGTGTTCAGTGCACATGGAGACAGGCTGTTTAACCATGTTATACAAACTGCAGACAGCTGACAACGCAATAGTGGTCGGACCTCGCCAAGAGCAAGGGGCCAAATCTGAATCAAAAGCAACTGAAAATGCTAGAGCCCAAGCTCAAATTCTGCTGCTCGGTGTGGCGTTCTTAGCTGTCAAAGTGGATGTCATGGGGTAGACCAGCCCCACACTGGGAAAGCTGAGCCTATTCAGGCTCACCTGGCTGAAAAGGCTCTGCCCGTTCAGCCCTGCTGGGCATGCTCAGACTGCAGCCCAGGTATAAAAGCCTGGAGGGAGGCTCAGTCTGGGACAGCTGCTGAGGAGGAAGGATGTATTGCCTGAGCTCCTGCAGGAGAGCCGCCTGAGAGACCTGACCGGGAGGCCAGGCAGCGGGATTGGCCAGGGAGGCATCCAGCCCGGAGGAGGAGCAGCAAACAGATGCCGCTGCAGAGACCGGACATGGAAGGGCCCGGCTCAGAGGACACAGATAGGGAAGACACCAGCAATCCGGGACAGGGTAGGAAGTAGCCCAGGGTGGGGAACTGGAGTCCCCGAGAGCTTGGCGTGTTTTGGGCGAACTTCCCGCTGAGCTAGTGATGGGACCCACTCACCACTGACAGGGCCCTGGGCTGGGACCTGGTGGAGAGGGAGGGCCTGGGTCCCTCTACCCCACCTCATTATCCCCTCAAGGGGGACACTACACTTGGACAATTGATTTGGCCACTAGGCCACACTGCCCTGGTGAAGGGGGCTGTTCCTAGAGACTCCGGCCGCTAGTCCGCATTGCCCTGGCGAAGGCCGGGGGGCTGTACCGCCCAGGGAAGAGGGGCTTTGGGGTATAGCCGTATCTGTGTCGCAGAAGACGCGGGGTGTGGCACCAGGAGGCCCAGGGGCTCAACAGTGCCCTCTGGGTGAGCAATAAGGGAACTAGCCCACATACCCCGCGACAGTGGATGAATAACAGTATTTGGGTTTACTGGCAATTCCCAAAACAATAAAAAAGTCAGTTTAGGGTTGATCCAAAAGGAACATTTATCTCCCAATTTTTCAGCAAATAAAAAAAATCACTTTGGGTCAAAACCGAAACGTTTCAGTGTGATTTCAACCATTTATAGACATTTTTAAAAAATAAAATTAAGAAAAATGTTGAAATTAAAAAAAAAGTTTGAACCCCAAAATTGAAAGATTTTGTTTAGAACACGTTGAAATGACCTATTTATATTTCAGACTTTTTTCAGGATTTTGTTTCGACCGCAACGCTTTGGCAGAATCGGTATGAATTTACTACGGGTTTTAGTGGCATCCTATTTGCATTTTTGAAAAAAACAAAACAAAACAAAAGGTTCACCCAGCTCCAGTCACAATTATTTAGAGTCTTTGTAGGAGTATCATTAGAGTGCTCCTGCAAGCTGCCATGTTTCCAGGAACAGGAGAATTGTTCTATGCCAGGGGAAGAGGTTTTGGAAATTGCAAGAAGCCCACAAAACATAGGATCTGTGAGCCCCAGAACATTGCTCTGTCAGGAAGCATCAGAGGTTTCAAACAAGGTCTCTTAAAGGTTTTCAAATCCCCCGACAACATCATGTCAGGGCAGAACCTTCAAGTCCACCGTGGCAGCTGCTTGCGCCCCTTGTACCGTCGCAATCTCAGCGGAATAATTCTCTCGTCTTCAGCAAAAAGAACCAGTCAGGACCGAACGAGGTGGACAAGTATGAAGGCCATGGGTCCCTCACACAATGTCTTCTCACAAGTGCAGGGTGAGAGGCAAACCCCACAGGTTCAGAGCTGTGACTGAAGAATCCAAAACATCTAGATCTTCATCCCAAAGCTTGAGACTTGAGCGAGCGAGCTCTATGTGAGAATTAATGGCAGAGAAGGGTAGAGATGATGCTTCTGTGTACCTTCCCCATAACACAGGCACTAGGGGACATTCAACAACATGCAGAGGCAGCAAGGTTAAAACAGATAGGCAAGGAAATACCCCCTCTCCCCTGAGCTTTGAGTTAGCCTGTAGAATCCACTGCCAGTACATACTTACATACTCTTGAGGCTCAAGAATTCACAGCTTATCCACCCCCACCCACAATATTCTTCTCTGTATTTCCAAAATTATCTCTATAAAACTATTCCATCGGTGTGCCTTTATCAGAACAGAACATTCACCAGAAAAGGTATTTCGACTTTGGCCTGTCTCTCTCAGTGTTTCAGCACTTCCATTTCCACAGGGTGCTAGAAAGGGCAGGGGGAGAGCACGGAGGAGACAGGGAGACAGAGAAGCCCATGCTTCAGGTGAAGGGTTGACCAGGGTTAATCTGCACTGCCTTGCCCATCCCTAGATGGAGAATTTTTGCTTTTTGGCATTTCCTACCAGGTTCTGTGGAAGCCCCTCCTCTCTTAATTCCCAGAGCGACAGCTCACCAGAATATGCCTGGGTCTTATAGAACAGCCTAGAGCTCGATTCCAACCTGTAGCATGCACATTGCCAGACTTGAAACCTCACTAGAGAAGTGAAACTACAAAGAGGCACAGAAATACCTCAGGGCATGGCTACACTCGGAAATTATTTCAAAAGAACCTATTTTGAAATAATAACTCCCGAAATAACTATTTCGAAAGACAACAAAAGGTCTGGTAGCACTTTACAGACTAACAAAACAATGGATGGCTGGGACATTACCAACCTAACATTCAGTGAAGGTACCAACAGCTCTCTGTGTGGATTCTTGTATTAGTTCCCCTTTGATCCTTATCTGCTTCCTTTTAACTATCCAATCTTCAGGTGCTTATGGGCATCAGCTCTGCCTACTTGTTTTTCCCTTTGATATTTTCATTCCCTCTGCTCCTTGTTTCCCACTCCCTTCTCTTTTTCCTCCCCCCCCCCTTCTCCTCTATTTATTTTGGGTCTGCACATCCTAAACTCATAACTCCGGTCATCTGAAGAAGTGGGCTGTGCCCACGAAAGCTCATGATCCCATCTACATGTTTTGTTAGTCTATAAAGTGCTACCAGATCTTTTGTTGTTTTTTAAGTTTATCCTGTACAGACTAACTCGGCTACTCCCCTGAAGCTTCTATTTTGAAAGAACGTGTCAACACTACAAAGAAGCCTCAAAATTAGTCTGAGGCAGACCCCCTTAATGTGGACATGCTACCTTGACTCAGAGCCCCAGGAAGCACGGGGGAGTAATTACTTTGAATAACTCTGGGGAGTAGTTATTTCGAAATAGCGGCACTGGAGCGTCCACACTACCGATATTTCAAAATAACTATTCCGAAATAAGCGGCATTCCTCATAGAAAGCAGAGTTATTATTTTGAAATAACTAGCCCCTTATTTTGAAATAATGGGCTTAGTAAAGTGGACACTCCACTTGTTATTTTGAAATAAGGGGAGTTATTTCAAAATAACTCCCTAGTGTAGACCAGGGCTCAGTGGCCTTAAAATAAAGAAGCTTAATAAGCCTGACATACAAATCCTAGAGTGAGATAAATGCCTCTGAAGAGCAGGGGTGCAAAATGTTAAATAAAAGCCAAACAAGTCATTTACCATTAAAATCAGAATGACCAAGCCAGGACATCAGTAGGGTGTGAGGAACCTGCTTTTCATGCCCTCGAGGGTCTCTAGACCAGTGTTTCTTATATCAGATTAAATGAGTCATTTCATAGGCATGTTCTTGGACAGGGATGTAGGAGGAAAGAAATGGGACTTTCTTCCCTTCATTCATCAATTAGATTTAACAGAGTTAGAAATTTCTTCCTCAGAGACAAGAGCCTCCAGGTGAAGATTAAATTTGGAACGATCTCAAAGGTGGAGGGGCCTTTGGACGGGGATCTCAAACCCACTCAGTTCTATCAAAAGGATCCAGAGAGGAAGGACGGTATTGGGGTTAAGTTGAACTCATTTCCCAGATCCGTCACCAACTCACTGTGTGACCTTGGGAAAAAAATCACTCAATTTCCCTGCTCCCCTTCCCCGTGCCTCAGTTTCCCCATCTGTCAATGGGAAGAAGAATCCTGCCTCTCGGTGTCTTGTCTGTTTAGAGTGTACAGTCTCAGGGCAGGAACAATCACTTTGCAGAGCAAGAGAAGCAGCTCAGCTTTAGCAGTGATGGATTATCCTGTAGCTTCATTACTGCCAGTGGCCTCGGGTTGACACAGTCCATTCAATACCAATTTCCACCTGATGTTCAGTTGCAGCTGCAATAGATAAATTATACTCAGGGCTTTGTCGCCACTTCATACTATCAGCCCCTTTGCTTCTGTCTCCAAAGTGTCCCATCAGGGCTGGGCAAAGCGTTATTCTCTTGCATGGAGGATTCTGATATGTTACAATTGGGCTTCCTTCCAAATCAGGCCAAACCCCCAAAATGCAGACGTTCTCCGTGAATGGAATTGGAGCCCTGGCACCAGGGGAGTCAGCCTGGCACGCTGCCCCTCACCCTTTGTGAGTGCAGACTGGGGGGGAGTTGTGAACCCGGGAGCAGGGCTTTCAGCTCCCTGGCATGCCACCAGCCAGGCGGTGGAGCAGCCAGGCCACTGAGCGGGCAGGGAAACCAGGCAAAGCTCCCGTGAAATCCTACCTGGGCTCAGCCAAAACGTCATTGAAAGCGAACTATCTCCATGAAATGCTTTTCACTGCTGGCAAAGTGGCGTTTTCAGACGGAAAATGCCCCCTCAGAATTTCCAGTCCATTTCACACTTCCTGTGTCCGCGCTGTGGTCTGGTCCCCTGGGCGTCGCAGCCAGCCGAGGGAGCTGTCCGACCCTGTAGGGCAGCCAAAATTCAAATCCCAGGTCCGAGTCTGGAGCACGTCTCTCCTTTTCCTTGCTCCTCTGCCGAGCACAGAGTTTTCCTGGCACAGGGATGTGTTGAATATGCAAGATCATATTCAACCCCTAATGCAGTGAAAATTGGAGATAGAGAGCGGATTAAATGTGCCGTCCCAGGGGTACGGAAAGCCATTACTCCACATCGGAACAGCTTTATTTTCCGCTGCCAAGAAAGGGGAAGAGGAGGTTGGCACTGATTGGATGCGACGCTGCCTCCTGCAAAGCAACACCCCCAAAATATTAACACGGGAAGAGTCCTCTGCTGGAACGCGGCTCCTAGCTGACGGGAGATTGTTATTTAGCATTATGTAATGCTTGATCCCATTTGTGCAAATCGGTGCGGAGGCCTCTCAGCGCCCGAAGCTTTAAATGACTACCGCTGTATCTCCGCAGGCTGAGCCCGTCTGCCCGGCTCCCGGCACTTCCCCTCATCCTGCGACCAAATTATTTGCTGGAACAAGGCCACCGACAGCAGCTGCCCTTCGAAGCAGAGGCAGTTCCCTCCCCCCTCTTTGTACACAGGATGGGAGCGGTGCAAAAAGCAATGAGTTCATTGGTCCATTGTGCCTTCCATAAATAGAGCGTTCCGATGGGGTTCTTTGGATGAGCAGCCCCCATTTTATTGGCATACGACTACACTGCTGTGTATCACTTGGGGTAGCAACGGTTATGGGATGCAGCTCAAACGATGCTGACTTGTTTGAAGGTGGACGGGGGAGAGGCACCTTATGCAAACGACTGACTCCATCCTCACCCCCAAAGCCCCATTTAGAGAGAGCCAGGAGATGCACTGTGATGTTGGCAGGGGTGGGAATGAAGAAAGAAGGTATGTTTGCTATTGTTTCCATTACAATACCACCTGCAGGTCCCAGTCAAGATGAGGACCACATTGTGTAGGAATTGTCCAAACACATGGCCAGAGAGTCTCTGCTTCAAGCAGCTTGCAATCTCAACAGATAAGACAAAAGGTGGGAGAAAGGAATTGTTCCCATTTTTATTCCACAGATTGGGAAACTGAGGCAGGGTTTTTTTTTTAATTTCAAGACTGGGATTTTCTAAGGAGCTGGACATCCAAAATGTGACTTTGCTACAGGTCACTTAGGGAGTCTGTAGAAGCGATGGGAACTGAACCAGATCTGCTGAGTCCCATTCTAGTACCTTAACCGCAACACTGTCCTTCCACCCAGCAAGGCAAAGGGCTAAGACTAAAGGCTTGTCTTCACTTAGGGAGATCGACATTCTGGAGATCAATCTCCTGGGGCTTGATTTAGCAGGTCTAGTAAGGATCTGCTAAATCAAATGCTGATGGTGCCCCCCCTTCCCCCCATGGTCCTGGTATTCCACCTGGTTGCGAGGAGTAAGGGAAGCCAATGGGAGAATTTCTCCCATCGACCCCCCCTTTGACTCCCCGCCCCGCAGTGGGGGCATTGCAGAAATCTGATCTAAGATACATCGACTATTCTTGTAGCTGGAGACGCATGCCTTAGGTTGACTTTCTCCTATAGTGTAGACCTGGCCTTTTAGTTTTTTTTTCTAATCTGGACAGCTCAATTCCATCCCATTAGAACAATTATTTCCAACCTGAGGAGGGGGCACAGAGTATATATAAGGTTTCTAAAAGAGGCCACACACATATCTGGAAAAGAAAGTTGAAAACTGCTACATTAGAAGCATTGCATCTCCCCTCTGCATTAGCATCACAAACCCAGCTCTGACCTGCACACAAAACCGGAGACCATTCTTCTCCCTCCTCCTTTTACAAACAAACCTCCAGCCATCCAGAAAAGCGGCAGAGATTGTTCGCAACAGCCTCATCCATAAAAACGCTAGGCACGGCTTGTAAGCGTGCGCACACACAGCAACACCCCTCCTTTCCCATAAACCAAAGCCTGAGTCGCACATGGCATTTATTGATGCAAATCATTTTTCTCCATTACTTGCCGGTTCTGGGCCAGGCTGTTGCTCACACCCACCGTTTTCTCCACATTTGTCTTCTTTAATGAGACAACCTGGCACCATTTTATTTATATCCTTTTTATAAAGCTGGATTGGACTTGCCATGTGCATTGCTATTTCCAGATACCAGCCCTTTGACAAAACTCATCCCAGCCTGCCTCTTTCTCCCATTCCTGCCCAGAAATAGCTGTGGGCAGTTTCCTACCTTTTAGCCCTGAACACAAGTTCCCAATAGCAATGGGGTTTTTGAATGAATGTAACTACATAGCTCTCTTGCCCTCACTCTCTCCTTCCCTCCTCTGCCCAGAGGGAAACATATTCCCTGCGTCCTACCGGTACCGTAGCAAGGGCGGCGTCCCCAGGAGAGCGAGCCGAAAAGTGATATTAATGGTTTATTACAGGAAAATGAAAGGCTTTGACGCCTCACTGAGCCCTGAGCATCGGATGGTGCATGCTAAACAGTGATGGTGGATGTGGACCGAAAAATATCGATCGTGATGAAGGGGAAAGATAAATAGTGCCATTAACGCTCCAAGCTAAATTAGCGCCACGCAGCCAACCCGATTCCCCACCATCATTCAGGATTAACCGTGATTACGCGCCTGACTCCACCATCGTAGGAAGCCTCCCCAATGACAAAACACGGACGTACAAATGCTCTCTCCCTCGACAAGTGTTGTGTCTGCTGAAATGCAGCTCAGGCCCCTTCCAAAACCAGAGAGCCCCCCTTTGCCCAGCGACACAATTATTTCCTGGGAGGGCCTCGTGAGAACTCAGGTGAGAGCGTGCTACATGAAACAAAACCGGCTTTCAGGCAGTGGTGGGATTCAGAAAACGAGACTGCCAGTTGCCAGATAGCATGGAAAGGGAGCTATGGATGGACAGCGCGGGGTGCAGAAGGGACAGGCACTGTGCATGCTTCTCCTACCCAGCTTCTAGGACCCCGGCCCCCCCTCCACCCCGCTTTCCCTCAGCTTTCCCAGTCCCATGCTCGGGTGCCACGAGCGTGTGGCGCTTCCTGCCCCAATAATTGGGAGCAACCAGATCCCTGCTGTTTTAGCCTCAAACAGGGACCGCCCACTCTACTGCATTTCTGGGGTGGGGCGCAGGCATGAACTAGGACGAGGCTAAAGAGTCTTCCATTTGGGACGTATGGACACTTTTGTTGCAGTCATTGCTAGGGAGGTAAGAGACTAGTCGACTATCCGATAAGCAGAAGCTTATCGAATAGTCGGCTCGTGATGTGAGTAGTCACTTCCCCCCGACCTTGCTGCCTCTATCAGAGAGAGGCAGCAAGCGGGGAAGCAGGAGCCGGTGTTGGGGGGAGCTGGCTTAAAAGCCGGTTCCCCCCAGCACCGTCTCTGCAGGGGGCAGGGGAGTAGAGTCACAGCGGAAATGGCGCAGGCGGGGATTGAAGCAGTCTCCACTTGTGCCAGTTCTGCTGCGATTCTGAGACCTGGCCCCATGCTCCCTGCGGGCCTTCCTTTCCCTGCAGGGCTCTTGTACACTTCAAAGGCTGAGGCACCGCAGGGAGCGCGGGGCCAGAGGGGTCCCCCACTGGTCCCACGCTCCCTGAAGGGCTCTTGCTACAGTTCAAAGGCAGAGGTGCCCTTGTAGACTGATCGAATAGTCGATGGAAATCCCATCGACTATTCGATTAGTTAATTAATCTAAATTTAACATCCCTAGTCATTGCCACAGAGGCCAACTGTGCTGCCACAGAATGACAGGGACTAGGGATGTAAAATCCCATTTAAATGATTAACTGGTTAAACATATTGCTTAACTGGTTAACCAATTAAAAGAGGGGGGCAGCCCGGCCAGAGCAGCCCCTGTCTGTGGCGGGTAGGGGGAACTGCCCCCACTGGTTAACCCTAACCAGTTAGACATTCACATCCCTACGAAGGACCGACTCAGCTGCAGGTGCCGATGTGGAACCCAGCTTCCCTGGGGGGGGGGGAGTGTGGTGTGTGTGTGTGTGTGTGTGTGTATGTGTGTGTGTGTGTGTGTGTCCAGATTTGGACTGAACTCCCCCAGCAGCCGGATCGATGAAGTCTTCAAGAAACAGAGCCCCTGTTGCCATAGCATAGCAGGAAAGCGGGATCAAAGTATCACCCTGTTAGCATCCCTCCATTTTTATTCCTGATGACACCGGCATGGAAACAGGGCCCTGACTGCCTAGGATTCCCATGTCCCCCAGCTCTATGTTGCCCCAAAGGGCTCTCAGTTCTTCTGTTTGGAACTACAGCCTTCTCCACATTAGCCACCAGGGCAGCCACATGCGGAGCCGCCTTCTCTGCCAAGGGCTGAAAGACAGGGCTGAGGAGCCAGGAGGTCAGGTTTTGTGCTTCCGACTCTGCCCAGGCTTTCCTATGAACAAGGCAGTCTTGTGCCTCTCTTCCCCACCGGCAAACTGGAGCTGGGATTTCCCAGCATCGCACACGGGCTGTGAAGATCTGTGAACGGCTGCAAAGGGGCTTTGAGATCTATGGATGCAAAGCCCTAGGGAAGGCAAAGTTTTGCCATTATCGTGGTCCACAGACAGAGCCTGCTAAAGAACAATAGGAGCTCTCTGCAACCAAATGTCCCCCGCTGAAATGCCAGAGGGAGCATGACCCGAGCACCGAGCTGCCTTAAAGAGGAGGGTTTTCAGAGTTCTCTGGGCAGCTTCTGCTGCTCTGTAAGACTAAGCCACAAGGCGGGGGTCCCGGTTCACAAACAAAAGCATGCTGTGACCCTCAAACTGCCTCCCAGGGCATCTCAGCACAGTTCCACAGTAACACAACTCACACTAGTGACACCAGCCACCTCCACTTGCCCTGCATTCGGCTGCTCAACCACTGACCTCTCACCTCAGTTTTAGCCCAAATCCTCCTAAGCTACGTCTAGACTGCATCCCCTCTGTCGACAGAGGGATGCAAATCAAGCACATTGAAATTGCTAATGAAGCAGGGATTTAAATATCCCGTGCCTTATTAGCATAAACATGGCTGCCACTTTTTTTCAAAACGGAGTTTTTTCAAAAAAAACCGGCAGTCTAGACGTGGATCTGTTGAAAATAAACCCTTTTTCAAAAGATCCTGTATTCCTCAAAAAATGAGGTTTACAGGATCTGTCAAAAAAGGCTTTATTTTCGACAGATCCGCATCTAGACTGCCATTTTTTTCGAAAAAACTCCGTTTTGAAAAAAAGCGGCAGCCATGTTTATGCTAATGAGGTGCAGATATTTAAATCCCTGCTTCATTAGCAATTTCGATGTGCCTAATCTACATCTCTCTGTCGACAGAGAGGTGTAGTCTAGACACACCCCTACTGTCCACCCACAAGACCCCCGGAGCCAGGCTTAGGTGAGCTTACGCGCTTCGGCTAGGGGTATAACTTAGGGCCTGGGTAGGGCAGGCTGAGACCTGTCTACCTGGCAACAGAGCTTCAGCAGAGCTTCAGTTTTGACAGACCTCCAATGCCATCCCACAATTCCCCAGGCCTGTATTTTCTCACCCTTCTACGTACTCACTTCCCAATTACCTCCTCAGCTTCCTGTTGGTTTCTATACACCGTGTCGAGGCTGCTCTAGACTTACAAGCAAGAGACCAATGGTTGGTGGGGTAGAAAGAGATAGACAGAGAGACAGGCTGTTTGGGGAATATCTGTCAATTACAACAATTTCTCAACCTGCTGCTGATAGGTCCTCCAGGACATGCAGGATGCAAATATTCCAGGCCTAGCCCGATGATTCACTTCTACTTGCCTGGCTACTTCCATGGTGTTAACTGGCGCTAATCAGAAAAAAGAGATTCACTGAAGTTTTTACTTCTCCCCATTTCCCTAGGACCCTTATGGTTAATCACGTGAGGGTCAATCAGAGGAGTCAATTGCAGTGATTTCCATGCAACTTACTTGCATGACTAAGGACACCAGAACAAACATTAACAGAACTGTCCCAAGAAAGCGGACTCTCTAGCACTCCTAGGTGTTGCCAACGCCTGAGATGTTATTTCAAGTCTGCCTGTAAAGGCTCCATTCCCGGAGTCATGTGATTAGACAAGACTCTCTCCCTTCAGTAACGAAAGGTAAGAGTTTAGATCTCATGGTTGCAGAGAGAAGCTGGACAATGTGAATGATAGAAGGCTCAAAACCTGAAGGCAAATAAGAAAATCCTTCAAATATATTTTAATAATTCTTAACTTGGGGTCAGGGCAAACACCTGGTTTTTGAATGCTTGAGGCACCAATATGGTTTCTTTCCGATTTCTGATCCTAAGAGCTTCGGCTGATTTTTTTTAAAAAGGGGAAGGTTTGGCCTTATTTGCAATTTACCACAGTTTTAGGGGCGGAGGGGGTTCAACCCTTGTGAATTAATATGGTTCATTATTCCCCCTCACTGAAATCAAACACGGACTGGAGTTTTGCCATGGATTCCAAATGAGAGCAAGTTTCGGCTGCCGGGGCTTTAAATTCCCACGATGCAATGTCTTTTTGTGCACACAGAGTGACTCCAGCCTATATTTAGCGAGTGCATATGGTGAGGTTCAACACAGCGTACTCCACACGAGGCGCACATTTGTTACATCGCCGGCTAGGACGTCTCCCATGCACACAGCAGCCATTGCAACAGCCACTCAGAGAGGAAACAGGGGATTTCAGTGGGACTTGGAGTCAACAGCTGGTATATTATCAGCCTTTCCGCAGTCTCGTCTGCTGCAGAAAGCGCCACAGAACAAGAATTCTGCGAAATGAAGATTCAAATGGGCAGTCGGGCCTCCCACGCAGCCAGGACTTTTAACAAACAAAAATATCAATCGCCGTCTTCTATACTTTAAACATGATTTATAAGGGAAGAGATCAACGCGCACTGGAATGGATCCAAGTCAAAAGTCTTACTGGTTATTCCAGTAACACACCTTGCTCAGAGACAATTGGTTTTCCAAAGGAAAAAGCAAGAGATGCAGAATAAGCCAAAAAAGGGAAAATGGGCACAGTTAAGCATAAATAAATAACAATCAGAAGCATCAGCTTTTTGTCCCCCGCCCCTCAATCCCCTCCTCTTTCTTACAGACCACATTAGGGGTACGGTAAATGATCACTTTGTGATTCTGTGGCCTTTGAAGTTTAGGGCTGAATTTTTTAAAGCTGAGGGCCTAAAGTTAGGCTTCTAAATCTACTAGCCAGCTCCTAAATAGAAGAGAACTGATTTAATAAAGGGCTTATGTATGCTCCAATACCTGCTCAGCACCTCAGTAAGCCAAAAGTCTAAGACCTGACCTGTCTGCCTTGCAACAGGATGCAGTTGAAGATAGATTTTCCCACCCTTTTACCTACTCACTTCCCTATGTTTCTTTTAAAACAAACAAAAGGAAGTTTTTCTTCACTCAGCGCACAGTCAAGCTGTGGAACTCCTTGCCAGAGGATGTGGTGAAGACCAGGATTTTAACAGGGTTCAAAAAAGAACTAGATAGATTCATGGAGGTTAGGTCCATCAATGGCTATTAACCAGGATGGGTAGGAATGGTGTCCCTAGCCTCTGTTTGTCTGGAAGTGGGTGACAGAGGAGGGATCACATGAGGATTACCTGTTGTGATCCCTTCCTCTGGGACATCGGGTACTGGCCACTGTTGGCAGACCAGATACTGGGCTGGATGGACCTTTGGTCTGACTCAGTATGGCCGTTCTTATGCGGGAGTCTAAATGTGTGTTTAGGAGCCTACCTTTAAGCCCACAGCTCTGGAAATATAGATCTTTATTGTTCTGAACATTTTTAATGTACAACAAGGGACGAGAGATAAAAACGAAAAGTCGACTCTATTCTGGGTGGAGCAAAACAAAAAGATTTTCACCTTCTTGACGTCTGACTTTTGGCCGAGTTTCCCAGATGGCGGCAGAGTGGCAACTGTAAAATTGTTTGGATCTTCACAGTCACGGATTTTGGATTCCTTTATCAGCGAGTCAAGTTTCTTCTTTGCGATATTCTCTACTCGCTTCCGATTGGTGGAAGCCTACCAATGAAAGACAGTCATTCAATGAGGGCACCATGGTGTGAAATCTTCATTACGCCAATGGGAGAGGGCACAAACTACAAGGGGGGGCAAAATAAGATGAGGCAAAAGAAATGGACAGAGGCTTCGCTCTAACAGACGACTGTTAACTACCACTCCACATGCTAATAGCCCAGCCAGCCACCTTTTAGTTTGTACACTGAAATACAGTACCATTGTGAGTTATCCGCAACAATAAGAGTGCCCAGTGTGTGCTTCACAGCAGATATGTAGGCACGTGAAGCCCTCAACTGGAAATTTAGTGACAACGTATAAATAAAAATCCTGAAGCCACAATGCAATGGAAGTCAAACATTTTGCAAAAGAAATAAATGAACACATAAATAAAAAGAGAACAACTTCTAGCTGAATGGAATCCAGACCCGCCTGTCAACAAGGCTGCTACCAAACCCTTGATGTGCGACCTGGAAACAGCTGGTATTGAGGTGATTCGGTGCCGGCTCTGTTTTGCAGTGTCTGTTCACAAAAACAGTCTGGTCTGTTTCACGATAGCGACTGCACTTCGCCATTCTTGAGGCGGTTCAAGTTTTGTGCACCCCAAGCGGCTGAATAGAACACGGCATTTACTGCACATTGAATCTGAGGGAATTTAAAGAGCTCAAAACCATCAGCTGTTTGCTAGGTAAGAGCTTGTGGTGGCAGGATTCAATTGGAATGGGAGCAGCTGGAGAATGAGGACTGCCACGGTGAAAAGGTAGCATTTATTGCATGTTCCCGGTCCCTTCTTCCATGCAGGCTGTTGAACAACTGGGGTGAAGAGGGGTGTGAGGGGAAAGAGATGGAAACACAGCTCTCTTTGCTAGCTACGCCGTTTACATGGAGCGATTCACAACTTCAGATCTTTAGAAGGTTTAAAAAAAACCCTGCACAGATTGTGTTTGCTTAACGGGCCTTAGAATGTCCTGATTAATTCCATCAGGAAACAAGCTGTCATTTCCCATGCTTTCCTAAGCCTCCCTCTAAAGCGAGCCAGGTCTAGCAAATCTGGAATCCCAGATGTCGGTACAAGTCAGACTAAAACAAATTGTTAGTTAATGAAGACAAAGATGTAAGCAAGGCAGCGCCTACAGGGCTTTTATGAAAAGTAATGTGCCCAGCTATGAGATGTAGCAAGGAAAACAGGCTTGCTTTATAAGGAAGGATGACTCTGTTACTAGCCTCCATCTCTCTCTGCTTGTTTAAGGGAGGAAAACTAATTTTGTCGTCTTCCTTTTAAAGAGAAGCTCATGCGAGAGCAGCGTCAAAGAGGGCTTGAGAGAAGCTATCAATGGGAGAGCCACAGAAGTTTGCTTTTGACCAAGCATCCAGGAACGTGTTCCCCTAATAAATGAGGCTAGAAATCCTGCAAGAAGTGACTCTTGAAAAAACTTCCCAGTTCCAGCAGGGATGAGGAAATGGCTCCCCTGTCGATATGTGGCACTACCTGGGTGAGTCCGGGAGTGAAGATAAAGGCATGTGGGAAAACATGAGGGAGAACAGCAAGAAGCTGCATGAACCTGGCTTATGGCAGTAGAAAGGTTCAGTTCTGTTTGGGCTGAAGTTTGCAGATGTGGAGTGCTCCATTGGTCCTTCTTTTATCCAATTTGTCCATCTCGAGCTGCTCCGAACACACAACCATAAAGGCAGGGGGGCCAGATTGTAGTTCTTGTGAATGTAGGACTTGTAGTACAATTTGGTTTGTCTTTCACCTCAATACCCTCAAGCAATTTTTTTCTTCCCTGCTCCACATGTTCATTCTTTGGTAACAGGATTGATCCCACATAGTGTAAAGCCCGACAGGCTAACCTCTACTTCTACCCTGGGTGCACAGTACCTTCCACTTGGAATGAACGTAATGCCAGGCAGAGAGAGAGAGAGACAAAAACCATAGGAGCAAAGTGTCAAAACATTGCAGATCTCAAAATTAAAGGGGGGAAATGAAGAGTGTTACAGTAGAAACAGAACCCAACAAAATTATTTTTTCTCCTTAAGGTGAATTTCCAGCTTCTTTCCCCCTTTCAGGCTAGCTCGAAGGAGAGAATGAAAACAAAAACAATTGCGCCCGTAATAGGAGAGGAGGCAATAGTCTACAGGACAAAAATAAAGGACTGCAAATGTGACATGCGTCTAAGGCAATCTTGTTTAATGTTATTAAAGGTTTCGGCTGTCCCTTTTATATTAAGTTTCCATAAGCTGCAATGCCATACACACTGCATGCGAGAAGATTAAGTGTCAGAAGAATTTTGCTTCTAAGAAGGGACGGGGATGAATAAGGTGCTCTCAGGCTGAAGTAAGCAGAAATGAATAACTTCTTTTCCTTTTACCTCTTTTACACAGTTAAAGCCAACTAAGCACAGCATTCAGCATGTCAAAAAGTGCTCAATAAAAGGACCTCAGAGCTGGGAAAAATATTCTCCAGAGAAGGCTCAGATTGAGATGGGATGGGAAGCACTGAAAGGGGCTCATATTTTTGGAAGAATACTCCACTGTGAACCCCGCCAAAGTACCAAGAGGACATTTTTATTTTAAACACATACAAAGGAAAGTTAGAAAAAAGCAATTGGACTCTGTTTCACACACTCATTTCTCATCGATTAAGCAACTGCAGTTCTTTTTTTACAATCTATTTTCTGAGTGTCAAGTTTAAGAATTACAAAGAAAGTATATATAGAGACACACACACGTAGGTACAGCTCTCCCCCCTCCACAGAGCGTCTTTGTTACATTTATTCTATACACCCCAACATGTGTGATGTATATTCATGGATCGATTTTGAGAAGTTCTCAGACTTGCAGCTCTTAAAAGACTTGAATGAGAGATTAAGTTGGCAGCATTTCTGAAAATCTGATCATAAACACGCACTGTATGTCTTTCTCACTCTCCTATGCACACACAGCCCCGGTCTACACTAGCGAGTTATTTCGAAATAACCCCCCTTATTGCAAAATAATAAGCAAAGTGTCCATATAACTAAGCCCATTATTTCAAAATAAGGGGCTGTTTTTTTCTAAATCTGTACTCCTGCTTTCTTTGGGAAATAGCGCTATTTCAATTTTGTTATTTTGGGAGTTATTTCCAATTTAGTTATTTCAAAATAATTTCCTGGTGTAGACATGCCCCCAGAGACCCTGCAACCATGGGCCTGACTTGCAGAAGAACTGAGCATCTCCAGCTCCAGATGCAGGTGGCTGGAGCGGTCAGTGCTCAGCACCTCTGCAGAGAAGAAAGGAAAATAAACTAGGTCCCTGTCTCTCTGGAACATTTATTACGAGAATTGGTCAGAACCGTTTTGATCAAATAAAATGTCACTCGAATGTGCAGCTCTGTCAAAGCCAAACCAATTGGTTTGGACGCAGACTGTGTCCCAATGTTTTTGACAAAACGTGAGACTCTCTTAACTCTACAGCATGGGTGAGCCAGGTTCATGCCCCTGCTCCGCCTGAATCAGTCATGTGGGATGAACAACTCTGCTCTGAGTCAGGCATAGCCGAGCTCTGAGCTGGGGTCACCCACATGCCGGGCCAGAGTCCTCCCTATGAGACCACCCCCAGCTAAGTGCCTCTGCCTGAATTGGAAACCTCAGGGTTTGATTCCAAGACAGACATTTAGACCTTTCCATTTTGGTGAAAAATGTTTGAAAGCTTCGTTTCCCCCTCCCCAAATCCCAGTGCAGATTTATCCAACTTTGAAGCCTTGAAAGTTGCTGTGAAATAGATTTGCCATCCTCAGGCCAGTTCAATTTCACACCTCCCCCCACTTAAAGAAAAGTCTGAGAACCTGATGAGCCTGAACCTACTGTCATGTTCCAGAAGCCAAAGAACTCGGCATTCCTCCCACCCCAGTGGAACAGGTCAATGTACATTTGTACCCATTTTACTTACATCTCCATTCATTAACTTGCAGTCGTCATCAATTTCATCAGCGCTGTCTTCATCAGACACTTCCCCTTCCTCTGCGTCATCACTAATGGTGGCTGGAAGCTTCTTGCCCTGGAAAACAAAAGGGTTAAGCGGAGAGGTCAACATGCCGCTCTTGGTAGGATGAGAGGAAAGTGATCGTGTGTAACTGGAGACATGATACGGGCTGGGAGTCCAGACAGGTTTGTTGAGGTGTGTGGAGTCCATATATCATAGCTTCAATTAAGCTTAAGCTTGTTAAGTGACCCAGCTCAAGAACAAGCAAGGACTCTCCTTTAGTCCATATTGGAGAGAAGAAAGCTTTCCATCTCCTCGGTCCTTTGGCTGCAATTCTTGCCTTGGCTAATCCCAAGGCAGACCGAACTGATGCAAGAAACAAAGGTAGGAAATGGCTAGGAGGAGATCTGCTGGGCAGGGCCAGATCTTTAGAAGAGTTGGTGTCTGGGGCTACGTCTAGGCTGCAAGCCTTTTTTTGAAAAAGAGCGTCTAGACTACAACCAGTACTTTCGAAAAAGCACAGTTTGCATTACATAGCACCTTTTTTTGAAAGAGCACTTTCGAAAAAAGGCGTTCTTCCTCGTAAAACAAGGTTTTCCGCGGTCGAAAAAACTAACGCGTTCTTTCGATTTACTTTTGAAAGAATGCGGCAGCAGTCTAGACGCAGAGGAAGTTTTTTCGAAAAAAGGCCACTTTTAAAAAAAAAAACCCGGTAGTCTAGACACACCCTAAATGACTTGGCTGGATGTTTGGGGCGTGTTCCATTCCAGCCACGCCAGCCGTTCTCAACGGGAGCTCATGAGGGGATGAGCAGTTCTGACCGGCTGGCCATGGATATTTTATCTGCCACCTTGAATATTTTAAATAGAAAGGCGGGGTAAAAATATTTAAATAAATAAATGGAATCTCAGACCAAAAAGGGTCGGTGATGAGCCTAGGCAAGCTGGTAAGCCCACCACCTGCAACTGGGGATGGCACACGAATTAATAGTAATGGGAGAAAGAAGCTAGGCTTTTCCAAGCCAGGGCCACTCAAGGAGAGACTCTGTCCCCACCTAGGAAAAGGGTACGGCACATCGATCCTGCCTGACCAAAGGTGATACCTTCCCTTCCCACTGCTGCTCATTCCCCACTCTTTCCTCATAAGAACATAGGAACGGCCAGACTGGGTCAGACCAAAGGTCCATGCAGCTCAGTGTCCAGTCTACTGACAGTGGCCATTGCCAGATGCCCCAGAGAGAGTGAACAGAACAGATAATCATTGAGTGATCCCTCTCCTGTCGCCCATTTCCAGCCTCTGACAATCAGAGGCTGAGGACACCATCCCTGCCCATCCTGGCTAATAAGTATTGATGGACCTTTTTTTGAACCCTGTTAAAGTCCTGGTCATCACAACATCCTCTGGCAAGGAGTTCCACAGGTTGACTGTGCGCTGCGGGAAGAAAAACTTCGTTTTGTTTGTTTTAAACCTGCTACCTATTAATTTAATTTGGTGACCGCCTAGTTCTTATGTTATGGGAACAAGTAAATAACTTTTCTTTATTCATTTTCTCCATACCTGTCATGATTTTATAGACCTCTATCATATCCCCCTTATTCTCCTCTTTTCTAAGCTGAAAAGTCCCAGTCTTTTTAATCTCTCTTCATAGGACACCCGTTCCAAACCCCACCAAACACTAGTGGCTACTGGCCCTCAGAGTAGGAACTCTAAATGTCATAGTAACTTTCAATGTGTGCACCAACTCACAGAGGAAAGGGTGGCAATGGGGAATGAGCACTTCAGGCGGTGACCTGGGCTTGGGGCTTTCTCAAGAAGGGGTAGGGTCATGGAACCTTTCAGAGCTTCCTGGACTAAGAGCCATCACTGCTACTGATAGGCCGGATTTAATGGGAGCTAAAATGACCTCAGACACTGATCGCCCTTTGCAGTAGCTGAAACGGTAGCAAAAGGAAGTACAGGAGCTGGTGATGTTATTTAAACAGACGAGTCTCCAGCTGTCCTGTCCATTCCGTCTATACAGGAAAGAGATTTCATTTCACTCGAAAGGGCAGTCCCGGTATTTGCCAGCACAAGCAGGTGCAATGAAACCATTTCATCGGTACAGCCCTTGCAGCAAATATTCCCATCACCCAAACCAGCGTCCCTGCATTTCTGACGCCACCAGAACATGGCTAAAGTAATTCATATTGAAATGGCGGCTATGCAAACAGCTAACATCGGTAGCGGTGTGATGATTCCCGAAGACAGGTATTTATAGCCTGGCTGAATCAGAGCTGGGCAAGCAGTGTTCATTTCTGACGCAGGTGAGGATTTGAGGCCATTGTGTCAGTCCATGGCAGTCCATCCCCTGCTGAGAACCATCGTTCTCCTGAGATTCCTTACCCCTTTCTGTCACGGGGTGGGTGAGAAATGCCGCAAGGAAAGCGTCTTTGTGCAGTTCCACTTTGGGATGAAACCTGAATGGAGGAGGATGTGAAGAATTCAGGGGATCAAGAAATAGAGCCATGGGTAACTTATTCTAGGGTTTTTTCAACCCTTGAAGGCTAGCGCGAGTTTCAAACAGTCTCTTAATTGCTGTAAGCCAGGTGGCCATCCGAACTCAGAAAGTAGCTGATTGGAGCCTAGCTCACAGCTCATCCCACGGCCCAAGGCTCTCACCACAATGCACACACCAGCGTGTCTCTCCTTTTGATCCAGTATTATATTAATCCTGATCTACTTTTAAAAGTTAGACTGATCTGTCTATGTCACTCAGGGTTCTGAAAAATGTCACACCCCGAGCACTGGAGTTAGGTTGACATGACCACTTGTGTAGACGTGGCAAGGTCGATGAAAGGATTCTTCCCTTGTCCTAGCACCCTTTCCTACAGGCAGGCCATCTCCATTCATGGGCAATTCCCTTCCAGAGATGTAGGAAGCGTCTACACTAATGCTGCTGTAACATACCGTTCACCCCATTTTATTCTGGTTCAAGTCCATCTCTGAAAACATCCTTGACATGGTGCCCTTTTGATAGATTAGCCTTGACTTAGTAAAAGCAGCTGAAAGTTATCTCTTGTTAGCTGGTGCCTGGCCGGTGACAAGGTTTGAAGTACTTGTACTAAGAATCTGATGGATGCTGGTACCTTGAGATTCATCTGCTGAGTCTGACAGAGATGTGCGCGCCCTGTAAGCCACAAATGAAACCCAGACCCAGGCAGGCTTAAAAGAAAAAGAAAAACCCGTCTTTGAACCACAGAACCAGTTCAGGAATATGGCAGGTAACGCAGGTGTAGCAGAGGGCACAAACAAGCAGTTATACAGTGATTTGGATTCCCAAGATAAAAGAGGTGCTCAAAACCCTTTATTATTCCAGACTGGAGAGTGGGGAAAGGCTGGCAGAGTGGAGTGGGGAAGGCTGTGTGGCTGCATTGATATTTAAATCTCCCACAAACAGAAGTGATCTGGTTTCTAGGGGTAGGTCTACACTACGGGGACAGGCTGATTTAAGCCTATGCAACTGGAGTTATGTTACTAGCGTAACTCAAATTTACATAGCTTAGATCTACTTACTGCGCGGACCACGCCATGCTGGGTCGACAGAAAAAAAAACCCCTCCCCCATCAACTCCCCTTACTCTTCTCATTCTGGTGGAGGACCCGAGTGGACCCTAAGAATAGTTGATTTCAGTAAAGGTGCAAGGGATTTATAACCCAAAAGAGCTCCAAGCCATGGAAGATGAGAGCTAGAGAGCAAAACACAAGCAGGTCTTTTACCTTTACTAATATCTTTCCTTTAAGATTTTCGGGGGAAGGGAGTTTGGTGGAATCCTCATTGCGCACAGATGACAGGTCCAGCTTGTCCCCTAGGATTTCGGTAAGATACTGAGCCATCTTCTTTTGCTGGAGGACACTGCAGTGGTTCTCAATGGACAGAACAACAGGATACCTGGAAAAGAAACAACCAGAGAAGATCATCTGCCTAGCCAGCTTTTGACAGAGCTAATTAAGAAAAAACCATCTGAATCCAACCAATTTGGCGGTTCAGTCTGACCGGAGACAGTTGTGGACACTCTCCTGGGATGGGCTCAGGTAGTCTGGGCACAGGGGAGTGTCCTGTTACAGATGCAAATTGCAATTGCAACCTCTTGGTTTCCATGTCTGGACATGATGCTTGCCTACTTGCTTCTCACAGAGAGGCCCTGTGGAGACTGGTCCTGGACTTGAGAGAATAAACGCACTGTAGAAAGAGAGACACTTAACGGTCCCTCCACTCAAGATTTTCATCCACCGATCTACAGACGCGCTTACAAAGCAAAGTCAGCATTATTATCCTGTTCTGGGAAACGGAGGCAGGGAGTGGTGAAGTGATATGCCCAGGCTTTTCTGAGCACCCGGCCAGCACCCTCATCACTTGCTCACACTGCTAGTCATCTTATATTGTGGTGAAAAATTGGTTTTACTTGTTTATTAGGTTTGCACCAAACATTTTGCTTCATTTCTTTAAAAAAACAACATGATTTTCAGTCAGTATTACATGAAGCAGGCAGAGCCTTTCATTCCCACCCCCGTAGGATTGTTCTATTAAAATGCTTACCAGGCACCTGGGCTCTAACAACTCCCCTCCCTTCACTCATAGCATCTTCTATTGTCTAACAGTGGTGCAGTAGCTCCAGGACTTGTAAGCAGCTTGTTGAGAAACACCCAGCTAAATCTTAAGAGCGCTTCATGCTATTCACGGTCAACTTCCTGAAGGGAGGTTCCAAAGAGGATGGAGAGAGGCTGTTCTCAGTAGTGACGGATGGCAGAACAAGGAGCCATGGTCAAAAGTTACAGAGAGGGAGGTCCTGGTTGGATATTAGGCAAAACGATTTCCCTAGGAGGGTGGGGAAGCACTGGGATGGGTTCCCTAGGGAGTGGGTGGAGTCTCTATCCCTAGAGGTTTTTAAGTCTTGGCTTGACAAAGCCCTGGCTGGGATGATTGAGTTGGGGTTGATCCTGCCTTGGGCAGGGGGATGGACTCGATGACTCCTGAGCTCTCTTCCAGCCCTAGGATTCTATGATTCTGTGGCAGGGCTGCGGGGCCATTTTAAAAAATGGGTATGGACCACTCTCCCAAAGACAGGACATTCGGAGAAGATAAACAGTGAGCTGGACGGTCTCATAAAAATGATGGCATTTAGATAAAAGCAGTCTGACATACCATCCAATTTATCCAAGCAGAGACACCCACAGGTCTTACTTAGAATCAGCCCCCCTCACTATATAAATGGAAAGTGGGCAAACCAGAGCCATCAGACAGGAGCTATTTATAAGACACCATTCCTTTGGATGCTCTTGGGGAGGCACGCGTCTGCTAACAAACGGATCCAAAGCTCAACGCAATCAGCGGACAGTTTCTAATGACGTCAATGGGCTTTGGACCACTCTAGAGTTCGCCCATTTTTTTCCACATTGGAAAACAAAGCCAGAAGTTTTAGGATGTACAAAGATTAAGGACAGACTGTTCCCACAGGGAGCCCTGCACCCAAAAGAGGGAACAGCACCAAAACAATGTGGAATACCTACAATGGCACACGGTGGCTAGCACTCAGTTTGAAGTTCTAGATTATTGTTAAAGAAAGACCACGTACCAGACAGATGCACACAAAAGGGATTATTGCCAAAACAAGTTAATTATCAAGGTGTAACAACCTAGACAGCATCGCGTAACGGACACGCCTCGGCAGCCAATCCATTTCCTGCATTACTTTTCATTTTCAGCATCTATTTTTGGGTCCTTCTGGCTGAGGCTCAGAAATCACTTTGCACTTCTTAGAAATGATCAAGCACAAATCTGAGAATTTTGAAACCAAGGGGATCAGCACTATATATAAACCAAAGCTTGGTGGACTCCTGTTTCGCTCACAGGTGACAATTCTGGGACAACTGCGGAAGCTAACCACGAAAAAAAGATTTTTTTTAATAAAACGTGATTTCTGGAAGTAATGCAGATGGTCACCTGGCCCTTGAAAGCCCTACATTAGAAGGAAAAATTATATTTAGACTTGGACAAAAATCCCACATGGGACAACCCACCTCACTGGTAGCTAATTTGATCTTAGAGCTTTTGCCAAAAGCTTGCTTCTTAATTTGAGTTTGAATCACTCTATGCTATCCTGGGAGAATTGCACTGGGGAGAAAGAGACCTACAAGTCTCAACACCTTTGTTTTTCTTTAGTAAGCCAGCTGTTGGGCCTTACTAAGAAATAAATTAAAAAATTAATAATTAATGGTAACGGGTCCCAGTTACCCCCAAATGAGGCATCTTTCCTTGATGGCATTAGGAGTTACCCACATTTGAAAGGCATTTTGGAAGCTAACTTTCTTGCCTTCTGTGCTTTTGTGTTCCAAAGTCCCAGTGCAAACAGCTGGGATTTTTCAAGTCTCCAGCTCACACACTAACATTGCTTTGGCTGAGATGTCAGGAACAGCTTAGCTCTATTAAGGATGGTTGACTGGCTTCGGGGCACAATTAGGGACTTGGATTAATGCTCGATGAAGTCAATGGGAGACTTCCAATTGACTTCAGTGAGCTCTGGATCAGATTATCAGACCCTTAAAATCCCTGCCAGATCTGGGCAGCACATGATTGACAAACTCATTTAGACAAAGCCTAAATGTTTTGGAGAGTGGTCTGTTTTGACAGGTAGGTTTTTGGGAGGGAGGGAAGAGAGCCAAAGAGTCTCTCTCATACTTTAGCCTGGATTTGGGCATGGGAAGTTGGAGATCTTGGTTCAACTCCCTGCTTACTCTGAATCCAACAGATGCGAGATGCAAAACCTTGCTCTGAATCAGGGAGATCAAAGATTGAAACCAGGTGTCCCACATCTCAGGCCTACCCGCCAGGTGGCAGAGAGACCCCAGCACACCTTTCTGAATCAACGCACGTGGGTTTTGATCAGAGTGAGCATTGACGCAACTCTGATTTTGCAGGCATGTTAGAAAGGTCCAGCTGCCATGCCAGTGCAGCCTGAAAACAGGCTCTGAACCCTCCCAAATGGAATCCGCACCCTCCGGCCCATTCTAAAAAAGGGCGGCGTAAGGGCTGGTATCTGCAGGAACCTCCTCCGCCGTGAGCGCTCTACCCAGGCACACCACGCCCTCCAGGGAAAGGCAAAGATTTGCCGTTGGTAACATGGGACGTGACTGGGAACATCCACCGCTTAGAAGCTGATCTCCACGAACACTGGCATACCCTTCATCCTGTCAGCTGTGGAGGGGGGCTTATGGTAGGCCACTGGGGTGGAGGGCTTACGGTAAGTGGGAACTGAGGGGGCTCCCTGCCAGCCCGACAGGTACCACTGAGGGAAAATTCTCCGACGATCTGTGCCCGCAGCATGAACATGAGCAACACAGCTCAGAGAACCAGCCGCTGCTGCACCCTGACCCCAGCGCTCTTGAACAGGCACACTGCTTCGTCCAACAAAGATTCAAGGTAAGAGAAAAACCCCAGATCCCTCCCATAGGCATCGCCCCCCCCCCCTTTCCTAGCACCCTTTCTGGGGACGCGAGGCCAGCTGCTCTGCCCGTTCGTCTCCACGTCCATACAGAGCAACCCCACGCCTCACTTTAAGTGCAGGGGGTGCGTGTGAAGTCAGCTTGTGGTTCTCCGGACTCCTGCCAGACACGGGACTCAGATCCACCCCATTCCGTTGAATGGACCCGGGTTCGGGCGACGGCCTCTGGCTAGCCTGGGGTGGGCAATAGTTTCTGCAGTGGAATCAATCCACAAATTGGATTGAGCTCTGGGCTGGGACAGAGGACTGGGGTGCAGGAGGCGCTGTGGGGTCTGGGAGGGGGGTGCAGGAGGGAGCTCTGGGCTGGGACAGAGGCCTGGGGTGCAGGAGGCGGTGCAGGGTCTGGGAGGGGGGAGCAGGATGCAGGAGGAGCTCTGGGCTGGGACAGAGGCCTGGGGTGCAGGAGGCGCTGTGGGGTCTGGGAGGGGGGTGCAGGAGGGAGCTCTGGGCTGGGACAGAGGCCTGGGGTGCAGGAGGCAGTGCGGGGTCTGGGAGGGGGGTGCAGGATGGGGTTCTGACCTGGGGCGTTGGGTGTGAGATGGGTGTGAGATGCAGGCTCTGGCTGGGAGAGAATTACCACAGGCGGCTCCTGGCTGGTGGCACAGCAGGGCTCAAGCAGGCTGCCTGCGTGCCGGGTCCCCATGCTGCTCCCGGAAGCAGAAAGCTGCTGCTGGCATGTCTCCGTATGCCCCTTGCGGGGGAGGAGGGGAAGTGGCTCTGTGCACTGCCCATGCCCACTGGCACCGCTCCCACAGCTCCTATTGTCTGATTTCCAGCCAATGGGAGGCCAGCGCTAGAGGCAGGGGAAACGCATGGACCCGGCTCCCCCTCCCACACAGAGACATGCCAGCAGGAGCCAGCTGCTCGTGGGAGCACTGTGGGGCCACATCAGGCGGGAAACTGCCTGAGCACCCCGCTGTACTGCAGGACTTAGAGCATCCTGGCAATCGTAAGGGGGAAGCCAAAGAGCCACATGCGGCTCTGGAATCACAGCTACTAGGCTGTATTTAGCCCACCCCTCATCTAGCCCTTTGCTGACCAATTTCCTACCCATCTTTTGGGCTGCAGCCAACTGCCAGCCAGCGGAGCTGGTACCACTGGCACATAAAAAAGCAGGGTACTCTCACTATCAAACCGTGTTAGAGTCCCCGGCTACTAAATCCATAAGAACATAAGAATGGCCAGACTGGGTCAGACCAAAGGTCCATCCAGCCCAGTATCCTGTCTGCCCACAGTGGCCAGTGCCAGATGCCCCAGAGGGAGGGAACACAACAGGTAATCATCACGTGATCCTTCTCCTGTCACCCATTTCCAGACAAACAGAGGCTAGGGACACCATTCCTACCCATCCTGGCTAATAGCCATTGATGGACCTAACCGCCATGAATCTATCTAGCTCTTTTTTGAACCCGGTTAAAGTCCTAGTCTTCACCACATCCTCTGGCAAGGAGTTCCACAGGTTGACTATGCACTGAGTGAAGAAAAACTTCCTTTTGTTTGTTTTAAACCTGCTATCTATTAATTCCATTTGGTGACCCCTAGTTCTTATATTGTGGGAATAAGTAAACAACTTTTTCTTATTCACTTTTTTCTGCACCAGTCATGGTTTTATAGACCTCTATCCTATCCTCCCTTAGTCCCCTCTTTTCTAAGCTGAAAAGTCCCAGTCTTTTTAATCTCTCTTCATATGGGACCTGTTCCAAACCCCTAAACATTTCTGTTGCCCTTTTCTGAACCTTTTCCAATGCCAAGAGATCTTTTTTGAGAATGTGGCAAACCCCACAGGATCCAGTTAAATTTTGCTCCCCCCGGCTCCTTTAGCCCAGTGTGCTGTCTTCTGACAGCAGCTAGTGTCAGGGGTTTAGAAGGAATGAGCAGAGCAGGGCAACTTATCAGGCCAACAGGTGTTTCTGCCTCATCACTCCTCCCGTGCATGAATTATTCACTGCAGGAAGAATCAAGCGCATACAGGCGCATCTGGCTCGTGCAGAACCCAGTCCGCACTGGATCCTGCCTTTCACACAGGCTGTCTAAACAGGGAGTCCAGTTTATCTCCCTAGGTCCACGCAGCCAGGGTATCCCAAGGGAGCTCTCAGCCGGCTGGGTACCTACTCGTTCTTGATGAAGGCATATTTGTTGATGGTTTCAATCACATCTTTGAAGAGGATCTTGGAGGTGAGGGTGTATCCATGGTGGACAATGGGCTCGCCATCTGGTCCATCCCAGCAGTCAACTGTAGAGGGGAAACAAAGGTCCCATTCATCATTTAATAAAAAATGATTAAAGGCCTAGAGAACATGAGCTAGGAGTGGAGACTGAAAGAATTGGGTTTGTTTAGTTCGGAAAAGAGAAGACTGAGAGGGCACATGATAGCAGTTTTCAAGTACCTAAAAGGGTGTTACAAGGAGGAGGGAGAAAAATTGTTCTCCTTGGCCTCTGAGGATAGAACAAGAAGCAATGGGCTTGAATTGCACCAAGGGAGGTTTAGGATAGAATTTAGGAAAAACTTCCTATCAGGGTGGTTAAGCCCTGGAATAAGTTGCCTAGGGAGGTTGTGGAATCTCCATCAGTGGAGATATTTAAGAGCAGGTTAGACAGACATCTGTCAGGGATGGTGTAGATGGTGCTTGGTCCTGCCGTGAGGGCAGGGGACTGGATCTGATGACCTCACAAGGTCCCTTCCAGTTCTAATGTTCTATGCATCTATGATCTTTAAACTTAAGGATCATAGACTAAAACCCGGGGTGGCCAAACCATGTCTTGCAAGCTCCATGCAGCTCTTCTGCAGTTGAATTGCTGCTTGCCAGCCCCCCACGCCCTCTCTGTTCTCCACCAACCAGACAGAGAGGGGGGAGCTTGGGACCTCAGCCTCGCAGCAGCAGGGTGGAACAGGAGCTTCTGCCCAGCTGGCAGGGGCTTCTCAGGGCTTCCATCCCATGGGGCGCTCCTGCCAGGGCTTGGGGCTTCAACAGGAGCGAGGCGAACCCCTGACTCCCAGCAGGTGCAACCCTGCTCTCCAAATTCTGAAGGTTGCTGTATGCGGCTTGGCGGGTCAGTAAGTTTGGCCACCCCGTTAGAACAGAGAATTCACAGCCAGACTCACACACATTGAAAGGAGATTTTCCTGATACTGGGCACATCTTGCCAAACAGCCTAGCTCCCCATTACAGAAGCGTCATCCTTCCAGGAATGACTTAGGGCCAAGCCTCTGCGAGGGGCACTGAGAATCTGCAATGCCCCTTACTGACCCAGCCCCTGCACGGTCTCAAAACAGCACAGACTTGCCTTCCCCTGCCCGTGTCTCTCCCTACAGGTCACTGAGTGGTTTCCTTGGTTGCCAGGGGATTCTGTTGTGAACCGAAGACCTAGGGCCCTCCTGCTGAGAGAGCCCTAAGCGGAACAGATGTTCTTCAGCGAGCACAGAGGAATACCTTCCTGGGGACAGCTATTAAAGCACCAAAATCCCATCTGGGTTCAGCGTTAGAACAGAGGGCAGATTCTCAGCAGAGCCCCTCAAGAGAGCAGCAAAGCCAAGATCTAAGCAGCCCGTCCCTCCTGTGGGTTCTCCCTAGCCTTACACTCCCACCAGGCGTATTTCCACAGCCCCTGAGAAGGTGTTATCACGCCCACAGGCCTCTGCCAGATTCACCGTCTGGAGGCTGTGACCCTCTACACTGGGCAGGGGTGGCGGGTATAATAGGCGGGGGAAGGCACTGCCTTCCCAAACCGCCCGCCTGGCCCCACCCAGACTCCGCCCCCAGAATGACTATGGAGTACTGGGGGTGGAGTGTTGCTGTCCCCAAGCACCTGCCCTCCCTGTATGCTGGGCCAGGAAGGTTGGGGCCACCCGCCCTCCCCATGCTCTGGGACTAGGGAGGTTGGGACCACGCACCACCTGCCTCTCCTCCCCATGGTGCTGAGGGGGGACTTGGCTCCCGTGGGGGGTGGGGTCTAGGCAGAAGGGGCGGAGCTGGGGGCAGGGCCTGCCTTCACCCACCTCCCATGATACTGGGCAAGACTTTGGGGACAGGGACAACACGGGTACTGCTCCCTGGAGGATTCTTTCAGCTAATAGACTCCACGATTGATTTCCCAACAACAAATATCAGACCCATGGGGGGGCTGCTAGGTGTTCATAGTGTGACCCCCTTTTCCATAGCCGGGATTCCCTCCCCCCTCAGCAAAACAGCTGCAGATCTCAGCCTAGTACATTAGTTCACTGATGCCCTTTAGTAGATGGAATCAGAATGGCCCAGCCATGTGCCATAGGCCCTATACCGCTAAGGGAGAACTAGCATAGAATCGCCACGGGGAACTGCCTTCTGCCTTAAAGACGGATTCATAATTTTTATGAGTATAAACAAGAACCCTGCCCTCAAGTCTCCTCTTTATTCCCGTGCCATGGAAAATGTGTCAGCGAGGAGGCCACAAATACTGGGTCAGAGAAGCCCTGTTTTGCCTTTGCTCATTCGGGAAATGCACCTGGTGCTCAACCTTTCCCCCCTCCCCCCCTCCCGACTTTGCCCTGTGAAGATAAATCATGATCCTTTCCCTAAAAGACGGGACACGCCAGCTACGGAGCCTCCTGATTAGCTCATAGCGACTCCCTTCTGTCTTTACCTTCCACACAGCGGCAGCCTGCCTGCAGCACCCAGGCATACATGTCCACCCTGGACTGAGACATCAGCTGATCCCCCATGAGGTAGGTGTTGTGGGATGAGGTGATGAAGTAGTGACTCAAAGGCTGGGTCATGTCCTGGTTCACCTGGTAGTGTTCTGGGTTGAAGATGTCCCCCGATGGGCTCCGGGTGTAATTGGTGAAGCCTGTAGGAAAAACAGACAGTCCGGCATCAGAGTCGTCTCTTCTACGTGTTAACAGAATGTGAATCACGGATTACTCCGCATAAACTCCCCCTTCTGTACATCCTTCTTTTCCCAACGCACACTGGTCTGGCACGAACACCTCTGCAGCCCAGCCCGTCTGCTGCCGAACAGTCGGTACGCCAACTCTCAAGAGGGCAATGGTGAGTTCTGCTTTTCCAGGACGGAAGTTTTGGACTTTTCCCATGCCTAGCATGCTCACTGAGATTCAAGAAACAGCAAGCAAAGAAACTTGGAAGCCAAGAACCCCTCACCTCATGGTTTTAAATCTGCAATCAGAGAGCAGCTGCAAACATGCTTTAGAAATACGCAGTCTAAACCTCGGTCACTGACCACTTTGGCAGCCCATCATTCGGTTTTGCCTCCCTGCAAATCCACATGTGTAAATCCACCAGGCCAACAACCCCTAAATTGCAACACCAAGTCATTCCAGTCCCCTGACCGGGGAACACCAACCCCCCTTGCATAGGAGAACTCCTTGTGATGTCAGTAGCTGATCTGATGGGAATTATAGACGAAAGACCAAGATGCTCCGGTTCTTTTTCCTACATGGTGGCTTGGTGAACCCATACAGAATGGGAAGCGACTGTCTGGGAAGGAGTATGGCAGAAAGGGATCTAGGGGTTATAGTGGACCACAAGTTGAATATGAGTCAGCAGTGTGATGCTGTTGCAAAGAAAGCAAACATGATTCTGGGATGCATTAACAGGTGTGTTGTGAGGGGAAGTCATTCTTCCGCTCTACTCTGCGCTGGTTAGGCCTCAGTTGGAGTATTGTGTCCAGTTCTGGGCACCACATTTCAAGAAAGATGTGGAGAAATTGGAGAGGGTCCAGAGAAGAGCAACGAGAATGATTAAAGGTCTAGAGAACATGACCTATGAGGGAAGACTGAAGGAATTGGGTTTGTTTTAGTTTAGAAAAGAGAAGATTGAGGGGGGACATGACAGCAGTTTTTAGATATCTAAAAGGGTGTCATAAGGAGGAGGAGAAAACTTGTTCATCTTGGCCTCTGGGGATAGAACAAGAAGCAATGGGCTTAAACTGCAGCAAGGGAGGTTCAGGTTGGACATTAGGAAAAAGTTCCTAACTGTCAGGGTAGTCAGACACTGGAATAAATTGCCCAGGGAGGTTGTGGAATCTCCAACTGTGGAGATATTTAAGAGTAGGTTAGATAAATGTCTATTAGGGATGGTCTAGACAGTATTTGGTCCTGCCATGAGGGCAGGGGACTGGACTCGATGACCTCTCGAGGTCCCTTCCAGTCCTAGTATTCTATGATTCTATGATTCTATGAAACCCTTACTTGCCTTTGCAATGCGACAGCGCTCTGATGGGAATTACTGGGCATATAGGTCTGTGAACCCAACGAGACAAAGGGAGTCCTCAGCTGATCCTGGGTTCCAGGGGAAATGCCGCGGGGAGCCAGGGATCAGCTGGGGAGTTCCCAGCTGACCCCAGGCTCCACGGCTGCCCCTTTGAATTGCGCAGAAGCAGCGTTTTAAAGGGGCAGCCCACCGCACAGCTGATCCGCGGATCAGCTGTGTAACGGCCGCCTTGGAGTCTCAAAGTGACTACAAAGGGGTACACTTTGAAGTACCCTTCCCCCCCCCCACTTTGCTGCCTCTATCTCATAGAGGCAGCGGGGGGCAGGGGGGATATCGACTAGTCAAAAGACTATCCGATAAGCAAATGCTTATCAGATAGTCGACTAGTCTTTAACATCCTTAGTTTGCACAGCACCTAGCATCGTAGGGACCTAGCATCTTGGTGCTACAAAAATGTAGGGGAATAAATCACAACAGCAGCGATGGGACAGGCTGCCGGTGTGGCACAGGTAGCTGGGCAACAGAACTGGAGGCCATGTGAAAGCAATCTGGCCGTATGCCATAGTGTTATTTCAGAGCAGGTTCGTTAAGGCTTGTATGAGTTAGCTCACAGTTTCTGCTCATCATTCATGACAGACTGTGTCCAGGTTCCATTTGTGAGGCTAATCCTAATCCCTACCGAACAAGCAAGTTATCTCCATGGCTGACTTTCGACAATTAATGTCTTCTATGGACGGTATATGGCACGACGGACTAATGCCCTCCAAGCCAGCTCTACGGAGAGTTAATTAGGCTAGAAAAGCTGACCCAGATGTCACATTTGGCAGTGAGAGGAGGCAAGACAAGTCAGAGTTACAGAATTCCTAAGAACAGTAATGTATTAAGAATCTGAAACTTATATGGCATGCTCAGAAATGTTAGTGTTTCATCCAGGGCAGCAGATGCTCTCTCTCTTGTGAACTCCCTATAAAACTACAAATAGTGGCTCTTAACAATCACAGCTCTTAAATACAGGCTCAGGCCCTACTTACACCTTCGATCAGCCTCTCCTAATACTCCTTTTACTTACTTTTCAGTGATGGCATTTGTATCTTTTCAGCTCTCTGAAGCTGCCTGCTCGAGCTACATCCCAATTTTCCCAACAGTGCTGCTGTTTGACTTTGTGTCTGTACTTGGGCGGTGACAGCTTTATCTACTTTGTTGCTGTAATCTTCCCAGCAACCGGTCCTCAAATGCATCTTTACATTCACCTTGAAGGTCTGCATGAAAAACAAACCAACCCTAGGCCCCAGCAAAGACAGAACTCAAAAAACGGTGACTCCGTTAGCATCTGATACTGGGTTTTGAGAAAGCCCCGTTAAAGGAAAAGGTGTCTGGAATATCTCCTGGATGTCTGCTACGCTCCCCTGCACTGCCTTCTTCTGCACAGGGTTACTGCCTAGATTTGATGATTCAGGGTCATTTTATTAGGCCAGGTCTACACTAGACCCGGAAGGTCGGGTTAAGGTACGTAACTCCAGCTCGGTAAAATACATAGCTGAAGTCGGTTTACCTTAAGCCAAGCTTGGCGCCATCTTCACAGTGGGAGGCTGACAAGAGCAAATGCTCCCATTAACTTCCCGCAACTGCGAGGTGTACCGGCGCCAACTGGAGCAGCCCTCAGTGTTCGATTTAGCGGGTCTCAACTAGACCTGCTAAATCGAACGCCAGAAGCTCAATCTCTGGCACGGCAAGTGGAGACGTGGCCTTAGAGGCTGGCCAAGGGTGGAGCAGATGGAAGCCTCTGGAGACCTTTGCTTACCAGTGAGATGGGACAGGAGTCTTGTCCCTGTCTCTGGGGGACATGGCAAAGCCACACTACAACTTGGCACAGTCACAAGCCCTCCAATCAGGAGTTAGATGCTGGGGGAGAGTGTTGCATGCCATGAGGAGGTGTTACATGAGACTGTCTGGACCAAACCTCGCCCTGCTAACTTAGCAAATGCAGCATGGGTTCACACCACAAAGAGGCAGGATTTGAGGGCCTCTTTCTTATTGGCTGCTGGCAGGGCCATCCTTAGGATTTCTGGGGCCCTACGCAGAAACTGGCAGAAACATTATGTTTAATTGATTATCCAGTTAAAGGGGGTGTGGGCAGGAGAGACTGTGATCCACGCAGACAGGCCACAGCCACAGCCAATGTGAAAGGATTCTTCTCTTTCCTCCAACCCCCATGGAAGTCTTCTGGAGAAAGCCTCAGCTCCCCACCCAACCCACTTGGGATGGCTGGGCATTGGTTCTTGGTCTGCCCTTCAGTGCCAGGGCCGCTTGCCTGGCTCCTGCAGACACTTTAATTCCCCGGTTTAACAGGCCATCACGTTTCCACACGTGCGTGCTGACAGAGACTAGTTGCACATTATTGTCTGTATCTTTATCAAGCTTGCATGACCGCGGATTTGGCCCCATGCCTCTCGTGAGCTGGGCTCTGCACAGAGATGCCACCTGAGGAATTAGCTTCCCAAAGCTCATGTTGGAGGACTCTGCACCATGATCCAGCGAGCCATTTTTAGACTGTTCCTTTTGAGAACTGGGGCAAAGCAGAGGGAGAAAGAGATGGGAGGAGCAGGGATGATGAGTTTGTCTCCTCGTTGATGAACTGTTGCCCCACACCCCAATGCTTGTGTCTGTATGCACGCACACACACAGAGCCTTTATAGGACAGGCGATCATTAAAAACCACAACTTCCATCCCAAGTGCCCTACAACTCCCCTTTGCTCACCTCCGCTGAAACTCTGCAATTTCCTTATTTGCAACTGGGTCCACCATGCTGACGCCTTAATTCCCTGTAATCTCAGCTTTGCCATGAATCATTCTCCTGACATCTCTCTTATTAGTCCATAAGCAAAGTGGTGACTCCATAAAGATGCTGCCACCTCCTGAATACATTAACACACTCGTTTCTAGTGAAACAATACATCAATCTGTCACAGAGCTAGAGGACTGCCCAGGAAACGAAAACACAAAGAAGCAATCATCTGAATCAGCTTCCCAAAACTGGCCTTCGAGCTGCAGGGAAAATTAACTTGGGGATAAACTGCTGCAAAACTATCTCCATTATGATGGTTCTCGCCTCATTCAGATTCTGACTTTGAGTGTTAATTAAGTGCATGAATTAAACTGAGCTGCTAAACACAGGCTACAACCAGAACTTTGGTAATTAAGAGCTGAATAATCCACACTTAGAGCTCTGGACAGCCTCAAAACTCTGGGTAGGCCCTGGACCAACGCATGGCTCGTAAACCCTGGCTTAATTTTAAGCAGGTGACTAATCCCATGAGTATGCACTAAGTGCTGCGTGAATCAGGGCTTCCTACACAGCTCCTCAATCCTAACAGGGCATATTGGGAGTTACATAGCCACATGCAAAGCCAGCCAATCCTGCCTGCCTAGAAAAGGGCTGGGCTGGACGCAAACACTTATGTAAAAAAAAATCGAACTTGCAAACTCTAGCTCCGACACCTCCTTGCTGGGAACAATGCTGGTAACAAATGGGAAAAACTGAATTGCCACAATGGGCGAAGCTCAATTTTTCAGATGTCTCTGTGAGGATTTTGTTTTTCCATCAAGGGAAATCCCAGTATGCCCTCTTAGACACCAAAAGTGTCTTGTTCAAAGCAAAGTCGGCAAATTTCCATGAAAACCTACAAAAATGTAACAACGTTCCTAACAGAGACTGTTAGTTGCTTTCAGCTGTGGCTTCCCTTTCCATACAATTCTATAGGACGTACAATGAAGGTTCAAAACCTAAGCTAGGTCACCCTCCTCTTAGGGAAGAGTTCTATAGGATGTAATGGAAAAGAGTAACCATTTTATATAGGCTTTCCAGCCACCATCTAGACCAGTGGTTCTCATGATCTATTAACATTCTACAGTAAAACTCCAATAGTCCGGCATTCAATAGTCCGGCACTCCTGATAGTCCGGCATCAAAATGGCAAGAGCCTAGTGAGTGAGCTTCGGCAAAAAATGAGTCACAAGGTAACAGCAGCAGCAGCTGAACTGAGCAAAAAGGGTAAAAAAGGCTTAAAAAAACTAAAACATTACAGTATACTGTATTCAGTATGTACAATAAAAAGGGTTAAGAACACTTTATATACAGTATATAATGTATACAGTATATATATAACCTGCTTATAGTACCTCCTGATAGTCCGGCATATCTGATAATCCGGCACCACCTAAATCCCATAGGTTCCGGATTATCGGAAGTCTACTGTATGTTAAGGAATTTCTATAGGAGCCCAAGTGGTTTAATTCCTATAAATGCAAGAGGGACATTTTCATTTGAGTAACTGGGTTAGTCCATGTCGAAAGCAAAACAACTGGTGACTAATTAGGATTAGATTTAATCGCTCCGTTGTGGATCTGTGCAGATAAACTGACTCCTGATTTTCATTGATAAAAAGATCGATATGCCTTGCTGGCCAGGGACTGGCCTAGTTGAAATCGTTATGCTCTTGGTTTGCATCCATGGCATAGCCAGAAGGGCCCAGTTGAGAGGGCCCCAATTTGGGTGGGTGGGCAAGAATTTGGGGACAGGGGAAGCGAGTCAGGAGGGGCGAGGGACATAAGCCCCAGCCCCGCTGCCCAGCCAGAGCAGAGGGGAGCAAAGCCTGGCTCCTTTCCCTTTGGTTCCCCAGGCGGGCTGCAAGGGGTGGACATGGGGAAAGTGGGTGGGGCATGGCCCACCTCAGACCCAACTGTGGCTACACTCTTTGTTTGCATTCATGTCACTAAGCATTATGTCCGCACTGTGGCATTTTCCCTTTCCATCAAATGTCTCACCTGGAAACAAGCAATCAGGCCCAGTAATAGCTCTAGCCAGCCTACTTCCCCCATGTATTTCACCCTATTTGGCAGCCTATGGGGGACGCAGTCTAGTAGGGAGTCACTTTCAAATCGGCAGGCTCACGACTCCTCCAGCCAACACCAAGACCCGGCAGTGTTAGGCCAGCTTGTAGGAGAACCGAATAAACCCTGATTGGCACACCCCCTCCAGCAACCCATTCCCATAGCTTGCGTAAAAGCAGGCGGCTACCCAAACAAGATCAGCCAGGATGAAAAATCAATAGGATGCATTGCAGACGAGCAAAAATAGTACCAGCTGCTCAGAGCAAATTAATCATGCCCTCATTCTGGAAGATAGATGCGACTGCCGAAGGAGCGGGTCTGCGTTTCGCTAATTGGGCACCCTGTGAACTGGCCCCGTTGCTTGTTTCATACACTTGCTGAAGTTTAATGCTGAAATTGCCATAATGAGCTAACACTAACTGTGTCAGTCGGCTCCGGCATGAAGAGAAAGGACAGCCTCGGGGGGCGGCTGGCAGCGTGAAACAAAGACCCCGAGACCTTGGCTCCGTTCCCCCAAGAGGAAAGCCTCCTGCCACACAAGGGGGGTTATTTTGCTCAAGAGAAAACACTGATCCTCTTAAATTAGGATCATCCCAGGCCGGTTCCTAGCAGTCAGGTGCCACGTGAGAAGAAGTAACCACTACGGAGGACACAAATGAGGGCCTTACTTGGCAATCGGAACAGAGAACCGCAGGAGCTAACAGGCCCGCCAAGGCAGTGGCAGGGAACTTGCACTGCACTGTGTGTGGCCATATTGCTTGTGGGGGCAAACAGCGGTCTTCTGTCTTCAGTGCTGATACAATTCAGCCTCTCTAGCTTAGCCCTCTTCTGGCTAGCCTAGATAGTGGGCACGAGAAAGCTAATGTCTAGGTAACAAAAAGCCATGATAAGAACCACTCTGCACTAGAATACATAAATGAAGTTGTGATAGCGCGTCGGGGAGCCCCCTGACCCTGCACCCCGTCTGCAACCAGATGTGACTCTCCGCCAGCCAGAAGAGTAAAAATGAGTTTATTGCTTTTCCAAGATACAGCACAGCATAGGCTCGATGTAGGCATAGGATAGGGCGACAGCCCTAGTTCCCTTGGGGGGAAGGGGTTCACAGGCCCCTGAACCCCCTATACTGGGTTTAGTCTGCTTCCTCCATGCTTCCCCATGCTCAGACTGCCCCTTCTCCAAACCACAGAACACTCATCCCCCAGGTAGCCAAACCCCTTCCTTTGTTCAAACGCCTTCCCCTGGCCAGGTGAGAAGTTGCTAGCTTTCATGCTTGTCCTCAGGGAGACCCCCACTGGGCAGTGCTTACATACACAGGCCAGTAGGGGTCACCCACAGCACAACACAGCAACCAGGGAATGCCAAACCATAGTGGGCTCAGGGCCACAAGTGTGTACAGCACACCCCACTACGTCACAAAGCACAGGTTGAACCTCTCTAGATTGTCACCCTCGGGACCTGACCAGCGCTGAACCAGAGAATTTGCCGGACCACGGGAGGTCAATGTTGTCTAGCAGCATTACCAACCCTTCCACTGCTTGCTGGGCTCTTAGAAGACATTCAGGGGTAAATCAGAGCTAAATAACAGCACAGAACACTGAGAGCCAGGACTGGGGACTGTAAACAAACTTTATGGGACCACTGGAAATGTGGCCACGCCCATGATAAGCGGACGTCCGGCTAACTCAAATCATGCCGGACCACGGATGTTGCCGGACTAGAGACGTTCAACCTGCAGCAGCATTCTGCAGTCTAATGAGGTTATAAGATTATACAAGTCTCTGTGGGAGGAGCCATGTGGAGGACACAGGGCTCGCTAGACATGGACACACGAACTTTTCCCTGAAAAAGATGCCAATTTAAAAGAGGCTGTGGAATAAGAGGGAGAATGCTTGGGAAAAACCAGCGCTACATGGCCCTCTTCGGATGCTGCCTGAGCAGTAGAGAGGGGCTTTGTCTCCTCTATCCCTCTGTCAGCCTAATGAAAAATAACTCCTGGAGCTCACACATTCCTCTCAGGCATGGCTATTGCTAGATTGTGCTGAAAATGGGCAATTTGTAAGGTGTGTTCTCAACCCCCTCCCCAGCCCCAAAATATATTAACTAGTTGATTAGGTGCGCCCAGCCTCTCAAAACCAGGGCAGAGGATAAGACATGGGTACATGAGATGTGTAGACCAGCAAAAACAATTGCAATACCTGCTCCCCATGCACACAAGAGGCCTGGATGCACACGGCTTGTCAATCTTTGGCACATTTGAAGACAGGGGCAGGTGTATTTCCTTGATCTGCCGCCCAGACAAGACATTTCCTAGACTTACTCACTCTCTCAGCAGCTTCTGACAGGCCAAATGCTTGGTCAATACCAAGGAGGATCTGAGAACTGCAGCCAACTATCAATAAGCAGTGGTGGGGTACGACAGCATGTTTTGTCATAAACCCCTTCAGCTCCCCAAAGCACTTGTGCTTGATTTTCAGATCCCAACAACAGCCGAGGGCAATGCTCTGTGTGCTTCTGCAGGGCCAGGGTCTCACAGCGCTTTGTAAGAGGGTAGCAAAGCCAAGCTTTACAGCCTCCTGGGAAGAGTCAAAGTCCCATTTGCAGGTGGGTAAACTGTCGCAGACTGATCTAAACCCACAGTCCCAGAGGACAACAAGGAGTCCTGCGGCGCCTTAGAGAATAACAGATTTATTAGTGCATTAGTAGATTTATTTGTGTCATGGGTAAACCCCACTTCATCAGAGGTATTGGAGTGGGAGTTACAGAAGCAGGGACCTATAAAAGGAATAAGTTGCTTGTGTGAATGAGGCTAATCAAGTCAGGGTGGGAGTGGGTCTTTCATGGTACTTGGTCTGAAGATGTGAATATCCAAAGAGGGGAAATTGCCTTTGTAATGCATGAACCAGTTGAGATCCTTATTCAACCCTAAGTGGATTGTGTTGAATTTGCAAAGGACGCCAGTTCAGCTGTCTCCCTTGGTAACTGGTTTGTTAGTCTCTAAGGGTATGTCTACACTGCCACCCTAGTTCGAACTAGGGTGGCTAATGTAGGCATTCGAACTTGCAAATGAAGCCTGGGATTTAAATATCCCGGGCTTCATTTGCATGTTCCCGAGTGCCGCCATTTTTAAATGCCCCGTAGTTCGAACTACCTGCCCGCGGCTACACACGGCATGGACTAGGTAGTTAGAATTAAAGCTCCTAATTCGAACTACTGTTATTCCTCCTGCAAGGAAGTTTGAATGAAGCCCAGGATATTTAAATCCCGGGCTTCATTTGCAAGTTCGAATGACTACATTAGCCACCCTAGTTCGAACTAGGGTGGCAGTGTAGACATACCCTAAGGTGCTACCGGACTCCCCATTGTTTTTGAAGATACAGATTAACACAGCGACCCCTCTGAGACTTAGTTTCATAGGGTCTCAGGGCAGAACCTAAATCTGACTCTCTGTTTTGTGCCCTGAGCACAAGAGCATCGATCTTTTCCACCCCTAAGACAATGCAGCTCTATAAAAGACAGACACAGGAATCATACCGAGCCCCTCTGCAATAACTTCTCAAACGAGGCCCAACCTACCGGGTCCTGTGTTAGGCTTCAATTTCATGGTAGAATAACAACTGTGCTCCGAAATTTTCTCTCCGCAGCGCAACCAGCCGTGAGTAATGTAGTTGTGTGCCTCTTGTCAAGGTCACCCCGCAATCTACGCTTTGCCTGTTATATGTAAGTACTGCTGCTGATAGGCTTGACTTCTCCGTACGCAGTGCTTATAGAACCGAACATGCAATACCATGGAGCTAATATCTGTGCAATCTGTTTTTGGAGCACAGCGACAGATTGCATGGGAGTCCCTGCTCACGCCACTTTGAGTTCGATGTGGAAGAGAAGTGAAGTTAAAACATAAAGTCAGATGTTCTCCCTCACCCAGACAACCTGGGCTCAATGCAGGAATTAATCTGCTATGCAGGAAGGCAGATAGATAATCACACTACATCGCAAGATCTCTGATAGGATCCGGCTAATGTCCAAACGCAAGGAAGCCAGCCTGATGGACCAGATTCTCCGTTCCCACACCCAGGTGAAGTGGGTGTAAAGCACAGCACGCCCCACATGGAGTGTTTCAAGTGCGGCGTTCCCTTTGCTCTAGTGTAGAAGAGAACACAAGGCACAGGGAAACAGAGCTGCCAATCCCCAGAGCAGGGGAGATACAGGGACCATCTGTCATCAAAGAGGGGACTCCAGGTATTGGAAACTACCTTGTCTAGTCGGGTAGAAGAACAGACTGTACCAATTTATACGTGGCCATTCTGCTTCCGTTCGGCACAGCCACACAAGTGGAGGCCATGTTTATTAAAAAGACGCACGCAGCTCAAGCCCGTCCCCTACAATGTATAACCAACCACCATTTCCAGGGCCTAACCAGGCTTCTTCCATGCTCTTGGCGTTGATGGGACCACTGTGGAGAAGGGGCCATTATATTGAGTAAGGGATTCAGACTCAGGCTTCAAAGCACCATGTACCGCCCAGTCCCCATGGAAGTCTGGTTCAGCGCAGCACCTGGGGCTCAGTGAGCACCCCTCAGCTCCAGGCCTACTGAGAGCGCGGGTCTTGGGGGCATTATTGATCAGCCCCACTGACCGTTTCAAGACGTGCTCACACCACGGGGCTGCTGGGTGGGGGGAGATTAGCACTTTGCCTGGGATTGTCCCCGATGCCTAGAGGAGTGAAGTGCCTGATCACACTGCATTTCAATGCGGGGTGAACCTCTGTGGTCCGGAACTCTCTGGTCCAGCACCATCTGGGGTCTGGTAGGGCCACGAATGTTGCTGGACTGGAGAGCCCCAGCGGTAGAGGTTGCCAGAGGCTAGGAGTGGAGCCAGCTGGCTGGGCAGTGGAGCCTGCGGGGTGCTGGAGCTCCCGGGCCACAGAGCGTGCAGAGCTATCGCAGCCCGGGAGTTGGGCGCAGCGGTGCCAGGTGGCTAGAGAGAGAGCCCAGCAGGCCCTCCCAGGCCTCCTCTGGTCCAGCAAACTCCCTTGTCCAGGACCGGTCAGGTCCTGGGTACCAGACCAGAGAGGTCCAACCTGTAGGACCTGCAGAGAGACTTTCAAAGGCCTAGACAGACACCCAACACCCACTGATCTGCAATGACAGGTGCCTCCTCCCTCCGGGTGTCTAACTCCCTTAGGCTCCTTTGAAAATCCCAGGCCACGTCAGTAACTGTAACAGCAAAGCACATACAGCATCTCCCCAATGCAAGGTGACATTGTCCTGCACTCAAACATGGCTCAACTTCACACCAGCCATTGGGCATTTTCCATAACAGCAGGAAGAGCCAACCTACCGTCAATTCCCAGTGCTCCCTGCTTCTTGTTCTCCGGACACGGTTCAAACTGGTTGATAATTTCCAGGCAGTACTCCTTGGTCACATTTGTCATCTAGAAAGGGAACAAAACATAAAGCAGAGAGCATCTCATTAGTGAAATAACCGTCCGCTGCTCCCCTCGTTCTGTTCTCTCCACAGCGTTGGAGAGCTGGCTGTATTTTCCACACTAGCACTACGATTTTTCAGCTGCCCACTAAAATTCCCACTCCTGCCACTCAGTGTCAGGTCAGATCAGAATCAGGCTGCTCAGTGAAAAGTTATTGTCCCATTGGCCACTGCATGATTACTCACAATAACACACAGAACCCAATTTCTGCTTTGTAGGTCAATTTTTGTTTAGTGTTTTTAAGCCCACAGGGCACCCAAACAGCACATGTTTTGCTACGGCCCAATAGGGCCTTTTGGCTGCAGGATTAATTTGTGTTGTCAAAAGGTTTTCACTTTAGAGGCATGCAATGAAACAGAACTCCAGTGGAGAGACGAATGAATTATAATATTTGGCAAGGTATCAGAAGGACGGGAGATTATTAGAAGCCTTCCTCAGTCACCTATTACTTTGATCAGTGGTAGGATTCCATTCTGGTCCTCAAGTTGTGTGCAGAGAACAAATTCTGCATATTCAGAGACGTTGGCAATTAAAAGTTAGGTCATTTCCGGTTAGCTTTGTTTATGTTAAAAGAATGATAGAGCCCTGCATTCTGTAAACAGAGCTGGGTGGCCAATGATTCACTATTGCTGTCACCAGGATTGCTACAAGTCAGGGTCACCGTGCGAGGGGCTGCACACACGGAGCCAAATGGGGCCTGCCCCAAGGAGTGGTTCAGGGGAAAAAGACAAGCAGACTCTCAAAACTACACCCGTAAAACCAAAGGAAAGCCTAGAACGACAGGGACGCCGAGTTAAGGTCTCATGGAAGATGCCTGGAGATGGACGTCCTTCATCTAGCCAAAGAAGAGCCGCTGCCTGGCAGTGGCAGGGCAGGCATCTTTCGAAGTGCACAAACAGCCATGGCAATCCTGACCTGGAGAAACCACTGGCAAGGGGACTTCAGAGGGATCGGATCTTTCTGTCCTCGCTCCCTCTGTGGAGCCTGCTGACAAGGAGCTAATTGCGTTGGCAGTTTAGGCAACATGAACTCAATACTTTGGGTCCTGGACCAGAGCCTTCCTGTCGGGAGGTTCAAAGCACAACAGCTTAAGGAGGATGGAAAAAGTATTGTCCCTCCACCGACAGTCCTGGTGGAGCCGGGCTGAGACACAACAGGCCAGAAGTCTCCCCACCAGAAAACCGTGCTAGCAGCATTTACATTTTTGGCCATGCCCAGCAAAGGTAAGATAAGAACAGAAGCAAATAAGAATGGCCAAACTGGGTCAGACCAAAGGTCCATCTAGCCCAGTGTCCTGTCTTCTGACAGTGGCCAATGCCAGGTGCTCCAGAGGGAATTAACAGAACAGGGAATTATCAAGTGACCCTCTCCTGTTGTTCATTCCCAGCTTCTGACAAACAGAGGCTAGGGAACCATTCCTACCCATCATGGCTAATAAGTATTGATAGACCTAATCTCCATGAATTTATCTAGTTCTTTTTTGAACCCTGTTAAAATCCTGGTCTTCACAACATCCTCTGGCAAGGAGTTCCACAGGTTGACTGTGCACTGCATGAAGAAAAACTTCCTTTTGTTTGTTTTAAATCTGCTATCTATTAATTTAATTTGGTGACCCCTAGTTCTTATGTTATGGGAACATGTAAATAACTTTTTCCTTATTCACTTTCTCCCTACCTGTTGGTTTTCATGAGATTTCTAGTCCCGCTGCCATAGCAAGGCCTTTCCCTGCTCAGCAGTGCTGCAGCAGGCTTTTGTTGTGGTTTTGACAAGGCTCAAACCTAAGTCCACAACACCTGCTCACTCTATCCCCGTGGAATTCAAGAGGAGAGCCCGAGCGGTTTTTGCTCTCGGCATCAGTGATCAGCTGAGCGGATCGAGTCTTGTGGCCGGAGTTAATTTTCCTCTCTCAGCATGAAGAGGATCAATAGGCCCAGTGAAACAGAAACAGCAGAAGTCGTTTTGGGAGACAACAGGCACAAAGGGGAGGGAGATGTATTCATTTATTTCCTTTGTCAGGGACTCTTGAGACTCTATTCCAGTACAAAAAGCAGAGGCACCTGGACAGAGATAGCCCGGATTAGGCGTTCTCATGCTGACTTCACCATTGCTGCCCATCACCTTGTCTTCCCCACCCCATCGACTTCCCAAATTCCACTGAGAAAAAAGTAGTCCTGGACAAGTTACCAGTTTGCTGCCTCCCTGTGCCACCTATGACCAGAAATGTCCCAGCCTTGTCCTAACAGAGGAGCCTCTAAGGCAGGAGAGATCTGGGGGGTTATATCTGGTGGGTCAGGATGGGATGAAGGGGCAGCTGAAATGCTCCCTTTCCACAGAGGATGTCGACGTGGGGAAGAGAGAAACCAAACGATGACAAATTCTCAGCCTTAGTGAAATCTTGAAATGATTCCACGGGAATCCCTCTCTCCTTACGTTCTGAATTTCCGGGCTCTTTGGATTGGTTTTACCTAAGTGCTACCAAACTCATCCGCCTCTGGGATCTCACTGACCCAAGAGCATGTTTCCTTCAGCTTCTGCCAGGTGCCTTCCCGCTCCCCCTTCACTGAAGCAGCGCAAAATGGGCATTCATTTCCTGTTCCTTCCGTCGCATTTGTTGTGGGCTGGTCTCCCTGCCCCCGCTGCTAGGGGCACTGACTACATCTCTCCCCCTTTGCCAGCCAACTTGAAAGGATCACCAGCCTTGTCACTGCAATGGGCTTAAACTTTCCCAGAACAGACTCAGCCCACAGCCGGGCAGGCCGAAGGGTTCGGACAGCTATGCGTTAGGAGCCACTCAGAACCTGGTGAGAGAAGAAGTGGCAAGGTCCGGGTACGAGTAAGGACCATTCACACTAAGCAACAGAGGAGTGGGTCACAAAGTCTGTGTAACTGGCACCTCTGGCAGGGCATGCCAGCTCTTTGCGGCAGTCATTGGCACATACCGGTGTTTTCAGGGAGAGATGCCCTATTGTGCGGCACCCTTTGTCCAGCTCCTATGGCCGCCAAGGGAGTGGTGATTTTACCTTTCAGGCAAGGTCAACACTAGACTTGGACACTTGGCTTAATGTACGGAACTCCAGCTATATAACTGGAGTCAGTTGACCTTAAGGCGAGCTTGATGGTGTCCCCACAGCGGGAGGCTGATGGGAGCAAACTCTCCAGTTGGCTTCCTTTACTCCTCACAAAAGCAGGAGTATCGGACACCAGCAGAGGTGCCCTCTGAGTTCGATTTAGCGAGTCTTAACTAGACTCGCTAAATCAAACTCCAGAAGATCGATTGCGACAGCGGCGATCTTCCATTTACTAGAGACAAGGCCTCAGAAAACATTTATATTTTTCGTCATTCAGGGCTTATTTTAAAACGATCAACCCACTGACGCCGCCCATAACCAAGACGATCACTTAGCTGACAGATGAGTGTTCCCAGCAAGGTGAGTACAGTTGAATTGTGATGCAGAAGATGGCATCGATCAATGTGCTTGTGTACACGTCAGTACGGATGCGTGGAAGCTGCTTAGCTTGAGCCATGAGAAAACAAAAACATGCGACACCTCAATTTGTGTCCGTCTCACAAAAGCCGTACAGAGCTGTCAGGAAAGGGAGCCAGCGTCTTCAATCCGCAACCGTGGCTGACGGATAGACGTGACTACCTTGCATAAAGAATGCCAGCCTCCTTGCTGAGCCCTTGCCTCCAAGGAACAAATCATTAATTCCACTGTAAGTACCAGCTACTGTCACCAAGTGCATGGAGATGAGTTGGCTGCCATTTAACTGACAGCCCATAAAATAACTATGATGAGGGCATCTAGGCAACATTCAATACTTGACTCGTAAAGCTTATAAGCCCCGGAGTTAACATTTCTGAAGACCTATGAAAGGTCAGGACAGCATTCGGTACTGGCCAAGAATAAAATTCTATTAGAAGAGAACCACTTCTAGTTCTAGTGGCTCATGAACTCTTCTACTGTTCCAAATCAGATGACCGGACAGCACAGCATGTGGTGTCTAATACCCACTATGGTTGCAAGAGAAGGACCAGAGAGTTAGCCCTTTCCGTCTTCAAAGCACTCCCCACCGCAGCAGCAAATCCTCTCGATAGCCTTGAGCAGCAGGCCCGCCCCCAAATTGGGGGTAATTAAGTGACCTGCCCAAGGCCATGCAGCAAAGACATTGAGAGCAGAAAAGACAGCACCATTGGATCAGGAACCTCATGCTGGGAAGGGGAAGGTGTTCACTGGAGAGATGTTAACAGGTTGCTTCGCCTGGACTGGTCCCTTGACACATGTATTAGCTACTTATGCTAAACAATTTGTTCCACCTGATACTCAACTGTGACCCTGGGAGTACCCTTCCCAATCCTGAAGAGCTCTCTGGATATTGAAAGCTTCTCTCTCACCAACTCTCTCTCGGGCCCAATAAAAGATATAACCTCTCCCCTGCTCCCTTGTGTCTCCTACTGGAAAGAGTCAAATGTCTCCATCTAGCCATATGGCCTCAGGATTTTTCTAAAGGAACGAGTATGGGGAAGGAAGGAAGCTACCGCAGAAGGATCTGCATTAGGGAGACAGGGAGGGAATAAGGAGCTTTCAGGAAACAGTCACACCAGGGTTGAAGTGGGACCAGCAGTCATGTTGCAAATTCAATCGCTTTTGTCCAGGACATCTGACTGCCTGAATGCCCCACCTACTCCTGGATTGGAGTGGCCATACGTAGGTAGCTACTTAAACTTTCCAATCATGTCTCAGAAATGCTCTAGTTGAAACAAATTAAACATTCATCCCACGGCGCAGTCAGAGGCTGGTCAGAAACCTTCGTAAGTAACGGTAATGCTTAGTTATAAAGCCAGCCCTTTATTTTTTCAGTAATGAGCATCTAGTGGAGTAAAAGCCATTGTCAACCACACTTGTGAGGCAGTGCCCACCAAAGCAACTGGTAGGTGTGATATTGCAGAGGAGGGTGGGGAAGCACTGGAAGGGGTTCCTTCAGGAGAGGGTGGATCTCCACCCCTAAAGGTTTTTAAGTCCCGTCTTGACAAAGCCCTGGCTGGGATGATTGAGTTGAGGTTGGTCCTGCTTTGAGCAGGGGGCTGGACTCGAAGAACTCCTGAGGTCTCTTCCAGCCCTAGGATTCTATTCTATGATTCTATGCTCCTACAGTGACAATTATTGCTCGTTCCACATTATTACAGTCATCAGCACGAAACTAAGTCTTCATTTAGGCTACGTCTACACTGCCGGGAAAAGTCGCAATTTACATAGCTTTTTCCGCTTTTTTTCCAAAAGAGGCTTTTACAAAATTTGGCCCGTCTATACAGGACCAAATTTCAGAAAAAACCCTCCTCTTTCGGAATATTCCTTATTCCTCTCACCGAGAGGAATACAGGGATGCTGAAAGAACATGTCTGCTTTTTCGTAAACTGTTATCTCAGAATCCAGTATCCTGGAAAAGCTCTGCAGTCTAGACATATCCTCCAAAAGTCACTGGAAATGGGAAAGCTGAATTCAGTGGTCTGAGGTGGACAGCAACGCATTTCTCTAGCCTGTTTGGAATTTGGCCTAATCAGAAGGGGACACCTTGTGATACATAGTCAGACATATGAACAGCATGTTTCTATAGTACCTGCCCAGTTCCAGCCAGTTCTATTTGTCCTTCTCTTTTACAAGCACTGTATTTACATAAAACAGTATTAGGGAGAGGCCTTGAATCAAACACAGGGCAAGCATTAAATCTTGCTTGGATTATTCCCTCTGCCACGAGGAGTCATGCCCACGCTCTGCTGTGTGCACCTGAAGCACTCCATTAGTATTGCTTTAAAAATGAATTTAAATTAAAAAACGAGAAAGTGCCACTTAGCACTCAACCCACAAGCTGTCCCCTGCATGCAGAGTATGCTGTGTACAATGACATCCAATTTGAAGATTAGGTGGGGCGTGCAAATTATGATCATTAAGAAATCAACATACCTGGTGAGCTCTGCAGGAACAAAACACAATCCATCTTCCATGCTAAATTAGATGGTTAGCCCATCTTTGCTCTCCTGGCTTATGGAGAGTATTCATTTCTCCTGCGTGCCCTAAATGAGTAGGCCAATCATTCACCCCATCTCAAGGGTGCTGTACGTAAAAAGAAAATGAGCCAGCACTAGCTTAACAGAGTCCTCTTTCCACTTTAAGACCTCCAAACCAAGAACTCAGCAGGATACATAATATTGAGTGGCAACAGGCTTTAAGTTTCTGTGCACAAGGTTTGGACAAGCTCCAAGACCTTGGCAGGTAACCTTGTTATTGCATAAAATGTCACGGTTTGATAGGCTTTCAATCCACCTTGGGAAGAAGCCATGAGGGAAACATTAAAAGGTCACCTCTGAATGGAAGGTTGGAACATTGTAGCTTTTCTAAGGGAGAGAAACCAGGGGTCTGTGCAGCCCACCTTTTGCTCAATCTCAAGGAAGCGTTTCAGGTCGTCGGCATCCAGGTAGTCCTTGTGGTTGCTGTAGGTGAGCATGAGCAGGTATAGATCGCGCCGCGTCGACATCATCTTGTAGAAGGCGCAGAACTCGTCGAAGCCCAGCGTGCCCTGGTTATCGTCCGTGTCCGCCTCCTGCGAGATACAACACAGTGGCGTTAAGGTGCCCTGGTCTGCAGCAAGATCATTACACCCGAGGGAGTTGAGAAAGAAACCACAACCGCAAACCCTCGCATTGTAGCACAAAGTGGGTTATCACCTGAATGCAGTCTCACCGCGTACCGCTCGGCTCAGGAAGATCGGTTCCCCAGGCTGCAACTGGCCTCACGAATGGCTTGTAACCCCCACCCCCACCCCATTTAAACTTCCTACAAACATGCATCAGTGCGAGCTCCCAGAGCTTGCTTTCCCAGAGGCACCGGCATCCACTAGCCCCTCCTCATCTGGGAGGTTTCCCATCCATGGCAATGAGGCAGGGCACTGTGTAATGCAGGACAGGGGAGAGGACACGCAGCTGTTGAGAAGGTCACTAGAAACAACACCATCCCATCCAGAAGCCCCTCACGCAGGAGCTCACCTGTGAATTAATAGAGCAGCGGTACATACACACACACACTTTAATTTAATAGGGTCCCACAGAGGAAACTTAGGAGCGGCAAAACATACTGCATCCAGGCTAACAAGTACATGCATTTCAGCGGTTCTCTGCTCTGCCCCACTGCACCAGCCTACCAGGCACAAGACCTTCCCTTTGATGCATGAGCAGGGCAGCTGTGAGGCCCAGCACAGATGTTTATCACTGAGACTGGGGTGATCCTCAGAGCACCAGCAACTGAGTGAGGCCTTTTCTACACTGGCATGTTTTGATGCCCAAAACTGCCTTTTGGCAGCAAAAAAGTGAGAGCGTTTTCACTGCAAGGTGACTTTTGTTGGGAAAAACACCCAGTTTTGGCAACAAACAACTTCTAGCCCTGCGAGAGACTTCTGTATTTCCCCCTCCCTTTACTGTTAACAAAGAGCCAGTGTGGACTCTGCTGTTTGTTTTGTCAAGAGAATTGGCTTCCACCAGTATCCCAAAATGCCTGCCTCAATCAGTGTGCTCAGTGTTTTGTGATCTCTGCTGCCCTGCAGGAATGCACCCCTCCCTTTCAAAGCTCTGGGAAGTATCTGACAGCTAAGTGAGCTGCTCCCTTTTGGGAACAAACAAAGAACAAATAATTGGCGTGCTCCTGCTCTGCCCTGCTAGGAACACAGCGGCAGGCAGACAGCTGCTGCAGGAGGAAGGCTGGAGAAACTGCTGTTCTGCTTTGACATTCCTCAGCACGGACAGGTCACAGAGCTATGAGGGAATTCCAAGAAGGACAGGGCTTAGCTCTGCCTTCCCACTACACTGCACTGTGGAATGCTTATCCACATTGCTTCACTCTGTCGACAGGGGAGCTAGCAATGTGGCCATGAAATGTCAACAAAGAGAGGTTTGACCAGTTTTCACTTTTGGCGACTTTTACATGTTGACAGCACTTTCAGCGCCAAACCTTCCCAGTGTCGACATACCCTCAGCGTGTCCGTGGCTGGAGGCCACTGAGATACATTCTGTATGATAGTAGTGCCGGCCTACAGGTCCCAGCAGAGTTCACGGACCCATAATGCTAGGTGCTGTGCAAACACATGATTCGAGAGACCGTCCCTCCCTGCCCAGGGGTGGCTTAGAATCTAAACAGGCCAGACAAAATATGTAATAGGAAATACCTTCCCCATTTTACTGAAGAGCTCAGGATAGGATCCTCTGCATCCCAGGCCAGTGCCTTAACCCCGAGGCTCTGCCTCTTCTGTCTAGTGGCAGGATTCAGCCCGTTATCCACTGAGACAGTGAGTCATGCCTCTCCCCCATCTCTAGAGAGGCTGTTCAGTCATTCAGCATGTTTCTCCCTTGGCATCCTTTGTGAACAACACAACTTAAAAACCCAACTCCACTCCAACTCTTCCACAGAAGTGGGTTTTAACCCCAAAAGCTCATGACATACTATATTTGTTAGTCTCTAAGGTGCCACAGGACTGCTCAATGATCTATTGGAAAAGGTACGCGAAGTGTGCTCTGCAATTTGCGTACCTTTCTCTGATAGTTTTTTCAGAAGAAGCTTTTCCGAAATTTGGCCTGTCTACACTGGGCCGAATTTCAGAAAAGCCTCCTCTTTTGGAAGAGCCCTTCTTCCTCGTGGGAGGAGGAAGACAGGGCTTTCGAAAGAGCGCGTCTGCTCTTCCACAAAAAAAAGCCAAAGAGCAGATGCGTTCCCTGGATGTGGCAGAGTTTTTCCAAGATGCCTCCGGTATCCCGGAAAATCACCGTAGTCTAGACACAGCCCGAGACTTAAAAACAGTTATTAATCAATTAGAAATACACGGAGCTACAGGAGTGCGAAAGTGTCCCGTGAAATAAAATATCCATTAAAAACCCCACACCACAGAACACAACTCAATTCTCTCTATTACATTGTCCCCGATTATTCACGGATGTTTCAAAGGGGGCAAGTACTTTTCCCCTTTGAGACCCAAACAGTAGGATTCTTCACAGGGTTTTAAAGTTGGATGAAGTGCAAATATTAGCAGAGGCCATTATATCGGAGCCTGTTGGAACGCAGCTTCAACAATACAAAAAAAAATCAATTTGGATTACCAATTTCACATTGTGTCTTAACTGGATCACTGAGCTATTAAGAGTTGTTTTACACCGCTAACTCCTTTAAGTACAAAAATCTGATTCCATTTTCACTTTGCCATCACCTCACCCTCATGCTACATTAGTGTTCATTTGTGCTAATGACACCGGCCGCCTGTGTGATAACGCTTTGTGATGTCCTCTGGAATATAGATCAGCTCTCATTCCTGTCACCCGTCACCCCAAGAAGGATTGCCAGGGTTGATCCTCTCCGTCACTTCTGTCCTCTTGCTCCCTGCTAAAGGGAACCCAAGCTTTGGGGACTAACACAGCCGTTCTCAAATTGTGGGGCATGACCCAAAAATGAGTCTCGACACCATTTTCTTCAGGGCTACTTGGACTTGAACCCTCTGGGGTTTGTGGTATTTTTTGTGGTCAGAGAGGAGTCGCGGTGCAATGGAATTTGAGAGCCCCTGGGCAAATGTATCCTAAAATGAGAGGGGAGCATGATAGGATAAGTGTAGAAAATTACAGGCAAGAAATTTGGCACCTGGACTGCCACCAGCAATGCACCTCTCCCGCTCCTTCCAGCCAGCAGCCTCAAAGGCACTTTCCAGGCATTAAGCCTCCCAAGAACATGGTAAGCAGATAAATTACAGCCAGTAGTTCCACAGACGGGTAAAGCAAGCCGCAGGGATGCTTATGGAGTCAGTGAAACAACCATGATCAGAACTAAACAAAATCCAACTCTGTGTCCCCTAGGTAAGAGTCTCAATGATTTTCTGATTGATTTTTCGGGAGGAGGAAGAGGGACCATTTGCATGTGGGCTAATTTTTAAAGGGTTATTTTTTTTGATAGACAAATCACGAATGGCAAAAACTGCACCTGCGTTTGTGAGATGCAGAACATACAAAGCCCTGTCACGCAGGGGGCTATGCACCAGATTTGGGACTGCAGGCAGGTCGCTGTCCAGTAAAGTTCTCAGATTTCTACCTGCCACAAACTGCAAGCCTAAAGAAAGCACAGGGAGAAATTCTGCAGGTGAGTATTGTACCACTACCCCCCCTGAGGCCACCCACCCACCCTTAAAAGTGGCTCAGATACACAAGAACGGCCAGACTGGGTCAGACTAAAGGTCCATCTAGCCCAGTGTCCTGTCTGCCAACAGGACCAATGCCAGATGCTCCAGAGGGAATGAACAGAACAGGGAATCATCAAGTGATCCCTCCCCTGTCACCCATTCCCAGCTTCTGGCAAACAGAGGCTAGGGAACCATTCCTACCCATCCTGGCTAATCGCCACTGACGGACCTAACTTCCATGAATTTACCTAGCTCTTTTTTGAAATGTAAATACGTCTGTTAACTTGCATGTCAGCTTATGGGAGCTAGCTGTGAAAGACCCTTCACCCCACAAACTCAGTGGAGGGGAGGGCCCTTGTGCTGCCATCAAGCCTCTCAAGAGAAAGAACAGCTGATATGTGCCACGCAGTTTTGTGCCTAGCGAAAAGGACTAATCAAATTTCCCAGAGCTGCTGGGCTAAGCAATACTGAGGGCAGAGATTATTCAGAACAAACGGTCCACCCTTCCCCCAGGTAATCCCTCCCTACAAATGAATTCTGAACAGTCTATGACGGGCAGATCGAGGGGAAAATACTTCGTTCAATGCAGCCATATGAACTATGCAAACTGAGCTTGGTCTAACGAGTAGGGCAGATAAGGCGGAGTGAAGTCAATACAATGGCAGACAAAGACTCTGGGGTATAATGAAAAAAAGCCATCCATCCGGAACGGACAGAGATCTCCTGAACAGCAAGAGCAAGCTGAAGGCAATTGGGGATTCAATCTAGAGTCCACCTCACCAACACTGAAGTTTCAATTAAAGCTGAGCTGCCGTGATGAAGAGGAGAGGAGGAAAAACAACCCCCTAACCAGTAAATCATAATGATGAAGAGCCGCTTGAAGGCCTTAGGGCTCAGTCGCATTGTCTGGCAACACATGATCTGATTGTATCTGGGGGACACGCAGGAACCGGGTCTGAAGTCTCTAATAAGGCACGCCTGCAGATGATGCCAGGGGAAAGATAAGATGGCTGCTGAATAAGTTTGCAGAACAACGGATCCAAGTCAGCCAGGGCTCATTTCTGCTGCAGTTACTGTAAAAATCAGGACCACTTGCAGCCACAGATGAACTCAGAAATGTAGGAAGGGAAAATGCTTAAATATCTGCCTGAACCTCCTCTCCCCCCGCAAAAAAAAAAAAAAATCACAGACCAGAACCGATCAAAAGCTTAAAAATGTTCAAAAATCCAAACTTGGCTCTAATTTTCTAAGCATGGTCCCCATGAAAAACACCGTTCTGGAAAATCTCAGTCCAAAGAACATCTCCCAGCAACTTGAGCAACTCCCAGCAACTTCATCTAGCTAGAGCTAAGCTAACTTGGGTACACCTACACACCTCCTCACTGCAGTGTGGCCGTACCCTTTGGTTACAACACCTCCGTTTCTGACTAGGAGAAATTGCAGCTAGCAGTATGGCAGGTGGCAGGCAGAACAACACACGATCCAACCAGACGCCATAACTATTCTTATGTATGTGCCTTTCGGTGAGGATTGAGAATCCACCCACTGGGTAGACAAAATGAGAAGTATATCTTGTTACAAGTTTGAAAAAGCAACTTTGAAATGAGAATCAAAATTGTTCAATAATTATCTTGATAGGACAGAGCTGGGCTACCGGATAGCAGCAGCTGCTGGCCAGGTACCTAGCTCTGAAGGCAGCACCTTTGTTAGCAGAAGCACAGAAGTAAGCTTAGAAATGCAGATCTGGGTGGCTAGAGTGACAGCTGCTGATTGAGGACCCAGCTGTGCAGGCAGCAGCACAGAAGTAACAGTGGCAATACCATACCATGCCATCCTTCTGCACAGCTGCTGTAGACAGCTCTGCCTTCAGAGCTGGGCTCCCAGCCAGCACCCGCTGCTCTCCAGCTGCCCCGCTCTGAAGGCAGCGTCACCACCAGCAACAGTGCAGAAGTAAGGGTAGCAGTACCATAAATGACCCTACAATAACCTTGTGACCCCTGCACAACTCCTTTTTGGGTCAGAACCCCTACAATTACAACACTGGCATTTCAGATTTAAATAGCTGAAATCCTTAAGGCTGTGTCTACACTGGCGCGTTCTTGCGCGAAAACGGCCGCTCTTGTGCAAAAACATGCCGCCTGTCTACACTGGCCGTGCGTTCTTGCACAAGTAAACTGACGTTGTACTGTAGAAAACCAGGGCTTCTTGTGCGAGAACTCTGACACTCCCTCTCAGGAAGAAGCCCTCTTGTGCAAGAGCTCTTCCAGAAGAGGCCAGTGTAGATAAGCGACATGAATTTCTTGCGCAAGAAGCCCCTATGGTTAAAATGGCCATCAGAACTTTCTTGTGCAAGAGAGCGTCTACACTGGCATGGATGCTCTTGCGCAAAAGCACATGCCAGTGTAGACGCTCTCTTGTGGAAGAGTTCTTGTGCAAGAAGCTGCCAGTGTAGACGTAGCCCTCATGTATGATTTTAAAAATCCTATATGACTGTGAAATTGACCAAAATGGACTGTACATTTGGTAGGGCCCTAGTTATACCAGACGGATCTTATCCATCCCTTTCAGACAGTGTCCTTTGGAACTAAACTGCTGCATTATCAAGCCGGGGGGGCAGGGGACTCACACAGTGTCAGGACTGAAGATCCTGCAGACCTGTTTTAATGCTGAACTCCTTCCACCTCCCGCACTTTGTTTTCCAACAATTGAGTTGTCAGCTGGCTGCTTTGCATATTTTTGGAAGAGAGATGACTAAGCACATTACAGATCAGAAACTGAAAGTTTCAGGCTTCTTGTAGTCCAAATAATACTTCACCACAGTCCCTTGGCCTGAGGCCAGGAAGGCTGCAGTTTTATCACTCAGCTTGGAAAAGCCTTAGGGAACATAACACACCAAGACCATGGACAGCAGCACTGAACTAACAGCACAAATTCCACTCAGGAGTCCCAGGGTTAAGTCCCTATCCACAGCTAGTTCTCTAAGAACACGGCGAAACTGAAAATCGTTTACTTACCTAGACAGACACTCTCAACACATTATCAGTGAAATATTACCAGCTGCCTAGTCTATTCTCAGTCCCCGAGGAATCAACACACACTTTCTAAGCCATGGTTACCCTAGGGCTGTGTCTACACTGGGCCACTTATTCCGGAAAATCAGCCGCTTTTCCAGAATAAGCTGCGAGCTGTCTACACTGGCCCCTTGAATTTCCGGAAAAGCACTGATGATCTACTGTAAGAAATCAGCTGCTTTTCCGGAAAAACTATGCTGCTCCCACTCAGGCAAAAGTCCTTTGTCCGGAAAACTGTTCCGGAAAAGGGCCAGTGTAGACAGCACAGTAGTCTTTCATAAAAAAAAGCCCGATTGCGAAAATGGCAATCGGGGCTTTTTCCGAAAGCAGCGTCTACATTGGCCATGGATGCTTTTCGGAAAAAGGGCTTTTCGGAAAAGCATCCTGCCAATGTAGACGCTCTTTTTCCAGAAATACTTATAATGGAAAACTGTTCCGTTTTAAGCATTTCCGGAAATTCATGCCAGTGTAGACGTAGCCTGGATGTTTAATTTCTATTTAGCAGCCTGATACTTTACCAACTCTAGATTTGTAGCAACTGAAGACAACTTTTGGGTAGGCTCCGAAATGGTTAATAGAATCAGGCACTAATGCAAAACAGGTCAATCAGTTCAGAGACACTGAACTTATTAAAGGACTCCAGCAAAACAAGTCTGAACGTAGTTGAGAGCAAAACCTTGTTAATAATAAAACTGCCCTCTTCCCTACCACTGCCATGAATGAACAAGGGAAGGAATGACAAATCCATGACATTCATCTCCTTTGCAAAGGAAGTCCTGGGTACAATTAAAATACGCTCCTTTAATAAAAACAGGCTTTCAGCAGAGTCAGCAAAAGGATATTCATTAGAAAAATTAAACCCAAAGGGAGAGCCTTCCAACCCCACGCATGATGAACAACGTTAGTTTAAACAACATTCTGTTCAGCTCTTTCATTAGCCAAGACAGAGATTTCTGCTTTGATTAGGCAATTCAAGGCTGCTTAATATCAGGAGCTTTATAGCACAGAGCACCAATTATATCTGCACTTCAGACCAGGCTGCTCTCTCATTTATACACTTTCATATGGGAAAAGACACATCCATTCTTTTCTCCCTTCCCAGATTTCTCGAGTGCCTAGCCTATACAATTATTGTCATTCATCTGAAACTCTTAAGACAAGAGCCTAGCACACGACTTGCCGAAACCCATACTCTGGGCCCAGAGGTTTTACTCGTCTCTACTCTTTGGCTCCCGTCAATCCAAATGATTTACCCTAGAAAGCAACTCTCTTTAATCCACTAATTTTAATGAGTTTTGAAATTTCATTTTCCACAGGGCTGCCTTTGTGAGGGTGGTATTTGCTGGCATTGCAAAGAAGTGTTATTAAAACATTATTAAAGCGTTCTGCCTGTGCAGACACAGGGCCTGCCCACCCCATCCAAAAGCCTCATTACAGTCCAGGACAACTGACGAAAGGGCGGGATTCTCAGTGGAGCAGACGTAGATGGTGCACAGGGGCTAATAACACAGGTAGCAGCGGATTACAGTGCTGCCAGGAGGAGTGCATATTAATAGACGTTTGAGTATTATCCTCCCACGGCCATGGGAGGGAAGAGCCTTTGTTCTCCAACCAGCTTCTGACAGGGCCTCTTGTTCTGTGTGCGGACATGGACACGTTTCTACAAAGCTTCTTAGCCTGCCCCCAAGTGGGAGTCAGTGCACTGCCACGTCTGGGGCTTTTGGCTAAAGCCGGGGTAACTAGACATGCGTGTGCATGGGCCTAGCACATTCGCTTGAAGCCCAAGCATAAAGATGCTCAGGAGGAATTCAGGCCCCATGTGGTTAGGGGCCCGAAGGCGCTGAGGGTGTCTCAGGAGGCTGCACTGGGGAGAAGCAATTTCTTTGCCTTGTGCCACACAACACCCAGCAGGAATGCACTCCCGCAGCACTTTTCCTCCGGAGAGCTGAGAGCACCGTACAAAGGAGGCTAGTATCACCCTCCCCTCTCCCCACACTCTACAAATGGGGAAACCGAGGCACCAGGCAGGGAAATGATTGTCCAAGGTCACCTAGCAGGCCAGTGACAGGGCCAGCCACAGAACCCAGATCTGCAGCCTCACAGGCCAGTGCTCTGCCCATGAAGCAGCACTGCCCCCTGAAGTGCAGGGGAGCAGGATGCTGGTCACATGCATTTCAGGGGAGCAGAATGAGCCCTGCTTGACACGAACCCAGGCCCCGAGCTAACAGGCAGTTACCCAACACAGCAGCACACACGCCTGTGGAAATGGCCCTCACCTTCCTTCCCTCCCGCTGGCCTGGGATTTTTAGAGGTCAAAGAATTCTCCCTTAGCTGTGGTAGCAGGGCAGCCAGCAGAGAATGACACGACTCCACACGTCAGCACTTGTTGTCACTGGCGTTCGAAGGAGGGGCTAGTGTCGGAAGCGGTTTAAGATGTTTTCATGCCGTTTACACTTACTTCTAAGAGGAGAAGTATCCCGTGCAGCGCTGTGAGCCCGGACTTGGCACTTCCTAACTGCCAGGGTGGTTAAATACTGGAATAAGTTGCCTAGGGAGGTTGTGGAATCTCCATCACTGGAGATATTTAAGAGCAGGGTAGATGGGCATCTATCTGGGATGATCTAGATGGTGCATGGTCCTGCCAAGAGGGCAGGGGACTGGACTCGATGACCTCTCAAGGTCCCTTCCAGTTCTAGTGTTCTATGATTCTAATGCACAAGTCCTGGAATACACCTATAGGTTGAATCTATTCTGGCACCCTTGGGACCTGACTGGTGCCAAGCTAGAGAATTTGCCAGACCACGGGAGGTCAATATTGTCTAGCAGCATTACACTGCTTGCTGGGCTCTTAGAAGAAATTCAGGGGTCAATTAGAGCTACGTAACAGCACAGAGCACGGAGAGCCAGGCCCGGTGGCTGTAAACAAACTTTTTGGGACTGCGGGAAACTTGGCCACACGCACAATAAGTAGACATATGGCTAACTGAAATCAAGCTGGACCATGGATGTTGCCAGACCAGAGAGTGCCAGACTAGAGAGATTTAACCTGTACTAACTTTCCATCCCCAAGTGCATTTAATTCATCTGAAACAGCACCACCGGTGATAAAAGGTCGGGGCTGTGATGATCAAAGCTCGCCAGGGGAAGAGAGAGCCCAAATCTCCAGGGCACCTTTGAGAAAAGAAGTCTCAGGCCATCATTTTGAAATCCCTCCTATTTTATTCACCAAGTCTTTATTCAGGGAGGCAGACAAACTTGGTAGATGTGTGAGGCTTACGGTTGAAGAGACATCCCTATATGCAGCTGCTGCCTGCTTTTTCCATCTTTCAGCTGTGAGCTCTTCTCAGTGCAGCAACACCTATGCCCATAGGACAGCAGAGACACTGACACTATAGGTCCATATGCCCCACATAGGTGCCAGGGTAACTTGTATTTTGCAGCAGGAAGTTTCTCAGCCTCTGCAATAGCTTCTCCATCCCTTCCCCCAGCCCTGTGCTGCTGCCAGCCACAGAGCCAGTCTGTTTTCCATGCTCCAGTTGAGCACATCCGACCAGTGTAGCTCCGCAGAGGAATCTGCATTGGACACCAGAGACAGCAGAGCAGGCTTCAGCATCAGCTGTCAGCAGGATGAAGAAAACACAGCAGAAAGAGTCGCAAGCTAAAAATATTTTCTGCCCGGAGGCACCAGAATAATTCCTCTCCCACAGTCACAAGGAAGAGGGAGGAATTCAGAGGCGTCGTCTTTTCACCCCAGAACCAAGCCGGATCATTTAAAAAGGGCCATTGTCTCCCTGTGCTCCTCCCTTCCTGGTTTCCTAGAAAACTCACGGCACAAAGCATAACCAGAGGCCAGAAAATCTACGCACTTGTGGCAGGCGCAGGGGGTTATGCTGCTTCCCAGTAAGCAAGGGGTTAACTTTGCACAGGCACCGGATGGAAGAGCTCTGAGACCTGCCGCTGGGGGGAGGGCTAGGAAAGCCGGCTGGGGAAGCGTGTTGTGGTTCCAGCTAGGATGTCTGTAAAAGAGATTGATGGACTTTATTTCTGGGGGCTCACCTCAGCAGCTACCCCATTGCCAAAGGAGCCAGCTTCCAAAGGGGTGGCTAGAAGTAACAATACCGGCCACTCAGGAAGGGGCGGTGAGCACTCTCCCGGACAACAGAGATTCATAGAGAGCTAGGAAAAATCTAGGCTGGACTCTTCCTTCTGAACTCTGTTCCCACCTCAGGGCAATTGGCCAGCCCGTTGTCATTGGCATTGCTATTAGCAGTGAATCCATTTGCCCTTGTCCCGTCCATTCAAGACCTCAGCCCAGTGAACCTATGCACCACATGAGCCCTGGAAAGAGGATTTAAGCAGTGTCTAGCCCTCTGCACGGGGACACATTGCACCCCCAGGGATGTAATTATAGAAGTCCCTACAAAATCTACCACGGGACGCTGCAGTAGGGGTGAGCACTGCCTACTCCAGAATGGTTACTGGAAGGTCGTTTTGGGGTTCTTCCCCACTGAGATACAAAGCCTCAGAGCTCAGCCCGGGAAGGTCTCACGGCATGGTCCCTACCACACGAGGATTTCAAAGGAATCTGGCAACTGTTCAGACTGTGCGGGCCTCCGCTGCTTTTCCCTGGCTGCAGCTTTGGAATGGCCTTAGCCCAGGTGATTCCGTATACAGATCCAAGGCAGGTTAACACAGGTGGTGACTCCAAAAACTGCTTGTTAGCCCACCGACGGAGCACGAGGAGAGGCCCATTATGTCAAGCAGGATGTAAAATCCGGTTCTATCAGTTGACTGGTTAATGGTTATTGTTTAACCGGTTAACTGCTTTAATGTGGGCTTGTTGGGGGCTGCTCCGGTTGGGGGCTGCTCGGCCGGGCCGGGCCCACTGGTTAACCGGTTAACCATTCACATCCCTCATGTCAAGGCAGATTCATCCCAGTTCTGTTGGACCCACACAAATGCAGAGAATCCAGAAAGCCAGAGAGAAAAACTCTGGGAAGATGAAGGGATGGACTTTGGGAGAAATCTTCTGCCATTAAGTCTTAAACTGACTGCAGTCGGTACAAGAGCTGTACAAGTCTGTACAGGAGCTGGAGCTACTAACTCGGCAAACGGCAAGAGAAGAAGGATGATCCTGTGATTAGGGCCCTAATCGAGGCCTTGGGAGACTTCGGTTCCATCCCCTGCTCTGCTACAGATTTCCCATGTGACCCCGGCTAAGTGACTTAGCCTGCCTCAGTTTCCCTAACTGTAAAATGAAGCTAATAGCCCTTCCCTACCTCCTGGGTACTTTGAGAGTAATGACGTTCAAGAGGGAAGTGCTCAGATGCTACTATTGCAGGAGCCATGTCAGCATCTAAAACAGGGGGATTTAGGCTGGATTTCAGAGGAGCCCCAAATTCCAGACAACACTACTGGGGACTGAGCACATAACTTCCTCTGAATCCCACCACTTACGTTTTTTTTTAAACATCCTTTCCTTCCATCTCCACCCTCTCCACAGCAAGGTTGTGTCTTTAAAACTCTGCTACCGGCAGCAGGTTTCCGAGGCACCTGGCACACAGTGAAGGCTGCAGTTGTTTGCCTGCTATAAAACCAGCATGCTGACTTGCTGCCCATCAGGCTCCCCTGCAAAATCAGCTTTCTGGTCATTGGTGTGGAGGCAGAGATGTATCTTCAATGCTCCCCGGTTCAATCAGACAAGACAGCGGGCCCATGACACCAGCAGAACTAACTGCAAGGGAGCAGCTACCTGAAGAGCCATCGAGGCATGTGCTGTGCGGAGCGGTGTCAGCACGACAGAGGAGAGATCTGCAGACACACTACGCTGCTTGACTTCAACAGAAACAGACTGTCGCAGGTCACCAGGTTTGTTGCTCTGAATTCCAGTCACTGGTAGGTCAAGAGTGACCACTGCAGAGAACACAGCTATCTACATCAGGGCTGGACAAGATGCGGCCTGGGGGCCGGATCCGGCCCACCTAACACTTGGATCCAGCCCGCAGACTGCATCTGGCCACTTTCTATTTATATCCCGCTGTCCTTGCCACCAAATTTCCAGGCAGTGGCTCAGGCAGCAGGATCCTATTCAAATGGCTCCCGGTTGCGGGACTGCCCCAGCAGGGACCAGAGCTGCAAGCCTTTTAAATAGCCCCAGCAACCCCAGACAGCTACCAGACAATGCGGTAGTGGTGGGGCTGGGAGCTGCGAGCCCTTTGCTGTGTTTTTCATTTAAAGCCTCCCCAGTCAACTCCAGCCCCAGACAACCCCGGGAAGGGGCGGGACCTTGGGTGGAAGGGGTGGGGCTGGGGAATAGCCTGGGAGGCTAGCCCCAGACCCGCCCCTTCTACTCCAGGTCCCTCCCCTTCCGAGGGTACAGCTGGCCCATGACCATGTACAAAAATTCATTAAGTGCCCCCCCAAAAAATTATTGCCACTCCCATCTACATAAACAACCATATCTAGCAAATGTCTGGCTTCTCCAACAGGAAACTCTGGTAAATTTAGCATAAAGTCATCTGATATTGAATGGGCTTATACATTTTTTTGCCAGCGGTTGTCTTTGGATATGAAAGAACCAGACTTTACGCTTCTCTGCAGAGAAGTGCGCCACCAAACCAGACTGTAAGAAGCCAGTTTTTACAATGCTGCTGTATAATGGAAGCAGGAGCAGCCCGAGGCCAGCTGCGGCAGCTGGCGCCCTAGGCAGAGGCACGATCAGCGCCCCCGCCTGCACGGCCATCAATGGCCGTGACATCATCACGGGGCGCCCCGGTGCCCCGTGACGTCATCATCAGGCGCCCAGGCCAGCGGAGCCCTGGGCAACTGCCTAGTTTGCCTAGGCTCACGGGCCGCCCCTGAATGGAAGACATGACTTGCTAAGTTCTTCCCTATGAAAACTTCAGAGGCCAGATCCTCAGTTGATGTTAATGGAGCTATGGCAGTTACACCAGCGGAGGGTCTGATGCTAAAACACATGCCCCTTACCAATGTCATTCCTTCAATAGGGAATTTTCAGAGGAACTCGCTGCATCTTACCAGCCGAGCTGCTCTGAAACAAAACATGCAAGACACAGCCCCCGAGATCAGCAACGCCTCAGTCCAAAGAACAAAGATCTTCCCGTAGACAGGTTTCCTGGCTGCTTTTGCTCTGCCAGCAGCCGGCTGGATGGTGAGGACTCGTTAGGATGGAAGCTACGCCTTCTGTGAATGTCTTCCCATGCTTTGGGGCTTTTAAAAGGAAAAAAAGAAATATCACGAAGCGACTGCTTCCGGACTGGATTTGGTCCATAGTCTACAAAACAGACTGACGCACAATGATGGTCAGAGCTGGCACAGCCCAACTGAAAGAGAGAGCAGATCTCAGATGTGGGACTCCTAGAGCTGTTCCCCCCCGACTAATGTCACAGCTAAAACAAAAAATTCCCGTCTTTCTACATTCACCATCATCCCCAGACTGAATTTTAATTAAAAACTTGCTTACCAGGTTCACCGCCACACCAAGTAGGTGCCCACAGAGTTCACCGCCAATCAAACTGTGGGCCACAAGTCAGCCCCTAAGGAGACTAATCCCTTCCCTCACCATCTTGCATATACAAAAAGAAGGTCCTGGGGTGGCTTTTGGGGTTTGCTGCCTGGCAGCTTAAGGGCAGATTAACAGCAGCATAAAAATGCAACAATTTTGACACCCTGTTACCCTGCTGGATCAAGCCAATCACAGTCTCCATCTCTCTCACTCCCCTTTCCCACTGCCAATCAATTCCTTCCCCTCACGCCTCACTCCTCTTAGCAGCTGCAGGAGCGTTTTCGCCCAGCTCAAGTGGACATTTAACCAGCACGCGGCTCCAAGCCCACAGAACTTTTCCTTCTCCTCTGCCTACTCAGGGCGAAGCACCCAGCATGTAGGGAGGAGAAAGGTGAGGCAGGTTACCTGGCGTCCTGCAGTGTACGGCTGGAAGCAGTGCCTTTCACAGTGCCATGCAAAGGGGGACGAGGAAGACAAGGACGCAGTGGAGATCTGGCAGGAAGGTTAGGGCAGCGTTGGAAAGAACAGCCAAAGCACTCTGAAGAAAGGGGGAAATGCGAAGAGATCCCTGGAGTGGAGAGGAAAATGATGTCCCAGCGACTCATGTGACCTAGTACTAGGCCAAGCTTAACGCCAGTGAAGGGGGAGGCATGGGAGAGGCAGAGAAGGAAGGTTAAGCCACAACACCACTGACCCACACAGCAATCACCCCACGGCCACAGCAACACAGCGACTTCCCTGTTTGCCAACAGCACCTGGCATCATGCATGAGTCACCTCATCCTAGTTAGCAACAGCTCTGAGGCATTAGCAACCACTGAAAATTAGGGCAGTTAGGTTAGTGAAATGGGGATCTGGCTACAGGTCAGGTCAATGGAACCTGGCTCCCTTGGAGTGGGTAGCTTTTAAAGTCACTGGACCTAAGTGTTGTGAGCCAGACATGAGAAGTTGTTCTTCCGCTCTGCTCTGCACTGATAAGGCCTCTGTTGGAGTATTGTGTCCAGTTCTGGGCACCACATTTCAAGAAAGATGTGGAGAAATTGGAGAGGGTCCAAAGAAGAACAACAAAAATTATGAAAGGGCTAGAAACCATGACCTATGAGGGAAGACTGAAAGAATTGGGTTTGTTTAGTTTAGAAAAGAGAAGACCGAGAGGGGACATGATAGCGGTTTTCAGGTATCTAAAAGGGTGTCACAGGGAGGAGGGGCGAAAATTGTTCTCCTTGACCTCTGATGATAGGATAAGAAGCAACGGGCTTGAATTGCAGAAAGGGAGGTTGCAGTTGGACATTAGGAAAAACTTCCTAACTGTCAGGGTGGTTAAACACTGGAATAAATTGCCTAGGGAGGTTGTGGAATCTCCATCATTGGAGATATTTAAGAGCAGGCTGGATAGACATCTATCAGGGATGATATAGATGGTGCTTCGTCCTGCCATGAGGGCAGTGGACTGGACTTGATGACCTCTCGAGGTCCCTTCCAGTTCTAGTGTTCTATGATTCTATGATTAAACCCAAGTTCTGCTATTTAAGATATTTTTCAGTCAGTTCATAGGATCTTTAAATTAGTATCTGCTTTTCCCTCCCGCTGTGTTCCATAAGAGTCATTTCTCCCTTTCCAACTTAGGAAAGGCATCCCCAGTACTGTAGAGTGATAGTTCTGGTAACAGAAACTACTTGGTGAGAGGTAGCAGCTGACTTCTGGATAGAACACATGATTCATGGAGACAGTCCATCTAGTCACCAAAGGAGCGGTCCACTGCAAGTGGAAGAATGTCCATTTCGCTTCATGTTTGGGTCAAGGGCAATCAATTGCCAAAGAAGACCAGGTTTATAACAAGACTGGTCAAATGTTGATACCTTTTCTCTCACAGAGTATCACTTTACTCCATGAGTGGGCCCAATGAGTTCCTTACTTCTGCAGTTAGTGGAATTACAGAACTGGAAAGAATCTCGAGAGGTCATCAAGTCCATTCATGGCAGGACCAAGCACCATCTAGACCATCTCTGACGGGAGTTGGTCTCACCTGCACTTAAAGACTCAATTGTGATGGAGATTGATAGTCCTCCAATGAGGAAGGCATGGCTCCATGCGTGTAAGAGTATCTGAATCTGGCCCCAAGCATGGAGAAGGGGGCCTGGAAGCTCACAGACGCAGATGGGCTGTGCTGTGTAAAACTCCAGATGCAGTGTGATACTGGTATCTTTTCCCTCCGCTGCTAAGAACTGACTTATGACCTTTGTTTGCAGAGTTCTCCTGACTCAAATGCACAACACAGTATCCACTAAGGGAACGAGAAGGAATCTGCAAGTGAAGCATTTACACACTCTCTGGTTGTGTTGTGCATTAGGGCTCTGCAGCTCAGCCCTTTCCCTCTTAGAAACCATCATTTTCACTTCTTACCTTAAACATTTGCTTGACTTTCTGCCGGGGAAGGTTCACATTCAGTTTGTGCATCAGCTGGAGCACCTCGTTAATACTCAAACTGCCGTCACCGTTCTTATCGGCCTCATCAAAGGTTTGCTTCAACCACATTTAGTTGGAGTTAAGAAAGGCAAGGGAGCATCAAGGGACTGAAAGACACAGTTAAGCTGTTCTAAACCCTCAGCATAGACATAACTAGGTCACTGGAAGAAGAGTCCTAATGGTCAAGGGAAGACTCTTCTTCCATTGACCTAGCTAACACCTCTCAAGGTGGTGCATTTACTGCATTGCTGAAAAAAACAAACCCCGTCACTGTAGGAAGGGTCTACTCTAAGCACTGAAGTGGCACAAGTGTAGCACAACAGTGTACACTCAGGGCTGTGCCAGAGATCGCTCTTCTGGCATTTGATTTAGCAGGTCTAGTTAAGACCCGTAAATCAACCACTGGGGGCAGCTCTGACCAGCACGTGTACTCCTCACAGTTGCAAGGGAAGCTGATGGGAGTGTTTGCTCCCATAGGCCTCCTGTTGTGAAGACGGTGCCAGTCTTCTCAGTATGTCAACTCCGAATTTTACGTGGCTGATGATGTGTACCGTAAGCCCACCTTTCAGGTCTAGTGCAGATCTGGTGTCGGCCTTGCCCTCTCTACCAAGGCTATAAAACTCACATTAAAAAATATCACAGGAACAAAGGGTTGGGGGGAACTCTTGAGGACATCGAGTCTGACCCCCTGTGCTGAGGCAGGCTCCAGTACACCTAGAGCATCCCTGGTAAGTGTTTGTCCCACCTGTTTTAAAACCTCCATCGACAGGGATTCCACTGCTTCCCTCGGAAGCCTGTTCCAGAGCTTGACTGCACTCATCATTAGAAAGGTTTTCTTAATAGCTAGCTTAACTAGAAAGACAATAGAGCAGCTCTATTGTCCCTGGGAGTCCTGACTGCTGGAACAAGGTATCACCCCTCACAACTCAAACCATGCAAGTGCACCTCAGGCGCCGTCCACGCGCGTTCAACAGGCTCCCAGCACCTTTCCTTGCCGACGCGCGTGAAACACGCTACTGGTCCTGGAAAGACATGCAGTGCTCGGCGGCCTTCCCGAAGGCTAACAAGTTCTTACAAACTTTGTTCCAGCGTCTCTTTCCAAGGCCAGGAGCTCACACCTGCTCAGCCTAACATTGCCTGGCCACTGTTTCCTAAAGGGACCCCAATGACCTTTTCTTCTCACCAGCACTAGAACATTCCCTGGCTACATGCAACAGTAGTAGGAGCAGACTTCCCTCTACAGAATAGGATCTAACAAGCAGGTGGGCTAGCAAAGGCTTCCTACCTGCCACAGTTAGTAATCTGACATATCCTGTGGCCATCACCAAAGAGACAATATTTGGGCTACAATGTGCCCTATTCGGAGGACAGGGACAGAAAATGAGGGTGTCTCTGCAATCGCTAGCAGCAAATGCTGTTTTTCTGTGGTGACCGCAGTAGACACCCTACAATAGCCCAGCATAGCTACAGAAGGGGCATTTAGCATCTCAGCAGTAGCCCTGAGCCAGGACGGTGCTACCTAATTTGGGGTTTGATGCCATTCTGGCTATGCATGCAATTTTCTCCCTTTCCTGACTTTCAGGTGTGGGGAGAGAGGATTTTGATCTGTCTGTGCATGAGCTTAAAATGATGCTTATTAAAATCCTCCACACACAAACCTCAGCAGCAGCGCCGGCTATTTCCCCACACATACACAATGAGACTTTATTTTAAGCTCTGAACAAGTATAAACTTAGGGTTGGATTCTGTCCCTGGTGATATGGATGAGGCATCAGAGTCTCCCGAAGGCAGAATGCGGCCCTTGATTTTTTAAAATCCCACTCTCCCTTCCGCGCAGATGCCTAGCACAGGCCTTTCATCCTCTTGAAGGATGTCTGACTTGCAAAGTGTCAGCTGTTGAGAGTTCCCTACATGACGACAACTTGTGGTAGAACCCCACATATGTCCACCCTTAGCCCCTCCCACTCATGTGCTTCCTAGTCTCAACTCAGAAGGCAGAGAACTACTGCCAAAGGCCCAAAGAGACCCATCTCCCTCTGAACGTCAATGGGAGCTGTGCGTGTAATCTGGGCCTTTGAAAATAACCCCCTGGCTCTCTCAGGATGTGCGACAGAGAGACAGAAAACAGGGCAGCTGGGCTGGGCTGAAGGAGGGGTCCAAAGGGGAGAGCACAGCAGGGGGAAATCTGTTCTGGGCTGAAATGCTGCATCTTGTACTCAGCTGTGTGGGCCCTCTGGGAACAGGAACGTGTGACCGGAGCCACACGTGCCTCGCACTTGCTGCTAGTGAAATAAGCACTAAGGACAGCTCCACAAATTCCTTTAGGAGTGATGCCACCCCGCTAACATGCCACCCTCCAAACACCTCCCCCCAGCACAGAAGGATACTGGTCTCTTGTCCTCTGCCGCTTTGACAGGCTGTCTTCATCACTGATCCCGGCCATCAGGTACTTGAGCCCTGTGATCCAGGTGCGGGCCTCCTCCCCGGTCGAGGACACCAGGTCCAGGGACTCCATGTGGTCTCCGTAGTAGATGCTGAAGCAGCAGTTGGGGTCGAAGCTCCCGTCGGAATAGCGCTGAAAGATCTCCGACTGCTTCCCCTCGCACACCTCCTGGATGGAGTCAATGGAAACTGGAAGAACAAGAGAGGCGGGCGGCCGTGTTAGAGGTGGACAGGAGAAGACCGTTTGGGTGAGCTGCTCACAAGCAGCCTCTTGGAGGGGAAAGGGTCCTTTACTTTGTCAAGCAATAACGAATCACCCCCATCCCCCGCATCCTCCTGGCTGAGCATCACCACTTGGCCAAGGACTTAACAAATGAGAGAGTTTTGCCACTGGGGAAAAAATAAAGGCGCTACCATAAAATGAGCCCAGACAAGCAGCCAGATCTTATTTTAGTCTGAGAAGGCAAAGGGGCAGGAGGCAATCTGCATATTAATACAAGCCTTATACCCACAGTTCATTTCCTAGCACGCACATGTCTTTCCTTTAAGCTTTTGTAACGCGTCTGAATTGACATTCAGTTCCTTGCGACTCTTTCCCCGCTACTCTTTGTAGATATATTTGGTTTTCTGTTCCCTCCAGCTAGGAACAAAACCAAACCGTTTGCACATTACAATTGTTTCCCTACACACAATCCATTGTAATGGGAGCCTACACATTTTCTATGAAAGCCAGCAAACCCCCAACCCCATATCTTCACCAGCATTTACACAGGCATATGGAAATAGGCAGGATTGCTAAGCACACACAACATTGTATTGTTTATCATGAAATGCAGCTGGATGCTGTTTATGCTGATCTACCCAAACACAGCCAGCCTTGCTACTCAGCCACACCACATGGCATTTCTTCATTCCTGTCCTTCATAGAGCTAGACCCACGCTGCAAAGTTTAGGTGAAGGTTTCCCCAAAGGTCAGATCTAGGCTCCAGCTCCTCTCTTGAGGTGCAATGCAGCAGCATGGTGGATTAAATAGCCCCTCCGCACCCACCGACATTATCTCCAGTTACTGCAGCATGTAGTTAATATCCTAGGACTCCAACATTAGAGAGTTGGGTAAAACTCCTTTTCAGATTTCAGAACACTCTTCACATTAAAAGCTGATATTTCTGGTGAGCCAAAGCCACAGAAGAATCTCCCCCTGGAACAGCTGCTCTTAAAAAGCTAGTTTCCCCGCACTGAGAAATGCACGGACTCTCTCCTGCCTGCATTTTCAACAGCACGTGGCGTTTTCTGCTGCCAGTGTGTTCAGGAGTGTTAGCAAGGGGGGTCCCCTCGAATACCATATTCTGTCCTCTTTGCGGGTGTGATGTAGTGTCAGTACCTTGCTGGTTGCTGTGCTTGGGCTGTGGGCTGTGGATGACCCCTACTGGCCTCTGTCTGTAAGCACTGCCCAGCGGGGGGTGTCTTGAGGGCCCCCATGACAGTGACCGAACTGGTTCTACCGATTAAGGGAAGGGATGGAACAAAAGAAGTGAGTGTTGGGGGAAGGGTCAGTTGCTGGCTGGGAAACATGAAGGGAACAGCCTAAGCTGAGGGCTGAGGGGTTAGGGGTGATGGACCCTAACCCAAGGGGTCTGAGGCATCCTGGCCCTGACTCCTGTAACCACATCACGTCTGTGCTGTGCTGTATCCTGGAGAAGCAATAAACCCTCTATTCTACTGGCTGGCAGAGTCTGTTTTTGCTGCTACGGGGGTGTAGCGTCGGGGGAACCCCGACGTGTCGTCACAGAGGGTCTGGTTGAACTGCACCTTTCTGCGGGAGAAAGAGGCATCCGCTTCCCTTGGCTTGCGATCTACAAATACATTCGCTTTCCAGGCAAGGCCCATCCCTGGCCCAGCTGGGGTCAGTCATTTATGGGGGTGATATTAGCCTAGCGCCTCCGAGCCCCAGTCCTGAACCCCATTGTGTCTGTTGAGCACCTCAAAGGCAGGAACTCTCAGTCTAACTCGGGAGCAATCTTTGCTCTTGATTACACCAGTATAAACCCAGAGTAACTCCAGATCTACACCAGGGCAACGGGGAAGGGTTTGGCTTTTGGCCAGAAGGCCTCCTTTCTGAGGGGGGCCGTGCAAACTAACGCCGCAAAGCAGCCAGCCCCCAATCCTCACCAGAACTGGCTCTTCCCATCCTCCTTCCTGTTAGTAATGGGTAAACAATGGTCCCAGCGCCATCAAACCAAGAGCGGCTTCTGTTCAGCTCTTGTATCCTGGACATTTGTTTCCTGTGCGCCCCCCTCCCTTACTTCGGGGTCACTTACGATGCAGCATGAGCTGCGGAACCTGGCCAAGAAGCTCAGTGCTGGGAGAAGGGGGCCATGGAGGAGGAAAGGCGGCTCTGCACACAGCCAATGTTGAAATTAGATCCGTCCCCTGCCAGGCCTGTTGCTCCGCCGAGGATGCTCAGCACCCAAGCGGAGCCCAGACTGGGGCTCGCACCAGACAGAGGCCTAGGGAAGCGGAAGGTAACTCAAGAGCACCCCAGAATCTGCCCTAGGTTACCCCAGCCGGAGGGCAGGCCCCTGGACAGACACCCAGGGAGCGCCTGTGAGACTGCAGGCCACCTTCCCTATTCCTCACAACCCCACCCAGGTGCAAGCCAGTGGAGCGACTCAGACTCGGCTTCCACATGGGCGCTTGCGGCCAAACTTTTCAGTTCTTTGAAAATGAGGAGAAGCCAGGCCAGCCCACACCGTGCTCAGTCAGTGCCTTCTGGAGGGTGCGGACAGCGCCAGGCGCCGCTGCTTGGCACCCCACTACTCAATGAAGCGAAGCCTCTTTCGAATGAGGTTTAGTACCTTCGGGGTCCATGGTACCAGAGGTGCAATTGTGTATGTGTCATTGCGCGCCAGTCCTCGAGAGGGAAACCCCTCTGGCTATCAGCCCCTTCGAAACCATCCCTGGTCTCAAACCGCCTTCTCCAGGCACCCAACCAAGAAAGGATCTTTGGATAAACAGCCTGGTTGTCACGAGGCTCAGGCTCTTCTTCCCCGGGCAGCAAATGGACAGGACCCCCTGCTTCACGGAGTGCCACGGTTCTCAGGGAATGGCTGGAAGGACCAGGCCTGCTGAGGGCTCATTAAACGGTTGGCTGAAGGTTCGTTAAACGGTTGGCTTCTCCCGAGCCAAAGCTGTGATCAACTGGTGACCACAGAGGAAAGCCTGTGGATGGAGAGCTGACAGACTGCTCCTAGCAGAGCCAGTGTCGGGCTCGGGGCGATCGCCCACATGCAGGGAGTTTCTTTTATTATTCTAATGTGTCTTCTCCGTGGTGCTTTTACCTTCAGAATCAAATGGGCCGGCACAACCAGCACTGGGGGGTGTCTCAAGTTGTGGGCACGTCAGCCTGTTGGCCGCCTCTGAAGAAAACGCAGGCAGGCCTGCGTGGGCAGCCTGTCTCTGCTGGGCACCCCGCCGTGCGGGCAGGGAACAGATAAGCCTGGAGATACCCGGTGAGAAGGGAGAGACGCGTGTCTCCACCCAAGAGATGGGGTGGCCGGGGAGCTGGAAGCCTGTGAGTGGGAGCTGGAACATCCTGTTTAATTGGTTAGCTGGTTAAAGATTATATTTAACTGATTAACCAATTAAAGGGGAAGCAGGCGGGGGATCCTCACCACAGGCAGGGGCTGCTCCAGCCCAGCCCTGTCTGTGGCGGGCCTACGTGCATCACAAGGACTGTTCCGGATGACTGGAGCAGCCCCATCCATGACAGGCCCCCCGTGGGGCTGGAGCAGCCCAGTGCCCCCGGCAGGTGGGGAGCTGCTTCAGCCCCCACCTGTTAACCTTTGACATTTCTACTTGCTGGGCCGCTGAAGGGAAATACAGGGGCAGTCACGCTGCACTGTGGCCTGAGTCGTTTGCGTGTCAGCACGCTGCCCTCTGTGGGAGGATGAGCGGCAACGAGATGGGGTCTTACGCGGAGGGCCGTTAATGGGCACCCGTCCACTAGTTGCCTGAGCTACAAAAGCCACTGCAGAGATGCTGGAGGCTGGAGTTCTGTGCTGAAGGCTGGAGCTCACTGCTCCCATTTCTCCCCCTTTCTCCAAATCAGGAGGGTTTTGGCCACAGATCCCTGGAGCAGGCCGTGAGGCTCGGAAGGGCTGCGATGTTACAGATCCAGGCAGTGCTCTGGTAGCCAGGTCATGCCTAGCCAGCAGGGTGGGTGAGGCAGCATCTTTTATAGGACCGACTGCTGTTGGAGAGAGACACGCCTGGTCTACGCTACCAACTTCTGGCAGTAAAACGACATCACTCCGGGGTGTGGACAAGACACACCCCTGAGCGCCACAATTCTATTGGCCGAACTCCTGGTGCAGATAGCTCTAGCTGGACAGGAAGCCGGGTCTGCCCCAATGGGAGAAGCTCCCCCCTCCACATCGTGGTGTCTTCATTATGTGCTCCAATGGCGCAGCTGCACCGGCTGAGCTGTGTGGATAAGCCCAGCGCTCTTCTTCAGGCCTGGGAAAGGTGCTCCCCCATCTCAGGAAAATGCCAGTACCGAATGTCTGCTCCCCGTGTGTTTTGCTGTGATGCTCCAAGACCTTTCCCTGACCTGAAGAAGAACCAGGAGTGGCTCAAAAGCTTGTCTCTACCCCCAACAGCAGGTGGTGCAACAAACGATATTACCACAGCCACTCTGCCTCTCCCATATTACAGGCAGAGAAATGCCACTGCGTTGGGTTTACGGCCTTTGCAAACTCAGCCAACAAGGGACAGTGGCAGGAATAGAAGAGGCAATTCCTGGTCTGTCCTCAACTGCCCTGTAAATCTTCTTGGCTCAGACTAACCACAGTATCAGTATCTATACTAGTGTTTAGAGCCCTCGGCTCAGATCCATGGGGCAAGGCACTGTATACACACAGCAAGTCAGAATTTGCAAGAAAGGCAAAAGGAGATTAAAAAAAAAAAAGAGAGATGAAGTAACTTGACCAAGGTCACACAACAACAGTGGCAGGATAAGAACCCAGATATCTTGGTTCTTAGACTAGCCACTGAACCACACTGCCATTCCTATATCCAAGCATCATTTACTCAGGAACTAATTCTTCCCTTTTTAGGACCTAATCCAACTGATCATTTACATCTCTAGCTACCCAGCTCCTGCCTGCATGTAGGTTTGGGTGTAAATTACCAAGATATTGGTAACATTTGTCAACCCCATTCCTCTTCCCCTTGAATATACAAATCTTCATACACTAAAGAATGTCTGTTGGTTTAATGAAACAGCGTGTAGCATCCACATCCACGCAGAGCTAGCGCCTTCTATAATTATTTGAACAATTTGTTTCCCTTCTAAAGATCCTAGATCCGGAGCGTCAAGAAGAGAAATTTTAACAATAAAATAAACCCCAGTGCGGAATGTAATTTTGCAGATTACAGTGTCCTCCTGAGATTACCAGAAGCATGGCTCTCCCTAGAAGCAGACATCTGTTTGCTAGGGTATGTGTACTGTGCAGCCACTGAGTATATATTACACAGATCCCCGCATGCCAGAAGTTTAAAAGATTTAAAAAAGGAAAAGTGTTGCAGCAGGGCAAAAATCCAGACTGCATCATTAACCGTTTCTAGAGGGAAAGTAGTTTAGCTCAAGCTGACATACTGAGAACATTTAAAATCCAACACAGACTACAGTCTTGGGCAGATTTTCTTCATTTGAAATTAAACTACACAAAAAGCACTGCATTTGTGTTTGGTTATATCCCTGCCTTGGGGGTTACTGTTATTTAGCAAGGGGGTTTGGAGCAGTGAGAAACAGACAAAGTGCTCAAATAGATCAAGCAAATGTCAGAAGAGGAAATGCAAAAAGACTTGACATCTGGTTTATGATCTAGCTACGCTGATGGCACAACTCACACCAAGAACAAGGTCAATGCCAAACGCAGCTCTTAGTATCCCCGAGACGCTTCATTATGTGCGGTCGTTTTTAAAATGGGACAGAAATGTAACTCGTTGGACATTATCTAGGTGACTTGGTGCACTAATGCTTGTAGTTTTACTGGGCCGTGCAACACAAAATTAAAAAAACCCTCATCAAGGAGTGCGACGGGGTGGACCAGGCCCTGAGGCCACCTGCTGGAGGCCCTGTGGTCCTGCCACACCCTGCCTCAGAAAAAGGCCATCAACAAGTCCTCCAGGAGGCTAGAGTGGCTGTGGAGGAACCAGCCAATCAGGGGCCAGGAGGGCCTACAAAAGGAACTGCAGGACAAGGGGCAGCTCAGTTGCAGCCCAGACCTGGAAGGGAGAAGGTCAGGCCCAGACCTGGAGGGAAAAGGCTGGCACGATGGACAGCTCCCAGTGGAGAGCTGTTGTGAGATTATGATAAACTGAGGTAAAGCCCGGAGCCAGGGGCAAGAAACTATCCCTAGGAGGAGAGGTGCTGGAGGCAGCACTGTCTACTGAGTGAGGAAAGAAACTGAGGGACTAGAGGAGGCCTGATAAAGTATCTACCCTGGAAGGAGTCGTGATTTCACACAAGGCTGTGTGACTCGGCTGGAGGGCTGAGTGGCCGAAAAGGCTGAAGGCAGTGCAGGCACATGCACTCGGCCAAACGGGGGTGCTCACGGGAGCCACCCCGTTACAACGAGATACAGACTTTGAAAATACCAGTTCCCTACACATCTTTAACCAGCTGCCATTCAGTTAAAGTAACAAACGGTTACCACTTAGTTTGAGAAGATGTGCGTGTTATACCTCTTAGGGTTATCATCTCTGCTTAAACACCCAGGCAAGCAATTCTAACTCACGCATTTAAAGGAATGGTTAGGTCTTCGGTGTGCAGTTTCCAAAGCTGGCTCTGAACATGGCGCCAAGGCAATAGGAGGCAGAAGGAAAAGTCTAGAGCTAGATTTCCGTAGAGGTGAAGTTCGCTATTAAATATTCATTCTGGGGCATTAATATTAGTCATCTGTATTTCAGTCGACACCAGAGGCCCCAGCTAAGACTGCTGCTTCACTGTGCCTGGTGCTATATGAGCACATCAGTGGCCACATTTTCAAAGTGCTCATCCACCTCCCATTGAGCTCACCCAGGGGGCAATGGGCATTTTTGAGAAAAAATCGATGCCAAACCAGACACAGGGAGGATTATTATTCCCATTTCACAGATGGAAAACAAAGGCAGGGAAAGATTAAGTGACTTGCGAGAGGTCACAAAACAGCCCTATTGCAGAACCCGGGGATCGACCTAGATCTTCCAAGTGCTAATCTGCGATGTCCCTAGCCACTATGCAAGCACTCCTATAAGGTAAGGTGCCCTCCCTGTGCATCGTTACATGCCATCAAACGGGCCACACGCAGGGCCACAGATGGTGCCAACATTTACACTCCTATTTTTAGCTTTGAAAGGGGCAACAATGAGGTTAATTTGGTCCCCCAAGCTCATTGTCTCCCTGCTCCTCCCAGTGACATGATGTTTGTCAGACACCTCTCTGCATTTCCCTGCCAGCACAGTTGCACACCTCTCGTGAAGCAGCTCTTGTTAAACAAATCATTGAAGCGGTCTCGTGGCAGGTTACCACCTGGGTCTGTGAAGCAATCCTTGCCTTTCAATCGTTCATCCTTTCATTGGCATGGAGCAGCCACTGTCTGGTGAAAAGACACATAACACGCACGCCCACATTTGGGGGGAAATATAATAAGGTGGCTCCAGGTTAGAGAACAAAAGTCCTGACCCCACCCCCATCCTTAGGTTACAGGAAGATGTGGGGGGGAGGAGCAAAAATGAGATCCAACATAAGCCAGTGGGCAGGGCATTGGTCTAGGACGGAGGAGAGCTGCGCTCTATGAATGACTCTGCACTGACCAACAGGGAGACCTTGGCCAAGTCCCCTCTGCTTCCCCTCCCACCTTTCGCCCCTTTGGTCTGTTTCGATCGCAAGCCCCTCTCTCCAGCATCTAGCATAGTGGAGCCCTGATTTCAGCGGGGAGCCTCTCAGCATGGCCATAATACACCCCCATCGCACTGCGTGCAGACAAATATCAGCCCAGACAGCCAGAAGAATGCACCTGCAAGGGCAGATTCCGGGGTCTGAATGGCTCCTGATTGTCTCTAACATGGTCTTGTCCACACAGACTCGCTTGCAGGATTGGAGGTCTTTATTTGCAACCTATAATCCCTACCTTTCCGGTGCACGATAAACCCTACAAGCGCTGCCCCCTGGGTTCATCAGGGAACTGGTCTGTGTGACCTTGGAGCCCATCTCCAGCAGTGACAGATGCTTCAGAGAAACATGGCCTCCACCCTCAATACGCCTAGCTGGCTGTGCTGCATGGGATAGGAACGAGGAGAGGAGCAACGCTTCCTTCTCGCACGCTCGTTTATAGAGAACCCAAACCTCCACCTGCAGGCACCCCCCTGAACCCACACAGGATTTCCTGGGAGCTCATCTCTAAGTCTGTCAGGTTAGCGTGGCCCTCAGCTAGCAGCAGGGTTCGTACCAGTCACACACAAGTCCTGCCTATCCAGCCACAGCATTTGCCTTGGTCACCTTCCATGTTATCAAACCCCTCATGGCAGGCCTGCCAACTGAGTGGGGGAAGGAGAGTAAAGGGGCAAGTGCCCTGGGGCCTGGCGATTCTAAGGGGCCCAGGGCTCCAGCTGCTGCCACAATAGCAGCGGCCAGAGTCCTGGGCCCCTTTAATTCGCCGCCAGAGTGCGGCACCGTGCGCTCTGTGGCACCACCTGCTCCACAGGACTGTGAAGGGTGGGGGGAGGGGCTGGCGCCGCAGTCCAGGTGATGCTGAGGGCTGGCTGCCCTGGCCCTGCCCCTTCCGCCTGAGGCCCCGCCCCTTCTGGGGGCCCGGAGCCAGCCCCCCCCACACCTTGCCCTGGGGCCCGCTGTGGCTGTCGGCCCCACTGCCTCATGGTGGCTGCTCAGCGCCAATGCAAACCTCTCGTACTTGGCAGAAAGCAGCCGGCACTCACTTTTTGGCTTTCTCATTCTTGCGCGATGGTCTCCAGCGAATACACGACTTGTGCTCATCGAGGTAATAGAACCGGACTAGCCCTTTGGAACTGCCGCGGAGTTTGATCATCTGGGTGCCAGCTTGCATGGAGCTCATACATCTTTCCACTGCAGAGAGAAATAAAAGGCAGCCACTTTAGACACGGGACCCTCCCATCCTACTTTGTTTGTAAAGTTACCATCAGGCCGGACATTTGGGAAAGGCGCAATGCACAGTGAGGCGCCCAACTCCCCAGGAAGCCAACAGGGGAGGTTCTTTGGCCTCGATAGTGCAGGGAGTTAGACCAGATGATCACATGGGGTCCCTTCTGGCCAACAGCTCCCTGTCATGTCTGTGAAAAGCTCCTCCTACACATCTAAGGTGGAATCCGCCCCTGCACAGGAGGTCTGCACATGGACCAAGCAGGCCTTTAATTGACTGTTACGACGTCTAAGCCTCCTGCTAACTCTGAGTAGGGGGAGTTTCACTCTTTAGATCAAATTAACCGCAGATGTAAAATTGGTGTAATTGTTACCCCAGGGGAGCTACATGGACTTACACCTGCTGAACAGCTGACCCTTAAACTTCCAATTGTCTCTTTTGTCAACTCAGCCCCCTCCCATTTCTCAGTGCCAAGTCAGAAGCTTTGGGCAGCAGCATCCTCCCATTAGAAATAAATTCACTTCCTGCAAAGTGGCTGAATTAGCATCCTGCCTACCCAGAGCCCAATTAACTAAAGGGGAAAAAAATTAATTACCCAACTTGGCCACGCAGCATACAGCAAATATTCTGGAATGCTATAAATAATTCACAAAAGCCCTTAGCGTACAAATTGCTTTAGAACTAAACTGTTTTTTCACTGTAGAGGGGAGGCATTAAAAATTAACTGCACAAAGGTTATTAGAAACACACACTGGATGCAATTCATTTATTTATTTATTTACTTATTTATTTATCAAAAAGGGCCATCTGCTAAGACGGAGCCAGCCTCAGAGGCTACATTCTTAGGAAAGGGGCTGCAGTTACCTATGGCGTGATTCCTAGTGCTTTGTACGACAGCCAGAGAGCCGCACGGCTGAACAAGGCATTCCAAAACAGGTCCCCGCCTTCCTCAAGGTGCTGCTTTTCAAAGGCGCAAACAACAAACTTAGCTATATTACTGCCCTTCCTGCAGCCCATCATTAGCAACTGACTGCACAGCAAAAGTTGTGAGTCAGTTTGATGTGATTATTACTAGAGTTTGGCATTGGTTTGCAGCACACCACAGTAATGATATTGTCACCACGCTCATTCTTATTATGCATACGTGACAGTGTACACGTTTAAACGGTTAACCAATGAGCCTGGGCTAATCAGTTAATCTTCACAGTTATACATAAGGCCTTCCCCCCCCCACACTGCTGCCTCTGTATCAGAGGCAGCAGCATGGGGTGGGGAGGAGGAAGCAGGCTTTTAAGCAGGCTCCCTGCAAGCACCTGCACCCGGGGAGCCACCTTCACCCCCACCCCATGCTGCTGCCTCTGATACAGAGGCAGAATGAGGAGGGGCAGGCAGGAGCCTGTAAATGCAAGGAGCTGGTTTAAATGCGAGCTCCCTGCATGTATTGGGTCACGTAGAGCTGCATGCCTCCCCCCCCACCCCCCAGTGCTGCCTCTGCATCAGAGGCAGCAGTTGGGGGAGGGGGAGACAGAAGACATCTGCCCTCCCATATGCCTCCCCCCATGTGTAAAAGTGTAACCACCAAAAATTTCAGTGGTTACATGTTTACAAACCCCCCCTTCATTTTAACATCCCTATTATGCATCATATACTTTTGTAAGGTTTAAAAAAAAAATCCCAATTTGCATCACTCTTGGCATGGCTGGGAGTGAGATGCTAATATTCTCAGACTCATTCCATGTTCATGGGCCATCTGAGGTAAGTTAGTAGAGAAAAGTGAGGCAGATTGGTTCATAAAACCAGCAGTGACGAAGCAGCGGCTAGATCTGCGATGGGGTGAGTTTCTAATGCGCCAGCTTCAGGGTTAGTACTTAGAAAGGGGGGGAGATAAAGATGCAGTCGCCTTTCTTTGAATGTTCTGGTTACAGCTCTGAGCTCTGAACTCCAGCAGACAATAAAACGCTCCCGTCTGCTGCTGAACGGCTCTGAAGAGGATCATGAAACGTGGGCTGCTTACAGCTGTGACAGTCTGATAGCAAAAGGCAGCACAGGCTAGTTTCTCTAAGAATGTTTAATCAAGGTGCTCACGGCCTGGGACCAAGATATCTAAAAGATCAACTAAAGCCCCAGGGTGAAGATTGTGGTCCACACACACTGGGATTTTCTACGGTAAGGGTAAATAAAGCTCATTGGGGTAGGAGACAGAGCTTTCTCGGGAGCCGGCCCAAAACCATAGCCCGAACAACCCTGGGGACGAAGAATCCAAACCTCCCCTCCTTCCCCTGAGTGCCAGGCACAGTTCCTTGCCCCGCCTCCTCTCACAGACGGAGCAATGTGTGTCATGCATAATTTAAAAAAATCCAAACCATAAAACAAAATAAGTCTGCTCAACTGCACACGCTTCTCCTCGGGGGAAAGGGGGAAGGAGGGAGAACAGAACAGATGTTAGTCATGTAGCTTGATGCCCTAACTGGAAGGTGCTCAGATACCCCAGAGAATGTGAATTGTCAAAATAATGTTGCCGATGAATTCCTTTCTGTTCATCTGTCTGCTTCTCAAAGCTGTGATTCTTTCCAAGTTAAGAAAATTCTCCAAATGTTGCATCCAATGCAGAAGTAAAGGTACCTCTATTGATATAACACACAGGCCATCCAACGTCACGGGGGGCCCCTCTTGCTGTACCGTACTTGTGCAATACAGGTTGAACCTCTCTAGTCTGGCACCTCGGGACCTGACAGGTGCTGAACCAGAGAATTTGCTGAACCACGGGAGGTCAATGTTATCTAGCAGCATTACCAACCCTTCCACTGCTTGCTGAGCTCCTAAGATGACATTTATGGTTAAAATAGGGCTAAATAACAGCACAGAACACTGACAGCCAGGACCGGTGACTGTAAATAAACTTTATGGGACTGTGGGAAACTTGGCCACATGCATGATAAGTGGACATCCGGCTAACTAAAATCAAGCCGGACCACGCATGTTGCCAGACCAGAGAGTGCTGGACTAGAGAGGCTCAACCTGTACTTGTATTTGTTATTCGTGGAATGGATTTTCAGAGGCAACAAAAGGAAGCTAGGTGTTAAGTGCCTAATTGCCATTGAAAGTCAGGCTAAGCTGGAGCATAACTGCTCTTGTGTACTTGAATATCTACTCCCCCAGCTGGCCCAATTGGTGCAGGAGCTCCTGTAATAAGAGTTTTGTCCAATGGTCATGTTTTGACTTTGACCCAAAGAAGCCAAGATTCAAGAGGGTGGGGGATGGGGAGAAAAAAAAAAGAGATTTAGGCTCTTTTAGGTTAGACCATTAATACTCTGGAAAGCCAAAATGGATTATCAGCTTTTCTTCTCCTCGCTTCTGTAGATTAACTCAAGAGTCAGTGAATCACAAATGAGTTGCTAGAGCTTTTCTCCTTCTTTCAGATGGCTCAAAACACCCTCTTTTGGGGCGTACTGGAGACAGCGTGTTCCCCACACCACACTCGGATACTGTATTGATGGAGGCTGTAGCCAACTCTTTCCCATGGGGCATGAAGAGGGAGTGCCGCAATGTATCCCCGTTATTGTCAGCGTCAGTCGCTTAGCTGTCATCTGACAGGTTATATTTTATACCAAAATGTTTTCTGAGGAGGGGGATGGAGCCCCAAGAATGATACTCACACCGATCATTTCCACTTGATCTGCAGTCATAGCGAAGGCTGCTCGAATCTAATGAATAGAAATTAGGAGGGGCGTGCAGGAGTGCCAAGCAAGTGTAATTATGGCAAGATATCAGGAAACTTTTCATAATTAACCACCCATTAGGGCCCGGAAGTCCTTCCACCAGACCTGCGCAGTGGCCTGCATGACGGGGAGGCAGAAAATCCAAATTCTCTTCCTGCCCTTGATTTCCTGCCTGACCTTAGCAAGCCACTAAATTCTACGACATCTTGTTTCCACTGCTCCCACCCCATCAGAAAATGGGGGGAACCACAATGCTCACCCGCCTTCGTACAGCATTTGGAGCATTACCACTGCAAGGCAGAGTCAGACACCCCACTTGATTCAAACCCCCCAAGCAGGCAGGTGTGAATTTGATGATTCAGCACCCATCTTTCAACTGGTAAAAGCAACAGTCCCATGAGACAAGTACCAAGGGAGTCTACAAATTCCACATCAGCAGAGCATCCAGAGGTGCCTAAACCCTCCAAGCTAAAAACAAAAAACCAGACAACTTCAAATCACTTTCTTGGGCCACTATCAATTACTTTGAGTAGGCAAATCACCAATGCTTCTAGAGAATTTCGACTTTACGTCTTGTGAGCTCGTTTGTTCACTTTAAAGAAGTATATTTGGGTGGAAGTGTCTGTTTATTTATAAACTAGCCAATTAGCCTGTCATAAGTCTCTCCTCCACGTCGGTCTTCTCTCCTGAGCCTCCGGTCTCTCGCTCCATCTCTCTCTCTCCTCCTCCTACTGCCTTCCCCTCTCTCTCTCTCAGCTCTCCTTCGCCTCTTGCCTCTCTCTTTCTCTTCTCCTCCCCCTCCTGCCTCTCACTCGGGGGACCACGGAGCCCAAACAGCCGTTTGGGCTCTGCACTCCCCGTGCTGCATGGGGAGCGTGGAGCCCAAACGGTCGCTTGCGCCGCTTGCTCCCACGCGGTGGCCTGGCTGAGTGGCACAGAAGTCAGCCGAGCGCCACGGCGGGAGGCGAAGGGGGGCCGGGCGGTGACGTTCATGACTGGGGGCAGGGTCTGGAGCCGCTGTCACGCCGCACGTCACCGCCCCGCCCCTCTTCCCCTCCCACCGTGGCGCTCGGCTGACTTCTGCGCCGCTCAGCCGGGCCACCGCAGGGGAGCAAGTGGAGCAAGCGGCCGTTTGGGCCCCGCACTCCCCATGAAGCATGGGCCGCCCAGAGGGAACAGCCAGCATTTCAGCAACAGCGCCGCCCAGAGGGAACAGCCAGCATTTCAGGCAACAGCGCCCCCCAGAGGGAACAGCCAGCATTTCAGCGTTACAGACTCTCAGACATTGGGCTACTATATATATGATGACAGGCAACATAATCCCTTGTATTTAAAAGCTGGTCTCTTGACCTTAATCAGATCACGCATGAGCAAAGTGAGTTCGTGCGGTCACACTATAGTTCCCACTTATACAGACATGCAGTGTAGTACAGCCCAGATCTTACTGGGATTCACTACAGTGTCATGCTACAATGCTTTGGGGAGATTCACTTTCCCGATTTGCTCTCAGATTACAATAAGCATAAAGGTTCCTATTACAGCCTGAGGAGAAGAGACAGGGGAGCAGGCAAACAGGCTCCCTTGCAGAAGGGACAGGCAAGTTCAGATAAATGCATGCGGAACAATGGTTGCATCGCCTTGATGCCATTACGGAAACTCTAGCTATATGGTTACCGAGCTGGAGATCACCCCAGTTGTGATTATTTTAAAATGTATCCAACCAATGGCTCTTTCGGAGAGGGTCACTCGCTCCTTCTGAGGGGCTGCTCACCAAATCCCCCCACATTACACAATACTGCCGGCAATTCTCTCTGATTTGAAATAACACACCACTCCCGTCTGATGGCTCACTGCACACATGCAATTACTGTTTGCACGTCAAGCCCAGAGTTCATACTGAAGCGCCACTTCAGCCTGCCTGGGAATTTCTCGGTCTTGCTTTGCTGTCTGAATTTTATAGACAGGCGAAGGGGAGAACAAGAAAGTGTCTCGTTCATGCTTTAGGGGAAAGAGAACAAGTGAGAGATCCAAATTCCTACTCGAAAGGAGGGGTGTGCTTAGGAGGTCTGCAAGTAGCAGAGAAGGGGTGTGCTAGAGAGAACAGAGGAATTTCTGGGGTGGGGAGGGGAGCCCAAACACACAGACACAAGCCTTTCTTAGGCACCTCCAAAGATCTAGAGTTCCAAATGTCTAGAGGCGATGTTAAAAAGTCTCAGGGGGGTAGCTGTGTTAGCCTGTAACTTTAAAAACAATGAGTAGTCCCGCTGCACTTTAGAGACTAACATATATATATATACATACAGGGCTCGACAAATAATATAATCTACTCGCCCGTGGCGAGTAGATTGTAACCCGAAGAGCCTGGGTCGGGCGATCTGCGCATGCGCAGATCGCCGACAGCTGTGACTGAGCAGCAGGGCTCGCCACAGTTTGGCGAGCCCTGTATATATATATCACAATGAGCTTTCATGGGCAAACCCCACTTCTTTTGCCCATGAAAGCTCATGATAATATATATTCGTGTCAGTCTCTAAGGGTATGTCTACACTAGCTTGTTAGTTCGAGCTAGGTAGGCAAATGAGGCACCGAGTTGCAAATGAAGCTCGATTTAAATATCCCGGCTTCATTTGCATGTTCGGCGCCGCCATTTTAAATCCCCTTAGTCCGAACTCTGTGCCCGCGCCACACGCGGCACGGAGTAGGTAGTTCGAATTAGAGATCCTAATTGAACTACTGTTACTCCTCATTCCACGAGGAGTAACGCAGTTCGAATTAGGATCTCTAATTCGAACTACCTACCCGCGCTGCGCGGCGTAGCCGCGGAACGGAGTTCGACTAAGGGGATTTAAAAACGGCGCGCTGAACATGCAAATGAAGCCTGGGATATTTAAATCCCGGGCTTCATTTGCAACTCCGGTTGCCCTCATTTGCCTACCTAGCTCGAACTAACGAGCTAGTGTAGACATACCCTCAGGTGCCACAGGACTACTCATTGTTTTTAGAGGAGATGAGGCAGCTGTGCAGAAGGGAGCTCCATGCTGGTATTTACACCAAGGACATTTACCAAGGTGGAAATATCTTAAGAATGTAACGGAGGAGGTGGATAAATATTCATATTCACACAGCGCTCAGCTCTCTTCCTTAGCTGCTCTTTCTGCCCTGTCACTAACCCCCCGCGCACTTTCCTGCAAATGCTAATTCAGCTTCCCGGTACTCCTGTGAGCCAACGAGGCCGTCCCACTTTACAGACTGAAAACCCCAAGCAGAGAAAGAGATGACTCAGTTTGCCACGGGGCAAAAAGCCAGCCAGCAGCAGAGCGAAGACTAGACACCCAGGCCCTACTCCTGTACACTAACTGGGATGAAAAAGGCTCTTGCCAAGCAAGTTTCAGCTTCCCAAGGTGCAGGATGTGGCAGCCCTAGAGGAGCAGTAGAGGTACGTCCAGACTGCGGCGCTATTTCAGAATACCGGAGGGCTCCCGAAATAGCTATGCCACATCTTTTGAACCAGCCCGTTATTTCAAAATCTATTTTGTAATAACGGGCTTGCTATTCCGACGTCCCTGTAACCCTCGTTCCATGAGGAGTAAGGGGCGTTTCGGAATAGCAGTTTATTTTGAAATCTGGTGCAGTGTATAAGCTATTTTGAAATTAGATCGGAAATAAGATACGCAATTTGCGGAGCTCAAACTGAGTATTGTATTTCGACCTTGGGGTGCAGTGTAGACGCACCCTCACTGAGTTTTGGTGGGAATAACAGGAAGTTACTAACGCTCCTGAGGATCTCCCCACATGTGAGACGAGGCCCCTAATTCTGTGATTGTGACTTGATGCATCTCTGACCTCACTTTCTCAGGAGCTGTTTCAATAGTATTCTTCTTCCTTCGGGGCGGGGGGAGGGAGAACGCCTGTACTGGCTGCAGAGAAGCAGAGGGAAGGGAGCAAAGGGGCATCTTTGCCCCTCAGATAAGGTTTGTCAGAACATTCAGGAACAGAAGGTGGCCTGGTTGCAAGATGCCTCACGCAGCTTTGCGAAGGGGACTGGCTGTGCTAGGAAGGTCGGATGCCCAGCATCCCACAGCTCTGCTGAACTTTTCAGCCCAGCTTTGTTAACAGAGTCTGACTTGGAAACCTACAAAGTGCCTCTTTCTTGTATCCTGCCTGACAACTGCTCAGCTGGACCCTGCAGGGGGTAGCGAAGACAGAGAGAGAGGGAGAGAAAACACGAGCTGAACAAGAGTCAGATTTCCCTTTCAGGGATCTGAAAGCATGTGATACATGCCAGCCCCAAGCAGCCACTGCATGGTCTAACGCCCATGCCTCCTGGGTCAGCCTGTTCCTTCAAAACAAGAAACCAAACCAAGGATTATTCAACTCTTCACACAGCCAGTGCACAAGTCACCCCGGGGGTCAGCTAAGAAGTGGTACCATTTTGAGGGTGCCATTGTGGGAAGTTTTGTGGGCAGTAAGGGTGCATCTACACTCCACCCGTAGGTCGAAATAAGCTACACAATTTGAGCTATGTCAATTGCATAGCTTATTTCGAAATAGCTTATTTCAAAATTGGGAGTGTCTGCAGTGCACTTATTTGGAAATAGAGCGCTCTTCCTCTGACTTCCCTTACTCCTTGTACAATGAGGGTTACAGGAGTTGGAGTGAGAAGTCCTCCAGCTTGACAGTATTTCAACATTATTTCGAAATAACTGCCAGCTGTGCAGATGTGGACTAAGATATTTTGAAATAATGTTGCTGTGTAGACATACCCTCAATCCTCGTGGAACGAGGTTTACTGGGACGTCGGAATAGCAAACCCATTATTTTGACTGCATTTCGAAATAATGGGCGTGCTGCTAAGACACGGAAAACATTATTTCGGGATGCTGGAGGTATCCTGAAATAGCGCCACTGTCTAGACCACCCTAAGAGAACAGTGACCAAATCCAATGTAGTCATAGGCTTCAATTCCCCACATGGGGAGGCTGGTTTTACACAGCGGCAGTCCCATTGCCCTCAGAGACCTTAGCGCCAATTTCCACTGGGTGGGCGGGGTGGGGGGAGAGGAAGGATGTCCATGTGTAATTCAGATCCTGGTGGTCTCCTTTGGCTGGGAATTCTGTTCCAGTGAAGGACCACAGAACGGGAGGACCTTAAAAAGCCAGCCCACAAGCGGTACGATGGCATCCTGGGAGCTACCCGTTCCTGGCAACTCCCCTTAGAGCACTCAGGGGAAGGGGCCCAGCGTTCCTCTCCTGCCTGCCCCACAGACGTTTGCCCCTGAGTTGTGCTACTACAGACACTTGATGATCTGGCTGCAGAGACTGACTTTTGCCACCAGCCTCAGAGGCCCCTACGCGGATGGCTGGGCATTCGTCGCTACACCAGTTATTCGACACATTGATGCGTTATTTCAAGCAAACCCTGTGCCCTAGAGCCTTTGAGGCTCTGGATCCAATGGAAGTGGAGGACAGATGCCGGGCAAATGCTTGTCATTGCGGCGGGAAGTCAGAGAGGGGACTCTCTTTTTGCACTACGCCCGGGCTGCTGTTCGCTGGGTTGATTCCATTTCTGACAGAGAACGGGCGGTTGTGTTGCAGTGACTGGTACAGTCGGTGGCAGAGCCATGGGTACTCAGGTCACTGCTGCACCAGGCCCAGAGGGCCGCCTTGAGAGCCATTTGCACGACTTGGTTCCAGGACCCAGCCCAAAAAAACCCACTGCCTTCCTCCGACGTCTTCAGCTCCCTTCTGCCTGGTTTCTCTTGGTACTCCTGCCTCCCTGCTCCCTCAGTGCTGGATAAACGGGTCTCCTTTGTCTCTCCACGCTTCCTCACCCTTGCGGTGCAAGCCTTCTCCTCTGACGTTCCTGCCTTCCCTGACTCACGTCTCATTTCCAATCCCAGCTCAATTCTCCTCCCCACCAGGATCTGAATTACGCATGGGCCTCCTTCCTCTCCCCGCATCCCGCCCGCCCAGTGGAAATTGGAGCTAATGTTTCTGAGGGCAATGGGACTGCAGCTGTGTAAAACTGGCCTCCCCCTGTGGGGAATTGGAGCCTATGACTACATTGGATTTGGTCGCTGTTCTCTTAGGGTACGTCTAGACAGCGGCGCTATTGCGGGGATACCTCCGACATCCCAAAATAGTGTTTGTGGCTGCTTAACCCTGCAGGTGGAAGGTTGTATACGTGGTACTATCCAAAGCCAAGTGTACTGGATGGCCTCCATTCCTGAAGTGCACCCTCATTAACGAAGAGAGGCTAATGGGAGGAGAGACAATGGAAACCCAGCAATAACATTGAAAAAAGCTTAATTTGTGGGCAAGCTGGTGATTCCGCAGTCGCTGCATCCGGCTGGAGCATGCAGTCAGCCCCCTGGTGACAGGGGCAGTGCCGAAGCAGCGTGCCCAGCTCACCCTGGTGTTTCTGGCAAGTGCAGAAGCAGCTCTGATCAGCTTTCAAGCAAACCCCGACCCAGGATTCCTTGTAAGCAGTGGATCTCTATTGAACATGACAGAAGGCTCTGTAGGCAAACCCCCTTTCTACAGAGTCTCAGTTACGCCTGGGCAAACCCACTTGTTATCAGGTGACAATGCACCCATGTAACAGGAGGCTCTGCTACAGCGCAGTATAGTAATGTGATAGAACATTTACGAGACCCTTTCCAGCCACACGTCCTCCTTTAATTCCCTAGCGAACAAGTGCATTCAGCCAGGGCAGAATTTCAACCTTGAGGTCAAAGGATTAGGCTACGGCTCAGCAGCACTTACAATGCAAAGCCCAGGCAGGGATATGAATCTGGGAAAAGGCACCAGGGGCTCCTTCCAATGGACACAGGCGAAGGATTCCGTTTGCTGAAAATGGGCAGCTTGAAAAAAGACAAGGCAGGAAGAACAGGTCACCTGGCTTTTTTAACACCCAATCTGCTCCGTCAACCGACTTACTGTATTTTTTGGAGGGACGGGGGAAAGCTATGACAAACACAAATGATGGGTGTTCAGAAGCCTGAGTGCTTTACCGCGAACACATTTTATTCCAACAGTCAGGGAAGTAAAAGTGAAATCGAGTCCAAATATCATTGAGATGTTATTGACTCTTTCACAAAACTAGAGAGGTGCCATGCGCTCCTAAAGCAATGCAAAGAGAAAAGAGCATCCTGCTCTGCAAATGTGTGCCAACAGCCTTCTCCCCACCCCAGCTACGGCTAGACAAAGCTGTCATTAAATAAGATTTAAATGTGAAAGCCTTTAAGACCCTATTATCTTGTGCAATTAAGCAGGAGGGACTCTGACATTCCCTGGCTTACCAATTTGGCCCATTTTCCATTTCGGCGTAGCCACAATGCTGCCACCAATCCAGAAAAACTCCTCGGCCAAGCGGGCGACCGAAAACTTATTCTGAAGCAAGGGAGATTTGGAGGTGTCCATGTTGGAGACAAAAGCGGAGCCTCTGAATTGTATGCAAGGGCTCCAGGCAGCTGCTCCCTTCCCCTCCCAGCAGAGGCCGATGTTCTGTGGGTGCAATTTCCCGTACAACACCATAAAAAAAAAAAGGTTAAAAAAATTTCTTCAAGCTAATCAGTGAAAGGAGGAGTCCGATGTTTCTTCAGGCTGTTTTGTTACAGCCGTTTCATGGTTTAATTTAGACTCTTCCCATCTGCTGCAAAACTTTGAATATTAAAATACTCTCCGTTGTCATTCTATGTGATGGGGCTTTTAATCTCGCCGTTAGGAAGGTGTTTTCCAAGTTTGCTGTTTTAAAGAGGCAACACGAGGGGCTCTGAGGGTCCCACAAGGCAAGGCAGCGTTTGGAAGAATGCATTCAAGGTACACAGAAAGACCTCTTGAGCACAGTTTTGTGTCCTTTCCAAAAGTCATCAGCTGTTGGGAAGCCAGTGTGCCATTATACCAGCCCTCCTTTGTCGGGAGTCTGCACTACCCTTCCCCCTTTCGACTGCGATTTTACGCACAGGTGAATTTATCCCTCACGCATGCTGGATTTGTAACCTGCTTGGAAGTCTCACTCATGTGAGGACCAACCTCTGTCTCCTGCGCCCAGGAACAATAATGTCTGTCAGAATAAACACAGAAGATGCTGCTCAGCACAACTCCCCCTCGCAAACTCCCTGGCCTTGCGCCGCGAGTCCATCCAGGTGCCCAAATTCTTCATTCTCTTCTCATCTCCTTCTGCTCCCACAGCCGTCGCTTGGGGCTTTGTCCAAGTCTGGCTTCAAACCTTCCTCCCTTTCAAGGCTCAGAGGAACCTTCTGAGGTCTCCCATCGGCACGTTTCGAAGAGGAAGACTGTCTCCGGCCAGGAGAAACCACACACAATCCAAACCCAGCAACACATGGCCGCCTGTAATCCTAAATCCTCCCTACGCACTAATCCGAAAGCTGTGGCTTCTGCCCTATCCCGTCATGGCATTTCGGGGACACGTGCTCCAGCCGTAGAAAAAGGAGAAGAGGGAGGGAAAGAAAAAAATCCCACAGCAGCAAACCATCCTCCGATTATTTTTCCTCCAGTCTAAATTGGCAGCCTCTCTCCCCCAGCACAACCCATTCAAGAGTGCCAAGCCCTGATGAGCTGACAGGTCCACAAAAGACGCCTGCTCAGGACACCAGCCAGCACAGCCCAAGCACAGCTCGCGGGGAGAGGAAAGTGCAGCCTGAGTGCATGGACACAGGCAGAGCTCAGAGCTGGAAACAACGTTATTTTAAACCAGAAAGCTGCCCTGTCCCAGCCCGGGGGAGCCTCCCGATAGAAACGTCACCTTCCACCTTCAGAGTCGCTGCACTCACCTTTTGGGACAGCGTCAAAACTTTTGTGCCTACAATAGAGCAGGGACACAGCCCGTTTGTTCCCATCATCCCTGGCCTAGCTGGGGAGGCTAATATGCCTCTCACCGCTTCCATGGAAGCAGAGGGGTGGGGCGAGAAAGGCGTGAAAAGGGTCAGTTCTACTTAAGAACAGATCCACTTACGTCTCTGGGGCCCTAGCAAGACTTTGCCTAAGCTACTGTATTGCATATGAAGCAGCACGAATTAAATATCCTCTACTGCTCATGCACAGCTCAGGGGTGCTCCAGAATAGCTACACTGTCTAGACTACATCCCTCTTTCGAAAGAGGGATGTAAATTAGACAGATTGAAATTGCAAATGAAGCCGGGATTTGAATGTCTCGCGCTTCATTTGCATAATTGCGTCACGGCGTTCTTTCATTTTTTGAGGAGTACAGGATCTTTCGAAAAAGGCTTTTCTTTTCAAAAGAACTGCGTCTAGACCGCGGTTTCACTTTCAAAATAGCGTTTTTCGAAAGAACGCCGTGACGCGATTATGCAAATGAAACGCAGGAAATTCAAATCCCGGCTTCATTTGCAATTTCGATCTGTCTAATTTACATCCCTCTTTCGAAAGAGGGAGGTAGTGTAGACGTACCCATAGATAGAAGTGACCCTTTAAAAGGGGGGGAGTTGGATGGTCTTTTTGCCTCAAGTCCAGAGTTCACATCCACGGGGAGGGCCACCGCTTGGGATGGGGCACTGGTCTCCCAACCTCACCCCATGTGGAGAGCTGTTCTTAGCAGAATCGAGTACAACCGGCACAACACTGCGGGGAGATTGCTGACTGGCACTGGAGGGGTGTTCATGGGCGTGAGCTTGCCACAGACACCTTGCGGCTGCCTGTTGGTCTTGCCACAGACACCACATCCTGCCCGCTGTCTCACATCTGAGAGGCAGAGGATTCTGCACCAAGTTAGAGTCAGGATGCCTGGGGTCTACAGCTGGCTCTGCCACTGACGTAAGCGGATGACCTTGGGCAAGTCACTCCCTCCTCCCACCTTCTGGATCTCAAGCTCCCCACCTGAGGAATTGGAACTTCCTTTGTGGAGTGCTCAGGAATCTATGGATGAAAACCAGCCACATCAGACCAAGAGGCAAGGGACCCTAAAGAAAGTTGAGGGCTTTTTGAAGGGAATAATTGCCCGGTGGTCAGAGTATCTGTCTGGGACTTGAGAGAACTAGATTCAATTCCCAGCCCCATCAGATACTACTGGGCTACTGGGCAAATCCCAGCTCTCTGGGCCTCAGCTCTCCATCTGTATAATGGGGACAATAGCATTACCCTGCCTCACAGGGCTGTTGTGAGGGGAGCTACATTAAGGACTGAGGCGCTCAGCTGCCACTCTGCTGGGGTATCAAAGATGCCCGACACCTACGACTCCGCCTATGCTTGCAGCAACGTGTAGGGTGCCTGTAGTCACAGGTAGCAGGGAACGAGTTCAGCAGCAGCAGCAGATCCACTGCACAAAATAGCAGTGTAGGCCTGCATGGGCACGTAGAGGGCTGTGTAGGGAACACACCCTAGGGCTCAGATGGGTAAGGCATCCTTTTGTCTCCAGCCTGGCCTCCCCATCTACACTACTATTTGAGCTTGCAGTACCGGCCCTCATCTTTGTGTAACCCAAGTGTCCGTACCCCGCGGGGTGTTCTGCCACATGGTAAGAGTTAGGACTGAGCTCACCCCCCCCCAACAAAGATGGGGTGTCACATCAAGCACCTTCGGGCCTGTCAAGGCTGTTCCCCACTCTAGCACAATGAATGCAGAAGTGGGGGCCTGCAAAAGCAACCTCAAGACCTGATCTCTACAGGATTTGGTACAAAAACTCCTCCCCAAATCCTAATACCAGGATTTTGGGGAATCCGCTGCCACCATCATGTGCTGTTGAACCCACAAACAGGGGTGGACACTTGAAACCAGCCCCAGGGCACCCCAAGCTCTTTTCTCAAAAGAGCTTGAAAAGAAAAGAGAAAATTCAAATTGCAGTCTGTGATTGCTGTCCCCTCATCAGAGGCATGCAGATCCAACAGACAGATTTTCCAGGACACAGAACTGAACCAATACCAGGTTAAAAAAAAAGAAAGAATTTGTATTATTAAAACAATACCCAGTTACAAGCATACTTGGAATGGCTAGATGGTAAGAGCCACCAATTTATATACTGTCGGAGGATTCCCCCATGGGCCAAAACTTAGTTGTAAAAAAGAAGAAAAACCATTTCTAACAGCACAGACATCAGATCCAAATTCCCAAACCAGAAAACAATAAAACCTGATGGATTTATCTAGACTTTACCCTACTTACACATTATGAAGAGTCTTTTTCTTGGAGAGAGACATGTCTTCTGTCTCCCTTGGTATCTAGAGAGCAAACTGGCTCAGAGACAAAGGAGGGAAAAGTTAAAAATTCCTTTGTCTCAGTTTGAAATCCCTATCCTCATTACTATTAGCTGAGCAGATACCTGGCTAGGTACAGAGGACAGAGTTAACCCCTTAGTCCCCAGGCTGCTGGCCATCCCTCATCGTTATGACAGGGCCCCACTTTTGTGGCACGTGTGAATGCCTGGGGAGAGGCCAGGGCTGGCAGTGCCCGGATGTGCTACATCATGGGCAGGGGACTGGACTCGACGACCTCTCGAAGTCCCTTCCAGTTCTAGTGTTCTATGATTCTAGGGGCAACTGACTGGCTAGGCACGCGGCGCCGCAGCATTTACAGCCGGGACTTCTTGGAGCCAGCATTAACCATTCATGCGGTATCACCGGGGACAGGGTGGTGGAACCCAGCTCCGCTCGCAGCAGTGCCCAAGCCGGAACAACAGCCCTTCCTGCAAGCGGGCTCTTAACCAGCAGCCTTCCCGTATTTGATCGGGTCTCTCCAGAGCTCAGAACTCAGACCTGCGGGTGATTGTAAGCCCCGTGCGGGTGAGGTGCGGAAAAAGCCATCTTCATATCAGGGCCGGCTCGAGCCATTCCTGCGGCCCGGGCAGCAGGCGCGTGACACATGCATGGCTCTGCCCGGGCGCACGGCGCATGCGTGGCCCCGCCCACCGATGTGCTGCACACCTTACAGCTGCAATCAGGCGCGCGGCACCTGATGGCAGCTCCAAGGGGTGCCGCGCGGCCCCGGCCCCGGGGGCGCAGCTGCCCGGCTAGCCCCCCCCTTAATCCGGCCCTGCTTCATATATAGCCACAGCTAGATTTGTAAGACAAGCATAGAGGAAGCCTTTATCTATGTAATCGGTGTCGGTGACATAAGTCCTTCAGGCCACTTACACAGAGGATCACACAGAGAGCAAAAATTTTTTTTTAAATGCAAACAACCTCCCTTCCATCCACTGCTCACGCAGGGCAGGCGCTAGGCAGCCGTGCAGGGAGGAAACTGGAACTCCAAAGGGTTAAACCCCTCTTCACCCTGAGCTGAAGTACTTAGGACATAAGCCTATTGAGAGGGGTTTCTATTCTTACCTCACTTGACATCCTTAGAAAAAAGTCTTCCTCGTGTGATCCCACGCACAGCTTTAACGCCTTGTTTCCATGGCACTTCCAGAAACTTCCCAGCAGGCACCCGAGGCTTTTCATGCTATGAACGGTATTTTGTTTTTTAAACGGTGGTGTCCAACTTGGCCCTCGCTGGCCAGTAGCAGAACTCAAAAGGCTTCAGGAGCAGGGCTGGGATGTGGGGAAGTCTTGCTAGAGAGGCCACTTGGTTTTAGGAAACTCGTCTCCTCGTCTTTTAGAGCAACATGGGCACCTCTCAGAAGATAAGTCAGGATCATGTAAGCCAAGGGCAATGAAGGGGAGACCCCTCAGGGTGAGTGGATGCATGACACGATACCCCAAGCACTGATGGGTGACTCTCCAAAATGATGGTTCTGATGTTTCATGAGATTTCTAGACACTCTCCCCCCCCCAATTTTTTTTTTCCAGAGAACAAAGAAATACAGCTCATGTAGCCTTTTCACTTGTTATCGGCCTCCAAGGGACAGCAAAGAGGACATCACTCATGCCACCCTACAGGTCCTAACCCTCAGTTTATTGATCTGTAATAGGATTCCAGACATGTCACTCTGGGATCTGAAACATCTGTTGAGTCCGTGTGCCTGCTTTGATGGCTTCAGAAGCATGATCGAGTGCTTTTTTTTTCTTCCAGAACAGCATCGGGTACAATTATATTGGGTTTCATTGTCTGTCATTGGCCAGTTTTAAAAGTACGCAGCCATTTTTCTTCCTTCCTCACGTACATGTGACTTTACAAACTACACCCCAAGTGCTGTCTTTCAGCTACTGAGATCCTCCAGGAACTACAGAGCTAAAAGGAACCATCAGCAGCAATAATGAACATTATGGGGGTTTTTATTTATTTATTTTTTTTCTGTGAGAGTTCTTTTTTCTCTTCTGAGAGAAGTCAGCACATGTGCTGGTGACAAATCCATCCCTGAGTTGGCCACTGGGTCCCTCAGAAGTACAGCGACTGTCAATGTTGTAGCCCTCTCTATGGGAGGCAGAGGATTAAGGAAAAAGAAATGCACCAGGGGACCAAGGCTGTTAATTAGTAACATTTGTAGGATTGGTTCCTTTCTGGGCAATGCAACTGCAACCATGCACATTAGTAAACTGATGTATGTTATTCCCAGTCTGAATACCAACTAGTTCTCTCTGACTGAAAACTCCCTGGGGCTGTCACTTTCGACTCCCAGCGGGGACAAGTCCCCACAGCTGTTTGAAGACACATGCGGAGTCCTGTCTGAGTTTCCTGCGCCCCCAGGTTCATGAATTCACAGGCTGAGGCGGCGTTTTCACAGGACCAGCTGGGTCACAGCAATACCATGACGGTGTATAAGCTGCCTTTCCCCTAACTCAAGCAGTGATGTGTCTTTAAATGAACTTCAGCAGGAACACGATCAGAGCAATAGCCGACTGCACACTGCGACACCAGATGGGCAGCAGCGCTAAGCGCTCTAATCAATCCAGGCTCATGACTGAAGCCACAGATCTCCCCCCCGGGCAGGTGGGGATTGTGTTGTTTACTGTCTCATGCACACTCACCCTGTATTCAACCCAGCAGGAGCTAAGCCAAAGCCCGGCAACTTCATGCAGAGGAGGCGCTGACCTAAGTGGCTGAGCTATGTCCCACAATACACCTCTTTAGTTCGCACAGCTGTAAATGGCACACCGTCCCGTTGGGAGCAAGGTTACAGCTGCAGCCCGACATTCTCCACTGAGTTCTGCAGCCTCAGACAACTTCGGCCGTGGAATTAGTGACGGGAAAAACCTCCAGAGGGTCACTTCAGATGAGCAGCCCTAAGTTTGGAGAGCGTCCGTGATTTCAGCCAAAGTTACGAGTAATTAGTCCCCTGGTGTGTCTGCTAGGAGCTGCGGCACATCTGAGCTTTGGCAGAAACGCAGGGAAATTACAGTTGTTGAGTAAACACACAACTAGGTAAGTATGTGAGTGCGAGCCAAGCCTTGCAAAACCCTGCTTCATCAGTCTTCTGTTGGGTGAATAATTTGTTACAATGGAGGCAATTTTCATGAAGCAGTTTTCTTGTCATGGCAGAGGCCAGGTAAGCAGATTTTGTGCCTGGGATAGGGACTTTTCCAAGGCGGATTATGACAAATCGAGAGCCAGCCAAGATCTCATTGTTGTGAGGGGGCTACACACTGTGGTCACTCAGCTGTCCACAGTGACACAACTCCCATCAACCTGCTCAAAGATCGCAAGCTCGCTTCTAGCAGTATAGGGCATGTGACACACAGCTGAGCACCAGTTCCACTCAGATGAGGGCAATGATATGACCACATAAGCTGGCCATGGTCTGGTTTTAACCACTCCAACTGGCCCATCTCTAATAGGGAGGATTTATCCTAATGACCCTAACGGGCACATCACCAGGAAACGTCAGGTAAGGCAGTGGTTTGGAGAGGAGGGAGCCAGTGCTGAGCTGTGGCATTAGCGAGCAGCTGTCTTCTCTGAGATTATTTAAACCTTCCCTCTAAGGAGCTTCTCTGTCATCTGGGAGCTTTCTCTCACAAGATGAGCAGGCTCTGCTTCCGTATGTACATAGGGCTGGCCTAGTCGACAGGACCAGGCCCAGTGAAGACAAGACGTGCTTGAATGAGCCCCAGCAACTAGGGTGAATGTATTTAGAGTAAATAAGGGAGACAGAAACAAACAAAACAAAGTCGGTGGAAAGACTCCGACCTGATACGCTTGCCTTACACAGTTTGTGAAGCAGCTGGTCTTTAGGTGGAAGAACTCGAAATGTTAATAGCAAGGAAAGATGTATAGAAACTGAGTGGTGTGTGATGGATTGGAGTTGTGGTATTGCCCTGTACCTAAACCACCTGTGTCTGGACCTAGCCTGCCTTGGCAGAAAGCTGTTACGTACCTAATGAAATAACTGGAGAGAAGAGCTGGAGCTGACCAGTTTTTCAGGCCCAGAGAGCTGGACGAAGTATTAGAATTGTAGAATCATAGAATCATAGAACGGATAGGTCATCAAGTCCGGTCCCTTGCCCTCATGGCATGACCAAGCACCATCTTTCTAGATCATCCCTGAGAGATGTCTATTCAACCTGCTCTTAAATATCTCCAATATTGGAGATTCCACAACCTCCCTAGGTAACTTATTCCAGTGCTTAACCACCCTGATAGTTAGGAAGTTTTTCCTAATGTCCAACCTAAACCTCCCTTGCTGCAATTTAAGCCCATTGCTTCTTGTCCAATCATCAGAGGTTAAGGAGAACAATTTTTCTCCCTCGTCCTTGTAACACCCTGTTAGGTACTTGTCTTCTCCCAGGACTGGATGAGGTCTTGTGGATAAGCCAAGTGGATGAGGTCTTGGTGTGAATCCCAACCGTGTAAAAGAGGTTTAAGTCAGAGAAACACTGGATGGGTGGACTAGCTGGCAACTACAGTAAAACCTGTGTTATTCGGCATGCTCGGGGATTAGGGCATTCCAGTTATCTAAAAAATCCGGTTATCTGAGGGTCCCATCAACCTAGGAAAAACCAATGGACAATAATAGTAAAACTCAGGTTTTTAATATTGGTAGTTTTGCAGTGAGAGGCAGTTGGTCTCACATTTCTATTTTGAGTTAAAGATGATTAGTACTTCTTCAATAAAAAGTTGTTAAGCCAATCATGGTAAACCAAGCCAGGCAGTATTGTGGCTGGGGGCAATGCCGGTTAACAAAGTTTTCTGGTTAACAGAGTACTGGATAACAAAGATTTCACTCGGGGCTGGCCTTACCATGAGGCGAACTGAGGCAGCCACCTCAGGTGCCAGACTGCGGTGGGGGTACCACTAGGACCCAGAATGCAGAAAATTGTGTCTGATGCTGGTGCAGCAAGGGAGCATGGGGACATCATTTGAGCTCCCCGCCTGAGGTGCCAAAATGTTGTGGGCCAGCCCTGGTTTCACTGTATCTATTAATCCATGTGCCCATCACATGCCTCTAAGTTACACGGGCCAGTAGAAAGGACATGTGCTGAGCTGACCAGCCACTGTCAATTTTTCTCCCGTTACCAAGTAGTGCAACACACTTCTGATTGGGAGGAGGTCGCTATTTCATAATTTGGAAGAGGTAAAACCCTCCTAAAACTTGCAAATAAGCAAGTGACTGGTGCCAGGAAGCAGGTGGTGCACCATGGGATCAAACCGCATCCTCAATGGCTTGCCTGGTCATCTAGCAGCCCTGGAATTATGAACCTCTGCAGGAGTAGCAAAAAATGTGGTGAGGTATGAAATGATCAGACTCTAGAAGGGACTGATCGGCAGTAAGGACAGAACTACAATCAGTCATCCAAGACTTTCAATAGCCAGTGATCCAATTGCCCACACCGCAGCAAAAGGGGCTTGGTTCTGGGCAGGCTGGATTGGGAGGCACACTCCTTATTTGAGGAGCATCTCTAGCTAAGCTGGAGAGCGTCAATGTTGAGGAAACCCTGAATTTATGCATCTGCAGCCAGATATTAATGGCATCTCCTGCTTCTGACTCTTTTCTGTTGGGGTGGGATGAGCTGACAAGGTCCACCTTATTTTGTCCAGAGCTGTGGAGTCTTATTTATATTTTCTGATGGCTTAGTGACTGTCTTGTTGGGGAAATAAACGAGAGGAGCTGGAGCAATGTTGTGCGAGCACAGACAGTGTCGAGCAAAGAGATTAGAGACTTGAAGGCAATCTCCGCTCCTCAAGCAGAGATAAACCAAGTGCTACAGTTGCTTCTGTGTAGGGCCCTACCAAATTCACAGCCATGAAAAATGTGTCACACACCATGAAATTTCCATTCTCCCTGTGAAATCTGGTCTTTTGGATGCTGTGGATTCTGACCCAAAAGGGAGTTGCAGGGGGTCACGAGGTTATTTTAGGGGGGGGTCTTATTGCCACCCTCACTTCAGGGCTGAGCAGCAGCTGTTGGCCAAGTGCCCAGCTCTGAAGGCAGCAACACAGAAGTAAGGGTGGCAACCCCATACCGTGCCGCCCTTACTTCTGCGCTTCTGCCTTCAGAGCTGGGCAGCAGAAGAGCAGCAGCTGCTGATGGAGGGCCCAGCTCTGCAGGCAGCAGCACAGTAGTAAGGGTGGCAAACCCATACCATGCTGCCCTTCCTTCTGTGCTGCTGAAGGTGGGTCTTCCTTCAAAACTGGACTCCTGCTTACAGCTGTGCCTCTCCAGCTGTCCTCCAAGCTGGCATAGCAGCGCAGAAGGAAGAGTAGCAATAGTGCAACTCCCCACCACTCCTTTTGGGGGCAGGAACCAGGATTCCCACACTTACAACACCGGGACATTTCAGACTGAAATAACTGAAATAATGAAATTTACAATTTTTAAAACCCCACGACTGTGGAATTGACCAGAATGGACCATGAATTTGGTAGGGAGCCTATGGGAAGGCTCTCAAACCGACTTTGGGACCTGAAAGGTGTTTTGCGACCCATGATCTAGTCTATGGGCACAGCATCTTAAAAGCAACCTGCAGCCAGTTCAAAGTGCAGGTGAATTTAAGGGAGGCTGGGAATTATTTTAATGAAGAGATACAGCGAAGGACTTTCCCATTGCCAGCCCAGGAACCAGGGTGGAGGGCAGAACGGGTCAGGGAATTTTCCCATGAAACATTTCTCCCCCCATCAGAAAATGTCAGTTTTCTGCATCTGAACCTCCAATTAAACTGAGGTTTTGAAAATACTTTTTTAAATTGTCAAAATGTCCTGTTTCAGTGTTTTTTAAATGAAAAGGAGGGGGGTTTTGGGAGGGGGGTGGTTAAATTAAAAATTACTCTGGAAAAATTAGTTTGTCAGAAGCTGGGAATGGGTGACGGGGAGGGATCACGTGATGATTCCCTGTTCTGTTCACTCCCCTCTGGGGCACCTGGCATTGGCCACTGTCGGAAGATGGGACACACGGCTAGATGGACCTTTGGGCTGACCCGGTATGGCCGTTCTTATGTTCTTAGTTAATTTATACCAAGGAAAACACATTACATTGATTTTATACATAATGAAAAGGTCAGAATAGATATGAAAGGTTTTGACTGTCCAGATTAAAAAAATGTTAAGAACTGATCATCTGCGGGCAAAGGGGGCGGGGGGAGATAACAACAAAAGACATGAAGTTTTGACTTTTCAGCTTGATTTGCTACAGGGAGAAAAAAACCCCAAAATTTCTCATGGGCTGGCAATCCTTTTCCTATCCCAACTCCAATGGATGCATTTGCCAAATACTGGGGTGCTATTACAAACTAAATACACCCTACTCCACAGCCATATGGTGTGCATCTTTATTGTCTGCTCTGAGTCTGGGTTTGAAAACTGACACTCCAAGGCTGAGGACGCGTCACTCAGAGGATTAGAGCCAGCGCTCGTTAGCACAGAAGTGAAGGATTAAGGCTGGCTGGTACCCACATCTCACTCCCGGCTGGAATCTGAACGGGAAGATTTAGTTGCAAGCCATCTGAGTGCACTGTAACATTTGTCAGACTCCACGGCAGGCCTCTGTGGAGTGCAGATGTGTGTAATAAAACCAGAGCCCTCCTTTGCCCAGCCGAAGGAAGGCTGCCAGCCTCGTTCTTAAAGACTCAGAATGTATCTGATGCCGATGGACACTCAGTCAGTGGAACGTATTTGTAACCACTGCCCTAGATCATGCAAATCTTGGATTGGACTATTCAGCCACTCCAAAGACATTGCAGCCCATCTGCATCAAGGGTCGGCAACCTTGTCAAACCAAATAGCCGAAGTACATCAACATTCAGAGCAAGTGGTCAACAAAGAGCCATATAAGAATGCAGGAGCCAGAATGCCCTTAGATGATGCAGGGGTTTGTGTGTGTGTGTGGTGAGGGGGTAGGGGGGTGGAGCTCAGGGCGGAGGGGGCATTGGAGTTGGGGCAGGGGTGGGGGCTCAGGGCAAGGGTTGGATGTGTGGGCAGGTTCAGGACAGGAGTGGGGACTGCAGGAGTCAGGACAGGCCTTGGGGCTAGGGCAGGGGATGGGGTGCAGGAGTCAGGGCAGTGGCTGGGGCTCATGGCAGGGGAGGTGCAGCAGTGAGAGCAGGGGTCTGGGAGGTGGGGTGCAGGGTAGACGGTTGAGTATGAGGTGGGGCTTAATGCAGAGAGGGTGTAGGAATCAGGGTGGGGGGTGGAGGGTTAAGGGCAGGGGACTGGGAGTTCATTGTGGGGGGGCTTACCAGGGCTGCCCATGGTGGCAAAGATGGTGCTGCTCTGTGGGGGGAGCCACAGTTTCTGCACCCCTCTGACATCTCCTCTGGGGGAGGAGGAGGATGGCAGTTTCCGGCCCCTGGCATCTCCTCTGGGGGGGCAGTGGTTTCTGGCCTTCTCCAAGTGTGTCCTGGGGTGGGGGGATGATGGGCTGTAGTTCCTGGTTGACCTGCTCCGCCACCATCTCCTGGAGTTGGGAGGGACCTCTGTGCTCCCTCCAGTGTCTCTTGGATGTGAGGAGGTTGCGAGGCCGTAATTCATGACCCCCCAGTTTGTCCTGGGGAGCTGCCAGGCCACAATTTTGGCCCCCTGGCATGTCATGGGATGAGTGGGGGCCTCTGGACCATGGTTTGCAGTCCCCCTGGCATGTCCGGGATAAGGATGTTAAGTAACTGTTAATTGACTAGTCAAGTAGTCGATTGAATTTCCATCGACTACTCGACTAGTCGATAGGCACTTCCACATTCCTCCTTTGAAGGCGGAATGTTGAAGCCCGGGCTCAGCTGGGGATCAGCTGTGTGGAGCTGCCGCTTTGAAGTGCTCCCTCTATCTATCTGATAGAGGCAGCAAGGGGCCGGGAATCGACTAGTCGACTGACTAGTCCTTAACATCCCTATTCCAGGGGGGGAGGGTGGCAAGGGTTTGCGGCCTCCCTGTGTATTCTGGGGAAAGGCTGAAGATGGAGCCAGGGCTGCATGGTGTCTGCCTGACTGCTCCCAGGGCAGGGCCGTGTGGCGAGCGGCTGCCCCGTGTGGCTTGGCTCCAGCTCTGGCACACGGGGCAGCTGCCTGCCATGCGGCTCTATTGGACAACACAGCGGCCACTGGAGCTGGAACCAGGACAGCGTCCTGCCACACAGCCCTGGCTCCCCACTCTCCCACCAAGCCCATCACCACACCAGCAGCAGCTTAATTCCATGTGCAAGGAGGTGAGTGCTGCTGCACAAGGAGGTGGGCGGGGTTACAATTCTTTGTGCACGCCCACGCAGGCGCACACCCTAGAGGGGGCTCCCAAAGGGTGCCAAAAGAGCCACATTTGGTCCCGCTGCAAGCCATCGGTTGCTGGCCCTGATCTACATGATCGGCTGCAATTCCCACCCTCTTTCGCAGACAAAAGGATGCCGAGGTGTGGCAATGTGGGAGAGGGAAGGAAAGAACAGAACAGGGTCAGAAGCATGTAAGTGAAGTCAGACACCTCTGGATGGCCTGTGCCCGAGCTGCCATACCCAAGAAGCCCAGACAGACAGATCTTCTCAAAACCCTCCAACTCGTGTTGCCGACTTGCTGACCACACAAAACCCAACAGCTCTGCCCCACCACTTCCACAAGGCCCCACCCATTCCAAGAGGCCCTCCCCTACTTGCTCTGTCACTCAGTCCCACCCACCCTCACTCCCTTTCACCGGGCTGGGGCAGAGGGGTTGGGTTGTGGGAGGGAACGAGGAGTTTAGAGTGTGGGAGAAAGCTCTTGGCAGGGAGTTGAGGTGAGAGGGGATAAGGGCTCTGGGCTGGAAGTGAGAGCTCCAGGTACGGCCATAAATGAGGAGCTTGGAGTGCAGGAGGGGGGAGGGCCGAGGTAGGGAGTTGGGATGAGGGGGTGCAGGCTCTAGGAGGGAGTTTGGGTGTGGGAAGGGACTCTGGGATGGGGCAGGGGTGAGGTGGGGAGGCAGGGTCCCAGGAGCGCTTACTGCGACTTCCAGGGGGCAGCCACCAAGTCCCTGTGGCTTGGAAGGCTCAGCATGCTCCCCACACCCCGGCTCCTATTGGTCTCAGTTCCTGACCAACGGGAGCTGCGGAGTCGGCCAGTGGGCGAGAACAATGTGCGGAGCCTCCCTGATCATCCCTGTACCTAAGGGACACAGGGACCTAGTCGCTGCTTCCAGGGGCCATGTGGTGTCAGGGTAGGTAGGAGCCTGCCTTAGCCCCAGAACCCCCTGCAGAGCCAACCAGACTTTCAGTGGCCCAGTCAGCAGTGCCGACCAGAGCTGCCAGGGTCCCTTTTTAACCAGGCATGCCCGACGAGTACCCAAGTACTGAGTTTTCTAAATCTATATGAACTACTTCTCTTTAGAACCCCAGATGGACTAGTCAGCCTCCTGCACACACAAAGCACCAGCTACCCACTTGACCCACTTAACTGCTAATGGATTAGAAAGAATTAGCCTATAATTGTCCAGTAAGTAGGACAATTATATTCCCTACCAGCCCCACTGAAGCCAATCACTAAAGTGAGGAATGAGGAAGGGGAAATATGAGAGAGTTAGCAGGGCAAGCTCACCGGAGCTCTCAAGAACAGATGCATTTTGCCCTCCTCATGTAGCCATGCAACTAAAGCCAGCAATTGTGTTATAGATCCTAGGGAGGTCTCATCTGCACCAAGTAGGTTTATTAAGAAAGACACCAGACCGTAACCAGTATCTTTCGCTAAAGATTTTTCTGTCACAAAATAAACGTGCAGGAACTAGGGATGAGGCTGTGAACATGGCTCCTAGCTAACTAGCTGGGCTCTTTCAGCGTCCAAGGTGGGCTACGTCTAGACAACAGGCTTATTTCGAAAGAGCGCATCCACACAGGAAGAGCGTGACAAAAAAGCAATGTGCTTTTTCGAAAGATAGCGTCCACACTGATTGGACGCTCTCTCGCATTTCAGTTGTGATTACTGTGGACGGAGTGGCCATCAGGGCACCTGTGCTTTTTCCTGGAGGCCTCTTCTTTCGGAAAAACACTCTCTTCCGCATCCTCACATGCCTTTTTCCAAAAAATCTTTTTCAGAAAAAGGCTTCTTCCTCGTAGAATGAGGTTTACCGCCGCCAGAAAAACCCCTCCGTTCTTTCAACTTTCTGTGGCAATGTGGACGTAAGTATTGTTTTTCTGGGAAAATGGCCATTTTTCCGGTAAAACTCTGCAGTGTAGACATGCTCAAAGTGTCTCTTGTCCGCCTTTCCCTTCTTGGTGTGGGTCCAACAACCTGCAACCTCTCTGTTCCCCAGAAAGAGAACCCATAACACTCCCTCTTGGGAGCCAACTTTCGCATGTCTTAGTTAGTTACTGCAGCAGAAGAAAGGAATGGTGCATTCTCTCCACGCAGCGCCAGTAAGCTTTTGGAGGGAGCATATTTTCCAGAGCTCCATCCCAGACAGGCAGTTCTTTATAAGGGCTTCTAGTGCAGCTCCTGCTATTTGGAGGAGCCATAAAGCAAAGCCACTTTAAAAGAATAAGAGAGAAGGGGCATGTGGATGGACAGACATAGAAGTAGTGGTCTTTGCTGCTATGGGAGAACACAGAGAGGAGAATCACACATATTGGAGCCTAAGAACCCATCATGCACCAAGCAGGTCAACTCAGAGGGGGTCTGCTCACAGTGAGACAGTACTTCCCAGAAGCCGGAGATACTGTCAGTTTAATTCGTTAGCAGCTCCTGGCTAACAGGCATCCCGAGCTATGTGCCACCCTGAAGTCCTTAGGTTTCCTTTTTGGCTTGGTTTCCTTGTTTTATGGGCTTGGGCATGAAGCCATTACCACAAGCACTAGGACAGCATTTTAGACTGTGATGCCATCTGGTGTTGCACCTCTCGTCGGCACCGTGACAGGGCCTCAGCAGATCACTTGAAGCAGAGAGGGCGTTTTCATATGAATACACGCACAGGGGCTGTGCCTGCTCCCCCAGGGCTAGTGAATTCCTTCTCTGGTATGCTGACAACAAGCCGGCAGGAAGTGGCCCCTCTCACCACATTAGGAAGCTCCTTTTCAGGGCTCATTGACTTTATTTCTGCTCGTCACCTGCCAGTTTTATAGGGTTTCTTATCTCATTTCACACGCAATCACCTGGTTACGGATGGCACTATAATGCAGGTTTTTAGGACGTGGCCTTTGACTCTGGAACTTGCCCCGTAGGGGTCAAGTAGATGTGCTTTGCAAACTTTCCTCAGCTCCAAGTGTTTGCTGGGAAAGGGATCAGGCTGTCGGGCCGGGGGTGTCCTGCAGTGGCCAGCTTTGTGAAGCTTTCGCATTTTGACCGTGAGTGACACACACCAAATAGGAATGGGAGTGGAGGCGCTCAGGGCTGAGGGGAGCATTTGTTAATACATTTTAAAATAGTGAAAGTACCAGCGTCTATGTTGTAGCGAGGCAAAGATAGGCAAGCAGAGTGAGGCTTTCAAGAGAGCCCCCTGGGAGTTTCAGAGTCACTGGGATTCAGGTGTCTAGCTCTTTGAGGGTACATCTACGCAGCAGGGCTACAGTCGAATTAAGCTACACAACTTCAGCTACGTCAATTGCATAGCTTAAGTCGAAATAGCTTCATTTGGCTTTTGGCGCTGTCTACACAGCAGGAAGTTGAAGGAAGAACACTCTTCCTTCAGCTTCCCTTACTCCTCCTGAAATGAGGGTTACAGGAGTCGCAGTAAGAAGTCTTCCAGCTCTACATTGTTTTGAAATAATGGCTTATAGTGGAGACGCACACGATGTTATTTCGGAATAATGTCAGTTATTTCAAAATAACACTGCTGTCTAGACGTACCCTGAGGCACTTCTGAAAATCCCAGTCAAACTGTGCTGATAACAGGAGTTCTTTTCAAGGAGTTGCTCTTCTTTCTGGCAAGAAAGTAGAAGAGCAACAGAGTCACAGAGCAGAGCCTAAGAAAGTTAGAGGACCTAAGGTCCCAGTCCTATAATGAGCCATGTACCCAGATCCTTCTGCTTTTAAGAGATGCAATGAGTTGTGTGCAGAAAATGAATTGCAGTGCACACAAGAACAAGCTTTACTGGGCCTACAAATCCCAGGACCACCACCAAATATTCCCAACTGCCATTTCATAGAATCCCAGGGTTGGAAAAGAGCTCAGGAGGTCATTGAGTCCAACCCCCTGCCCAAAGCAGGACCAACCCCAACTCAATCATCCCAGCCAGGGCTTTGTCAAGCCAGGACTTAAAAACCTCTAGGGATGGAGATTCCACCCCTTCCCTAGGGAACCCATCCCAGTGCTTCCCCACCCTCCTAGTGAAATAGTTTTTCCTAATATCCAACCTAGACCTCCCCCACTGTAACTTCCTGGTACCTTAACTAGTTACATATACACAGATATTGGCCGTTCTGGTAACGGTGTCAGCCTGCAGCCCCCCTGACTGCCAAGGGAGTTCCAAGGGCTCTGGCCAGGGCCTATGCTGCCTAGTTCTGGATAGTGAAAGCAACACAGCTCAGCAGCTCCTCTCTGGCCAGGTTTTTATTACGATTCATGAAATAACTTTGGACACGTAGAATCATTCCAGAGAGAGCACGGATATGACAGAATTTCAGGGCAGGGGGCTAGAGGTGTGGGGGCTGCAGGAGTCAGCGTTGGGAGATGTGGGGGTTCAGGAGTCAGGGCAGGGGGTTCAGGGCACCATTTCAGGGGGTGGGGGGACTTCAGTCAGTCCCAGGTCCCTGTTGCTTTTTTTCCTCCTTCCTCTGACTAGGGAGTGAGGGAAAAGTGCACATCCTGCTGCAGTCCTCTGCCCCTCCCCTGGGCAGCTGGGAGTGAGAGGAATGCAGCAGGCTAGTCACTTTCCCCTCACTCCCTAGTCAGAGAAAGGAGAAAAAAAGCAACAGGGTCCAGATATGTGTGGCTGCAGCACCCCATATAACACGCACCTTTAACTTGTTATTAAAAAGCAGCCCCTGATCCTGCAGACACTTGAGCCCCTTGTGCAAATTTAGCCCCATGCAATGGTTGAGCATTTGCAGGATGAAGTTCTATTATTGATACATCCATTGATAATCACTGTAGGTTTCCTTCTTTCATGGCATCCAAAATACTCCAAAATAGTCAAATAAAAATCCCTAATTTATTTTTAGTGAGTATTTAGCCCTGGATTTTTAAGTTTCCAAATAACTCTTCTGGCCTAGAGGAAGGCTGTTGCTTTAATAAATACACGCTAAGGTTTTATCATGTTTTACCAATTAAGGCCTGCCATGGATTTGTCCCTAAGGTATTAAAAAAGAGTGGGAAGAAACAGGGTCTGACATTTTAAAATTCCTTAATTAAATTCTGTTATCACTACAAGCAGCATTATCCCTTTCCCCCTTTCAGATACACATCAACCTTGCAATATTTATCTAGCTTTCTGCCTTCAAGGATCTAAAAAAGAGAGAACTACTAATGAACGCCACTGAGATTTGGTACAAAAAGTTCAGCATTCAAGATCTTTTTAGTGAAACAATTTAAAAATGTGTATTTGCTATTTTGCACACAAACTGTAAAAGGGGAATTTTGCGTGTTTGCAAGAGAAATGCCAGAATATACTTTCTCCTGCTTTATGCCTGTAATAGGGGCTATAAATTCCATTCTCAGGTCACCTTGTTTGCCACCCTCCCATCAGGAGAATAAGATACCCTCTACTATCACCGAGGTAAGATCTTAAACTCTTTACATCCGAAGAGCTCCTGACACTTTTACCATCTGTTCAGCGATGCGAGTAACAGACAGGGAAAGGGGGATTTAAATTAGAAGAAAAACAACCCACCCCTGTTACGGAAATACTCGCCTCCCACCAAAACACTTCTACAAAAATGGAGCAAAGTCAGAGCAAGAGCTCAAGACAGATTTAGAGAGAGCAAGCGAAGCCCTCTTCACAGAGCTGCACCACACCTGTCCAGCCCTGCATGGCTCTTGGAGCTCACCAGCTCTGGTCACCTGGCTGCTTTCTCAATCCAAAGCAAGTGGCCTCAGCATGGACAGAGAACTTGCCTGCTGCTCAAGCCTCCACTCCCAAAAGGAGTGGTTGGCGTGGTCGTCCCCACTGACTCCCCAGGGGGATTTATTTCCTTCCTTCCTTCCTTCCTTCCTTCCTTCCCCTCTCTCTCCCTCCCTCCCCCTCCCTTTCTTTCTTTCTTTGACACACAAACACACACACACGCTGCTCCAGCATCAGCTTATTCCACCTGCAACAACTCTCTCTGTCAGGCCTTTTATAGCAGAGTTTTATGCCTCATCAAAAAGGAACACACATTTTCATTCACGGATTGAAGCTCCAGACTGCAAGGGTGGGACTTGACCTACAGCCGCGGGCAGGGTGTGGGGACTCAGCTGTCTTACCTTGGTTTCCCTCGTGCCCGATGAGGCAAGCAGCTCTTTGAGAGCTCAGGGACAATACCTGCCTTGGGAGGAGCCCACTTTCCACCTCCACTCTCCTGAGCATACTCCCCTAGCTCTTGTATTGCCCAGGAGTCAGCCATCTCAGGGGGACACTCTTAGGGCTGCTGTCTTCCCTCTGCTACAGTACTGAAAGATTCGTGCTGCCGCTCCTAAAAGCCCAGGCACTGAAACTTCCAAAACCCAGGACTATAAGGGCACATGTACACAGCAGAGCTAAAGCCGAGATAAGCTACGCAACTTGAGCTATGTCAATTGCATAGCTGAAGTCAAAATAGCTTAATTCAGCTTTTGGCGCTGTCTCCACAGCAGGGAGTCCAAGATAGAGCACTCTCCCTCTGACGTCCCTCACTCCTTGTACAATGAGGGTTACAGGAGTCGGAGTAAGAAGTCCTCCAGCTTGACATTATTTCGACATTGTGTTGAAATAATGGCTTGTAGAGTAGACGCAGAATGTGTTATTTTGGAATAAGGTATTGTGTGTCTACACAGCCAGCCCATTATTTCAAAATACATTCGAAATAATGGGCTTCTTACTCCGACTTCTGTAAACCCCACTGCATGAGGAGTAAGGGAAGTCGGAGGAAGAGTGCTCGATCTCGAAATAAGTGCTGTGTAGACACCCAAATTCAAAATAAGCTATTTTGACTTAAGCTACGCAATTAGTGTAGCTCAGGTTGCATAGTTTATTTTGAGTTTAGCCCTGCTGTGTAGACATGCCCTAAGAGGGCCATTTGGACCCGGTTTCTATAACTCAGCCATGGCTGTTTGCTTTTAACTGGTGCTCGACAGATATCGTGAGCCTGCAGAAGAAGGAAGAGAGACCATGGAGAATGCAAGTGAAACACAAAAGTAGGCAGCTGCTTGCAACAAGGAAGTCACTTCATGGGTTTTTAAGTGAAACAATACACAGAACAGGGCTAAGGAAAAGCCCTGAGGTCCACACCACTCAGAGTCTGCCTTGCTGCCTCAGAATAAGCAAGGCTGGTGTATGTGTGAGGGGGAGTGCAGCTGCAGATCCCCTGCACAAAGCCCCACTAACTTATCCTCTGCACTGGACGCAGGCCCTGGGAGGCACTGCAAAGGTGTTGGCACAGGTGGAAGAAACAGTCTCGAGAGAGATGTTTGGCAGGTGGGAGTGGGAAGCCAAAGGCCCAGATCCAAAGGGAGTTAGGCACGTAAGTCCCTGTCAAGATCTGGGCCAAACTCTCCCTGCTCTAGGTGATCCAGGTGCTACCTTTGCTCCTGAGAGCAGCTTACCACTGTATGAGGGATCTCTCGGCAATGATGCATAGCGCATGGTTTGTATTTTAGTCATCTAGAAGCTGCAGGGTCCTGTCTGTGTCCTGCACACTCCATAAAGAACCACCTTTCCTACCCATTACAGCCAAGTCCGGTCTCTTTCCCACCACCAGGGACTTTAGAAGGGTCTCACCCTCTCCTCTGCAGCACAGTCCTGCTAGCAGGCAGCATCACCCAGAACCCCTAATCCGAACTGGTCAAACTGACGTGGGTTGGGCAACATGGGACTGGGCACCCCTGAGCTCTGGATTCACCCAGCCAACACCAGTTGAGTGTTGCCCATTCTTCCAGCTAGCCACAAGGGACTGTGGCTGAGGCAGCCTGATTAGAGCGGCAGGGTAATCACAGCACCACTCTGCCTAGCTATTAATCCGCTCCACTGACACATTCGTTAGTTGTTCCTCATCTGTCACATTATGTCAGGCTCAGGTTCACATCCCTCATTTACATTTTAATGGACGATCACTCAACAGGCAGCATGAACAGGCTAGGGCCGGAGCCGTATCCACTCAGTCTGCTAGTGCCCTACTGCTAATGTTTACCCCCAGCAGAAGGGGAGTGTGCAGCATTCAGAGCCAGGGAGAGAAAAATGGGATCTTTAAATGCTGGCACCCCCTCCACTGCAGGGTGATGTGCCAAGGCAGCGCTGAGCACTGGTCACTGACCGACAGCCATTCCAGCTGTTTTAGCACATATGCTGTCAGCGGGGGGAAACGTTCATTGCCCACCTCGTGCTGGCTGAGTCAACCCCTGGTGGGTATCCCCTGCAAGTGCAATGCTTAGCAGACGGTGCATGATACAGGCCAATGGGACCCTTCGTCTGATCCTGGCCCAGCCTGGGTCTTGCTCTGCAGTTATAGGCAATGGCTTAATCATGGGGCCTGATTCTCCTCTCACACCAGGGTCTCTCCCATGAGTCCAGGGGAGTTATTGCTCTGCAACCAGCAGCAGGAACAGCTCCAGCAGGCTTCCCCGCGGGCTTCTCCAGGAGCCAAACGAGGCAAGCTCTGGCTTGGCCTGCTCATTCCGTGACAAAGGGGAGAAGGAACTGACCTGACCCTCTGTTTATGAAGTCCTACTAGTCACCTGCAGGGGCTTAGCAGTGCACACTACCCTTCGTGGTCCCACTGGTATGGTCCAGGAATCAGCTGTGGGGACAAGAGAGGCGTTTACCTCCACGGCCTGGTCTGTCCTTGGCCCTGGGCTGCCGAGGGTGGTACCATCAGACGCTGGGTGAGAGGGTGTTTGTGAGGGCAGGAATGCCTGTTGGCTAGAATCTGTGCACTCCTCAGCACTCACGAAACCTGGAGCCAGTAACTTCCAACAGCAGGGCCTTGGGCTATGTTTTCCCAGTGCAGGTAAAAAGCTCCGTTTCCCTTGGCCAGCCCCCGAAGCACCCAATATGCCCCATATTGGCCTTCTGAGCCTGACGGCTGGATTACTCAACCCAGCGGAGTGTTACATTCCTGTTATATGCCCTTGCTCGGCACCTTCCTCAGGAAAAGGCTCCCCATGTTAGAGCTCAGCGTTCACTGACTTCCTTTGCTATTTAAGCGTGAGTCTGGCCGAAAAACTACCATTACTGCAAATATGAAGTAGGATTTTCAAGAGAGCCAAAGTGCTTTGGGAACACAACTCCCACTGAAATCCAGTGGGGCTTCTGCTCCTAAATCTCACAGGCGCTTCAGAAAGTCACACCCCTCGGATGAATCATGCTGAAGTCCTTCACCAGTTTTTATTCACAGAGCCCTGCAAATTCGCAGGTATCCGCATCCACAGATGTGGATATCCATGGCTCATTTTTGCAGATGCGGACACAAAATTTTGTAACCACGTAGGGCTCCATTGATTCAGTTCTTGCACAGGCACGGCTCCCATCAGACCAAGTTTTATACAAGCAGCAAGGAATTCTTACAGCCTGTCTGGCGGTTTCTCTTGAGAGGGTGCAGCTCTGGGCCTGTTCAGCACAAAGTAGGCACTGAGTTATACACTCTCCAGCACAGACGCCTCAGGAAGCCAAGGGAAATCACAGCCAGCACTCTCCAGAGGTGTTCACCATGGAACCTGTTTTGCCAAGAGCAGGAAATCTCTCTAGCAAGAGGCATGGGGGGAAGCTGAGACTTCTCTAATACCCCTTCCTTCCCCCACCGGGAGCACAAAGCCTGAACCACCTGAGCCATAAACTCACTTCCTGCAGCGGCAGACACTATTCTGGGCTTTTCAAAGGCAGCTTGGCTCTGAACTGCCCTGGCCATGACACGACGCCCTCAGGCACCAAAGCGTGTCCGAGTGGACTGCTGCGGTAACGATTTCATCCTGACAGCCTGTCCTGTGAAATGCTCCCTTCCGCTATTCCAACAGGTGCCCTGGCATGGCTCCTCTCAGGTGCACACTGGCCGACTGTCACTCAGGCAGTCTAAAGGCAACAGGGTGTGTTTTTACCAAGGCCTCGGTGCCGCCTGGGATACAGGCAGCCCTCAGCGGATGCGTAATCCAAACAGGGTCTCCAGCATGAGCCAACCCTCCGTGTGTCAAGAAGCATCTGATTAGGGATGCACCCTGTGTTTGTCTTGTGCTCGGTAGCCTCAGCCGTTGTGCAGCTCAGCTGTTACAGCTCAGAGTTGGGCTGGATCAGCACTTGAATAGGGGACCCGCCAAGTGGGAAGGGCTGCAGTAGAAGGGAAGGTGGCAAGCTAGGCATAGTTCTCTATAACTCAGCCTAAACTCGACACCCAGCACTGTGCTAGCAATTGAAACTTTCCTGACTACGTGTGCCCATTAAAGAACCCATAACATTGGGGTGGGCAATAATTTTTTTGGGGGGGGGGCACTTCACAAATTTCCAAAATGGTTGTGGGCTGCCCCAGAAGGGGCCGGGCCTCGAGCAGAAGGGATGGGGCTTTGGGCGGAAGGGGCGGAGCATTTAATAGCAGGAGTTGAGAGGGCTCCTGCCTCGCTGGTGGCTCCCAGACCCAGCACGTTAGGGGACGGGGCCGGGAGCTGCCACGGACCGGATGAAAGTCGTAGGCAGGCCTAATCCAGCCCGCTGACAGCCTCTTACCCAGCCCTGCACAACACTCTGAACAAGAGCAGGGTTGTTATCCTGCCCATCTCTCAAAAGGAATTAGCTACCTTTGCAGCTTCTACTAAAGTCAATGTTTCTCTTGCCATCCGGGCCTAAGCTGCTGCCTAGTCTTGATACATGCTGCTGAACATCAGTGGCTGGACTCTCCCCTGCTTGGTCCTTACGTTATCACGTAAAGTGCTACCAAACCTGAGAGTTTCCCTTATTTGCCCTTCTAATACCACCAGAGGCCCGCTCTCCGCTCACTTAGCCAAGGTAAGAGTATGACGAGTTGAAATCACAGAAGTCTCCTTAGGATTGTCCCCTTAGGGTGCTGATCATGTCACTGACACCTGCCTTTCTGCTCTCCAGGGCTTCCCATCGCCCTGTCCGGCTGGGCCACATCCTTTGGGGACCTCCAGACAAGGCACAGAGTAGGAGTTACCACCGCCCTGCAGAGCAGTACAGACACTGAACCAGTTCAGCTGCAAGAGGGCTCGGCTATCAGGGCCCAGCACCCAGGAAACCAACCTCCAAAAGGGACCAAAACCCCAACAAATCTGTCTTTCTCTGTGTAAAAGTTCTACCCAGGGAAAGTGCGCAAGGTCTGCACGTCATCAATGAAAGAGAGATATGCACAATGGTTGCTGACCCCGCCTCCCCAGTAATAATTATTTTTCACTGGGCTTGATAATAAACAAAAGAGTTTTTATTGAGTATAGAAAAGTTGGATTTAAGTGTTAGCGGGTAAAAACAGATCAAAGTATGTTACCAAATTAAAACAAACAGAAAACGCATCGCTAATTCTAATCCATTAAGAAACTTGTTACGTGCAAATGCTTATCCTAAACAGTTGTTCTTATTTCAGGTGAAAGAACTTCAAAGCAGAATTGATTTTAACTTTGACTTGGAGCTACAGCTTCTTCAAAGTTCCTTGTCTCCTCTTAGGGTGGGCCGGACAGTTTCAAAGGCCAGCTGAAGACAAAAGCTGACGGCTTCCCATTGCTTAGACACACTTTCCCCCCGGGAGGGAACCCTTTGTTTGGCTCCCCCCTCCATGGAAAAAGACCAGATTATGTTACATGACCTGTTTTGCTAAAGCAGCTTTGAGTTATGCAGATTCATATTCATAAGGCATGGGGGGAGGGGGATCATAACGAGCTACTGCACCAATGGGCAAGGAAGCTACAAAATGCAATGAACCAGCTCCGTTCCACCCCATAGGTGGCTGCATTCCAGTGAAGGGGGGAGATGATTCAGAGACTTGTGATGAAAGGCTCATCACGTGATGTCATGATTTTACTGTCAGCTAATGCCTATAGGTTGGCTCTCTCCAAGCAAACTGCTTCCTTGCCAGTAATTCTGTTCCATGTTCATGTGCCTTGTTGGCTGGGGATGATCCCACCCTTCTCTCTGCATTGTCTTTTTTTGTATTAAGCCCACTTGGAAATGGGATACACAACATTCTGAAGTTTGGCAGTGACGAGCAGAGACTCTGGGGGATAAAACGGCAGAATAGCAACCTACGAACATTTCAGAGGCAAAACAGGAAGGCCCCAGGTGTTACAAAATCTAGTTATTACTCCTAGGAAAGGGTCCTTTGTTAGTTCACCATGCTCACTGATCGTGGCTGTCACAGGGGGCCAGGAGAAAGGACGCGGGGCTTCTAACCCCAGCTCTGACAGTAACGGCTGTGTGACCTCGAGCGACTCATTTCATTACTCCATGCCTCACTGTCCCCCTCTGTAAAATGGGAATAATAATGCTACGCCATGAGTTTTAATTCACGCTTGTAAAGTGCTTTGCAGTCTTTGGATGGAACGTACCAGCAACATACCCCGCTGGACTGTGAGGAAAGATAATCAAGGGACCCATTCCCAAAATAACAGCCAAAAACGCACCCTCTGCTGCCCCGAAAGGGACTTTTATACCTCTTCCGGATCCCGGAGATGGGCCCGTTGCTGTCTCAGACCAGTCGGGCTTCTTAAGACCAGATTCTGCAAGGTGCTGAGCACTCGGACATTTACATGGGAGTTGGGGATGTTCAGTCCTTCACAGAATCATGCGCTACGGGGCCCATCCAACACCTGCTGAAGTGAATGGAGAGACTCTGACTGATGCGAGGGGCTTTGGATTGGGCCTAAATACTGTGCTGAAGCGTCAGCTCGAACAGGCCCATCACGTCCCTCGCTCGGCCGCCTTGATAAGCAGCTGCTTGGTGCACAAAGCGCTAACGTCCAGGCCAAGGTTTTCTATCTCCACCAGACAATCTATTTTATCCCCTTGATACAATCAAGACTTGAGAAGCACCCCGGGCCACCTCAATCCATCTTAGGGAGTTATGATTAAATCGGAGCACAGCTACTGATGGCTCCAATCTTCAGGGCGGGAGGGAAAGCAATTTTCCTTTAACCACAGTATCACTCGGGGTTCAGAGCCTGCCCTGGTCTCTGGCAGAACACAGGCATCTCGGCTTCATCTCAACCTTGTCAGTGCAGATTACAGATTCACTGGAGCATCTCGGCGGCGCTCCACGAGACGTTGCGGGTCTCCGTCTCCTAGTTAAGGTTCAAACGAGACAGAATGTACGCGGGTACCTTAGAAAGAGACGGGGGTTGTTTTTCAGGAAGCGACTCTGTCGAGTTAATTGCAGGGCACAGCTGATCTCGTATGGAGGCAGGGATTGGAAACGTGCATTTTGTTTATGCAGTTAATTAGTCAGTTGTTTGTTTTGGTGCAAAACCATTTCCACCACTTGTGATATCGCAGACACACATTAGAAAACTTTTCTCATCTCAAGCATCCTATAATGAGCTCCAATGTAGGGAGAGAAAGAAACACCAGGTAGCTAAGTATTTTCATACCCCTTTTATAGAGGGCAAAACTACGGCACAGGAAAATTAAGTCCAAATCTTGATGCCTGATCTTAGACACCTACATTTATAAGTAGGCCATGAAGAAGACAAAGGGAGACAAGGGAGCTCACTGCACTTCTAACATTTACTTAGCTGCCTGGCTACTGATTTCAGTGGTAAACTGAAGGCTCCTAACTTTGAATATGCAGACTAGGCTGGGATTTTCAAAGACTCAAATTGACTGTCAGTGGGAGATGAACAGTTAAATCCCGTGCGCTGTTCTGTACATTCCAGGAGAGTAACTTGTGCGGGGGTGCAGAGGTAGGTAGGAATAAAATCCAGGAGTTCTAAAACCTTGATCCTAAGCATTTCATTGACCTCCCCTCTCCCCCAGCACAAGTATCCTCTCTGAATCTTCATTTCCTAGCAAGTTTGAAGGGTAAACCATCCCTAGCTAACTATACACAGACAGCAAGGAGATGTGCTCTAACAGCTACACGGCCAAAATGTTTTCAGGTGTTTAGCGTGAGCAGAGGGATTCACACAGGATTACAAAGAGCAACGTCAAAGCAAGCGTATCTGTGCTATCCATATGCACACCGCACCCAGAGGGTTACCCATGTAAACCCATAGTTATAGGCTGGATCTGTGGCCATTGTGTCTGTCTGAGCCCTGTTACCGAACCTGATTAGCACTTCTAGTTCCCAGCTAAGGAACGTGCTCCACTGAGAACTGCATCCTCTTGAGATGGCTCCTTTGAAATATTTAGACCAGAGCCTCCTGGCAAAGTGCAGAGACAAACACCATCAAAAATGCAACGTGAATCTCAAGACAGAGCCGTCAGCACAAAGCAGGATGCGGAGAGATGCTCCCAAAGCTTCAGCAACAATTGGCACAGGCAGCAAATCTGCCTTCTGCATGAAGCACAAGATCAGAACGAATTCCCTTCCCATTTTTAAATTTAGCTTTGCATCTTTAATGGAAAATAATTAAAATAGTCCAGTGTAAAAGGGGAACCACAAGAGTTTGGCTGCAACATGCTATTCTGCAGCCATCCAGATGCTCTCCCTCCCTCCTGCCAGGCTCACCCCGCAAGGTTTTGTGGGTGTGACCTGCTTCCCTCTAACGTCTGTTTCTATGGACGGGAGGGGGGAATGTTCTAGAGCAGTGGGGGGCAACCTGCGACCCATCGGGGTTCTATGTGTGGCCCACGAGTCCACATGCAGGGTTGCCATATTTCTCTGGTTTCCATCTGCACAGGTTTTTTCCTCCTGGTGTTAGTCTAGTGACACGCATGTACAGCAGGGGCACAGGAAGCGAGGGGAGTGCTAATTGCACACAACACTGACTGTGAGAGCCAGGCGCTCCCTCTGCAGCCAATCACAGCGCTGCTACAGTTCCATCAGCACAGCCCACAAATTCTAGGTACGCAAGCGCAGTGAGCAAAACTGCCCTATCCTGGGTGAACATCTTGGGTAGGAGGCCGCTCATGCATCCCGCTCCCTAGCCTCGGTTGCCCTTTTCTGGTCTAATGCACCGGACTAAGACTCAGAAGAGTTCATCCCCGTTCAGCAAAGAATATCCACGTGTGCTCCAGGCTCAGTGACACTGGGATTTATGCACAAAGTTAAGCAGGCATTTAGGAGTTTTGCTGAACCAGGGCTGGGGCATTACAGAGAGAAATCTGACATGCAGGGAGAGACAGACAGAGCCCTAAAGAGGCAAAACTACCAAGTACCCAGAGTTCTGGCAGCTGGGGTCCTCTCCCACACTGCTGGAAAAGGTTCACTCTGAAGTCGGACCTTGATTTCAAAGAGGGCAAGATTAAGCCCTGAAAGAGATTGTTCTGTTTTGGGTGCTGCTGGTTTCTCTGCGGTTTGTTTTACACCAGCTGTCTCAGGGTCTTGGAGAACGCATTCTCCTAGAACACACTGAATTGCGCCGGCTGCCCTAACAGGTCACATCCAATTTCTATGGTCCTTTGTGGATTAACAAAGATGGAAGACTGGCTTGAGTTGGACTGCTCTGTTTAAAAACCACGATCCAGCTGAAATCCTGAAGTGGGAGAATGAAGATTCAGCCCTCATGTGGTGGAAATCAGCATAGCTCCATTAAAATCAATGGCACCATGCCGATTTTCACTTGCTCTGGATTCAACTTGTCCTCTGTAATTAACCAGCCTTTCTTCCAGGTGATTAATACATAAAGCAGCGCAGTGGATCCTCCTTTGGGTTTGCTAAAACATTATTTCTTATACAAACTTTTAACCTCTTATTCTGAGAGGGCACGTTTACGCTACAGCATTATTTTGAAATAACTCGCGTTATTTCAAAATAGCAAGGTGAGCATCCACACTACAAGCCTGTTATTTTGAAATTATTTTGAAATAACAGGCTTCCTATTCCGGAATAATAAACCCTCATTTCACGAGGAATAACGCCTATTTCAAAATTGCTATTTCGAAGTAGCGGTAGTGTGGACGCTCCCCTGCTGCTATTTTGAAATAGCTCCTCCTCAGGGCCTTTCAAAGTAATTACTCCCCAGAACTTCCTGGGGCTCTAAATTGAGATAGAATGTCTACATTAGGGGAGCCTGCCTCGGACTAATTTCAAGGCTTCCCTGTAGTGTGGACATGCTATTTCGAAATAGTTATTTTGGGAGTTATTATTCTGAAATAGCTTATTCCGAAATAAGCGCTTAATGTAGACATACCCAGAGAGTTTTGTGTAGAACATGATGTACAGTACTGCAGCATCTCTGTATTTGCTGCAGTATTGTGTTAGCATCTGCTTGAGAGTTGGTTCTGTTCCCAGTAGAAAACTCTTTATTTTCAAAGGTTTATAAAATCTTAAAAACGTGTCCAGCCTGACATTTGATGCAAAAGCTTTCCGGAGATGGGAAGGCCACTTAATTTTGTTAACCACTTGCACAAGCAACCTGCCCGTGCCAATGATGAGACTGTCACTTTGCTCCTTGGGAAAGGTGCTAGGTTGTTGACAGGCCAGGAAAACGAAGTCCTTTCTTCAGTCATGCAACAAGTACAAGGGCTTCAAATACATCCTCACTGGCTTCCCCACTCTGTCCTTCCTCCCCCTGGCTCAAATCTTCATGGGCCGTGAACTGTTAACAATCCCTCAGCCTCTCTGCTGACACTCCCAGCCAAGGTACCAAACAGTCCCAGGGACACATGCTGCGTATGCTGTGGGTTACAGTCGCACCTGCAGGCCCCAGCAGAGAGTGCCGCTCTGCCCGCTGCTGTATAGACAATCCCCTTCCCCAGTAGCTTACGCTTTAAATCAGGGCTGGGCAGCTACAGGCCACGGGCTGCATCCGGCCTGTCAGCTGTTTGATCTGGCCTTCGAGCTCCCCCTGATCCCTGCGTGCTGGGGTGCCGCATGACTCCCGGAAGCAGCGGCATGTCCCCCCACCTCCTACGTGTAGGGGAAGTCAGGGGGCTCCGGACACTGACCCCGCCCCATGTGCTGTCCCCACCGCTTCCATTGGCTGGGAACTGTGGCCAGTGGTAGCTGCCAGGGTGGCAGAACATGAGCCACCCTGCTGTGCTTCCATGTGGGAGCCAGCTGGAAAAGGGCCTTCTGGTGCTTCCATGAGCTGCTTGGGGAAGCAAGTGCAGACCAGAGTAGGGATGTAAAATCTCATTTAATTAGCTAACTAGTTAAATGTTAAGTTTAACCAGTAAACTGATTAAACTGGGGGTAAGTGGCTGGGCTGGAGCAGCCCCTCCCCCGTTCATTACTCCAATGAGCATCACCCATGCACATCCCTAGCTCAGAGCCTGCTCCCCTGAGCCCTTCTCCTCACTATAACCCCGTGCCTCAGCACAGAGCCTCCTCCTGTCCTCCAAACCCCTTGGTCCCAGCCTGGCGCCTCCTCTTGCGTCCCAAACCCCTTCTCCTTGGCCCCATCCCAGAGCCCGCACCCCAGCCAGAGACTTCACCCTCTCCCCGCACTCCAACCCTCTGCGCCCATCTGGAGCTTCCTCCCGTACTCTGAACTCCTTTTTGGCCTCACTCCATTACACAAACCAGGATCTGAGGCTCAGAGATCAAGGGACTTGCCCAAAGTTGAACCAGGAGTCTGTGGCATAGCCAGGAACGGCACCCAGATCTCCTTGGCCAAAAACTTGCACACAAAACTAGCTTTTTGCCTCTCTATGTCATGAACACCCATTCACTGGGACCCACAAAGCGTGGCCCATTGTTCAATATCTAAATAACAAGAGAGAATTTTTCATTACGATGTGCAGTGTCAAACTGGTTGTCGGACTTGCCCTTCAGCATCTCCTATCTGGGCCCTCTATGAACACAGAGGCAGGCTGGCAGAGCACGAGGCAGGCTGAATGGTAACAAACTGGGTGGCACTTTGGAGACAGGTGAAAAATACGAGCCGAACAAACACACTGGCTAGGAGCGTGGAGATGTTAACTAACTTAGAAACTCTCAGCCCGGGGAGGACCATGACAGGCCTCGCTCCGTCCAAATGGCTTTACATGTCAACAGACATGGCACATGCACATCAAAGGCAGCATGTGGCTCTGTTCTGCATGTCATTTTACCCGAACGCCACATGATGAACATTAAAACCAGGTGGAATGGACTTCACATTCTGACTCTGCGTGTTTTGTGCTCCTATCCACACCTCGCCTTGGCAAACAACAGAGCGGTCCCACACAGTGACCTTTATCACCAATGAGATGGATACATGTCTAGAAGTTATTCTTGCTCCTACTCTCATGCATGCAATTAAATGTACATTGTTAAGCCGATGCACCCTCATTCTTATGCCAATCATCACAGGCTTATAGGAATCTGCTCCCAAGTAGTCTAGTTTCCCAAGTCCTTCCTTTTCTTAATTTGAATGCTGCACTGTAAAATACCCCTGTTCCCTCCCGGCCCCAATACCGCTGGGATCGCCAGTTCCTGAGGGAAAGAGGTAAAAGATCTCGTAGGATTTTACATAGATTAGACATATTCTATAAATGATAAAACCCATCATCCCCAGTTAGACTGACTAAGGGTATGTCTACACTACAGCACTTAAGCTAATTCGAAATAACACATCTATACACAAAAACTATTTCGAAATAGCGCGTCTACACTGAATGGACCCTGAACCAAAGTTAAGGCTGGCTGGAACCAGTGCCGGCAGGCCATCAGGTTGGGACTTAGTGTGTGGGGCTGCTGCTTGAGGCTAACTGAGCTCCGTGCTTAAAGGGACCCTACCCCCACCCCGGACAGACAGTTCTCAGGGTTCCCCGCTTGCTTGTCTACCTCGATGAGGGACAGCAAAGCAGTCCTGTCTTGGAGTGCCCTGAGTGCCCGCACTCAGGACACCACAGCACTAAGCCACATGGAGCCAGAGCTGCCCCTGGGGACACCGGTGCGTCTCATGGGGTCGTTGCCATCAGACCGGCTGCACTTGCTGCAGGCTGCCATCTGGGGGTCCATCGGAGGGCTGTCAGGATCCAGGAGGCCCTGAGGGAGAGCGTCCACCCTGAGGAGCCCTCAGAGCCTCCCTGGTCCTCCCCACCGGGGGCTCGTGCCCCATTCCTCCCTCACGTCCTTCCACTTACCCCTCCCTAACCCCCCTTCCTGATGTCAAATAAAAGACACGTATGTTCAAAAATAGAAACTGGGTTTATTGAACCAAACTGGGGGGGATGGATCTCTGGGGAGACTGGGAAAAGGAGGTGGGAGAGGGGAAGAGAGAGGGTGGAAGAGGGGAGGGGGAAACCTGGGAGGAGGGAGCTGGAAGGGTGAAGCAAGGGGAAGAAGGGGAGGGGAAGCTCAGGGCTCAGGGTTGGGGGTCTCACTGGACCAACCTGACTTTCATGCAAACCTGCTCCCGGGTTCACATGTGGCCTTTGGTGGCCAGGCTGGCAGCTATCCTACCATAGACAGCAGTGTTCCTCCATCTAGGGCTGAGATCATGGAAGTTGGGGGCATCCCCCACAAACCTGAATAAGGTCCATGATCTCCATCCTGGACCAGGAAGGCACCCGCCTTCTCCAGCCCCTGTCAGGCTCCTGTGAGCTGGCAGACTGCTCCTGGGGAGCGGTGGAGGGATGGCTGCCAATGGCTTGCTGGTTCATGTTTTGGGGCCACTGGGTCAGGGGCCCCAGTGGCCACTGCTGGCTCTGGGCTGGCAGGCTTGGAGCTGGCACAGGCACTGTGGCCAGGGTCTACCCCTTTAATGTCTCTGGGGCTGGGGGAGAGGAGAGTAAGCTTTCCTGGTTGTGCCCAGAGTGGCCACCAGGGCTCTCTGGGAAGGGCTGGAGGCCCCCTATTTTGAATTAAGTGTCTACACATCACTTAATTTGAAATAGCTATTTCGAATTTGGCATTACTCCTTGTAGAATGAGGTTTACCAAATTCGAAATAAGGGCTCCACTATTTCGAATGTATTTCAAAATAGTGGTTTGCCTGTGTATATGCTATTAAAGTTAATTCGAAATAACTGCTGTTATTTCGAATTAACTTTGTAGTGTAGACATACCCTAAGAGATACAGGTCAGTTTCAAAGCCTACTGAAGTCAACAGTTAGCGGTTTTGGAACAGGGACTAAATTCATGACACTTAAACTCTCATGATTCAAGACATACCCAGCCTGGCTTCCCAGGTTAGAGAGAAACTTGTTCCAAAGGCATGTTATTACAACTCCCTCGGGAGCATCTAGAACCAGCCACAGTTGGAGTCTGGAATAGATAGAGCATGTGTCCGATCAGGTATGGCAGTTCCTGTGCTCTGATGGGAAACAAGCCAGACCTTATCGCTATGAGACAGCGGCAAGAGCCATTAAGATAATCAGCCACAGAACCAAGGCATATCCAGGTGCTTTGGGGTACGTCTACACTGCAGAGGAAGATCGGAGCTGCTGCTGTCAATTTTCCAGGGTTCGAATTAGCAGTCTAGTTAAGACAGATAATTCAAAGTGAAAGGGGCACTCCAGTCGATGCTGATAACCCTGCTTTCACAGGGAGTAAGGGAAGTCGAAGGAAGAGTGTTCTTCCTTCAACTTCCTGCAGCGTGGACAGCGCCAAAAGCTACTTTGACTTCAGCTATGCAATTAATGTAGCTGAAGTTGCATAGCTTAATTTGACTTTGTCCCGTCGTGAAGACATACGCTTAGAAAGAAAAGGAACGAACACAGCATTAGCTCTGACTTCCTTGCTTTTGTTGATTTATGTCACATCAGACTTTTTTTTTACTGACAGAGAGTGGTACTGACCTATCTTCTAAAAAGTGCAGCAAAATGTGTAGATCTGCATTTGTATCCTTCTGGGCACAGTATTTTTCTATTAGCCTCCTGAGAAACACTACATTTAATTAATGCAATCAGTGATATTCTGAAATAAAACTATCAACCCACTGTGAGACCTGAGGCCCCTGCAAATTGATTGTATGTATTAATTTTAAGTGAATTTGGCCCTTGTGCAGAGTGCAGTGGTAGACATTTTTTCTTGCAAAACATTTTTTAACCAAACTGAATATTTTCACTTAAGATTTTGTTGTGGTCAAAACTGCCTGGTTTTATAACCAAATAAACCCCCTCTGAAATTTAAAAAAAAAAATTCAGGAAAAAAATTCAGGAAAAATGTTTGATTTACAAAAAACGATCCTTTCAACCAACTCCTTGCCCCCTTTGTTTGAAAACTGAAAACAGCTTTTGGAAAAATGATAATTTCACAGGGAAACTTAGTTTCAAATTTTGCTGCCAAAAAGAAACGGGCTTCCTGGACCTGCTCAAGGGATAGAGCTGAAGACTTTTGCCATGGAATTGGCGTAGTGGCAGAGTAAGCGACCCAGCCATGTAGCCCCAGCTGATGTAGCAAAGAGGCACCCCTTGAGTTGGCCATTCCATTCTCCATGTCCAGTCTCTCTTAGGCCCACGTGCTGAGTAGGCCGGCTAGGAAGTCAAGAACTAAGTGGACACCAGGCCATATGGAAGAAGAGCCGGCTCATGTCACAAAACAGCTTTTGGATGAAACCATTGTTGACCACTGCTGACCTGGTTAGGACGATTATCAATGGCCTGAGGCTCCCTAAGGGGTTCTGTGTCAGATGCAAAATATAAATGAATCGTGAACTCAGTGTTTCCTGCTCATGGCGCCATCCTTATTTACTGAATGCTAATAGACTATTCTCGTTTTCTGCTCTCTTGGCAACCATGACATGTTAGATTTGTCATTTTGGAATGTGGTTGTGTTACAGGCCCAGCAAGCACAATTTATGGCTTTTATATATGCTCTATAGTTTTAATTGGGTGAATCTCATGCTCATAAAAATGAATGATGGACAGCAATAGCTGAAACGAGACATGGGGCAGGCAGGCACTCTGCTAGCTTCCTCCAGACTGCTCTGCTAGCATAGCTCAAGTCCTTCTTCTCTGCTGAGTTCCCATATCTGCAAATGCACCTCAGACCCATCTGCCTTCCAGGCTACTGTCCCATAGCTGGCCTTAGACTCCTCACCAAGATTAGGGCTACCCTTTGCAAGTAGAATCGTCAGGAGTCTCGGGAAGACATCTGTACAGGGTGTTTGGGATGCTACGTCAACACAGAGGAGCTTCATGGTACTTTTTTACTCCGGGACCAGGGTGGGATTCAATAGCTGTGATCGGGGTCTGGGATTGGGGTAGAGTGATGGGGCACCATGTTGGAGCAGAAAGCCTGGGAAGTTACAAGGAAGAAGCAGCTAGGAGTGTCTGAACCCTAAAAGCGTGAGATTAGACTCAGGAAATGCCTAGAACTGGCCTTTCTCATGACTCTGATTTTCAAGGTGCGGGTCTCTCCAGAGCTGAGAGGCACCTGGGCTGAACTGAGTGGTGGTTTCATGCTGTGCACAAATGTCCAGACAAGCCTGTTTCCATTGGGAGCATCACCTGGAGGTCCCCCCAGAGCTCATGGGAAGGAACATGTTTAAACACTTCGTTCAAATTTTTTTTGAAAAACCCAGCCAAACCCAGCAATTTCTTCTTTCTCTCTTTAGGTCACAAACTATTATGCTTCTGAGAAGCCAGAGTCTGCAGCTCTTGGGATTCAATCATGGGTCTTTATGTAAACATTTGGATGAAGAATATGACTGTACTTTAGCCTCCCCTTTCACAGCAATCATCTATTATAGTCCCAAATGGGAAATGTTAACAAAATTATATAGCTATGATGGTGTGGAGTGGGAAAGGTGAACGCTGGTTCTTTCTACTGTGGTTGAAACTGATAACAAATAAAGCACTAGCCTGACATTTGTGAGTTCAAGTCCCACTGCTGTCTCAATGGCTGAAAGTCAATAAAACTCACTGCAGAATATTTATGAGGTTTGGATGCAGCAGTTAGGGTAACCACAGAGGAGAGAAAGCAATTGCTTCTGGGCTCTTAAGGGAAAAGCGTTTCTATTTTTTGCAAGGGTCCGCAGTAACCCCTTCAGTTTGAAACTTCACTGTCAGACAGACATTCCCCTCTGGGCTGTGCGAGCAGAAGATAGGCAGCTGGTTGCAGCTTGGAGAGTCGGCTCGCTGGCTGAACTGTGAAAGTGGGCTCCTTGGGAATAGCACGTAGCAGAAATCCGGATTTTACAGCGTTCTTGAACTTCCTGGAGCACAGCAGTGCTGGTTCCAGCACATCCAGCCACAGGCTCACGAGGGAATCATTTGCTTTGCACATAGAAACACTAATTACAGCTCTCAAGTGCTCTCCTGCAAGGAGCTTTTGCTCTCCTTGCAGCCTGCACCTTCCCAAGGCAGGGGGCGCTTGCTCACTGCACTTAGGACAGGGAGCTCTCTCTTTCAGGCCACGTCTTCACTATGCAGAACATTGATGCTACCATGGTTGAGCTTCCAGGGTTTGATTTAGCGGGTCTAGTAGAGACCCGCTAAATCAAACTCAGAGAGCACCCCTGTCAGCGCCGGTACTCCTACTCCTCATGAGGAGTAAGGGAAGCATTTGCTCCCATTGACCTCCCGTTGTGTGGATGGCACAGAAATGTGATTTAAGATATGCTGACTCCAGCTACTTAATTAACATAGCTGGAGTTGCGTACCTTAATTCAACCTTCCACTGTAGCGTAGACCACGCTGAAGTATAAAAACAACATGCAGTCCTGTGGCACCTTAGAGACTAACAAATGTATTACATCATGAGCTTTCCTGGGTAAAACCCACTTCATTCGATGAGTTGGAGTGGAAATTACAGAATCCAGAGTATAAACAACAGCAAAAGCAGTTACCTGTCAATTGTAGAACCAGTGTTAATTATGCTAATTGGCGTTTCCCTGGCAGTTGCATCTCCTGCTGGCCTAGTGAAACAGAGATGGGCCCAAGGAATCCAATCCAGGTCCCTCATGAGTCATAGCCACAGGGACTTGAGACTGCTTCTGTTAAAGTTTGCTCATTGTTAAAGGAGAGCTGCAAGGTAAGGAACCATCAGCTCCCTGCAGTGGTTAATGCAGGGAAAAACACAGACTCGGGTAGCTGCAAACCCATCTCCCATTCTTCACAAGCAAATGCGAGAATGTACTTGCTGCCTGGCACCTCTGGTGACTGCCAATTCAGATCTACAACCCGAGACAGCACTTTCCTTAATCACCCATGTTGGCAACTGGTAACATTACTAATAAACAAACCAAAGCAAGAGAGAGAGCACAGCAGATGGGATATGCTGCTTCATTCATAACTGGCTGGCTAACTGTTCCCAGGGAGTAGTTATCAATGGTTCACAGTCATGCTGGAAGGGCATAACAAATGGAATTCCACAAGGATCAGTTTTGGGACTGGTTCTGTTCAATATCTTCATCAACAATTTAGATAATGTCATAGAGAATATGATTATAAAGTTTTTTGGATGATGCTAAGCTGGGAGGATTTGCACACGCTTTAGAGGACAGGATAATAATTCAGAATGATCTGGCCAACCTGGACAAAGGCTCTGAGCTAAAATAGGAGGAAATTCAATAAGGACAAATGCAAAGTGCTCCACTTAGGAAGGAACAATCAGTTTTGCACATACAGAATGGGAGTGACTGCTTAGGAAAGAGTACTGCTGAAAGGGGGTGGGGAGACATAGCGGACCAAAAGCTGAACATGAGTCAACAGTGTGATGCTGTTGCAAAAAACGCAAACATCATTCTGGGCTCTATTAACAGAAGTATTGTAAGGAAGACATGAAGTTGCAATTTTCCCCCTCTATTCTGCACTGATTATGCCTCAGCTAGAGTATTGTATCCAGTTCTGGGTGCCACATTTCAGGAAAGATGTGGAGAAATTGGAGAAGGTCCAGAGAAGAGCAACAAAAATGATGAAAGGTCTAGAGAACATTATTTATGGGGGAAGATTGAAAGAATTGGGTTTGTTTAGTCTGGAAAAGAGAAGACTGAGAGGGGACATGATAGCAGCTTTCAAGTACCTAAAAGATTGTTACAAGGAGGAGGGAGAAAAATTATTCTCCTTAACCTCTGATGATAGGACAAGAAGTGATGGGCTTAAAATTGCAGGAAGGGAGGCTTAGGAAAAACTTCCTCATTGTCAGGGTGGTTAAGCACTGAAATAAATTGCCTACAGAAGTTGTGGAATCTCCATCACTGAGGATATTTAAGAGCAGGTTAGATAAACACCTCTCAGGGATGATCTAGACAGTATTTGGTCCTGCCATGTGGGCAGGGGACTGGACTCGATGACCTCTCGAGATCACTTCCAGTTCTAGTGTTCTATGATTCTATGATTTCCTTGGTGGGAAGCTCTTTCTAACATAAGGCTAAGGGGATGCTGGCTGCTTAGATTGAGAGCATGGGACCCTGGGCAGTACAATGCTGAGGGACAGCAGAATACCCAGCAACGAGCTTTGAATCTACTGAGGAGTAGGAAGGAGAATGCAAGACCCTTGGGGTGCAAATGGCACAATCTGCTGACACGCCCTGATTCTGACTTGTGAACGCTCTTTAAAGGGCTACACTCAGACCTGATCACCTTAGGGTGGTGCAGTTTTCCCTGAAGAATGATAGGAAGGCCTCATTTGCCCAGGTGAGCAGCTCAGGAGTTTCAGGAGCATGTTGCTGCTTGCCAGTGTAAGGGATCAACAATCTGGCCCCAAGGGAAGTTCCTACGGGTGACACGGGCTCTGTTGGTGGCCTTAGAAAACAGTCTCTTCTCTATCTCCAGAAGGGAGTGAGACGGAGGAGCAAGGCACTGCCAGCTCCCCCCCCCCACACACTGCTTTCCATCCCAAGCGTGTGACCGGCGGCAGGCTGGGGGCCAGGAGAGTGCTAGTTCTTGTCTGGTGGGCCTATGACACAACTATCAAAGGGGGGTCATTTTAAGGAGGGTCTCATGACAGAGACGTTTGTGCGCTAGGAGCTAGCCTGAGACGTTCCAGCTCATGCCAGTGTGTCACGTGGGACCCGGCCGAGGCTGGACTGGAACCAGACATCCGTGCAACCCCATAGTCTCCCTGAACCCACCCTTTCTTTCTGCACGATCGAGCTGGGACGTGGGACAAGCTGCCCGAGCTCTCGGCGCTTCCGATGGGGAGGCTGTGGAATCAGTGAGGAGCAACGGAGCCCCGCCCTCTCCTTTGCAGGTAGCAGCAGCGACGGCGCTGACTTCCTGAAGTCTCTCCTTCCAGAGCAGAGCAGCCCAGCTCCCCGCCGCGCCGTTAGCAGCAGAGGTCTCACCAGAACAGGTGCTGGGTGGAGGTGGGAGGGCAAGAACATGCAATGCAAAGCACAGAGAAGGAAGACGCAAAAAGGGGATCCTGAGTAGGGATGTAAAATCCTGTTTAATTGGTTAGCCGATTATAGGGGGATGGGTAGGCTGGAGCAGCGCCCCCTCCCCACCCCCCGCCTGCAGTCAGGAGCGGCCTGAGGCCGGCTGTGGCAGCTGACGCCCCAGGCAGAAGGCGTGATCGGCGCCCCCACCTGCACGGATGTCAATGGCCGTGACGTAATCACGGGGTGCCCCGGTGCCCCATGACGTCATCATCGGGTGCCCGGGCAGGCGGCGCCCTAGGCAACTGCCTAGTTTGCCTAGCTTCATGGGCCGCCCCTGCCTGCAGTGCACCTGGGCCCGCTGCGGACAGGGGCTGCTTCGGCCAGGCTGGAGCACCCTTGCTTGCGATGGGCTGGAGCGACCCCCTGGGAGGTGCAGGCGATAAAGTGGGCGAAAACACGCCCCGGCTGGGACTCGGCATGCAGAAAAGCCTGTGTGTGTGAAGCTCCCTGGAAGAACTAGCACAATGAGCAGAACTCCTGCCCTTTTCGACATCCCATCAGCTGAACCCTTTAGGCCCACTCCTGGGAAGTCCTGAGCACCTCCCGCTCTCACTGAAGCCTCCTGTGCAGCCCGGACAGCTGTCTCCCACCCCCCAGTGCGCAGCATCCCCTGCCAGAGCATGCCCTGACCTTTATACTCAGCTGCTCACTTCAAGGCTCCTTCCCCCAGGGTCCCCGCCCTGGCATGGCATTGCACAGCTCAAAGCAGGCTGGCTAGTGAGAGGAGCTGCCTTCCCCCCACTTACCAGAATATAACATACACCTCTCCCGTCTCTGGCCCCTTTGAATTTGGCCCTGTAAATTCTTGCCATCTGCAGGCCACTGAGTCACTTTCCTGTCCTCTGAAGAAGTGGGCTGTGCCCACGATGGCTCATGATCCCGTCGACGTGGTTTGTTAGTCGCTGAGGTGCTGCAGGACCATTCGTTGTTTTTCAAGGTTTGGTTTTTTTTACACAAACTGAGTCACACTCATGAACAAATCCACCCGTCAAAACCCAGCCAGACTGGCTCCTGCAGGGCTGTCTCAGCAGAGAGGACGGGGCAGCTTGTGGAGTGCCCTGTCTCAAGGGCGCCCTGGATGTGTGACTGGATTCCTTCTCTGGACAGACCCTTGAATCTGCATCCCATTTTAAAGGCCTGATAGAACTTGATAGATGCCTGATAGAACTTTAAATGCCTGATAGAACTCTCCTTTCCAATCTGTTCCCTCTAGAGCAAGCCTGTGTGCATGCTGATGGGCAGAGCCTTGTGTGGACACAAAATTAGTAGCCACATCCAAATTGGGCTCCGTGGCCGCATCTGCAAACATTGCTCATATCTGCAAATGTGCAGGGGTCTAGATACAAAATTGGCATCTGCATCTCTAGCTGCAAAAATGAATCATGGATATGTGCATCCATATCCATGGAAGCGAGTACCCACCCGCAGTGGGTGAACAGCTGTCTCGGGGAGGCTAGCACCCCCCAGCCCTGCCCCTTCCGCCTTCCACCCTTTCTTGTTCACTGAAGCACAGCCTGCATTGTGGCTGCTGCCCCCTGCCCCCAACCCATTCTGGCTGCTGGCCCTTGTTCCAGACTAACATCCCCTCCCAGTACCAGACGTGCGGCCCCACACACCCCGGAGCACCACACTGTGTGGCCTCAGCCTCCCTGCCCCAAGCACCATGGGGAGGGTGGGCAGCGCGTGACCCCAGCCTCCCCTACCCTGAAGCACAGGGAAGGCACACTGCCCCAGTGTCCCCAGTGGCTTGGCTGAAGCCCAGCGGAAGCATTAGGTGTCCTGGGGGCAGAGTGTGGGCAGGGCCATGCCTGGTGGATTGAGAAGGCAATGCCTTCCCCTGCCTATGATACCCACTGCCCATGTGGATGCCCACTGATATAAAGCAGATACCTGCGGATTTGCAGGGCTTTACAGATAAGGGCAAACATTGGATCTAAGCTCCATTTCCAATGCTGCCAGTCATGCACCAGCATGAAGTTCTCCTAAAACTTCACTTATTTTTGCAAAATGAAGGCGCGAAGTGTGCAGCCCTCTCTGAATCTCAGCCCCCAAGTACAGCACAGCACGTGTGTGCGCTTAAGAACGAACGAAACATCAGGCGATAAGATGCCATGGGGGAAGTGGAAAGAGAGAATAGTTGTGTACGGATTCAGTGTGGCAACCGAGCCTCCAAAAATAATCCCCTTGATTTTCTTCGATTGCTCGCTGCAAGCCTTTCAAAGGGCCTTTGCAAAGAGCGAAGCAGAAGAAATGTTTGATAAGGGGGCATCGAACGCTATAAATCATTCTCGGGTAAGCCAACTTAATTCAAAGCCATGTGAGTTGCTTCAGCTAGGAAGCAAACACGGCTCCTTTCTCCCTGCTTTAATCAACTCAGAGCAAAATAAGTACAAACTGCAAAAAACAGCAATAAAATCCTTGTAAAGAAATTCTCTCTGAAAATCAAAGCTGTAACCATGCGAAGAATCAAGACAACCCATAATATTAACCTGTAACAAGCTGATAATTCAACTAGAATGTGTGGAAATCTGGATACTCCTCTGCTGCAATCCTGCCCCCAAAAGCACCAATTATTTCAAAATCAAAACCCTTTGACACCAAAAGCAACAAAAGTGCCGAGTAAGGCATATTTCAAGGAAACAGCTCTTGCTAGCTGCTGATCTATTAAAGGAATGCATGCCCCCATGCTGATGTAATGGTGTAATGCAGTGGTCAGTCCACCAATATCTGGGCGTCTGGAGTGCTGGGACTGATGTTTGTCACAAATCACAGCCATCTCACTGTTACCTTGTGATCTCTTCTCAGGTATCTAGGGCTTGTCTGTCTATGAAAGTTAATCCAGAATTTGGGTTGGTATGAATTTAAATGGGATTAACTACTCCTGATTAACTCCATGTGGCCTGGTCTATACTAGGACCTTAGTCCGAAATAACCCCCCACCGCCAAGGTCAAATTTGCAGGCAATGCATCCACACTACCAAGCCCATTATTTCGGAATAAGGGGCCGCAGAATTCGAACCCTGTAGTCCTGCTTTTCACAAGGAGCAATGCTATCCCCAAGCTTGTAAGTCCGAAATAACGTTAGTGTGGATGCTCCAGAGCTGCTAATTCCAATTAATTGGCCTCCGGGAGGCCTCCCGCAGCTCCTCAGAGTGCTGCCTGAGACTCTGAGTCCGAGGTAGCGCGTCCACATTCACAGAGCTTGCCTGGAGCTGCAGTTGATGCTTCCCCATAGTGAGGACACGCAAGTTCGAATTTGTAAAACCGGGTGCCCAGATGTTGAACTTAGCAAATTCTAAATAATCTCCTAGTGTAGACATGGCCTTCGTGAATGCTGTTATTCTGGAGTAAGTGTGCCTTAGTCTGAATGCGCTTTATCCTCTTCCAAAGAAGATGTAGATGCACTTTTGGCATGAATTGTGCAAATATGCCTTCCCCTGGCTCTACTCAAAGTAATATTACTTGGCTCTTCTCCTTCAAAGACCTGAACACACTTTACAGATAAGAATTGTGCTTCATAAGAAACCCCCAAGTGTGGGTATTATCCTCATTTCACACATGGGAAAACTGAGACATGTATCGGTTAAGAGACATGCCCAGGGTGACATGTGTAGCCAATAGCAAAGCCAGAAACAGAAGCCCATGCTCCAAGCATCTTATGGTGTGTCCTGTCTCAAGGGTGCCCCTGTGTGTCTGAGTGGATTCCCTCCTCTCTAGACAGAACCTTGATCTGAAGGAAGACTTTTAAATACCCGTTAAAACATTGACAAAGTTTCTGTATCTGATGTAATTAGGGTTTTTACTCACAAGTGGTAACTTTCTTCAGAATCTGACATTTTTGTCTATGATCAAAATTCTCTCTTTTCCCCCCATAAATCTCTTCTGGGTAGATCTGCAGCATGTAGCCAGGTTCAGCATGGACAGCCTTCTTGTTCACATAAATCATGTTCGACAGGCCCATCAAGACTAAACTGACGCTATAAATAGCCCATTTCACAGCTTTATGCACTGCCTGAGTCTTCATATTAATAACCCTCTACTGGATACTGTCATAAGCATCAGTTACACTGGCTTTCTCTGGGATTCTGTGCTCATCCCTCCTCCACTGGGTTTGTTCACAAGACTATAAAATACAGCTTTAAAGGGCAGCACTGATTGTATTACTCTTGATTTATAACCCAGCTAGATAAGACTTACCCAGCATTGCCCAGGGCCTTCAGGGCAAGGGGCTGGTGGTGTGTGGCGGGCGGGGGGAGAGGGGGTGCAGGAGTCAAGGCAGGGCCTTATGAATGTGGGGGAGGGGCGGGGCAAGAGGCTAAGGGCGTGGGGGTGTGAGAGAGTGAGAGTGAGAAGGGGATCCCATCCGGCAGGGCTTTCTCTCCCTTCCTCCCCAGCTGGCAGACACTTTCCCTGCCCCCCAGCTTCTTCCCTCCCTCCCCAACCCCCCTGGCTGCCAGGGACCTTCTGTCTTCCCCTAGTCCCTCTGGCCGCCATGGGCCCTCTGTCTCCCCCAGCTGCCAGGGGCCTTCTGTCTCCCTCATCCCCCTGGACAGCCGCGGCCTTCCCCCCACCCCCAGGTGCTGTGGCCAAGGGCTATGGGGAGAGGTTTGGAGCAGGGCAGGTACTTACCCAGTCTGATTAAAGGCAAGATGGAGGAGCCCAAGCCCTGCTGGCCACTCCCCTTGGCAATGTGGCTGCCCCCATGGACACGCTGCAGGATAGCTCTCCTCTGTGGGCTCACTGCCCCAGCGGCCACTCTCATACTGAGTCCTTCCTCTCTGTGCCCCTCCCTTTCTATGCTATGGAAAACAGTCCCATTCCCAGCACTTCCCATTTTCTTGGCACATCCAAACCCCGACCTTGCTTTAAGTTAGTGATTCCCAACCTTTTTCCAATGGAGGAACCCCTAAAATAATGTTTCATATCCTGAGGAACCGATGAAAACGTTTGCTTGGCCAGAAAAAGTTGACAGCGGGGAGCGCAATTCAATTACTGCTAAATTATTGTCAAGAACATTTATTTGTAAAGAGCTGTTATATATATGTCAGCTTACATTGTAAGACTTTTTTTTTATTTATTTATTCCACGATTTCTCACGGAACCCCTGACGACGGTCTGCGGAACCCCAGGGCTCCACGGAACCCTGGTTGGGAAACATTGAGTTAGGGTAAGAGGAAGCTGCCTGCCAAATTTAGCGGTTCTAGTTCTTACCGTTTAGAAGGAATTCCTGAAGAAATGGACTCGCAGACAGACACACAGACAGACTCACAGACGCACAAATCTCTAAAATATATAGATAGATGTGATGGCAGAGAGGCCTATATCGCAGTCTTCTAAAGTCTTTCCTTGGCATTCAAAATGCCCCCCCTCCCATTTAAAAGACAAGACCTCAGGAGTCCCATCAGACGGTTTATACGATTTTGGTTCCCAAACTTCCTTGCACCGTGACACCTTTCTGACAACAAAAGTTATGATGTGACCCCAGGGTGGGGGACCAAAGCCTGAGCCTACCCTAGGCAGGGGGGCCAGAGCCAAAGCACAAGCCCCACCAACCTAGGAGGTTGTGGGCAAAGCCAGAGCCCAAGGGTTTCAGCACCAGACAGAGGGCCTGTAACCCTGATCCCAGTCCTTATGTTTGGGATTTGGACCATGGACCCCTGCAAATCTAACACCATCTCTGGCTGCCTCATTAAAATGGGGTCCTGACCCACTTTGGGGTCCCAACCAATGTTCCCTCTAATCTTTTCCGTCCACGTGCAGAATAAATTTTATGTGCACTAGGCATGTGTGAATGTGCACCACCAACAGAAACAAATCCCTAGCTGCGGGCACTCTGCTAATCAGCTGGGCAGCATGCGAATCTCCCCTGAGAGGCAGCACAAGCGCACAGCTAACAGGGAACACTGGTCCCACCCCGCAGTTTAAGATTCACTGCCCTAATAGCTAGAGCAGAAGAATGGGCATCAGGACTCCTGGATTTTATTCCCAGAGCTGTCATCCACCATGCAAGGTGAACTCAGCCATTTCAGTCATTTACTCTGGGCCTCCATTTCCCCATCTGTAATAAGACGTGATGCACACCACAGCACAGCCTGCCTGGACCCCTGGGCATGTGCTAGCCAGCACTGGGGTCCATGCCGCCATATCTTCACTGGCACTTTTGGCTATGTGAGCTAGATTAACGCTAATGTGGGTATGTGTGATGGGATGGACTAGGCATAATGGCTCCTACTGGAGGAGGGTGGCCTTGCTGCACCCTGCCCCTGGGAAAAGAGCAGAAGATAGGTCCTCCAGGCAGGCTAGAGTGGCTGCTTCTGCTGCAGCCAATCAGGGCCCAGCAAGCTGGTATAAAGTAGCTGCTGGGCCAGAGCCTGTCAATTCCTTGCTGGAGGTCAACCCAGCCAGACCCAGGGCCTGACTGGGAAGACAGTGGCACCTTGGACAGCTTCGAGTGTGAGCTGGATTTCACACCTGGCTGAAGCCCAGGTCCGCTGACTGAAGACGGGCTGTAGTAGACAAAGGCAACTTGACCCCAAAGTCCTGAGAGAGAGCTGCACGGAGCAGCTTCTTGGGGAAGTGGCCCAGGGAGCGAGGTAGCAGTGGACAGCAGCGACACTGAGGGGGCAACTTCTACTTATGGGGTCCCTGGCCTGGGACCCAGAGGAGTGGGCAGGCCTGGATGCCCCTGCGCACCCTTCCAGCAGCTACAAAAAGGGGGTAAGAAGAAGCTTGGTCCCAGGCAACTGACCAGAAAGGCCATCTGGGACATCTCCACTCCAGACCCTGTCAGAGGGAGGAGCTTGTGGACACAGGCTCTCAGCCACAAAGGGGTATGCGTGTGAGGGTGAGCCCCTTTACGACGTGCCTGCCTGAACTGCAATCACTCCTCCGCGAGCAGCCCAGCCAGACCCTCAGTCTCCGGGGATGTCGACCCAGGACCTTTCATCCACACTGGACGTATCTGCTTAGAAACCACAGGCAGTGGTGTCTTTCTGTTCCACAGGATCATCACAGGATTTGCCTTTGGATCGAGTCTGTCTGCTGTATCTGGCTGATGCTTGATGCTTCCAAGGAAACCACTCCCACTTACGCACACTGCTGAGTGATAACTGGGAAAAGAAAAATTCCTTCCCAGCCCCTGAGATTTTCTTAACTTAGAGCTTGATCACACAAGGTCCTGAGCATTCCCTCCCCTATCCAGTAAAGCGCTTACACACATGCCTAACACTATGCCCGTAAGTAGCTCTCATGCTCACAGTACTCAGCACCTTTATTATTCTCATATACTCGTGTTTCCATAGCTCCAAGACTCACCTGAGATCAGAACCCAAAGCATTAGATGCTGCCCATGAAAACAACAAAGACAGTCTCTGACCCAGGCAGCTTACAGTTGAAATAAACAAGAGAACACAGGGCAGGACAGGAACATGCACGAAGAGACGAAGAGCCTTGTTTAAAGTAATATGGCATCTTAGTGGCAAGACAGGATTAGAACAAATCTAGTCTTCTGACCAGAGCAAGCTGCCTCCCAAGGACGTCAGGCAGGGCGACCATAGGGACGGTGTTCTCATTGCAATAACTAGAAATGGAATTACAGCTCATACAACATTTTCCTGTTCACTCCCATTTGGTTTATAATTTACTGCTGATTCCTTTTTTTATTAGCACAAAGTTCTGCAAAGCCAAGAGCAAATTATCAACATTCGTTTTGCAGAACAACTCCCTGCCTTCCGCCACAAATGAAAATAGCGAAATTATCAAGAAACAACAAGGGCTGCACGGCCAAATTCAGTGTGGATGCACACCCTACGTAAGCCAACTGGAATCAGCATAGATTCAGCCCATATTTCTACTAGAAATGAACTCTCAGTATACAAACCACCACTTGGACAGCCAGCATCTTGCTCTTTATTGATACAAGTTAATCCCGAGGGCCAGACAGATATAGTTCTGGTGAATAATTCAGACTCCTTAGTGATACAACTGGACAGGACTTCACAAATCATCTGGTTTAATTCTGTAAATCAATCAGGTTATCAAAGGGGTTCTTTCCTGCACAATTGTCTGTGATTTCTGGCATGCCTTGAACAATGAGTTTCCACAGGGTCAGAGATTGGGTTAGCATCTGGAGGTCTGGATGCCTCTCTTCACTATCCAGACCTGAAAGTCTCATGGGCAGAGCTGCGTGAATAAGAGAGTCTTCAGTTTGCTGGAAATTCTAAAAAATAACTTTTAAAAAGAATTTTGGATTGAGCCAAAACCAACATTTTTCAAATTTTTTGGCAAATCTAGAAGTTCAAGAAAAAATGGTTTCCTTTCACATGAAATGTTTCACTTGGCTTTTCACCATTTTAAAGTATTTTTGATTTTTTTTTAAATGAAGAGTAATTTTGATCCCCAAAAATCGCAACATTTAATTTTGAAAATATCAAAAATGAAAGTGTTCTTTGCCAGAATTTCCTCTGTTTTTCTTTCAAAACAGATAAAAAATATGTGAATTGTTCTCCTGTTGCCAAATCTGCGTTTTCCCCTATAAAAGAGCATCAGCCAAAAATGTTCTACTCCTGGGAGCCAACATTTTCTGCACCTTCCTGCTTGTATCTGGGCCAGAGATACATGAAAACATCATTTTTCATGTCTATCTACACTTCCCATCTCAGCCAGGACCTAGAAGCAAAAGCCTGGAAAAGTGACTAACCATCTACTATCTGTTCAGATTTAGTCTGAGTTTTTGATTAAGGTCCCAGTTGGTTTTATTTTATCCACACTCTTCATTCATCTGTAGTCCAGAGAGAACCAAGACTCCCCAGTGAAGCTGTCTGCATGGTATCTTGTGGAGAAGAATGGTCAAAACTTCAGAGGAGACCAGCAGTTAACTGGCTGCAGGAACCCATGTGGCATCTGTGCTGGAGATTTCCCTTGATTGCCTGTGAGATACTGAAGGCTCAAAAGCGGAAAAGCGTGATGCCAAAACAGAATATTGTCCCCTGCTAAATACAACCTGCTTGTGGTTTCAAATGGGAGCAAAGCGCAAAGCACAGTTTCACTCTCTATGTCATTGTATTTTATTCCCCCGCCAAAATGTACTTGGAAAGGTACAATTCCTCATGTAATGAACCTCACCTAGCTACACACATCTTCTGCTATTAATAGTTATTTATTTGCACTGCAGTAGCACGCAGGGTAAGTCTAGAGGGCTACCAGAACCCTGAGTCTCCAAGCCAAAGATTCAGGATTGCAAGGCTCAGGCTGGGGTGCTAAAAATAGCCGTGTAGACCTTTGGGCTCAGGGTGGTGCACGTTCCTGCCTCAGGCCAAACATGTACGCGGGTATTTCTAGAGCTCTAGCGCAAGCCCTGCAAGCTTGTAGATCTGGGCTTGAGACTCACCACCCCAGGGTTCTGCTAGCCATGTAGACCGGGGTGGGCAATAATTTTAGATGGAGGGGGCCACATCACTAATTATTGAAGTGGCCCCGGGCCGTCCTGGAAGGGGCAGGGCTTCAGGTGGAAAGGGCGGGGCCAGGACACTTCCATTTTCCTCCGCTCACAGACCGATTGGGCTGGGGCTGGAGGAGCATGTGAAGTCTTTGTCCCTGCCCTCCCCCTGCCTAAAGAGAACTGCTGGCTGTTCTGAACAGTTTCCTCTAGGGACCCACACCCCTGCTCAATCAGGACCTGGGGGCGGGAGGAGCACGGGAAGCCTCTTGCTCCCTGCCCCCACGCTGCAAGGGGCGTGCAGTGCTCAGAGTGGGCCGGTTCACTCTAAGTGCCATGCACCCCTTGCGGTGGGGGGTGGGGGGGGGAAGAGAGCAAGAGACTTCATGCACTTTCCCCATCCCCAGGCCCTGATTGGTCTAGGGATGGGGGAGCATCAGGGCATCCACAGGCCAGATCCACCCACTTGGCAGGCCGGACCCAGCCCACAGAGGCCCCACTGCTCAACCCTGATGTAGACGTATTGTAAGAGCCCCAGTTTTGGACCCGGACCCTGTGGGGCTAAGCAGAGTAGAAACACAAATCAAAAAATGGTTTCTGCCCCAAAGAACTTACAATCTAAGTATACGACGAGAGACAACAGGTGGACGGGTGGGCAGACAGAGACAGTGGAGCTCAAGGAAACAATGAGGCAGTATTGAGCCCTCTGACCACCAGTGGTTTCTGCACACCGGTTCCTAACCGTTATAATTGTTTTGCAGGCATCCCAGTAAAGAATAGCTTTCAGAGGGATGTGAAAAGGGCAAGCTCTGAGGATGCTTACAGGAGCTCATACTAAGCATGAGGGGGAGCATGGGAGAAAGTCTGTAGAGGTGTAACAAGTGGGTGATGGAGTCAGACATCCCTGGTGGAGTGAGGCAGGTGTCAACAACTCAGTCGCAGATGAGAAAAGGTAGGTGGGATGAGGCTAGCCTGCAAGGAGCCTTGAATTGGAAGACACGTAGTTTGGGTCTGATATGTTGGACGAGGAGGTGCCAGTGTATGGTCATCAAGAGAGGGGTGATTCAGTGAAAGCAATGAGCTACGACTAGGATCTTTGCAGCAGCATTCTGTGCAGGGCAAGACTGCCTTTGTCATCGCCAGACAGAAGGATGTTGCAGCAGCTGAGGTGTGAGATCATGAGTGGCTGGACATGTGTTTTACCAGTGTGGATGTGTAGCATGGCAGTGCCCCACGGCCCCAACTTATGGTGGTAGGCACTGTACAAACAAATTACTGAGACAGTCTCTGCCCTGAAGAGCTTACAATCTGGGTATGAGACTGCAGGCAACAGGTGGATAGAAAAGGTGGAGGGAGCACATAGATGACACCCATTCCCATGGTCTCTGAGCTGAGAACACCACCACAAGCAAGTTGTAACTAAGAAGTTCAATAGGTGCATACAAAAAAGCAGCTGAAACAATCCAAGAGCGAGTTCCTTGCAAGAGAGGACACAGCATGCCATCTGCCAGGTCCCGATTCTTTGATGTGCTGCGTCCCCTCATCTTCCACTGAAGCCAATGAGAGCTGTGGTGATGTTATTTGATGTTTCACTGGAAACAGGTTTGAATGGCTGAGGAATAGCAAGCTCTGAATCATGTAACCAGAGACTGGATTCGAAGGCAAACATTACTCTCCCACAATTACTCCGACAGCATCTTAGAGGGAACAGAAAGGCTCTCAAGGAGATCTCGGCGAGCTCAAATATCCAACTAGAAATAAGGAAACCAACACGTGAGCAGATGGATGAATTGTTTAACTTCTAAGCAACATCTGAGCACTGCCCTGAAATAGGAGGCGGTAAGTTGAGCAGACGTCCTTTATCAGAGCTGTGTCCACTAAGGAACATAATGTCCTGGGTCCTGATAGAGAGAGCTCTGCAAATCTGTGGCTACCCACTTTATATCTGTGGATGCGGATCTCCGTGGACTGTTTGTGGATTGCGGATTGGATTCAGATACCAATTTTGTACCCGCGCCGAGCTTAACTCCTGCCATCTTTGTTTTATATTTCAAGGTGCTGGCTGAGTGTTAAAGTCTCCATCCACAACATGAAATTACTCTGATTCTTCTACAGGGACTTGCTTTACCTCCTGATTTCCCTGGAAGAACTTCCCCTAGATGTGAATCCTCTTCCTCATTAAGCGGGAAAAATAGAGAGCTGGGAACTGTTAATTAGCAAGGGTTGGGACACAATCAAAATCGATCTTGAACCTTCCCGGAATGTGAACCTAGCCCTTCCCAATGTTTGAAAAAGTTCAGCAGACTTGGGAAAATCTGTGTGGTCTCTGCACTAGCTGGCTTCGGCTGGTATAGGAAGTGGAAATGTTAGACTCTTATGAAAGAAGCTATTTTTGCAATATCTCCAACCGAACTGTAACTTTAGTTACCAGAAATCTCCTGAGGGCCTCAGGATCCTCTTATGGAAACTGTCACCTGAATTCAAGACCAAAGAAATCCAGAGACATCTGGGCAACCATTCAGACCCTTGGATTTGAAGCAAACCTCCACATTCTTTGAGATGCACCCATCCCCATCATTGCATGATTGGGGAATGGCTCACCTGTCACTTAACCAGTAAATTTGTTATCACCCCTTCTTATAAAGAAGAGTAAGAGAAGAATCAGAAACGTGAGCTTAGCTCAAAGGCCATGACATGATCTGATCTCAGAAGAAATATGACCAGAAGGGAGATAAAGGTCACAAGGTCTATTTCTTGGGAAGCTTTTATCCCTGTTCCCCACCACTCAGTCTCAGGGAACATACTAAACATAAAGAGTTTGCATGACCTAATGGGGTCTAAAATCTTTTGGGATCTAAAAATCTTTTTAAATATAAAAAGCTAAGAGTTGCATTATTCATTTGAGTTAGTTACAGTTTAAGAGGGCTGAGAATAGCAAGAGGGTTTTTAAGCTACTGGAAGGAAATGGGGCATATATTACAGTTTACAAGTATCTCTCCTATTCTTTCATCTCTTACTAAAGATAATGACTGCTCTTGATTTACACCAAAGACTGTAAAACTTCTCCACTGAGAGACCCTGATTTACAGTCCTAAAGCTAGACACAGATTCCTAGGAGCTGCCGTATATTATGAATGACAGTACTTTCCTCCTTTCAAAAGAAAGACATTTTTCATTGCCTTTCCTTCCAGTGCTAAAGACTTCTACTTCAGTGGGCCAAACTAAACAACCAAAGTGAGAAAAGACAGTTTGCTCCGAATGTCTGATTCTTTCTTCATCTAATTCACCAGTTTATGTGCAGGGAATGTCTGTTGTGCAATGAATCAGACAAGCAGGCAATGATTTCCCCAGCTAAGACAGTCTTGATTACAGATATCTCTGGGAGAGAATAAGGCAAATAGTCTTTTTGACAAGAATTCACTTTGCAATGGTCACACCCATTTTGTGCATGTTTCCCAGACATGTTCAACAATAACGTTTGCCGGAAAGCAAATTTCAAGCTTACATATGTGAACATCCACAGAAACCAAACGTGAAATTTATACATAAGGAAATCTGTGTTGGAAGTGTTGCTGGCTCAGCCAATCAGGGAGCAGTACACAGACTTATCTGGCCAATCAAAATTAAGCAACCCAATAGGAATGTAAAGTATCCATCACCAATCCCTGGAGAACAAAAATCTGAAATGATATTTGTTGTTTAAATTTGACAGAGATACCCATTCAGGAGCACTGTCCCCTTTGAAGTTAAAAGGAGGCTAAAGGTGAAGAAATAACTATTTGCAAGCTATTTGCTCAGTTTATGGGATGCTGTATGACACGGACTGTGAAGTTTTGCTGCCAATCATCTTTAAAAATAAAATCCCCCATAAAGGGTAAAAATCTTGAATGGGCAGCATTTATTTGTATTTGACTTCTGTGCGGTGATCCCCTGTCCTCCGTAAACCAAGTCCAATTTGCTCACAACAAAAGAAAAAAGAAACATAGCACAGGAAGTTCTTTTCTGCTAGAATTTGTTGCTAACTTGGCTCATGCATTGTAGCTGTTGCAGGGCCAATGAAATTCAGGCAGAGTCTAAAGGCCAGGTTCTGATATCAGTTACACAGTGGTCCTAATTCTCAAATCACCCAGTGAACAAAGACAACCGTTAAGTCTTAGGCACCACTTACACCCTATTTTGGAGACGTATGTAGGGAATTATGCATTATCTCTCATGAATAGTGATGAATTTTACCCAAGTAATCTGGTTTGGCTGTGTTGTTGTTTAATAAAGCACAGTGTAATGTATTTAGAGGATTCCTCCTCCCTCTTTTCCCTCCCCACTTTGTTGTTCTGTCAACATTCTTTTTCCCTATTTCATTCCTCCGTAACACAGGATATATAATCTTTCAAAATTGCATTTTTTCCTCCTTCATCCATTGCCTGGCACACTGCTTGATTCAACACATGTATTATTAACAAGGGAAGTCAGCTTTTTTTGAGGCAATAAATACACGGATAATATTTTTAAAGCAGGGAATGGTGTATAAATAGTACAGCTAATGTGTTTAGAAATCTAGATTAACATTAAATTTTCTCCCGGAGGCCCACAAAGGGCTGTGATTCTGAGAATTATCCCTTATGTGCTTCTTAGGGACTTCATTAAATGAGAAACACATTAATTTGTTGTGCTTTTGTAATTAACTTATGCTTTCGCCTTTTTTAACACCTCTACAAATTTTAGACTGATCGTTACCATCTTCCATAGATATTATTCACAAAACAGTTATGTCAAATAGAACATTAAGTTTACAAAGTTCCCTCTAAAGTTAGGGAAAGTCAGAAATAAGGTTGTCTGTGTACTTGTAATCTTAATTCAGCCCTCTTGTGCACTGATGGGCTGCATGTGGCCCATCAGGGTTCTATATGTGGCTCACGAGACATTTTGTTTACCATTACCCATGTTCAGCATTGCCAGATTCTGCTGGCTTCCATCCAGGTAGTTTTTCCTATCAGTATTACTAAGGTGTAATACTAAATATAAGTGAGCAGTGTGACACAGCTGCAAAAAAAGCAAACATGATTCTGGGATGCATTAACAGGAGTGTTGTGAGTAAGACACGAGAAGCCATTCTTCTGCTCTGCTCTACGTTGATTAGGCCTCAATTGGAGTATTGTGTCCAGTTCTGGGCACCACATTTCAAGAAAGGTGTGGAGAAATTGGAGAGGGTCCAGAGAAGATCAACAAAAATGATAAAAGGTCTAAAGAACACGAGCTATGAGGCAAGGCTGAAGGAATTGGGCTTGTTTAGTCTGGAAAAGAGAAGACTGACAGGGGACATGATAGCAGTTTTTAGGTATCTAAAAGAGTATCACAGGGAGGAGAGGGGAAAATTTTTCTCCTTGGTCTCTGAGGATAGGACAAGATGCAATGGGCTTTAACTGCAGAAAGGGAGGTTTAGGTTGGACATTAAGAAAAACTTCCTTACTGTCAGGGTGGTTAAACAGTGCAATAAATTGCCTAGAGAGGTTGTGGAATCTCCAACACTGGAGATATTTAAGAGCAGGTTAGACAGACACCTATATAGATGGTACTTGGTCCTGCCATGAGGGCAGGGGACTGGACTTAATGACCTCTCGAGGTCCCTACCACCTCTAGTGTTCTATGATTCTATGATTCTGAGGCGGTACGCACATAAGGGCACGTGTACTGAGATTCGTGCTCATTGCACCCAATCAATGCACCCTACACTTCAGTCGGCACACCCCGCACATTCTACATACACAAGCAGAGTTTGCAAACCTGCCGTATCCGAGGAGAACATCTTAGTTAAAACAATCTTGCAGCCCCCTGAGGTGAAGTCTGCCTCTGGAGACCGGGAGCTGTGAAGACCCTGTGACTGGCTGGCTGAGGGAATGGCAGCACCATGGACAGCTCCGTGTGGGGAGCTCAGTGAGGCTGATGGACACCATGGGATTCTGAGATTCAGGCCTGAGATAAGGGCCAGGAAGCTGTCTCCAGAAGGGGAAGGCCTGGGGACACTGCTCTTTTCTGGAGTGGGGGGCAGACTGAGGGAACGGACTGAAAGACACTTTACAGAGGGCACTGAGATAGGCCCTTTTAAAAGCGTAGCCCGAAAGGGGGTTGTTTGATCGCACACAGGGTATGTGACTCAGCCGGAGGGCTGTGTTGCCAAAGAAGGCTTAACAGAGAGGGAGCAGGCACGCACTCGGCCAGAGGGGGCATTCGTGGGAGGTGAGTGCAGCCCCATTACAACCGCACGCTGTTTAAACCCAGTCAAAAACTTCCCTACCGGCTTTTCTATGGCACTCAGAACTATGATGTTTTAGTGCTTCGCACACACACACTTACCTTCCTGACTCTCCTGTGAGGTGAAAGGGTGCTATTTTACATCTGAGGCGCAGAGAGTGCTTTAGGTGCCCAATTTGAGACCTGGCTTTTCAGAGTCCTCACCATTATATAGCACTTTATTTGTCTGAAGCACAGCTCCGTCAGCTTTCACTTGCCACTGTCCAAGCACTTCTCCGTCAGACCACAAGCCAGACACCCAGAAAATGAGGGACACAGTTAATGGCCACCTGTAAGAAGTCTGGTTTAAGCAATGTGCCCAGCATCGTACAGGAACACTGTGACCAAGGCAGGGATAGAAACCTGTTCTCCATTCAGCTACCTTACACACCAGACCATCCTTTCTCCCCCTGTAGTCTCTGCCACATACACGACATGCCTTTCAGCTTCTGCAAGAAACAAAGCTTCCCACAAAAGCCTCATTCACTACACAGTCCTGACTCATTCCCAGAACGGGTCCAGCCTCTGTGCTGTCTGAGGCAGGGATCCTGGGGATAAAATAGCACATGATCGTCATTTAAAGCGCACCCACCAACGGCACGCTGCCCAGACAATCTTCATTCTGGCATTTCAGAGATTTTAGCTTCTAAAATCTGAGTCGCAATCCAACATGTGCAAATTGAGATTCTTCCCAGGCTTATAACCAGGCTGCTGGAACAATCTGTATCGTGGGGGTGCTGAGAGCCATTGAACCAAACCGCAAAGCCCCTATATGATGGAAACCATTTCAAACCAGGGCTGTGGCAGCCCCCCCCTCCCGGGAGTTCTAGCACCCATGCCTATAACATGGTCAGTCATGGGCAGATTCTCAAGGGGAAGGCAAAAAGCACATCCCTAACAAAAAGGCACCCTCCTGCCAAATTTCAAGGCCCTGTTTGAAATAATTGAGGCTCTGGAGCTTTACAAAGGAAAGGTTAGCTGATTCATAAAGGTTTTTTTATTTTTTTAATTTTTTTGCATTAAAGCAGCATAAGAACATAAGAATGTCCATACTGGGACAGACCAAAGGTCCATCTAGCCCAGTATCCTGTCTTCCAACAGTGGCCAATGCCAGAGGCCCCAAAGGGAGTGAATGGAACAGGTAACCATCTAGTGATCCATCTCCTGTCACTCATTCCCATCTTCTGACAAAAAGAAGCTAGGGACACCATCCCTTCCCATCCTGGCCAATAGCCATTGACGGACCTAGCCTCCATAAATTTATCTAGCTCTTTTAAAAAACCTGTTATACACTTGGACTTCACAACACCCTCTGGCAAGGAGTTCCACAGGTTGACTATGCATTGTGTAAAAAAATACTTCCTTTTGTTTGTTTTAAACCTGCTACCTATTAATTTCTTTTGTGACCCCTTCTAGTTCTTATGTCATGGGAAGTAGTAAATAGCTCTTCAATATTCACTTTTTCCACTCTAGTCATGATTTTCATATCCTCCCTTAGTCAACTCTTTTCCAAGCTGAAAAATCCCAATGCTAAGATATCTTTTTTGAGATGAGGCAACTACATCTGCATGCAGTAGTCAGGATGCAGGTTTAATGGATTAATATAGCTGCAATAAGATATTATCTGTCTTTATTCTCTATCTTAATTATTCCTAGCATTGTTTGCTTTTTTGACTGCCGCTGCACACTGAGTGGATGTTTTCAGAGAACTATCTGCAATGACGCCAAGATCTCTCTCTTGAGCAGTAACAGCTAATTTAGTCAGCAGCATTTTATACCTATAGTTGGGATTATGTTTTCCAGTGTTCCCTATAAGGTGTGCGGCAGCTCAGCTTCACAGGTGATTAATCAGCCCCACCCAGTCAGAGGCTCAGGGCTCATTGCATAGAGCTGATTGACTGGGTGGGACTGATTAATCACCTGTGAAAGCAATTTAGAAGGAATACTGATGTTTTCCAATAGGCATCACTTTGCATTTATCAACATTAAAATTTATCTGCCATTTTGTTGACCAATCACCTAGTTTTGTAAGATGCTTTTTAAACTCTTCACAGTCCACCTTGGACTTAACTATCTTGAGCAGTTTGGTATCATCTGCAAATTTTGTCACCTCACCCCTTTCTCCAGATCATTTATGAACATGTTGAACAGGATTGGTCCCAGTAGAGACCCCTGTGGGACACCACTAGTTACCTCTCTCCCTTCTGAAAACTGACCATTTATTCCTACCCTTTGTTTCCTGTCTTTTAACTAGTTATCAGTTCATGAGAGGACCTTCCCCCTTATTCCATGACAGCTTTAATATTTTTTCCAGCTTCATTCTTGTAAACAGCTGAACCATTCTGGCTCAAAATTACAAAATCCCCCTGAGGTGGGCACATCCATGGCAAATTTCAGATCAAACTGTTAAATTTTGGCAAAGTTATAAGCAGCTCAATGCAGGGCCTTAAACTGGCAAGTGTCAGTCACCCTTAATATTAGATGGTGCTACCAGTCCTACCCATGAAACAAAAGCAGAGCTGACCATGTAGTTCAGATTTGGACAGAATTTTTTTTATGCATTTACTTTATGTAGCTGTCTGTCTGGACTCCCATTCTCTGCTGCTTTGAACTTTGTATCATCTGTTATGCCCGTGGAAAATGAGTCTGAGAATGCTATCCCTTGATGTGAGAGGAGAACTTAGATCAGGTAACTTTTTAAAACCATAGTTTACAGCTACAAATGACCACACAAAGTGCCAGGGTGCAGAGAATCAGGCCTAAATGTTTCCTAAAGATAAAAGTAAATCCCTCCACTTTAATTAATTCACTGACCATTGGCAAATGTAACAGGCTCTTGGATGTATCAGACTTATTGATTGCCTCAATCTGACCCACACCACACAGGCAGCTCAGGGAGGGCTGTGCCTGCTTCTTCAAGTGGAATTTTGTCACTTTTTCACGTTTTACCTGCTCCACAGATGGAATATCGGAAATGTTGCTCCCCAGCGTAAAACAGAGCATTTTCTCTTTAGAGATCGACCCCGCTAAGACCTTGTGAGAACAGACAGTGCAGTAGATCCACTCAAAAGAGCCCACTGCACCTAGTTTATAAATCAACCTACCCAGGCCCCCATCACCATAGTAACTGTGCAGCTCCCAGCCATTAGTGGATTTTGTCATCTCAAAACTCCACCCTGTGGTAGGGAGGCATCATCCCCTGTTGACTCTGGAGGGTTTATACAGGGGTGGGGAACCTTTTTTTCAGTCAGGGCTGAGAGACTCATAGAAGAAATCAGTCAGGGGCCACACACAAGTAAGAATTAGAAAAAAAAACCCACTGCACAGTCCTGATCCCTGACTGAGAAGCAATACCTTCCCCCCCCCAAACAAACAAAAACCACCTCACTGACCTAGTCCCTGACTGAGAAGCAATACCCCTCTCCCCCAAAAAAACCCCCCAAAACCACCTCACTGACCTGGTCTCCTCTCACACAACTTGGGGCACTGGGGCTTCCCTCATGCTCCAGCCCTGTGGTGGGGGGTGCTGAGGCTCTAGGCTTCCCCACAGCAGGGCAAGCTGGTGCTAATGCCCCAGCCCCATGGAAGGGCTGATGAGGCCCAGAGTCTTGATGCAGGGCCTGTCCCTCCATAGGAAGAAGCTCCAAGCCTTTCCGCGGGCCGGATCAAGGTAAGCCAGGGGCCGGATCTGGCCCATGAGCCATTGGTTCCACATCCTTGGTTTTTAGTTTTGGGTAAAGAATAATTTCTTTGTTAAGCATGCTTAATGGAAGGTATCAAACAAAGCTGTAACAGCAGTTGGAGAACGAATCATTGGGTTATTAGGCTTTGCTGTAGTTAAAGGCTTGTGTTATTAATGTTCGGCTGTGTGGGAGTAGTCACACTAAAGGCTGAATTTTAGCTAAAATCTGGTAGGCCCAAGAAGATAATCCCAGGTCACAAATTCCTCCCTCTCATTTCAAGAGACAAACAAGTAACCACAAAAAAGTACAGTATGCCGCAGAATTCTGCAAGAAAAGAATGGGGGGGGGGGGGGGGGGGGAGGCGGGCTTTAGCAATCTGGTTACTAGGCAACTAGATAGTTAGACAATAATAATGTATAGGAATTATTCAGAAACGTGAGATAAGAGTTAATCAATATTCATGATTAAAGTTGTACCTATGGAAAGCTGGAATGCCACATATGGATAAGGGACAGGTATTAACATTGCTGTGTGCATGGAAATTGATTAGATATGGTTGCATATCTGATAACTTACATTAAGAAGGGGGAAAACTTAAAAAAACAACAAGTAGACTGGTAGCACCTTAAAGACTAACAAAACATGTAGATGGTATCATGAGCTTTTGTGGGCACAACCCTCTTCTTCAAATGACTGGAGTATTAGAAATCCAGATCCAAGAATAAATCAGGGAAGGGGGGAGGGGAGGGAGAGAGAAAAAAAGGGGAAAAAAAGGAGGGGGAAAGGAAAGAGAGAAAAAAAGAGACAGTGAGTAGATGGTTCAAATAGTTACAAGAGGCTAAGAACAATTAGCACCTCCATTGTTGGGTTGGTTGGTTTAATCATTAGGATGTGGAAGCTAGTGTGGGGAGCCAGAGGATGTCCTTGTTCATACTATTTGCATAAGAATTAAACTTGTAAATGAAGTTAAATTCAAATCCTTCTCTGAGTATTTGGCTTGTGGAATTGGCCTGTGACTTGGAGATCCATTAATGAGTGTCCAGGCAGATTAACGTGTTCTCCAAAAGGTTTTTGTGTATTGCCTTTTCGGATATCTGATTTGAGTCCATTAATTCTTTCCCATAGAGACTGTACAGTGGCCAGCATGCATGTCAGTGGGGCACTGTTGGCATTTGATGGCTTAGATCACATTAGTGGATGTGCAGTTAAATGAGCCTCTGATTTGGAGGCTGATGTGGTTGGGTCCAGTGATGAGATCGCTTGTGTAGATGTGTGGGCAGAGTTGGCACCGGGGCTGATTGCAGGGGTGTGTTTCTGAATGATTATGATGGAGGTGTGTTGCACGGTTATTGGAAAAAATTTGTTTGAGGTTAGGAGGTTGTCTGTAAGCGAGGATTGGCCTTTCCCCCAAAGGAATAAAATTTGGCTGCCTATTTTTTAATTCATTGGATTCCTGAGACCGTGTAACCCAAATCAGAACCTCCCTTTTGATGAGCTCAACTTGCTTTTCCTACTTTGTATCCAAAGCTCTCCATAAAATTGCAAGAACACACAATGCCAGATCACAATTATGAAAAAACCCTGGAAACTATGTTACTGTACTCCTTATTCTTATCGTTGTGTATATTGATGTATTTATGATTTCAGTTAAATTGGTCTGAATGAACTAAAGCTCAATGTTTGTGTGCACATTGCACCTCAATAAATAATCTGGTAAGTGTAAATATCGGTCTGGCTACATCCCATCTGATAGATGGGGAACCAAGGTGCAGGCTAAGCTCAATGACTTTACACAGGTAAGTCTGTAGCCAAGCTGGGAACTGAGTCCAGTGTGCCAAGACCCAGACTTGTGCTTTACCCAGTAGACCATCCTTCCTCCTCAATATCTTTCTCTGTTGGAAGACAAATGTACTGCCTCAATCACCGTACCTGGATGAAAATGGAAGCTCTGTGTATATGACTGAGTGGAGTAGGCACTGAAGATCCACCAAAAAGGATACTTTTACCCATGACAGAAGAGGCTAGTTATATAGTTAACTCCTACTAGAGATGGGACTCAAATTGCAGTGGCTGATTCAGATTTAGCTCCATGAAGCCAATCCTGCCCCCATTGCTTTTGTTTGACAATCCAAGACAGGAAGGAGTCTGTTCTCCACATCAGATTTGGATTCAGCCCAAGATGGCAAAAATCTCACAAAAGCAGCTGTTCTGGCAGATTGCTATAATTTGGGGGCAGCAACCTCGCAGCAGCTCATGAAATTTCATCACCGTCAATCCAAGCCCTCGTTCAGTCCTAAAACCTGAATCCCTGTCTCAGACCAACACCAGCTCCTTGGCTCGACCCTACGTCACATCAATAGAGTTTGTTATCAGATTCCATTCCTGGGAGTAATGCAAATAGGAGCATTTGTGAGGTGTGTAGTAAGTAAAAGACTTCAAAACAGAAACGGATCCTGGAATGCTGTTTCAAAGTGTCCTGTTAGCTAGCTCGCTACAACAGCTAGATAGATTGATAGGAAAGGACACCGAGAACCACAACAGGCATTTTCCACCTGACACTAGCTAAACTGACAGCCGACACTGAGTACAGTGAGATGAATGTCAGGCAGCAGCAAAGAGATGGCAAACTAACTGGAGCAAGTAGAATGCCCAGAAAAGATGCTCATTCGTATCCATTCAATGGATCCCAGCCCATTGTATACTGGGGGCCTAATTCTGCTCTCAGTTAAGATGGTGTAAATCCAGAGAAGCTCCATTCGTTTCCGTGAAGTTACTCAGATTTACCTCGGTTTCACTCGGAGCAGAATATTGGTGTTTCACAAATTACAGATGTTTGCTCACAGCTGCAGTTCCAGATGGATTCTGCGGTCACACCTAATGGGAACATATACTTGATTTCCTAACCAACCCCCCGGCTATGGCCCACAAGGGGCTGCGTATCCAGGCAGTGGGGTTTCTTACAATGCCCAATGGATAGGAAATTCCCAACACTGTGAAGTCCTTTCCATAGACTTTGGGATCAGTTGCATTTGGGTCCAATCCTGTTCCCACTGATGCTTGTTTCCAATCTCCCTTGTGTCCTGAGCACTTGCTGAGAATTTGGGACTCTGCTGCCTGGAATTAAGTTAAAAAAAAAAAACAATTCGGGGGCAACCTTACAGTGTCTCTTGCCAACTTGTGGGTCACTCATGGGCTTTGGCCTGTAGAGCTGTCAAGCTGGCAACTTTCATCACTGCCAGGCTGTCATTCTTTCAACAGGGACAAAAAACATTCCAGTCAGGAGCTGGTTCTGCGCTCTCCTATCCTGGTGTGAATCCATTAGCTTTAGAGCAGGCATCCCTGCTTTACACTAGGGTAAGCGGGAGGAGAATCGGGTTCTTGGTCAACACAAAGGGATAGTCAGGAAACACCTGCCCGGTACAAAAGAAACGTGAGGTAATGGCCTTGCTGCTAGCCTTACAACAGAGGCTTGTAGCACCTTTGCTTCTTCTTGCCCCATCACCCTCTGCTTCCAAGATGCTTCCTATCACTGGCTTAGAATGACCCCTGCAGGCAAAAATGCAGATTTGGGAAATATCTGCAAACCACAGTCAGACAATCCTGGGGATTAAACAACGGAATTCAAATAAATAACTGTGATTGGCTGCTTCCCCAGGGCTTGGGAGATGTGGGTCTGAGAGCTCATGTCTCCAATGTGTCCTGAGTCTGTTCTTCCCGGACAAAGTAGCAAACAGTAGCAGGGATGCAACTAAGAGGGTAAGGTGCTTCGCAAGTGGCTGACCTCAGAAAACAAAGATTACATCAATCCTGAAGCATGCTGAGTGCTGTCAAACTCTTGTCGGGTTACCAAGAGATGGGCACTCATCTTCCTCGAGGCACTCAAAGCTAGAACTGTTTGGGAATCTTTGAACAAAACATTCTGTCATCGGAAAATGTGGCTCTGTCAAGACAAAAAACTTTTGACAACTCTCCCATTTCACAACCACGTGGGGGGGGGGGGGGGGAAGATTCAAAACGGCTGAAATGCCCATTTCGACGCTTTGGAAAATGAAAAGTTCTGGGGTTTGGAGCCAAATGGCTTTCCATTTAGAAGCGTAAGTTCATTTATCAAATAAAACAAAAGTTGAAATTGAAACTTTTCAAAATTGTCTAACAATGTTTCCATTGACACAATCCAAAAATTCTCTCGGATCTTCAGGACTGACTTTCCGTGACAGTTTGGGATAGGAAATTTTTAAAAAACTCAAAAATGCTTGTGGCAAATGGAAACCGTTTCTTATCGAGCTCTTCTTAGCCCCTTGCAGGATTAAACCTTTTATGCTCCAAATCCCTGGTGTTACCTTGCACCACCATATGAGACTCACAAGCATTGTTGCTATTGCCATACACAAAATTAACCCTTACATGAGCTAGGCTGATTTTGAGAACTTTGCATAAACAGTAGCATGTTTTTAGAGGATGAGTTTAGCAAGCGTATTTCCACCAAGTTGACCATATTAAAACACGAAACCAAAGCACGAACAGTCTCTCGGTACTTTTGCATCACACTCAGAGTGGTCACAGTGGTAGCAAGTTAAGTTGATGCCATCATTAAAGCATGTCCCCCTGTTGAATCTCAAATAGTTTTACCATTTTAATTCTTTGCAAGCCGCATGGGATAGTGATTACAACTTAGATCAGGGATGGGCAATAATTTTTGATGGGGGGCCACGCCAAGATTTTGGTAAGTGGTCAAGAGCTGCACTTTTCTATGGAAGGGGTGATTGGGCTGGGGGTGGGGGCAGTGCACGAAGTCTCCCTCCTCTCCACACCATGGGCATGCAGTGCCTAGAGGGAGCCGCCAGCCTTTTTGAGCAGCCTCGGGTTGCAGCAGGCGGAGAGCCTGCCTCAGGGTCTGAGCAATGTGCGCTGGGTCGGCTCAAAAGGCTGGGTGGGTTGCATTCAGCCCGCGGGCTGTATCCTGCCTAACCCTTGCTGAGATGGTCTCCAGGAATTATGTTGAGTGTCCAAGTCACCCGGGGTCAGGCTGTGAATGACATGGGTGAGTTTCTGCTCAACATTGTGAGTAAGGTGCCCAAGCGGGCGTTTGCTCTGGTAAGATGTCAAGTCATAGATGATTTCCCTCAGTCTTCCCTTGTTATTCTAACACCACTGAAATGCTGCAGTGTAACAAAGGCTTTGTCTATTCGGTTTGTTTTCCTTTCCAAAGCCACTTCCCCAGGTTGCTGATGAATGACTTAACCAGTCCCAGACACACCGGTCTGCGGTAACTTTGGGGAAGTTTGAGTCTGGATCTGAAGTTTCCAGCCAGGACCCCTCTTTAGTGGTGTGAAAGGGGCGTAAGCCAGTAAATATGTCCCTGGTCTGGGATGGCCACTGTGACTCCTAATGTTCTCTTAATCTGAAGCAGACATTATCTAGGGAATCATGCCTTGCTGCGGGCAATCCAGCGATGTGAAGGAGATCACCAGTATACCACCCAGTGCACACAGAGAAGCCATACAAGAAGTCACATCTCTTTACTTCCTGCAAAATGATTATAACACTACATGGCTACCAGGCATAAAATACAGTGCTATAAAATATATAAAACAAAATGAAAAAAAATTATGTAGCACTTTAAAGACTAACAAGATAGTTTATTAGCTGATGAGGTTTTGTGGGGCAGACCCACTTCTTCAGTGGGTCTGCCCCACGAAAGCTCATTACCTAATAAACTATCTTGTTAGTCTTTAAAGTGCTACATAATTTTTTTCCCTTTTGTTTTACCAAGCTCAGACTAACACGGCTACCTCTCTATTACTTTTCATAAAATATGTAGAGAAAGTCAGTTAGGCATTTGTCTCCATTAACAATGTTACAGCAACTAAGGATTGCTGGTTCTGGGTGGACTCTTTCCAAAGAAGCCAATAACAATGATACAGCTTTAAAAAATAAAGAAAGAGAGGGGGGCAGGTTTACACTAGGCAATTAAATCAGTTTATCTAGGACACTCAGGGGTGTGAAAAATCCTCACCCCTGAACAATGCACTTAAACCAATCTCACCCCCAGTGTAGACAGTGAGAAATCGAAGGGAGAATTCTCCCACTCACATAGCTATCACCTCTTGGGGAGGTAGGTTAACTGCACTGAACCCTCAGTGAAGTTGCATCTTTACCGAAGTGAAGATTTTAAGTGTAGATCTGCCCAGAGACTGCACAAGTTTCTGCTCAAATTATTATAATGTCACCAGGGGACCACAGGAGCTGAGGGTATAAGCCCCAAATTCGAGACTGGTAACATCTATGGCAGCAGCAAACCAGCTGGCACCAATTCACAGAGAGGACTTGGGGTACTACCAAGGATGACTATGGCTCTAAGGATGCAAGGCTGTTAGATTTAAAAGAAACAAGATAAAACTAATCACACATATTAGTTGAGAAGCAAACAGCTGACTTGCAATAGTTCTGAGAGTTCTCTTCTGCAGCGGGTAGCAAAAGGTCTGAGTATAAAAACTGAAATCTGTTCTACGCTGTGAGCCAGCTACCTAGACAAGAGAAAAGGGAGACCGATACCACTTGTGTCTCCTCTGGGCTCAGCAGTGAGAGGCAGACCCTGACTACACACATATGTGTGCATGTGCCCATCTGTTAAGGTTTGTTGCTACTGTCAGGAAAAGCCACATTACTGCAAAGACTGACTCAAGAAACGGCTACGGCTTTGCACTAGGCATTTCAGTTTGAATAAGACAGTCGTCCTCTCCGAATATGGGCTGAACTAAGCATTCCTTCTCCATGTAACTAAATCTTTGAAAAAGTGATTAAAATTTTTTCCCTTACCTTTATCTTGACTGAGGCATCTAACGGTGCTTGTATCATCCATATTCCAACCAGACTCAAGTGAAAGAAACACCAGGGGAAGCAAAGAGGACCAAAGCAATGCTCATCACTGAGCCTTTAAAAGCATCCTCTGAAATAATAATAATGCAGGCACATTGGTCTTTAATTCAACATCAGAAAGTTCCGAGGAACCCTTTCTTCTCCCTCTGGATTGTGCCGGCTCATTTTACTCCTCTACACTAAATCGGGAGCCGCTGACAGGTAGAAACCAGCGCAGGAGTTAAATGAATTTTACCAGCCTTTCCCTGCAACTCAAGTGTTCAGCCACCTGGGATAATCGAGTATTAACTCTTTGCTCCCCACTCTCCACTGGGATATGGGAGCCTGTCTCACTTGGTTCCCTCATGACAGTGCCGGGGGAAGGATGGTGGATGCGAGGAAATAAATAAACAGGTAACTGACAGTCATGTTCCCCTAGGATCTGCTTCATTCAGTAGACAGCTGCCACCAATTTCACTTCTCACCAGCGGGAAGTCAGTTCATTTTTTTTTTTTTTTTAATCTTAGAGTTACTTTGGTCTTCGCTGCTTGTTCTGGTGTTTTATGCTTTAGCACCTCCCCTGAGCCAGCTCTGTACCTTACCATCCCTGGAGAGCCTCTCTCCTATTCTGCTAGTTTTCAGAAGGCAAGTGTAGAGTTACTCACAGAGACACGCAAGCTGTCATCTTTGGACTTTTGTCTCGCTTATTTTATTTTTTCATTTTTTGTTAATTTTTTTTGGCAAATCACCCGTTTCTCTCCTTTTGAATTTGCCAGGAAATATTCACTCCAAATGGATGGATACTGGCCAGAGAATGATGCACAGGCTTGCTACTTTGTTTGCAGTGTCCCGAGATGCAATTCACGAGGTGGGCACAAACATCTATGTCCTGGCTAATCTGTAACTAGACCAAATACCTTTGGCCACACTGCTTTATAGTACGTGAACACTTACTGGGCCCACCCCAGAACAGGCTGCCTTTGTGCTAGGTGCTGTACCCATATGCAGAGTGAGACAGTTCTTGTTTCAAAGAGCACACAATCAAATAGACTCAGAGGGGCAGCCGTGTTAGTCTGTAACTTGAAAAGCAGCGAGTAGTCCTGTGGCACCTTAGGCCAGGTCTGCACTGAGGGATAAATTCAAATTAAGAGACACAATGTCAGCTACGTTAATTATGAAGCTAGAGTCGAAGTATCTTAAATCGCATTTTGGCACCATCCACACTGTGAGAGGTCGCTGGGAGCACACTCTCCCTTTGACTTCACCTACTCCTCATAGGAGCAGGACTACCGGTATCAACGGGAGCGCCCTCTCCGTTCGAACTAGCGCATCTTCACTAGACCCACTAATTCGAACCCTGGAAGATCAACTGCGGCAGCTTCGATTTTCTTTGTAGTGCAGTCATGGCCTTAGAGACTAACCAATATATATCTAGTATCATGAGCGCTCGTGAGCAAACCCCACTTCTTCAGATGAGCTGAGGCAAAGGAAGTGCGACCATCTCTGTTTTACAGGGAGAGGAAGTGGCTTGCCCAGAGTCACACAGGAAGTCCACAACAAAGCCAGGAGGAGAAATCCCGTCTCTTTTCCCCCTGTAGGTTTCAACAGGCCCAGAGTTCCTCTTCGCTCCGATCCTGAGTGGGGCTGAGAACTCAGTTTCTATTGATTTCAGGGAGTGAGATGGAGGCCAATTCCTGTGGGTTCTTAGCATCCCCACATATGCACGTCCTTGCAGAATCGAGCCATTCCTTCCCTGGAGGGCTGTGTGGCGTTGCCCTGCTGTGGCACTTCATTGCATTGCAGTGGTGGATGCAAGAAGGTCTGTGAGGTCCTTTGCTTTGAAAGCTGCTCGGGAGTGAGGACTCTATTCAGCCTTGTCAAGTGAGAGGAATGGCACGAAACGCATTCGTATTGCTCTCCATTGTTAGACGCTCATGGCTCGGCTGGGTTTTCAGTCCCTCTCATCTGTCTCAGGCACTCGTCACAGCAGGGTCTGGTTATCACCCCTGGCTGAGACAGGAGACTAGACAGCCCATCGGTCTGTCTAATACGATACGGCAATTCCTACGTGCTGCTCCATCCTCACGCTTGCAACGCTCCCGCTGACATCAGTGCCTGGGTAAGGACTTCGCTCACACCCAGCTGCATGAAAACAGGATCTCTGCTGCTCACGGGTCCCCTAAAGCCACTGGGCCCTCTGAGACACTGCAACCATCTCCACAGCAACCTATCACCATAGGAGCATTTACGACAGGAAGCCTCTGGGACATCTTGCACTCGCACTGCTCAGGGTTTATTTGGTTTCCTATTGTGTCTGTTGGGCCTTTCATAATGGGAGCTTCTCCGGGCAGGGGCCTGCCAACTGCCTTGCCCATTGTATGCATGGAGCACACCCAGGGTCCCATATAAATAATAACTGAGTGTCACTAAAACGGAGGATTATAACTTATATGGAGAAAGAAGCAGCAACAGCTGGGGAAATGCTCAGGCTGCCCCGGTTCGCATATTGGTGACTTGCATACGTTAAAAACCACAGCAGGCGAAATGCTGACCAATGCAGCCGATCCCTATGCAGAATGCCCCGCAAAGTTTTTCAAGAGATGTAATTACACAATGCGAGTGATTCGGGGGTTTGCAAGTGATTCGGGGAGATTTAAGGAGAAAAAGGAACATCCCTCCTGAACGCTCCTCACAACAACAGAGGAGCAGAATATATCTCCCTTACTCATCACTTGTCCTGCTGGGTTGGTAAATGGGTTGCTATTATCAGATGCTGGTCCCCGACAAGGGTAAGGCAAGAACAGAAGGCGGTTTTGCTGTTTAAACATGAAGTATGGCAGCCTTATGCTGTCTGGAAGCCCAGGTCACCTTTCTATCTTGCTGAAGGAGAAAAGATGGGTCCCATTCAGCTTCTTGGAGGGGGATCTTTCAGATGTCAAGGTCCCGCATAAGTAACTCAAGTTAGCTAACACAGCTAGCAGGAGAGACATGGTGGGGGAAGCATTATCTTTTATTGGACCCCCACCCTTTGTCTCTCCAGTATCCTGGGACCCACACTGCAACTAGCTAACACAAGTCCGTTATATGGCATGTGGCACTTTCATGTTCCCAGAACTCATGAAGGAAACTCAACCCCACAGAAGGACGCTTAGATTTTTGAAGCAAGATGTTGATAAAAACAAGCACTCGGGCAGAAACGTTTCATCCTGTGAAGCTTCCAGATTTCCATGGAGGCTTAAAAGGATTTCTCTTTTATTCTGTTTTCAAAGTTTCCAAGAAAGCCAACATCAAATGATGCCAGTTTAATGAAGTTATTAATGAGTGTGATCTTAACAAACACAAATGAAGATCCTAATTCCTCGGAGCAGAAAGTGGATGGAGTTTTGATCTGATTTTTGGACATGTACAAAAGTATTTCTGTGTCAATATGCTGCTTGATCTTGCTGGCTGCCCCATGGCTGAGTTTATTTGCCTAGATATGGATAAACTTACAACACAGCTTTTCCTCTCTCATTGTGTTTTCCTTTGCCTCTGAATTGTGTAAGACTCTTTGTTATGTTGTCTGGGGGAAGGGAGAACAATCCATAATGAACATCCAAAGTTCTTTCTGGGCATTAAAGCTCCTAGAGCACTTTTGGGACGAATCAGATGGTAATTGAATAACCTTGGCTAAAAGTCTACGCTTGCAGTTGTGAAGAGTGTGGCACAGCAGTTGTCTGCGAGCCCGCTGCTCTCCACACCTTAGGAAGCTGCATTCTGGCAGGGGCTGAAGTATGTCCTGTCTAGATAGAGAGTGTGTGAAATGCCTTGGGATAAAAGGTGCTCTCTAAGGGTGCGTCTACACAGCAAAGTTACTACGGAATAACGGCCATTATTCTGAAATAACTATGCGAGCATCTATATAGCAAAAGTGTTATTTCGAAATAATTTCAAAATAATGGGAGGCTTATTCCGACTTCTGTAAACCTTATTCTACGAAGAATAATGCCTATTCCAAAATAGTTATTTTTCAGAATAGAGGCTGTGCAGATGCTCCACTTCGGCTATTTCGAAATAGCCCCTCACCGGGGCCATTCTAAGTTATCCCTCCCCAGTGCCTCCTGGAGCTCTAAATCGAGATAGCACGTCTACATTAGGGAAACCTGCCTCAGACTAATTTTGAGGCTTCCCTGCAGTGTAGACATGCTATTTCGAAATAAACTATTTCAGAATAGCTATTCCGGAATAGCTGATTTCAAAATAAATGTGCAATGTAGACATAGCTTCAGGGCTAGGCTGTGACTCAGACTGTCCACCCCTGCAGTGCTCTTGGAAAGGCTACCAAGACTTTGGCAGGGCTGACAAGAGAGGGACACAGAGGGTGGGAGAGACAGCTCCACCCATGTAAAAATAAGTAGGGCTACTTGCCTGCCTGCTCCCTTCCTGGAGGAAGTGGGCAGGGAGAGGACAGGAAGGGGTAGGAAAACCACCGGAGTAAACTGAGTCAACACATGGGCACAAGGCCAGGGGCCACCGATGAATGATTGCTCCCCTTAGCAGGGGAGGTGCAGGGCCAGAGTTGCGGCTCTCGGGGGTGTCTTCAACGCACAGCACCTCTGGGGCGCCTACAGAAAGGTGTTGCCCTCAGTGCCTTGTTATGCTGCACAAGTTTGCTCAGAGAAAAATCAAGACACCAGCTCCAAATCTCTCAGGCTAATTTGCTCTCTGGTGAGCATCTAATTCCAAACTCATCATGGTTTGCTGCTTTCCTGGGGGATGGCTCGTTTCTAAATGGTAACATCTAACCTATGAGGACATTGCATCTTCAGAATAAATACCGGGTTATTACAGATCTACATATAAATACTCAAAAAGCTGCAGGGAGAGGGTTTATTTCTCTTTGCCACCATATGGTTATAGAAGGGTCCTGCAGTTTGAATGTCTCACAAAACATGGGAATGTTTTGCAGGCAAAGAGAAACAGGCTGCCCTATAATGATCATTCTTCAAGTGAAGATGCCCTCCATGGATGGCAAGATGACGGCTGTAAGCATGGGAGATTTAGGCATGAAGAGCCCAATCCATTCTCCCTGGATCTCAATAAGGCCTGGTCTACACTACAATAGAAGGTCGAATTAATATACACAACTCCAGCTACATTAATTACTTAGCTGGAGTTTCCATACCTTAAATCGCGCTTCCATGCCACCCACACAGTGGGAGGCCAACGGCAGCAAATGCTCCTATTGGCTTCCCTTACTGCTCGTGAGGAGCAGGAGTACCGGTGCCGATGGGGGGCGCCCTCTGAGTTTGATTTAGCTGGTTTTCACTAGACCTGCTAAATCAAACCCCAGAAGATCGGCCGTGGCAGCATCGATCTTCCGCATAGCGAAGACGTGGCCTAGGAGTCTACCCGCTGTCTTTGAATCAGGCTCAAAGAAATAACATAGGGCAGTGGGTGGACAGGGGCTGGCAGCTGCTTTTGGAGGATGCCTACCTCACAAAGCACCATGCTTAGCAGAACACAAGGCTGAGCTGCCAAGATACCTTCCGCATCTGTCCAGCCCCGCTGGACAGGGAGGAGGGGTGGCACGATGCATGGTCTTGCCCTATTTGCATTCTCCTTCCTGTCCACTCTGTGGGTCCATGACAGGCCCCACCCTCATCCTTTTGTGCACAGGGGTTTGAATCTTGGACAGGTGAACACAGAGTCCTAGCACCCTTCTCTCCTTTCACAGCCATGCAAGCACAATCTACCCCTGACTGTCTGGACTGGCTTGTGCCTGTAATGAGACTAGAGTACACTGAACTATAACCCACTGAGGGCCTGATCCCACGTTCTACTGACACCCAACGGCAAATCTCCCATTGACTTCAAAGGCCTTGCAGTGTTCCTGGCCATACTGCAGAAGACCCCGTGCTGCAAACCAATCTATAACAGCCCAGAAAGAGCTCCAGATTTCAGAGCGGGATGTTGGAGTGCAGTTCTGTTCTGGTTGCTTAGAGGCCATCGCAACCTCTGATGAGCATGGTTTCCTCCTTCCACCTCACACTATTCACCCTGGCCTTCCGATACTGCTCTGGCCTCCGGAACTAAAGGGAGTGCAAATGAGTCATTCAAAGACCTCCTTCTGTTTTTCACTGGAACCCCACTGACACATCAGAAATTAAATTCTAGATGTAAAGTCTCGAACGATGTCCTTGGGAGTAAGCTAAGCAAAAAAAGACGGAGAAAGCAATCCGAGGAGACACGGCCTGACGCAAACAAATGATGTACACCACTGCAAAGCAACTGCTCAGAGGAGGTGCCAAATACCTTGCAGAAATTTTAATATGAGATTATGAAGCAGAGAAAGAATTAAGCTCTGAGTTCATCAGCACTTAATGGCTGCCATGCAAACAGGTGTCAAGCAAATAATGTTTAAGCTTCCTATAAACTCCGACACATTCAGAATTCACCACATGGACTTTCTCTGGCTCACTAAATATCTTTCACCAACAAATCCAAAGTCCTCTCCATTTGCCTCAAACCTTCTATCGTCATTTACACCTCTGCCAAGGGAGGTTAGTTAGAGGCAGCCACTATGTTATGGTAGCATTTTGCACACATGAACGTGACAACACAAGGAGCCTCAGGCCCAAAGCATTTCCTGAAAACCAGTTTGTAATGTGAAACTGGCTCCTTCCAGGTCAGGATCTCAAAGCATCACAAGAACATACGAACGGCCATACTGGGTCAGACCAACAGTCCATCTAGCCCAGTATCCTGTCTGCCAACAGTGGCCAATACTAGATGCCCCAGAGGGAAGAAACACAACAGGTAATCCTCATGTGATTCCTTCCCTGTCACCCTTTTCTAGACAAACAGAGGCTAGAGACACCATTCCTACCCATCTTGGCTAATAGCCATTGATGGACCTAACCTCCATTAATCTATCTAGCTCTTTTTTGAACCCTGTTGAAGTCCTAGCCTTCACCACATCCTCTGGCAAGGAGTTCCAGAGGTTGACTGCATGATCGTACCAATGTTGTCTAATTAAGCCACTGGAACTAAATCTAGACCTCAGCAGGTGGCAGGCCAATGCTATGGGAGTTCAATATGCAGAGGTGCAAAGACTGCTCTCCATCTCCTCTTCATGAAAAGTGCAGATTTTTCAAAGGATGCTAGCCGTACTGCCCAGTGACCCTTGCTGATCACATCACCCACCATAACTTTTGCTGTTTTAATAAGCAACAGTCTCGTGTGCACATCCGGCAGGACTTTAGCTTGTGTGCTCTTATTCTCTTATAGGGATGGATTCCCTCCCTGTATCCTGCGATCCAGTTTCTGAGCCTACAGATCTCAGACCCACTTCAGTGTGTTTGGTTAAACAGCCACTTGATAAGAAAATTATAGGCCAGCTCTTGGGAGACAAAAGCCTTCCCTCCCACCTCAACGGATCCTGGAGGGAAGCGATTACATGACAGGAGGTATGTTTAGATGAGTGGGTCCCTGAGGGAGGTTTGTGGATGCTTTTTTGAAAGACTAAGCAAAGAACAAACAGAGGATTAAGATGGGCTTTCCCCCATCAGCTCAGATCGGCTTTGCAATCCAGGTTGCCAGCCCTGAGGTCTTTTTACAGGAGCACAGGTTAATACAATCTCTGGCTTATTGTTTTAAGAGTATAGTTTCTTTTATATAGATCTTTTTAAAAATCAGATGTTTTTAGTATCTGTATGATTCTCTTCCTTCTTCCTTCCTTTCTTTTCTTTCGGACTTTTATAGAATCTGGAATTATTTTTACAGGGCAAGAATGGGACAATTTTTCAAGGAACAACTTGGAAAGTCAGGTCCCTAGTGCAGTTGGGAACTTTTGTCTCCTGTCTTAGACCCTGCCCAGGATTCGATTAGGATAAAGCTTTGCCTATTCCCACGAGACAAGCTTCATCCTCAGAAAGAGCTGGATGATTTTCTGACCATTAAATATAGCTGTGGCTAAAAATAAGGGCCACCAAATACCCATCAATAAACTCAATATCCCCAAGGCCCTAGTAGGAACATAGATGGATCTGGTGAGAGAATACCTCAAACACAGTGGCACATGCTGGAGTCCTGATGTAAAAAGTAGGCAGCTGACTCACGGAAGGAAGGAAGGAAGGAAGAAATTCTCTAATGTGTGATGGTGACAAATAAATGAGGTGACTTGGGGAGGGGCAGAAGAGTCAAGTGGGAGGGTGGAGGGAGGGAGGGGTGGGGCCAGAACTGGAAGAGAAGAGGCGGAGCCAGATCCTCTTCCAGCAACGCTGCCTGGAATGCTGCCCAGTACAGAGTAGCAGCTTCTGGGGACAGTGACCGAGTGAGCTGGAAGGGTCCCCCACCAGATGTTCCATGTCAGCTCCTGTCCCCAGAAGTCAAAGCTCAAGTTGCCACTGCCCCCTCCCCAGGCTGGATCTCACAGCCAGCTAGTGCTGGGCACCCTGCACGCTGGGGTTAGAAGCTCCAACTTGCTGAGCCAAGCCCAGGGGGGAGGCAGCAGACAGACTCCCAGGCAGCTGCTGTGTTGCACCAGGCAGCATCCGGGAGCAGCTCTGGGGCTTGGCTGCTAGGAGAGCAGTCAAATATACCGGGGTAGCTGGTACGGAGGGAACACAGAGCCTTCCCCTCCCCAGTAACATGGGCTGGGGTGGAAATGGGGCGAGAACAAATCCTCCCCTTTAGCTGGTGCCCCTCCAGCAAGACGGGCACCAGTCGTCTATCATTGATGTTACGTTCTGCCCTCGTCCCTGCACAGAATACAAAACCAAACCAACATCTGCAGAATTTAGATTAAATAATATCTCCACTGCTGCCAGTCCAGAGCCACACAACTGACATAAAGAGAGAGATTATGTCTTTTATGCCAGTCCCTGTGATTAAGGCATCTCATTTAGAAATGGCAGGCTATATTTTATATTAATATGCTTAAAATTCTGTTGCTGTCAATGTTCTTCCTGGGTATTTAAGCTATGTCTTGCCTTTGAAGGTAAAATGCCACCAATTAATCATCATTGGCTGCTGGATGAGTGAGTGGTTTACAAAATGGGTGGGGAAATAAACCGTGTCATCGGGAAAGATAACCTGTTCAGCTCATGAGGATTTTCATTTCCAGTGTTCCATCTTCCTTTAGGGGGACGTCCCCAGGGCAGGATAAAAAGCCTGCACAGAGAAAACCACAGTCTGCACAAGAAGGACCAAGTCCTGCTGCTCTCACGACCAACAGTATTCGGGACTCTTTGAGGAGAAAAATATGGCAGTGTAAGGTTGGCGGGATTCGGTCCTATCTAAATAACTGCTCCGATAGGGCTAGTTCAGCGGTTTTCAAAAACATTTTCTCATGACCCAGTTGAAGAAAATTGTCAATGCTGCAACCCAAAATAATTTGACTAAAGTGTAGGCTCTGGAGTAGGACTGAGGATGAGAGCTTCGGCTTTGGGGGCAGGGCAGGGCTGGGGCAGGAGGGGCTTACCTCAAGTGGCTTCCTGTCAGTGGTGCAGCGGGGGAGCTAAGGCAACTTCCTGCCTCTCCTGGCACTGCAGGCCATGCTGTACCCAGAGGCAGCCAGCAGCAGGTTCTCAGCCAATGGGAGTGCGGAGCTAGTGCTCAGAGCGGGGGCAGTGCATGGAGTCCTGTGCACTCTTTTGCCCCCCACTTTCATCTAGGAGCCGGGCCTGCTGCCAGACGCTTCTGGGGTGCAGCGCAGTCTGCAGTGCCAGGTTGCTGCCTTAGTTCCTCCACTGGTCACCTGATCCCCTGCAGCAATGAGACCCAGCGCCCGGCATCCCACTGCCCAGTGCTGGGCCACAACCCATCGTTTGAAAACCTCTGGGCTAGACTGATGGTCAAATTCTGACCCTCCAGTCCAGCCCAGCCCTCACATGCCACCCTGGCAGCTTCTGGGGACTGTCTCATAAAGAAGACACAATGGGCTCTGGGGGAACAACCCCAGCAGAGGAGCAGTGTGGGCCTGGTGTGTGCAGCCCCAGGAAGTCACCCCGGAATAGTGGTATGGTAGAATAGGGTTGGAATGGGGCATAAACTGTAGATTAGTCCATTGGGGAGATTAGCCTGTGAGGAGCTTAACAGCCTCCTTTGCTTCTGGAAGGAAAAGACAGAATCCACCCCACTGCCTTTGCTCAGTGGCTGGCTGTGCACACAGCCCCAGAGGGTCTCCGGAAAGGAATTATATAATGCTGAATGATCCAATTACTACCCTTCGGCGCCAAGGGGAAGAAGGATGCTACAGCCCCTTACAAAGAGCAGATTATTCAGCTGCTCAGCAAGGTTCACGTGGGGAGAACTGGGTGTACTTCCCTCTCCCTCACATGCAGACCTTCTACATGGAGAACTCTCCGGCACTGTCCAGAGGTCTGCGGTGCTCCCTCCAAGTCCCAGTCACCGTCTAGCCTTGCAAGATTCCCGGCTCATACGGGACTGCCATACGGGGCAGAAAGTTTGTAGTTTAGTTTCTTTGGGAGGAGCTAGATCTGTCCGTTAGAGCTGGAAGCAATGGCTTTACAGAGAGGCTATGTCTACACTACAGGGTTTTTGTGCAAAAACGGCCATTTTTGAGCAAAAACCTGCGGAGCGTTCACACCTCAAGCAGGTTTTTGCACTAGAAAATTTACAGTAGATTGTCAGAAGACAGGGCTTTTTGCGCAAGAATTATTCCTCTTTCTATGAGGAATAAGCCTTTTTGCGCAAGAGCTCTTGTGCAAAAAGGCGTGTGTGGATGGACAACAGGGGTTTCTTGCGCAAGAAACCCCATCAGAAAAAGCACAGGTGCTCTGATGGCCATTCTGTTAATGGCAATCAGAGCTTTCTTGCGCAAGGGTGTCCATGCAGTGTGGGCGCTCTCTTGCGCAAAAGCGCATTGCAAAGTGTGGACGCGCTTTTGCACAAGAAGTTTTTGCAGATCTCTTCTGCAAAAAGCTTCTTGCGCAAAAAGCTTGCAGTGTAGACGTAGCCAGAGTGACCTGAAAAATGGCAGCCAGCACCGGTATGCAGATGCGGAATCCGTCCCACAGAACAGAGAAAGTGCTGTGAGCATCACCCGCTGGGACTTGATGTCTCCTGATGTCAATGTACCTTTGGTCACCTTCCTACGGGGGAGAGCTTTCCACCTGGGCAGCCTTTTCTGAACCAGGGCTAACTTCAGCTGGCTTGCCTGGCTCTGCATTGAGCTTTGTAGCCATCACCGTTTATTTATTTTTCCTCGCAGGGGGGCCTGAACTAGATTCCATTCAAATATATAGTCAGCGATGGATTTCAGGGTTGGTTCCTGCGTTGACTGCTCATCCGAACCGCAGAGGGATACAAAGGGACAAGAATCATTTGTCCCCTTGCAAGAAGCAGGCTGGGGAAGCTGAAGCTTTGTGGATGGCTGCACTCCAGTGACTGAGCAAACAGCGTGTGACGGGTGTTAGTCCTGTTGCTTTAATGCACTGCTGGAAGGGGCTCAGCTAGGAAGGTGATATGCATCGGACACACCTACAGAGAACAGAATAGAACGCAGCAGACTTCTCCTCCAATTGCCCCGACTCGCATCATTCGGAACCTTTCCCTGCGGCTGCCTGGTAAAACAACCCCCCTTTCCCACAGAGAGTCTTTGAGCACGCGGCTGTCAGCTGACAGTGGGAATGATCCACGGGAGATCATGAGTCCGCGAGATCTTGCACAGCAGCGACAATGGCCCATGTGTTGAATTGTAGCATTCCAGCCTGGACAGCCCTTATCTGGTCTAACACCACAGAGCAAGCTGCAGATGCATCCTCCGCCGGGCAGAGAGCAGGGCAAGCTGTCTAGCTTGCACCCCACATTTAGTCTGCCTTGATAATACCTGCAGGACACAGCACCAGGTCTGCAGATGCTAGCTGTGAAATAGTGTATCTGCCTGTGTCACCCACACACCTAGTGGGTGGTGCACTATCGCATGTAGTGGCACCAAGACCACTTACGGAAAGAACAGCGAGTCTGCTCCACAGCGTTAGCTGAGAGTCAGCTGGCTTTTAGCTCATGCGATAGAGGCTCATGCACTAAGATCCAGAGGTCCCAGATTCAATTCTGCCTGTGGGCATGGCAGCTGCCGAAGTATCCTGAAACACTGAGATCCTCCAGTAGGAGGCACCAGACAGGGGCAAACACTGGATTAGAAGCTGCCCCAGGCAATACTACAGATCGATCTAGGCTGGACGAGGGGCAAGGGCAGACAGATGGGAGACAGAGCTGATTTTCACCACCCTGCTGGTGACAATGTGACTTGGCTCCGGGTCCTGTTGGGATATTCTTCAGTTCCCCGGCACGACATCCAGCATAATTCTGCATGTGCTTGTATTCCTGCTCATTTACCACGCTTGGCCCTAGCAAACCTTGGGTTTCCTGGAGAGGATGTGGCCAAGTGGTTTTACTTCATGCAATCTTGCAGGGCAAGAGTTTTATCCTGGAGCTTGAGCAGCAGAGAGCTTCCCAGCAGCATTCCTTTTTCTCATGAATCCAGGGAGCCCCGGACATCTAGCTAGAAAGGAAATTTCCACACCTGCTGCTGTGCTGACTTGTCCAGAGACACAGATGAATCTTGAGGGCTTTCTAGGCCTTGTCCCTTGCTGGTGTGAACACATTGTCTTCCACCACTATCCCCCAGGGACTTGCGGCTGCAACCCTGTTCTTTCCCCCGTCTCCTCCTCTGCCTCCCCACAGGGTGGCTGGGGTTCCAAAGTATTGCTCTGTGATGCTGGAGAGCAACTCAGCAAAGATGGAACAGAACAGGCCCAGAGCTCATCCTGGTGTCGGCTGCGTGTGAAGAGCGAGGACCCATCCCACCCAACACGCGTCTGCCGTGGTCTCAGAGGCTACCTCCAAAAACCTCCACTCACCCTGAATCCTGAGCCGGGGCTGCAGAATCACGTGTTTCTGCCTGTGACTCACAGTGTGACTCGGTGATCTAACACGTCTCCCGTGCTGCAGCATAGGATGCTACTCCTGCTTTCTGGGCCCATAGGTCACCCCCACATGTACTCCGTTTGGGGCATGCTGTCCATCTTCATTGCCCCCCACACTCAGTCCAGATGGCAGGCCCTGGGACACGCTCCCCTTTGCACAACAGCTCCATGTGGGGAGAAGTGTCAGACAACAGCAAGGGCACAGCCCAGGCGGCAGCAGAGACAGAGGCAGGAATTTCAATTGCCATCATTCTTCCCGTCTTTCAAACCAGCCAAGCAGGGCACTTCATCTTCTCGAAGAGTGACGGGACTCCGCAGCCCAAGGTGAGGGGCGCGGGGAGCAAAGGCAGCAGCTGTCAGTACAAACACCAGAGACGGGGAAGAAGAATCCACTGACTTTGTGCCTGCCAGACACGTGTACACTCTCTGTTCTGAGGCTGAAAGACATGGCTCCATAGCTGATGCACAGCATCTCCTTTGTTTGCAACACCACAGCCATTCTCTCGGCAACTGTGGCCTCAACACCCGTTCTGATATTCACTGGTGTGTGTTCCAGGTCCCTCGCTCTGCCTAATGCACACAGGATGAGAACTCCCTGCAGTTCTCAGCTAGAGAGCCATGGTGGCTCTTTTGCTCTAGCAGTTCAAAATGTCATCTCCAGAGCCATTTCTTTGACAGCTACACAGTCCAGAGGTCGAACTGGAGTCCCTCCAGAGCTAAAAGCATGGGCTATGCTCACTAGGTGGCACAAGAACAGACTCAGCTCTTCTGTGGAGCAGGGACTTGTGACTCAAACTGGGTAGCATGAGCACCTGTCTATCTATTCCCCTACATGCCTTTAGCACTTTCCACCCAAAGGCTCCCAAAGTGCAGTGCAAGCTGGCATGACCCCCAGTCCAGCACGAGTTTCTGCCATTCGGTCCCATGCTCAGGGTCCCAGTTTGCACAACTGTCCTGCCTCAACTGGCAGAAATCATTCCCCAACCTGCAATGCTGCCACCTCTGGAGCTAAATGCGGCAGCTGTTTGATGGAGCACAAGAACACCTCCCTCCCCACCCCACCCCCCGGTTAGGACAGAAAGTGGAGAACGCCATATTGACTCTTCGTGGGATTGTTCAAAAGAGCTTCAGGGAAATTAGACGCCTCGCTCCCACAGAAAGCTGCTGGATCCTACCCCAGCCCTCACAATCCATGGCATCACTTCAAAACCCTTTTGTGAGCTGACTTGGTTTGGCACCTGTGGGTGTCACAAAGTCCCCCCTCACCAATGGTGCCTTTGTTCCCATAGTTACGAGTGTACTTTGGGGGGGAGGGGAGAAGCAGAGGGCAGCTAAAAAAAATAGCACAAAATACATAAGCAAAACACAGGGCAGCAACAAAACATGCGAGGAATGGGGAGATTCCGAAAAAGGGTTTCATTGCTAAATGGCTAGGAAATGCTGTGATACGACCCCAGGAGGAATGCACTCGGCCCAGCAACCTGCAGCACCCCCCCGGGTTCATCTGTTTGCTCACCTGAGAGTCAGTTTACAAGCTGCCAATGAATGTACACATTTGCAGCACTGAGCCTGGCGGAGCAATGTGCCCTGTGATACAGCATGGCAGCACCGGACGTCCCATGCAAAATCGCCGTGACTTTTCTGCTTCTAGATAAGGGATTTCTTCTGCTTTTGCTGTAGTGCTCCCCTCCCCCCCAGTTCTGCTGTTGCATGGGGAGCACACAGCGACACATGCCAGGGACATAAAACCAACCTAGGAAAGAAGGTGGTTACACAGCAAGAAGGATGTGACCTCGCTAGAATTTCCAGCGATTGGAAACTGACCTGGGAAGGTGTGACGGACCGGGCCAGGTCTGGGCATGGATGAGGGCGTCCGCTTAGGGCGAAATGCTCAAACTCAGGGCTCCTTACAGCCCCAGACTGGAGACCTTCCCAAATAGGCCACAAACCAGTCACACCGAGCGCTTCAGTTTCCAATCTGGCCAGCCAGAAGCCTCACAAGCAAAACCCTTCTGACACCCCAGCTCTTCCTGTGCCCCAATCAGCCCCAGGCCTAATACACAAGTGAGGGTTATAGAACCCAATCTCACCTACCCCGAACGGATTCTTCCAGTCCCAAGAAACCAGCCACAGGTCCCAATCAATTTACACTCTGCATCTTACCCACAAGATCATGCTGAGCCACTCCTTTAGAATCTAAAATCTAAAGGTTTATTACTAAAAGAAAGAAAAGCATGAGTAAGGTAGTTAAAGGATAATATATTACATGCATCAAATCACCCAGTTCTCGATACAGGCTCTTAGCAGAGTTGTTTTAAACTGCTATCTTAAAAGTCTCTGGTGTACATCCTATGTCAGGATGGGTCCACGGTTCTTTCCGGCTCATTGTTCCCTGCAAGGCTGCCTCTGGGATCAGGAGCTGAACTCAAAGACCAAGAAGGAGGGTGCCACATGGCACTTATATACCTCCCCTGGCATCTTCCTGGCCAGAACAGGTCACTGTAGGTCACATGGTCCAACAACCTATCCCTGTGTCCCATGCTGGCAGCCCTTCTGCCCTGGCTGGTTTGCAGGTATCAGTCACATTCCTGAGGTGTGTCTCTGGCACTTAGAGATCTATTGTCTCTGGAGCCTCACTAATTAGCATAGCCACTGGCTGAACAGTCTTTGCCCATTGCTCTGCCTCAGACAGAGAACCTGCCAGCGTCCATACAGAGTACATGTTTATGACTCCACATACAGACATTATACAAGTACAGGAATAGCATATACAGAATCAGTAGAACAGAAGCTTTCATGTGACACCTCACATGGCCCCCCTTTGTATACACTTTGGGGCAAATACTCCCCCCCCCCATGGGTGCAGCAGTGATTTGGCTGCTCCCCTTAAAATCCAGTAACGTGACAGAAGGACAGGGTCCTGAGAGTCAGGAAGAGGAAGCTGAGCTGAGCACATGACGGATGGCTGGTTTATGATCACAGGGGCCTGTGGCATGTACCGACCACTCAAACTCATCAGGTCCACTGGAGACTTTGCCTTGTTCTCACGGAGCCCTTGGTGCCTCATCTTCCTTCCTGCCCCTCTCCCCTGCTTCTCTCTCCTGCCTGATCAAGTGAGTGGCCAGAGAGAAGGCAGGTGGCAGCACAGTAACACAAGCATGTCCTAATTCCGGAGCAGCCTCGGCAGGTCCCTGCAACGCTCCGTCTCGTGGGTTAGTTACCCCCGTGGGCATCCCACAAGGGGCTGCAGCATCTCACTGCTCATTCCCAAATGGCTCCAGAAGACAGCTCCTACTGTCTGGCTCTCTCCTTCCCGTGCTCTGTCCGAATTACTCTCCAGCCATCTCCGCCCACTTGCCACAAGGTCCCCCATCCCTTCCTCATGTGCCCTCTTGACAGCACCTCTACAATAAAGCCCTGATTCACCTTTGGGCTGGCTGGGGAGTACCTCCGCCCTGCAATTCAGGCCACATTGCAGTCAATGGGAATCTTTCCATTGACTTCAGTAGGCTTTGGAGCCGGCCATTTCTAAAAATGTTTGTTTGGGATGGGGGTAGGAAAGAGGTCAGAGCAGAAGGATGAAGGGGGGGGGGGTAAAATGCAGAGCTCCACCTCTTGCTGATGACTTCATTCAGGAAACGGGCAGTGAGGGTTACTGGCTGGCAGATGGCACTGAGAATCAGAACTCCTGAGGTTTCATTCCTAGCTCTGCCAATGCTTCCCCATTAGAACCTGGGCAAGTCACTTAAAATCTTTGCACATCTTCTGAAAATGTGGACATTGTGTTACCTATCAGTGTGAGGCTGAATGTATTGCTCTGGGTACATGCAAAGCACTGTGGGATATGCTGAGAGGTGGTGTTCTACGAGCCAATTTCTGCCTTCGCATAAGCATGTGCAAGTCCCATTGATCTTACCTGGAAAAGCATGTGCATAGCTGAGGGCAGAAAGCAACCCGATAAGGGACATGCATTAGCACCCCTCCCAACACAGAGCTAGCCAAAGGGGATGACACATTCTTCTCCTTCAAGAAATCCTACCCAGAAACCTCCCAATGAATCTATCTCCAGAAATGTAACCAGCTGAGCCCCAGGGACCTGCAAGCGGCAGAGGACTGGGTCGGACCGCCGATGGGACGAGACCTCCAGGACTCCTAGCTCCTGTCCTCATCCACCCAGGTACCGGCTGAGGGGAGAAGGGAAGTGGCCCAGGGGTTGGTGGGGCTGGTAAAGGCCCAAGGCCGGGCGTGCTGGGCCGGAGCCCCGCCGAGCCGTAGCAGCCCACACTGCTGCTCCTAGGCCCTGGGCCGGGCGCAGTGGAGTGGGCCTGCGCCTCTGCCACCCACCCAACTATCTCCGCCCAGATCCGGCACCCCAATCCCCAGCCCCAGATCACAGTCCCCTAGCTCACAACCCAAATCCCTGCACCAGGTCACAATCCAACCCATTGCACCCCAGTCTAGTGCCCCAGGTCACAACTGGCTCCTTCACCCAAACTCCTTCTGCACCCAAACTCTATCCCAGACCACACACCTCCTCCATTAGAATCATGAGGAGTGCAGCCCTCAAACACTGTCCAAATTCTTGGAGTGCCCCCCCCCCCATCAAAAATTATTGCCAGCCCCTAATCTAGATGCTGCCAGCAGTGCTAGGCAATAACCGTCTCTCATAGGGAAGCTTTGAATATGTATTGAGGCAAAGGATGATCACAGACAGCAGCATCCTGTTCTTCTGCTAGTTTCACAGCAAACAAAGGCAGGGAGGGGTTCTCAATGCAATTATTGATTTTTCATATGAATTCGTGATGTTTAAATACAGAAATCCCATTTGGAATAAAATAAGGCAGAGGGCTTTTCTCCTCCTTGGAAGCCAGCTCTCCCAGAGCTCATATTTTAACTCCTTTGCTGGGGGGAGCCAAGAAATCTACTGATGCACCCCATGTACCCTGGACAAGAGAAAAGGAAGGGGACAGAGGCTGCTTCTAACACACAGCACCCCCTACTGGTCCAACTGCAAATTGTCATGGGTGTCTGCTCAGGCATTTAACCAGTATTCAGTAGCAGCCCCTTGATTTTGCATGTGCGTCCCAGAGCTGTGGGCACCGTGGGCACCATCACCCAGTGGGCCCACGTGTACATACGGGGGTGGTAATTTCTGACAGTAGTCTGGCGGGCAGGCTGAGCCCAGTACACAAGCTGTGAGGTTATTCAAGGCAGCAGGTGGCCAGGGACCAAGATGTAGGGATGGGGCAAGTCATACAGGGAAGGAATCAAAGTCACTGGAGCAGTTACAGCCACAGCAGAACCCCTGGATATTAGCTCGTGACAGTGGCAAAGGGGTCCCCTCTACCAGAAAGCTTTACTAGTGGAAAGTCAGCGCTTGGAACACAAGTGCAGACAAACGAGGGGATTCCAGCCCCAACCTCAGCTGTGCCCCCGGGGTCAGAGATTGCCCATCCACTGCCCAACTGGAACTCTTGATGCTCAGAGGTAACCAGCACGTTCAAGCAGCATGTGTATTGTGGCGTAACTAAGCTGTGGTCCCATTGGACAGACTGCAGGAGAACGTTGCATCTGGGGATCCCCCACCTCCCGGTGAGGGGCTCTGTGAGCGGCTCAGGTTCTGATCAGTTTGGCTTCACAAGCTGCTTGTGAGGTGGTCAAGTCACATCCGACCCACAAGGCAGCTGAGGGGGGACAGGGCCCAAAGGGATTACAGTCTGTGTCACCCTTGCTCACTAGCTCCTTTTCATTGAGGGGTGCAGGGGGTATGGGCTCTGGGCTGGGGGTGCAGGCTCTGGAGTAGGGCCAGAAATGAGGAGTTAAGGGTGTGGGAGGGGGCTCTGGGAGGGAGTTTGTGTACAGGAGGGGGTGAGGCACGTGGGCTGTGGGCAGTGCTTACCTCAGGTGACTCCTGGGTGTGGCTGGCATGTCCGTCTGGTTCCTAGGCACACGGGTGACCTTGGGGGCTCTGTGCAGTGACCTCACTCAGAGGCTCCATCCCTGCAGCTCTCATTGATCGTAGTTCCTGGCCAATGAGAGCTGCAGAGCAGGTGCTGGGGGAGGAGGCAGCCCACGGAGCTCCAATGGCCACCCTTAGGCCTAGGAGCTGGAGGGACACATCGCCACTTCCGGGGGCTGCACAGAGCCAGGTATGGAGCCCGCCAGCTCCTTTTAATGACTCAGTCAGTCGTGCTGACAGGAGCCACCCGGGCCCCTTTTCAACTAGGCGGCTCCAGTCAAAAACCAGACACCTGGCAACCCTACTTCCTGGGCCTCCACAGAGGCCTCTGCCTGAAGATCCCTCACCTCCAAATAGCGCCCACCTTTCCTGCCTGCTCACTGCCCAAGAGCCCTGCTCAGACAGGGGATGGGGATGTGCTGCATGATGGGCAACACCTCCCACGGGGTCACAGTGCCTATGTTCTACATGCCCTGCCGATCTGGGAGAACTGCCGGGACCCAGCGCCCAATCAAAGTCCAGGGATCCTTTTAGGGCTTTATGCAGGACTGAAGGGAAATGAGGAGCACTGCCCTTCCAACCCCCAACCCCACAGCGCCTCTCATCAGCCGGCTGCATGGGGTCGGGCTCCTCGGCACTAGCAGAAGCAGATATGACCATGGGGCCCCCGATTTCTTCACAGAAATGAGCACCAGCAGAATGCACCGACCCCAGCTCTCCTTTGCACTATGGTGAGATGAGGATCCTCTGCTTTATCCTTCAGACTTTGGGAAACTCAGGAGACTTGCACATAACATTTAATGAAGGGGGGTCACATTTTTTTTGTAAATAAAATCAGGAGATATTCCACCGCATGAACCCGATATTGCATTTCCGAGGCTTCTGGTTCTGGCCTCTATTCCACATAAACCTCCAAGGAAACAATTCTTAATAACCTGCCAAGCTAAAATATGATTCATTGCACCAACCAAATTTTGCCTCCGACTTCACCCGCTGCTGCTCCTGCCACTTAGGAAGCAAAGGAGATGAGCTGGGGACATTTACAAATTGCTGGGCCAACGTGCAAGTGCTATAAAACATTTGCTTATCAGATAGTTAGGTGAAGGGGCATGCAGGACTTGGGGACATGTTATGAAAACGCAGCCACAAAAATTCCTTGGGGAGCCTGGGGAGAGTGAACTATCAGTTAGCACATAGGACTTGAAGTCAGGGTTCTTGCTTCCAGGAAGAAGCGTGAGCTAGTATTTCAAGCAACGCAGAGATGGAGTCGGCGTTCTATTCCTGACTCAGCGGCTTCACCTACACACTGCCTGGAAAAGGAGGTTACAAACACTAACCTACTTCTCCCGAAAGAGGAAATTCATTCTTTTGAAAATGCTTTGAAATTCTTATATGTAAGGGACATAGATGGGGGAAAGAATGATTTTACCAGTACTTAACAAAACCCAATTACTTGGCTCTTTACTCCTGCTAATCTGAAGCTAATTAAAATTAATAAATACACATTTTGGAAAACAACGCACCATGGAATTACTTAACAAAAATAATATTTATCCTGCAAGAGAAGAGAAGTCAATTCACTTCTTGGCAAATGAAGACATTCATGTTTAATTACTATCAAGTAGTAACACGACAACCAATCACTCCTATAATGGCTTGATTCTTTTATGACTGTTAAAAGAATCTCAGCTGCTAATTCTATGTAATTGTGATTGTTTTTTCCCCACGGGTTCTCTTCTTTCCAAGAAATATCCACCGACTTCGCTGTCTGTATTTGCACTTTGGTAAAGCAGAGCAGAGCCCAAAGAACTGGGCATGGCCCCCAAAGAAGAGTGGAGATCAAAGAACTGGAGGCAGGGCCTCCAAATCACAGTCAAAGCTAAAGAAACCACCCGCTTGCTGCAGATTGCAGCCTTATACACCTAACTCAGTAACTGCTGCTGATCCCCTGGGCTTCTCCCCGATGCTGGCAAAATGGAAGGCTCACTTACCACGTTCTCCCTGGTCTCCAGGTGCCAGCCATGCTCAGAGGATTCCTCCGAGGAGGCTAATGCAGGATTAACCCAAATGGCACTGTTTATACAATTACTAGTTCTCTTTTGGACTCCATGGTACTATTTTGGCATCACATCTCATCATCCAAAGCCTACTTGCCTTTTTAGAACACGGGAAAATGAAAAGATTATTTGAGTCTAGGGATGTTAAATTTAGATTAACAGGCTTATCGAAGAGTCGATGCAATTTGCATCGACTATTCGATTGGTCAATAAGGGCGCCTCCGCCTTTGAAGTGTAGCAACAGCCCAGGGCTGACCCCGGGCTCTATGCAGCATTGCTGCTTTGAAACGCCACGTGCAGGCTGGGGCCAGCGATAGTCAACTAGTGTGTTGACTAGCCGATAAGCATTTGCTTATCGGCTAGTCGACTAGTCGTTCACATCCCTACTTGAGTCTCCAATAAAGCGGACCAAAACAGTTGCCCTTTGTATTGCTACCTATCAAGAGGATCCTGACTACTTAAGAAAATGCAAAGACTGACCTACCCTGGAATTAAAGTTACCAAAAATATAGAAAAACTTAAAAAACAACAAATAGTCTAGCAGCATCTTGAAGACTAACAAAACATGTAGATGGTATCATGAGCTTTCGTGGGCACAGCCCACTTCTTCAGATGACTGGAGTTTTGAAGTGCGTTGTGCTCACAACAGCTCATGATACCATCTACATGTTTTGTTAATTTTTAAGGTGCTGTAAGACTATTCATTGTTTTTTTTAGTTTTTCCAGTTACAGACTAATTTGGCTATCCTTCTGAAGCTCTCAAAAATATAGAGTACCATGAGCTTTCATGGGCAAAACCCACTTCCTCAGACGCCACTGATTGTCTCAGAGATGGAGTCTATCTCCACAAGATTACAGACATTTTAATCACTTCTGGGTCTTAGACTGGACAACAGTGAAAACCCATGTTAACAGGAACTAAGCACTAACCACTAGCTCTGACCAATGCTTTTCATGGGCTTTCTGCAGAGAAATGGTGAGCAAGCTAAAAACCCAGCTACGTGGAGAACAGCATAGTTGGGTTTTTTGCAATGAAATTATCCCTATGATAGAAAAATCACAGTCAAAGCATATCCAAGCAATCTGTTTGCCCAACCTAACCATTTCCTTGAAAGTGCCTGTCAAATCTATCACTGCCTGCAAGCCGCTACCTGCCTTTGTCATTTGCGAGGACAGAGGTAAAATGCTGTGACATGTTACCCTGAGATTAAATTGGCTTCAAATAACACCGTGATGTCGGGAGTTCATTGGCAATGTCTTCTGCCTCATTCACACAGATAAAATAAGATCACTTGGCACTGCCCCATTGTCCATGGCCTTCTGCTTTTATCAGAGATGGATAAGGAGTGAGACTGAAGCTAGTCACGTGGTTCTCAAAGTGTGGTCTGCCACCGTCTTGTAGGCGAACAGTGGGCTCCGAGCTCATCCTCCCCCTGCAAGTGAAGAGCCTGCACTGGCACTCCAGCCCTGCCCCCCTTCATCCTGCTGTGGGGGCAGGGGAAGGAGAGTCTTGTGGGCCCGATCCAGCTTGTGGGGGAAGGAAGTGGCTCCATGCGCTGCTGCTTCCTCTCCCTGCCCCCTAAGCTGGGGAATACCAGTGTAGGAAACTGCTCATCTGGAGGCTTTTCCTGCTGCTCCCATTGGCCGGAATCACGGCCACTCAGAGCAGTGGGAGGTGGTGCCTGGGAATGGCAGGAGGCACAGAGCCAGGTAAACGCCCCCCAGACCCACCCCACTCTTGCACCCTCCCCTCCTGCCAAGACCCCCCACCCTCAACCCGCTCCTGCTCCCAACCTCCCAGCCAGGAGGTGGTTGGCTGGTGGTCTGCAGGAAGGTCTGCGTTGAGTGGGGAGGGCCACTGGCCAAAATGTTTGAGAACCACTGGCCTTGTCCAACGACTACAGAAGGGCTTGAGTGCAGGAATGATGAGCTTGTCATGATGGCACAGTCTTGGGACTAGACCATTTAGGTTCAGGTCCTGGCTCTGTTGCAGGTTCCCATCGCTAGGGCTCCACTGTGAGCAGCAGCCTGTGGCACTGAGGCTCAGAGCCCGGGCTGACCAAACGAGACTCAGGGGGCTTGCGCTAAGGTGCTAGAAATAGCTGTGGCGACATTAGAGCTGTGGTTGGCCCTTGGGCTCTGAAGCCTAGGAACTGGCATTCCTGTGCACAATTATCCTCAGCTCCAATGGATACTGGCCACTGAAACAGCCAACCCATAAACCTCCTGTGTTTTCCTGTCTGCGGCATACACCTGAATCTGCCTGCACAGAAGTAGGTCACATTGTTTTTACCACCACCCCCACCTCCCTCAGTGGCTATCGGCAGCACAAATTACCATCTCCCTAAACGCCTCCATAGTAGGCTGCAGATCTGCCGTGAGTGTATATTTGAAGCCACCTCCCCTCCCCCCGGTAATACAAACTGCTGCTGCCTCAGAGCAATAAGACTTTCCCAAAAACAAAGGCACAGCTTATGAGTAGGGGGGATGTAAGAGTTTAACCGTATAAACGAGTTGATGCGTATCGGTTTCCATTATCGTCAAACTCTTCGCCAGTGTGCAACGGTCCTGGCTGCTGGCCGCGCTCCTGGGGAGCTGGATGTCGCCCCATGCTGCAGGCTCTGCAGTGTAAAGTTTAGCCTCCAGCACAGCTGGCTCCTGGGGAGCAGGGCCAGCAGCCAGGAGCTGTTACGCACCAGGAGCCTGCTTAAGCAGGGTCCCATCACTAAGGCATGGGGCAATAGCTGGCTCCCCGGAAGCATGGCCTGCAGACAGAAGCTGTTGTGCGTAAGCCAGCTCCCAGTGTGCACCAGCTCTGGCGGCCAGCCCTGCTCCCGGGGAGCCAGCTGCCACCCTGCACTGCACACTGCAGTGCAAGCTTTATACTGCAGAGCCTGCAGTGTGTGTAATCATTAGGATTTTAAAGGTTACACACTTATTTTTATTAACCATTTTTACTTCCCTAGTTTTGACAAACACATTGTACGCAAGAGAGTTTCCAGACCATGAGAATTGGTTTCTTTTTTAATTCATATTTACCATAGGCAGACCATTGAGCACAAGAGCCGAGATTTCAGATTCACACTCCTAAATTTGCTGAGTGATGTATGAATATGTGCCCATCATTTGAGGCATTTCTGCAGATCTTTCACAATCGGATTACTTTGGAGGGTGTCAATAACAAAGGGCCTGAGTAAAGATTAACAGAAGGTATCTCTTTCACTCAGGGTACGTCTACACTGCACCCAAAGCTTGAAATAAGCTACGCAATTTGAGCTACACCAATTGTGTAGCCTCTTTCAAGTTAACTTTGAAATAGTTTATTTCTAAATTTGGCACAGTCTACACTGCACCACATTTCAAAATAAAGCGCTATTCCAAAATGTCCCTTACGCCTCGTGGAACGAGGTTTACAGGGACATCAGAATAGTGAGCCTGTTATATTTTGAAATAACGGGCACGCTCAAAAGACACAGAATAGCTTTTTTTGGAATACTTCCGGTGTCCGAAATAGCACTGTAGTGTAGACATAGCCGCAGTAGGCAGGACTAAAGAAAATGTCTCAAAGGTGAACTGAGGGCAATGTAGAAAAAGGCACAACAGTAAGAGGAAGGCAGTCCTCGACTCAAACCACCAGAGGTTCATCTTTCATGTCCTGACATCCAGACTTTCGTATCTCATCGAGGCTAACTTATTTATTTAATTTGCATCAACGCAACCTAAATTCCAGAGTAAGTTAGCCCATGAGACTAACTAGATTATCTGTCACGCCAGATGGATGAGGACGGGAAAAAAGAGAGCCATAAAAAAGTCAAAACATTGCAGATTTGGGACACAAAGAGGATAGTGGAAAAATTGATCAAACAGGACAGGTGCATGCAAAGGTGCTTACAGCAGGGATGTGTATTGCTGGGCTGTTGAAAGCAATGCCTCAGAACTCGTTAGCATGCCCAGCTTTTCTTCACAAACACATAAAAAAACAGGTTATAGACAGAACTGCTCAGCCCTGCTCCTTTTCCAAAGGTCACCTGTGGAAGGGTCACAAAAATCTCTCAGGTGCATTTCATGTGCTGATGAGGAATTAGTTTGAATTAAACACTGGTGCACCCATGCCTCAAAATGAGAAGCAAAGTCAAAGTCTCAGCCCACATCCAGAACTGAATTTTGCCACTCAAGCTACTCTCAGAGCTCAGCTTTGATACCACTTATCAGACCTCTTCAGCGCTTGTGGTCCGATTTTCAGAGGCCTCACCTCTGAAGAGATTTAGGCTCAACAGCTCTGAATACTAGGGTTTAAAGCAGGGCTACTCAACTTTGGAAGCCCCGGGGGCCACAATGATACTCAAACACATGCCAAGGGCCGCAATTTAAGTGTGGTTGCATCTACATGAAAATATATATGCAAATATATGCAAATAGCTTCTTTCACACTGATGTGCACGAATACAAAGCACTTCCCACAATGCCCCGGCGCTCCCGGCACCTCCTCTTTGGGGGCTAGAAACACTGACACCCTGTACCCGTCTGTTCAATCCAGCCTGTCCGCTTGTGTCTTTCAATGCTCACCCCGCCTGGGGTTGAAGCCAATCTCGAACTACCTTAGATGAGAATCATACCTAATCTGGGGGACAGATTATCGCATAGTTGTTTGCTGCAGCTCTAACGCATTCTTTTGAAACATCGGGCACTGGTGGAAAGATGGTATTGGCGCAGGTGGACTAGTTGCAATGTCTACATTTCCTATGCTATGTCACATGGCAGTAAAGATTCTGCTCTAATGTACATCAGCAGTAACTCCACTGAAATCTATGGCCTTGTGCATTGATTTAATGCTTCCAAATGTCACTGATACACTATGGCTGTGATGGGCTTCTATAAACAATAGAAATGCTGACAAGGAAATATTAATAGAATAACAGAACTGGAATGAAACTCGAGAGGGCATCAAGTCCAGTCCCCTGCACTCATGTCAGGACCAAGCACCATTCTAGGTCATCCTTGACAGGCATTTGCCTAACCTGCTCTAATAAATCTCCAATAATGGAGATTCCACAACCTCCCTAAGCAATTTAATAACCACCCTGAGAGTCCAGTATCCTGCCCTCATGGCAGGATCAAGCACCATCTAGATCATGGGTTCCCAAACTGAGGTGTGCCCCCCTGGGGGTGCATGAAGAAATTCCAGGGGGGGCATGAGGCAACCCACCCCACCCCCCATCAAGTTTTGCTGCCCCGGTCAGGTTTTTTTTTTCCTCAACAAGTTTTGCTGCTATTTTGGGAGGCGCATGAGGGTTTCTCAAAAATCAAAAAGGGGGTATGATGCTGAAAGTTTAGGAACCACTGATCTAGATCATCTCTGATAGGTGTCTATCCAACCTGCTCTTAAATATCTCCAGTGATGGAGATTCCACAACCTCCCTAGGCAATTTATTCCAGTGCTTAACCACCCTGATAGTTGGGAAGTTTTTCCTAATGTCCAACCTAAACCTCCCATGCTGCAATTTAAGCCCATTGCTTCTTGTCCTATCATCAGAGGATAAGGAGAACAATTTTTCTCCCGTCTCCTTATAACAATCTTTTAGGTATTTGAAAGCTGTTGTGTCCTCTCACAGTCGTCTCTTTTGCAGACTAAACAACCCCATTTTTTCAATCTTCCCTTACAAATCATATTTTCTAAACCTCTCTTTGTTAGTGGGGGGGGGGGACTTTTTCTGATTTCTCCACATTTTTCCTGAAATGACTGGATACAGAACTGGACAGAATACTCCAGCCGAGGCCTAAACAGCGCAGAGTAGAACAGAAGAATGACTTCTCGTGTCTTGCTTACAACACTCCTGTTAATACATCCCGGACTGATGTTTGCTTTTTTTTTGCAACAGTGTCACACTGTTGACTGTTAAGGAATAGCTTCTTGCTATGCTGGCTTTGCGGGCTGATGGTATACTCACAACAGATATCCAGAACCAGCCCAGTATAAGCTCCTACAACTTCAGTGAAGGCAGTGGAATGGGACTGGCTTATACTAGAGATGAATGTGGCCCGCAACCGTGGTGTAGCTGAGCAATCAAGCCAGAAATGCCTATTAAAATAGCACTGTTTACGGAATCATGCTCAGACCCCTGCCTGAGTTATTGTTCCAGTTTATGCCTGGGAAGAGATACAGCCAGCAGCAGAATTTTCATGGCTCTCCTGTTTCCATGTGCTGGTACTAGTCGAGAGAGACCACGAGAGATGAACTGGGCTATTTCTACTTTGAAGTACCATCAGAGGTAAGGGAAGTCTTGTCCTGAAGAGATTGAGGAGGTCTTTATTACATTCACAGCTCTGTTACAGACCCCCTGAGGACTTTGAGTAAGTCCTTTAACGCTGAACACTTCCTGTAACAGAGGTCTAATCATCCTTCCCTAGCTCACAGCTGTGTTAGAAAGCTTGTCAAGCGCTGAACCTTAAAGGGGTGTTGCTTTGGAAATTTCTGGGATGAAAGCAGTCCTGTCAGCTCTTGAAATTTCATTGCAATACTTGTCTTTTACTTAAAGCCCCTGCTCCTGGAGTCATGTGGTATAGGAGTGTCCACTTTCCCTGAAGAAAGTAAGATTCCAGCCTTCTGGATGCAGAGAAAACCTTGAAAACACAAAGCAAATGTAACCTAAAGGCCCCAAAAGGGAGGTAAATAAAAACATTCTCTCTCTCTCTCTCTATATATATATAAATCTCTCATTTTTCCACAGTTGGGCTTGGCAATAGTTTACAGAATATGTTAACTATTATTATTGCTGTTGTATGTTAATATCATTCATAAATAACAATCAACGTTAGCACATTAACTTTAATCCCTGCCAATTAATGTTAATTGCTACATACAGTTACGTATTTTGGGCAGTAAAACAGCTGAATCTAAGGAGCAAAGGGGTTTCTGAATTCCTTGATTTGACAGGCAACAGCTGAATTCAAAATGGTATATAATGGGTTGTGCACAAGTAAAAATCTAAATGTGGTACAAAAATGACAAGATCTAGTACAAGACTGGGGTAGATTCTGCTTACACTAAAGGCGTTGCATGCAGGAATTCTGATGAGATTTTTTTCCTGCCTCTTTCAGTGTTACAAAAGTTTATATCCCGTCACATGGTAAATGTCCGTATCTACTGATTTCTGTGAGTATAGTCCCACAGTATATAAAACCTGCATACAATACAGTTTGAACCTGGATCAGACTTAAGATGTTAGTGGAGGGATAAAATGGGCTAGACAGTTTCTCACACAGGTCGCTGGGACAGTTTAATTTCCTGGATTTAGTCAGCATATAAAGCATACTCTAATCCTAGAAATTAGTGAGCAATAGTTTCCAAACAGTGTTAATTCTAGACGTCTCAAAGGGGTAGCCATGTTAGTCTGTATCTGCAAAAACAATGAGGAGTCCTGTGGCACCTTAGAGCTTGTCTACACTACAGAGAAGACTGAAGCTGCTGCAGTTGATCTTCCGGAGTTCGAATTAATGGGTCTAGTGAAGACACTAGAGGGCATTAATGGGTCTAATTCGAACTGAGAGGGCACTCCCTTCGGCACCAGTAGTCCTGCTCCTACGAGAATTAAGGGAAGTCAAAGGGGGCGTGTGCTTCTGTCAACCTCCCGCTGTGTGGACAGCGCCAAAATTCGATTTAAAGTACTTAGACTCCAGCTACGAAATTAACACAGCTGGAGTTGCGTATCTTAATTCAAGTTTATCCCCTGGTGTAGACCTAGCCTTAGAGACTAACAGACGTATTAGGGCATACACTTTTGTGGGAAAAACCCACTTCATCAGATGAACTGGAGTGGAGTTTACAGAGGCAGGAGTATATATAAAGACAACAAAAGAAAGAGAGTATTTGGTTAGCCTCGTTTACACAAGTACTCTCTTTCTTTTGTTGTCCTTATATATAACCATGCCTCTGTAAACGCCACTCCAATTCATCTGATAAAGTGTGTTATGCCCACAAAAGCTTATGCCCTAATAAATCTGTGAATCCTAGAAGTGATCACTAAAAATATAGCAACTCTTCTTTACCCAAAGCCACCTTTTCCCACCCCTGAAGTTTTCTTTGTCTCGTTCCCATTAATAAGAGAAATGCATGATTTCTTTCCAGCTCATGAATGTAGCTTCTGAGTGAATCAAATGGACATTCCAGACTGGAGCTCAACAGAATGTAACAGTCATGTCCCAGTTGGTGGCTGATCTACATGCAGGATAAGAAACTTCTACTGGTGCCAGTTAGTAAATGAAGTTGCCCCTTTAGCTCAAACAACAAAGGTGAATGCTCCTGATGCTGAAGCTCTCAGATTCTATTTGGACTGATAATTTTATAATGTGATGATTTTGTAATGTGTTTTCTTCCTACACATAGTCTGAAAGGGACTCCAGAGAGTGTTATCATTGATCTCCTAGAATGCAGACTCATTCATTGAATAACAGGGAAATATTCTTCACAGTCTTCATGAATGCACATTATTAGATTTCTGGTCATTATTTATCCATCCTCTAGCACTGACACATTGGGAAACTCAGACCCTTCATTACAGCTTAGCCCCTAAGCCAGCACTTATCAACAATTTGTGACATTGTGGCAGGTGCTGTGTGTGTGTGTGTGGGGGGGGTGTACCTCAGTTTCCCCCCACCCCTTGCAGCTCTCTCCAAATGAGTGGGAGAGGCCAAGCATGACTCACTGTGGAAGTATGTCAGTGTCTCACCTCCTAGGGACCAGGTGACAAAAGATTCACCTTTGGTCTGGGAGCAGGACAACGGAGGAGGCGGAGCTGTCTGGGGGCTCAGGGACCAGTTGCTGGGGGTTGCTTTAGTCTTGGCAGAGGGAAGCATGAAGGAAGCAGACTACATCCAGGACAGGAGGGTTCAGGGGCCTGTGAACCCCTTCCCCCCAAGAGAACGAAGGCTGTCTGCCCTGGCTTCTGTGGCAACATCGAGCCTATGCTGCGCTGTATCTCTGAGAAGCAAATAAACCTTCTATTCTTCGGCCTGACTGAGAGTCACATCTGGCTGCGGACGGGGGTGCAGGGTCGGGTGCTCCCCCGTCACACAGTCACACAGTCCTGCCAGCTGAACCCAGTGTGGGTTGGGGCTGGGACCTGGCACCTTTCTCCTCAGCTCCCCAGCTCAGTCCCGGCCTCGCTGCTCATGACCACCAATGGCAGAGCGCTGTTCCGAGGCTTACGTGAAACGAGAGAGTGAGCCTGAGTTTAGTTCTTAATGGGTTTTTCTCAGCACAAAAAGCCCTTCATTGCAGCCGGCATTCTGTATAAAAACCAACAGAGTGGCTGCCAGATAGCTACTATCCCTAGAGGGAGGAGAGCGAGCGAGCGAGCGAGCGTGCGTGCACGCACATGTGCACTCAGGACATTGCTTTAGGAAACTGACCCCTGCCCCTCTACTGTTATATTCCTCGCTCTCACACGTGCCTTGTCTCCCTCATAATCCCATCTCCAATACAAATATCTCACTCTTTGCTTCAATGGAGCAGAAGGCAACAGCTCGGAGAACAGAGGCAACCGGACCAACTTTACATTCCATTGCAGCTCAGACCACAAAGGGACAACTAAGTGGCAACAATATTTTCCTATGAGCAGCAAATGCTGTGTGCTCCCATTTAGCCCATAGCAGCTGGAAATTGATTTCTGAACGGTGCTGGCAAGTGCTGACATTTAGAGAATGTTATTAGAGCTTTGGAAAGCTTCCAGGTATTCATAAAACAGTAATGCATGACAATGACCATCCATAAATCGCAGCTTATCCCAGAGAGGGGCCAGTATCAAGGTTTCCATTGGAGAGAGGAGGAATCTCAGCCACCGAAAGGTGAAAGGTGAAGTCCCTTGCCTGAGGTCACACACTGAGGCCAGATCTACACTGGTGGAGAAAAGCGATGTAAGGGTGCGTCTACACAGCAGCATTATTTTGGAATAAATTTGAAAAAACAGACAGCTTATTCTGACTTCTATAAACCTCATTCCGTGAAGAATAACACCTCTTCCGAAACTGCTATTTCGAAATAATGGTAGTGTGGACTCTCCACTGTTGCTATTTCGAAATAGCTCCTTCACCAGGGCCATTCAAATTAATTACTCCCCAGTGCTTCCTGGGGCTCTAAATCGAGGTAGCGAGTCCACATTAGGGGAGCCTGCCTCGGACTGATTTCCAGGCTTCCCTGTAGTGTAGACGTGCTATTTCAAATAAGCTATTTCGGAGTATTTCTTTCAGAATAGCTTATTCTGAAATAAGTGTGCAGTGTAGATGTACCCTAAGATACGCAATTCCAAACACGACAATGGGGTAGCTGGAGTCGACATACCTTACATCAATTTTCTGGGGGGGCCCCACAGCGGGAGGTCGACGGGAGAAACACTCCCGGCGACTTCCCTTATGAGGTTGACGGGGGCATCGATTTAGCAGGTATTCAGCCCCTGCCCGCTCAGCTCCTGGAGAGGAGGCTCTGCTGCCCTACCACAGCAAAGCCACCTCCCTGGGAGCCAGCTGAGTGAAACCGAGACCATTAACCGATAAGCCTCATCTTATCAGTTAAATGCTGAGGGTATATCTAGACTACGTTCTTCTTTCGAAAGGAGATATGCAAATTTTGTGCTAATTTGCATATCTTCTTCTGATCGCTTTTTCGAAAGTGTTTTTTTTTTCCGAAAAAGAAAGCAGTTTAGATGTGGTTCTTTCAAAAAAAAAAACCCCACCCTTTTTCAAAAGAATGCTGCACACTTCATTTTTTGAGGAAGAAGGGTTCTTTCGAGAAAAAGGGTTTTTTTTTCAAAAGAACTGCATCTAAACTGCTTTCTTTTTAAAAAAAAAAAACTTTTGAAAAAGCGATCAGAAGAAGATATGCAAAATAGCGCCGAATTTGAATATCTCCTTTCGAAAGAAAAACATAGTCTAGATGTACCCTTAATCGGTTATACTCAAATCACTACTCTGCGTAAGCTCAGTCATGCGCAGTCTTGAGGTTAAAGGACTAACTAACAGGCCAGCCCGCCGCTAACATCTGTAAGTGTTTAATGCCCCTGTGGAAGGAAATCTAAACTCTAGTGGGAAGGAGAAGCAAGTCAGATGCCTTTAAGAGAAGAGCAGGAGGAGCCACTTTGCTGCCTTGTAGGAATTATGGGGCGGAAGGCATCTGCAGTATTGTCAGACATCCCCGGGAGGCTCTGGGCAAACACACATTTGCAGAGCTGGTGTGTAATGGACAGGTCCAAACAGGCCACTGATCGCAGTGTCAGCGGCTGGCTGTGGCTGGGGACAGCAGCCATGCCCGGGTTAATGAGCATGCTCCCCTCAGCCTCGTTAAAAACTCACACACGGTTATTCAGAAGGACTTTACACTCTTCCAAAGCCTTTTGCAGATGCTTGCCCGCAACTTTTTTCATTCACCAATGGGCTGTCTCCTAAGCCCGGTAGGAGTAAAAAGCTTCTCTGTGAGTGCAGAAATCTAGTCCTGACACCAGCTTCAGTTAATAGACTCCGGATTAATTAAAATACCTTACCCGGCTTCTCCTGCTAATGCCTTGGTAACAACAGAGAAGCCATCTCCATTGCAATACCCTGGCTGCAGAGCCCTCCTCCCCAAACAGGGCGCACGGCTCTGGCCTTAGATAAAAGATAGCACGTGTCCCTTGCAGCCCATCAGGAATATGCCATGGCAGGGAGCACAGAGTGGAGGTGACATCCCCAACCCCTGCCTCACTAGCCACCCCAACTGGCTCCGCCCTCCCACCCCAACTGGCTGCAGTAGGTTTCTGCCACCATTTGGTTCTCAGTCTCGTTATCTTTCCATTCAAGGCCTAAGTACTTTTTTGTAGTATTTCTCCAGGTGCCTTCCGATCTGGCTGGGCCTCTAGGACACTGCATTAAAAGCAGGATGTGTTTTGGCCCCAAATTCATCAGCTCTACACTCCCCTGCCTGAGCAGAGCATGAGTGCTGCTTCGGTGGCTTTTCCTCTTGGAACGGCCTGCTGTGACCGCTGATCTCTAAAGCTGCAGGGTTTCCTTTTGGGCAGCAGGGCCGCTTCCCTTGTGACTGTTAGCAAAATCCTGGCTCACTGGCCAGTTCTGCTGGAGAAATAATGCCAATGAGATAAACAAGTGTTTCGTCCCCTTCAGGGTGCCAGGACCCCCCACTATTGGGCTGGCCGTGGGGGCCAGAGAAGGGGCAAGAAACATTTGAGGTAACAGGCAGCAGGAAGAAGAAAAAGCAGGTGCTAGAACCAAGGAAGAATAAGAGGCACAATGCAGGGGGTAGGAGGGTGGAACCCCTAAAGAGAAAAGCCAGGAGAAACAAATCTGCCTAATCTCTCCCTGTCGCCTCCCACCTGCGTCTCACATGGTGCCCACCACCACCTGAGCTTGGGCATGATTAGCGCCTGCACAGAGCAGCCGCTGCTTAGCCAAGGCGGTGTGGCTGAACCTCGCACAGGGAGTAGAGCGCTAAAGCCTTCTGGCAAAACGCCCTCAGCAGCGAGTCTCGGAGCCCAGAGCCACCGACTTGGGCTCACGCTGTGGCGCTCACAAGGGCAGTGTTGAGGTCTGGGTTTCGGCGGGAGCCCAGGCCCTGACACCTGGCGAGGGGGAGGTCTCAGAGCCGATGGGGTCAGAGGGTGGCAAAGGGGGCCATTGCTCCAGGGACAGCGTGGCCCTGTTCTTTACACTATGGTATGTCTTGAGTGTATCACAGTGGGGACTTCAGATAATCTCAGCCCTATTTCTTTTCCTAATTCAGAAACCGAAGAAAGCACTTTAATAACTGTCTGCATTATTTTTAGCAGACAGACACAACTCCCCCGGCTATTCAAGGGCCTCAGGCCACCTACAGTATTCCAACTAACCTCTAATTATAGAAGGCTGATGGGAAGGAAGCAAAGCAAGGAACGAAGAAAACTCCTTCCCAGTTTGCAAGGCCACAAGCACTGAAACTGAACCCAAGAGACGATCACACAAATCCCAACGGAGCCAAACTGTGGAGATTTCCTCAGTTCTGGTTATGAAGAGAGTCAAAAGATCCTGTGTTTTGGGACCCTAGTACAGGGCTACTCAACATGCCCGTTTGTTTGCAGCCCTCGGTGCCGTTTGGGTTTACACGGGGCTCAACACGCAGCCCGTGGGTGGGATCCTTTGAACGTGGCCTCCACTGGGAACACGCTCCACAATGGCGAGGCGTCTCCCAGGCGGGGTGAGCATTGAAAGACACAAGCGGATGGGGTGGCTGGAACAGACAGGTACAGGGTATCGGCGTTTCTAGCGCCCAGGGAGGAGGTGCCGGGAGCACTGGGGCATTGTGTGAAAGAAACTATTTGCATATATTCTGCATATATATTTGCATGTATATGCAACCACACTTAAGTTGTGACCCTTGGCATGTACTGTGAGTATCATTGTGGCCCCCCGGGCTTCCAAAGTTGATTAGCCCTGCCCTAGTAGCACATAATACCATGAATTCTTGTCCTGGTCTTTTTAGTTCACAAGCTACACAAGGGTAGCCATCTGAAGAAGTGGGTTGTGCCCAAAAAAGCTCATGATACCATCTACATGTTTTGTTGGTCTTTAAGGTGCTGCTAGACTATTGGTTGTTTATTAAGTTCACATCACTCCTGGAGACCAGGTTGTTGAATAAACACGTTTCCCATCAATTTTAATACTCACAAGTAGGTACTGGGTGATGGTAGCAAGATGTTTAAGCAGATGTTTACCCTGTTTAAGCAGTGGATCGCCTCTAGAGACTTTGGGTAAAGTTTACAGAAAATCATGGGAAGGCTGCAACTGTTCTAATCACTGCCGCATACAAACAGATCCAGGGCACTTCCTGCTGGGTTGTGTGCCACTTCCTTTCAGGTGCTAAAGAGAGAAATGTATAAACCTCTGTTTGCTCTTCTCACCCTTCTCTGAGCCCCCCTTCCTCCACACCCACAGCTTTATCATTAATGAGTCAAATGTGGCTTGATATGACTCTGGAGACAGCAAATGCTCCCAGAGGCGCATCATTAAACATCCATCTATAGAAGACCGTGGTTGGTCTGTTCTTGAAAGTGAAAAAAATCAATCACAGGGAACCCCAGGAAGGAGGATGAATATGCAGATACCTGTGACACCAGTGCCGCCAGCCAGGGCTGCTTTTGAAAATACAATAAAGTACTGCGCATCTTCAGAAACCCCGCTGTTTGCAGGCAGGCACCCACCTGCCTTTGTGTGTCCAAGACCTGGGGTACACTTGTGTTTCCAGCAAAGGGCTGCGTCTGGAGCACAAACCAGCACTGGGATACTGGAAATACATTTAGCTGGTGGGGGATAGGAGGGAAACAGGTCTAGTCTCACAAGGAAGGGGACGCTCCCGCAGTGCAAAGGCAAAACATAAGAATGGCCATCCTGGGTCAGACCAAAGGTCCACTTAGCCCAGTGTCCTGTCTGCCAACAGTTGCCAATGCCAGGTGCCTCAGAGGGAGTGAACAGAACAGGGAATCCTCAAGCGATCCCTCCCCTGTCATCCATTTCCAGCCTCTGACAAATAGAGGCTAGGGACACCATTCCCACCCATCCTGACTAATAAGTATTGATGGACCTAACCTCCAGGAATGTATCTAGTTATTTTTTGAACCCTGTTAAAGTCCTAGTGTTCACAACATCCTCTGGCAAGGAGTTCCACAGGTTGACTGTGCACTGCCTGAAGAAAAACTTCTTTTTGTTTGTTTTAAACCTGTCATCTATTAATTTTATTTGGTGGCCCCTAGTTCCTATGTTATGGCAACAACACCTTAGACATGTATGATTCTGAACAAAGACTTGCATCCTAATGAAATCCTGGGGGCATTTCCTCCTGGCAGCAGCCACTGGTATTGGAATTAGAAACCACCAGGACTATTTTTTCAGGGGGTAGGGAGGGTTTTCAAATGTATCATGCTCAGAAATGTGGCCTTCGCAGCTTTGCTTTGCAGGGGCCCCTGAGAACACTTTATGCATCTAGGAGTAATGCTAAGAAATGAAGGGTAATGCTATGCTTTTGATAATATTAATAAAGTGAGTAGGGTGCTGGTCTGGGACTCAGAAAACAGGGTTTCAGTTCCCTCCTCAGCCCCAGCCTTTATATGTGACCTTGGTCATGTCTCTCAGTCTCTTTGTGTTCCAGTTCCCCATCCATAAAATGGGTTCGATAGCAGTTCTATACCTCAGGGTGTTGTGCAGCATGATGCTAATGGAAGCCATGGAAGCTGCCTTTGCCAAGTTTTAAGTTAAAAACAATACCAAAAACTAAAATTATACCAGCAACGTAAAACTAACTTGTGACCATCCCATTTTGCCTGTTGGGGGGATCGGAAACCCTGTCATCCACTAACTTTGCATGACATACATCTTGTTGGGATTCTGATTTGGAACGGCTAAGGACTAGGAGCAGCAAAACATTGCTCCAACAAAGGAAACCAAATCTGCTCTCCCCATCAAACATTTAACCAATGACAAAAAGCAAGGCCCGCATTCCTGGTGTCTCCTGCTAGTTGTCCGCTTCTTTATCTTTGTGGGCTTTGTTAGCACTTGGACAGACTGTATTAAATAGCAGGCAGATAGCCCCACAGCACGAGGAGCCGCTTGTGAGCAGCAATGCAAGTCGGGGGCGGGAGGGAGAGACTTGGATTCTACCGTGATGAAGGAATCAGCCTAGTCTAGTGAGCAGAGCCCTGGACTGGGAGCTGGGTTCTATTCCTGGCTCAGCTACTGGCCTGCTGTGAGACCTTCTCCTCTGTGCCACTGGTTCCCCTCCTGTCTTTTCTACATAGATTTGTAAGCTCTTATGGCCAGGGGCTGTCTTTCTTTCCATGAATGTACAGCCCCTTGCGCAGTAAAAGCCTGATCTCGATTGGGGCCTCTAGGTGTGACTGTAAGACAGACAGACAGACAGACAGACAGCAGTATGGTACTTATGACAAAAGTTCACAGGTATTTAACATCAAGTCACATTAAACTCCTGTATCTCTCCATTCAACCTTTGACTTTTCTTTAAGAAACATAAAGCTACAAAGCCTTCCTCGGCCAGCACATGCAGCAGCTTGTTTCTCTATTCGTGGAGGATGGAGCAGGGGACAAGGTGAACAGTTCTCACTGTTCCCCTTTCCAGGTTTGCTCTGATAGCACCGTGAGGAGGGCGGAAAAGCACCATAGCCAGAATGGGATTGTTTCTGCCACCCCCACCCAAAACAGCCCTTCGTGCCAGACAATAATGCACCTCCCAGTATTTTGCATCTACACTGCAAAACAGAGCTAGTGTATTTTAAAACCCAAAGGCAGGAGCAGAGAATTGACAGGTGATTGGCTTCATTTTTCAAAAAAAGCGGACAGATATAACAGAACAGGTCGAACCGCTCTAGACCAGGACTCTATGGTCTGGCAACATGTTCCAGGACCAGAGTCCCAGTGGAGGGCTGGTGCTTGGGAGCCGGGTGTGCCCCAGTGGGGCTGCCTGGCAGGGCTGACAGGGCAGTGGGGCTAGCAGCAGGCTCCAGCCGGCAGCCAGACCAGGTCTGGGGGCAGGCCGGTGTCAGGGGGCCAGAAATGACCTCCCCTGATCTGGCAACATCCCTCATCCAGGACTGGTCAGGTCCCGAGGGTGCCGGGGAGGCCCAAACTTTATTAAACAATAAACGCAGCAATGTCTTCTGGGCACAGGAGCATGCTGTGAGGGGAGGAGGTTCGTAATGACACGCTTTGAGCTAAGAGTCGTCTTTGCAGCATCCTACTGCCTGGCTCATCCACAGTCACACCAGTGAACTGGCTCTCGCACTCAGGAATTGTTAGCCTAGATCAGACCAGGGCTTGGTTCACCTAACATGGTGTCTCTCTCTGTGTGCTCAGTTCCAGATGCTGTGCAAGAAAATCCCAGCGTGGACAATTATGGAATAACCTGCATAGAGAGGAACTTTCCTCCTGTCCACATCAGTTAATAGAATCATAGAATACTACAACTGGAAGGAATCTCGAAAGGTCATCGAGTCCAGTCCCCTGCCCTCATGGCAGGACCCAGTACTGTCTAGACCATCCCTGATAGACATTTATCTAACCTACTCTTAAATATCTCCAGAGATGGAGATTCCACAACCTCCCTAGGCAATTTATTCCAGTGTTTGACCACCCTGACAGTTAGGAACTTTTTCCTAATGTCCAACCTAAACATCCCTTGCTGCAGTTATAGCCCATTGCTTCTTGTTCTATCCTCAGGGGCCAGGAAGAACAAGTTTTCTCCCTCCTCCTTGTGACACCCTTTTAGATACCTGAAAACTGCTATCATGTCCCCTCTCAATCTTCTCTTTTCCAAACTAAACAAGCCCAATTCTTTTAGTCTTCCTTCATAGGTTATGTTCTCTAGACCTTTAATCATTCTTGTTGCTCTTCTCTGGACCTTCTTCAATTTCTCCACATCTTTCTTGAAATGTGGTGCCTAGAACTGGACACAATACTCCAACTGAGGCCTAATCAGCGCAGAGTAGAGTGGAAAAATGACTTCTTGTGTCTTGCTCACAACACACCTGTTAATGCATCCTAGAATCATGTTTGCTTTTTTTGCAACAGCATCACACTGTTGACTCATATTTAGCTTGTGGTCCACTATAACCCCTAGATCCCATTCTGCCGTACTCCTTCCTAGACAGTCGCTTCCCATTCTGTATGTGTGAAACGGATTGTTCCTTCCTAAGTGGAGCACTTCGCATTTGTCCTTATTAAACTTCATCCTGTTTACCTCAGACCATTTCTCCAATTTGTCCAGATCATTTTGAATGATGACCCTATCCTCCAAAGCAGTTGCAACCCCTCCCAGCTTGGTATCATCTGCAAACTTAATAAGAGTACTCTCTATGCCGATATCTAAATCGTTGATGAAGATATTGAACAGAACCGGTCCCAAAACAGACCCCAGCAGAACCCCACTGTTATACCTTTCCAGCCAGTTATGCACCCACCTTATAGTTGCCCCATCTAAGTTGTATTTGCCTAGTGTATTGATAAGAATATCACGCGAGACCATATCAAATGCCTTACTAAAGTCTAGGTATACCATGTCCACCGCTTCTCCCTTATCCACAAGACTCGTTATCATTTCAAAGAAAGCTATCAGATTGGTTTGACATGATTTGTTCTTTACAAATCCATGCTGGCTGTTCCCTATCACCTTATTATCTTCCAAGTGTTTCCAGATGATTTCCTTAATTACTTGCTCCATATCTTTCCTGGCACAGAAATTAAACTGATTGTTCTGTAGTTTCTTGGGTTGTTTTTATTTCCCTTTTTATAGATGGGCACTACATTTGACCTTTTCCAATCTTCTGGAATCTGTCCTGTCTTCCATGATTTTCCAAAGATGATAGCTAAAGGCTCAGATACCTCCTCTATCAGGTCCTTGAGTATTCTACGATGCATTTCAACAGGTCCTGGTGACTTGCAGACATCTAACTTTTCTAAGTGATTTTTAACTTGTTCTTTTTTTATTTTATCTTCTAAACCTATAGATGGCATGTAGCCTACAGCAGGAAAGTTTACACACACAGATTTATGGTTCCTAGCATAATTGGATGTCCTTGATACTCAGAGAAGCATCTGCAAGATACCGGCAGTGTTTTGTGAAAGGTTAATACATACCTATTTTGGGTCCGTCAATAGCTGGGCTATTAATATTTGCTGACTATGCAACCATGTTGTTCCAAACCCAAGTTAGCCACGGAACAGAAGATGTGTTTAGGTGCATGTAGCATTTGCAAAATGCTCAATTTCATCCCCCCCAAACAGGTTGAGGAGACAGAGAAATGTTGCTTTGTGTCAGCATGGTGAAGCCAGATCACTGCTCTGTTCCCCCTTGCAAACACTGACTGGAGGGTGTTTAAAACGATGAGGTGTGTAAGTTTTACTTAGATTTGTTTTCACTGTGTTCTGCATGTAAAGGGCACTTCGGTGCATTTCATTTCCAGCTCTAAAGGGAGGGGAAAAGTCCTTCCTACCCAGACCTCTCATTAACAATGTTTACACTTTAAAAAAATCAATGATGTGGATCTTGTGGGAAACCAAAAACACACTGAGAAATGCAACTGCTCTGAAATAACTGGCAAGGCCTTATTTTACACAACACCTTCATCCTGCAATGGCCTCCAGAGTAACAAGTAACTGCACTAAACACAAAGGGACCCACTATCACAGAGTGTGACGGGGCGCCGGTTCCTGCCGCCCAGGAGCCCACGGCACCCCGCACTCCCAGCCACGCGAGGGGCAAGGGAGGCACCGGCGGGGATGCCGCGGGACCAGCCGCGGCGGCAGAAGGCGCCGGGAGCCGGGGACGCGGCCGCGCGCGTGTGGCGCCCCGGCTCACATGCCCCGCCTGCACGGGGGTAGCCGGGGGTCTGGACGTCATCGGCGAGGAACCCCCCGCCGATGACGTCATTAGCGGGCGCCCAGGAGCGAGGGACGGGGCCACGCTAGGCGGGCCCTTCAAAAGACACCCGGAAAGGGCAGAAGGGGGGAGACTTGCTCCAGCAGAGCGAGACCGACCCGGTGTGGTCGGAGCGGCAACCAGCGGCGTGGGAGGCGACCCTATTCGCCGAGGGAGGAACGAGACCGGCGAGGAGGAGGAAGTGACCCAGGATGGGGACGGGAGGCGGCGGCGGCACCTCAACCTTACCCTGAGGGTTGGTGAGTTACGGGGGAATCCCCACCAACCAGGCAGCGTCAGTGCTCCGCTGCCTTTAGGGTCCTGGGTCGGGACCCGGAGTGAGGGCAGGCCCGAGTCCCCCTCCTCCCTCGCACCAGATCCCTAACAACCAGGGAGACTCGGACTCAGTGGACTCCTAGTCGGGCCACGAACTTTACGTGAAACTCATAACTAACCTTAGGGAAACACGGGTGGGGGGAAGGTGCGCGGGTAGGCAACCCCAATGATGACAGGGCTGTAAGCCTGAGGGGGGGCCCAACCCGTGACACAGAGCCAAGCACCTGCAGCCAAGTGAGAATGGGGTGAACGTTGGATATTCAACCCTGGAGCTGTTTGGATAAAGGGTTTTACCCCTATGGAAAATGTAATCTTTTCATCAAAAAGGAACAGGACCTGAAAAATTTCAGTTTTCAGCTTTTCTGTTTTTCAACAAAAAGTCAACATTTTCTAGGCAAACACAATGCTTCTTGTGGAAATTGTACTTTTCCTTCAAAAATGCATTTTTTCATCAGACAACAGTGTCAATGGGCAGTTTCTGAACAGCTCTGCTCAACACCTACATACCCAGCACCTTAGCAGCAAAAATGGTTGCAATTTTTTTCCATTATAAAGCCCTAGTCTCAGATGGCCGTAACTCCATGAAAGCATTTTCCAGGCATGGTTTTGGAAAGTTTGGGCAAAACTGATTCCGGTCATTTTGGAAAAAGAGAAGAGTGGGGGAGGAGGATATTGTTTTCCTGTGATAAAACAATTATTTGTAAGCTCTTATAAAATAGATCAGGCTTGAGAGGTACAACTTAGCATGGAAAAAACACTCCTTATGGAGCAGTCAATGGCCTGGGGTAAAAAAAATTGGTTTTGGCTGAGCATATGGGCTAGCGGTACTGTTCTGTACACTTACTGCAGCACTGCGCATTGCTAAATTAAAAGCAGAGTAAACTGGGTGGTTCCTAGGGTAGCTCCCATGAGCACAGACACCTTTCCAAATGATTTTGAAACTCACGGTCTCAGATGTAGATCTGATTGGAAAAGAGCTTTTATTCCCACGGAAACAGTGGAGGTGAATGGAAATGTTTTCAGATTTCTGTCAAATAAACCAACATTCAGATGAAAAGCATTTTAGGATTTGGCAATAAAAAATAAAACATTATATTTTTTGGGAGGTCAACTAAATCCTGAAAAATGGCATTGCAATTGGATATTTCCTGCAGAAATTTCCATTTTGACCAAAAAGAAACCCCCATTGCTAATTGAAAAAAAAATTCCAATGAAAAATTTCAACCAGTTCTACTAAAAAGGGTCTCTCCTTCTGCTCCTCCTATAGCTTAACCATCATGTTGTCCCCCTTAGCCTAGTGGAATGTCCAAAAAGTCTACATTTTCATCTCATTTCTTCCACCCTGTGTAAGTCTCTGCGTTTCCTGGCTCTCTGCACACAGTAGCAATTATTGTGAGTTATGCTAGCCAATCAAGTAGAGAATAAAAGCAGACATGGTCAGTACCAGTGTGCAGATCTGGTTATTTCTGTTTTAGGCACCTACTGCCAAAGGGGAACTCCTTTTGGATAAAGTATAACTGACAGGCAATCTCTTAAGCCACACATGCAGTTATGTGTAGACCCCACGTGGATATAAAATTTGTCCCCACATTCAATCCACAATCTGTAAACATGGCCCAAGGATATAAAGCAGATATCCACAGTTTTGCAGAGCTCTAATCACATAGTCACTGTCAAGCCAAGTCCACAGAGGTGCTGTGTACTCAGACCACAAATCAAGACAGATTTATGTTTCACAACACAGGATTTGGGAGCGTAAACGGGAGCGGATTCGATTCCTTAAACTTACTCACTTTGAAAAGTTATAAACTAGAGACTGATTTCTGTGCTAATTTGTACTGGAGTAAATCCAGAGCTTCTCCTTTGAAATCAATGGAGTAACAATGACAAAAGGTGCATGAGCAATTGCAATCAGCATCTACTGAATTACCATCCATAATGACCTCCGGGAAGCTGCACTAAAACTGGAGATGAAGAACTTTCAACAACAAAATTTGCACTTCCAAAACCACAAAGGAAAGAAAAACAAAAACCTCAAAGCCTCCTAATTTAGCTCACTTAGGCATTATTCTCTTTGTAATGAAGCTGTCTTAAGAGAATAAACAATTACTGCAGACTAGATCAGAGCCGTACTAATTATGGATAATCAGGATGACAAGGAGTACAACATTAAAGGGATACGGTCAGTCTAATAATCACAGGTTTGATTTTACAAAGCCTAAAGGTTGAGCCAAATTCAAACTGCTGATGTTTCTTTAAGCTTTCGACTACAAGACATACTTCAAGGCTAGTTTAGTACAGTCTACTATTTCCAATTCCAAGCAGTCAAAAATCATGGGTCAGCCCCCCGCCAAAAATCATAAGATTGACTTAAATCGTGTGATTAAAAATACACTTTGGATTCCTTTTATTTACCCCCTGGGATACTCTCATGTTGTGTTTTAAAGCTTTTCTCTGCAATCAAGAGAGCTAGAAACTCCCTCCAAAAATGAAAGCCAAGATTCTCTTCTCTTCCTATGACTCTAGAAGTTGAGAAAAACATATCATGAGACTCATGACAATAGCATGACTGAGTATATTAACTCTGGGTATATTCAATCTTCAAGGCTTTTCTTGGCATCTGGATGAACTTGAAATTTCTGCCTCCCAACATCTTGAAATCTAGGATTTCATTATAGATGTCTAAAATAACTCACCAGTTTGTTACAGATCCCACGGATTTTCGCTCATCATTTTTATTTTGAAACCAACACAACTCAATCTCAACAGAGATTCTACATAATTCTTAGACTCCAAACACCTTGAAAACATTAAGGCTATGTCTAAACAGCATCACTATTTGGGAATAACTGATGTTATTCCAAAATAACATAATCCACGTCAACACACAAGCAGTTATTTCGACACAATGTCGACGTAATGTGGAGGACTGCTTATTCCGACTCCTGTAACCCTCATTGCATGAGGAGTAAGGGAGGTCAGGGGAAGAGGGCTCTATCTCGAAATAATGGCTGTGTAGACAGCGCCAGAAGTCGAAATAAGCTATTTTGACTTAAGCTGTGCAATTAGTGTAGCTCAAGTTGTGTAGCTTATTTTGAGTTTAGCCCTGCTGTGTAGACATGCCCTGAGTGACAGATCAAAAGACCAAAAAAAAAAAACCCCAGTGGAAATAAAGTTAAACAAACTTTTTCTAACCTCAGAAAGTCTCCGAGCTTGGATTTCACAGCCAACTCTCCCTGAGATGCTTTGTAGTTTCTCACCAGGAACACAGGATGAGCCAAGTATCCGGAGGGTCAGTGCTTGGGGTGTCTGAGGATTGGGACCTTATGGATGGCTGTGACTATGAGGAGCCTAAGCTATAAGTCAGAACACTAAATATGATTTTCAGCAGGCAAAGAGTTAAAAATTATCCGCTGAGTAAGAACCACAGAGAGCCAGCGAGCACGCTTCACCTTCCTTTAGCCCTCAGAGGCAAATGCTTCAGTAGCTTCTATTTTTGAAAGAAAAAATAATTCAGAGGCACTGTGAGTAAAGTTTCTTTTAAGAAATCCCTTGGGGAGGACGGGAGTCACTTTGTCAGGCTGAAAACCTGACAGTGCAGCTAAAATCTCCCTCCATGCTCCTCATATCACATTTGTTTTTTCTTCAGGTAGGGATTTAGGGTGGAGGAGGAGTTAGGGGAAATCAGTGCTCCTCCTACCTTGACCTCACAGGGTTAAGTACATTACAGATTGTTTGCAGTGTCCTTGTAGCCAGGATTGTGTAGAGGAGGGAGGGGGCACAGAAAGAGAATTGCCAAGGAGGGACTAGTTTAAGGGATCAGTGGACGTCTATAGACTAAAACAATAAAGATGAAAAAGAAATGAATATGCATTTTGGCTTGGATTGTCAGAGGTGCCTACGGGCAAGAAATAATCAAATCCCACTGAAACTGAATGGACTTTGGAGATCACTGGTTTCTTCAATGGGAGTTGGACCTTACATTGAGGTTCCTATAGCTGAGCACAGCAATGCCTAAGCACCTTTACAAATGCCTTTCAACATCTCAACCTGACGCAGGATTAACTTCCATCACGCTAAGGCTACGCCTCCACTTCCTGGAGGATCAACGCTCTGGCAATCGATCTTCCGGGGTTCAATTTAGTGGGTCTAGTAAAGACCTGCTATATCGAATGCTAAGGGTGCCCCTGTTGATGTTGGTACTTCGCGTTGTTGTGGGAAGAAAGGGAAGTCGATGGGAGTGTTTCTCCCCTCAACCTTGCGCTGTGGAGACGGTGCCAAGCTCGACTTAAGGTACATTAACTCCAGCTACGTTAGCTGGAGTTACATACCCTTAAGCCGACCTTCTCCCTGCAGTGTAGACCTGGCCTCAGATGCTGCTTCTTTGAGGATCACTGGCATTTGGAGGGGGGGGCTGGACAGAGACCTCCTGCCTTATCCATTGTCCCCAGATTCTCTATAAAGAGCACAGAAATGGTTAAAACACTGCAGAATTGTTTTGTCAATTAATCGCCTGGAATAACAGAAATCATTGTCTCGGCTAATATGAAAATCTATGCAGAACAGGCTCTGTGAGCTCATCTCCATGAAAGGAGGTGACAAAATATACATTATCCAGCATGAAACACAATTGAAGATTTAGGAACTTTTTTGTTCCACACTGAAAATAACTGTCACGTAAACCATAGAGATTAAATCAGAAAGGAGATCCTGGTACTCGCAGGCTTCTTGAGCAACACTGGCTGCTTGGGGTTGAGCTGAGCTTTAAATGTATTTGTTCTGGTTATCACAATAAAGTAAATATGGGCTTTCCATACTAATATCCATGGAATGGGAAATGCATCTGCGGAATCACTGAGTTTCTTAGCTGGGAGAAAAAACCCTGCCACAGAAAGATTTCGAACAGTGAAAGGGAGAGTTCTGTTCCTTCGTGTGACCCTATGAAAGGCACCTCTGGAAAGCCTCTTCTCCTGGCCCCTCTGTGAGAAACATTCGGTCTAGATTAGGGATTTGAAAGTGTAACCATGTAAACGGTTAACTGATGAGCCTGGGTTCATTGGTTAACGTTCACAGTTATATGCAAGCTCCCAGTGGGGCGGCAGGTGGGAGCCAGTACATGTAGGGAGCTGGCTTAAAAACCAGCGCCCGCTTCACACTGGCTCCCGGGGAGCTAATTCCTCCCCACATGTAACTGCTGAAATTTACATGGTTACTTAATTACACGCATTTAACATCCCTAATCCAGATTTTAGGTGCCTGAAACATGGTGAATACTCCACCTTTTTACAAGGGGTAGCCGAGCAATTAGAATTTCATAAATAAAGGGTTGGGGTGGCTTTGCCATACTTGCCCATAAAAACCTGCCAAAGTCAGGCCTTGCCCCTTCATTGCTGTATGCATTCAAAACATATTTGCTAAATAAGAAAACAATGCCCACTCCAGCAGGGAGAGGGTTAAAGATAAGCCAGGGGAGGCTTGTACATCCCTGGACAATCAGGGCAGGGAGCAGTCGGCCAATCAGGGCCAGGCTGGGCCCTAGGGTATGTCTATACTAGCCCCCTAGTTCGAACTAGGGTGGCTAATGTAGGCATTCGAACTTGCAAATGAAGCCTGGGATTTAAATATCCCGGGCTTCATTTGCATGTTCGGCAGCGCCATTTTAAATCCCTTAGTTCGAACTGACTGCGTTAATCGAACTAAGTCGTTCGGATTAACTGTTACTCCTCCTGCAATGAGGTGTAACAGTTAATCCGAACTAAGGATTTAGTTCAGATTAACTTCTGACTGCCGCGTGTGCAGTCAGTTTGAACTAAGGATTTAAAAATGGCGCCGCCGAACATGCAAATGAAGCCTGGGATATTTAAATCCCGGGCTTCATTTTAAGTTCAATGCCTACATTAGCCACCCTAGTTCGAACTAGGGGGCTAGTGTAGACATACCCCTATAAAAGGCTGCAAGGGCTAAGAGGAGCTCACTTTTGCTCCAGCTGTGGAGCAGGAGGGACCTGGCTGCCTGAGAAGCTAGAAAGGGTTCCTGAGACTGTGCAGTGGTAGGGAAGGGCAGGTAGAGTTGGGGAGCTGTGGTCTGAGCCAACTCCCAGGCTGCTGGCCTGACCCAGAGGCCTGAGGGGTACTAAGGCTGCAAGGAGGCAGCCAGAGCAGCAGCAGGCAGCAGGTCCACACCTTCTTGCCAATGGTGAGTGGCCATTTCAGCCTGCAGTTGGCCTCTGAGGCAGGGGCTAGATGATGACTGGTGGTGGGTCACTGGTGGTTGTAGGGGATTGAAGTTCCCTGGGAGGAGAGGACCCCAGAATGTGGGGCACTGCTGTGGGGCAGTACCATGAAGAAAGGGCACCGTGGGGCAGAAGGGACATGAGGCCTGAAGTAGCACAGGGGACAGGTAATGGAGGGCAAGACACTGTCAACAGGGAGCACTTCAGGGCTGGAAGAGCTAATTTCCAAGGAGACCAGCAGGAGGCGCTGTGCCGGTGAGTGGACCCCACTACACCGCTGTTGCCCCCCCAAGTCCTAAAGGAAAGTACAAATAACTGGGCATTCTCCTGCCTCACTGGGAAAGACTCCCTCACTTCTCATGATGTTTCACATCACACTTCCCATCAGCTTCACCAAGGATGTAGATCTGCCAGCCATTTCGGAAGTGCGTAACTGAAGTTAGTGGAGTAATGCCGGGACTGGCTTTTACCCTGCGCAATTCTGCAGGCTTCTGACTGGGCTACTTTAATCAAAGACAGAGCAACATGTGTCTCTAGCCAGCATCCAGAGTTCTGAACTGTGACCCAAGAACCTGCTATCTCATCTTTTTGGACAGCTTCTTCCAACAAGGCTGGGGTGATGCTCTACTCCAGATTCACCTCATTACAAGGCCACAAGCCAGAAAGAATGGAAAGTAAAAGGTAACCACCATTCTTTCTTAAGTTCTGCCCTGGATAGAAAGCAATAAAAGATCATTCCTGTAATGAAGGCTTGCTGATTGCTTTGACAAGAGTCGACAACCACACAGCTGGTATGCACACATGTTGCCTCCCACTGCGTATTAATGAAAGAGACTCAAGTATAGGCAGAAAGCAAAAGTTACATTAAAGGAAGTAGGATCATTCATCCACTCAGACTTAGAGCTTGATTACTCCAGACTTTGGAACAGACCAATCCTCCATCAGGCTGCTCAGAGGCATGAAACACTAGCAAAATAATGCAAGAAACCACTTGCTTCAGTCACAAATAAAACATGGACCTGGGGAATAACCACAATTTTCACACTGCTTGAGTTTTAGGATCTGAGAAGTCCCTGGAGCTACAATCTGGATAAGAGACACAAAGGCATTTTGGATTTAGGAGTTTGCTGTTTCCTATTTTTAAGTTTATTTTCCCCTAAAGAAGATGCCAATTTTAGATTCTTTTTAAATTACACATTGTGATTGACTCATACATCCGATTCAACAGGATTATGTGTAAGCCTTTGCAGTAAGCTCTTGAAATTGTTTTAGGCATTTGCAGCCTTATGCTTCACGAACAGGACACCATCGCTGCATGTAGCGAGGCACAAATGAACTGTGTTTTTTATTCTTCCACAGAGTCAAAGGGGTCCCTCAGAGATCCTGACTCCTTCGCATCTAAATCTGGCATGGTGCTTCCAGGATCTGTCTACCCTCCAAATAAAAGTGTGTTTGTTGCACAGCTAGGCATACCTATGACAGCTTTCATCTAGAGAGCCCTGGCAACAACAGCAGTGTAAACATGTCTGCAGGCAGAAGTGAATCTGGGACCTCTGGGGCTTAATGTATGAGCCTCTACCACATAAGCTAAAAGCCAGCTGACTGGGAGCTAAGGCTGTAGAGCAGACTCATTATTCTCTCTGTGAGTGGTCTTGGTGCCACTAGATGGAACAGTGCACCACACCCAGTGGTGTGTGGGTTACATCGGAAGCATGGGCTTCAACAGAAGCTAGGGACTTGAGTACAAATGCACAGTCCTGGGAGAATTCTGCAATTTTACTCTGCCTCCAGATGCAACAATTGTGCAATTCCCCTGGGGTTATAAACCCACCAGGAACCGTGAGTGCTAAGTTATGCCACCGTGTCTACACTACATCAGGGGCTCAAACAACTGCACATCCTCTAATGGGATCTATGCCATCAAGTGTCAGCAATGCCTCTCTGCCAAGTACATTGGCCAAACTGGGCAGTCTCTGCGACAAAGGATAAATGGACACAAATCAGACATCAGAAATGGTAACACACGTAAACCCACAGGGAAACATTTTAACCTGCTGGTCACTCATTCATGGATGTAAAAGTAGCCATTCTCCTACAAAGGAATTTCACTAGCCAGCTACAGAGAATGAGCGTGGAATTGATGTTCATCTGCAAATCTGACACTATTTCCCCGGGCTTGAACACAGACATTAACTGGATGTCGCATTATAAAGCCAGACTTCCCTGCATTTGACACCTCATTTTTACATCAAAAATGAAATATGGGACATCTCCAGCCAACTCAATTTGCCTCATTAGCACTGGTCCTACATTTGATAAGTACCTTTTTTAAGAGGCTGCTGACAGAGCCGATCTTAGGGGTAGGCTGTGACCGCATTTTGACCCGACCTCTCGAATCCTCACCCCAGGTTTCCCTGGTCACTCCCCGACCCTTTTTTTTCCCTCGACAAATTTTCCCCCGTGTTTTTTTTTTGACAAAATTTTGTCCAGTATTTTTTTTAAACCATCTGGCAACCCTACAGGTGAGCCGGGCAGTCGCCCGGGGCCGGCAATTGGTTAGGACGGGCCTTGGTTTTTATGCTAGCTAGAGTAAAGCTAGCATATGTATCTGTGCTACAGTAATACCTTCACTTACAGCACAGACATGCACTTAAAGCTTCCTGATCACTATACAGAGCAACATTTGCCCTCTCACCTCCCATACGTGGACACTCTTATGTCAAAGTCTCTTCAGTTTTTAGAGTGGGAATAGGAACAGAGAGGGAACTGAAATCCAGCTCCAGCCAAGCCCTTAAACACGTGCCAAATTTTGACATGCAAGTGGTTCTACTGAGTTACTGCGGCTGCTCTCAAACTCAAGTGCGGGCATAAGCACTTTGCAAGAAGAAGGCCTAAACCTTCCATTTCTCACCAAAACCTCAGCAGTGTTTGAGCTGGCATGATCCTGGATATTCCCCAGAATGCGGGGGTGTTATTTTCTGTGTTGTTAGGGCCTAACCAGTGTGCTGCCGAGCACCTCAACTTCCATTTACATCAACAGCACTCGCCCCCTGAGATGAAGCCTGGAAAACGGGTTTGTTGCAGAGATGGGCAGGGGAGTAGTCTGAGTCTTTCCCAAAATTCAGATCTGGGCAGATCCAGAGTCCATTTCTATTAAGCCTCTTCCGTTTTACCCTCTATAATCCTTGGGCATTTCCCCCGTGATCTCCTTTCCTTGTCCTCTCGTCTTTTAACCACCTAGCACTTTAGATACAATTCTTGTTCCTGTTTTCTTTGCTGTTATCCTCTCTGCTTCAGCACTTCAGCTTCTGTTCCCTCCAATAATAATAAACTACTAGCCTCATGGTTTCTCTCACGGTGCCAGGGAGGGCCCGCATGGCCAGAAACATTTCCTTTAATCTTTCCTCTTCCCTAACCTGTTTCCATCCTGCAGCTCACACGCTGATGCAGCAGCAGTGCTGGCGCCTGTGATTAGTCTATGTTGCAAGTTTCTTGTATGGCTCAAGGCGCCGTGGCTTGGGCCACATTAAGAAACAGAGTGTGATGCACAGAACATTGAGACTCCATCATCTTTGAAGGGGAGTCACTTAGATGTCCTCTGTCCTAGGGGATTAAGCTTCAGCCTGACCTGGTCCAAGGTGCGCTACCACTGCAGAGCACCAGCACAATGGAAACACTTGTACAGGGGCTGTTCTCCCACCAGATCAGAACGCACTCCTTACCATACAGCTGGCCCTCTGTTGGAGCACCCGCCTCGCCCGGGAGAGACAGCTGATGCTCCCCATTCCTCTTCGGTCTCGGGCTTCTTTTTCGGAGACGAAGCACAAGGGCTGCCAGGGGAGCCAGTCTCCGCACAGAGAGCTTTCAAGGCAATGTGAGCTGCCAAGGGCTGAGTCGCGCACTGTAACCACCCACTTCATTTAGGTTCCTAGCAGAGCTCAGGGCTCTCCAAAGAGACTTGGAATGTTTCCCTGCACGGGCAGAGGCCAGCAGAAGCCAAAACTGGAACACCCCAGGCAGACGTCGGGGCCGGAACGCGGCTTGGATTACACAACCATCTGAAGGAGGAGGCCACACCCTGCACGCCTGCTAGTAAATGGGCTGAGGGGCCTGACACTGGCCCTCACCTCCTGGGTCCTCGAGCAGGGGAGCAGGGAGACGTTTTGGCTCCACCTGCTCCTGGCTCTGACTAACAAAACTGGACCAGCGCAGGGGGAATCATTGCTGCTGGACTAGTAACCCCACTGACTTCAGTGGAGTGGTGTTGGAGTGACACGTGGCCCTGAGAACTCGCGGCTCCAGCCCTCAGTGTTAGCACAACGTTGGTGCCAAGCCCAGGGGCTGCCCTTCAGCGCCTAAGGTGCGGAGGAATAGAATATGAGAGCAGGAAAACTGCCCTGGGTGACTATTTACTATTCATCGGGTCCCAAATGCACTCAACCTTTCTGTTCCACTGTTTTGTAGATGGACGGAGAATATGTATTCTCTGCTTCGTCCCATCATTCTTACCATGTATCAGGGGCATCTCTCGGGGATGATCTAGACGGTGCTTGGTCCTGCCGTGAGAGAAGGGGATTGGACTTGATGACCTCTTGAGGTCCCTTCCAGTTCTAGTGTTCTATGACTCTACCGTTCTCGGTCAGGAATTGGGAGAGACCAGACGAGGAAGGCTAAGGCTCCCTCCAACTGATTTGGTCTCTGCACAGTACAGGAATGCATGCATACTAACAAACAATCCCTGCTAACAGCACCTGCTTGAATTGGGATCTGACTCTACCGTTCTCGGTCAGGAATTGGGAGAGACCAGACGAGGAAGGCTAAGGCTCCCTCCAACTGATTTGGTCTCTGCACAGTACAGGAATGCATGCATACTAACAAACAATCCCTGCTAACAGCACCTGCTTGAATTGGGATTACTGGGTAAGGCAGAAACCAGGAGTGCTGTAAGTGATGCAGATAGTCCCTGCTGAATAACAACTCTACAGCTAGATCAGCCCCGATTATGGACTCTTTGGGGCAGGAACCTCTCGTCTTGCACTCGTCTTTGCACCGCCAAAATAAAATATTAATCTTGGAGCTCCCTCTGGTTCTACTGCATAATTAAGCAGGTCGCCAGGAGGGGATGACTAGTCCTAGTGACTGCACCTTTGAAGGCTGTCAGCTCAGTTATTGCTCCTGTGTTTCATGCGTTCCTGTGAACTTTGGACCCAGAAAAGGGGAGGGGAACATGCAGAGCTCCCTGGGTTTTGCCTTAAGCCGTTCTAACTTCCCTGAAGATGCCGCTGTCAGGAGGCTGGTGACCTGAGCATCCCCAGCGTTGCTCTTTATGCCGCTTGTTTGCTGCAGTGTTTGTTTTGATACAGATTTTTCAGCGCACTGTGGAGGGGGGGAAGAGAATCGGAGACATGCTGCCACGTGTTTCTAAAATTAGCATCTCCTGCCTCCGTGAAGCCTTATGGAGGTTTTAAGAACTGAATTTCTCCCAGAGAGAAGAGGGATGTTTGAGAACGGAGATTCTACCCCATGGAGCTAAAATTTGGAGCTGTTTTCCCCTTACATTTGGGTCTCTCTCTCTCCTTCTCCCTCTCCTCTCTCCCTGCTTCCAATGGTCAATCACAGATTCTTTTCCAATTATGCAACGTCCCATCATATTAAAGAATGTGCTCATTTGCCAGCCCCCTCCCCGCCCCAAATCACCCATGTGCCTTCCTTTACAGGGCCTCCTGTGTATGGTACAACCTCTAGGAGATCATCCACGATTCACCTACCCTGGCCCCATTTAGGTCCCTCTTACAGACCCACTTCTGCCACTGCATTGAGTTAAGAGGACTGTCAGTTGCCTACTGCCTCCACGCTGTCCCCTTAAACTTCTATTTGTCTGTCCTCAGCTTGTGAGCTCCTGGGAGAAAGGGCTGTACCGTTCTTGAGTGTTTGGAAAGCATGAAGCTTGTGTTTTCACAGTGTGCAGCATACGAGCGCACGTGCGCACACACATACACATACTGCAACCCTGATATTTCATTGACAACGCATTTTTGTTTAGGGGTTAGAGCGAGAATCCTTTCTGACCGGGAGGTGGGACGCCAGCCGATCTCTTGGGCTGTTGACAGGGATGCACTAGAAAGCCAGGGGAACGAACCAGTTCACTGTGCTCTTTTCAAGCTCTGCTCTCAGGGAATACAGCACCTAGTTTACCATGCAGTTAGCTACACTCCAGATGCTCAGCCCCTCTCTGGACCTGGCCCCAGGGAACCCAATCCCACCCTTGCCTGCATCTGCACCAGTGGGCCACGGCGTGGAGACCCAAACGATCTGTTTCAAGAGAATCCAAGTCACCCAAGGGTGTGCAAATATCAGCTGGCAATCACCAAGGGGCGGACGCCCAGTGTGAGTTGCACAGCTCCATTCATGTCAGGGATCATAAAGGCTGTGCAGTGGGGTCGCAAGCCCCACGGGTGTGTCCCATCGGTGAAGTGTTGAACGTGTAGCAGGCGCCGGCCTTGTTCATCATGTAACCGGACACGTTCCTCCAACAATGTGGTGCTGATGGAGAAAGCAACATTTAACCAGCGCCACTTGGGCATTTATTTCAGCAACTGAACTCCCTCCAAAATTTGACCAAAATCTGAAAAGTTTTCGGGCAAAAAACAAAAAGGTTTTGTTTTCAGCTGGACAACAGCCATCCAAGAAAGATGGAGCATTTCAGGGAAAGCTGACCCTTCCAGCAAACATTTTCATTTTGTTAAAACTTCCAGTTTCTATTGGGGGGAAAAAAACATTTCACCAGAAAGCTGTGCTGCAATTTAGCCAGACTCTAGAAATGAATTTTCTGCCCAGGATATGTTTGGAAAAGCATAAAACCTAAGACTGGATGGAAAAGAACCTCACGGCCTCTGCATTGCAGACAGAGGTGGTAGAGTTTACCATAAAAATACATGAACCCAGCAATCTGTGAGACTATCACGGGTATCGCCATTAAGAAAAGGAGCATGGTACAGAAAACTCCCAGCAGCAGCTGGAGCAGGAAACAAGTATAATACATTTTTAATAGGTATTAGTGCAAGTTCATCTCTAAGCATGCAAGCCCGTATCTGTGAATGGAACGTCACATGCAAGCAATTCTTGCAAAGATTCCTAATTTGTGTCTCTCAATCAGAGCAAAACGAACGAGGAGCCCTGTGGCACCTTAGAGATGAACAGATTTATTAGTGAATCAGTTTTCATGGGCAAAACCCACTTCATCAGATGAACTGGAATGGAAATTACAAAGTCAGGGACATACATGTACGTACTAGTATAATAAAAGAAGGGAGTTACTTATCAAGTGTAGAACCAGTATTAACATGGCTGGTTTGGTCAGGGTGGATGTGGCTCACTCACAGCAGCTGACAGAAAGGTGTCCAATCTCAATCTTTATCCACTTCTAATTTGATTGTGTTACATTTGCAAATGAATTGCAGTTCTGCTGTTTCTCTTTGTGATCTGGTTTTGAAGTTTTTTTGTAGAAGGATAAGAGCATAAGAACATAAGAACATCCATACTGGGTCAGACCGGTCCATCTAGCCCAGTATCCTGTCTGCCGACAGTGGCCAATGCCAGGTGCCCCAGAGGGAGGGAACACAACAGGTAATCCTCATGTGATCCCTCTCCTGTCATCCTTTCCAGACACACAGGCTAAGGACACCATTCCTACCCATCCTGGCTAATAGCCATTGATGGACCTAACCACCATGAATCTATCTAGCTCTTTTTTGAACCCTGTTAAAGTCCTAGTCTTCACCACGTCCTCTGGCAAGGAGTTCCAGAGGTTGACTGTGAGCTTTATGAAGAAAAACTTCCTTTTTTTGTTTTAAACCTGCTACATATTAATTTCATTTGGTGACCCCTGGTTCTTACATTGCGGGAATAAGTAAATAACTTTTCCTTATTCACTTTTTCCACACCAATCATGATTTTATAGATCTCTATCATATCCTCTATCATATCCCCCCTTAGTCTCCTCTTCTCTAAGAAAGAAAGAAAGAAAGAAAGAAAGAAAGAAAGAAAGAAAGAAAGAGAACTCTCAAACCAAAGTTGCTCTCTTCTAGGGGGATGTCTCTCATACTTTTTCTTGAGCTTTGGACTGCTCCTCTGATCCTGGGAACCTCCAGAAGAAGGAGGAGGAGAAGAACAGAAGTGAAGGGATGAAAAAGTAAGAGGAGAGAAGAGAGGACGATAGATTGGAACGGAGGAGCAGACAAAAGGGAAGATGACAGCTGTCAAAACAGTCGCACTGTAAAGTACTTAGGATTCTTTTTTCCATAACAGCTGACACTCAAAAGCCACAGATTGTTAAAGGCTAAGCCTTTCTCTGCCCACATCTCATTTTGCTATTCAGGACAGGGCTGGAATAAGGCTAGAACAGGGATTCTGAAATCCTAGCAGGCTACAGCCAGTCAGTCATTCTCTTGTTTGCTATCCCTGCTTAATTCACGGGAGCAAAAGGGAGATAGATGGTTGTTCTAAGCAATCCTAGGGCATACACAATCAAATGTGCATTAGACAGGCACACACAATAGGCAGAGGAGATGGATCCTGGGACAAAGAAGAAGGATGGATGGGTAGATAGACTTTTCAACAACCACACACTATTTTTTGGCAGCAAATGAAACATTTTTTCTTCAATTATCCAGTAATTAGTTGGAACACAATTCAGCTGTGGCCTCGTTTTCCACATTACCATGTGCATAAGCCTCCATACTACTGGCAAGGGCCTTTCTTTTCTTTCCACTCCTCCAGCCACTTTGTGTGTGAGCATTTGAAATTGGTTTAGTATGTGAATGAAATCTGAAATTCCATGGTCTTAATTTTGCACATAAATTAGACAAAACAAGAAGTGAGTACGAGGTGATAGGAAATTCATATTGATAATATTTTACTGCACTACACCTGGCCTTCAGGGCACAATTAGAATATTTCAATAAACTACCAGCTCTGACACTTATTAACATGATCACACCATGCTGTTTCTAGCTAATGCAAAACCTCACCAAATAATAACTCCCTTTTCGACAATGTTCAGCTTGATTTATCACCCAGCCATTGGAACTACCTTATGAATTGAAAATATAATAATTCTCAAATCACACTGAGCTCAAAATTACATCTATAACACACCAGCTCCTGGATACGCAAGGAGCAACCAGCCCTCACAAAGCTGCATTCTAAAATTTCCTTGCAAAATACATAATCAAATACCTTATCAATCTTTACTGCTCAACTGCTAAGATCGTGAAGACCAAGGAGGTTAAAATGTTGTTGTGGGGTAAATTATTTTAAGTGTGAAAGGGATAGAGAATAAGGGCTGGAGAATAAGACAGAGAATATCTTATTGCCTTTGTACAAATCCATGCTACACCCACATCTTGAATACTGCGTACAGATGTGGTCACCTCATCTCAAAAAAGAGATCTCAGCATTGGAAAAACTTCAGAAAAGGACAACAAAAATAATTAGGGAGCCATATGAAGAGAAATTAACAAAATTGGGACTTTTCAGATTAGAAAAGAGGAGACTAAGGAGGGATATGATAGAGATAAAATCATGACTAGTGTGGAAAAAGTGAACAAGGAAAAGTTATTTACTTGTTCCCATAACACAAGAAATAGGGGGTCACCAAATTAGATTAATAGGTAGGAGGTTTAAAACAAACAAAAGGAAGTTTTTCTTCACGCAACACACAGTCAACCTGTGGAACTCCTTGCCAGAGGATATTGTGAAGACCAGGACTTTATCTAGTTCTTTTTTGAACACTGTTAAATTCATGGAGGATAGATCCCTGAATGCTTATTAGCTAGGATGGGGAGAAATGGTGTTCCTAGCCTCTGTTTGTTAGAGACTGTGAATGGGTAACAGGAGAGGGATCACTTGATGATTACCTATTCTGTTCATTCCCTCTGGGGCACCTGGCATTGGCCACTGTTGGAAGACCGGACACTGGGCTAGATGGACCTTTGTACTAGCATAGTGGGTACAATCATGAAAGCAACATAGTAGTTCTCATGCAATGGAGGCAAATGTGGTTCTAAATCCCTAGTATTTAGGAGTCACATAGCATTTTTCCATCCTTAGATGACAAAACACTTTGCAAGCGTGTTAACTGGAACTATCAGTACTGCCAACCCCACGCGTTCAAAAGTCATGCCTCTGACGATGGCGGCTTTTGTGGTTTGGAGATTTTTTTTTTTTGGCCATCAAGAACTCCCTCTGGGATTTATTTCATGTAAAACTCCAAAAAACAGTTTTTGGTTACCACCAGCCTGAGCTGGTTTTGACCTAGGCAGTCAACATGAAAGACCACATACGCTATGTCTCGAACTCCTCCATGTACAAACAAAGGTCAAACTTTTCAAGCCAGAGGTGCATGAAGTTAGCCCTGAAGGGCGAGTTTTTCAAAAGCATCCATGTGAGTTAGCAACGCCAGCCCCGCTGACAGCTGAATTTGTGCTCTGAAGTTACTTGCGAGCTTCTGAACCCCCGACCTACATTCATGCCTAGTACCAAAATAAAAGGGGACTTTTCAGGGATGCTGAAAACCTGCAGTTCCCATGGATTTCAATGGGACGTGTAGCTACTCAGCACTGCTGAGCTGTACTGAGCTACCTGAATATGAGGCACCCAGGTAGGAAAATGTGCCTATTCTTTTAATGCTCATTGTTTTTAAACCAAAGTTCTTCCCTCCCGATCAGTGTTTTTCCTTCCTTTTCCTTCTGAAGAGTGAAGATGCTCTGATCTCCAGTGTGAAGGAAAGGGCACGTCGCCTAAGGAAACGAATAATGGGAGCAAGGCTGTTGCAGTTATCTGCAGGGCCCCTGCTGGGCTGCTCCGGTCCTCACGCAACACGGCTGGCAGTCGCGCCTTGATGGAAGAAAACGATGGGAACTCCTGCTGAGACGCTGCGAGAAGCGCGTGAGCTGTTTCTACCCTAACAGACCACACACAGTGTTTGCCTGTGTTGCTTGCAGGCCTTTGGGCTGAATCAGGAACTTTGATGACTCTTCGCCGGGAGCCTGCTTAGCCTGTCTGTTACGCCTCTTTGCTCACGACACTCCAAAGAAAGCAGATGCTGAGCAGAGCCAGAGACTCAGAGTAACCATTTTCTTTTTGCTTTTGGAAGATAGTGTGAGGCTGGGTGGGAAGGTGCAGTCACACGGCAACAGGGAAAAAGGGTCCGTCCAGTGGAGAACTGGCAGAAACCCCAAATCAGAACTAGGTAACCCACAGTAAGATCAGCCAACAAAAACGTTCCCCACCGGCAGCTTTACAGAACCCTCCAATCAGAGCGGAGCAGAACCTGCCCCCTTCCGCACTTCCCCAGGTGTTCTGAGCCTGCTCCCCACCAGCCTGTCTTCTGAATGCCTGTCCAAAAAGAGGCCATGTGAGGTCAACCCCCTTGTGTGCTGCGACCCTGGCAGCCTGTTGCAGGTGATTTATCCTAGAGAACATACATTGCTGGGCTTCTGAGCAATGAAAACAGACACAACCCACCACTGGTGGTGTACAAGACGCAAGTGACTAGGTCTTTCGCCATGCGTGTACGTTCACATGGGATACTGACCTTGAAAGCTGGCCCACAGAGAGCGTGCCTCTGCTACCAGCGTGTCAGATTCTTTTTAGGGAAGGTCCATGTTTCTGTAGTTCTGGAGTGAAAACCTGTCCCCACCGAAGTCAATGAGGTTTGACTTCTGAGTCCAGTGGAGCTACCATCTAGCGAGCTACCCAGCATCTCCTGTCTGCAACACAATTTCATTCTCTGCGGACATCATCCTCTTTATGGAAGCTGACTCTTCACTCTTTATATTTCAGGCCCCTTCCAAAGGCCAGAGAGAGCTCTGGTCCACTCAATCCATGAGTTATTATTTATTCTTTGTCATAAGAGGCCCCAACATGTCCCAAGACCTCATTGTGCTCGGCGCTGTACAAAACACAGACCAGAAAGACAGTCCTGAAGAGCTCTGCCCAGAAATAGGTTGGCATCCCAGAAGAAGCCTTATGCTGTGGACACCCCCCACAGAGGAGTGGAAAGCTGGAAGCAACCCTGGAGGAAATGGAAATAGTGAAATTCTGTTCTCAGTGACACCACTGTAAATCCAAAATCAGCAAAGTTACTCCAGCCTTACGCTGGCAGAGCCATGAGCAGAATTTGGCCCAGGTTGCTGTGTCAAGTTTGGCACCTGAAATGTGTATTTGAAAATGTGCCCCAATGAGCTCCTTATGATCATGTAGGAATATTTCTTCCTACATTAGCTGCAGGCAGAATGACTTCCTAGTGTGTAAGGTGCTAGCCTGGGAGAACGAGGGTCAGTTACCTGCTTTGCCGTGGACCCCTGGGTTGACCTTGGTCAAGTCACTGGGGGTACGTCTACACTTGCTCCCTAGTTCGAACTAGGGATGCAAATGTACCCGACCGAAATTGCTAATGAAGCAGGGATTTAAATATCCAGCGCTTCATTACCATAATCTCGCCCGTGCGCTATTCCGCTCGCCAGCTGATTCGAACCAGGAAGTGCGCTCCGGGACGCGTTAGTTCAAATCAAACCCCTTGGTTCGAACTAACGTTACTCCTCAAAAAATGGAGAGACGGCTGTAATGCTTTGACATTCCTCAGCAAAAGAGTTCACAGAGCTACAAGGGAATCCCAAGAAGCACAGGGATCAGCTCTGCTTTCCCACAACACTGTATGGTGGGAAGCTTGCCCACATTGCTTTGCTCTGTCTGTCAGCAGGGTGCAAGTGTTGTGGCCATGAAATGTCAACAAAGGGAGGCAGAAAAAACGGTTTGACCGGTTTTCACTTTTGGCGACTTTTGCATGTCAACAGCACTTTCAGCACCAAACCTTCCCAGTGTAGACACAGCCTTAGTTCTAGACACAATTCCCAGTCCATCAAAACTGAAATGTGACACCCTGGCCTTTGGAATATGTGAGAAAGATTTCCCTCTGCCCCCCACCCATCCTCCAGTGACACCGCAGATACATTAGCAGAAGGACTGCCTTGCCATCCACTTTCCCATAACCCCAGCCTCAAGATTCAGCCTTTCCGCTGAAGTCATTGAAAGCCCTGAAATAAGCCTTCAGGCGCCAGCAGGTTTGTGTGGGCTGTAGGTAAATCTGGGCCTGAAGTGAGTGGCACACTGAGTGAGGCGTAACAGAGAGGTACGCTCCTGCCTGTGCCTCCCCTGAGTCATATCTGCACTGGGGAGTGAAAAAAACCAACTTTCTCCTCTTGTCAGCAGGGCCCCGGGGGTGGAGCTGCCAGGAGAATGCAAAGTGGATACTGTTCTGTCTCTCTTTTCACGAGCAAAACTCTCTCTGGCCCCACAACCATGCTCCAGTCACACTACAGCTAGCAGAGCCGGGGGGAAACCACTGGTGCCGGGGCTCGAAATCCTTGGGTCTTCTCTCTCCCCTTTCCTGTGTTGTCCCAATATGGCCCTCTCCAGGGAGTCTGTGCTTCTCTTCCCTGTAGTGCCTACGTGCCCCAGCCCCCAGAAAGGCTGAGGCCATGGCACGGCAGCCCGGCTTCCCCCATCACCAGGGAGAACTGGGGCTACGGTGCAGCAGGAGGCCAGGAAGGATCAGGCTGCAGGTGGGTGGGGCTTGGCTCTAGGGGTGGGACTTGGGCAGAAGGGGCAGGATTGGAGCTGGGGCTTGCCTTCCCAGTTGGTCCTTTACCCACCGTCCATAGTAAGGGATATAAGGTTAGGCCTAATATTCATGCCAATAATTCCCTCTACTCTTTCTTCTGTACTCGCCGCAGCTGGGTGATAAGCTTCTCCATTTTGGAGCGCTGTTACAAAGTGCAGGAATGTGCTATGCTTCACTGGACCTACCAGGAAAGTGAACTGGACAGAGACAGCAATCCCAGTGCTGCCACAGGGCTTCTTAGGACAAGGAGGTTTTCTCCATCACAGAGCTTCTCTGAGTGACTAACAGGGAGAAAAAATCTGCCTTTGCCAATTACAGCCCCCACTCTCTAGTAAGAACAAGCCACCCAATTATTTTTCATTGAGCTAACATCTGCCACGTGCTGAGAAGTGTTAACGTTCCTGGGGCCTTGCAATGAAATGAGCCTGCCAACGACGCTTAAATGTCAACAGAGGTTCTGTGTTACAGACACTGAACTTGTCTGGCAACATGGCACTGACCTGGAAGACTGGCTAGCTTGGAGGTTGCTTATGGGATCATGAACTTTCAAACCTAGGTCGCTGATCTAAAACCAGCCAGCCCACGTCAGCAGCACTAAGAATTTATCATCATCCATGGTGGTTTGGTGACCTTTATGAAAAGGGCGAGTGGTCTGTCTAGTATTTGATGCAGAGCTTTCCAGATCTCTGGCTGGTGGCTATAGAATGCTGGCCGGCAAGAGAGAGGTAAAGTGCTGGTACTCCAGGGGAAAAGTTGTTGAGAAAAAAAAAAAAAAAAAAGACACGTCGGACATTTGGATACAGAGGTGCCGGTACGCTCCATTCTTTCCAGGTAAGCTCTGACTGGAGGTGCTGGTACTGCGTACCGGGCAGTACCATCACAAAAAAATGACTGCATAGGACCAGATCCTCAGTGGGTATAAATCGGCCTAGATCTATTGACCTGATTATTACCCCATCCGATAAATCCAGGGTCACTGACTCCCACAGAGTTACACCAGTTTATACCAGCTGAATCATTGACTCTTACTATTTTGCCATTCTCCCCGTCTGATATTCAGTTATTATTCCAGAATAGCTTATTTCGAAATAAGCATGCAGCGTAGACATACCTAGGTGATTTAAGCAATGGATTTATCTTGGATAGAGAATGTAGTAGTCAATTTTCATAGTATCTGGACCATATTATCCCGGGCTAAGGTAGCTAGTCACTAACTTCCAAAACTGGTAAAGAGTGGAATTATATATGCCATTCCCTGCATCCCTCCTTCTAAAAATGCTGCTATATCCGCTAGAGCCTATAATTGTATTGTCCCCTTTAATCCTGTCACAGTCAGTGCTCCACTCTATCTAGAGTTGTTATAATTCAACAGCATGCCCCATGCCCACGTGCTTCCAAAAATAAGGCACTTATTATTTTAATAATAAACCAGGTAGTGAGAATTACTATTTCAATTAATTCTAATTAAGGAAAGTACATGCTACAAGTATCAAAAAACCCTTGATGCATTGTACTGTATAAAACAACTCATCTACAATGCTCAGAGGTAAATTAATCTCATCTAAGCTATCTTTCTACTAGTGCCATTAGCAGCCTTTATTTTGGGTAGATTTGTACTAATGCACATACACAATCAGTTCATTTGTTTGATTTAACAGTAATATAATGTAGCGCTTATTAAATCAAGAAGTTTGGTGTATTAGAGTAATGTAGACACCATTTTCCAGCAGAGCCCAAGGACTAAGTGGATATGATAGGCAGACTCTTGGCTTGTGGTGATCCCTTGTCTAAATGCATAGAAAGCAGAAGGATTTTCATTGGTTGGTTTTGGTGCCAGTTTTACATATACTATATTTTAGCCACTAAGGCTTCCCCTCAAACCAGTCTTGGAGTTTTGTAGACACAATTTTATGCCTGAAAAAAGGGAAATTGTCTCCACAATCCTGCTCCCACTCCCACTGGGACCAGTTAGTATGTAGTGGTGAGGGCCACATCTGGAGTATTGTGTCCAATTCTGGGGCCCCCATTACAGAAAGGCTGTGGACACATTGGAGAAAGTCCAGCGGAGGGCAACAAAAAATGATGAGGGGGCTGGAGCACATGACTTACGAGGAGAGGCTGAGGGATTTGAGCATATTCATTCTACAGAAGAGAAGAGTGAGGGGGGGATTTGACAACAGCCTTCAGCTACATGAAGGGAGGTTCCAAAGAGGATGGAGAGAGGCTGTTCTCAGTGGTTACAGACGACAGGACAAGGAGCAATGGTCTCAAGTTGCAGTGAGGGGAGGTCTAGGTTGGATATTAGGAAAAACTATTTCCCTAGGAGGGTGATGAAGCACTGGAGTGGGTTACCTAGAGAGATGATTGAATCTCCATCCTTAGGGGTTTTTAAGTCCCAGTTTGACAAAGCCCTGGCCGGGATGATTTAGCTGGAATTGGTCCTGCTTTTAGCAGGGTGTTGGACTCAGTGACCTTCTGAGGTCTCTTCCAACCCTAGTATTCTATGATTCTATGTAGACATCTCTGATCTGGTAGCTTGTTGTCTGAAGTAATGAAATATGCCCAGACAACTGTGGATGCAAAATAGCTCTGGAAATACAAGATGCTTCTCAATATCATGTTCTCCAAGAACACACAGATTTCACTCGTGTCAAAATATGTTTTGAAAAGTCTTTCACCCTGAAATCTGAAAGCCGCAAACCACCAAACTCCACTTTCCTTGCATTTTTATAGCCAGGGAAGTTTGCTTTTCTTTTCCTAGTTTCTGAGCCAAAGCAGCAAATGGGAGAAAAAGCTAGACCACAGTCCTCCAGGCCTTGAAACCGCTTGCAAATGAATTGACATGCTGTACTCCAGGCAGTATAAGAAACACAACAAAAATCTTACTCAACTCCAAAAGCTTTCCATGGATCCTTTAATACAAAGGATCCAACCATCAGTTGTGCTTCGATACTCACCACCCCTAACATGTTCCAGATCCGCAGACCAAAATCTGCACCATCTGCTCTCCAAAATAAGAATGAGGGGGTATTATGGTTCAACAGCAAGGCTTCAAAAGAATAAGCTGCTCAGCTTGGTTAGGACGTGGCAATCTCTCCTTTACATGCCCATGTGTTAAGTGGCTGAAGTGGCTGCCCATCCAACTGTCACAAGAAGACCTTGCAAAGCCATAGGCTAGTTGGCTAACCCACAGAAAATGTCCAACACTTCCAGCGAAGACAGCTGCCTGAAGATACTGGTCATCTTACTATATAATTTTTGTTAAGATTACTAGAAGGGCAGTAAAATGTAGTTAATCTGGACACGATATTATCTAGGAATCTGAAAAACTGAGCCACTAACAGGTCTTAGAAGTTCAATCATTTGAACTTTTTCTTAAAAATTATAAACCTGGAGTCCCTGGTGTGAATTAACACAGCTGTGAGTGCCTAATGGACTTCCTGGTGACTGGACATCCTATATGAGGCCGGCACTGTTGTTTTGCCATGCCTGGGCCAAATGTTAACTTTGATCTTTGCATTCTATTATAAAGAGATTGATTTTCATTTTCATCTGAAGTTATTAGCGTGCAGCGCTTTCTAAAAAGCAAGTCCTAGCTCCCAAAGAATCAATCATATTCCATTAGGGAATCAATGGCTTTCTTATCCCATTTCACAATATACTGTCCTAAAGATATGAAAGCATCTTTCTCCTTCGCTATACACTATGCGCCACTGAGTGAATGTGTTAAATTATTTCAATGAGAATGCACATGATTGTATTCCATTGTCAGCCCTTGTTGTCTGCAGTGAAAACCCATTCACCCTCTTTTGCAGCCATTCCAAACATGTGCAGTGACACCCAAGTTAAAAATAACATAGCTAGAGCTGCATTCCCTGCGGATGGATAGCTCCGCAATGCATTTGATAAAGAAGGGGGCTTCGCACACAAAGAGCTCTCTTAAACTAAACGCAGGCTCTCTGGGTGCACAGAGCAAGGCAGCAGCAGATCGTTGAGACAGGAAGAGTGCAAGCCAGAAAACGTCCATTCTCCCAATGCTATTTCCCTGCAGTGGAACTCAGTGGTTCAGATTAGGAGGCAAATTTTCAAAGCAGCCTCTGAAACTGCACCTGGAGACCACTTTGCATGTGGTGCTACTACCCATTCGGGGCATTCACACTTACGTGCCCCATGCTGTTGTACTAGGGGGAAGACTCTGCAAATTGCCTTCTTTCTTTTCATATTCCATTCAGTAAAATGCTGCCATGGAAGGAGCCTGAAACTGATGCCCACATTTCATAGCAAAACCCCATCCTGCACAGTTCTGCTGCAGAAATCGGGGGTTGAGACCACACAATGCAGATGTGCTGAGCATGGGGCCAGCCCACTTGCAGGATGTGCTACAGTAAACTGCACAAACACATTACGATAGACTTGCTCGATGTAGGATATGTCTCTGCTACTTCTGTGCTCCCTGGACCCCAATTCTGCACCCAGGCCCTGGGGTCTCTGCTGCACAGCCATGGTGAACTCTGAGGTCTGGTTCGCCAATGGGAAAGGCCGGTGGATGAGGAAAAGATGGGTGCAACCTAAGGAACTTCAAGAGACAGATTCTCCCCCTCAACACAGCCCCTTTCCTCCAGTCCACCAGGGCCAAGGGGTTCAACAAAGCCAGTAGACCCAGCCAGCTGGATGCAAGAGAGCCAGCAATGCTGGTTCTGACAACACAGTCTCTGGAACACAGGGTGTAGCCAGCGCACTGCTACCTTTCCATTCCCAGCTGATGAAGCAGCCGCTGGTGGTTACAGCAAGCCGGTCCAGTTTAGAGCCGCCCTGAACTAATTGTATCTGACGTCTATTCAAATCAAACTCCCAGACAGAGGAGCCGCAGACAGCTCCTTTACAGTCCCCCTCCGCTACACTCAGCTCTGCGCAGCTGATGGGTCCAGCCCAAAGTTTCCTCCTAGTACAGAAAGGAAACATATCCAAACGGACAGGGCTCGTCTACACGCTGAGTTAGTCCACACCAGCGAGGGCTAAACTGGACTCTGCTGATAAGCACAAGGGAACTTTTAGTGCCTGCCAGCTGGGACCACACAGGCCAGTTAGTGCATGGCCCACTAATGCAGACTAAAATATACACACACACACACCGGTCCAGAGAAAAGCACCATGTTAACAAGTCCAAGGTCTATTTTGTTGAGATTCTCTTGACAATTTCCCATAAACCTCCAGCAATCCCTCTGTGGAGAGCATCCTGGGCGTGCAGGAGTGCTCAACATGATAAGTAAGCAAAGGTAATAAAAGCAGCGCAGCTTTGGGGGCCAGAAGTGAAAGATTAGTCTTCCAAGGCATGTTTGCTTTTGGCTTCCAGGGAGGGAGGGAAGGCAGTTAATCAGTATCTGATTACTTGCGTTGAAGACACTTTATATAAAGCCTCATTTGCCTGATGGATTGTTGTACCGTGGAAGCTTCCAGCAATAAAATGCAGATTTTCGTTTTATTACATCAATATTTTCCAGTGGTAATGCTGGCTGGAGTGCAACCAGACTATGTCATGATGACAGAGGGGTTCACTTGGGACTCAGGAGAAAAAATCCTGGGCCCCACCCCCAATGTGAAATGATACAAGATATTTAAAACACAAAGTGGGAGGCATCTGTTTGGTGAAAGGAAGCTGCAGTTTCCATCGCTCATACTGAGTATTATTCCTAGACTGATCCAAGGAGGCAGGAATGGATCCAGAACACCCAGAAGAGGCAGGGTACCACACCCATAGACGCACAAAGTTAATTACCTATTGCCTGGAAGCCCTTTGATGTACCCAGAATCCAGGGGTCCTTTCATCATTGTAAGGTTAGCTGGAACGGCTTGCGAGACACACCCAATGGGACCCGAGGTGTTATGAATCAAAGTGCTCCACAATGCCTGTGTCAAGTTATGGCTTTGGTGGCACGAGAAGGCAGTCGAATGGGTTGATCCATAGCGTGCCAAGCTACCAAGCAAAAGGCCTGCACGGTGAGAGAGGTGGTTGAGAGTTTTGCGAAAGGTGCTCTGAATTCCCGCAGGGAGTGTGGGAGACGTTCACCTTGACTGCGTGCCAGTTCCACTGGGAGGCCAGAACGCAACAATTAGGCTGAGCACAAAACAAGAATTCCATTCTGATAACCGGATGGAGGTTTTGCCATTTCATTTGGTTCCACACTGGGACAAAACCTTTCAAAATGCCTCCTGAGAAAAGACCATCCCACCTGAGTGATTCGGGAACTCAGCCAGGATGTGAGAAACCCAGGTGCAAAGTCCTGCTCTGCCTGATTCAGGTCTCCCAGGTAACTGCCTACCAGTCTATCAAGTCAGTCTTTCTAAATCTCTCCTAGTGGAGCTGTTCCACTTTGTATAAATAATTAAATAACCAGCTGGCAAGGGGAAGAGAAATTCGTTGGATCTCTCCAGCGCTCAGGGCATACGGCTGGGAGGTGGGAGATGCAGGCTTAAGTCCCTGTTCTAAATCAGGCAGAAGAGTATGGGTAGTGCTTTGTCTCAATATGGCCAAACATATCCATCCTAGCCCTGAAAAGTGTTCCTGTAGAGCTTTTGTCAAACTTGACCCTTTCCCACAGAACTTTGTTTTGACTAACTGGCATTGTCTGATGAAAAACGTTCAGAAAATAACTTCCAACCAGCTGTAGTAAGAAGTTTTCTTGCAGTACATTATTCCACCACTCCCTGTCCCTGTGTACAGAGTTCCCAGGAAGGTGAACCAAGGAGCCAAAGCTACAGCTACAGCTGTGTGAAACCTGATTCTTTGTGTTGGTAGTTACCTTATTAAATAAATGCCCCTGTTTAAAACGGGCTGTGACTCCATTTCTCATACTGAGTATTATTCCTAGACTGATCCAAGGAGGCAGGAAAGGATCCAGAACATGCAGAAGAGGCAGGGTACCACGCCCACAGACGCACAAAGTTAATTACCTACTGCCTGGGAGCCCGTTGATGTCCCATTATGGAGGAGTGTTCTGCCCACCCAAGTCTACAACGAGGGCCACTGTGGATCGTATACTGGCTACAGACCTGCTAACTTCTTATCTGTGATATTGCCCGATAATAACTAGAGGCCAAAAGAGAGATGTGACCCTCAATACTAGCAGCCACTCCTGGAAATTAGACTTTGGGTCTGTGAACAAACCCTAAGTGGCCCCAAAAGAAGAGGTGAGTAACCCAGCACTCTTGGAGTGACAACAGTCTGAGCCCCACCCAGGGGAGAGACTGCACATCTTGCTAGTATTATATCGACCAAGGCAGGGTCCGATCTCCAATTAGGCACAGCAGTCTGGGTGCCAGCTTTCCAGGGGCGCCTTTCTCCTCTAAAACAGTGTGAAACACAAAGGTGAGCTGGAGGCCAGGGGGAGAGGCACGGAAGATGCTCTGCTTATGGGTGTGCAAAGTGTAAATCTGGCACTGTACACATATGAAGGAAGACCCGGCCTCCATGCAGAGGCACGTACAACACGAGGCATCGACAATCAAAGGCCACAATCCCACCAGCTCAACTGCCTGGCCAGATTTTTACACCCATCTGGAACCAAACGGAAGCTGCAAAGGCTCCATGAGTCGCAGGAGTCTGCCCACATGGGCCAGCTAGGAACAGGGTCAGGTGAAGCCTTGACAAATGCCTCTGCTAAGACATGGCTCTGTTTCATGGTGGTTCTTACAACCAGCCCTATCGCCACGTTGCTCAGTGACACGCTCCGTCCTACGTGGTGCGTTTCTCCTCTCGTTCGCTCTTCGTCCAACAGTGAGGAAGATGGGATGTTGAATTATGCACATGCGAAGACGCTGGTGAGGTTGCCCAACCTGCCTCCTATGAAGGCAGGCCAGTGGGCTCCCTGTAAATGAACAGCACGAACAACGCTACTAAATCATATTGAGCTGGGGCCACCCCGCCACACGCCCTTTCCTGCCTAGCTCCTCTCAAGTGCTTTGGGGAGAGCAAATCACTTTTAAAAAATCATCCTTTGCAGGTAGGGATGCAAAGAGTTAACCCGCTAACTGGTTACCTCATAGGCACCACCCTTACCCGCTGATGCTTACCAGGTAACCAGTTAACTGGCAGACCAGCTGGGCTGAAGCAGCCCCCGCCCAATGCTCCAGCTTGGCCAGGCTCTCTTGGCCGGGCCCATAAGTGCAGCCGCCTGCAGAGAGCCAGGCTGGATGAGTCCCCCGCCCACTGTGGGCTCTCCAGACCCAGGTTAAGCAGTTAAACTATTAAAATTACATTGTTTAACCAGTTAACCATTTAAAGGGGTATTTATATCCCTATTTGGGGGGAGAACTCTTTCATCTCTCCCCCCGCGTACACATCGTGCTTTTGAAGAGAGTGGTCAGGGTGGGAAAGGACTTGCAAGTTTTGTTTGTGCTTATATTCCTCCCAGTCACTAGTGTTTCTGGCACCCCGTATGGAGGGTATGAATAATTCAAACAAGCTAAACTGCTGCTGTGCAGCTTAATATTCTTTTGCCTCCAGTCCCGCGTTCCGAATCTCCAAGAGCCATGGGCAGACCTCAGACGCTTACACGCCCATGTAAAAAATACCATGCAGAAAGGAGGACAGGGTAATTTTGTGTTTGTTTGGTGTGGCACTGGGCTTTGCCCTGCACAGATATTTAAGGAGCCAAGATGGGCCTGAGCTTCGAAATCTGGATTTGGAGCCCCCAGAGGATGGCGTGTTTGCAGATGGACTCCACTACAAAGATGGAAGTGGGATCCAGGTTTGACTCTCAAATCCCCTCCCATGCCCTGCCGCATTCAGCTTGAGGTCTTCATTCAGGCTCCTCTCCAATAAGGAGACTCTAAGGAAATGACAGATTAGCACAGATAGAAGCCAAAAGGAAGGATGGGCTCAAACAAGACCTCCCCTGCCACATTACTTTGGTTCAAAAGTGCTCCATTGATCCCACTCCTGTCACAAACTCAGTTTGCCTTTTGTTGGGGAATGCGGTTTCCAGCCTCTTTCATAAGTTCCCTGTCTTGCCTCTTCTCCAAGGCCTCGTAAGCATCAGTGGAAAGTACCACAGAGCACAAGCCACAGAGCTGTGACGAGGACAGAAGTTCCAATTTGTAGTTCTAAGATTCTGAAATTTGGCTTTGTTCCAAATCAGGTCTAACATCTGACTACTTCTTACACTCATGTGGATTTACACAAACATTGAGTTTGGTCAATTAAAATGTTCCACTTTGACAAAATTGTTACATTTCCATTTCGACTTTTTAGAACGTTGCATTCTAGAATAACACAACATTTCAAAATGAAAAATTGTTGTCAAACAAGGAATTGGAACACTGCCTTCTAGATGCTGACACTGCCAGAATGTTTTTCGTGTGGTCTTCTTCCAAAATGAAATTCCAGTGAAATCAACATGCTTTCGTGAAGCATTTTGATTTTGACAAAACGACGTACTCTGACAGAATATGGTTCCATTCAAACGTCTCTGATCATGATAGGTTATTAGTATCCTTTTAAATAAACTCTACTTGAGCTGTCACCAAAGGGCAAAAGCAAAATGTAACTTCCTGGAAAAAGATGAGTCTTCAAGTGCATTCAGGTCTTTAGGTCGGGAGCCCTGACCCAAGACCTAAAGGAGTCAACAGAAGGTTTTCCACTTATTTCAGCTGACACTGGATTAGGCCTTCACACATGCTAAGTAACAGGGATGTAAAATCCTGTGTAATATGTTAATCGATTAAATTATAGGTTTAAAGTGTCTAACTGCCCATGGTGTGGAGCAGCCCCTCACCTCCAGCTTAAATTCCAGCAAGAGAGGTTGAACATTAGGAAAAACTTCCTAACTGTCAGGGTGGCCAAGAACAGGAATAAATTGCCTAGAGAGGTTGTGGAATCTCCATCACTGGAAATATTTAAGAGCAGGTTAGATAAACATCGGTCAGGGATGATCTAGATGGTGCTTGGTCCTGCCGTGAGGGAAGGCGACTGGACTTGTTGGCCTCTTGAGGTCCCTTCCAGTCCTAGTGATCCATGATTCTATGGTCAGTCCTAGTCTTTCTTTAACAAAAAGCCTATCCTATGTTGATTTAGTCCCCTCTCCCTGTCTATAGACCACTGTGTGCTCACCCTCAGTGATCAATTATGAATGCTGCCCATATGCATCTTCTACTCAAATTGCTAGCTAAATAATACATGAATAAACAAAGAGCCCTGAGTGAGTCAAGGGAGTCATGGGGACTGAACTTTGAATGGTGTGCGACAGCAGCAAGCATCAAAGCTTTACTATCAGGTCTGACCCCAGCTGGGTTTTTTTTGTTTTTTTTTTTAAAGAAAGGCTAACGCTAAATTTAATGAACATGAATGGCAGGGGCAGCGGGGGCCCCACATAAAAGTGACTGACTCACAAAAGATACAGGGAGAAATAGAGAGGGTAAAGATGGCACGCAGGGAGGGAAACCTTTGCGGGATCATACAGGATCAAAAGGCTTTGGTGCCCTGTACCAGACTCTAAGATCTTGAGGAAGGGCCCAACGGAACCCGCCACTCGTATGGTGCTGATATTAGGGATGTGAAAGGTTCACCGGCTAACCTGGCTCCGGCTAACCAGTAGTGCCTGGAGCAGCTCCTCACCCGCCCTAGGCAGGGGGCTGCTCCCGCCCTGCAAGGCCCACCTCACGCTGGGGCAGCCCCAGTCTGTGGCGGGCCCAGTCCAGCCCACCAGCCACAGGTTACACACTGTGGTTCCCCCAGGAGCGGGGCCAACAGTGGCTGCCGGCCCGCTCCCAGGGAAATGGCTGCAGAGCCCACATTGAAGCCTCCCCACAAGAGTGGAGCCAGCAGCCGCTGCCGGCCACACTCCTGGGGAGGGGGCTTTGCTGCGGCAACAAAGCCGGTGGCCCCGTTCCCGGGGAGGCTTCACCGCGGGCTCTGCAGTATAAAGCCAAGCTAAACGTTATACTGCAGAGCCCGCGGCGCGTGCAACCACTAAGATTTTTAGCCGTGACACGGTTACCTTTTAAAACGACTTTGTACATCCCTAGCGGATATCCTTGTCCCGGAAGCCGCAGCAGGGTTATTGGCACAATTGATTTCTGGGAACAAGCACAATGTCCCTGCTCCAGAGAGATCAGTAGGTAAAAAGGCAAGCAGGCAAACCGAAGATAATGGGGAAGGGGAAGAGAGAGAAGGGTTACAAGCAAAGGGGCCAAATTAAGGGGACGCCACATCATAATATTTATCTAGATCACTAGGGTCTCAATTCTGCTCCTATTGAAGCCATTAGCAATTTTTTCATCAACTTCAGCGGTCCAGGATCAGCCCTCATGAGTTTATACACACACGTGTGTGCCAAAAAGTAGTTGCTATTATGCCAGATTCCACTGTTGCTTCAGGAGAAAAAAAAACTGCATAAAGATATTGTATATGATTCTACAAAACAACATCTTACTTGGAGAAAAGAGTGCCTGCTTGGCATGAGCCTCTTTGGAAAGCATTACGCTGCACCTCCACAACCACCACACGTAAAACATCGCCAAGGCATGTCCCTCCATGAAAGCACGTTCGGCAAAGACATGTTTCCCCAGACACCAAATAGGCCAAAGGATGGGTGGAGTGTCCTGTGATCAGGAAAGTAAGAAAAGGGGGGACGGATGATTTTCCATAGAGCGTTTTATTTTTCTGTTTTGCTTTCACGCCGTTACATATTTTACAATAGCTCGCCCATGGCCAACGTGCCAGGAGGTAGGATTGGAGCTTTGCCTGCTTGCTGAACACTTCACCAAAGATCTTTTTTTCAATCTGCTCCTAAGTGGGTAGAGCTTGGGGGCACCAATTTAAACCTTATCCCAGGGCAATGGTAAAGTTTAATCCCATTTATCAATCTGGTAGGACCTGCCTTGCAATCCTTCTATTACGCACATCATTATTGTCATCGTTTTCCACAACAGCGTCAGCATCTGTGGCATTCCTCAGCTCTAGGAAAATGTCCTTGTTACATGTAGCATAAATGATTGAATGTTACTTGGGCTGAACTAAATTGATACCTTTTATTAAATGTGGCTACACGGGATACACTGCAATGCTTAGGTCCCTCTGATGAAGTCGGAATAAGGTATCTACTGCACTTATGCAGGATCCTCCATGGGTGAATGGGGAAACCAGAATAGGAGGCGATTGTGAGTCTGATTTCTGTGCTAGTGTGAGCAGTGAATGGATGGAAACAGAACAAGGCCCTTTGGTAACTGTAACAGGAAGGATGAATTTAAATGACAGATTTCTCCTCAGAAACCTTCCTTGACAAAGGTTCCATGAGGATTAAACATCTGGATTATTATTCCCTGCAATCAGTTACATGCATTCACATAATGTCAGTTATTCCTCAAGCAGGGAACATAAGAAAATAAGAATGGCCATACTGGGTCAGACCAAAGGTCCATCTAGCCCAGTGTCCTGTCCTCTGACAGTGGCCAATGCCAGATGCCCCCAGACGGAGTAAACGGAACAGGGAATTTTCCAGAAATCCCTCTCCTGTCACCCATTCCCAGCCTCTGACAGAGGATAGAGATGCCATTCCTACCCATCCTGGTTAACAGCCATTGCTGGACCTAACCTCCATGAATTTACCTAATTCTTTTCTGAACCCTGTTAAAGTCTTAGTCTTCACAACCTCTTCTGGCAAGGACTTCCACAAACATGTTTCCGTAAAATTCTTAAATGTTTAAGTGCCAGGGATGAGCTAGATGGTGCTTGATCCTGCCACGCATCCTCAGTTGGCTATACAATTTGGGGTTGCCATTTCCTGATCTGTACAAGTTTCAGGCATGACCTCCATGCTGGTTAACATGTGGGCATGTTTGTCTACTACGGACACTTCCATCTTGGCTTTCAGTGGACACACTGATTTCACAGAGTCTTCCATCTCCTCCGAATATTTCCCAGGCCTCTCATTTATCACAGCTTAGCATGCGACAGAGTCAATAAATGAATCACTGTCTGTAGTCACAGAAGCAGAGATGGAGGACACTGAAGCATTTCCTTTGTCAGTCAATGTACCTATGTGGTCTTCAGTACCATAGCTTCACATCTTGACTTCCTTGCTAGTCAGATGTGCCATGTGTCCTTTAGTGGCATCACATCAACCAAACCTATGTCTCACTTCTATATTTATAATAATCCCTATTGTGCTTATCACAATAATATTTGGCCTCCTCATCTCAGACAGGAACTATTACTACTATATCGGCCAGGTAAAACAGGATCAGACATCCACTCCTGAACCAGCCCAAGCTCTCAGAGCTTGGAAGAGCTGACTCCCAAAAGCACAGTGTAGTAGAGCTGTGCTAAGTCCTCTGATGCATCTTGCATAGTAAACATCGCGAGCGATAGTGGGAAGACAGATGAAGTCATTCCGTCTTTCCTTCTAGGCTCCCTGGGAGGGAGAAAAAGTGCTTCACTCTATTATTCTAGGCTTCTGTCAGTGACAAACTGCAGGTGGCTTTCTGAACAATGGCCCCGACGACATGTTAACCCATTAATCTGAAATGTTTTCAACCTGATAAAGAGGCCTCGCTTGTGTTATGCTGTTACAATTAAGTCAAAGATGAAATTACATCAATGCCTGCTGCCCTGGACACCTGCACAACATGGTGATTACCTAGACACTCTGCAATGTGACTTCCTCACTGGCTGGGTGGCCTGATTCCTTCCAGGCAGTAGCTATAGCCCAGGGGTGATACCCCTTACAGAAGAGTCCTAGGTCACTGAACAGGCCCTGGTCCTTGTCAGAAGGCACTGGTCCCAGATGGTATGCACAGCCTAGCATCCATTTCAAAAGCTCAGTCTCTCCTGTGCTTTGTTTAGGACAGGTGATGGGACAGGTGCAGGACTTAGGTCTTGTAAGGTTACAGATTCAATGGAGCCTGCAGGCTCGGTCAAAGCAAGCAAGGGTATCCCGTTGAGTGGAGTAGACTCTCCAGCGCTCCAATGCAGAACCCACGAGGAGCACAAGTCCGCTAGGAAAACTGGGAGGAAAGCAAGAGGAGAAAGGTTGCCCTAGAAGAGAACCTAGCAGCCAGGGTTGTGACCCAGCAGGCTGGGACATTGGTGTTAATCATCCAGACTCCCAGAAGGAAGGGTGCTTGTGAAAACACTACCAGGATGAAGCTTGATTAACAGAGGAAGAAGGGAAACTGAGGTAGCTGCCAACACTGGACTGACATCCCTGCTACAATTCTGTAGAAACATTCATTGGACACAACAGGAATTACAAGAGTCAAAAAATCAACAGGGCCAGATCCACAACTGGTGTAAAGCAGCATAGCTGCTGACATTTGCAGAGAATGTTAACCTCTCTATAGAAGGGATATCATTTTAAAGCCAAAAAAAAACCCCTCCTGGAAGTTGTCTATAAAATTCTACAGGACTTTCTCATAAGGGACCAGAAAGCAGGATTAGACAGACTGACACACAGACTGGTTGATCTTTGAAAGGTATAACATTAGGGGCCCGATCCGAAGCCCACTGACATCAAAAGGAGTCTTACACTGGGCTGTGAATCTGGCCCTATAAAGTCAATTTACCCGCAGCCTACAAAAAGAGATTAGCAGTAACCAAAATTTGCATGTATTACGGTAAATAAAGATACACACCAGAACACAAAAACAAAAAGCCACCAACTGGGAGTATTTGTGGTGCAAGAAATCTTGCTTCATTTAAACAGTTGTTCAACCACAACAGTCAAACTTACTGCAAAGGAAAATATAAACAAATAAAGGCAGAAGGTTAAATAAAAACAAGTATACAAGCCAAATGCAGAAACATTAGGAAATCTGTTAATTTACAGTAGCATTATTATTATATTCGCTGAACAAGCACATTCATATAAAATCAAAGTCTGTTCCCAGGTCATTTGGAAATCGAGAAAAGAGCCTAATCCGCCATATATATTGTTTGCAACGAACAGTTTCTCCAACACTAGATACTCTGGTGAAAATGCAGCGTGACACCCCACCCGAAAGATTACTAGACAGGAAGTAGAGGAGTGAGCTAAAACAGATTGCATTAACTGGAACTGTAGATAAAATAAAGAGAAAATTAACAACCAGAGCGGTAAGACAGAGGCAGTGTTCTCTAGTGGTCAGTGCATTGGTCTGGGACTCAAAGGGTATGTCGACTAAGATACAATTAAAAACCCATGGCTGGGCCATGCCAGCTGACTCAGACTTGTAGGGATCAGTCTGTGGGACTCTCCAACTGTAGCATAGAGGCCTGAATGCTGTTCCCAGCTCTGGATACCCCCTGTCCACTCAGGTTGGGGTGCACCGGCCCTCTATCATAACAGGGGGGAATGATGTGGCCAAACTTGAGCAAATGTCACTGTGATTGAGTGAACAGATATCACAGCGATACTCAGGATCGGCCCCACAACACCTCCCAAGAGGCCACAAGTCCGAACCTGAGACACTTCCATGCACCAGGTCGCAAAGTCACTCACTTGATTCTGGCCCTTCCCTTCCCAGAGAGTGGTTATCTACGGATCAGAGTCATACTGGAAGGGCATAACAAGTGGGGTTCCGCTGGGGTCTGTTTTGCGGCTAGTTCTGTTCAATGTCTTTATCAACAACTTTGACATTGGCACACAGAGGACGCTTATTAAGTTTGCAGATACCAAGCAGGGAGGGGGGTTGCAAATGCTTTGGAGGATGGGGTCATAATTCAAAATGATCTGGACAAACTGGAGAAATGGTCTGAGGTAAACATGATGAAGTTTAATAAGGACAAATGCAAAGTGCTCCACTTAGGAAGGAACAATCTGTTCCACATACACATAATGGGAAGTGATTGTCTAGGAAGGAGTACTGCAGAAAGGGATTTAGGGGTCATAGTGGAGTTAAACATAAGTCAAGAGTGTGACACGGTTGCAAAACGAAGCAAATATGATTCTGGGATGCATTAACAGGAATGTTGTGAGCAAAACACGAGAAGTCGTTCTTCCGCTCTACTCTGCGCTGATTAGGCCTCAATTGGAGTATTGTGTCCAGTTCTGGGCACCACATTTCAAGAAAGATGTGGAGAAATTGGAGAAGGCCCAGAGAAGAGCAACAAAAACTATTAAAGGTCTAGAAAACATGAGCTATGAAGGTAGACTGAAAGAACTGGGATTGTTTAGTTTAGAAAAAAGAATACTGAGAGGGGACATGATAGCAGTTTTCAAGTATCTAAAAGGGTGTTACAAGGAGAAGGGAGAAAAATTGTTCTCCTTGGCTTCTGATGACAGGAAAAGAAGCAATGGGCTTCCATATTAAAAGGAATATTGCAATATCTCTTAGCAGGGGAGCCTATTTGACAGAAAGGGGGAGGAGCCAAGCTAGATGTATTACCAGGGCTCGCCAAGCGGCGGCGAGCCCCACTTGCCAGCCGCGCGGAAGCGCACGCTGCGCATGCGCAGACCGTGCTGCGCGGCCCCGCCGGGCTAAAATCTACTCGCCATGGGTGAGTAGATTGACTAATCTGTCGAGCCCTGTGTATAACTATAGTCGGAGCAGATAATTGTAAATGTATCCAGGCTGCAGATTCTCCAACCAAATAAGACCTTATAAACTGTGCTGGACCCCGGCAGTGAATGTCCCGTAACACTTTACATGAGCATGTGTTTCTCCCATGTCCTGGCCCAGGTTTCCCCTTGCCCCCGGAGCTTTATACCAATTTGTTGTTTCCCCTTCACCAGTTCAACGGTACTGTGAGTATACACTTGGAAAGGACTTTGAGGTCCCTTAATATGAAAGATGCAATATAAAAAATGTTAGGTTATTCCTTGATTAATTATTCAATTACCCAAAACAGGGGTCCTTCAAGGTTAGTAGGATGCAAATCTCCACCAGCCAGCTAGTCTAACTCTGTGAAAATCTTCCACTGATTTTCATGTATGACAGAGGAAACCACATGCTAAAAATGAGACTTTCAAATAGTGAAGCCTGTAACACATGCCATGTTCTCTAACTGATGCCCAGACATTTGTTTAGCACCACACTGATTTACATTGCAATTGTTCAAATGAAAAGGTTCATCACCAATATTAAAGCCACATTTTCAGTCAAATCAGATTTTGCATATTCAGAATGCAGATAGCTCATCAGGCAACTGGAATGCTTGTTATTCATGAATGAAGCTATTGAAGAGGCATGTTGTAACCCAATTGGAAATACTCTATACAAATAATCCTCCGCAGGATCACAAGACATTTGCTACTTAGACACCTTGCCATAACCGGCGCTGCCCTGAGCGAGCAGTGCAGCTACTGCGTATTTTCAATTGATGTTTGCATGAACAAAGAATTTCCATTTTCTACCCATTTTCCAGACAATGTGATGTTTTAAAGTTCGGGGATAAATTAGAAGTTTCCTCCAGAACCATCAAAGGAGAAAATCGGGGTACAAGGGAGTGGAATGAATCACCCTAGGAGCAATGGGTAAACTTTTAAGTTTGTGTAAACATACCAAAGCTTGGATGTTTTCTCTAACTATCCCAAGTTAGTGCCTGGTTCTATTCCTATTGAAGGCAGTGGCTAAACTCGTTTCCATTGACTGCAGTAGTGATCAAGATTTCACTCCCATTAGCAACAGGACAGGGAGAAGAGGCTGGTAAACTCCCATGAGTAAGCTCAGGCATGAGATTTCTAGCAGTTTTCCTTCTAATTGGGCAGGACATACCCAGAAAGGGCTGGCCTTAGGGGCACGCAATCACGGCAGTCATCTGGAGTTCCAAATGAGCCAAATCTGGGTAGTCGTTATTGTTTTGCTCAGCTGTTCAGAGGGGCACCAAAAACATATTCCATCCTTAGCAACAACACACCAAATAGCCATGCCTGTACCCCAGAACAGTCTCACTCACAATATTTTGGTGCTTCTCTGATGAAAAATCCAACAGTACTCAGGAAAGCAGGTGTTTTCTGGGAAATTGTTCATTTACTTGTAAACCCAATTTTTCATCTAAAAAAATGCAGAATGAAAATTTCACACACACAAACCCCCAATCCGGAGGAGTAAATATTATCTAAAGTTCCTTGAACAAAAGCAATCATCTGGGAGGGAATAATAGGGTTCTTGCTCAAACGTATAGACCCTGATTCTCTCCTTATTATTCATGCTAAACTGTACCTTGCTACACAAGCACACTCAGTGGAATCAATAAAGGGCAGCAGAAGTGGGACCTCAGAAAGCAGAGCTCTAAAGAGCGAGGATCCAAAGAGATCAAAGGAACAAAGCATTTAAAATCTACTAGCGTGAAATCATGCCAATTCATAAAAACACTAATATGTTACAGTAAGAAAGTTGAGCTATTTGATCCCTTGCTGTAAGATATGCTAACAGCTTGAGAGCTCTCCAGAAGTTCCTTGTACAATCTCAGTTCAATTCCAGTATATCTGCTGGCATGATACATATTCAAATGATGCCAAAGTCTCACTTTCTCATTACTGAAATCTATCATTATTGGGATCCAGGAGCTAAGCTCTCAAAGCTTTTCACAAAATACATTTCTAACCTTTTAAAAAAAAATTCTCAGTGAACTGTTATTTTGGAGCATGTACTTGTATTAAGCAATTAGCACAGTCTGATTTAATTTATAACTGATCACCAGCTTGTAATAAAGCAGCAGGAATAGCCTGAAATGTTTATATACAAATTGTAAGGTGTGCCATTATGGAAGATGGCACGCAATTCCCTTCATAAGCATGCTACAGAACACTGACAAAAGAAATCTCAGTTGGAAGTTAAATTTAGTATTATTATTTATGCAAAAATATGCAGGATCTCCAGAAAGAATAGAAAAATGTAAACACATACTGAAAGTAGCTGATTTGAGGGCTATGCAGGCATAAGAGTGCTATCACATATTTAGGAGGCAGTGTAAATTATGTATATAGAAGAGTGTGAAATGTCACATACAGCCTTCCTAGGTGATAGAATTTCAGTGAAAGTACATGCCGTCACCAAAAACCTTCCTGAATTATTTAGTCCAATAAATAAATTCAGTCTAAGTTATAGTAACTTTTAGTTTTATTTTGCAACTGAGCAGAAGCAAACTCAAGTTGGGAATATTACCATTAACACACTGCCTGGCTAGTCAGATTCATACCTGATTCTATATGCATGTGTTTTATTTGGATTGGCAGGAAGAAGTTTTTGAGTTTCAAGAGATTCCAGTGGGACCACTCCTGCCCTTAAAGTCAAACACTTGTTTCAGTGCTGTGCTGGATTGGGGATTTTGGCCCTGGTCCACCAGTGAGTTGTAACCTATTTTGATCCCTTCTGCAGTTTCATTTGGTATAGTGTTCCTCAATTCTTTGAGGGATTAAGCAGTTATCACCCACCCCCACAAAGGTGAATGCATGTCAGTGGGAAAAAATACAAGTTACTGATGAACATAACTTAAGCTAATTCTTTGCAGTATTTAATTTTTTAAAATGGGAAATGGTGAAAAGCAAGTGGATTCAAATGTTTAGCTCTTCGTATGAGCCTATTTATAGGGAAATAAATTTCAAATAGAGATGGAAAACTCATTATAGTGGAGGAGGTGCAAAATGGAAACACCTGGAAACCGCTGGAGGTCATCATCTGTGCCACTTTTTAATTCTTACTAAAGTGTAGCAGAATGACAGCTCTGACTTCCCTGGAGATCATTCTTAGCAGTTTGAAAAGTCTTAGAGGGACCACTGAGTTAGTCGGTAGCTGCAAAAACAAGTAGTCCAGTGGCACCTTAGAGACTAACAGATTTATTAGGCCATAAGCTTTCGTGGGTAAAACCCACTTCATCACATGAATTGTACCCATTCTTTTGTTGCTCTTAGATATATAGATATACACACACACACACACACACCCATGCCTCTGTAAACTCCACTCCGATTGATCTTGTAAATCATCATGCCAAAAAAACTGCTAGATTTTCAGTACCATGTCACTTTTCGTGATGTGTCAAACTAGTGTCAAGAGAATTTGAAAGCAAAATGTACATGTAAATAGCAGCAAAAGCAGTAAAGCATCTACTTAATGGACAGTCAACACAACTGATATCACATCTTCCCAATTCTCCTTGCTACTCTGTTAGAAAAGAGTGACAGATGTCACGTCCCTAAAATTGACAAGAAATATGTACTCACTGACAACTCAATACACTAAATGCTCACACAGCCAACGGAATACTGAACAATATTTGCCAGTGAAACTCATAGGGAAGCCGGAGGGCAGGTACAAGTGATCCCAAATTTTTTAGAAATGCATCATGATATGGCTTTCTTTTTTTTAAATTAACAAAATGTTTCTTTTACGTTTTCATGAAAGCAAAACACAAAAAGTGTCCCGCAAGACATCTTAGTGCTACAGGCAATCATGTTTGCCTTTTTTTTCTTGGTGAAATTCTATTAATGGAAATTACAAACCATAGTTATCTGTGTAAAATTATTCATAAATATGGAACTTTTCATTACACTATAATGAGATACTAAGTGTGCCACTTGAGTGATGTGCAGCAATGTAAGATGTAAAACAGGCTAGATGCAAATGTTGGGGGAAAAAGAAAAAAATATAGACATTTAATGTGCATTGCAAAACTCCTCCTTCACTATGTAGGAAAGAGTAAAGCAGGAAAAAAAACTGTTAAAATACACATATGGACTTTAATTACTGTTACATATGAAAAAACATCCCTTTCCACCAATTTCTGTGCCTCTCTCAAATTCACAGGAGCTATAAGTGAAAATACTGAAGAAATTGTTTCTGAGATTTTAGATTGATTATATTCTAACCTAGATTCATTTTATCCTAACTGATTTTTAGGTTTAGTTTCTGGGTGAAATATTACAAAATATCTCCTTACAATATTGCACATATGAAAGATCACAGGTTGAATTGTCAAAATGAGTTATCTTGCTCATGCTGTTCCACTTACTTACACATACACTGTGGAAATATGATTGTCTAGAGCTTGGGCTATTTGTTTTTCTGTAATTCAGGAGGATTCTTGGAAAGGTTTAAAACTTTCTTTTTTAAAATTTCTCAACTTTTATAGAGAGTCAAAAAAAATCTTGTGGAAAACACAAAGGATGTTTTATAACAGATATAAATATTCCCAAACATGAACCAAAATCGATAATGAACAGTTACAGGCTTTTACTTGAGCATTCTGAAACCAAACATGCAGCAAAATTCCAGCGAGATATTTATTTAGTTTTAAATGCAATACACCAAACTCATTTCTAGTGTCATTCCACTGACTTATGGTATTATGACTACGGTGACATCACACCAGGGGTGACTACGACCTAGTGCCTTTGAAACATTGGAAAATTATGTCTAAGCAACACATCATAATGAGGACAAGGGACTCAGTAAATTAAATACAAGATGCTGGTACTGAGGTGATCAGCTGGCTTCACACCTAAGCACTGTGATTAAAATCACATTCAACAAATATTCATTGCTGAGGGAGGTCGAAGGCAAATGCTGTGGCTGGGTTTTTAAAAGGAGCTGAATAATTTTGTTACTAATACAATATTTTTGGTTCAACACATCAAGAGAAGGGCATTAACATTTTGTGTTTCAAGTAGGGATGTAAAATCCCATTTAAAAAGTTAATCAGCTGAACGTTACATTTAATCAGTTAACCGGATTCGCGGCCAGGCTGGAGCAGCCCCCTGCCCACCCCATAACATGGCAGGCCTGGCTGGGCTGAAGCAGACCCCTGTGCTGTTGGCGTGGGCTGCTCGGGCAGTGCTGTGCCTGCCACACTCAATTGCAGGCAAGGTTCCCTCTAAGCTGTGTGGAAGCACGGCCCCGCCGCTGCTTAATGAGCCCTGCCCAGCCAGGGGCTCAGGGCTCTGTGCACGGAGCTGCCTGGCTGGGGGAGGGGCATTTCTCCCTGCTGAGGACAGACTCGCTGCTGTAGCTGAGGGAGAAGTGCCCCTCCCTCAGCCAGGCAGATCCATGCATGGAGCCCTGCACCCCTGGCTGGGCAGGGCTCATTAAGCAGCTGTGGGGCTGTGCTGCTGCGCAGCGTAGAGGGAACCTTAGAGGTGGGGCGGGGGGGCTGCTCCAGCTCAGCCAAGTCCACCATGTCACGCCGCGGGTGGGAAGCTGCTCCAGCCCAGCCGGGCCACTGTTAACTGCTCACCTGGTAAGCATCACCCAGTAAGGGTGATGTTTACCAGGTAAATGGATAACCAGTTAACCGTTTACACTCCTAGTTTCAAGGCCTAAACTGATCACCACAAGACTCAGAAAAGAATTCCCAGCTTTCCACAAAGAATACTGCTGCCTAATTTACCAGGCACATATAGTGTAAAGCAGGGGTGAGCAATAATTTTTGATGGGGGACCGCTCCCAAGATTTTGGAAAGTGGTCGAGGGCCGCACTCTTCCATGGTATTAATGGAGGAAGTGCGGGGTCTGGGATGGAGGTTGGGTGCAGAAGGGAGCTTGGTGTAAGGGATTGGGGTGCAGGAGGGAGAATGGGGTCTGGGAGGGAGTTTGGGCAAAGGAGGTAGTTGTGACCTAGGGCAGGGAACTGGGGTGCAGGGTTTTGGGTTGTGATCTAGGGTAGAAGGGGATTGTGATCTCCGGCAGGAGGTTTGGGTGCCAGATCTGGAAGGGGGTATGGGTGCATGTGGAGTAGCGGGGCATGAGTGTGAGGCAGAGGGTTGGTGAAGGGAGGGGCTGAGGTGCCAGAGGCAGGTTCATGCCAGGAGACTTACCAGCCTGCCTGCCTGCCTGCAGAGCTAAAGGCTTGCAAAGCTTAAAATGTGTCTGCCTGCTTGGCCATGTGCTTGAGTGAGTGAGCAGAAGGGTTGTACTTTGGGACTGCCTGTCATTCAAACAGGTAGCTCCCATTGGCCAGTGTCTGTCCAGAAACTGGCCAATGGGATTGTACTGGGGGAAGGAGCAGTGTCTGAATCTTCCCCCCTCCTCTCCGGGCTCAAGGAAAAAGCGCCCCACAGCTGTGTTTCTGAGAGGCGTGCGGGGCTGCAGATCAAGCAGGGGAGCCTGCCTGAGGCTCCCCACTGCCTCTGCAGGCTGGATCTGGTGGCTTGGCAGGCCAGATATGGCCTGCGGGCTGTATTTTGCCCAACTCTGGTGTAAGAGATCCCCTTTCTTTGATGCTTCCAGTGTAGATCTCTCTGTAGAGGTGAGACAGCACCTGATGGACCATGTAACCCATGTTCCTCCTTCAGCAACATTTCACAGGCTCGGCATGGCACTCTACACAAATAGGTTACTGATCTCCCACATAAGAACCCACATTTTCAAAAGGAGCCTCCTAAAGTGCACTTTAAAAATGTGTACAGAAAAATATTTGCTTTAGTACATACAACAATATTCGAGAACAGACAGTGCGGTTAAGGTGTCTGAAAACATGGCTGAAAATTGGAAGCAAAACCAAAAAACTGAACAATACCTAATGGGTCTGGCATCTCTCTCTCTCTTATTGACACATCAGATCTGAGATATACCAGGTAGAAGGAAACATCCTACATTCAGAAAGCGTGATACAGTGTTGGGTTCAGAGCTCGGAATAAACTGTGGCACTTTCTGTTTTTTTCCATAAACTCTGCAGAACCACACTATGCTTCAGCAAGAGATGCTGGATTCCAAACCTGGTTGTGATCATTTTCACCTCTTGAACCAATGGACACGTTTCTAATGACTTTATCAGGCACAAGCTAGCAAAGAGAAACGGTCATGTTGTTGGACATGAGATGAGGATGAGGAGTCATCTCAAGTGAGTACAGCTGACAGCCCGCTCTGTGCATGCCATTGACTCGGCAGAGATACTCTGGATTTAAAGGGCTGTGGTGAAGGAAATGCACCTGTCATAAAGGTACTAAGTTGTACATGTAAAAGGATATTGATTTTCCTTCATAACCCATTACTGACAAAAGCAGCGCATCAAATACAGTTCTGAATGTTTGAAGACCATTGTTGATAAATTGCCACTGTCCATACAAAATCCAACAATAAAAACCTTCCCCCTTCACTTTCTTTTCCCTTGCTCCTTGTGACGAGGCGCCGTCGCCCCGGCCCCTCTGCAAATGAGCCGCAGCACTGAGTGGTGGGTGGGGTGGCACGCTGAGGAGCTGCGGCGCATGCACGAGCGGCCCAGTGGGCCATTCAAAAGAAACGCCGGCGTGCCCAAACGGGGGGAGCGAGCTGGCTGACGCCGAGGACGCCGGCCAGGTGTCCGGAGCAGGGGCAGGAGTGGAAGCAGCGGCTGCTTCTGGAGGGGGAGAGAGAGAGAGAGACCGCGGAGGAACGGCAGTGAGCGGTTGAAAGAGCCCAGGAGGTGGGGGGAACACTGGCCACTGATGAGGCCAGCAGAAGTGCAGCAAGTACAGGGGCCGCCAGGGCGGGAAACAAGGGAGACCAGCCCCAGGGGCCTGAGACCGAGGCCACAGTACCAGTAGGTGGACCACCAGCGGCCATTCCCACGCCAGGAAGCCCTCCGGGAGGGGACAGCAGGGTGACGTGCGGCACTTTGACAGCCAGGACACCAACCACTGCCCCCCCAAGGGGGTACAGCAGGGGAGTGAGCACCTGATGGCCAAGACCCTATGGCAACCAGAGAACCGTGAAGACAGCGCAGCGGTAAGGTGCAGGAGCATCAGTCGGGGGCGTGTGCGGAGACACAAGGTGTGACGGGGTAGGAAGCAGCCCAGGGGAAAGAGCGACTAAGGGGAGTCCAGGAGTGAGTTGGCATCAGCTCCTGAAAGGGACCCCAGAAGGACAACTCGCCGTTCCAAGGGCCCTGGGCCGGGGCCCGGAGGAGAGGGCAGGCCCAGGCTCCCCTACCCCACCAACCCCTCTTCATACAACAAGGGACCCACGACCCGGCCGAGCCGATCCGGTCGGACTCCAGATCAGGAACTGAAAGGCTGTTTCCTGGCGGGAACCTCCCCAGTGGAAAGAGAGGAGGGGACATGCAGTTAGGAGAGCAGAATCTCCCCAGCGACCCAACAGGCCCTGTAGGTTGGGACCCCCTCTGGGCAATGGCACTAAGCTTCATTCCCAGGATACAGGTGGCCCGACCCTTGAAGCCAGGGCTAAACTAAGCTGGGGTGGGTTGCCATTGGCTTACGCCGGGGGAGCCCCCACCCCACACAGGTTTAGTGGCCACTAGGGCCGCTGACACTCCTCCTCACCAAATCCTTTAATAATTAAGGGCCAAATTCTCTACTGACAATGCTCCATCACAGGCAATAAAGTTTCCGAAGCACAATGGGCCAACTTCTCTGCAAGCATAACTCCATCTCCAGCTTCTCTGCAAGCATAACTCCATCAAGGGCAATGAAGTTACGAAGGCATAGAAATTTGTCCATTAGCCTGAAACATGCCACACTGGCACCTTTAAAGTCAAACATGCAGTGAGGGCTTCCTCAGCAATCTGCCCAGAGAAATGACCCCAAGGGATGGAAAGTGATTTAGTCGAGGGTCCTTCCATCCATGACATCCCAGCTGTCAATGGCATTAATTAGCACCCACAACATGGACTAATGTATTAAATACAGGCCTCGAAACAACCCTCCCACAGTAATCACCTCTGGCCACTCCAAACCTACTCCGGAGTAGAAACAGTGATGAGTGTGCCCTGCATACCCTATCATCCCACCACCTCTGCTCTGGACCCTGGTCGGTACAGATGGAATGAATTAAACCAGCCAATAGCATGGAGGAACAAACCCTCTTTTCCCAAAGTATATAATGGGTTGTATAAAAACCACATAAATTTGCAACCATCAAGGGGCCAATTAGATTTGCATAATCTTTTCCTGATCTCCCCCCATCTTCTTGATCCAAACGGAGCAACTTTGAACTTGCTTCCTGCTGCCAAGAGCAATTAACTTACAGCAATGTTCTCTCTTTGAGGTCCCCTCTTTCCCCCTGCAGATAAAAGGGAAGCGTATGTTTGATTAAAATGAGACTTAAGGCTATGTTTACTGACTCTAATGTTCTCCATGAAAACCCCTTTGCTTTGCCCACTGCAGCTGTTCGCAGTGATGATGTGTGTTATTAATAGACTTAAATTCTTATTAAAGATGGATGATCCATTTATTAAAACCCATTGTAAAGGCGTAAGGGAAAGTTAGCTAATGATAAGCACTGCCTGGGAATTCGTCTTCATGGTGGCTACCTACCTCTATGATTGTCCCCACTGATCATTGCCTATGGAGTTCTATTACCTGCTTGACTTTATCCTTTTCTTTTGGGAATTCGCTTCCTACATAACATTGCATGACCAGCAAGGTTCCAGATGCATGTTGTTACGCAGACTCAGCCTGACCCTACGAATGAGGGGTTTTTTCAACAATATTTGCTATACAGCCCTAGTGGGCAGCCGCTGCAGGATTGGAGGTGCCAGAAATCTACCATCTGAACATAATAATTCAGGGGGGAGCAACACTCTTTGTGAGCTGTCATAGCAAGTCTATCTCCTTGCTGCATTCATCTAAACCTCCATTTCAGCCCAGTTCCTACACACTACAGACCTCACATGGGCTTTGACAGCAGTCTACAGAAACCGCAATTATAAAAATAATCTTTTGGGCTGTGTACAGAGCCATCATCCTCTTAAAACCCTTGAGACACAAGCAGGAGCTCTTGCAATGCCCTCCTCTCTATGACAGCACTTGACTGTGGGGCAAAAAAACGAGGCGTTTCATCTGACGTTCTGGCCCAGTCCGACTGCCTGTTGCTCATATAAGCTGATAAATTCACAGCAAGTGCTGGTTTGGCTGAGCGTACGTCTATCACATGTTATTTACACAGAGACAGCTCCATGTAAGGAGTTCATTTCCAGACACACACACTGAAAATATACCGATGTGAGATTTTTCAAAAGCACACAGCACTGATCTAACTACAACCACTGAAGTCAATGGTAAAATTCTCAAACTTCAGTGGAATAGAATTAGGCCAATGCTTGGCACTTTTGAAAATATGTAACTTCTCAGGCACCCAAACCACCCAGTAAATCATACATATTCCTTGTGCCATGCACGGACCACTAGTATACTATTTATCTGTGAGAGGATTTAAACACTGTGAGTAAACTGTGAGCCGTTGCAGAGGAAAAGCCGCCTTTTCTCCCCAATTCAGCTCTTAGCAGATAAGCAGAGGTTGGAAATGATTCTCCACTATTTTTCTGCATGGACAGTGTATTCTGTAAGCAAGCTGGGATCTGAACGGGTAACTTATTTTAAGAATTTTCAGATCATTGCTAAGTCTTCATTGTATTACCTCCTCGAGCTCAAACTCAGCTCCCAGAGGTGTCAGAACAAAGGGAAAATCTGTCCCCAAAACTCAAAAACCAAAATGCAGAGTAACCATCCCAAAAGCTGTCTCCTTGGAACAGGCTCTTCCGTTATTGTTCAGCCACTGCTCTCATTATTGTCTCCACCTGGGCTGGTTGGGCACTGTGTAGTTGAAAACCTGCGTGCTAGAAAGTTATGAACACAAGGCACTTTCTGCACTGCCAGCTCCATGACTGTGTAAGAGGTCCAGGACTGAGTGAACGCAAACCTCTTCACTGGCTCTAAGTGGGTCCCACACTAGAAGCTGTTTCCATTTGGTGGCTGCAGGGCAGCCTATACACGGCTAGGAAATTCACTGAGACTAACTGGCACCAACTTACACCCAGGCTAGCAGTCCCAGCAAAGAGGCTGTGGAGACTAGGGATGTAAAATCCCTTTTAATCATTTGAACTGGGTAAGCGAGTAAGTGGGATTCCAGGCTGGGGACCGCTCCACCCTGGCTGGAGCAGTGCCCAGCCCGTGGGTCTGTTTACTCTGTGCACCATACGGGGCTCCTAGCTCCCGCTCTGGCCTGCAGGGCAGTGGGCCGGGGGCCGGGAGAGCTGCTCCCAGGCACCAGTTAACCATTACCCTGTAAGGGTGATGCTTCCTGGGTAACCAGTTAACCATTCACATTCCTAGTAGAGACTGGCAATACCTTTTTGCTAGTCGAAATCTTTTCACCTATACACGTGAGCAGAGGTGAGGCACACATTCAGGAAACACCGGAGAAACTCTTAAGACCATAAGAACAGCCGTACAGGTCAGACCAAAGGTCCATCTAGCCCAGTGTCCTGTCTTCTGACAGTGGCCAATGCCAGGTGCCCCAGAGGGAGTGAACACAACAGGGAATCGTCAAGTGATCCCTCTCCTGTCATCCATTTCCAGCCTCTGACAAACAGAAGCTAAGGACACCATTCCTACCCACCCTGGCTAATAGCCACTGATGGACCTAACCTCCTGTGAGTTTATCAAGTTCTTTTTTGAACCTTGTTAAATTCCTAGCCTTCACAACATAATCTGACAAGGAGTTCTACAAGTTGACTGTGGGTTGTGTGAAGAAGTACTTCCTTTTGTTTGTTTTAAACTTACTACCTATTGATTTCATTCGGCGACCCTCTAGTTCTTGTGTTATGGGAACAAGTAAACAACTTTTCCTTATTCACTTCTTCCACACAAGTCATGATTTTATAGGCCTCTATCATGTCCCTCCATAGTCTCCTCTTTCTTAAGATGAAAAGTCCCAGTCTTTTTCATCTTTCCTCATACGGTAGCTGTTCCAACCCCTAATCTTTTTTGTTGCCCTTTCCTGAACCTTTTCCAATGCCAATACATCTTTTATGAGAGGAGATGACCACATCTGCCCTCAGTATTCAAGCCGGGGAGTACCATGGATTTATAGAGAGGCAATAAGATATTCTCTGTCTTATTCTCCATCCCTTTTTTAATTATTCCTACCATTCTATTAGCTTTTTGACTGCTGCTGCACACTGAGTGCCCATGTGGCCTAACCTGCATCGAGGCACACCTTCATGGCTCTCTTTCTGGCAGTTTTCCCAAGCCCCACAGACTTTTTTCAGTGAAAGAATCAAGAGCAGGAAAGGAGCTGGAGGAGCTTTTACGGCTGTTGTGCGTGTGGGAGGCTGTCTCTGCCCCGTCTCCAAAGGGCTCACTGAAATGATCCAAGCAAATCATTTTAGCATCCCCCTCCCCAAAAAATCCCTGCCCCAGGCTTCTGAGTGCAAATCCATTGCTCCACCTCTGGCAAACCAGCCGCTCATGCCAGCTACTTGATGTCTCTGTTCTTCACTTGGTTATCCTGGTGACCTAATCATTTCCTGGCTATCCCAACAGATCTAATATTGTGTCAAACCCAACACCTAAGCAGCTGTAAACAATCCTAAAGGACAAAAGGGCCAGCCCCTCATTAGAAGGATGGCTTTGGGCTGTAGGAAGCTCAGAACACAAGAGGCAGGCAAGTCAGACGGTTTTGCTACCAATACTTCCCCAAGGCAGGGGGTGCATGGGAGACACTGCGTGTTTCATCCTTCCAAGCCATGCACTCTCCAAGAAATAATGCACCAAGGCTGAGACAGAATAATGCCTGTCCCACTGGCCAGAGAGGTTATTGGCATATGGATGGCAGGTATGAGAGGCAGGGGAAGGCACTGCCTTCCCAAACTGCCAGGTGTGGCCCACCCCACACTCTGCCCCCAGCATGCCCCCTGCTTCAGTGCGGCTCTTGGGCTGATCCAGGGCTGAGAAAGGCATAAGAAGCGGAAGGAAGATGAACTGGAGGAAGATTTTTTTCTCTCCCTACCTTCAAGCTCCTTCCAGTGACGATGTGCTCTTGTTAGAGACCCCACCCCCATCAAACACTAAAACAGCAACCCTGGCTCTTGCCCCTCTGTGACGAGTTCTTTTTTAAAGCAGCTCAGCCATGAATTTTTTTGACATAAATTTAGGCCAGCGCTGATTGCTTTCTCTGTGCGCATGGGGTTCACACTGAGATTTCCGACCATAGATTGAACCATCGCTTTCAAAGGCTAGTCAGATTCTGCTTTGCAGGAGCCGAACATAAAAGACTTCCCGCGACCTGTATATTCTTTACAGATTTCTAGCAGCCTCAGCAGCCATCTCTGCATATTCAGAGCCTTTGATTTCGTCAGTCGCAAGCCATAAAGAAATCTGTACAATCGGATACAAATCACAAATATGCCTGGAGAATATTTTTTAAATGCATGGGAGCTACAGAACTCTCTGTCCCCTGCCTCTTCTCCCCCCTCCCCATGTGTATTATAAGAAAGTTGGGGCAGAAAAAAGGGGAATGAAATCTTCCTAAATCCTGCAAAGGCAGATTTGAGGATTCAGGGACACAATTAACTAGTTTCTCCACCAGTGCTGTCAAAACCAGTGATGGAGGGCAGAACAGAGTGTCTGATTTGGGAGAAGCTGGTTGTTTAGCTATCAGTTCTGGGGTGAGTCTACACAGCAAAGTTATTTCGGGAATAATGGCCGTTATTCTGAAATAACTATGCGAGTGTCTACACAGCAATTCCATTATTTCGAAATTATTTTGAGATAATGGACGGCTTATTCCGACTTCTGTAAACCTCATTCTATGAAGAATAACGCCTATTCCGAAATAGCTATTTCGAAATAAGGCATGTGTTGATGCCCCACTTCTGCTACTTCCGAAATAGCCCCTTACCAGGGCCATTCTAAGTTACTCCTCCTGGGGCTCTACATCAAGATAGCACATCTACATTCGGGGAGCCTGCCTCGGACTAATTTTGAGGCTTCCCTGCAGTGTGGACGTGCTATTTCAAAATAAGCTATTTCAGAATATTCCAGAATAGCTTATTACAAAATAACTGTGCAGTGTAGACGTAGCCCTGGTGACCAGGCCTCCCGACAGCAATTCCGGGCCTTAGAGGAGAACAGTTGTGTAGCCCCCTAACATGCACAAGTTGTGTCCACGTGGACACAGTCCACCTGACATTTGGTGGGGCTGTGCCTGCGCTGCTGGAGGCGCTCTTCCTGCCCAGCCAGCACTTCCACAGGCCTGCCTGGCAGGGTTACTGACTGTCTAATCATACAGACCCCCCAACCCTTGCCCCGCCCCTTCTCTGAGGCCACACCCCTGCTCAGTCCATCACCCCTCCCTCGGTGGCTTGCTCTCCTCCACCCTCTCTCACTTTCACCGGGCTGGGGCAGTGGGGTGGGGCCCCCGCGGGAGAGGGTGCAACCTCTGGGAGGGAGTTTGAGTGTGAAAGGGGCATGGGGTCAGGTTCTGGGAGGGAGTTTGGGTGCGGGGTGCAGGCTATATGCGGGGGCAGGGGTTGGAGTGAGAGAGGGGACCTAAGGAAGAGGAGGGAGACTGGGAGTGGGCTCTGGGCTGGGCAAGTGATTGGGGCACAGGAGGGGGCAAGGAGGTCGACGCTTACCTTGGGTAGCTCCAAAAAGTGACCAGTACAGCCCCCTGGCAGTGGCTCCCAGGCGGGAGGAGGTTAAGAGCAGGGGTGGGGAAGCTTTTCTGAGTCGGGGGCCACTGACACACAGAAAAATCAGTTGGGGGCCACACACAAGCGAGAAGCAAAAAAAAACCCCAAAACAAACCCTCACTGACGTGGCCGCTGGTTAAGAAGGAGAAAGACCCTCCCCATATTCCCGTCCCACAACAGAGCCTAGGGGGGCCCAGGCTAGTAGATTTTGTGTGCTCCAGCCCCATGGGGACTAACAAAACATGTCGATGGGATCATGAGCTTTGTGGGCACAACCCACTTCTTCAGATGAATGGAGTTATTAAAGGTCCAGTTTCTAAATAAATGGTAGATGGGGGGAGGGGGGAAGAGAAGAAAAAAGAAGGGGGGGAAAAGGAGGGAAAATAGTCAGAGTGCCCATGCTACATGAAGCTGATGGAGAAGGTACTAAGTGTTCTTAAGTACCCATTGTTCAGTTTTTTGCACCACTGCACACCTGGTCACTGCACACCTGATTACAGAGATCTGCGACCTTGTCCTCACCCACAACTATTTCCGATTTGGAGACAATTTCAAGTCAGCGGCACAGCCATGGGCACCCGCATGGCCCCCCAATATGCCAACATCTTTATGGCTGACTTTGAACAACGTTTCCACAGCTCTTGCCCCATAAAACCCTCACTCTATTTATGCTACATTGACAACATCTTCATCATATGGACCCATGGGAAAGAGACCCTTGAAGAATTTCACAGGGATTTCAATAACTTCCACTCCACCATCAACCTCAGCCTGGACCAGTCCACGTGAGAGATCCACTCTCTTGACGCTACAGTACAATTACATGATGGACACATTTCTACCACCCTATACCGGAAACCTACCCGCCACTACACTTACCTACATGCCGCTAGCTTCCATCCCAGACACATTTTTCAATCTATTGTATACAGCCAAGCCCTAAGATACAACTGGATTTGCTCCAGGCCCACAGACAGAGACTAACACCTACAGGATCTATATCAAGCATTCTTAAAACTGAAATATCCACCCAGAGAAGTGAAAAAACAGATTGACAGAGCCAGGCAAGTACCCAGACATCAGCTACTTCAAGATAGGCCCAGAAAAGAAAACAACAGGACACCACCTGTCATCACCTACAGCCTCCAACTTAAACCCCTCCAATGCCTTCTCAACAATCTATAGCCTGTCCTGGAAAATGACCCCTCACTCTTACAGGCCCTGGGGGACAGGCCAATCCTCACCTACAGACAACCCCCTAACCTCAAACAAATTCTTTTCAGTAACCACACCTCACACATACCAACCCAGGAACCCACCCCTGCAATCAACTCTGTAGCCAACTCTGCCCACATATCTATACAAGCAACATCATCAGAGGACCTAGCCACATAAGCCAGCGCACCAGAGGCTCATGCAACTGAGCCTTCTCTAATGGGATCTATGCCATCAAATGCCAGCAATGCCCCTCTGCCATGTATATTGGCCAAACTGGACAGTCTCTACAAGAGAGAATTAATGGACACATATCAGATATCCGAAAAGGCAACACACAGAAACCTGCTGGGGAACATTTTAATTTACCTGAGCACTCATTAATGGATCTCAAAGTCACCGTATTGTTTCAGGCCAATTGCACAAGCCAACTCCACAGGGAGGCCTCAGAGCTCAACTTCATTTACAAGTTTGATTCCTTCAACAGAGGTATGAACAAAGATATTGGGTGGATGTCTCGCTACATTCCACATCCAAATGACATAAAAAACCAAACAATGGGTTCTTATGAACACTTAGTACCTTCTCCATCAGCTTTCATGTAGCATGGGCACTCTAACTGACTGTTCTTTTCCCTTTTTTTCCCTTCTCTTCCCCCTTCCTCCCCCATCTACTATTTATTTAGAAACTGGACCTTTAATAACTCCATCCATCTGAAGAAGTGGGCTGTGCCCACGAAAGCTCATGATCCCATCGACATGTTTTGTTAGTCTCTAAGGTGCTGCAGAACTATTCGTTGGTTTTTAAGTTTTTCCAATACTGATGTAGCTTAGCAAGGAGGCTGCACTGATTTCGTTCAAGTGATTTAGAAACCAATGTAGTTAAAATCGATGCAATTTCCATGTGTTGCTCAGACCTGCCATTATCTCAAGGTCACACAGGCCAATGGCAGAGCTAGGGATAAAAGCCAGATGCCCCGACTCCTTGCCCTGGGTCCTATTCATCGGACCACGCATCAGGATGTAGATTCAGGGCCTTTCCCAAGAGAAATTGTCAGCATTTCTCCATGCTTGGCTGTGTGTCATGGGCTCCATACTGCATGTCCAGCGCCTGGAGATTCTCTTGTAGCTCAGGTTGGGGCTTGTGCTTCTGGAACAGTACTCTATCAGTGGCCACTGTGTGCAGCAAGTAGCCACAGACTCGTTACGCTGTCACCGTAGGTGGTTTATGATCTACCAAAGCTTTAGCTTTCCCCACAAAAAGCATTGCCCTCCAGACTTTCCTCCCCCCAGCCTTTTCCCTGTTCACGGGGAGAGACTCTCTTGCCACATGTGACTGCCTGACCCCTTTCACCCAGATCACCTGGGAGAGGGTAGGGAGGGTCCTGCCCATCAGTAGATAGTGGTTGTGCTGTCCTGGGTCCCCACCGGCTACATCTGGACCCTCACTCAATGTCACTCCCTAGATCCCAAGGGTTCAAAGATCCTGCTTTAATCCACTGCCGGACACTGCCGAAACAGACTCAGTGGTGCTGATTCTTCTTTCAGGTACACCATCATGGCGCTTCCATGGCATTCCTCTGACAGCCCCATGTGAAACATCAGAGATCACAGAATCAGAGGACTGGAAAGGACCCTGAGAGGTCAACTAGTCTAGTCCCTGGCACTCCCGGCAGGACAAAGTATTGTCTAGACCAGGGCTACTCAACTTTGGAAGCCCCGGGGGCCACAATGATACTCACAGCCCATGCCGAGGGCCGCAACTTAGGTGTGGTTGCATATACATGCAAATCTATATGCAAATAGCTTCTTTCACACTGACCGGCCTGAATACAAAGATTAAGGCAAGACTACACAACACACAGGCCCCATTTAAGTCAATTCTGCTGATATTAATAAAATGCAATATTTACCCGATTTCCACCCATATGACAGCACTTTTAATGAGCAATGACAGTCCAGGAATTTAACTATTAAAATGCATATCAACAAAAGACCATTATATTGACTACTTTTTTGTTTTGGCTCCCACCCACAGACCGCAAACAAACGGCCCACGGACCGTGTGTTGAGTAGCCCTGGTCTAGACCATCCCTGACAGGTGTTCATCTAACCTGCTCTTAAAAATCTCCAGTGATGGAGATTCTACAACCTGCCTGGGCAATGTATTCCAGTGTTTAACCACCCTGACAGTTAGGAAGTTTTCCCTAATGTCCAATTAGACCTCCCTTGCTGCAATTTAAGCCCATTGCTTCTTGTCCTGTCATCAGAAGTTAAGAACATTTTTTTTTTGCCCTCCTCCTTGTAACAACCTTTTAGGTATTTGAAAGCTGGTATCATGTCCCCTCTCTGTCTTCTCTTTTCTGAACTAGTTTTTTTTTCAAAATTCCCTCACAGGTCATGTTTTCTAGACTTTTATTCATTTTTTGTTGCTCTTCTCTAGACTTTTTCCAGTTTGTGCACATTTTTCCTGAAATGTAGCGCCCAGATCTGGACACACTACTCCAAATAGGGATTTAAGACACTAGACAACTAGTTGCTCTCCCTCCCCCCGCCCCTTACTGCCTCTATCAGAGAGAGGCAGCAAGGGGGGGAGCAAGTGCCAGTGCTGGGGGGAGCTGGCTTAAAAGCCGGTTCCCCCCAGCACTATCTCTGAAGGGGGCAGGAGAAGTAGAGGTACGGTAGAAACGGCACAAGCAGGACCTGAAGCAGTTTCCGCTCGCACCTCTCTGCTGTGATTCTGCTTTTGAAATGTACATTTCAAAAGCAGAAGCCCTATAGGGAGCGTGGGGCCAGGAGGGGAGTTCCACGCTCCCTGTGGGGCTTCCTTTTGAAATGTACAAGAGCCCCGCCGGGGCTATAACAGCGCCTCTGCCTTTGAACTGTAGCAAGAGCCCTACTGGGGCTCTTGTACATTTCAAAGGCTGAAGCGCTGCAGAAAGCACAGGCCAGTCCCTGCTGGCCCCATGCTCCCTGTGGGGCTTCCACTTTTGAACTGTAGCAAGAGCCCGGTAGGGCGGAGGTGCCCTTATAGATTAACGAATAGTCAATGGAAATCCCATCGACTATTTGATTAGTTAATTAATCTAAATTTATCATCCCTAACTCCAACTGAGGCCTAATCAGCACAGAGTAGAGCAGAAGAATTACTTCTCATGCTTACAACATTCCTGCTAATACACCCCAGAATTATATATATATATATTTGCAACAGTGTCACACCATTGACTCATATTTAGCTTGTCATCCACTATGACCCCCAGATCCCTTTTTGCAGCAATGAGTTCCCATTCTGTATGTGTGTAACGCTGAGCTGTGACTTCAAAGTCCTGAGCCAGGACTTCTTGATGTGAAAGGAAAGAGTCCCATTGGCTTCAATGAGTTTTGAATCAGACTGTACAGTCTGGCCACGGACAAGGGCGGAGTTAAATAAGTCTCACAATGGCACGTCTGCAGAACCCCCAAGCATCACAGGGGCTGGAAAGATGCCTCTAATTATTTCACCGGGAAGGCGGGTGCTGCTCTTCAGGGATACAATCCACTGCGCCAATTTCATTCTTAAGCACCTCAAACTGCGCCAGCCTAAGCTACTTTCTTTGAGGTGATTGCCAAAGTCTGCTTCTGTTTCAATAGGTCCCATGCCTGGGGGTGGCGTACTGCCGATCTTAACAGCAAACAGCTCATCGTTACCGTCACTGCACTAATGATAACTGAAAAGATACAAACCCAGCCACAGCTCTTAAACTCTCCGAAACATTAAAAATTAAAATCTAAATTACAACTATTATTGTAAATGGCCGGTTACTGTGCATGACAATCAATGCTGAGAGACATCCTTCTAACCCTGTTCCCGCATCTCTAACACGCGCAGGAAGCTCGTTACTGTAGTCATTCCGTCTGCAAGGGAGTCATGCACTAAACCTCTGAGCATATTCCATTGTCTGCAGCCTCCTTCAGAAAACATAAGCGTCACTCGGTCAGGTGCTGAGGGCAGGAGGCATCACATTTGTTTCTCCACTGCAAAAAGAAAGTGGAGCAGAAATTATTTGGTCTTGCAGAGCCTAACTGCCGCTAGAAACAAATGCTGAAGCGTGCTGCAGTGGTGTTACAGTAGGAACGCCGGAGCAACCTGGATTCTGATATCAAATAAAAACACACTGCGAGTTATTAGACCAGCACTCTCAGTCTGATAACTGGATAATAAAAAAATAGTATTAAACACTGTGGGCCAAACACATATTCGGTGCAGCTCCACTGGAGTCAATGCTGTTGCATCAGGGAGGATCTGGTCCTGCGTTTTACCAAGAAAATTCAGTTAAAAGGTACTTGTGTCTTTAAACTGAAAACACGTTTGCATGTGTCACCCTTTGCTCGTGCTTACTTTGACGTTCTGTCACCTCTGATGTGAGTCAAGTGAACATTTTGAAATTTGTAATCACACAAACCTTAACCTGCCCACCTCAGCTACTGTGCTAGTTAGTGCGTGTTAAGGGGATAAAACCATAGTGAGATATTTGTAGAGTGGATCTTACTTTTTACATGGCACCTGTCATACCAAACGATCACAAAGCACAGCTGAAAACAAACAAACAAATATTTAACACTTCACTTGCCCCTGACATTCAACCACCTCTTGGTTCACAGCATGTGGCTACACTACAGGACAGTTCAGAAGCTGATCTGAATACTACACCAAATGAAACTGCAGCTGGGGAAACTGAGGCACTGAGTGGTTAAATGCATTACACAAGGTCATACGTCTAGCCAGAGACAGACATAGAAAGGGAAATGCTCAATCTTGTGTTCTACCCATAAATCCATCCTCCCCAGCCCCCTTTTCCCATAGCGCCTTGTGTTTGAATCCCCTCTCATCTTTATCCCAGTTTCTGAGCTCCTCCTCTCTGTCTCTCCTATAGGGCAGCGTCCAGGGCTGCATGCAGCTCTCCAGCTATGATCAAACCAATGCCAAGGAAAGGGAAATAACTGTTGTCTTGGTCCTTGTACGTGCACCCTGTGTGGGACAGACACTATAAGCCATTCCTCCTGCCTACCTATATATCTTAAGGTAAAATGTATTTCCAATCCCCAAGAAATGTTTTTCCACACATCACAGCCCACAGGTGTCTCAAGATCAAAAGAGAGAGACAAAAAAATTCACAGACCAGCTCTGGGCAAAGGGCAGCAGAACAGACTCTCGGAGCAATTAAATGACAGGACATGATCAAGCCTGAAGAATCCGCAGCCCAAACAAGCCAGAAAAGAAAACAAAATGAATTTCACAGTCCTTGCAAACATCCCGCTTTGCTACAGGAGGCTATTCCCTGCTTGGAGATGCTGCCTTCCTGCTGAGCTGGAGGGATGGTTGAAGAGTGACAAGCAGAGGACAGAACCACTGATCGCTTGGCAGAAGCTTTGGAAGACACAGTGTCTACCTGACAGCACAGCAGATGCAAGTTTCTGTTTCAGGGACTTGTGAGTGGCCGAGGCAAAAGGAAATACATGTACCCACAATAGTCAATTTCCTGCGGGAAGGCAGACAGATCAGGGCTGCCAACTCTGCCAGCTTTACCACGAGCCTTTTGATCATTGCTTTTTTGATTAAGCCCCAGCTGCTGGAGTCCTGTGAATAAATGAGAATTTCAGCTTTCTCTAGGTAGAGGGAGTAGGTTCCCAGCCCTCATGGCTAGAAGTATGAAATCTCCAACATACTCAAAAGGCTAAAAACCAAAAAGTTAAGAAAAATAATACAAACTATTTTGTGAAGTGATTTTATATCTCTATCATCTGAGGGTCTATTTAGCTTGTAGGCTCTTCAGACAGGGACCTTCACTAAAATGTGCACAGCACCTAGCACAGCAGGACCCTGAATTCAGCCCAGGGCTGACTCATGATTTGTTAATATTTGGGGCTGGCAATGCTGAGAAATGGACCCATAACCATTATTAAGTATGTGTTTGTATTACAATGGTACCGGAAGGCACCACCAGGGATCAGGATCCCATTGTGCTGAGCAGCAGACACAGAGGATTCTCTGCCCTGAAGAGCCTACAGTCTAAGCAGACAAAGCAACCAAAGGATGACAGAAAGTAAAGATTTTTATCCCCATTTCACAGAGAGGGAACTGAGGCCTGGACACACAGTGACCTGCCAGCATTCACATACTGCAAGCAGGATGGGTAGGAAGGGTGTCCCTAGCCTCTGTTTGTCAGAGTCTGGGAATGGGTGACAGGAAAGGGATCATTTGATGATTGCCTGTTCTGTTCACTTCCTCTGGGGCACCTGGCATTGGCCACAGTCGGCAGACAGGACACTGGGCTAGACGGACCTTTGGTCTGACCTGACAGTCTGACTCACCCCTGCTCATGTGTATAGGTGACCCAGTCTGGCTGCTCTTATGTTTTAGGAACTGAACCCAGATTTCCTAAGGGCAAGCCTATGCTGCAGCTAGACACCCATGACTGGCCTGTGCCAGCTGATTTGGGCTCAGGCTAAGGGGCTGTTTAATTGGTCATGTTTGGGCTCAGGCTGCCGCCCAAACTCTGGGGACACTCGTACCCTGCAGGCTCCTAAACCCCAGACTCTAGTTTGAACCTAAATGTCTCCACTGCAGACAAGCAGCCCCTTAGCCCCAGCCCCCCAAGCCTGGGCCAGCTGGCACAGGCCAAGCATGGGTTTGTAATGGCAGTGTAGACATATCCAAAGTCCCAGCCCAGCAACTTAGCTACAAAGCAGGCCTTCCCCTCACCGGGCCCAGTACCGCTTCCACGTCTCCTGCCCCTCCCCCTCAACAATCCAGACCGGACTCTTCGGGCCCATCCCCGCAGGCTTTTGGAGAGCTTTTCCTCAGAATATTATAGCCAGGGTCCAAACTAATTATCTGCTTTTCTGAAGCTCTTCACACACCCAGTTCTGTCCCCTTGGCTCCCCCTGAGACACAGCTTCCTCCACAATGGACCTACTCCTGGAATCAGGTAGGGTTGCCAGGTGTCCGGTTTTGAACCGGACAGTCCAGTATTTGAGCTTTCTGTTCAGGAAACAAATTGAGAAAATAGAAATGAGAAAATATAAATATCCGGTATTTTCTAAATCAGATGGAATGTAGATTGTGATGTCATGTCAAGTGTGTCTGGTATTTTTGTTGAAACCATCTGGCAACCCTAGAATCAGGGCCTATTGGACACAAAGGCAGCCAGTCAGCTCTTCAATCGCAGGGCTCTGCCATCCAGAGACCAAGCTAGATTCCCCGAATGATGGAAACACTGTGGATTTGGATGGAGTGACTTTGATGTGTCAAAAAAACACACTACACACACGCACCCCGGCCCCAAATATGCAGTGTGACTGAATTACTTGCACCTATAGGCTGGAGGGCAGCCTCTAGAGACAGGGAGCGATGTGGAAAGCATGAATCATAGAATACTAGAACTGGAAGGGACCTCGAGAGGTCATCGAGTCCAGTCCCCTGCCCGCATGCCAGGACCAAGCACCATCTAGATTACCCCTGACAGGTATCTGTCTAACCTGCTCTTAAATATCTCCAGTCATGGAGATCCCACAACCTCCCTCGGCAATTCAAGTCGTCATTGTCAAGTCCAAGTCGAGTCTCAAGTCACTACAGTTCAAGTCTCAAGTTGAGTCTCAAGTCCCTAAAGTCACTTTCGAGTCAAGTCCCAAGTCGAGTCTCAAGTCTTAATTTTAAAAATGTCAAGTCACTTTTGTACAAGCCATCAATATCGGCATTTTTGGACAATTTTTTCACCAAGTCCATTTAACAAAATTAGCAAGTCTCAAGTCAAGTCTCAAGTCACAAACAATGAACCCGAGTCGAGTCTCACGTCGAGTCACCTAGGCGACTTAAGTCGGACTTGAGTTCAAGTCGTGGGACTCGAGTCAACAACTCTGGCAATTTATTCCAGTGTTTAACCAGCCTGACAGTTAGGAAGCTTTTCCTAATGTCCAACCTAAACCTCCCTTAATGCAATTTAAGCCCGTTGCTTCTTCTCCTGAGATTTTTCCAGGCTATAAATGCACACCCCTGTTCTTCTATTAAGTGCCTGGACATCTGTAATATCCACATTGACTAGACAGGGCCTCACTTAAAAAAGTATAAAGCCCTGCCACTTCGTAAGCAGCATGATATCCATCTAGCTACCAAAAGGTAAGAGCTGAGTCCATACCAACCAGTTTAAAACTGGGGGTTCCTGGCAGCTTTCCAAGCCACACCAGAAGGGTTTGGTTTTTAATTTTAAAATATCCACTTCTACCTGTTCTCAAGTGCCGAGGTATGAGAGAGTCAGAGCATTCAAACTTACAGGGCAGCTGCTCCGATGGAACAGGACACTGCATCTTGACAAGCTGGGGTCTTTGGGCTGAATTCTCCTTTCTCTCACACCCGTGTAAAATAGGAGCAACTCCAGTGAAGCAACAACCACGAGTATAAAAACAACATATAAAAACAGCAATCAGAACCAGCCTCTTGGAATGTACAGGCAGGCGGATGGCTGCAGCACACACAGTGAGGGGCACAGTTCTGCTCTCGTGCCATGTTTACACGGGTGTAACATCACGGCTATGGAGTGACTCTGGATTTACACCAGCGCAAGTGGAGAAAGGCAGCAATGCCCAGAGCCCTTGAGCAGGACCAAATTCTTATTGCCTTTGGTGAATTTACTCCGCATTTACACCTGAGAGCGAAGTCCCTCCGAAGGCTCTCTGCTTCTATTGGCTTACTTCTATTGGCTTACTAACTGCCCTGGGAGTTGAGGCTCATTTTAAGCCTCTCTTCCTGGAGCAGCTACAGCTGGCCAAATAATTGATTTTTCAGTTCAGTGGCTAAACCAAAAAATCCCAGGGAGGGGGGTGATTTCAGGTCAACACGGATAAACTATTCACTGAAAAATATTTGCCCACCTCTAATAGCAGCGTCCCTAGCCTGGAGAGGGATGCAATGACAGTAAGAAATTCAGAACATTAGATGAAACTTCCTGTGCCCGGGACACTTAGACCTCCATACCGGCGTGCAGACAGCTGCTAACCTGATACTGGCGCTCTCTTTCGTCCCCAGTTCCTATGATTCTACCGTGAACTCATCGGCTCTGATTTAAGTGGAAAATCCAGGTCTCGCGTAGCTCGATGCTATTTAGTACTATTTAGTAACTTGGACAGAGCGGAACAATGGCAGCTCACTCTGTGGAATCAACAGGGTTACTTTGGGTTTACACAGACATCCATGAGATCGGAATTTAACCGAGAGACTAAAGACAATGGTCTGGGTTATTAGCTTGGCATAGCCCCACTGAGGACTAAGTAGCTGAACATCTAGCCTCACATTTACTGTGGCACCCCTACATCACGAGGGCTAGGTCTACACTAAGGGATAGGTTCAAATTAAGATACACAACTCTAGTTACATTAATTGCATAGCTAGCATTGAAGTATCTTAAATCGAATTTTGGTGCCATCCACACAGCAGGAGGTCGAAAGGAGCAAACTCTCCCTGCCTTCCGAATACCAGAGGCTGGAGCAAACTCTCCCTTTGACTTCACTTACTCTTCGTAGGAGCAGGACTCCCAGCATTGACTGGGGTGCCCTCTCAGTTCGAATTAGCGCGTCTTCACTAGACCCGCTAATTCGAACCCCAGAAGATTGACTGCGGCAGCTTCAATCTTCTCTGTAGTGTAGACATGGCCAACCTGTTTCCTCCCCTGGTCTCTGTAAAAGAATCTAACGTGAGCTGGTGTCGACAAGTTAGGAGTTACCCCCATTTAAAAGGGGTCAGGAGAAAATGATCAATATTTTATTGCAAGGGTGGAGAACCTAAGGCCTGGGGGTTGGATGTGGCCCCCGGCTTGCCTGGATCTGGCCCCCAAGGCTCAGGGCTCCCTTCCAGCCCTGGGGAGCCCTCGCTAGTGCTCCAGCTCCCTGCCATTGCCCCGTGGGGCTGGAGCACATAAAATCTACTAGCCGCGGCCCCCCTAGGCTCTGGTGTGTGAGGGGAATGGGGGGAATGTCTTTCTCCTTCTCAGTTGGAGCCACATCAGTGAGGATTTGGTTGGGGGGGGGGTTGGATTCTCACTTGAGTGCAGCCCCCGAATGATTTTGTTCTGGGTCAGTGGCCCTGGACCCCAAAAAAGGTTCCTCATCCCTGTTTTACTGAGAGAGATCAGACATCTCTTTAATAGAGGATCTAAAACACATTAGGAACATGGAGCAAAAATCACTAAAATCGGAAGCCTGAAGGCAGAAGTAAGATGTGGGAAGAGTTCTCCACTGGAAGGGTCTCTCTAAGATCACGTATGCCCTCTTGGCGATGGAGAGAATGATAAGATATCACTGTCCTGTGAGCATCCTAGTGTACATTTCAAGCAGTCTTGGGCACTTGCATCTCCCTACTCTGCATTACTGCCATTACACTGTGCCTTAATGCCTACAGGTACTGTTCCCAGTCAGATGTATACCAGCTGGTAGTGCAATTCACCTGTCAGTCATTTATTCACTAATTATCTACCCAAGATGGCTTATCACACAGCATGCCTGACATTTTACAACCGCCACCAAAGATCTGAGTGACTTATCTTAAACAAACGCACAGATGTGAGAAAGGCTGTCTCCCGGATAATGCCTGGTGTCACGTAACAGTCAGCCAGCACGCGTGCACACGCATGGTACTGAAGAAGAAATCTCATTTAAGATGTAAGATGTCTATTTAATGCTGAGGTGAAAGATGCACTATGACTAAAGATAAGAATGCCTGTGCCGTCAAAAGGTATCAGCGTCACCGACACGAGCAAAGCCACAGAAAGGGTGCAGCCACATCGGAGTGACTGCCCCGTGTGTGACACAGTGCTTTGTGTTTACCAAGTGGCAACAATCATCATAATGCAGCTATCAAATAAAATGTGAACCAACTCATAGCCCCCTTGGGAACGCAGTGCAAGATTCTTCCTTAAAGCTATCTCCTCACACAGCTCCTACTTATAACCAAATTTTCGCTTCCTCCGTGGGTAAAGTTTGCAAGACATACTTATATGCAGTCTCCACAGCTGCTGAAACTCCTCTGGAGCAGCTGAAATTGGACCGAAAATTTTAACTTGCAGCATTGCTTTACCACTAAGGTTTCACTGCAGCTGCCTATATTTGGTTTCTGAGCAGTGGAATGGAGTCTAATTTATTTAGAGGAGACTTTTTTTAATGTGGAGATCGTTGCCACAATTAATAAAACATATGTATTTAGAGAAAGAGGAGCTTCTGAAGCAACTACTGTACTGATCATTTTTAAAAATACACCTTTACATCCCCAAAAGTAACAGGTATTCTTTCAATTAGGTAAATATCTGTGCAGAATAGAAAAAGTGGGGTACAAAATGCTCTGCTATCAACCTGAGTAAGGCTAGAGAGACCAATTGTGCCATATCTTTCAAGCAGGAGTACAATCTACCCTCTGGCTAAAAAATCAGAAATATACAGTAGAAAAAATAAATCCACCTACTGTGCTTCTGCGGTAGGCTTCCTAAATCCATTGTCTTCTAGAGATAAGACTTTTTTTTTCAATTGCCTAGATTAGAATATAAATACTCCCAGCATTCTCTCTCTCTCTCTTATCTCGCTCCCTCTTTTGCTGTAGCTCGTGTGTGTGTCTGTGTTCGTAAGAGAAGGTAGTTTAAATTTCATCCCATTTATTAGCTCAGCCACTGAGGAATCACTGTCAGTTTCCCTTTTCTCCTCTCTGGATGGTACATGTTCCTTTGCTGTAGACAACACTGGAGCAGAGAGAAGGGGCAGGGTTTTATCTAAACTACTTTTTGCTAGAATGATTAACCCTTCACAGCCTGATGACTGTTTCTTACTGATATGCTCTCCAGTGCCTAGGAAGCAATTCTGGTCCTCTTTTCCCCTTTCTTTTCTTCTTTCTGTTTTTGATGGCAGTTACTTTAAGATCTCCAGTGCATCACCCCCTCCCCTCCATTGCTCATCAGGAGAAAACAACACAGGCAGAATTGCCCAGGACAAATCTAGTTAATGTGACCTTTTCCAAAACTGCCTAAGTGATTTAGGAGCACGAATCCAAATGACTAAGTGCTCCTCGCTTCCTAGCAGGCAATTGTTTAAAATGTCTTAGAATAACGTCTTAGCATAACAGCCAAAAATGATACAGCATAAACTATTCCTCAAGAAACTAACTCACTCCCTTTAGAAAAGGAATTTCTTAACCTTTTAGACTCCAGATGACTGATCATATCGGTTTCAAAAAAGGACAAGAAAGTGAGACAGGATAGATCAGAAAGAGAGAGAGAGATACAACACTTTGCTCTACTATAGCACCTTTCATCCAAAGCTCTTCAACATTTTCAAACCGAAGCTAACAGAGTGTAATAATGCCAGTGGAATTACTCCTGATTTACACTGGTGTAACTGAAATAGGCTTTTGCTGCACTGCTCTGACTCGTACACTCCCTTACGTACAGGCTTTGACAACGCAGGTACAGTTCACACACTGTCTCAAAAGATGCCAGCACTGGCATTTCCCTTCACTCAGTTCACTGCAGTCATTCAGAAGAGTGGGAGCCTTTGAAATGCCGTTTTCATGGGAACACTGTACGTTTGCTAGAGGTCTACCTCTCCAGGCAGGGACTCAGCTTTGTTTGTAATCCCCATCCCGGGGGAACATTTCTCAGCTGCACACTTTTATGGAGAGCTGCACAATAAAAATGGGTCAAGAGAAACAGATTGCACGGAATGACCATTTCGCTCTGAGGAAAGCCTGCTGGATTAAGCATCACAACATCAAATATATTCTCTCTTGAAATGGTACCTAAATGTCCCATTCAAATCACACGGACTGACTTCCAGGAGATGTCTGCTATTGTGGGATGGAGCTACAACGATGCATATAGATCGACCCCGGCAGTTAGCCAGGAAGCCTGTGCTACCACAAGATGGTTTGTGGGTATTTAGTTTTACAGCAAAACAAGCTCCTGTTCCATGCACTGGAGGTGTCCTTAGCATGGAGGTGTCTTTGATGTAGCTTCAATACTCTTTAAGTGCAGCAGAGACATTTCAGGTAACTCACCACCAGTAAGTAATTTAGATGCTCAAATCCACTCCTTGTCCCACAATTACCTACCTATAAATTACAGTTACCTTCTCCACCTCTCTCATTTTCCCATGCTGAGGCAGGGGGAGAAGAGGAATGGTGGGAGAGAAAGACATGTTTTCAGCATACCTTAAGGTCTTCAGATGCAGGCGCTTCCATACCAAAAGAGAGCACGTGAATTCTAAAGCCACATGGTCCTACCAGACTATGCCCAGCCAACTGACCATCTCATTTATGACAACAATACTCTGGCTTGAACAGCTCTACTGTTCCCATTGCGGGAGAGATGTCTCAGGTAGCTAGGTCTTGAGCTTTGAGGATTTGTGACATTTGGGGAGTTATTCAGGGACGTTGAGCTCAAAACCAGCTGCAGGTTGCTGAGCACTTTTGAAAGTTGGGCCACAGTAAGTGTTGCTCTCGCTGTGTACTGTATTAATCTCTGCCGTAAAGTGTGCGTAACTCAATGGGAAACCACCTCATTCATTCACTCACCTCGCTGGCAGAGAAGGCTCCCAAGATTCTTTTATTTTTTTGCAGATGGTAATTGACAAATTAGGGTCTGACCAATGGGAGCTTTAGAACAGGAAGTGGTGGAACTACCAAATCCATCTCTAAAGAGGCAAAATGCAGTGCTCCACGGGAATCTGGTCAAGACCCTAGAGACTAATACCCTCAGTTCCTGCAAGAAGTGCCAAAAGGTCACCAATGGGCACAAACCACAACAGCCTTGGCTTTGCCTCTCTTCCCATGGCCCACTAACGCTAAATCAGAATTGCAAGGAAGACTATTCACATTACAACATTAATAGAATGGCCTCAGAGTTTCTTTTTTTGTGGGTAAGAGACAAAATCTGTGCAGAGGCACCCCAGGAGTGGTGGTAGGAGGGACTGGAGCTGCATCTGCCATTCTAGAAAAGGGCTGTCTAACCACCAGGTAGATTAACGAGGGGCATCCTTAATAAGCGCATGTTTGCAGAATGGCGAGCTTTGCGTTGGCCATTACAAGCCAACACACACTGAGCAAGTTCCATGCATGCTTTGGATGAACCCTCCAAATGCTCAGCTGCACTGCTTGGCCAGCCCTCATCTAAGGGGACTTGGACCAGGCATAGCACAGCAAAAACAACAGTCACCAGATATACCAGCAAAAATCCTTCATCTTTCGGAACAGCAGCAGCACCTCGCAGGACCTGTAGCTGTGCCAAACCCTTCGCCTGCTACTGCTCTCCTGCAGAGCTCTGCCTCCTCCTGGGCCCACTTTGCTGTTCTTGCCGGTGCTAATTTATTAGCGGCGACATGTCAGCCCAAAAGAGCTCTTTCGAATTGATGGGATGAGGCATTTCAGCATCTCACGATCTTGAGGTCCCCAGGGCACCATGCTCCTCCTTGGGCACTCACGGAGGAGCTTAATGTTGGGATTCACCTTCACAGACCTTCCAGAAGGAGAGAAGTGAGAACTCGTTCAAAGACATCAATTAACCAACTGAGAGAACGTGGTGCTTCTGGCTGGCAAGCGCTGAGCACCAAAGAATGGATACACTGCAAACAATGCCATGGCCAGCTTACAGACAGACGCTCTCACCCATACGCTTCCCGCCTGACCTAGTGGAACTGTGACCTACACAGCCAACAGCCAACTGCTAGATCCATCACAGACCTGAGGGAGCTGGAACTAGACCCGGGACCCCTCTGCTGAAGCAGAAAGCTCCATCCGTTAGCGTGTCCCCACTTGCGAGGGTCAACTCGTCACACTCCGCTTAGACCTGAATGGCACCAATGAGACCTGATCTTTGTATCCAGTTGTTTATGAGACTGTGGGCTTTATCTTCTAGTATAAGCCAAGAATTGTATTCACTCGGGATGTCAAAATGGGTGTAATTAAGTAACGGTGTAACTGCTGAAAATGTCAGCAGTTGCATGGTTACACAAGGGGCGGGAATCAGCTCCCCGGGACCCTATGCGCACGGGGAGCCAGTGTGCACAGGAAGCCGGCTTTTAAGCCAGCTCCCCGCATATACTAGGAGTCTGCGTGTAACCATGAACGTTAACCAACAAACCAAGAATCCCCTGTCACTGCAGGCACGAGGTCCCAAAACTCACCCTGCTCACTGGATGGGGATTTTTAAAATAAAAACAGAACAGTCCTTTGCACTACAGCTCTGCTGGGCGCACAGACCCTGTACCAGACTGACACTGGAGCTCTACCACTGCCACACTCAGAACAGGGAGTAAATCAAAGCAAACAAGTCAAACATAACCAAAAAACTCCCTTCACCCCAATTCCATGCACTATTACCTGCAGTTGCTTCCATGCAGAGCCTCTTGCAAACGAAGGATTCATAGGAAAGCAGTTGCTATTTCAAGGTGAAAGCATGGATGCAACTCAGTTTCCTCCTCTAACATCACAGTTTCACACCACTTGACTTTAAAATAGTCTTCTATCCCCTATTTGCCATATAGGGTCTAAGACACAGTTCAGAAATTCCAATTCCATCTTTTGAAGAACAGTTGCACATAATACAGACACACACACACAGACCAGTTCATGAATTAGTTAATTACAATTGCAAATCATCATTATCTGCTCTGGAGGAAATCCAGAACGGAAAAGCCTTTTGTTAAACCCCCAATGAACTGTTTAACTTTAGACCTACCTGATAGAAAAGACTTGATATGAACACAGATAAAAATAAAAATCCCTACACAGAGATTAATGGTATTTATATTCTGGCAGGTGAGTGGATCTAGATGTTGGCCGTGTTCCATTATCACGAGCCACGGAGACGGATGGCTTGCATCTTTAAAAGCGATTTACCAAAATTTGAATGCAAATTAGAAGCCAGGCAAGAGTCCATGTTACAAGGCAGATTTGCTAAGAATAGCTTGGTTGGATCTGCATTCAGTGACTTTCAGAGGACTAAATTCACCAGAACTATTAGCAGATACAAGTAATTCATGTGTAAGAAAATATCCATGAGGGAGAGAGAGTTGCCTTTTATTTACAATACTCATGAGTATTGAATCTTTTTGCCAGTCATGTGATTGACAGATTTATTCACATTTATGACCAGATCTTAACAACTCCTTAGCAATAATGTCAACGGAATAAAACTTTATTTTCACTCCTAGGCAAATGCAGAGGCTATGCCAGGGATTTGGCTGACAGACATGCATCCAAGTGAACTTCCTGGCCAGACTTTATTCCAGCAACCTTAAGTTATAGGGAAAACGAAGGAGAAGTTACAATGTTCATCTTTATTGGAGAATTGCTTTCTGATTGGCTCTGAGAGAAATTATTTCACCACTAGTTCAGCCAATCAGAAATTAGATTATTCATTCCAGTTTTTACTCTAAACATATTGCACGTATTTTAAGCTTCTGGCCAAACATTTTCCAGATTATTATTTCCTAAGGATCAGACCTAGACAAATGTGCTTTCCTCCTGTCATAGTTCCATGGTGTGCCCTTTTAATGTGCTGTCCATTGTCAGGATAGAGTAGAGCCTGGAGAACAGTTGGTATCTGCAGCAGCCCTCGAGAACTGTCGGATATGGAATGGCCCTGAGATAGCATGAGCTTTACCGCCTACTCTAAGTCTGTGTTTAAAAACACAATAAAAGATGGAATGAAATCAATCTGGCTAACAAGAAAAATGCGGAATTCACAACAGTCTAATTTTAGGATGCTTTTTCACCTTCAAAAAAATGTCCTGTTCTCAGATCTAACACTGGGAAGAACTGAAGAAAAATACTTAATTAAATCTTCTGTGTGCCATTCAGGAATGCTGCTGCAGCAAGGCTACAAGCAGGAGAGGCGGAGAGCAACATTAACATTGCTTGCTCCTTGTGCGGCACCAGTCATGAGAAAGTTCCAGCAAGCCAAGTTCAGGCACACCTGTGCCACAGGGAACCTGCAATACAGGCTACCAATTGGTAGCTTATCCAGGGCGGCTATCTGTGAACAGCTGCAAAACCTTCCTTCAGATCCTCTTTTAAACTCAGTGATGTCGTTTGGGGTTCAGAACCGTCAACAATGGCTAGGCAGCTGTGTGCCTGGACTGCTGCTTGCTACACGTAGGGAGGTGAGAGTTTAACCATGCAAACGGTATGCCTGGGCTTATCGATTAACATTCATGGTTACACGCAGGCTCCCGGTATGTGCAGGGAGCTGGCCTAAAAGCTGGCTCCCTTCGCATACTGGCTTCCAGGGAGCCAATTGATGCCCCCCCATGGAACCGTGTAACCGCTGAAACTTTCAGTGGTTACGCAGTTACTTAATTATGTGCATTTTAACATCCCTAGTTACACAACTCCTGAGCATGGCTGGGCTTCTTCCATCCTCCCTCTGCTTGCTGTAGCCTCCTATTCTGTCTCCCTTCACTCTTAGGCTGAAGATCCTTGGGGCGTTTTAAGTACGCACAGTGCTTAGCATAATAATATGTCTCAGCACTACCACAAATATTCAGCTACAGCCAGAGTGGGGAACCTCAGGCCCAGGGCCAGAAGCGGCCGCCGTCTTGCCTGGATCCAGCCCCCAAGGCTCAGGGCTCTCCCCCCACCCCAGCGTTGGGGAGCCCATGCTGGTGTTCCAGCCCCCTCCCCCTCTCCCGCGCTGCCCTCCCGCAGGGCTAGAGCACAAAAAATCTACTAGGCTGGGCTCCCCTAGTCCCTGGTGTGCAAGGGAAATTTGGGGAGTGTCTCTCTCATTACTTGACAAGGAGGGGCTTTTTTTGCTTCTCACTTGTGTGCGGCCCCCAACTGATTTTTCTGTGGGTCAGCAGCCCCCAATCCAAAAAAGGTACCCCAGCCCTGAGCTACAACAATGTTGCCCCTTTGCAGAGCAATAGTAAAAGTTGGGGCCTTGTGAGTTAGGGTACGTCTAGACTACATGCCTCCGTCGGCGGAGGCATGTAGATTGAACAGATCGGCATGGGGAAATGAAGCGCGATTTAAATAATCGCGGCTTCATTTAAATTAAATGGCTGCCCGCTCTGCCCGATCAGCTGTTTGTCGGCAGATCGGGGCAGTCTGGAGCGCCGTGGTGACAAGGAAGCCTTTGTCGATCAGCGCAGGTAAACCTGATTTCACGAGGCATACCTGCGCCGGTCGACAAAGGCTTCCTTGTCGACCGCGGCGTGTCCAGACTGCCCCGATCTGCCGACAAACAGCTGATCGGCAGAGCGGGGCAGCCATTTAAATTTAAATGAAGCCGCGATTATTTAAATAATTATTTAAATAATTATTTTCTTAGTGCAAGCAGACAATCCCCCTTTCTGGGATCAAAGCCCTGAAATTGGAAAAGGGTTAGAAAAGGGCAACAAAAATGATTAGGGATACGGAGCGCTTTCATAGAAGGAGAGATTAATAAGACAGGGACTCTTCAGCTTGGAAAAGGGATGACTAAGGGGGAATTTGATTGAGGACTATAAAATCATAATTGGTGTAGAGAAAGTAGATATGGAAATGCTATTACTCCTCAACACAAGAGCTAGGGGGTCACCAAATGAAATGAATACGCGGCACGTTTGAAACAAACAAAGGAAGCATTTTTTCACGCAATGCACAGACAACCGGTGGAACTCCCTGTTGAAGGACGTTGTGAAGGCCAAGATTACAACAGGGTTAAAAAAGAGCTAAATAAATTCATGGAGGATAGGTCCATCAATGGCTATGAGCCAGCATTGGCAGGGATGATGTCCCTAGCCTCTGTTTGCCAGAAGCTGGGAATGGGCAACAGGGGAGGGATCATTTGATGATTCCCTATTCTGTTCATTCCCTCTGGGGCACCTGGCATTGGCCACTGTCGGCAGACAGGACACTGGGCTAGATGGACCTTTGGTCTGACCCAGTCTGGCCGTTCTTATGTAAAGTGCACTACACCATGCCCCATTTCTGGGGAGTAACTCTGCCCCAAGAACTGACACTAGATAGAGGACATTAAGGCAGAGGGCAATCTCTCTGCTGTTTGCAACAGGTCCCCATAAAGTACCTCCGTCAGAAAACTAACAACAGCGCAGCATTTCTTCAAGGACTCTAATTCTTGCATGCTAAAAAGAACTTGTAAGACTATCAGTGCCATCTAGTGATTCCTACCATAATGATACTACACCCTGGAGCGCACGCCTAACTCCTCCACTTGTGGAGCTCTCTGTCTCCAGAGCTCCTTCTCCTCCTTAGCTGGGGACAGGAGAGTAACTAAGGAATCTGAAGTGGATGCCGGAGGAGGAACATTTCTGGGGCTCCCACGCTTCCTGGCCAATGGACAGCGTGCTCCCGACTGCTTGGGGCCGGTGTCTGCTGTCAGGAGGCTCACCTGTCACTAACATCAGCACTTGAACAGCTGCAAGGAAGCTTAATGGGAGGCGCATTTTTCCCCCCAAAAAAGCCTGTCAGAGTCTGAGGAGTATCGCAGATCATCCCTAAATACACTGCAGATTTCATAGTACGCCAAATAAATTACAGCCTGTGTCAGACACTAATGTGTTGCTCAGTTACATTAGCTAAGCACAGCCAGTATTGTAAGAATGTGACGCCACATTCTTCAGAGACCAGTAGTGTTTAAACGTAGGATACAGACAGAACTGCTTTCTTGAGAACTGCTTAAGAGTATTGGATATGTAAACAATATAAATGACTAACACCTATTACTACTCTACCTCCCTCTCTCTGGTTTTGATCCTTTGAGATTCCATGAAAGGACAGAGGCAAAAATTGGGAACCCAATATTAACCTATTGATTTGATTTGTGTTACAGAAGCAGCTAAAGGGCCCCAGCAAGACCCGAGCCCCACTATAGGAGATGAGATGAGCGGGGAAACAGAGGCACAGGGAGCAGAGGGGATACGTCCAAAGTCACACAACAGGGCAGTGGTAGAGCCAAAAACAGAACCAGCCCCAATCCAGTGTCCCATCCACACAGCCTCAACGTAATGAACGACCTTCTGAATGGCAGCACATGGGTTGGTTTTGTTCTCACTGGTCTTACAACGGCTGAGTACAGAAATCATGGAGGGGGAGTTATATCCCAGGCAGTGATGTGCTTGCCAAGGAGCGAGCATTGGTGAACCCAGACCAAATAACTGCAGGTCTGCATGCTGGCTGAACCCACGGGGAATTCGCAGGAACTTTTATCTCACTTTCACAAGCACTAAGCGTGTAACAGGTTGAAAAGCCGAGTGCCTGACGACACAGCTCTGGAAAACATTCCCAGGCCTGGCTGAAGCCCCCTCACAGCACAAGCCTCAGTACAAAACCAAACTGCACAGCCAGGCCACCATTAAAGATTTTGTTATGACCTCCAGCATCATTTCCCCTGCCACCCTCCCCCCAGCACACCAGGCCTCCTCTCCGGGAATCCCGAGATAACCGGCGGCTTGTGACGCGCATTGCAGACCTCGGGAAGCAGGCTCTGGTCATGGAAAGTGAAATCCAGAGCCCCAGAGACCTCGTTGGAGCCAACGCAGAAAGCCCCAGTGAGCCACAGCTACTGTAGCGCCACAAGGAGGGAAAACATCTCTCTGGTGGATGGGATTCAAACCAATCCATGAGGTCCTTTGTGCGTTAAAAAGCCAACTTGGAATTGCCTGACTGAGCTCTGCTGTGAGATGTGCCCCCTGGGAAAAGCCAGACACCACAAGCTGCGCTATTTCTGGGTGATCACAGACAGCACTGCAGTAATGGAGCCAACGGACCAGTTCTCCCATTGATACACTTGTGAGACCCCAAGGGGAGATTCCCCACGTATGCCTCGGCAGCTGTCAGCATCCCCGGGGAGGGGACCAACAGTGGCTCTACCATTCTGCTGTCCAGATGCTGAGGAGTGTCAGGGGCCAAAAAGGCCCTCGGTGCAAGTTAGAGCAGCGTGAAGGCTGCTCTTACTGCCTCGAAGGAGGCACTCTGCCAGCCAGCACCACCAGAATACATCACAACAACATCAGAACAGCCATACCGGGGCGGACCAAGGGTCCATCCAGCCCATTGTCCTATCTTCCGACAGTGACCAATGCCAGGTGCCTCCAGAGGGAATGAACAGAACAGGGAATCATCGCACGAGCCCTCCCCTGTTGCTCATTTCCAGTTTCTGACAAACAGAGGTAGGGACACCATCCCTGCCCAGCCTGGCTAATAGCCATTGATGGACCTAACCTCCATGAATCTATCTAGCTCTTTTTTGAACCCTGTTAAAGTCCTTGCTTTCACAACATCCTCTGGCAAGGAGTTCCACAGGTTGACTGTGCATGGTGTGAAGAAAAACTTCCTTTTGTTTGTTTTAAACCTGCTGCCTATTAATTTCATTTGGTGACCCCTAGTTCTTACGTTATGGGAACAAATAAAGACCTTGCACTTTCTCCACACCAGTCATGATTTTAAAGGCCTCTATCTTATCCCCCCCTTAACCTCCACTTTTCTAAGCTGAAAAGCCCCAGTCTTTTTAATCTCTTCTCATATGGCGACTGTTCCAACCCCCTCATCGTTTTTGTTGCCTTTTCCTGAACTTTTTCTAATGCCAAGAGATCTTTATCTGCACGCACATGTCAGCCTTGCCCCCGTCTGCCTTGGCATGCGCCTTCCTCATCACAGAACTCTCCCTACACAGGGGCTGGAAGATGTGGGGGGACTGGCATGGCACTGGTCCGATTCAGGTTTTCACCACTGCTGCAGTCAGGCAGCTTCAAGCAAAGAAGGGGCCAAAGAATGAGCGCTAAGGGTTTGATCCTCACTACGCAGCCATGCAGCGATGAAACGGCTCACCCAAGAGATCAGTGACAGAGCCAGGGTTAGGACGGAGGCATTCCTGACCCCCTGCCTTGTTATGCTCCAACCGCTGGCCACTCCAGTGGCGGCACAGCTAGCTGCAGTGGCGCTGACTACTCCACGGCAGTCTGGAAATGAGGAGGCCGAGGTGTTTAAAATAGCTTTTGCTCTCAGCAGCAAGACCCCAGACAGACATTCTGATGGCTGATCCCTTCCCCAAGATGGATGAGGGAGGGGGAGAACCGACGGTGTCTGCAACGGGGTTGTACTTACATTGCACCTTCTGTTTACATGACATGCTGACGCTTTTGAAATGCCAGCAACCTTCAGTCTCAATACAACAAATCCGTACATAATCTGCAGCCTTCAAAGCAAAAAAGAAAGAAAAACTCCCTGCTCTTTGAAAACGGCATTTACTGGCACAATATTAAGAGAGTAACAAAAAGCTGCGTGTTGTAGAGGGATCATTGCATCTCTTTATCAGTAAGGGGAGGTAAAATCTCTCCTGCTGCCTTCGCTGTAAACCTTAGTACAGATGATACATTTAAATGCCAGAACGAGCAGAGGGAAGATGAATGCTCACGTCTCACTAGCTATTTTCAGGCTGCTGAAGTTCCAAATGACAGGAGCTATTTCCTGTACAGCATTGACTTTTCTTGTTTAGAAAACACAGAGGGCCTGATTTACTTAGGACCTGTCTACACAAGTAAGTTACCAGAAATCAAGGCAGGATGTGAATCTACAGTGCACACACTTGCTATGCAGTAATCTCCTACGAGGACCCTGCCACGCCCCCAACGGAAGCTCCAGACCGTGGCTTGGCCTAGTAGCCATCAATGAGTTTTCACGCCCAGTGAGATCTGTCAGTCGCATATGCTGCTGCATTTATCTACTTATTAAACACACCAGTTTAGTTGTAAAATCATGACCGAGGTATCTTGAGGAAGTGCAGCAATAACTAACCACATAGCAAAGTAAAACTTACAGCGACCTTCCAGCTGAACTCCTCTTGTCATGGGTGTGCACTGTTCCGGCACCATCAGCGTGCTGTCGCGGTGCCCTCACCCCATGTCACTGAGTGGCAACCTAATGCGCCGTAGAGTCACACGCTGTTCTGCTACAGAAGACCTTGCTGCACAGACAATCCTTAGATTGCAAGAGGTCAGTGGCAGAGGCCCTCTTTTGGTGCCTCGCACAACCGGACCCTGGTCTGTGACTGGGGTTTTTGGTTGCTGTCACACGACAAGTAATAATCAATCTGTTAAGAGAAGGCCTCGCTTGGATTCTGTAGGAACGGGTAGTGAGGTGACAGGTGGATTGTTGCTTTAATTTTACCTTTGCTAGCAGTTTCAGGCCCGTAACACGTGAGTCCACATTTAATAGCACTTTTCAAGCAGACTTTTTAACACTCTGCTTTTCAGTGCAGATGGGAAAGGCAATTACTACATGCAGCAAACATACAGAAGAAGAAGAAAGGAAAGCAATGCACTTTAGGTAGAGGAGTTAGGTGATCTTAACTGTATTCCCTATTCTATCACTGACTTCCTACATAACCTTATTGCCCTTATATAAATCCATGGTACGCCCACATCTTGAATACTGCGTATAGATGTGGTCTCCTCATCTCAAAAAAGATATACTGGCATTAGAAAAGGTTCAGAGAAGGGCAACTAAAATGATTAGGGGTTTGGAACGGGTCCCATATGAGGAGAGATTAAAGAGACTACAACTTTTCAGCTTGGAAAAGAGGAGACTAAGGGGGGATATGATAGAGGTCTATAAAATCATGAGTGGTGTGGAGAAAGTGAATAAGGAAAAGTTATTTACTTGTTCCCATAATATAAGAACTAGGGGCCACCAAATGAAATTAATGGGCAGCAGGTTTAAAACAAATAAAAGGAAGGTTTTCTTCAGGCAGCACATAATCAACCTGTGGAACTCCTTGCCTGAGGAGGTTGTGAAGGCCAGAACTATAACAGGGTTTAAAAGAGAACTAGATAAATTCATGGAGGTTAAGTCCATCAATGGCTATTAGCCAGTATGGGTAAGGAATGGTGTCCTGAGCCTCTGTTTGTCAGAGGGTGGAGATGGATGGCAGGAGAGAAGATGGCTTGATCATTACCTGTTCCGTTCACTCCCTCTGGGGCACCTGGCATTGGCCACTGTCGGCAGACAGGATACTGGGCTGGATGGACCTTTGGTCTGACCCAGTATGGCCATTCTTATGTTCTTAACCTTGAGCATGTCACAAGGTCTGAGCCTCAGTTTCCCCAACTGGGAAAATTGAGAATGACACCACTTCTCCCTCTCGGGTGTTGGGAGAAAAAAATCCATTCATGCTTCTGTAGTGCTCGGACACGATGCTGGTGAGCGCCACAGGCAGGTGTATAAATAAATCACCCTATTTGAAGCCTGCGGTAAATGGCTTTCATTTTGTCCAGCGATTAAATATGTCAGGGCAGAAGTCAATTACGCCTTCTGCTCAGCCACCACAAAGTAGTCAGAAGCACATAAGGGCTCATTTTTCTATCTATCCCCTAAGGGGATGGGACATAAGATTACACTGGTCTAAAAGCAGACGCATCCCTTGCATTCTGAGCACCAGAATGGGGAGCCTGTATTTCCAACCCATACCAGTAGGTGTCACCGCAGAGCAGTAAGAAATCTTATCATCATGAGGCCTTCAGGGAGGCACATAGACAGTAGAAAGAAAAGGAATTAAAATGCAGCTACAAAATGCTATATTGTACAACGAATTAATTAGCCATTTAGCATGGGCACTGCAGTGGCTTCAGCAAAGAACCCAGGACACCACAGGAATTAAAAAAGGCCTTTGCTCAGTTAAATCTCCTTCCTTGGAGAATCAAAGTCTAAATGAATTATGTCTCTCTACAGGAGTGGTGCTTGCTTTATCTCAGTCACAGTGGGCTTTGTTAATGGCCCTTTGTCATGGCCCCATCTCTCTGGAGTGTGAATAATTTTACTTGGAGAGATGCACCAACACCCGCATCCAAATACCGGCATGAGCCATTCCCTGTTAGAGACAGACAACAGGCTGGGACTAGTGGAGCATAGTACAAGTCCCCTTTCAGACCATCTGTGTGTGCATGGCCTGAGCAAGGGGGAAAAGCATGAGATAAACAGATCAGCCCAGGGAGGAGTCTAATGTCCAAACATCCCAGGTGATTTCTGGATGTGCCCTGGCTAGTCCGGGGGGAATTCTGCAATTGTTGCCTTTGGAGCCAGCATAAAACTGCAGAATTCCCCCCAAGACTACTTGGCAGAGGGGAAGCAGCATCCAGATAATGGTCACTGCTCCGTTGATGGTACTGATTCAGAGCCGATGGAATTCATTCAAAATACCAGGCTCAGAAGCCTATTGTGACCAATCCTTCTGGATACTGCCAGGATACAAGAGAGGAGTCTCAGGTGGGAGCCAAATTCTAACAACCCTGCAAAAACAGCAACACAGCCAAAGGAACTCTACATGCATGCGTCCGTTTCCACGTGCACGGGTTTAAGCTTACCAGGCCAGATCCTCCGTCAGCTTAAACCTGCATAGCATCAATGCTTTCAATAGCGCTACACTGACTTACAGCACCTGACAGCAGAGGCCAGTTTCAAGTGAAGCTGAGCCTCCTCTGAACGCTGTCATTTCACCCGAGTTTTGCGCCGCACGTTAGAATTTGTTCTAGCACAAAATTCAGAGTCAAGCTCCGAGCCACCAATCCCGGAGAAGGGAAAGTGATGAACTTCGTACCGCTCCGCTGGCCAGGCCCAAAGGAGCCCAGCAATGGTCCTGCGCAAATGATGATTCTCTCCTGTAGAACCAGAGACAAATGTTATGACATTTGGGTTTGGAAATCTCTTTTGGCCCCGGAGAGCCACTTAGGAATGAGCGCTAGCATTATTTCCAAACAGCTTTGTGGAGAGAGGTGATTTTTCTTCTCTTTTTACAACGGAACTGGCACTTTTTGTAAGTGTGACAGGAAAAGCTATTCCCCGCTGAGTGTTATAACTGGTGCAGGAACGTTTTCCAGCCAGCCCTTCACTCTGAATGCCTGGCACTGCCAAACACAGATGTATGCGTGAGAGCAAATTATAAAACTGTCCACTAATGATCCTATTACTGACATCAAAGCCCAGACTGAATGAACTATCCAGCGTGCCGAGGGGGAATTTTGAAGCATGACACATCATTCAACCTGTGCATCTCTCCAAAAAAACCCAAGCAGCATGAAGCAGGCTGCTGTGTAGCATAAAAAGGGGCAGACACCTCCCCTGAGAAGACACAGCAGGAAGGCCGAGGGCCCTTGCCAAGCCTGAAACTTTTCAATGGAGCACACAGGTGGAGATGAGGAGGGTGCTGCAGGACCCCCGCATTTTGCACTCAGCTTCCCTGCTCCCAGAGACTGGCCCCGCGGTTGAGCACCCACCACCTTCACCAGCCCTGGGTACCAGCCTCCAGGCAGCTCCTGCAGGGTCCCACCAGGCCTCCAGGGCCCACTGGCTTCACCACACCCCAGGGCCTCACTGGCCTTTGGGGTCCTGTCACCTGCAGGCTCTGCAGCCCACCATCCCTGCTAGCCCTGGAGTCCAGGCTCTGCTGCCACCCAGGGTCCTGCTGTCTACTCAGGGCTCTGATGCCCCCAGCTGCAGCCCTAGCCATGGGTGGCACGGGGCTAAGGTTGCCAGCTCTCCCGGACCTGATAGATTGGACACATCGCTGCGAATTGTGTCCGCTCGGTCTGGTTTGGGAGAGCTGTCAACCATAGGAGGGGCAAAAACAGGTGTGGGGGGGAGAGCGTAACTCAACACCCCACCCTAAACTGTTCCAATCAGGTAGCTGTGGGGTACCATCAATCCCTTGGGTCTTGTTGTGAGCTCTGTGCAGGTGGAAGGGGCTGACAGGTCTTAGCTGCAGAAGAGGTAATTCCTGAACAGTAGAAGCGAGCGCGATCCCCTCCACCTGCCATGTGTTCATTTGCTTTTTAAATCCAAAAGTAGCCAGGGCAACATAAGGATTTAAATGACAGCACCCAAAATTTGACTAAGACACAGATTTCTCCCATAACAGAGCCATATGGCTATATTTGTACGCGTGGCATCGGGGGATACTTTTTTAACTTCACAGGAAAAAAATGGATTCTCCAGCATAAATTTGCAGACAGATTTTCTTCTAGGTTATAGCAACTACAAAATGAGCGAAGAGCCGTATACAGGAGAAAGGCAACTAATGTGAGAAACAGGGTTAGGTGAGCAAATAGCCTCCATCTTTTTGTCAGTCATGTCTGCGCTAGGTAGATTTCCCCCAAGATTGGGGAGAAAATCATCGGTACTACAAACTTCCCTCCAATAACAGAGACTTGATCTACAAGTCAGTTGACCCCAGCTACTCTCCTGAAATCAATCTAGGTACTTTTGTGATTCACCTTCCCATTGTGCTTTAGTGCCTTTCACGTCTTTATCGTCACCACACCCGGGTGAGGCAGGGCAGTGTCACTACCACTAATTTCACAGGGGAGGAACTAAGGCCTGGAAACTAAGGGCTTGTCTTCACTTACCTGAGGTTGACACTATGGAGATTGATCTCCCAGAGTTTGGGTTTGATCTAGCGGGTCCAGAAAGGACACGCTAAATCGACTGCTTGTGCTGCCCCCAACGACCCGGGGGGTCGTGAAGAGTAATGGAAGTCAACAGGAGAGTTTCTCCCATTGACCTCCCACAGTGAGCACTCTGCAGAAATTCGATTTAAGGGACATCGATTCCAGCTACACTGCATGTCTTAGGTCAACTTTCTCAGGTAGTATACACCTAGCCTCAAGCATAGAAACTAAGAGTAGCTCTATACCTATGACAGTGTGTAGAGTACCGACACTACCCACCCAACTAGTCTAGGTATAAACTAGGGATGTAAACCATGTATAACCATGTAAACAGGTAACTGATGAGCCTAGGCTTAATGTTCAGAGTTACACGCAGGCTCCGGCCCTGCTCCCAGGAAACCAGCTGCCACCCTGTGCTGCTGCCTCTGTATCAGAGACAGCAGCGCGGGGGTGGCAGCCAGCTCCCTGGGAGACTGGCTGCAGGTGGGAGCCGGTGCATGTCAGGAGCCAGCTTAAAAGCTGGCCCCTGGTGCATACCAGCTCCTGAGGAGCCACCTGCTGCCTTGTGCTACTGCCTCTGTATCAGAGGCAGCAGCGCAGGGAGGCAGGCGGGAGCCGGCACACACAGGAAACCAGCTTAAAAGCTGGTTCCTGGCACGCATGGGCTCTCGGGTCACCAGCTGCGGGGGGTGTAACCGTAAAACCACTGGCTGTGTCTACATTGGCACCCCTTTCCGGAAAAGGGATGCTAATGAGACACTTCGGAATTGCAAATCCGCGGGGGATTTAAATATCCCCCGCGGCATTTGCATGAACATGGCTGCCGCTTTTTTCCGGCTCGGGGTTTTGCCGGAGAAAAGCGCCAGTCTAGACGCGCTCTTGCGGAAAATAAACCCTTTTCCGGAAGATCCCTACTTGAAAGTAGGAATAAGGGATCTTCCGGAAAAGGGTTTATTTTGCAATTCCGAAGTGTCTCATTAGCATCCCTTTTCCGGAAAGGGGTGCCAATGTAGACACAGCCACTGAGTTTTTCAGCGGTTACACATTTACACAATTACCCACATTTTAACATCCCTGGTATAAGCAACAAGGCAGACGGTGATGCACAGCTTAGGTAACTAGACACACTCCAGACCCTAGGGCATGTAGCCTACACGGTTCTCTTCGAGCCCAAGTGGTGCCTCCCTCATCTACACTGCTATTTTTAGGGCCAGAGCACCCCTGTGCCAGAGCCTGTCCTGCCACGTTGAAAAACTCTGATGTGGAGAAAAGGCCGTGGCAGGCATCAGGGTGCGGCTACACTTCATAGCGTGGACTCAGCCTGCTGTCCCTGCTGCATGCAAGCGATATACTGCTGCAAGCATAGACCAGGCCTATGTGCTGTGCTGTGGCCACATAGGAAGTCTGTGGCAGTGCTAGGTGTAGTGCTTCAGGAAGGGCCGGTCAGGATTTACTGCCCAGGTGTCCTCACAGGTCTCTGGCTCCGTTGATGAGAACCAGAAGGCTGCTTGCGTGTGTGCTCAGTGATGTGTGCCGTGTCGACTTGTGCGCTCAGTCTCCACAGCAGACCCCAAGAGAGCCCCCAAAGAGCACAAACCAGATAAGGATCGAAGGTGCCAGGCCAGGTTTATTGCAGAGCGAAGTACAGTCATAGATGTCAGTAGACTCTACCGAACCACTACCCATATGTACGTGCCACAATGGAATGACTCAATCAGTGGGAGGTCCCACTGCCCCCTAGATCATTCAAAGGCTGTCCCCCCAAGACACCACCTTATATACAGGTACAACAAGTCACACCTCACTGCTGACGTATCAGGTTGCCACCCCCTGACGTTGTCAGGTTACCACCCTCTGACGCTACTTAGACACCACCCACCACCCTGTACCTCGTGGTTTGATTAGATCATCTCTATCCATCATTCTGTCATTTTAGACCCTTTATTGAACCTGAGTCTGTATCTGTGAGGAGTGGGTACCAAGGTCTCTTTTAACGAGCTAGTGATATTCTGTGCTTTCCACTTCTGACCAGTACCAACTATAGGCCTGAACCCTGGGCCTATTACCAGTGAGTGTTTTGCACTCTCAGCCCTGTTCGTGCCAAGTTCTAAGAGCTGGGGCCTGCCTCTTGCTCACAGCTTAGCTTTGCTTTATGTTAGCCATGTTTTGCCCATTGTTACTAGGCCTCAAACCAAGCCTGTGCTGCATGGGCTTATGTTTTAGGCCCTCATCTTACTACACTAGGAATCAGGGGCGGCCCGTGAGCCTAGGCGAACTAGGCAGTTGCCTAGAGCGCCGCTGGCCCGGGCGCCCAATGATGACGTCACGGCCATTGCCGGCTATGCGGGGGAGGTGCCAATTGCGCCGCCCGCCTGGGGCGCCAGCTGCCGCAGCCGGCCTCGGGCCACTCCTGCTAGGAATTAAACTGGTCTCCCAAGCTCCAGGCTGAAGCCTATCCCTCTGCAATCCTTCCTCTCCTCTCTTCTTGCCTTAATCGAGAGCTTGCTGACGTCCGTCCGTTTACAAAAGTCAAGAAAACCAGCCAAGAGAGATCCAGGTGCCTCAGCCATAAAGAGAGTCAATGTGGTTCTATGGTCACGTATAAGAGATCAGTTGAGTCAAATGACTATTGTTCCAGCACTGGAAACCCAGCCCCTAGTGAGGCCACTGAAAAGGAGCATGAATAACAGCAGGAAAAATGTACAATCCTGGCAAGGCCAAAGGGGAATCTGAAGAGCAAACAGCCAACTTGTGCCTCATTCAGTCCACTAGGCTGCTGGGTCCAGCTTTTCCATTGCCCTGCCCCTCGTGGTAACATTCCCACCAGGGCTAAGTGAGTGTGAAACCTTTCCAAACCAAACGGATTCCATTTGAAGCTCATGTGACATGGGGGTAAATGACCCATGCAGGGGGAGAAGGAGAGCCAAGGACGTCGTGGTTTGGTGCTGCTGGGAACAATGTGGAACAGGGATGCAATAGTGTAGTCGAGTAACCGATTAACCGAAAGCAAAAGCGTATAGGTTAATGCTATAGATTACACGCATTTCCCCCTCGTCTCCCCAACAGTAGATTTTTTAGCAGGCTGCCCAGCCGCCCGGCTCAGTCCTGGCTCGCGCCAAGTCTGGGACCTACCACTGCTGCAGCTCTGCATTTAAAGTGTATTAGGAGCCAGGGGGGCAGGCAGCCCGGCTCAGTTCCAGCTCGTGCCAGCTCTGGGAGCTCAGCCCTGCCTCTGGACAGGCAGTAGGTCTGCAAGGAGAGCTGTTTTTTAAACTGGCTCCCCTCGCAGACCAGCTCCCGCCTGGCTCCCCGCACTGCTGCTTCTGATACAGAGGCAGCAGCACAGGGTGGCAGAGGGCTCCTTCGGAGCGGGGCCGGAGCACACTGGCTGCCGGCCCCACTCCCAGGAACTACAGAATAGTCGAGTAACCAATAAGAATTCATGAGATTAATCGACTACTCAATTAACCGATATTTAACATCCCTAATGTGGAACCTAGGCTGGGTCAATACAGGACTGCAGGCAGTGTTGCTACCATGTTAGCAGGGCTGGGAGTCCCAGCACCCTGTAGACTTGGCAGTTCATAGCCCCACCACCTCTCGGCTTGCTGCATCAGTTATGAACACAAATAAACTGCGTGGGCCCTGGCCCCTCTTTCATTACAAATTAAGCCCTGTGTGCCAGCCCCAAGATACGAAGAGACAAGATGGGTGAGGTAATCTTTTATTGGACCCGCTCGTGTGTCAGAGGGATACGCTTTCAAGCGGCACAGAGCCCTTCTTTAGCTCTGGGAAAGATCCCCGAATAGGTGCTAACTCCGTACTCTCAGCGCTCTGTTCCAACTTGTATTGAGCTGCGACATGTGGCGCGTCTTTCCCAGACGTAAGAGCTCTGTGTCGCTCGAAAGCCTGTCTCTCTCACCAACTGAAATGGGTCCAATAAAAGATATGACCTCCCACACCCTGTCCCTCAATACGGGATTGCCATTATTAGGAATGTTGAAACCGTTAACCAGTTAAACGACAGTGCTTACCCCAGTTAACTGTTCAGTGTAGGGCGGGGGTGGGCAAGATATGGCCCGCGGGCTGGTTGCGTCCCCTCAAGCCTTTTCATCCAGCCTGTGGCCTGCCCGGCTCAGACCCCAAGGCAGGCTCTTCTGCCTGCTGCAACCCAAGGCTGCTCAAAACAGCTGGCGGCTCCCTCTAGGCACCATGTGCCCTGGCCAGGGGGGGAAGGAGGGGGAGAAGAGGGGAGACCTCACCTGCTGCCCCCACTCCAGCCCAGTCACCCCCTCCATAGCAAAGTGCGGCCCTTGACCACTCACCAAAATCTTGGAGTGGCTCCTCCCCATCAAAAATTATTGCCCACCCCAACATAGGGCCTGCTGTCTGGCCCACAATAGCCATGAGGGCCTGCTGCAGCTATGGGAGCCACTGGCCTCTCTGCGGCCAGGGCTGCTCCGGCCTGGCATGGCTGGCTGCCGCCAGAGTTCACAGGCAAGGACCAGCTAAGCAGTAAGCACACTGGTAAGCCTCGTGCTTACTGGTATGCTTACCAGTTAACGGCTCAACATCCCTAACATTTATCCCATCTTCTCTGCACTGTACTTTTCTCATTTCTTCTGCGAGCGGAGTCAAAGGAAATGTGGGCTGAAACTTCTTCACTGCACTCACTTGTGTGTCTAAAAACTACAATCAATTCTGCTCCTTCTCAAAATGTGTGTGCAAGCACTCACTTGTGCATAATAGTGTGTGGGCAGCTGTATGCGGGCAAAGAGGTACTCGGCTACAAATACCGGACGTGCAATAAAAGGAGGACTTCAGCAAACATCTCTCTGGCGTTCAGACCATGATTAAAGGATAGCCGAACTCTAATTTGCAGGCAGGGATTACTTTTTTGAGCCCAGGAAATAAATTTGCATAATCCTTCCTGCCAATTTGATACAAAGCAAAGCACTAAAAGCAATTTTTTTTTATTTATGAAAGATGACAGTGCCCGAGGAATATACTTGCGAATGTTAATGAGTATGTCACATGGGGGCCTATCATCTACAGCCAAAACCAAACTCGTTTACTTTGGATCCCGAAGTCTTAATGAAGACAGACGGTAGATGCAGTTCAGCATTAGGGGACGGAGCCAATCCAATCCCTGGGTGTTGTCACATTTACAGTCTCCAAAACGTTGCTTTACCGTGAAGTTAAGAGGAGTCACTTTTCACAGTAAAAATATGAATTTTTTGAACATTTTTACTTCAAAGCCCTCTTTAATGTGGGTACAAACTGGCTCAGGAAACAGGTTCGCTTGGCAGATATGGACGCACTTCGCTCAAAAAAAGCCAAGCAAAGTTTTTAACTGCAAATGGTCTGAGCAGTAAAATTCCAACCAGTTCGGAATATGCTTGGAATTTTCCAAGTCCTTCCACCAGTCTCCATCCCACAGGTTTGTCGCTACCAAGACAGATCAATACTTCCCATTGACCATTCCCCAGGCAGGTTTTGATACCGTGGCAGGCTATTAAGTGGACAAAGACAAAGCAAACAGACTTTCTGCTGCTTCAAAGAAAAAACAAACAAACTCTGCTTATTAAGATATACGAACTCTTAATGAATCACCGGTCTTTTTCCTGCAGATTCAGAGGAGAGTGGAAAATAGCATCAGATGAATGAGGAAGACTGAGTAAAAGCAAATGGCAGAATCTCCCAGGAGAAACTGGTAATGTGTTTCATAAGCTGTGGTATTATTTTTGTTGTTAAAAAAGTTTGACCTGGGTAAGAGATTTATTTTTAAATTATGCACTGCTGCTAGCCAGCAACACAACAAGCTGTCAGATAATACAGAGAGAGACAAATAGTGTTCCTGGGCAGCTAGAAAAAAATCAGTTTTGTATCATCCACATGATTCTTTGTGATGCACTGCTGCAGTAGATGGGTTTTTCCCTTAATTCTCTTTTTGCCTGTCTGTATCTTTCCCCTAGATTAGTGCAGTCTAGAGCAGGGGTGGGCAATAATTTCAGATGGGGGGGCACTCCAAGATTTTGGTGTATGGTCAAGGGTCACGCTTTTCTGTAGAGGGAGCGCAGGGTCTGGGATGGAGGTTGAGTGAACACAAGAGCTCAGGGTAGGGGACTGGGATTCAGGAGAGGGTGTGGGGTCTGAGAGGGAGCTTGAGGGGTTGTGCCGTGGGGTTATTTAGGGGTGCAGGATCCAGGAGGGAGTACGGGTGCAGGAGAGGATTCTGACCTGGGGGAGGGGTGTAGGACCAGGTGCAGGGTCTGGGAGGGAGTTGTGATCTGGGGAGGGAGGGGTGCAGAGGGTTTGGGTGGTGACTTGAGTCAGGTGGGGGTGGTGACCTGGGACAGGAAATTTGGGTGCGGGGGGGAGAGGAGGGTGCCAGATGCAGGCTCTGGCTAGGAATTGCTTACCTAGGCAGTTCCCGGCCAGCAGCCCAGCAGGACCCTCAGGCAGGCTCTCTGCCTGCTGCAGCCGCTCTGCCTGCCGCAGCCGCTGCATGTGCCTCTGTGCTCTGCAAGGCGCGGGGGGGGGGGGCGGGGGAGAGTGCAGGACTTTGAGCTCTGCCCCTACTCCCAGGCCAATCAAGGACTGGACCCAAAGGCTTAGTGGGCCGGATTTGGCCCGTGGGCCATATCCTACCCACCCCTGGTCTAGAGACATGTACAGAGATGAGTAGGGACAATCATTTATCACTTCCTTTTCGGGTGCATATCACTGCTCTGATTGTTTCTTTGCTATCCTCTGCTGAATGCAGTCTTTGCTTGTCCCCGAATAGGTGCATTTTAACTGGCAATATTTTACAGGTAAGCCAATGGCATTTATTAAATCCAGCCCTCCTATCCAGATCATTGGAGTCTGGCTTGCATATTACAACACAACCAGAGTCATCTATCCATCCCTCAGGGTGCAGCCAGGTTTTATTATAAACCTAATTTAATCCTCGTTGCAGAACCATGTGTTACTAGACTTGATGGAAGAATCATTAGGAGAAATTGTAAGGCATGTGCTATGCAAAACGATCAGACTAAATGATCACATTCGTCCCTTCTGGCCTTAGGAAATTATGAAAAACTGAATTGGCCTGAAATATTCCAGTTTTGTTCTGGGGGCAAAAGGGAGTTTTCTGGAAAATTTGATCAGATTGATTTTGAGTTGTAGTCAATAAAGATTATCCCAGTTTGAAATGTGGCTGTGTCTATCTTCTTCTAGTACACAAATGGTTCATTGGTACCACCTGAAACTCCCATACAGTTAAATCTAGAAAACTAGTAGGGAGGCTTTCTGTGAAGAAATTAGTTGCAATTAAGAAAAAGTATTAAAATGTAATAATGATTTGTTACAGTTAGTATTCATGTGTGTGTGTGTGACTCAGACATGTGCACGTGCACGCACACACACGGGGATCCAGGCGAGACTTTCAGAACTGGTAGAAAAATTGTAATTTTCTTGCACCAAGTTTTCATGAACTTTTCCATTTTTAGGCTTACATTTTTCAACTTTTGAATTTTCTCTCTCAGCCCTAAACAACTGTAAGAAATGCTTTGCATTTCTGTAGCATCTTCCAGCCAGTGATCTCCAGGTGAACTGATAACTTCTTAACTCCTCTGCTACAGATGGAGAATGGGCGGCAATTAGCACTAAAAGGATTTGAACCTCAGGGTCAGACCCCAGGCAGACAATCCAAGTTTCTTTGCTGGGACCATAAGTCCATCCTCAGCTGCCGACACTGCACAGTTTAATTTCCTTTTGACATAAATACTGTCTCTATGCCAAAAAAGAATGCGTGTTTGTCAAAAGCAGTTAAGAGGAATGAATCCTGTAGAGCCCATTAGCAGAACTACTAGGGCAGGCAGACACAACAGTAGGGCTCGATGTTAGAAAACAATGGCTGCTCTGGCCGCATGAAAAAAATGTGATGCACAGATGGTTTTATCACTAACCCCTGGCAAGCCAAGTGCAAGGAGTCTGCAAAGAGTCACAAATGAGAAGGCTGCTTAGAAAAGTGCTAACATCTGAGCTATTTCAAGGTATCTGCTCTGAGGGCTTGGGCCTCTACTTTTATCATCCCCCTCCACATACTGTAAAGTAACAGATTTCTCTTTCTGCAGCACCATCTGTAGACTCAACCAAAGGTATTTGGCATCACTTAAGTCTCAATTCAGCTAAGCACTTAAGCATGTGTTTAGGTCCCTGAGATTTCTCCCCATTACATCCTAAAGTTTATTCATAAAAATAAAAGGGGGGAGGGAGGACTAGTCCCAATAACGATAGAACCAATCCTGCAAATTAGGGGAATATGGAATGGGTGACAGGATGGATCACCTGCTCTGTTCATTCCCTCTGGGGCACCTGGCATTGGCCACTGTCAGAAGACAGGACACTGGGTTACATGGACTTTTGGTCTGACCCAATATGGCTGCTAGCTGGCCATGAGACACTTTGTTTACCTCCGCAGGTACAGACGATTGCAGCTCCCGTTGGCCGCAGATTGCTGTTCCTGGCCAATGAAAACTGCAGGAAGCGGTGTCCTGCTCCGTGCTGCTTCCCGCAGTTCACACTGGCTCAGAACAGCAATCCACGGCCAAAGGGAGCTGCGATCGGCGGTACCTGTGGAAGCATAGGTAAACAAAGTGTCTCACGGCCAGCTAGCGGCTTGCCCTTACAAGCAACAACCCAAAATTTGAAAACCCCTGCTGTAAAAATCTGTTCTGATGCCTTTTATGGGCTGGGTGATTCCACCTGAATTCTCCATGCTGAAAATCACACCCTTTCGAGATTCGGTCAACTCTGGCAAAAGCCAAGAAGAAGAACAGAATATAAACTCGACATCTTCTTGGTACCTCCTCCAATACCTGGATTGTAACTCTCTGCATATCTGACTGAGCATCAAAATTACAAACACCCTGCCCCCAGTGTTAACTTTTTAGAAAGTATTGCTTCTTGCACTGCAAAGTGACCCCTAAGGGTCTGATATATTACAGCCTCCCTTCTTACTCATGAAAATTATACACCACTGTAACTAAGAGGCCCAGTTTAGAACCACTTTGGCACCATTTCATGAGAGATTTTCACAGTGGGACATAAAAGAAGGTATGACATGAGGTCTCGGATGATTTTGCAGCCAGAACTCGCTTCTGCTGGGCACAGGGGATCCCGTACATTTTCTATCCCACACCAAGGGAAGGAATTTAAACAGTGCTTCAGAGGAAAGGTTTCCCTGGACTACAAACTGCAGGTATGTTAATTTAACGGCACAATGATTTTCAATTGGCAGGGTCCCCCCGCTTATTTCAGGCCAGAACCTGAGACTGTCATGCATTGATTTGTGCCTGCTCATGCAAAGGTGGAGTTCATGTGTCTGGCTGCCTGCTTGCAGGCACAGATGCACCTGTAAATCGCACAGGTTGGGGTTTTGTGAGGCCTGTGGAAAATCTGGCTGGATCTGTAACTGATAGGTGGACGCTGCATCATGAAATGCCAGAAATACAGCCTCAGTGCACTGCCAGCTACAAAGAGGCACCAGCAACTGAATACAAATCCAGCATTTGCTCCCTACTAACCCAATACAGTATCTATCCCTCAGCTGGGGACAGACTCACCATAGAGCTTGGACCTGGCTGTAAAGTTCCAGTGTCATCCTGGATCCCAATTTCCCATGATTTGGGGGTGTTCAGACCAGAGGGTTAATTTGGATCCCGCTCTACTCTGAGACTGGATGTGCACACACTATGCATAGCACGTAGGGGCCCATCTCTCCCTGGGCCAATAAAACAATCTGTCACTAATTCGGCACGTCACATTAGCAGCCTCCGGGGGGAGGAGGTGTTCCTCTAATGCAATCACTTTTGATTCCACTTATTACTCACCTTCAGTTTTAAATATTCGAGGCCAAATTCGGCTATTTGGATACATACCTGCAGCTTACAAAACACAGGAAAGCGGGCTACTTCAGTAGACACAGACCTGTTGCTGTCTGATGAAGAAGGACTACTGAACATTCATCGTGTCTTCCCATGTTCTTTGGTTGTCAGATGAAAAGGGACTCGCCTGGGACTATGGACACCAGCGATGAAAAATCCCATTTAATTAGTTAACTGATTAAACATAATGTTTAACCGATTAATCAATTAAAGGGGGAGTGGGTGAACTGGAGTGGGGCCTACCCCCCGCCAAGGTTCCCTCTAATTGTTTCTATCCATGTGCAGAATACATTTTGTTAAGTGCACCAAGGCATGTGTGGATGCGCACCATCAGTAGAAACACATACTGCCAGCTGTGGCCACTGTGGAGGTTCTTCTAATCAGCTGGGTGGCACCTGAATCTCTCCTGGCTGGCCACCCAAGCACTCAACTTACAGGGAACATGGCCCCCTGCCATGGACAGGGGCTGCTTCAGGCAGCTGGAACACCCCTGCCTGTGGTGCGCCTGAGCTGGTTTGGAGTGCCCCTATTCACAGCGGGCCCCGCAGGGCTGCTTGAGTCCCCACTGATTAACCAGAACTGGTAAGCCTCACCTGTTAAGGGTGATGCATAACCAATTAACCAGTTAACCTTTCACATCCCTAATGGACACTTGCGAGTTCGCCCAACTCTGACTTGGATAAGTCATTTCTCTCTGGGGCTCAGTTTCTTTATCCATGAAACAAGGTTAAAGACATCACTTTTATAAAGTGTTTTGAGGTTTGCAGGTCGAAAAAGCTAAACAGCAGCTAGGTACTACCATTATTTTCACATTTATGTTGCTCTGGGAAGTCGGGGTCAGGGGTGAGAACCAACTTTGGGATCTGGTGGAGACTTTGGCTCCGTCCACACTGCATCATTTTTGAGGAAGAGGAAATGCAAATGAAGCACTCATTAGCATTTCTTGCGCTCTCATTTGCGTAGTCTCTTCTGATCCTTTTTGCGGAAGAGGTTTTTGCGGAAAAAAACACCATGCAGACGGGGCCATTTTGCGCAAAAAAACCCTTTTGCGCAAGAATCCTTATTCCTCAAAAAATGAGGAATAAGGGCTCTTGCGCAAAAAAGGGGGTTCTGCGCAAAATGGCCCCATCTACACTGCGTTTTTTTCCGCAAAAATCTCTTCCGCAAAAAGGATCGGAAGAGACTATGCAAATGAGAGCATGAGAAATGCTAATGAGTGCTTCATTTGTATTTCCTCTTCCGCAAAAATGATGCAGTGTAGACGGAGCCTTTGACACGGAACAAGCGTGGGGATTGGAATTGGGGAGTTCCCAGCTCCCCCCCTGATGCTCAGTTCACGAGACTGTATGCCTCTCATAGAAGTGGGCTGATTGCCGTTTATTTTAACTCACCTCTGTGCCCCTCTCTGATTTTTACTCTTCATGTTGACAAAATTTAATTGCCTCTTTCTTCCATTCTTTGCACATCATCTCACTCACAAAATTAGATGAGGTAACTCGAAACTAAACTGCATGTTTCCAGGGTTACACCATGATTTTGGTCAATCAATCTTTGCTTTTTGCAACAGGCTCTTCATTTATTACACAGTCTTCACTGCAATATCAGCAAAATCAGACTAACACGGCTACATCTCTATTACTATTCACTGCAAAAGACATGCCACCATTTTTCTTGGGTCTCTGTACTAGACAAATTTTGTGTGAGGGGAGTGATTTTTCAAAAGGCTCCCTTGTACTTCCTTGTAGCTCTGCAAACCCCACAGGACTCAGCTCAGGAGTCACTAACAATAGCCTGCCAGTTGGTTCACAAATGGCTGATAATTGAGTCAATCCCTGCCAATTCCATCTGATGGTGGAACCTCCCATGCGTTTCCCATCTCTAAATCCTTTGCATCAAGTCCTGCTATCTTTATTTTTATTATTATTATTTATATTTCAGTCCTGACTAGATGCCCCTACCAGGAATGGGGCCCTAGGCACTGCGTTAACTCAGTCAGGCCTTGTCTACACTGTGCAGTGGAGCAACGCTGCAGCAATCGATCCACCGGCTGTTGATTTATTGCATCTGCTGTAGACACAATAAATCAATCTCCAAGTGCACTCCTGTCACACAAAGGAGTGTCAATAGCCAGCGTCAATGGAAGAGCAGCCCCCACCGACCATCCTGCACGCAAGAGGCCACGGTGACTATGTTGACTTCAGCTACAGTATTTGTGTAGCTGAAGTACATTGACAGTGCAGGTAAGTGTAGATAAAGCCTTAGAGATAGTCCCTGTTTAGAAGCTAAATAGACAAGACAAAGGATGGGAGGAGAAAGGCAAAGTGACTTGCCCAGGGTCACGCAGCAGATAAAACAAGAAACAGAAACTGGGATTTGCCGACTCACAGTTTAACATTTTATCCACTGGATTACAACCTTTACTCCATTTTCATTCAGCCTCAGTCCAGACAACATTCTTATTTAAGCCAGTGAGTGTTCACTGCGCTTGAGTAATGGTTGAATAAAGACTTCAGGATTTGACCTTATGATTCTACAATGTCCATTGACTATACATTAGCAACACAATAAGCTGGTTTCAGCTCCACTGAAATACCCTGGAGAAACATTGCCAATAAAGAGATATGTCATCTAAATTCAAGCAAGTAGCCTTGCAGCTACACGTGTCACTAGCATAATCCTAGCATTAGTTGAAATCTCACTCCTGACACAGAGGGAGTTCATGAAGATCTGACTTCAATTCACATTGCGTTCAGCGCGCTGATGTCAATTCAAACAGCCTTTCATTCATGCCGTTGTGCTCCATGCAGCCCTGGATGCGAAAACCTGCTATGCTAATGGTATGGCCACTCCTGTGGACAAGCAGTGCACCATCTTCTCACGGGCAAGGCTGTTTTACCAGTCCTCTCCCTCTGGCCTGGTGCACAGTAACCCAAAGTGGATGGGGTTTTGCATGTCTGTGCATAGCAATTTTTCATTATGGCCACGGGGCAAAGGACATGTCAGAGCGTATTTTAGAAATAGAGGATTATTGAACGTGCCACCTCCGTCTTTGCTAATAATGCTACTTTGTTAAGGACACGTAGCTATTAGACAGAAACCTTGTCGGTAACAGCTCGTTATCCAGGTTCCATTACTTTTTACTTACTAATGTGTGTGATCAACCAGTTAGTCATAACTTACACCGCAAAGGGGCATTTTCCTTCCCTTAGGACATGACGGCTCTCTTTACCAACAAAAGCAGAAGGCGGGGTAATCACAGAAAACACCAAGTTTCAAGGTCACCCCCCCCCGAGAGCAATGAATCAAGAAGCAGGAGCAGTCTGTAGGCATCTGCTGGCAGTCTGGTTAGCATCAATGGAGCTACATTGATTTACGGATCTAACCTTCCACCTCTTTTCCTTCGTGCATATGTGCACCTCACTGAGCCAAAGGAAGCCTCAGATTGCAGAGGATGAACTGATTCACCAACGTGGGGGTCTCGAAGTCGCCCCGGCACCTCCCCAGGTGCCAGATGGGACACCTGGCCTGTTGCCGTAGGAGAGAATTTTTTGCGTTTCTTGAAAGAATGAGGCCCACCAGCACCATTATCACTGCAGTAAGGGCAGCTTTGCGCTGCATTCACTGGGACGGGGAGGCTGAAATGAGCAGCAAGACAGTGACAGCCACACAGCTGTCAGCCTGGGCCTCAGCTCTACACTGTCTGTGAATGATCCAGCAGGGGCTGAGTTAGGAGATCTGGTGAAGACTAGGGATGTAAAATCCCATTTAACTGGCTAACTGGTTCAACATATTGTTCAGCTGGTTAACTGATTAAGGGGTGGGGAAAGGGGCTCTCCCACTGGGCTGGAGCAGCTCCCCTTCCCCCACCAAAGGCAGGGGCTGCTCCAGCCCAGCCAGGGCAGCCCCTGACTGTGGCCTGCTTGTGGGGTGCCCAGCCCCACCGCATACAGAGGCTGCACCAGCCAAGACGTCAGAGCAGCCCCTGCCTGTGGGGCACTGGGCTCACGGCAGGTAGGAGCTGCTCCAGCCCAGGTCCACGGTGTGTCCCCCCCCTCCACCCAGTTAACCATAACCAGTAAGCTTCCCCCATTAAGGGTGACGCTTACTGGTTAAACCTTCACATCCCTAGTGAATGTTAAAATACACCTTTACATGGGGGTCGGGGGCTCCACGGGAGCTGGTACGTGCAGAGAGCCAGCTTTTAAGCTGACTCCCTCCTTCCCCCCCTCCCACTAAGCAAGGTCAGCTCCAGTTCTGTGATTCACATAGCTGGAGTAGTGAAACTCGGGGTGATTTATCCCAGTAGCATAGACAAGGCCTTAGTTACAAAAGCTACTTAGGAATTAAGAACAGAACAGACCCTAGTGGTTGCTACTAAAGTCATGAGCTGGGCTGCAGAAGGATTCATCTCCAGATGGCCAGCTTTTGTTTGGGATCAGGCCCACTTTCCCTGGAATGTTGCAAGAGCTGCACAGAAACAATAAAGATACTGTTGGCTCCTTCCAGCTATTTTTCATGGCATCCCTTTACACCCTTCCTTCCTTCATCCTCTCGAAAACACATGTGCATTCAGCCATCTGTAACGTTTCTCAATATAAAAACCACGTATTGTTTGAGAGGCCCCAAAAATATAATCCATCCTAAAAATAAAAATATCCTCCTGCAAGATAGTTTATATAACGCAACAGCAAGCAGAATAGCTCCCCTTAAATCCTGTGGTGCTGGGAACATGGGGAACGGTCACTAGATGATCTAATGCATCTTTTCATCTCTACGTTTCTGTGATTCCATTATCTCTTTTTTTCAAATCCCTTGCAAACCCAATTTACAAGCGCGAAAAAGAAAGCTATCATTGTCAGCGCCATTTGCAAATGAGAGAGAGGTCTGCAACATCATAGAACTTAATCTGAATAGAATATAAAAATGGACAGAAATCCTAAAGTGAATAAATAATAATAATCAGATCTGTCAGCGGCTGTGCAGCTCTGATCCAAAGCCATTTTATTTCAGAAGCTGAAAGCTATTACAGATCTCAGGGGAAACAGGATTTTCTGGACAGCCACAGCACACTATGTGTTAGAACACCAAAGGCACTGACATTAGATTTTTTTTAAAGGTTAATACAACCTACAGCACTTGAGGCTTGTAACATAAACCTTTAAACTTTGAAAATCTAGAACAGGGGTTCTCAAACTTCATTGCACCATGACCCCCTTCTGACAACGAAAATTATGATACGACCCCAGGAGAGGGACTGAAGCCTAAGACCACCCAAGTCCCCAAACCGAGGTGTGTGGTGGGAGGGGAAGCCTGAGACCCATTGCTTTGTGGGATGGGGGGGGAGCAAAGCTGAAACCCAAGGGATTCAGGCCCAGGCAAGGGGCATGTGACCTAAGCCCTGTTGGCCAGGGCACAAGTCCTCGGGCTTCGACTCCAACCCCCGGTGGTGGGGCTCATTCCTCTGTCCCGGGCTTCAGCAAAACTAAGCTAGACCTGGCGACCCTTTTAAAGTGGGGCCCTGTTCCACAGTTTGTGAACTGCCGATCTAGAACAACTAACAGCACTATGACAGATATTTGCATCTGAGAAGTGGTGCTAAACCTCTGAAATACACTGGATAATAATCTCAGCGCTATCTTGCTACTATATGAGGTCGCTTTTGTATGCGGCAGCCATTAGGGAGAGACAATTCCATCGGCCCCTGCCAGCATGGACAAGACATTCCATCCAGCAGAGGACAGTAACAGAGTGTATTATATAGATACCTTGCACATCTCAATGGGTCACAGCACAACCCTAGTAACCCTCCTATGAGGTGGGTATCTTGAGAATTATCCCAGTTTGTAGATTAGGAAACTGAGCCACACTGAGGTCATAGGACTTGCTCAAACACAGTCATGACAGACATAGGATTAGATCCCACGTCTCCATTTCTAGCTCCCTGCTCTGCCTTGGAATCTTCTCAAAAATAGGAGTCAAGAAGTCCTGCAGTCTAACCCTGTCTCTCCCTCTGACTCATTCGTTAGCCTGAGGCAAGCCACCCCCCACCCCTGGGTGTCAGTTTTATTGTCTATATGGGCTTGTCTTCACTACACAGTGGATCAACACTGCAGTGATCGATCCATCGGCAGTCGATTTGTCACATCTGCTTAGACACTATAAATCAATCTCGGAGCACTCTATCCTTAACTCCAGGTACTCCACCAGGATGAGAAGAGTAGCCAGAGTCGTCCAGAGAGCAGCCCCCCACCGACCTTACGGCACAGAAGACACCACGGTAACTATATCAACTTCAGCGACGCTATTTGCTATTTGCATAGCTGAAGTTGCATAGGTTAGATTGATGGGGGTGGGGAGAAGGAAGTTACTGTAGACAAGGCCTATACAATGAAGATACTACTTCGTACCTAGCTACCTTACAACAATGCTGTAAAAGACAGAATAGTTAGTTAGGTCCCAATCTTGCAAACACCACAATGCGTGCAGACCTTTCCTTAGGAAAGGAGTAACACTGAAGTTAATGGGCTGCTCACATAAGGAAAGAGATGCGCACCCTTAAGGGTATGAAGGATCCAGTTCTAAATGTCTGCTCAGTGCTCTCAACAAGCAGAACATTCCACGACTCCTACATAGTCTTATTTATAAAATAGAGGCAGATTTTTAAGACTTCTAGGAGAGAGAGAAAGAGAGAAAGTGTACGTCCATGCACCTGCTGTCAGAACTCTGAAGTGAGATATCCACGTAAATGTTAACGGCACTAAATATAAGCTACTCCTGGGAACCACATCTCGATATTGTAGGCTATTTATCAATCACTTTGGATCTCAGCATGAATAAAAGACCGTTCTTGCTACAAAGCTTTGCTGACGGCAGAAGACACTTTCTGAAACAAAAGTATCCATCTACTCCTGAGGTAACTGATTCGAGCAGGGACACTCCAACCTCAGTGGTTGAGGAGCCAAAGTAGCAATCAACATTACCCAAAACAGCCACCACCATGTGAATTCATTGTTTCATTTACTACAGTACTGTTCATATGAAACAGTGTGATGGGGGACCATTTAATTTATGGTATGTTATTCTGTGTATATGTATCAAATAAATGAATAACTTAGTTGAGAGGGTGCAAAAAAAGAGCTAGATAAATTCATGGAAGTTAGGTCCATCAATGGGTACTAGCCAGGATGGGCAGGGACGGTGCCCCGAGCCTCTATTTGTCAGAGCTGGGAATGGGCAATAGGGAATGGATCATTTTCTGTTTGTTCCCTCTGGGGCACCTGGCAGTGGCCATTGTCAGCAGACAGGATACTGGGCTAGATGGACCATTGGTCTGACCCAGTCTGGCTGTTCCTAAATTCTTATGATAACTTAATTAGTTAATAATATAGTAAAAACATCCTGATAAGTTAAGAATTAAATCATATTGTGTTTTAATTAGGGCTGTCAAAGGTTAACCGGTTAGCCTGTTAACCAATAAGCATCACCCTAAACCAGTGATCCTTGCTGGTTCCAATTAACCAGCAACCAGCAGGAGGCCTGCAGTGGAGGCTGCTTTAATCTGGAGCACCCCCTGTCCATGGCAGGCCTGGATACCCCGCAGGCATCCGGAGCGGCCTCTTGTCTGTGGGGAGCCCAGGCTTGCTGCAGATAGGGGCTGCTCCGGCAGCAGCTGGGAGCCATAAAAAGGGACATTTCATAAGGTCATACAGTTTTTGACATTTCTTTCTTATTAGCATCAATTGCTCCTACCATAAGAATGGACACAAACAAGCACAAAGACCAAAAAGAACTTTGGCTGTCCCCAAAGTTTGAGCGGGTTTGCAGACAGACAGAGCATGCCTAGCGCTCCCCTGCTCAAAAGACAATGAGGGAGCCAGAGACACAAACATTTTTACTGAGTTCCTTACACAGGTTTTCACAGACTTTAGGAACACATAAATTGCCGAACTGGATCACACCTGAGATCCATCCAGCCACGTATCCTCTATGACAGTGGCCAGATCAGAGGAGGTTTAAGAGGAAGGTCTAAGAACTCTGCAAGAGCAGATGTGAGAGCAGCTGATCCACATAAGATGGCCAGTCCCTTTTAGAATATTCCTAAGTTCTTTGCTTCTACAATTTCCAAGAGTCCCATGGTCTAATTACTCGTATAAAAAGATCTTTCTCGTATCAGTACTAGATTTGCCCCCTTTTAATTTCATATACTAATTTCTTGTTTAATTTCTCCTTGTTTTTGTGGTATGAGACAGAGAAAACAGAAACTTCTGCTCTACTGGTACCGTCTCCATTCCATTCATTATTTTATCATGTTCTCTTTTACTCATCCCTTCTCTATAGTAAACAAGCCCAGGCTTCCCAATGGCTCAAAGCTAAGCCAATTTCCACAGAGTACCATGAGTCAATGGGAGTTTAGCAATCAATAAAGAAGTGAACTAGGATTTGGCTCATGGTAGATTAAAGGTTAATGCTCCTCTTGGAACAATGACTAGGATTGGCCTCATTTCTTCCTCTCCCTCGAGGGCCTCAACAGCTCCGTGTGCACAAGACCCAGAAAAGCAGAAACCCCTGAACACAGAGAAACACTGAACTGTGAGCTAAAGGAATTTGCAAAGCCAGCTCCTCAGCCTTGCTGCTGAAGTGGAACTACACATTGCTATGGTCTCTGGGGCTAAAGCGCAATCGGTACATTAACCTCACCGCACCAGGGCCCCAGTTCACATCCTGTCTTATAACAACTTTGTATTTTCCATATGTAATGCAGCCATAGGGATGCTAAGCCAAAGACACAGCCTTGCTGACCGTACACATACCAAGACAGATCTTTTTTCTAAGGTAGGCTACTAAGCTACTTCCCAAGACAGGAGAGGAAAGAACAAAGAAATAATTACATCAATCAACCATGTCTTCAAAGAGTTACCCATTACCCTTTCAAGGCTTGTCAGATCGGTTAGGACAGGGATGGGCAAGATGCAGCCCACGGGCCGAATGAGCCCCCCAAGCCGCCAGATCCAGCCTGTGGCTGCCCCGCCAAAACCCTTAGCCACAGAGCAGCTCACACCACTTTAAATAGCTCTCTGCTCTGGACAGGGAAGGGGGAGCTTCGCGCACTGCCCCTGCCACCCAGCAAAATCTCTCAGCTCCCCTTGGCCAGTTCCCAGCCAATAGGAGCTGAGAAATTTTGCTGGGGGCAGGGAAGCCTCCTCCTTCCCCTCTCACCCTGCCAGAGCAGAGCCTCATGGAGCAGTCAGCCATTTGGAGCAGCCTGGGACTGCAGCAGATAGGCAGGGAGCTTGCCTCACGTTCCTGCAGGGCTGCTAGCTGGGAGCTGCCTAGGTAAGTGCCTCTAAGCTAGGCTGCCTCTGGCACCCCACTCCCTCTCTCCCCCTAACTACTTGCATCAGGCCACCACTCAAACCCTCCATACCCTCTCTCGCCCCTACCCTCCTTCAGGTCACAACTCCCGCCCAGACCTTGCACCCCCTTTTACATTCCTCCCTCAGGCCAGAATCCTCTCCTGCACCCATACTTCCTCCCAGACCCTGCACCCCAAGCCGCTGCCCCAGATCACAGCCCACTCCTTCATCCAAACTCCCTCTCAAACCCCACACCCTCTCTTGCGCCCCAGCAGGCCGCTACCCCAAGCTCCCTTCTGTACCCAAACTCCGTTCCAGATCCTGCACCTCCTCCACAGAATTCTGCTCTGGACCACTTACAAAATTTTGGAATGGCCCCCCCATTAAAAATTATTGCCCACCCCAGGTTAGGTCAACATACCATTTGGTAGCATTCAGAGTTCTCAGTGTTTCCCATCTTAGTCCTTGGAACTCTATCAAGTTTGCTCAAAGCAGAAGTTGTTCTCTGGTTTTACTTATAACGTACAAGTCCCCAAGACCTCTAACGTAACTCATGCTGGCACCAGCTTATTACTTTTGTGAAACATCCATTTTTTTCCCCAAAACGTCATACACATGGAGGCTGTGTCTACATTGGCACCCCTTTCCGGAAAAGGGATGCTAATGAGACACTTCGGAATTGCAAATCCGCGTGGGATTTAAATATCCCCCGTGGCATTTGCATTTACATGGCTGCCGCTTTTTTCCGGCTCGGGATTTTTGCCGGAGAAAAGCGCCCGTCTAGAGCGATTTTCTGGAAAATAAGCCCTTTTCCGCAAGATCCCTTATTCCTACTTTCAAGGTTTCTAATGAATATTTTTTGCTGGACAAGTCAACGATTAAGGTACCTAACAGAATTCATCACACCCTGCCTGGGCGATTTCATCATTTTCTATGTCTCCGCTCTCTGAAGTGCCCGTCCCAACCTGGAATGGAGTTACGCCATCTAGGGATCTTGCCCATTAACTTGATCAGCAGGTCTCATCTCTGGAATCTGATTTCAAGAGGTCTCTATAGAGCACACGCCCTGAACAAGAAATGATGCACATTCCACTAATGATGACCTCAGAGGACTGTTATGACTTAACCTTAAATTCCTCATCTCTCATAGTGGGGAGAAATTAACTCCTTACCTATAATTAACTCTCCTGCCAGCTTCATTTTTACATCTAGTATTAATTACTTTCCGCCTACATCAACTAATTAGTAAAGTCACCAAGTTGCCCACTTTCCAGTGAGGATGTTCCAGTTAATTAACTGATTTGTCAGGGGCACTCCTGTTAACCAGGCTCCCAAGGCTGCTGAACATGCAACGGGAGGGATTCCGATGGTAACCCCTAACAGGAACTGTTCGGCTTTTCCCTCAGAAGACTGTGAACCACTATTAGTCAGATTTACACTTCAGACCTAATTGTCACAGGAAGAAGGGTGATTAGCATATTGCCACTGCATGCTACAACCTGCATTTGGATGCACAAACCAGATATGTAGATGCCTATGTGTACAGCGGCCTGGCTTTGTATTTGAAAGTGCTTATCTGCATGGGCAAATGCATTGTTTTTGTGGCTGTATCGGATGGCATTTTGATTCTTGTACACGCACACCTTTCTGCTACGTTTTTGCAGGAGCACAGTCATATACGAGGTTTCACAGACACATTGGGAATGCTCGTGCATTCTGTGGGCACAAGGGCAGGCATGCTTTTGTCTAGGCACACCCACCGCCCCCTCTTTCAAAATCAGACTCTTCAGGTTTACACTGAACCATTTAGCAAGTGAGGGGACAAATTGCCCCATCTGGGCCACGTGTAGATATAAGTCACCTCATTTCCCATAAAGACCAATTTCTGTTGCAAAAGCACATCCTTCCTAAGCCATGCATGAATTGAAGACGGTGGATCACAGCTGGTTTGATGGCCTCTCTGCCCCACACAGTCCAATGCGGTTTGAAGACTGGTAAGCAGGTAAGGTACTTTTATTCTGCCTTCCCAATCTCCCTGTGAATTTAGGCACTAGGGATGTTAAATATTGATCAATTGAATAGTCGATTAACCTCGTGAATTCTTATTGGTTACTCGACTATTCTGTAGTCCCCGAGGGCAGGGCCAGCAGCCAATGCGCTCAGGCCCCACTTCCCAAGGAGCTCAGACCTCCCCCCCCCAACAGGGGCTTCTGCCACCCCGTGCTACTTTATCAGAGGCAGCAGTACAGGGTGCCAGGTGGGAGCTGGTCCACGAGGGGAGCCAGTTTAAAAACCAGCTCCCATCATGGACTGGCTGCCTGTCACCCTGTGCTGCTGCCTCTGATAAAGAGGCAGCAGCACGGGGTGGCAGAAGCCCCTGTTGTGGGGGGGGAGGTCTGAGCTCCCAGACCCGATGTGAGCCGGAATTCAGCCAGGCTGCCTGCCCACCCGCCTTCTAATACACTTTAAATGCAGAGACACAGCAGGGATAGATCCTGGGCCCAGCGTGAGCCAGGACTGAGCCAGGCTGCTGGCCAGCCTGCTAAAATATTACTGGTGGGGGCAGAGGGAAATGCGTGTCGTCTATAGCATTAACCAATAAGCTTTTGCTTATCGGTTAGTTGGTTAATCGACTACACGATTACATCCCTATTAGGCACATGACATTTTTAGTGGAAGGCCTGTCAATTTCAGCACATCAGGGGATGACACCAAATATGGATTGTCACTGTAAGGCTCCAATGATCTGGAATGCCCAGTTTGTGCTGTTGGTTAACGCTGTGTTAAAGCTCTGGTGGCCACAGTTTACTCTCACATTTATTCAAGTGCATTTCAAAAAACATTAAGACAGTCTATTGAGGTCTAAATGCGATTGCCTACACAAAGAGATTATTAGGCCTAGCACGGCTCAAGATGCATATGAAAGCTAGATTTACTGCTACACTAATCTGGTTTTATAACCCCAATAATCTTACGGTACTAGGTACCACAAATCCATAAATACAAGTATCCCACAGATTCTACAGGATGCACTTATGAACACTGACAACGCAAAGCAGCTCTTTTATGCAAAGCAGCATATATAAACCGATCCAATTTCAGTCTCCTTAAACGACAGCCAGTCACACAGGCATTTAGGAGGAGTTATAGACTAGGGTCTAGCACAACACACCGCAAGCCAAATAAAAGCTGGGTTTTAAGCCTGTCTGAAACACCCACCCAAAGTGCCGCTTGGGACAAATGACTCAACCTTTCCACATGTTAGTTACCGTGAGGTTTCTGTGCACTGTGCTGACACACAGATCCAGGCTCAGTAAACCAGTTACAGTGTACCCATGGCATGACAGGCAGTGATCCTCCTAGCTTTCCCCCGGTAAGATAGGACAGGGGTTGGGTCACTACTTGGGCAGGGGATCTCGAAGAAATGAAGAGATGCTATGGGAAGTGGCATTAATTGACTCTGTCATTGGACGTTCTTCCCTCCAAATCAGAACGGGCCCAGCATAGTGCTATGAAGAATTGTGTTGCTAGGGTGTCCACTCATGGTCACCGAAGATCCTGTGGCTCTCTTGGTAAGAGTCAGGGGTTAACCCAGGCTTCTGGGCAAGTTCCAGTCCAGACACATTCAACTACACCAAAGTCTCTACTAACTGGATTCTCCATCCTTTTTCAGCCCCTAGGCTGAACAGCTGTGCAGTGTTGCTGCAGTCTTAGAGATGGTAGCGATGCATTCAAAATCCTAGAACATACATCTATCAAACAGCTGCTGTAAGATGTGATCCCTCTATGACCTTTATGCACCTCAGACAGGGATCTGAGGTTTTATGCTTTGAGGGCAAGTCTATACTTAATGGGAGGTCGATGCTCCGAAGGTCGTTCTTCAAGAGTTGGCTTTAATGGGTCTAGTATAGACCCATAAATGGAATGCTGAGGGCAGCTCCTGCTGGCCTTCCGCAGTGTGGATGACACCAAAGCTTGGCTTAAGGTAAGCCAACTCCAGCTACGCATTTTGTGTTGCTGGATGGGGTACCTTAAGCCAACCTTCCAAGTCCAGTGTAGACCTGGCCTAAGTACTTTGAGATGATCAGGTGAAAGGTGCTGGAAAGTGAAAGTTTTAACCCAACCTTCTACTAATAGGAGGCCTGGAAAAGGGCAAGAGGCTTTTCCAAAGTCTATGTGTGAAGGAGAGAAGGAGACAGGCCAACCGGTCAGTTGTGTTTTATACACAGCTAGGACTGGTCACAAACACTATTCAGAACATTTACTTTTCAGTGACATATAAGAGATGAGATTCTCTGCTGAGTCCTGGGCTACGTCAGCGGTTCACATGCTCCTAGGGACCATCTACCCGCTGGGGACTGCTGGAGCAGATCACACTCTGGCCACTCTGCCTTCATGTCCCAACACACTCCCTCTGTACTGTCTGAGTGCCGCAAAGGGAGTGGGACAGATCAAAGTGTCTGCCACAATAGTTTGTAAACTAGCCACAGTCATAGATATCGGGTGAAAGGCCAGCCCCAGCCCTGCCCCTTCCTCCCAAGGCCACGCCCCTTCCAGGCTATATGGAGAGCCACAACTGCCATGCTGCAGCCCCAGCCTGGCTCTCCTTGGTGGCTGGGGGAAGCTGGGCTGCCGAGCTGCGGCCCAATGCCTCCCTGGCAGGTGGGAAAGCCGAGCTGCCTTCCCCAGAGGCAGCCCCAGTCTTAGGTGGTCAGTCGTGTCAGTAATTTTGGGAAGGCTCTGCCTTCCCTTGCCTGCATTACCAACTGCCCGTGGCCATAGTAAAACATTCTAGTGCACTGGTTCTCAACTAGGTATATACCACAAACCCTTTCTGGGTACTCAGAGGTCTTCCACAGGGGACACAAACTCCTCTAGATATTTGCCCAGTTTTACAACAAGCGACTTAAAAAGCACTGGCCAAGTCAGTGCTGTACAAACTGAAATGTGATAGGCAAGGCCATGTTTATACTGCTCTGCTCACAATACACTGAAAAGTAGGTACAATGCTTATATTCCAATTGATTTAGTTCAGAATTTTATGGTAAAAATGAGAAAGTCAGACATTTTTCAGAAGGAGCGTGCCATGAGCCTTGTGTACTTTTGTGCCTGATTTTGTAAGCTTTTAAATGAGGTGAAGCTTGGGGGTGCACACAACAAACCACACTCTTGAAAGGGATACAGTAGTCTGAAAAGATTGAAAGCCACTGCTCCAGTGCAGCCCATAATCAAGAAAACTAGCTGCCAAAAAAAAAAAAAAAAGACCCCACAAGAAAAGTTTTAAATACCCAACAACTACAAAATCCAGGCAATGGTCCCTGTAATTTTTTCCATCCATGTGCAGAATACATTTTATGTGCTCCCAGGCATGTGCAGATGTGCACCACCAACAGAAACACACGCTGCCGGCTGTGGGTGGCAGTAGGCGCTCTGCTAATCATCTAGGCAGTTCCTGAATCTCTCCTGGGTGGCCTGCCAAGCGCTCAGCTCACAAAGATCACTGAATCAGGGCTGATCAGCTTTCACTTACCTACTGCAATGCTGTTTACAGACAGGAAGTGGCGACAGGTTTCACAATCAAGTGGTGGTTCTTCTGGTTGTACCAGGTCCCCCCAGCGTGGCCTTTGGAGATGCCAGAGCCATTGTAGCCTCTTAACGTCGCCGTGCCAGAACGGCCACTCCAAGCCACGCAGCCTGGTATTTCAGTTGTCAGACTGGAAAATAGGAAATGTCATATTGGCGCAAGAGAGTCAGCTCTGGCGATACGAACAATCTTCAGGAAGTCAGGGGGCTTTGCCTGCCATTCAGAGACTCTTCCCAGGTGCCTACAGAATCCATTCACCGTCTCCTCTCTGGACTTCCAGGCTCGCCCTGCCAGGCCCAGCAGACCGTCCTGTCTCAGTCCGACTGACACCTGCAACACAAGAGGAAGGAACAGATGTTCAGATGCTGCTGCTAAAGAGAGGTTACCAATGTTTCCTGCCTCGATGCCGTGAAGCCCTTGGCCCTGGCATGCCAGGAACTCAGAGAGGAGCTGGAATTCAGCATCATCTTCCAGGACATTCGGCATGCGACACCCCCAAGGAAGACAGCCTTAATGGAAATAACTTTATCTAGTCCCTCCTGGAGCGCCCAGCTCATAACGGCGCCACGCAGGATTATCCACAAAGGCTCACGCTGTGCTTCTGCTCACCCACGCTGGGGGGAGTGAGAAGAGGCCCCCCCTTGTACACTCGTGTTTCATTCAAGTCGGTAAGCGTAGAGATCAGTTCTACAAGCTATAGGTTCCCAAGGAACCATCAACACATCTTGGTGCAGGTGCAGTTTATTACATATATTTCAAATACAACTATATTTCAGGAGGAGTCAGAGATACCCCATATCCCTAATGGACACAAATAGCTGGGAGCAGCTTCTCTTGGGATGTTGGTTTGCTCGTCCGCCCCTCCGCTTAGCGTTCATTTCCCTTTCCTCATAACTGCTGGCACCTCATCTCTGTCCCTCCATTCCCGCTGCCCCCTCGAACCAGACAGCCTCCTGGCAGCAGGGAATGTGGCTTTCAGCTGGGCTCATACCTCTCTGGGCCTCCTTCCTCCCAAAGAAAGGAGAAAGCCAGCTGTGAGGCCAGGATCAGAAAAGGCTGTGGGAGAAAGCTCTGTCCTTCTCGTCTTAACACTGCATTGCCTCCACTCCATGGGAGTCTCTCCAGCTTTAATTACAAGTTGAGCCTGGACCTTGTCCGGACAGGTTTGGCTGTAAAAGCAGAGCTCTTGTCTGAAGTGAACTTCAGGACAGAGATGGCAAGGAGGCATCATACAGAACTTGTAAGAGGGGAAGAGGGACTTATTAAGGTGTTTTGCTTGTCGCACAACAAAGGTCTAGCTGAAAGGTCTCCCTTTTACTGCGGGGGCCAGCCAAAGAGAGGGGCCTGCCACATTCGCACCCGTGTCCAACTACAGCATGGAGCCGTTTCCTCTCCACACTGCAAGGCTGCAAGCCTTGTCTCCACACTCCGTCCTGTCCCATCCTCAACCCCCTCAGCCATCAATCCCCGGAGAATGAGCTGAAGGAACAGTTCCTTCACATTGGGACATCAGGGCCTTGCGATGTTTATGCGGTGGGAAATGTGAAAGCCGCCAAAACAGCAGCATTTTCACACCCGCGTGGAATAGGCTCTCACCAGAGACAAGGGCGCCCTCTGGCTGCAGGGGCGCTTCATTCAGGAAGGTCTCAGGATGGGTGCAGAGAGATCCTGATACATTGCATGAGCAGTCAAGCACACCACAGGCTCTGCGAGGTGTCAGGACTTTCATTGCCACCCCACAGTCCCAGCCGTCTCTTCCCATCAGCACATCTGCCCCCTCTTTGCCCCAGCCCAGGACTTGCAGCGACCCCGTGTGGTGGTGTCCAGGAGCACAGCTGGCAGTCAGCCTGGGAGCTAGTAAGGCCCCTCCGCTCCCGGCCGCTGGCCACTCCCTCTGGGACTCCACTGCTCTTGGCTCCAGAACTCCTGCACCCGCCCCGTCCCCTCCCTGAGTTCCACAGAGTCTGTCTGCATCCAGGAGCCGTGCTCAAGAGAATTGTTATACACCCTTTGTAATCAATACAATCACTCCTGACCCTTCTCCACCTGCCACAGGTACGTCTTCGCTATACCTTCCCAGCCCCGCAGCCTCCTTATCTCTATACTGCAGCTGCTCCCTCCACCCCTTGCCATGGTGCCAGGGGAAAGGGGGCAAGACTCTCTGTGGATCAGACTCATCTGCATCATTCTCCCTCCCAAGAGCTGGCTCTCACTGGGGCGTGATGCTCCCCTGCTTGGACTGAGTGGGCAAGCTCAGAACCATTTGGTCCCATTCCCATGCGCATTTATTATCACGTGCGCATTTATTATCTGTCTAGATGGATGGCAGGCGGGGTTCTAGGTGTGGCCCACGAGACATTTTGTTTACTGTTGCCCAGGATTCCACTGGTTTCTGTCCATGTCGGTTTTTTCCCGACCGGTACAGGCCGTCCTGGCTATAAGTCCAAACTACATTCCAAAATGCGTGGACTTATAAACAACTTAAAGTGGGGAATTTTTTTCCCGTGGCTGACTTCCAGTTGTGTAATTTTTTTTTTCCTGTGCCTCTTAAGAGCAGGGAATGAGAGAACTTATAATGCATCGGTTCCTACAAGCGTCAATGACTTTGGTGCAGAACGCATGTATACCAGGGTGACTTATAGCAGGGACGCCCTGTACTACTCAAGTGACACATGCTTAAAGCAAGAGCACGTGAGCCGGGTGCTCCCTCTGCATCCAATCCAAGCGCGGCTACGGTTCAATCAGCACCCCCTGCAAATTCGAGGCACGCAAGCACAGTGAGCACAACCACCCTATCCTGGGAGAGTGTCAATCTTGCATCCTGCTGAGATGAAGGCAGGCTGCCCAGGTGGCCCACTCACTAGGCTAGGTGGCCCATCGCTGATCTAGATGTTCCCGGATGAGTGCAAGGCTGCAGCCTTTCATTTCTCAGTGTTTGCCTCAAAGGAAAAGTGGGAGCAGGACAGTGTCCACCCTGGAGATACCCTGAGAGGTGGGAAACCGAAGGGGTGATGGAGAGCGGATTCCTAGAGCCCTGCAAATCTGCGGCTCATTTTTGTGGCTACAGATGCCAAATGCTGTATCTGCGCAGGGCTCCACGAATTCCAGCCTGGGTTGTGTCTGTTCACAGGTTGGAAGACTTCAGTCTCCGGGGTTGTCCCTCCAGCAATGCTTACCGCTCCTCAGCTAAGGGATCCAACACACCACTCACCTCACTGAATGGACACCCAGACTCTCCTCCATTCACACCGAGTTCCCAGCCCTTCCTTAAATATGGCTATACACTGCCCCTTGCTTTGCATTTGCCCAGGGCAAGGCAACTGCTGCAAGCATCAGCTTGTCTCCAAACACCGATCCCTAACTACGTCTTAGTGCAAACAGAAGAACACAAGAGACTTTGACACACAACCGCTGCCCCACCTCCCACCAGCAGTCCTCCGCAACGGCATTTGTGGAGCACTCCAGAATCCTAAGCAGCTGATGAAGAGGTAGTCAAAGAAAGAACGGCATTGTGTCTGCCTTGCAGTGTGGGAGTCGTGGGGGAACGCAGTGCCCGATCTGTCTGTCACACGCACACATGCACGCTTTCTAGAAGAGGGAGGAAAATCTGAAGCTGCTTTTGATTCTAGCTGCCACGCATTCTGCAAACGGATAGTCAAAATACACAGCAGCGTGTAACAAACACATTCCATTGCCTTATTTCTTTGTGCTCCCCCAACTGCGTCCATCTAGTATCTTTTGTCTTATACTTAGATTACAAGATCTCTGGAGCCAGGCAAGGCTTTTTGTTATCTGTTTGTACAATGCCTAGCACAGTGGGCCCCCGGTCCAGAACTGGGGCTCCGAAGCGCTACCAAAATACAAATAGTAATAATGTACAAAAGATAAGCAACCTCCTTAAGGAGCCATGTGTTAACTGTTACACACAGAGAAATAACGCTGTGATGAGATACTAAAAACCCCCACTCAACAACCTGGAAAAGTTTAGCTGCAATTACATGTGCAAATGAGGCAATTGTGAGGGCAAACGGAAAGCAGCCATTTGGGAGCACAAATGGCTATTTATACGTGCAGTTGCTATAACTGAGTAGACAAGCAATTGTGCGTCCGGTTTTTAAAAAGTCAGACTCCACATTTGAGGCTGCCAGCCCCCCTTCAGCGTAGGTCTAGGAATTACAGCACACAGGATACTTCTCTCACTCTGACTAATCACCCTGTCACCCTTGCTGGGATCGAAGGCCAAACATCAGTAAAGGATGCCCCATGCTTACGTCTAACCATTGCTGAGGCCTGTTAGCAGCAGCACCCGATCCAGAGCTGATACATCGCTAAGGTATGCAAGGGCTATACAGTAGAACAGAGCAGCTGTTAGGTAACTGCAGCTATACTCACCGCCGGCCAGACGCTTCGCTCCTTGCATTGGCTTGCCTGACTCAGGACTGAGTGCAACCTCCCCCTGAAATCGGTGAGTTTACACGGGGAGCCTGCCTCCGAAAAGGCCTCGGGAAACGATCCTGGGTCAGGATCTTTCTCTATGTCGCTCTAGCACCTCATGCCTGTCTCATGTCTTGGGAAGTGGCAACAGATTAATTACTCCATGTCTCATTTCACTACAGCCCACCCAGGGGACCTCTTCAGAGACTGCTGAGCAGCGTGGGCAATTATCCAATGAGGGCAGATAAAACCTGGGACAGAAAGAGAGAGAGAGACGCTGCTCTCACTAATAGGTTGCTAACTCCCTTTGCTCCAATGTAGGGATTCCTGACTTACACCGAGATGAGTGAGAGAGAGGGAGGCCACGGAGCTTTCTTAGATCTTTGGGGGAGAATTGAGAGCATAGGTCAAAAAAGTGCCTCTGGAGTTCAGCCAAGATGTGTAGGAGACGGAGAGAGAAACATGAAAGTATGAGGTGAAGACACTAGCACACTGTCCCATACATCTGCGCAACCAGCGCCGTCCTCAGGATGGATGGGGCCCTACGCGGTACTGTTAAACTGGGGCCCCTGCGCCAGAGGGCAGCTGGTGGGGGATGACGACTTTTTAGAGATGAGATTTTATCATCTTCAGCCACACACTAAAGAAATATTTTACAACCCATTTTAAACTCAGCGCCTGTCGACTGACACAGTAAATTCAGACACTTGACAGTATGTACCTGGGCTGGCAAATGCCTGTGAAATGTCTTCATTACCACTCAAACGGCTCTTTCACTGGTTCGATGTTCTGCCAATACTCGGGCAGGCTCTGTCACCTGTCAGTTAACAAGAGCCTCTCCGGAGAAAGCAGAGCCAGGGAGCAGGGATCGGAAGAGGCAGGTGGCAGGCCCTTAAGATCCAGGGGTGCCCCAAATTTTCAGGGGCCCTACACAGCTGTGTATACTGCATATGGGTAAGGGTGGCCTGGCACACAGTGAGGACCTGAGCTGAAAAACAGGGCTGGCCAAAGAGCAGGAGAGTTCATGTGGTGCCTTCAATCATTTCAGTAACTTCTCCCAGCCTGTCCTGCACAGACAGTCGTGCGCCCCTTCAGCGACACCACTGCTGTGGTAAGTGTACACGGCACGTTTAACGACAGGCACTGCAGCTTCCTGTCTGATTCCTGGGGGGAAAAGGAAATGCCCAACAGTGACTCAGGATCTGGGAGAGCGGAGCTGGGTGGCACTTGCTTTGCCAAACACTTCTAACAGTTTGCTTTGGGATTTGTTTGAGTGACCTTCCGTTCCAGGAAGTGCAGTCGCTGTGAGTGATCACACGCCTGGCTGTACGTCCTTCAGACACGGGCAAAGTTCAGCATCTAGTGTCAACTGTCCTCACTCAAGCTCTGCCAGCTGTGCTCCTGTGCCTTGCGCCAGTCTGGCCCCATGTATGGGCATTGTAAGGCGCTCACTGGAACATTTTCTTTGCTTTGGAAGCCGGTGGGATTCCTACTCCCTGAAATCCGCCTGCAGGTCATTTCTCAGAGTCGGGACCCACAGCCCTGAACTGGGCCATGTTCCTGAGACTGGGCCAGGTTCTCTTGCTGGAGTTGTGACAAAGCTGCATGAATGCCTCTGAACTCCAGGCATAGCTCTGCGCCCTCCTTCCCCAGGCAGCCATGTCTGAGCCAAGGGACCCCAAGGGAAGGGCAGACAGTTAAGCTTTACAGACAGTTTAACAGAAGGCAAATGGTGAATTTCTTTGATGAGCTCAGTGCAGCTCCCAGGGCCAGACCTTCTGCTGGTGTAAAGAGATGAAATGTCAGTGAAGTCTGTGGGGCACTGCTCATGTACACCAGTGACGATCTGGCCCCTGGTGTCCATATCTCAAACCCATCACCAGAACTGCCTACCACATCGAGAATCTTGGCAGAAAGGGGGACTGACTAGACTCTGGCCAAGAAATGGTCCCTCGTGGGCAGAGCTGAGAGGCAGGAACAGGATGGTGTGAGGGGAAGCCTGTAATGAGCTGCTCATGCCTTGTCTGTCCCAGTGACAAATGGAGCACTTGACATCCACACAGCGTGATTACTCTGAGCTTCGGACACAAGACACAAATCACAGAATCCTAGAACTGGAAGGGACCTCAAAAGGTCATCGAGTCCAGCCCCCTGCTCTCACAGCAGGACGAAGCACCATCTATATCATCCCTGATAGATGTCTGTCTAACCTGCTCTTAAATATCTCCAGTGTTGGAGATTCCACAACCTCCCCAGGCAATTTATTCCAGTGTTTAACCACCCTGACAGAAAGCTTTTCCTAATGTCCAACCTAAACCTCCCTTGCTGCAGTTTAAGCCCATTGCTTCTTGTCCTGTCCTCAGAGGCCAAGGAGAACAATTTTTCTCCCTCCTTCTTGTAACACCCTTTTATGTACTTGAAAACTGCTATCATGTCCCCTCTTAGTCTTCTCTTTTCTAAACAAAACAAGCCCAGTTCTTTCAGTCTTCCCTCATAGGTCATGTTTTCTAGACCTTTAATCATTTTTGTTGCTCTTCTCTGGACCCTCTCCAATTTCTCCACATCTTTCTTGAAATGTGGTGCCCAGAACTAAACACAGTACTCCAACTGAGGCCTAATCAGGGCAGAGTAGAGCAGAAGAATGACTTCTTGTGTCTTGCTCACAACACTCTTAATATAGCCCAGAATCATGTTTGCTTTTTTTGCAACAGCGTTACCCTGTTGACTCATATTTAGCTTGTGGTTCACTATGACCCCTAGATCCCTTTCTGCAGTACTCCTTGCTAGACAGTCGCTTCCCATTCTGTATGCGTGAAACGGATTGTTCCTTCCTAAGTGGAGCACTTTGCATTTGTCCGTATTAAACTTCATCCTGTTTACCTCAGACTATTTTTCCAGTTTGTCAAGATTATTTTGAATTATGACCCCATCCTCCAAAGCACTTGCAACCCCTCCCACCTTGGTATCATCTGCTAACTTAATAAGCATCCTCTCTATGCCGGTATCTAAATAGTTGATGAAGATGTTGAACAGAACTGGTCCCAAAACAGACCCCCACAGAATCCCACTTGTTATGCTCTTCCAGCAGGCTTGTGAACCGTTAATAACTGCTCTCTGAGAATGGTTATCCAGCCAGTTACGCGCCCACCTTATAGTAGCCCCATCTAGGGTGCATTTCCCTAGTTTATTGAGAAGAAGGTCATGTGAGACCGTGTCAAATGCCTTACTACAGTCAGCTATCACAGAAGGTAGCAGGTCAGCTCAGCCCAGCCCTGGTCTGAACTCCCTTTTCCGGCAAATATGCTCTGACAACGCGCCTGTGCCATAGCTAGGACAGGAAAAGTGGAGGGGGGGGCAGCTTTCAGGTGGGCGGGCAGGGATGGGAGGGAGCAGAGTGCAGTGGAGGCCTGGGGGAGCGGAAGGATTGGGTGTACAGGAGGGATCCAATCGCTTGGGGAGGGGACAGGAGGGATCCGGTGCCCTGAAGGAAGGGGCAGGATGGATCTGGGGCTCTGGCCAAAGGAGGCAGAAGGAATATGGGACCTGCTTCACCCCGCCTCCCTCTTACTGCTCAGCAGGCAGCCTTGCTGCATTGCTCTCCTGCCTCATTGTCCAGCCTGAGCACTGCCCCCGCCCAGACCTTCCCCCAGGAGGTATATCCCCTTCAGGGCTAGAGACGTGGCCAGGCTGTGGATTCAAAGGGCTCAGTCCCCCACCTGGGTGGGCCTGGATAAGGGGTGGGCTGGGTTCCACTCACTGCATGTGGGAGTTTTGCCAGAAGGTGTTCACAGTTATATTCCGGGGGATGTACCTTAAAAAAAATTCACTCTCGCTAGTCATAAGAACATAACATAAGAACATAAGAACGGCCGTAGCGGGTCAGACCAAAGGTCCATCTAGCCCAGTATCCTGTCTGCCAACAGTGGCCAGCACCAGGTGCCCCAGAGAAGGTGGACCGAAGACAGTGATCAAGCGATTTGTCTCCTGCCATCCCTCTCCAGCCTCTGACAAACAGAGGCCAAGGACACCATTTTATCCCCTGGCTAATAGCCTTTTATGGACCTAACCTCCATGAAATTATCTAGCTTCTCTTTAAACTCTGTTATAGTCCTAGCCTTCGCAGCCTCCTGTGGCAAGGAGTTCCACAGGTTGACTACACGCTGTGCGAAGAAGAATTTTCTTTTATTAGTTTTAAACCTGCTACCCATTAATTTCATTTGGTGTCCTCTAGTTCTTCTATTTAGGGAACTAATAAATAACTTTTCTTTATTCACCCTCTCCACACCACTCATGATTTTATATACCTCTATCATATCCCCCCTCAGTCTCCTCTTTTCTAAACTGAAAAGTCCCAGTCGCTTTAACCTCTCCTCATATGTCTGGAGCCATTCATGTTCTTCCAGTGCTGGGCTTCACAAGCTTCACTGCAACGAGGCTAAAGCTACAGGCACCCGAAACGCTCCCTTTGCCATGTCGGGCAAGACACAGTCCCGCCACCTGGCTCTGATTTAGCACTTTGCATCAGTGGAGCGCAAAGCACGGAGATCAGTATCCCCATTTTGCATAAGGGGAAACTGAGGCACAGAGAAAGTCACCTAGCAGGTCAGAACAGCAGACCTGGAACTAGAACCCAGTCTTCTGAGTTCTTGCCCAACACCCACCGTGCCTAAAAGAAAGTGTTAAAAAAAGTGATCAACTTTTCTGTTTTACCGAATCAATAAATATTGTGTGCAAACACCTGGTAACTACGTAAAAAAAACCCCAACCTTTGGCAAAGGTGCCGAATGGACATCAGCCGGAAAGTGAAGTCCACAGCTGATTCCTTCAGTCACTCATTTGGCCTGGCTAAGAACTGCATGCACCCCAGTATGGTAGTCACCCCATCTTTCCCCATGGCAGTCGGCTTACCTGCCTCAGCCCCCTTCTGACTTGTGTTTTAGACACATGTTTGAGACAGGGGCTGCTATTTATCGTGTTTGCACAGTACCTAGCACAATGGAACCATGCCTGCAAGGCGACTGTTGAACTGGTAGTGTGAATCCCCAGAACGGAGACAGATTTGGTACAATTAGAGCATCTCCGTCCCCACCCCCCATCCTCTGCTACCACGAATTGAAGGAGCCACTACTAATAGTAAGAGGAGTGTTAATTCTGGGCTTATTCTCAGAGCTTCTTGGTTCAGAACTTAAACAACGGCACTAAACTTGATGCCCCCGTTCAGGCAATTATTATGCATGTGCTTAACTTTATGCATGTGCTAAAGGCCCACTGGTTTTCATGGGAGTTCAGCGCATACTTATGTACCCTGAATCGCAGTCCGCAATTGCTGTTAATGACAATGTCTCTGAGACCCACCAGCTCATTGACACAGGCTATTGAAAAGCTTGCGGAGGTTAACAATTTTTGGTCAGACCATCTGACCAGGATTTGAACTGGTGAACCAAGCTCAGGGCCATCTCCTCGCATTGTGTCACATCCGACATTCCCCGGGAAGGCAATGGGAATGGACTCATCAGGGCAGGGTACAGAAACCTGGGGGATGAAAGGCTGCAGATCGCTTCACTAACCAATCCCCACTGCCATTGTTTTGATCACTGCAAATAAAGTATTTAAACCCTCGTTTGAAAAATGCCATGTTTTTGTGTTTAGACAGCTACTGCCTGGCATCTAATGAAACAGAGATCAGCTTTGATTTCCTTCTCGGAGTAAATAATACAAAAGCCACAGTACGTGACATGCACAACATTCACAAACACAAGACACCAGGTTAATTTGAATCTGATCAAGACGCAGATCAAAAGGAAGGGAGATCAAAAAAATAAGATACCATAGAGATACTCAAAAGCAGTAGCAAGTGAGATTTGGGGCTTGTTTTTAACTTCTGCTGCTGTTCCCCATGACACAGGGTTCAGTTAAAAAAATGCCACATCATTGCTCGGGCAATTCCAATGGAGATATTTACAAGCCCAGACAAGCTGTTTCACATCCAAGGCAACTGCAGAAGGAAAAGAGGCTGTTTTCATCGTCTGAAATGAATGGGCAAACCCACACCTTAGCGTGGGATAGTGCATTCTCTTTCCATGGGGACAGGAGACACATGCTGCAAATTGCCATCACACTGAGCCAGGGTGTAAAACGATCTGCTTAAAAAAATCAAATAACCAAGCATCAAAGACAAAGATGACAGCACTGAAGCATTTCTCTAGCAGCCAGGTCGTCAGTTAAAACCTAGAGACAGTTGATCCATTGTACCTATGGAGAACACCTTCTAAATCTTGGCAGGCCTCTCTCACCGCTAGAGCTGAAGGGGCATGTATACCAGCCTTGCATTTTTGGCAAATGATATAATTACACATTCCTTCTTCAAGTAATTAAACGTGGTTAGTTAACCGAAAGAATATTCAGTCCAGGCTTGAAAAGTCCAATTATACCAAGAAGCTTATGTAACATGCCTTTTAGCATCTGCTTTACAAATCTACATTTAACATGGCAGCAGTTTTTGGAAGGTGAACCCAGGGGAAGTGAATATGCAGAAGCCAGCTCTGTTTGCATCATCTGATCTGCTTTCTTACTTACCAAGAGGTACCAGAAGGCTGCTTGGCCTCTCAGCCTCTACTTGCTGAAAGCCAACTCACAGACACCTTACGCTTGAAACTGACATGGTGATACAGCACATCGCACAATGGCCAGAGACGCGATCTCCCCAAAGCACCTGCATTTCTCAGTGGGGGTGGGAAGGCAGAGCAGCGGGGGAAAGAATCAGAAAGCACAGAGAATGGTTTGGCATTCAGTAAGGTGTTGGCTGATAGCTCATTTTATGAAGCACTTGGAAGTTTCAGGTTTCATTCTGCAGGGTACAATTTGAACTCTGCAAGTCTTCCTGTGAAGTCCTTGTATTTAAGGATTTGAACAGGGTGATACAAGATACACCAGCCTGTCTGCGACTCTACCCCAAAACCAAACTCGGACCTTGATTATTCTAATATAAATCGAGATTCCCCCAAAGCCAAGGAATGCCCCCAACTCAGTGGGTTTCACACTGTTTTTCTCATGTCCTGGTTGAAGAACATCATTGATGCCATGACCCAACATCATTTGATTGGAGTGTGGGCTCCGGAGTGGGGCTGAGGAGTAGAGCTGTCGTGTGTGGGAGGGGGCTCTGGCTTTGGGGAGTGTTAGAGCTGGGGCAGGAGGGGCGGGGGCAGTCAGCGGTGCAGCGGGGGTGCTAAGGCAGCTTCCTGCCTCTCCTGGCACTGCAGACCATGCTGCCCCTGGAAGCAGCCAGCAGCCGGTTCCCAGCCAACGGGAGTGCGAAGCTAGTGCTCAGGGCAGGGGCAGGGGCAGTGCGCAGAGCCCTGTGCGCTTTCCTCCTTCCTCACCCACTCACCTACCTAGGAGCTGGGCCAGCTACTGTCACTTCTGGGGCCCACTGCAGTCTGTGGTACCAGGACAGGCAGGTCGCTGCCTTAGCCCCCCGGTCACCTGACTCCCCTGCAGCAACCAGACCCGGTGCCTGACTCTGTGCTGGGTCACAACCAAGATTCTCTCTAAGCTGCAAGGCCCCACAGCTGCTGAACCGGCCCCGCCCAGTCAGGCAGCTCTGTGTGTGGAGCCCTGAGCCCTGACAGGGTGGGGCTGATTAAGCAGTGGCAGGGCTGTGCTGCCCCACAGCTTAGAGGGCATCTTGGTCATGACTTATAGTTCGACAACCACTGCCCGACCTGACCATGCAGACTGCAAGCCAAGAAGAGGAGGGGGGAATTGTGCTTCCAGGGCTCCTGTCCTAGCTCAGCTCCCCCTGGAGAAGTGTAGCTACCTGCTGCCGCTCCAGACGTGCCTTAAAGAGACAAGTTTGACCCTTAGCCTGTAGTACCTTAACGTATGTGAAGTGCTTTACAGTCACATCAGAAGAGAGGTTTTTGCCCTGAAGAGCTCACAGTTTCAGGAGACAACATATAAAGCCAGAAGAGATGGAAGGAGGGAGGAGAGACACAACACACAACCCTTTTTCTTTCTTTCCCCATTTTTTTTTATCTTCCCCTTAGGGTTGCCAGGTGTCCGGTTTTGAAACGGACAGTCCAGTATTTGAGCTTTCTGTTCGGGAAACAAATTGAAAAAATATAAATGAGAACATGGTATTTTCTAAATAAGATGTAATGTAGATTGTGATGTAATGTCAAGCATGTCCGGTATTTTTGTTGAAACCATCTGGCAACCCTACTTCCCCTTTGCCCTGTTTTGTTTTGGAAGGTTCTTTTAACCCTCTCATTTTCTTTGCTTTCTTTTCTCCCTTTTTTTTCTTTAAAATGCTGCTGTTCACTAGTGAACACGGACGCCCAGAGAGTGGAGTGATCCTATAACAAGTGTCACACGGGGCCCCCAGAACAAAGGGTAGAAAATCAGTCAGCATTGTTATCCAGCCTGGATGGGATGAATAGGAATTAAGCAATGCCTTGTGCAGACCCGGGAATCAGCGCAAAGAGAGGCCATTCGTTCAGGCCCAGCTCCTGAGAAGGCTCAGCAATTCGATCCTTTCCCAGGAGGCTTAGGGTTGGAGGCACTCCCTAAGGTGTTCTGAGTCCAGGCATTACTCAGAGGCACTGGGCCGGCTCTGCAGGAGAGGAGGTCTGCATGAAAAGTGAGGTTTACCCTGCACAATGGATTAGCAGGTTATAGTAGGGCAGGGTGAGCAGGCTCTAGGGTCTGATGCTGTTTGTATTCAGGGGCAACCTATATGGATAATATGCATGCTCCAATACCACTGAAATCTGGTTAGCAGCCTCTGACCCCCTATTACTTCATCTAAAGGGGAATCTCCATCAGCACAAGGGGGCATATGACATCTAGTTGAGCCATTCCAATTCCATCCACCAGTCCAACATAGTAGCCATTAGTCTCTTGGCTATAGAGCAACAGCCCATTCTAGCAATCTTACACTCCCATTCAAGTCAGTAGAAGTTAAGGGCATGCAGCACCCCCCTGGCAGTGCTCAGCAGTGGCCTGGCTCAGGCCCAATAGGTAAGGGGAATGAGGAGAGCAGAGAGAATAACAAACATTTTGCTATCACTTTTTAAAACCAGTGTCTATGGGCAGCTCTTTACTATACTGAAAGGTCGGCTTAAGATACGCAGCTTCAGCTATGTAAATAACGTAGCTGGAGTCGACATACATTAAAGCCTTCCCATACATCGACTTCCCTTACTCCTTGCATCTGCAAGGAGTTCTAGAGTCAAGAGGGGTGTCCTCAGCATTTGATTGAGTGGGTCTTTACTAGACCCGCTAAATCAAATGCCGGAAGATCGACCTCCGCAGCATCGATCCTCCCTTTAGTATAGACACGGCCTATTTTACATCTCCCGAATCTATGCTAAAAATAATAATAAATCACCCAACCTGCATACAAGACAAGATCTTGTTTTGCCTGCACTGCTCCAGCAATCTTTTGGCACATAATTTTAATTATCTATTAGTTGCATCATTTGGCCATATTACGAGGGAGACAAAATTCTACAGCAGAAATATATGTAGGCAATTTGAAAACCCAATTAAATTAACGACCTCTTCGATACACATCAATAGACCTACAAAGCAATCAGAGGTTTAACAACACTGATAATGACTGCACTTCCCAACACAGGCAGCCTGATCGCTTGAACAGAGTGGATACTTGCATACCTGGAGTGCTTTAGTCAGTGCTTATCTGGCCTGTTCATAGAGAACTGAGAAGGGATAAAACTTTGGATGCAATTGATGACATTTGGATGATGGCCTACAGATTGACAAGACCAGCTTTGGCTGCCTATACTCAGCAGTGAGTATCAAACACACACAGTGGTAGCCCAGGAGATGTCCAGCAATACTGGGAAGCGGAAACAAGTCTACGGGTTGCACTTCTATAAATTGGAACTCTCTGCTCCCGATAACATCCGTGGTCTGATGTTCCAGGATCAGAGTCCCAGCACGCTGTGGGGAGGTGAAGGAGCCGGGAACCCAACAGGATGGGGGGGGGGCCGCATGGCTCAGCTGGGCTGTGGGGTGGGGAGTGGGGCTGGGAGCTGGGAAGCCAGTGCCTGGCTCAGCTGGGGTGTGGAGGAGGGGGCGGTGCAGTTGGGCTGCAGGGGGAGCCAGGAAGCCCAGTGGAACAATGGGGGTGGGGCTGGCAGCAGGGGGGCCAGAAATAACCTCCCTTGGTCCAGCAAAATCCCTCATCTGGTACGCGTCAGAACCAGGGCAGGGGGGAGGTGCAATCTGTGATATTAAATTAAAGTGCAGAATTAGAATCTGAGATTGGAATATATCAGGCAATTAAACCAAAGTGAGCCCCAAGCGTTCCAGGGCGTTCTTGACCACACTGAGGCTCTGAACAGTCCGTCTGGTTATTCTGAATATTTATTCTTTATATTGCTGCTTCACCTAGAGACCCCCAGGCCCGTGGCACTTTAGAAACAAAACGCCAGGCCAACCCAAAGAGCTCACCCGGGGCCAGTGCTGATGTGAAACAAGAACGTTTGGGTGTGGCGACACTCCGAGCTGAAGGTGCTTTTCCACTCAAGACAGGGCACTGCTCGCTAGGACTGAGCTGATGTACCACCACAGCCATGTAGCCATGGCAGCGTGGGTGGGGAGGGGGGGGGGGCTAGCCCTCCCAAAGACAACTCCATTCGAGTATGTACTCAAGTGTTCTGCAACCAGCACCACACTTCTATTCCTTGCACGCTACCGCAATCAGAGCTAACCTTTGTACCTCCTCCCGCCGCTGGAAATCACACCCCTTACCGGACGTGTCGCTGCAACCTGCAGTCACAGCCTGTGCAATGTCTGAACGTGATTCACTGAGTGAGACAGGAAACCACGGTATTCGGTTCACCTCAGCTTTCACGTGCAAGAGAAGAGCCTGGTTTTATTTCCTGCAGGGAGGCCTGAAATAGGGCTGATAATGGGGCAGAGCTGGAATGCGCTGTCCGTGTCAGTAGGTCACTGGCAGGAGCCGGTTTCAGACAATCTTCCATTTGAGAGGGGGAGGAGCAGAATGACTTGCACGTCTATGAGTTGTACTTCCCATGGGAGGATCTCAAAGGCAGAGCGATATCAGTACAGTTCATCGCAGCACATAACTATAGTCTCAGAGCAGGTGTCCTCTAGCTACAAGGGGAACAGTCTAGGGACCGATGAGAGCATGGGACTGGGATGCAAGTCTAATGGCAGGGCTACTGTAATTAACAGCACTACAACTCTGCCATTAATTTACTACCTGTCCTCGGGAAAGTCACTTCCGCTCTCCATGGCGGAGTTTGCTCACCTGTAAAATGGGCATAATACGTCACATGCTTTTGTGTGCAAAAAACTGCATCTGGTTTGCAGGGAAGTCAAAATATAGGTGAGTTGTGACAGACCGCAAACTTGGAGATGAGAGTGAGGTCAGAATGGGTCCTGCAGAAGAGGCCACGAAAAGAGCGCTGGGTCCATGCTGAAATACTGCCTGAGAGACTTAAACAGAGGACAGCGGATGGTCTGATGACCGACAGATGGACTTTGGAAAGAAGAGTCTTTACCAGCGAGCCTTGTGGTGGTGAGGAGTGTCCCAGACAACGGTCCCTCTAAGCTTTTCCATCCATGTGCAGAATAAACTTTGTTATGTACAGATGTGCACCACTAGTAGAAACACATGCTGCTGGCTCTGGGCACTGTGGGCGCTCTGCTAATCAGCTGGACAGCATTTGAATCTCTCCTGGGCAGCCACCCAAGCACACAGCTTCTAGGGAACACTGGTCCCAGACCTGATCCATTGGACTCTCTTGGGCTTTCCCATTGATTGAACATGTGGGCTGAGATTTTTCAGGAGACTCAAGTGAGTTTAGGGTCCAAATCACACTGGAGCTTAATGGAACTTGATGCCTGGTTCTCTAAGGCCCCTTTGAATGTCTCCGTTATAACCTCTTTACATTGAAGTTAGGGCCGATATCGCTGGCTCTCCCACTGACCACTGATTTGCATTCATGCTCTTGTGAAGAGCACAAAGGAGTCAGCGGAGTGTGGTTTGTAGTGCAGGCAGCGTGGCCCAGAGGTAGCTTTAGGCCACACAGTGCGGAGAGAGGGTGCTGCTGGAGTCGTTCTATGTGCGCCCCCGCGCTCTCTCTGACTTGTCTTTCTTTTTCCATTGCCACACGCTGTTTCTGTCAGCAGTTCCTTCCTTGGCCCTGCCTGGGAAGCTCTGCTGGGAGGTGTTGCTGGGAAGAGCCCTGGGAGAGCTCTGGCTGTAACTAGTGGAGCTACACTATTCTTTCCTTCCCCCTTCCTCGGAGGCAACCCAAGCACTGCTTTACAGCCCCGGGAGCAGTGAAATGAAAGGAAGCCAGGAGGCATGGCAGAGGTCCCAACCATGGGCGGTGGGTATGCGAGGCTGGGGAAGGTGTTGCCTTCCCAAACCATCAGCCTGGCCCCGCCCACACTCCGCCCCCCAGAATACCTACTGTAGGCATACTGGGAGCAGAGTGTTGCTGCCCCCAGCACCCGCCCGCCCTGTGTTCCAGGGCCAGGCAGGCTGGGGCCGCACGTTCGCCCTCCCCTTGCCGGAGTGGGTGTGGTGTGCTGCCCCACCTCCCCATGGTGTGGAGGGGCAGGGAGGTGACTTGGCTCCTGGTGGGTGCGGCCTAGGCAGAAGGGGCAGGGTTGGGGGTGAGGCTGGGGGCTTGCCTCCCGCAGCCCTACCTTCACCCACCACCCATGGTCCCAACTGCACAGAAGTTTGCAGTTGCTCAGGACTGGCCCTCCATTCTGGCTGAGCCGGCCTGTCCATAGGTTGGTGCAGGGTGACGGCCCCAGACCCCACCCTTTGGAAGGCCCCATGGCGGCCAACTCAACCCCCGTATGGACAGGACCCATGGGGCCCAGGCGGCCCAGACGATTACCAGGGGGCATGGCACTGGGCAGCCGCAAGGGTCGGGATCCCCCTGCACTCATGGCAGCCTGCTCCACTTCGCTCCCATCTCCCAGCCCGCTGCACTCCACTGCACTGCAGCAGCCGAGCAGAGGCAGGGTGAGGTCTGCGGGGAGTGCCCCGAGTCCTGTGCCTGGGGCACTGGGTGGGGCTGGCCCCAGGCTCCCTAGGGACGGCCCTCTGTTCTGGAGTGCCTGAGCATTCCAGCATCCCCTCCCCATGGGCCCAAGGCAGCGCTGGACTCTAGGCCAGTGTCACAGCCGTGCAGTGCGGCGTAGGCGACGCTGCTGGAAACAGAGGGAGTTGAACCCAGCTCTGTGGAAGATCCTACAGACTGGGTCCCCACCAACCTGTCACAGGAGGAAAATTCACCCAGAACACCATCCTGTTAAAAGTCTTGTTGTTTGCTTAGAGCAGCTGGAGATCAGCTGTTTTACTAAGAAATTCATCCTGTTTCTCAGACCACTGGTGCTCTTCATTTTGATTTCTGCTGGGATGGCAGGTGGACACTGCTGACTTGTGATAGCACTCGGGGGTGCACCACCCCCCGGTACCTCTGCCAAAATGTTAATTGTTCAGTGGGGTGCCTCCTCATGCCCTCTCCTCCCGCAGGCACAATCACCTATGCAGGTGGATGTCTCACCCTAGACTCCACTGCTGGAGACAGCCAAACTAGGTGAGGATGTTTGTTACAGCTTCTTCGGGATCGTCTTGGTACTCACATTTGGGATAGAGACATTTTCCCTCAAGACAGATCAGCACAGACCTGGAGGGGCATATTTCACTTTCCTCTGTAGTGTGGGATATGGCTCGCCTGTTATGACTACCTGCACAGGAGTCCCGGGAAATAGTGACTAGGGATGTAAAATCCTGTTTAATTAGTTAACCAGTTAAACTTTAACTGGTTAACTGATTAAATGGAGGCGGGGAGCTGGGAGCCACGCCCAGGGGCCCAGCAGGGCTGGAGCAGCCTTCTGGCTGGTCCCGGGTTCCAGTTAACTGTTACCTGGTAAGCATCTCCTGTGAAGGGGGATGCTTACCAGGCAGCCGGGTAACCAGTTACCTGTTAACGTCCCTAATGGTGACACCTCAGGCCCTCCTGTTCTCTACTGACAGCACACAAAAGGACAGTCTCCTGAGGACTGAACTGCCTTGACGTCTACCTAAGGTTATGGGGTCAACCGAGAGGATATCGGAGTGAGAATTAATGGCCTGTTATGCGCAGAGCTCAGGCTAGAAGATCTGACAGTCTCTTCTGGCCTTAAAGGAGACTCTCTCCACCCTTTGAGCGTCCCTGTATTGCCTTGCCTACCCTGTCAGTGGCTGAGAGCTCTTTTCCATGCTTTCAGGGAATGACTCCCTCTAAGAAGGGCAGACACAGATACAACGTTTCAGTCAGATTTTCCTAGCCAAGCCATCCCCCCTCCTGGCTACAAATAAGCCAACTGAGATCAAGAGCCCACTCGCTAAGGGTCTGCCTACACCGCAATTTAAAACCTGCCACTGGCCCGTGACAGCTGATCCAGGATGGCAGGCTTGGGAAAAGGGGCTGTTTAACTCAGTGTAGGGGTTCAGGCTTGGACTGGAACCCCGGAATCTAGGACCACTGCAAGGAGGGAGGGTCCCAGAGTGCAGGTTCCAGCTTGAGCTTGAACATCTACATTGCAGTTTAACAGCCCCACACCCCAACCCCATGAGCCCAAGTCAGCCGGCAGGGGCCAGCCACCATTATCCCATTACAGTGCAGACATGTGCTTAAAGATCAAGTGGGTATTTCCTGGCCCCACCCTGTCATAGTAACATCAGCACAGGAAGTGGGCCTTTAAAATGACTGCAGCATATGTGCATGTTGGAAGGAATAAATGGCCACCTCTAGGAACTTCATGGCAACAAGTGGGAGAGAGAGAGAGAGAAGCCAAATCCTCCTGCTCCGGAGTTCAGAATCCCTACCATTTGAACCAAAGGAGAATCTTCATTAGCTGTTAGCAGTTTAAGGCTTAGGACATGGCTGCACCACTCTAGTTTTGTCCAGTAGAGGGTAGGGGCCCAAAGGAGCATTGCATTCCCTATAAAGAAAGGGAATTTTAAAGAGCACTAGCCTGTAACTGCCAAAGTATCCCTCTGTCTTACTTTATGGTTCTGGCCATTGACTTTGGTATTTTGCTAGTTGATAAAATGAAGCAATTACTCTAGTACAGTGATACTCCAGCCACAGTGGTTCAGGAGCCAAATTAGAGATCAACATGGTTCAAAAGAGCCACGGTCGTGTGCCACCGTCGTGTGAATGCATTGTTTCGCGTGTGTGCATTTTAACTGGTTAATAACAACGAAAGCAACCTGATGGGTTAATAATGGAATCACACCGTCCTTTGATATCATGTGCTGCAGAGAGCCGCAGGGGGCATGTTAAAGAGCCATTTGGGGCACACGCCTCAGTCCGAGTCATACTGCTCTAATAACTCACACCCCACGTGGAACCTCTTCAGGCTTCCAACCATGTCATGTTCTGTCAGCAAAGCCTCTGGAAGGTGAGGATAGAAAGCTGCCACCTGAGCCACTTAACCTGGGATGTGCCGGAATCCTGACCACAGCCTGGACTCTGCCAGTGGTGAGCTGCATCTGAGTTAAAACCTTCAGGCAAAGCAAAGGGCCCCGATCCTATTCTGCCTTCCCTACTAGTCACACTGGGCTAGGCAGAAGACTAGCATCTACATGGCCAAACGTGAATCATCACCCTGGCTGGATCCATCGCCCGCTGAAGATAATGGGAGTCTACTGACTTCAATGGGATTTGGTGCAGATCTGGCCTATGCCAGCATACTGGGCCCATCTCCAGTCCACCACCAATCTCTGTGCTCTTCCTTCTATGCAGCCATAGCCCTGGCACCCAAAGCAAGCAGCATCACTCATTTCACTGCAGTCCTTCCGGCACGGGCCTCTCTAAGCAACAGAGCTCTCTCGCTAGGTCTCCCAGGCAGCCTCTCTGTGCTTTCTCCTCCCATTTTATCCAACTAGCCCATAATCCCTCACTCCCCTGCCACCTCCGTTCTCTCCATCCTCCTTCCTCTGCACTCCCCACCCCACGGTATGTCTACACTGCAACACTATTCCGAAATAACTTAGTCCACGTCTACACGGCAGGCAGTTATTTCGAAATAGTGTCGAAATACTGTCAAGCTGGAGGACTTCTTACTCCGACTCCTGTAACCCTCGTTGTACGGGGAGGGAGGGAAGTCGGGGGAAGAGTGCTCTACTTTGAAATAGGGAGCGTCTACACAGCACTTATTTTGAAATAAGCTACGCAACTGACGTAACTCAATTTGCGTCACTTATTTTGAGTGAAGCCCTGCAGTGTAGACGCGCCCCCCATGTCTTTACCCGGCATTCCCTGGCTGTCCTGAAACCAAGACCAGCAGCAGGCATGGGCCTGCAGTGGCAATGTAGAGCAAAGAAAGGCTGCTGGGGTCTGTCTCTCCACCCCGGTCCCTTCACAGTCCCCGTCTAGTCCTCCATCCCAAGCCCCTTCCATTTCTGCCCACTCCTCCCTCCATGGGCTCCCACTCCACCTCCCCCAGGCTCAGCCCAGGCAGCCCTGTGGAGCACCAGGGGGAGAGAGCGGAGATGGCGCTTCTCTTACTTCAGGGAGCAGACAGGTCTGCCTTCTCTCCCCAGGAGCAAAAGCAGCATCTCCCGCCTCTCTTCCCTCTCTGCCCCTGCAGAGAAGGGGGAGACAGATCTTTGTGTGGAGGCTGGGGGAGAGGGGTGGACAGGGGACTCCCAGACTGGGCGTTTTCTTGCACCATGAAGGTGGTGGTGCTGTTGCTCCATCTGCTGGTGGGCTGGCTGCTCAACCCACTGTTCCCACTTCAGGAGTCTCCGTTTGGGGAGCGATCGTCCCGCCAGACACAGGGGAGAGAAGCCCTTCTCCAAGCCAGAGTGGGGAGAGGCAGGGTGTTTTGGGTGCCTCAGGACACAGGAGACAAGTCGGACACATCAGAACTGCTGATCCACTCCCCAGAGAGAGGCTATGGGATCTGTCTAGGAGGGGGAGCAGGACAATGGATACAGAAACTGTAGGGTACCAAGAACAGTTCTCCTCCCAGGGAACATAAGAACGGCCATACTGGGTCAGACCAAAGGTCCATCCAGCCCAGTGTCCTGTCTTCCGACAGTGGCCAATGCCAGGTGCCACACAAGGAGGGAACACAACAGGGAATCCTCACGTGATCCCTCCCCTGTCACCCACCTCCAGACAAACAGAGGCTAGGGGCACCATTCCTACCCATCCTGGTTAATAGCCATTGATGGACCTAACCTCCATGAATCTATCTAGCTCTTTTTTGAACCCTGTAAAGTCCTAGCCTTCACCACATCCTCTGGCAAGGCATTCCAGAGGTTGACTGTGCGCTGAGTCAAGAAAAACTTCCTTTTGTTTGTTTGAAACCTGCTGCCTATTAATCCTTTTGTTTGTGTGAGCAAAGCCCAACCATGAGGCCGTCCATTCCATGGCCATAAAGCCTTCCTCAACCCGTGGAAATAACTGCACTGACTTCCTACCCAGTTCATAGCCCTTCACAAGAAGCAGCCCTGCATTCTGCTTCTTTCTGTCCATTCCTTTTACCCTTTCCACTTCCTGAGTGTACTGCTGTAGCCTTATATAGGTCCCCATGATTTGATTACACCACAGGGAGTAGGAGGTGTTTAAATCAGGGACAAAAATTGTGTGTCAAAAGGTCTGATGAGGCAATTTCCAGGAAGGTAATTCTGAGTAACAGCATCAAAATGCACATGAATTGTTTGCTTCCAGTTCTATGTCATTCCCTTGCTATCTATCGCACCTACCATTGTGCGCTCCCCTGAGGTGCTGTTCAAGCTGATAACTTTTACCCTTTCTGCCCTGGCCTACACTAGGGATTTATTTCAAAATAACTCCCCTTATTTTGAAATAACAGGCGGAGCGTCCACACTACCAAGCCCATTATTTTGACATAATAACTCTGCTTTCCACGAGGAATAACACTTATTTTGAAATAGTTATTTCGAAATAGCGGTAGTGTGGATGCTCCACTGCTGCTATTTCAAAATAACTATTCCTCAGAGTAATTCAAAGTAATTACTCCCCAGTGCTTCCTGGGGTTCTAAGTCGAGGTAGTGCATCCACATTAAGGGGAGCCTGCCTCTGACTAATTTCAAGGCTTCCCTGTAGTATGGAACGCTATTTTGAAATAGTTATTATAGGCGTTATTATTTCAAAATAAGTTATTTTGAAATAATTTCCTAGCGTAGATATGCCCTGAGTAAGCAATTCCACCTAGAAATCAGATGGTCTAATTTTGCCCAGCAAATTAATTCATTTCTGCTTCAAATGAGTTGTGTGTATTGGAACTGTGAACTAGTCACACATCCTCAAAAGCCACAGAAAAGTCTGGAAAAGGATTAGGGACAATAGCAGGCATCTCTCTTTTTTAAATCAGTTCATACGCTACCCAAGATAAACAATGTTATATTGCTGTCAGAAAGCGATGGAGTGTGTCTATTGCACTCACTGAAAGTTAAGGAATAGATGTCTGCTTACTTAGCCACAAACCACAACATGGGAAACCCAGAGATGAGTTAATCAACTCAGTTAAGACACAGACAAAGCGCTAAGTGCAGGGTTCACCACACATTTGTGGGGAAAGCCATTATTTGAAACCCACAGCAACAGTGATCAGAAGGGTTGATCAGCTGATGACCATTTCAGTCCTTGCCTCAGAAAACACCTCAGAGCATTAATAAGCTTTAGAGACCAAGATTTGTGTGTGTGTGTATTTGTTGGCATTTTTTAAAACATTGTGTCAGTTTCGTAGCCAGGAAACAAGCTACAATGACAGTCTCTGGAGACTGAATCCCTCGCATCAGAACAGGCTACCCAGTTTACCCCAACAACATGTCCACATTTGACAGAGAGGAGCCACCCCTGGCATGAGCAAGCAAGCTTAGTTTCTATGGCCTATTCAGTCTTTGACCTCTCTAGGGAGAGTGCCACTTGGCACCAGCTGGGTGGTGGGTTTGTAAACTGGACACCTATCTGCTACCAATATAAACTGTCCTTGAATGGCGGGCTTGCTGGTGAAAGTCTGAAGTGAGATTTTGTCCCCGGTATTAATGATAGAGCTATTGTTATTTTACATCTGTATTTCTCTGGTAATCCATGCCTAGAAATCTCTGGGAATCTAACCAGATGCAATGAGAGAGAGACATACCTTCCACAAAAGTCAAAGTGGGTTATTAAAAATTATCAACATTAAAACCAGAGGGTGAAGAACTGAAAAAAAAATCTACAGTAAAAACTAGGGATGCAATAGTGTAGTCGACTGAATGATTAACTGATAAGCTTATCAGTTAATGTTACACTCCCTCCCCCCTTCCCGCATGTAAATTGTTAAGCTGTCACGAGGGCAAGCTGGCTCAGTCCCGGCTCATGCCAGGACCCTGCATCAACCCCCGCTGCAGCTCTGCACTACAAGCACTAAGAACCAGTGCGGGAGTTGATGCCTGGTGCCGGCATGAAACAGAACTAAGCTGGCCTGCCCGCACGCCGGCTCTTAGTGCTGAGACCCGGCATCAACCCCCGCTGCAGCTCTGCACTACAAGTGCTTGTAGTGCAGAGCCGCCGCGTGGGTAGTTTCTGGACCCAGCAGGAGTTGGGATTGAGGGGTAGCAGTGCTACCCCTTATCGACTAATCATGTTGTCGTCTACTCAGCTAACGAATTATACACACTTCTTAACATCCCTAGTAAAAACACAAACATATACCCCAACACTCCTCTCCCATAGATTTAAAAAAGTAAGAACAACCATACAGAGTAAGAAAGACCATATTGGGTCAGACCAATGATCCATCTATCCCCATAACCTGTTCTTCCAACAGTGCCCCAGGCTGGATGCTTCAGAAGCAATAAACAGAGCAGGGCACTGATTCATCTCCTGTTCATAGAATCATAGAATACTAGGACTGGAAGGGACCTCAAGAGGTCACCGAGTCCAGTCCCCTGCCCTCATGGCAGGACCAAATACTGTCTAGACCATCCCTGATTGACATTTATCTAACCTACTTTTAAATATCTCCACAGATGGAGATTCCACAACCTCCCTGGGCAATTTATTCCAGTGTTTGACTACCCTAACAGTTAGGAACTTTTTCCTAATGTCCAACCTAAACCTCCCTTGCTGCAGTTTAAGCCCATTGCTTCTTGTTCTATCCTCAGAGGCCAAGATGAACAAGTTTTCTCCCTCCTCCTTTTGACACCCTTTTAGATATCTGAAAACTGCTATCGTGTCCCCCCTCAATCTTCTCTTTTCTAAACTAAACAAATCCAATTCCTTCAGCCTTCCCTCATAGGTCATATTCTCTAGACCTTTAATCATTCTCGTTGCTCTTCTCTGGACCCTCTCCAATTTCTCCACATCATTCTTGAAATGCGGTGCCCAGAACTGAACACAATACTCCAAGTGAGGCCTAACCAGCGCAGAGTAGAACGGGAGAATGACTTCTTGTGTCTTGCTCACAACACACCTGTTAATGCATCCCAGAATCATGTTTGCTTTCTTTGCAACAGCATCACACTGCTGACTCATATTCAACTTGTGGTCCACTATAACCCCTGTTGTACAGTCCCAGCTTCTGGCAGCCTGAAGTTTAGGGACATCCACAGCATATGGGTTGCATCGCTGACTATCTTGGCTAACAGTTATTGATAGACCTATCCTCCATGAACTTACATCATTCTTTTTTGCACCCAATTATACTTTTGGCCTCCACAACATCCTCTAACAACAAGTTCTCCAGGTTAACAAAAAGTATTTCTTTATGTTTGTTTTTAACCTGCTGCCTATTAATATCATTGAGTGCCTCATGGCTCTTGTTTTACGTGAAGGCACCTGATCCAAAGCCAACTGAAGTCAGTGGAGTAGTGACATCAGTAGTCTTTGGATCGGGCCCAGGAAGCTCAGAAGGGAATACAAAGAGCCAAAAACATCAAAGGAAAGTCAGGCGAAAGTTCTCATTTATAGAAGTAACAAATCTACAGTATTCCTCCCTGTTTAAGTTCTCCTTTCAACTGCAGGATCAAAAGAAGCTTTGATTAAACATTCTGGCGCTAATGGCCAAGCCTGTATAATGAATTCATAGAAAACAGACTTCTATGAATGTAGATAATATGAAAATTCAGCACTTACGTAGCATCAGTTTTGGGGTGTTTTATATATATAAATATATATAGATATATATATTTGGGAGGGGTAAAGAACAAAATAATTGTTGCTGCAGTAAAACAAATTTTATTTGTGGCTCTGTTCCACTGAAAGCAGAGGATTATCACACGGAAGTGCTGTTTGTCACTTACAATTCTACCAGCTACTGGTCTCAAAAACAAGGAGTTTGAAAAAGTTTTTTGTTTGTTTGTTTCTTAAAAATCCTAAGTTTTATTTTGATGTAAAGAGGCATGAGTACAACATAAGAAACCTCCCAATACTGCATTAGTGTGCCCTCAGCTAGTTGTATTATGGTTTAGAAAAGATGCTGGGAAATCTGGAATCACAGGTGAAATAAATAGTGCTCCTTTCATACATTGCAGGGCAACTGGTCCTGGACTGACAGCCACGGGGAGCCAAGCCCCTAATATCAAACAAGTTCACCACGAGCAGTGACAATGTACGTTTCCCCACAATGCCCCTCAGCAACCTAGACTTGGAGGGAAGGGAGTCCTCAGCCTGTCATGCTTGTTGCCGTCTGGTAGTCGCCATCCCCTTCCCACCTTGTTTCTATTCCACTCCCTAAGGCACTGAGGATCTGATGGCAGCCTGAGGGGAAGCCAGACGAAGCTTCAGAAGCCAGTTCAATCTAATGGATGAACTGAAAGCCACAGCACTCCCACTGGGAGCGGTGCAGGGCAGCACCCCTTGGGGGAGCTCAGGCAAGGACTGAGATTCTGGATAGCCCTTTGGTTGGAGCAAAGTGCTGCCCCAGTGCACCCAGCTGGCTCAACAGGCTGCTGCAGAGGGAGCAGGGCCATGCTTACCTTGGCCCCAACCCCCTGTGGTGGCAAATTGTGCACCGTGATGTGCGAATGAAATGCAGGGGACTGGACTCTCAAGGTCCCTTCCAGTTCTACTGTTCTGGGATTCTATGATTCCTGTCCCCGTCCCTTGCGTGGGCACACTCAGGGCGTTCCATAAGGCCCCCTGGTCAAGGGTCAGAGACAGTGTAGCCCAGTGGTGTTCAAATGACGGGTCGTGGCCCAGCACTGGGGGGTGGAACGTCAGGTGCTGGGTCTCATTGCTGCAGGGGGATCAGGTGACCAGTGGGGGGAAGGGGAAGACTAAGGCAGCTACATGCTCATCCTGTACCACAGACTACTCTGCACCCCAGAAGTGGCCAGCAGCAGGCCCAGCTCCTAGGTGGGGGTTGGGAAGAGTGCACAGGACTCCATGCACTGCCCCAAGTACTAGCTCCACACTCCCATTGGCTGGGAACCTGCTGCTGGCTGCTTCTGGGGTGCAGCATGGTCTGTGGTACCAGTAGAGGCAGAAAGCTGCCTTAGCTTTACTGCTGACTGCCCTAGCCCCTCCTGCCCCAGCCCTGATCCCCCAAAGCTGGACCCCCCTCCTCCACCCCAAAGCTCCATCCTCAGCCTCGCCCCAGAGCCTACACCAGGCTTGGACAAAATATGGCCTGCAGGCTGCATATGGCCCACCAAGCCACCAGATCCAGCCCGCAGAGGCTGAGGGGAGCCCCAGGCAGGCTCCCCTCCTTGCCCTGCAGCCCCGCACACAGCTCAGAAATGCGGCTGCAGGACACTTTCTCTTTAAGTCTGGAGGAGATGGGGGGAAGATTCAGATGCTGAACCTGCCCCATCACAATCCCATTGACAGGTTTCTGGACAGACACTGGCCAAAGGAAGCTGCCTGTTTGAATAACAGGCAGCCACAAAGTACAACCCTCCTGCTCACTCACTCAAGCACATGGCCAAGCAGGCAGAAACATTTTAGGCTCTGCAAGCCTTTAGTTCTGCAGGCAGGCAGGCTGGTAAGTCTCCTGGCGAGAACCTGCCTCTGGCACCTCAGCCCCTTCCTTCCCCAACCCTCTGCCTCACACTCCTGCCCGGTACTCCACATGCACCCATACCCCCTTCCAGATCTGGCACCCCACCTCCTGCCTGAGATCACAATTCCCTCCTACCCTAGGTCACATCCAGTTCCCTGCCCGAGGTCACAACTACCTCCTTCACCCAAACTCCCTCCCAGACCCCATTCTCCCTCCTGCACCCCAATCCCTTACTCCAAGCTCCCTTCTGCACCCAACCTCCATCCCAGACCCCGCACTTCCTCCATTAATACCATAGAAGAGTGCAGCCCTCAACCACTTTTCAAAATCTTGGGAGTGGCCCCCATCAAAAATTATTGCCCACCCCTGCTCTAGTCAAATTCTGGGTCGCAGGTATCAACAATTTTCTTCAGTTGGGTCATGAGAAAAGAAGTTTGAAAACCACTGAACTAGCCTAGCACTAGCACTGACCCTAATCTGGGCTGCCTCACATTCCGGGGTAGTTCAGACCCAGGCGGGAATTGTGCATATACCATGAGCTCCATTTTGATTTTTCAAATTCAGGATTCAAATGATCACTCCATTCAGCCAAAGCATCTGGGTTTTGCATCAATGGGAAGCCACAAGTTTGGGAGGAGATTTCAATGCCAAGCCGAAGCTTTGAGCTTTGAAACCAGGCCGAGGTTTGATGTCAGGGTTTGACCAACTGGATCTGAATGTTGTGTTACTGACAGCTAGCTAGTTTCCCCTGGTTTGAGGCTGTGTCATAAATACATAAATAAAACCAAAGCACTTCTATAGCACTTTTCATCAGTCGATCACACAGTGCTTTACAAAGGAGCTCCATATCATTACAGCCATTTCACAGATGGGAAAACTGAGGCACAGTGAGTTTAAGTGGCTTGCCCGATGTTATCCAGCAGTCCAGTGGCAGAGCTGGCAACAGAATCCAGGTCTCCCAAGTGCTAGTCCGGTGCTCTATCCCCTAAACCCCACAGCCCTCCACCAGTGAATATTTTGCACAGCTCCAATGCTGTTCACCTTTGAAACCACAAACACGTGGGGCTTGACTCCAGCTGTCACTGTTCTTTTGCGAGCTCCTAAGCATCTTGCTGCATGGTGCAATCCAACTTTCCAGACCCTCATGGAGTGCTGGGCCTGCCTGCCAAGTTACTGAAGTGTCTCCGCTGAAATTGCTGTTGACAGCACACACGCAAACTGTCAAATAGCAGGGTACAGGAAAGCAACAGACATGGAGGAAGAGCGAGACAGAGAGATTTCTCTTAGAATGAGTAACCGCTTGTGTCAGCGCCTGCAGCGTCCCAATCATCCTGCCTTGGCCATGCACACAGCCCCCGACTGAAGACATGACAGACAAGGAGTCTGGTGAGTACTAATTGCGCTAGGGGCAAATGCCTCCCACCCCACAGGCACAATTGGCAACACGGTGAATGAAAGATTTGGAAATTCTCTGCACTGCTAGAGGCTGTGTTTACAGTGGTAACTTGACGGAGATTAGAGCATCCTGCTGACTAGCTGCAAACCTAGGCCTGCTGGCTGAGATCAACAACTCAAGGGCTACTGTAGTGCTGCCTGCCCTTGGGTTAGTGACAGAGGCAGCTGTCCATTAGGAAGTATGACCCTGGCATACCACTTGTGCCACAAAGGCCTCTGAACTGCCGTCTGATAGTAACAGTTACTGCCTTAATCTGTCCATGTCTGGCCCCATACTCTATTGCCAAAAGGAGTGTAAAATCCCGATTAATCAGTTAAACTGTTAATTGTTAGGTTAACCTAATGTTTAACCAGTTAACCGACTAAGCAGGATCCCGGGCAGGGACTGCTCCAGCCCCACGCGAGGCTGGCTGCTAGCTCTGGCCCCAGCCACCAGCTGTGTGGGGCAGGCTGCCGGCCCCTCACAGGTACCTGGCGGGGCTGAAGCAGCCCTCCATTCATGGCAGGCAGGGGGGCTGCTCCCAGGTAGCTAGTTGACTGGTTACCCGTTCACATCTCTAATTACCAAGGGATTGTTTATAGTCCTATGAGCAACATACAGGACAGTCCTGCTGCCGTAGAGTTTCCCCGATAATTTCCAGGGCAGCAAAGGTCAGCCCACAGCTTGGAACAAGGGGATGGGAGTAAAAAGTAATTCAAGCTATACATTGGCAGTAACCACCATCACTGTGAGATCAGTTAGGGTATGTCTACACTACAGAGTTTTTCTGAAAAACTGACTTTTTCTTAAAAAACTTCAATTACATCCACATTGCAAACGCGTTCTTTCAAAAGAGAATCGAAAGAACAGAGGGGTTTTTCTGACATTGGTAAACCTCTTTCTACGAGGAAGAACCCTTTTTCCAAAAGAGCTCTTTCGGAAAAAGGCGTGTGTGGACGGGGAAGAGGGAGTTCTTTCGCAAGAAGAGGAAAGAGGAAAAAGCACAGGTGCCCTGGTGGCCATTCCATCCATAGCAATCACAGCTTACATGTGAGATAGCATCCACACTGAATGCACACTATCTGTGGAAAAAGCAGATCGCTTTTTCGATGCGCTTTTGCAGTGTGGACGCTCTCTTTCGGAAGAAGTTTTTTCAGAAGATCTCTTCCAAAAAAAGCTTCTTCCGAAAAAAGCCTGTAGTCTAGATGTAGCCTTAGACTGGGGAATGGCCTCCCAGGCGGAGTGGGAAAAGCTGTATTGCCAATGCACTGCGTGGACAATTCCAAGTCAGACCCATCTCTGGTGTGACTCTGGGGACAACATGGATGAGCTTAGGCCAGTGTGAATATTACTTCCTGCTAATTTATTTGAGTCTATGATTCAGTGATCACCCATTCTTCCAAGGAAGCTACTTTTAATTCTGATTTCTACTCTCCCTCCCCTCTTGGGCAAATATGGTTCTCCGAAAACTATTTGCCAGTTGTTTAAATATCACATTTGCTCTTCAGGACAAACTATGCCCTCATTTCAAAACAAACCAAGAAAAGACTGTATCGGGGGGTCCCAAACTACGGCCCGTGGACCACATCTGACCCACTGTCAGAATTTGACTGGCCTGCTGCGTCCAGTGGCATTATAATTACGAGCAGCTAGTCAATCTGCTGGTGGACTGTGAGAGTTTGATTACATTAAGCACCCACAGTTCACCTTCCCAGCCAATGGAAACTGCAGGAAGCGGCACAGGCTGCAGGGACATGCTAGCCACCGAGTCCTGCGGCTCCCATTGGCCAGGATCGGTGAAGCACCCGTGGATGCTCAAGGACACACTTCTGATGAGTAGTGGTAGTCTCAAGAGTTTTGGGCACGGTGTGATCCAGTCCAAATGGGGCTTGTGCAAGCCATGTTCCCATATGAAGAGAGATTAAAAGGACCTGAACTTTTCAACTTAGAAAAGAGGAGACTAAGGGGGGATATGATAGAGGTCTATAAAATCACGACTGGTGTGGAAAAAGTGAACAAGGAAAAGTTATTTATTTATTCCCACAGTATAAGAACTAGGAATCACCTAATGAAATTAATAGGCAGCAGGTTTAAAACAAACAAAAGGAAGTTTTTCTTGACTCAGCGCACAGTCAGCCTGTGGAACTCCTTGCCAGAGGGTCTTGTGAAGACCAGGACTTTAACAGGGTTAAAAAAAGTGATAGATAGATTCATGGAGGTTGGGTCCATTAATGGCTATTAGCCAGGATGGGTAGGAACGGTATCCCTAGCCTCTGTCTCAAAATGGATGCCAGGAGAGGGATCACGTGATGATTACTTGTTGTGTTCCCACCTCTGGGACATCTGGCATTGGCCACTGTCAGCAGACAGGACACTGGGTTTGATGGACCTTGGTCTGACCCAGTATGGCTGTTCTTATGTTCTTACGTTCTTTTTGGATACTAAGTTAACAGAACTCCAGTTTTAAAACACATGGGCATATTTAATAGAGCTTTTAACCACTGGGTCACTTGCCCTTCAGAATATGCTGCTCTTGGTGCAAACACTGATTTCACTGTCCTGTAGAACTGCAGTGGTAAAACATGAGGTTCCCACAAGGAACTTAATCACAAGTTCTTAGAGTTATGTACATAATGTACATATTATTTTCTATAACCGACCTGCTCTGGCCCCACCATGGGAGCAAGACTGAGTGATGTGGTCCCAGCAGCTGAAAGTTTGGGACCCCTGGACTATATCCTCAAATGGAAAAGGAGATAATCATAAAAAAAGCTACACAAGCCTTGTCCAATCCAAATTATGTTGCTTTACAACAGCGTCAGGAAAGATTCTATTTGCCTGGCATTACCTAAACTGTGAATTACAGGGATTTTAAGATCCTTGCATTGTTTCCTGACTATTTTCTATCACTGGAATCCAAATGATTTCAAGTCAGACAGTCCAGGTTTTTAAACAGAGTTTTTCTCTCCCAAATAGTTTGGTTTTATTATTATTATGTCTGGCTTGAGTACAGAAGAAGGAACAAACAGTCCTCTAGCTATATATGGTACACAATTATGGCATTATCACATAAGTTTCCAGACTTCCAACATTTTCTTTTTGAAAAAAAAAAAAGATATTTTTGACTGAGTGGCAGGAATGTAATTGGAATTTAAATTAAATATGCTTAAAGACCTGCCTAGTAAATCAATGGTAAAAATACAGAGACATTTGGTAAGAGACAATGTCTTCAGTCACATCAAGGTTCTTCCTATGAGATATTATGGCCACTTTCACGAGGCACTCTTTGAAAAGCAAGGGTGAAATTCATCAAGTCTGTGCAGAGAGTCAGCATGAGATTCCTCTGCCCAATGTTAAACCATAACATGAGAATTAATTAGCATCTAGGCCTTGAGCTGGCCTCCTGACCTGAGGAGGAATTTCACACTGATCAGATCTCCAATGTACACCAGGTCTGAGAAAGTCCCCTTGCATGCATCCTAGCCCAGTCCACACCCACACCCACACAAACCTGCATCAGTTTAAGGCTCTATCTGTGCTCTATTTACACTGGTGCAGCTTCATAATGTGGCTCAATAACTCCTACTTTTGCAGTGGCCATGTCATCGGGAGAAGCTTAGATTGGTGTAATTTACATTGCTCAAGGGTGTGGCTTAGTCAGACTCCCCAGCAACAGAAGTCAAACCCAAATTATTGTAGTGTAGACATTGTAGAAGTAAAAGTGCATTTTTAAGACTGGTTTAATTACATCTGATTGATTTACACCTTGCTTACAGCTGTTTATTGCTGATCCCTTGCTTGTAGCTCTCTCCCGGCAACAAGAGTTACACTGCACAACTTACAATGGCGTGGCTGCAGTGCATTGTAAGATACACAGTGTAGACATAGCCTAATATACATGCCGGGATTGCACTGGGTTCATTGTTTCAATGCACGTTTGTGTGCAGACTAGTCCTTACATTGGTGCAGCTTCTGTGTTTAGAAAGGCCTTTAAAAGGGATTCTCTCGCATCAGCTCAGATGATCCTTCCAAATCTTCTGTTTGACACAGTAAGCCAAGTTAATACGTTCCATTGTTCCCTACTTCAGTATGTCACCTCACGGATTTTTCAGTTAAGGGCAATGTTGTAAATCTCATGATTTGATTGCAAGTCCCATGGCATGCAGTGCTTTTATTGGAAGCCCCAGTTCCTTGCAGACAAATTACTAGAAGATACCTTAGCTTTCATTTTAAGAAGTTCCAGGTCCTCCTCCTTGCAGAGAAAAGCTTGAAAATATGACTTGAAAATCCAATTAAGAAGGCCACTTTTAACCTGTTTTAGAGTTTCATTATGCTGCCATCACTGTAGTTGCTCAGTGTTTCCCACGTCCTGTACTTACTAGCTACAGCAGAGTGTGTAACGGATGTCATGAAGTCTCTGGCTGGCATTTCTAAGATCAAAACTCTTCTTGGTGAAGGGTTTGTTCTTTTTAAAGAGGATCGATTTCTCTCTTTTGGGCTTGCAGAAGTTTATGGGCAAAAAGGGGGGGTGTCACTGTAAGTTTTCAGGGAATCTGACTCATGACACTAAGCTAGGGAGAGTGGTAGATACGCTAAGGGTAGAGATAGTGTCCGGAGTGATCTAGTCAAATTGAAGGATTGGGCCAAAAGAAATCTGATGAGGTTCAACAAGGACAAGTGCAGAGTCCAGCACTTGGGACGGAAGAATCCCAAGCATTGTTACAGGCTGGGGATCAACTGGCTAAGCAGCAGTTAGGCAGAAAAAGACCTGGGGATTACAGTGGATGAGAAGCTGGATATGAGTCAACAATGTGCCCTTGTAGCCAAGAAGGCCAATGGCATATTGGGATGCTTTAGTAGGAGCACTGCCAGCAGATCTAGGAAAGTCAATATTCCCCTTTATTCTGTACTGGTGAGACCACATCTGGAGTATTTCATCTAATTCTGGGGCCCCCCATTACAGAAAGTATGTGAACGCATAGAAGAGAGTCCAGTGGAGGGCAACAAAAATAATTAGAGGGCTGGAGCACATCACTTATAAGGAGAGCTGAATGATTTGGGCTTACAGAGAAGAGTGAGGGGGGATTTGATAGCAGCCTTCAACTACCCGAAGGGGGTTCCAAAAAGGATGTTCTCAGCAGTGACAGGTGACAGAACAAGGAGCAATGGTCTCAAGCTGCAGTAGGGGAGGCCTAGGTTGGAGATTAGGAACAACTATTTCTCTAGGAGGGTAGTGAAGCACTGGGATGGGTTCCCTGGGGAGATGGTGGAATCTCCAGCCCTAGAGGTTTTTAAGTCCTGGTTTGACAAAGTCCTGGCTGGAATGGTTTAGTTGGGATTGGTCCTGCTTTGGGCAGGGGATTGGACTCGATGACCACCTGAGGTCTCTTCCAACCCTAGGATTCTACAATTCCATGATTTTTTAGCACTTTGGAGAGGCAAATGTTGTAATGGGCCATTTAAAACTGTTTCTTTCATCAGTCTTCTCTGTCACTGCATTCTACAGAAGCTAAATTTATGGCAAGTAACTGCAGTATTTATTTATCTGCTTTCTGCCATGATGGGTAACAAGCTCAAGCAAAATCTCAATAAATTGAAAAGATGACAGTAAGTACAACAGGAATGCTATTCCATATTTCAGTAAAAATACTTAAAAAGTAATGTAAATCAGTAAACATTACTTACAGATTTATAAACACCCGTCAAAATGATTGCATGGAGTAAGCTAGAGAGACATCTGGTACAATCTGTTTAGAGCAAATATTACAGGTTCTTCCCACACGAAAGAGCCAATTATTAATAATTCAGTTTTGAAGTTACATTGCTTTTTTCTCCACAGATCTCAGGGCATTATACAGAGACTGTGTAGAGAATTATTGCTCCCCATTGTACCAGTAGGGTAACCAAGTCACAGAGAAGTACAGTAGCTTATAAAAGGCCACATGGTAAATGGAGCTGAGTGTAGAAATCAGTCTCTCTGCACACTAGACTGCACCTAACTTGTTTCTGCCACCAACATAGGCACCATTTACTGCTGAGGGAACATGAAATTCACATATTAGCAGGTAATAAACTAGATTTTCCTAATGTTTCATGCCACAGATAGGTACTGTCAAGGCTTTGCGACTATTAGATGTGGTCTAAGGGCCTGAGCACAAACCTGTGAACCAAACACTTTCAAGTTCCAATTATGGCTTTGACACTGACTCCATCTACTGCCTTGGAGAGGTCACTTAATTTATGTGACTCTGTTTCCATATCTGTGAAATGGGGATAATAATATTGACCTGCTTCACAGTGGTTACTGTGAGGATTAGATATGATTAGCAAAAGTGCTTTGAGAAGTTATAGTTCTAAATAGTAGTGATATTTCTTGAATCTAAAGCAGCAGCAGATTCCTTCTGTTCCATAAGGAATCAAAAATAAGCTATTCATTTAGTCCAAAAATGGCAATGCATCCTACTTCAAATGCAAAACTTCCTACACATGCAGGCATACTTTATCTATCCTTTAGGTGCTCTGCCTTCCAGAGAGTGGCAGGGATGATGATAATGATGGAGATGGATAAAGGCAACACTGGCTGTGACCAGGCTACAGAATGCTGTTAAGGCTCATGCATCAACCCCATGCAATTAATATTTCTATTTTCATCACACAAGAAAAGAGAAACAGATGTTTAGGATGGACTGAACCTAGACCTGCCCATAATTCACAACCCAGCCTGTTTACCGTAGCAATTCACACCCACAAATATTCTCAGACTGTAAGTACAGATTCACTCTTACTTTATAGCCCCCCAGATGAGGTATTTTGAAATAAATAAATACAACACACACATATACACAGACATAGAGAAAAATCGTATACGTGCACAAGCATAATTTTTCTCTTGTGTAATATTGCACAATCATCTGCGCGCCAGTGAAGCCAACGGGATGTTTGCCTGCATGCCGGCTGCAAGACAGACATGTCAGCACAGTTCCTCCTCCTGTCACCTGAAGGCAGCTGCTTCATTGCTATCCCCAGGTAAGGCAGGGGTTGTCTTGATAAATAGGTATTTGTGACTGCATAAAAGAGCAAACGGAAAAGCAGAGCCCGCATAACGCACTGCTGCCCTCCAGGTACAGCAACTCAGGCACATTTCGCTATTAAAAAATCCGTTGCATTTGGGTTGAATACAGAAAATTACTCGTGAAGCTATAAAGAAACAGGAGACTTGTTTCCTCTGACTCCCGTCTCCTTCTAGAACTGCACACAGCTGCCCCCCATTCTGTCCCAGCATACCACTATTAGACACAGGGACCTGGGATTTAAATGGCACAGCAGAAAGAGGCTTTTCGGTTATGAAAACACATTTAACTCCCCCTCCCCCAAAACAAACAGATGCACTGAGTTTCCTCTCCATACAGACACAGCCCAGCCTTAAGCATATATTACTATTCTCACAACATTCTCTACACGATGAGAGAGACCGCTCCTGCCCCAGAGCACCTGCAGACCAGATCAGAGACCCTGAGAAGGCAGGGCATGCTAGGAAACCGCGGGGGGGGGAAGGGGAGAAGAAGTTACATGTCAGGCACTCCTCAGGGGGGCGTCCCCTCATAGCTGCAAAGCCTCAGTTTCTTCCCCTCTTGGGATCACTCTAAACCCACTTGGGGTTCCCCTCTCAGTAGGGTCTGTGAAAGTTCCTCTCCACCCCTCTCACTAGGATTTGTGAGGGCCTGGTCCTATTACCTCAAAAGCACACTGTGAGGTCCCATACTGTAACTCTCGATCCTTTGGGCTTTGACACCTTTTGTCACTCGTGACTCCTCTTCACTCCACAATCTTAGAATCATAGGACTGGAAGGAACCTCGAGAGGTCATCTAGTCCAGGCCCCCAAACTCATGGCAGGACCAAGCACCATCGAGAATATCCCTGACAGCTGTTTGTCTAACTTGCTCTTTAAAATCTTCAATGATGCAGATTCCACAACCCAGCTGCCCCCCAAGCAATTTATTCCAGTGCTTAACCACCCTGACAGTTAGGAAGTTTTTCCTAATGTCCAACCTAAACCTCCCTTGCTGCAGTTTAAGCCCAATATTTCCTGACCTGTCCTCAAAGGATCAGAAGAACAATTATTCTCTCTCCTCCTTGTAAAGACCTTTTATGTATTTGAAAATTCTCTTTTGCAGACTAAAAAAAATCCATTTTTTTCAATCTTCCCTCATAGGTCATGTTTTCTAGACCTTTAATCATTAATTAATCTTCCTTCAAAACAAAGCAACAACAAACGGTATCTCCCTTCCCTGAACTTAATAGAAGTTTCATGTCCCTCCTGAATTCTTCCAAGTTTGTTCTTTCTCCCGCTATGGAACACAGCACATTACCAGGTCATCTTTCACCCCATCACTCACGGACATGGGTCGGAAACATCCACTCTGCATATCCTCGGTCTTCTTCAACCTGCGTTTTCTCCATGTTCCCCTCTCAGTAGAGTCTGTGAAAGTTCCTCTCCACCCCTCTCACTAGGATCTGTGAGGGCCTGGTCCTAGGCTCACCCAGGTTCCTTCCCCAGGCCCTTCCCAAAAGAGACACCCCCTTCTTTCCCCCCCACCCCCCACACGCACAGAAAGACTTGAGAGCTGAGCAAGCGTGTAGCTGCTGGGAGATGCCCTACTCTCCCTCTGGTCTCATCCTCAGCAAGCCCTCAGGAAAGATCAGTCAGTCAAAACCCTCCCCAGTTACTGCCCCACCACTGGGCTTTCTTCAAGATCCAGACCATGCCCAGGTGTGGCAGGGGAGAAGCTATCTGAGCAAGGCACACAGCTCCCTGGTCCTTACAGGAGAATGCCACCTTGCAATACGGGAGGAGCTAGAGTGTAGCTTTTAGGTAGCCTGTCCCTCCCGTTATGTATCCACAACCTTCCCCAGGTATTAGCATGCCACAAACACCTCCCCATATCCCCTTGAAAAAGCTTGAGAAACCAGCACTCCCTTTCCCAGATAATAAGTAACTGCATCCCCAATATGCCCTACCCAACCCTCTGAGTCCCTGGGGATGAGCATATAACTGTTCCCTATCACAGCACTACTTACAGGTGAAGCCCAAAGACATCTGTCTTCACACCGGGCCACAAATCTGAGGTTGGGTCTGATTACAAGGGTTGCCAAAATGGATTGCTATGGAAACCACCCTGTCCTGCAATCCAGGGACTGAGTCTCCCGGTCACTACTCCCCCAGCACAGAGTGGAGGTGGAATGTTTCCAAATGAGGACAGAAGCCCTTTACACCCACTCGTGCTCCGATAATGGGTGCAAGACAATAGAGCCCTCCGCCCTCTGGGTTTGTGACAAGGGAGCACTCCAGAGGCCAGTGAGACTCTGTGACACCAGTTCTGCCCCCTTGTTAGACTGGGCAGCCCCATTTCATTCAAGAGGACTGTGCAAGCGTAAAGGTGCATACAATCTGGCCTTGGTCATGAGCTAGATGAACAAGACAGGCCTAGATGCTGCCTTCTGCCAGCCTGGTATGAAACCAAGAATAACTCTACTGAAGTAGCTCCAGATTCCCACTGGGGTAGCTGAGACAAGTCTCTGGCCCACACCGGTCATTAATTATATCACACAAAATAATCTCCCTTTCACTTTCACAACTGGGTACTCTGCCGTCTCTCTCAGCAGATAAGAGCTTCAGAATCCATTGGGCTCGCCCTGAACTGCCCTGTGTGTCATTCCAGGACAACACAATCCAATAGAGAACTGAACTGCTGGAGGTGCCTATCTGGAAGGGATTTTACACCAATCCCAGAGTCTCTTGGTAGAGTGTTTCTAATCAGCTAATTCCATGATCATTAATTGGACACATCACAGTTGTTGCTAGGTGCCCAATAAACTGCAGCAAGTATCAGGCAATCTCAAAAAACTCAAAGAAATCCACTTCTTACTTAACCCACCCAGGTAATACTGCTAGCGGTTGAACTTCTCTAGTCCGGCACTCTCTGGTCCAGCAACATCCATGGTCTGGCATGCTTTCAGTTAGCTGGATGTCCACTTACCATGGGTGTGACCATTTCCTGCAGTCCCATACAGTTTGTTTACTGCCACCAGTCCTGGCGCTCAGTGTCCTGTGCTGTTATTTAGCTCTAAACTACCCCTAAATGTTTTCTAAGTGCCCAGCAAGCAGTGGACGTGTTGGTAACACTGCTAGGCACTATTGACCTCCCATGGTTCAGCAAATTCTCTGGTTCAGCATCAGTCAGGTTCCAAGGGTGCCAGACTAGAGAAGTTCAACCTGTACAACCATTTGCTGCAGTCTGTGTTATGAACTATTTTATCTACATCCATTACCAGTTTCCAGAGACATTTACAGACAGGAAGGTTCCCTTGGATTGTAGCTAGGGGTCGAATGCTTTTGCAAATTTCAATTTAAATCAAGCGAACACCATAATCAAAACAACTTTAATTATCTCGTGCTAGGCCGGGAGAGGAGTGCCTCTGTGGCCTTGTGAAAGAGATAAAGCAGGCTCTTAAAAAGAAACATACATAAAGTATCTCATGTATTCCTCGGTATCTCATATATTCTTAGCAAGAAGAGAAAGCCCTTTTATAAAAGCTCTCCAGCCTTTCACCTCTCTCGCTGTACTGCACTCATAAAAAGGAACCCTTTGAAAAGTACCAGGGAGCTTTAAAACCATTTGAAAGGGATACAGGAGAAGCAGCTGGCAGGCGGTGTTTTCACTGGTTTGCGTTAGAAATTCACACACACCCTGTTAGGTCTGGCTGACCGACAAACCTGAGATGGGCAAGTCTGGGGTCAACGTCGGGAAGCCTTGACAGCAGGCCAGAGGCGGATCCGTTTCAGGGAGCCTGGGCAAAGATGCATGAGGGGGCCGGGGAAGCAGCTATGCAGAGCAAGGGGAGGGAAGTGTGTTTGTGGCTAGCTTTTGCTAATTCGTGGCTGCTATCAATAAGCTGTGTTGTGGAAAGGACTCTCATCCGCAAGGCTCTCTCACCTGCTGAGTCTGAAAAGACCAGACTAGACTTTCAGTGCAAGGGAGTCAGAACAATGCTCTAGAGGAGGGCAGGAGTCTCTCCACGGGACAGGGCAGAGTTCATGGCTCCGTAACTTGGGAGTAGATCAGGCAGCTTTGGCCATGGTTTCAAACCCATCACACAAGTGACCCCAATGCTAGAAATGACTGAAGGCTGCTTGGTGCCCTATGTGAAAGAAGACTGGTGAGTGTTGATCCATTCCTAGTAGCTGGGTATCATAACACCATTATCACAAACTCATTAGCAGAATCAGCAGAGGTACCCAGGCCTGAATGAAGCGGGGCCAGTGATTCCGGAAGGGCAAGAGTGCAGCACATTGACAGCAGCATAGAGGCAAGCTTGCACTGCCACTGCACCTGTCCTGGGGCTACGCAGAGGATGTTACCCCCCTGGGGCCACCAATGCAACCCCTTTCCTTAGCCCCAAACTCTCTTGAAATCCTTTTCCAGTGAACAGGACAGACTGGGTCAGAAGGGGCCATTCTGATCATTTACTCTGACATCCTGCACAGGCGGGCCAAAGAACTTCAATGCATGACAGCAGCTGATCCTTCTCCAACAGTCTGTGAGCAAGGGGCAGACACTTAATGCTTTCAGCTATGCAGGCCTCTCGGTTTACCCATCATGCAAATGCAAGTCAGATATGTGTCTGACAGCGAGATAAGAGGGTCTGGTGAACCTGCTGGTTCATTAAATAAAGCACAAAAGCCCACACACAGTTGGACAAAAGTCTCGAATTCTCATAGAATCCAATCCTTCTCTTCTGCATCACACCAGCACACAATAACTGGCAAGCCCTGGTAGCCCAAGTGCGCGCGCACGCACGCACACACGCTCTCTCTCTCTGTCTTAGCAAAGAGCTGGGAAGTGAGTTACCCGAGAGGAGATCTTTATGCACAGCCAGATGTTCTGCTCCATTCCTAGTAGCCAGGATGTGAAGTGAGACTCTGTTCCGCCTCGCTTGTGTTTACACAATCAGCATACTTCACTTGCAGCCACTGACCTCCGCTCATCATGGATCAAATTCTTGTCCTTTATCTGATCAAACAGTCCCCAACCATCTCTCACTCCCATACACAATCAACAACAACAGGAATTTTACTCAGCCAACACCTCCCCTCCCCCCGTCACCTATCATAGTAGAGACTTTCTCTCTTAAATAGACCAACTTTGACCACTTACTCTCCAACAGTTACACGGAATTACAGCTAGATACCACAGGGCCCCAAAAAAATCTGAGAGTCCAACATCCCCAGCTTTTGCAGGGAATCCAAACCCAGACCTGTGCATTTTCACAGTTGCTCCCCCTCTCTACAAGGGTCAAAGCAAGACGTTAGAGCTGAACACTATAGAACTTTGGATATGCTTAAGATCTACATCCAGACTTCACAGCTTGAGTTCATCTCCAGTACACACAGTACACAGGAGTTTGCCTACCCCTGCCTTTCTTATGTCTCCAACATTCTACTTGCATCCTTGGCATTGGAATGTAGCTGGGAATTCTTCGCCATGCTGTATGAGATGTTTTTCAAAAGCAAAAGAGACAAGAAGTGGTGCCGGCATTTATTTCCAAGTCAAGTTTCACTTACTGCTCCGTCACAGCAGCAGACTGGCTTGTTTGTTTGCCTTTATCTAACTGCTACTTGTTTATTTTCCTCTCTTAGCGTCCCTTTATGATAAACTTTTCTACCTCTCATTAGATTCACAATCTTTGCACAAGCTCAGTGCTCGGAAGTGACTGTCGTTTTGGAGAAATGAGTGCACCAAATCTTGTTGGAAAAAGTTGTCCAGTTTAAAAAGAAACACCTGCTGATACTGTTCTGGTCTATACAAAAGTGCAGTCACCGTCCTTCCCATGTGGTGAGAAGTTTGAAATCTAGAGCTAACCGCGATCCAAAGCTTAACACATTTTCCTAGTAAGGAAAAGCATATTCAAAAATATATTTCACATCCAAAGTGGATGATTTCCCATGCCATTTTCCTTAGGTAACAGCAGACGCCAATAGGATTAGTGAGTTTTGTTGCAACCATAAAGCTATTGATATTCCTGCTGCAGCTTGTTAGAAGTTTTGAACAAACCTCTCATGCCAGAGAGCTGAAGACGTGTTAGCAGTACAAAGAAAAAAATCTAGACTTTGGGGAGAGGGGACAGGAGAGAGAAAGAGAAATAAATGAAGAACACACCTTTATCTCTTTTCTCTGGACTGCACAGAGTCAGTTCTGTTCCAGCGTCTCTGCATTGTGTATCTGGAGTCTTTCATATGTACAACAACAACAACAATTCAGAACAATCTGAAGCTAAAGGCTCCACCCCTGCATGTTACATGGTAAAGGCTCTCCGCTCACTGATCACAAAACAACTCCTAGTCCTTGTTCAAACAGTTCAGCTCCAGGGTAACAAGTTCAGAGTGGGAGGAGGCAAAGGGAAGCAGAGGGTGGTAACAGTCTCTTGGGCACATGTTAAGCCCCTATTATATCAGGGGAACCTGTTCTTCAGGTTGGAAATTGAAAGATCTGTTTATTGCCTTATTTGAATATTGCACTCTAAACTTCTTCCATGATAAAAGTTCATGCAGATACAACCATATTTAATAACGCACATTCAGGAAACTCATGAGAGAACAAGTTAATCATTAGCATATACTGCATTTGTTTTACATTTTGGACTTCCTTGTAAAATTGCTAATGGAGTAAATCCCTTGTCATACCTAGTATAGGCAACAGCAGAGGACAAGATGTTAGTTTTCAACAACGATCATGTTTCAGTATTACAAAATTTTGAGTCCTATATGGTGGCAGAATTTTAAGAGTCTGAATAGTTTTCTGATCAATATTTGCAGTCACATGGTAAGTGCAAAGGGAGGGGGGAGGATGTAAAAATCACTCATGCTTTAGGGCATAAAATGATCACCTCGCAGGTCAGGAAGGAACTGTTTCCCCCACCACACACAGTACAAACCAATTAGACAGGTGCAATTCCAGGGGTTTTCACCTTCCTCTGCAGCATCAGACAAGCTTTATTTCTGGAGGGAGGAGATATGATGAGCCACAGCTGTGACCTGCTGTGGCCATTTCAATGATCTAATATCAGAATAGCCAGGCTGCTTTTGAGCAGATTATCAGTTGATGTTTGGAATGCACTAGGGGCAAGTCTATATTACCATGCTGCACTGGTGCAGCTGCCCCAGTGCAGCTGTGCTGCTGTAGCATGTCTAGTGAAGATGGACTACACTGAAAGGAGAGCAGTTTCCCATCAGCATAATTATTCCACCTCAACAAGTGGGGGAAGATACGCAGGCAGGAGAGTGTTTCCTGCTAACTTAGCACTGGTGTGGACAGCATTTCATAGAATCATAGAATCATAGAGCTGGAAGAAACCTCAGGAGGTCATCAAGTCCAGCCCCGTGCCCAAGGCAGGACCAATTCCAACTAAATCAACCCAGTCAGCGCTTTGTCAAGCCGAGACTTAGGTCAATGTAACTTGTGGCACTATGGAGTGATGGCTTTTGCACACCCCTGAGTGACTAAGTTACACCGACTTAAGTGGTAATGTAGACAAGCCCCTAAGTCTCATGTGCTATACCATATTATTTCCTCTAGCACAATAGGGGTAACAGCTACCAACTAAAAAAAAATGAACACACTTCCATATCTTGTGTAAAGACAGTATATTCATTAGGGATGTGAACGTTATATTCATTAGGGATGTGATGTTAATCAGTTACCCAGTAAGCATCACCCTAACTGGGTAATGCTTAACCGGTGCCCTGGAGCAGCTCCCCGCCCTTGTCCTGCTGTGGGTAGAGAGCTGCTCTAGCCACGGCACAGGGCTGTCATCTCCCAGCCCCTGTGGCCTGGGAGCCAGCAGCCCTGCAGAGGGCTGAAAGTGGCAATCCTAGGTGGGGCCAGCAGCTGTAGCCCCGGGCAGGGCAGGTAGCCGGTAGCACCATGGGCTAAGGGCTGCTCCACACAGGCTGGAGTAGTCCCCTGCCCAGGATCCCACTTAGTCGGTTAACCGGTTAAACATTAGGTTAACCTAACATTTAACTGGTTAACGGATCAAACTGGATTTTACATCCCTAATATCCCTCTCACTCCACCGTCAGCCTTCTTCTCACTGCCATTCCCCCTACAGTATGCTAGATATCTACTCGGTTAGACACACATAAGCATAAAAAAATGTGGGCCCATATTTGGACCAGCCATACCTCTCTATTCTATATCTTGCAGTGCAGTGTAATCCTGCTGGAGGAAGGAATTTATGAGACATATGGGATAGGCAGGTCACAAGGCATCTGATCTGGAAACATGCAGGTAATATTCCCAAAACCAGATCCCAGCCAGGCTCTTCTGTATGGTTCAGAGTGCAAGATTTATACCCTACAGTCACCCTTCAGCCTGGAGTTTTTGGGAGGCATGAGCGCACTCACAGACAATAAGAGAATTTGACTAATTACGTATTCCTATTGTGTACATCACCAGACCCTGTCCATGTTGCAACATGCACTGAGCCAAATTCTGTTCTCAGCTGCACCTGAGAAAATAGGGATTGATGTGGATGCATGTCAGGGAGGTGCAAACAGAACACCAAAGCCAAATGCTGTGTAAGTTTTACAGCCAGAACTAACTTGTGCCATTCAGTCACACTGCTAACAAAAGACATTTACTTACTAACCCATTTTATTACAATGGCTTTGCTCTTTCAAAGTGATTCTTTTTCCAAGGGGCTGGGGGGATAAACACAACTGATAAGTCCACCAGGCCAGACATCACGTTCCAAACTATTTGCCCCACCGGGGCTATGAATCCATACCAACAAACTGGCAGTATGTAAGTTGACACTGACAGACCTTTCTGTTGGAAAGGCCAGTTTTACAAGAGAAGGACAGCTGCACAATTGTACTCCCACTGCTCTCCTAGAGAAGAAAAGTGCAGTGATGAGAAATAAGTGGAGAGGAAAATAAGCTGGCATTTGGACTGACCCCCGCAGCCTGTCATTTGCCCTCAGGGAAACAGAGAATCTGCTTTCCGTTCCTTCCCTAGCCTGCTCCTAAGAGCGGAGAAAGTCGGAGCTACTGTGAAACGAAGGACAGCAAGAAACAAAATGAGGCAGAGAATAAATAGGCAGGTGAGAACAGGAGGCAGCCCGCAAGGGTATGTGCTTTTATTAACTGAGAATCTAAAGCACTTCTAAGAGAACCATTCAATTACCTCCGCGAGTCACCTTGTAACTAGTGACCCTGTCCTGCAAACAGTTACTCCTGTGTTCAAAAGCTTCAGGGGGTAGCCGAGTTAGTCTGTACAGGAGGGCTGTGCCCACGATAGCTCATGATATCATCTACATGTTTTGTTAGTCTATAAAGTGTACCAGACCATTTGTTGTTTTTTAAGTTTATCCTGTGTTCAAGTTTGACTTAACTTTGAGTATTTTCTGAAATGTGAGCACTTAATATTTCAAGCTGAGTGATCATAAGTTTGTTAGTAAATTTTTACTGGGTTTATGAACTGAGGATCAGGTCATTAACCGCTTACTCCCAGTGGGAGGAATTACTTGCATGAGTAGCCCTCACTAAAGCTAAGGAGACTAGTCATGCAAATAACTGCTCATCAATGGAAAAACAGGTTCACAAGCTGGCCCTAAGTTATAAAGACCTCAGTTCCTACCTAGGGCTCAGATCCATGATGTCTAAGAAGAAATCTCCAAATTCCCCCCATAACAACTGTACCTTCCTTTGGTGTTAAAAGTTGTAATATATTCAGATTCTGGTTCCTTCTGCAAAAGAGAAGTTAAGATCTTAAGATAGGAACAGATGAGGGAATGGAAAAATTCTCCTCCTCCCCAAGCCTGTCTACATTTAAACTGTTGATACAATATAAAAGCGACACCTGATTACATTTCCCAATATGTTACTGTTCAGGAAGCATTCAGAAATTATGTGCATTGCAAGTGATAGGCTATTTGTTTTACCAATTGTTCATTTTTTAAGGTACCGTAGGAAAGCATATTACAAGTCAATGCTGCCCCCTAGGCAGCTCTAGAATGTTGCCATCCTTTATTTTTAACAAAAGAACAGTACTTAGCCCTTACACCGCACTACAGGTCTTCAGAGCACTGTACAAATATTAACTTGCTGGGAGGTTAAACAAATCCCCGGCACTGCAGATATAGATTAAACCTGTTTTCCTCTCACTGCATGGGGTTTTTTTATACTAAAGTAAAACTATCCTTACACAGATCTTCACATTCTCGCACACCAGAGGTTAGGGGGACCCAGGCTAGTAGATTACGTGTGCTCCAGCCCCATGGAGGGGTGGCGTAGGGGCTAGAACACCAGTGCAGGCTCCCCACTACCGGGCAGGAAGCTCTGAGTCCCAGATCCAGGCTCCCAAGCCTTAGGTTCCCTTAGATTCACCACCCCTGCTTTATAACATCATCATCTTACGTTTACAAAGTAAGGATTCCAAACATTTTGCAAATTATAACCCAATCCTGCCATGGCCATAAGATCTAGCCAGTCTGGCCACAGAGCTGGTATTCAGTAACCTCAGTTCTCTTCCTGGCTCAGCCAATGGTCTACCGGGTGACCGCGGGCAAGTTACAAGTCTCTCAGTGCATCAGTTTCTCCATCTGTAAAATGGGGATAATGATACTGACCTCCAAGGTAAAGCACTTTGAGACCTACTGATGAAAAGCACTGTAATATTTAGGTATTATTGTATCCACTAGACATTTTACCTACCACAAATAAAAACTCTTCTAAGTTGAGACACTACAACTGTTTAACAGTCCACAATGATGGAAGTGAACAAATTAAGAATGGGTCCAATAAAAATCAGAGATGGCAAAAGAGCTACAGCGCTCCATTAGCCTCTGGAATATCCAGTGCAGGAAACATTTGTTTTTTGGAAAATAAAATGAAGATGTCCAGGCTTCATTGGAATTGTTGCTCTGGAATGGGGCTGGGAGGAGGGGTTCAGTACACAGCTGTCCAGGGAGAGGGGACAACCCCAGCCCTCTCTCACTGCAGCATCTTAGGACCAGGTGAAAAGCGCCTCTCCATGGCCACTGCAGCTCCTGTGGGCACAGCCGGGAGATGGGTGCATGTCCCCCAGCTGGAGCACGTCCAGGCTCATCTGCTCCCTGCGCTCCCCAGCCAGAATGAGGAATGCAGCAAATTGTGCACTTACCCCTCACTCCCTGATGAAGGGGAACAGCCAGCAATGTTCCTGCACAAATCAGAGGAGGGGAAGCTTCAGCCCCACCCCCGCCCTCCTTAAAGGGTTCCTGGAGGATGGGAAGCTTGGGGCTGAGGCAATCCGAGACTGGGAGAGGAGAAGGGCACACCCCCAGCCAGCCCCTTTCACCTGCCTGCTGATTCTGTCACTTTTCGGTATGGTTTTATGAGAAGCAATCCCATTCCAGACACATCCCATTGTCCTGGCACAGCCAAACCCTGACCTTGCTTTAAGTTATGATAAGAGGAAACTGTATACTGAATTTGGTGGCTCTAGCTCTTACCGCTTACGATGTCTTCTTGAACAAACAAAAAGACAGACAGGTAAACTCTCCAAATACATAGTAGATGGAGGACTGTGAAACAAGAGGTTCAAATCCAAAAGTGAAACTCAGTTTAACTTGCTAACTTTCACCCAGTTTTAAACATGTAAAAACGTGGCATTGTAGGAATTTGGTGTGAAATAAAAACTTTGCACAGGTTCACTCCTGCAATGTGTGCACTAGCGAGATCTCACAGAAGACAAAACCAATGACTGAATTTGTAAATGAACCAGAAATTGTTTAAGGGCACATGTTGCAGCTGTCTGGGCCTAATGAAGGAGCGATTCTGGTTTAAATAAAAAGTGCTGGAACTGCCCTTCAGATGTGAGTGATTCACATTACTCTGTCTGGAATACAGAATTTATATTTAGTAAAGTCCCAAACTTCTTGGGAAATGCCCTGATTCCTCAAAGATTTTCAAATGAGCTTAACTTGATGAAATCCAGTGGATTTGATGGGATCACTCACATAAAGTTAAGCACCCATTTAAGTTGTTGCAGGATCAGCTCCTTAACAGATCTGAGCACTAAAGGGTGTGTGCATACATTTTCACAATTAGTGAAACTAATATTAGTGAGTTCACCCTTAAAGCTGAACCACTGATGCAAAGAAAAAACCAAATATATAAGGCTGTCAATTAACGCACGTTAACGCCTGCAATTAACGCAGAGCACAATTAACGTGTTAACTGCAGGTGTTTCCGCGGCGCTGCTCCTTTGAAATGTGGCGGTGAGTCCAAGGGGCAGCGCTGCATGGAGCTGGGGTCAGCTGGGGACTCCAGCTGATCCTGGGCTCCCGTGGTGGTGACGCTTTGAAATGTTGCCACTGCGTTTCAAAGGGACAGCTGCACTGAGCCTGGGGTCAACTGAGTACTCTGCAGTGCTGCCCCTTTGAAACGCCGCCACAGAGTTTCAAAGGGGCAGTGCACGCAATTGCACAATTAAATGTTTTAATCGTGCAATTAATCGCGATTTTTTAAATTGCTTGACAGCCCTACAAATATATACACATACACTACCTACAGCATGTTGCCAATTCCTGATTGGGACTTTTATGTGTATAAAATGTCACATAATTATTTTTATTAGCACCAGCTAACTGCTAGTCACTTTACACAGAAGTGAAAATTAAGATCTCTGAAGAGCTGAATTAATTAATATGTAATAGACTGTAAGGAAGCCTTTATGTTGCTGTTAGATACATTTTTCTTTCTCTTCTTCTACCTGTTTTAATGCTATCTTTAAAAACAATTAAGTTCATGGACCAAAAGCAAAAACTCACCACCAATTACCTAATATTATGTGAGCTCAACTTCAATTCACAAGAAAAGCAAAATTCTGAGTAAGGGACAAAAGGAGGCTCTTCAGCAGCCAGCAGTTCTCATTTTTGTTGAATCTGGAAGAGATGCATCTCTGAGAGGCCTGATCAGATGACTTGGAGCCTGGAATTCTTAGGCCATAATTCCAGCTCTCACACTGATTCTTTGGGGGAAAGTCACTTAATTATTTGTACTACAGGTTAGACCTCCCTGATCCAGCACCCTTGGGACCTGATCAGTCTCAAATGAGGGAATTTGCTGGATTGGGGAGGTCAACACCAGCCCCCTGTCCTCGGCCTGGCTGGGCTCCTGGCCCCACTGTCACTGCCCTGGCTGGGCTCCCAGCCCTGGCAGGACTCCCAGCTGCCGGCCCTCCTGCCAATGGACTCCCAGTTTCCGGGGCTCTCTGGACTTGCCAGCCTATGGATGTTGCCAGATTTACAGAGGTTCAACCTGTACAGTAGCATCTAGAAACCACAATCATGCCTCAACCTCCCCATCTGTGAATTTAGTGTGAATGATACCCAGCTACTTTTACAAAGATCACTAAGCCTTCACTCAGATTTCTTGATACATGGCATATACTGCGATGTAACACACACAAAGGGAATAGCATACTCTCCAAAAACCTATCATTGTGTGGCTGTCCCTAGAGCCATTAGACTCAAACTAGTATTTTAACTGACCCATGTGTAGAGCCTACATGGATACAAAATTTGTATCCATATCTGCAAAAATGATCTGCAGATATCTGCATCCACAGATGCAGATACCCATAGATATAAATTTGCCGGGTTCTAGATACAAAATGAGTATTCCCATTCGTAAAAATGAACAGGGGATACCTGCAGATACCTGTGGATATAAAGTGGATATCTGCAGATTTGCAGGGCTCTACCCATGTGCAACTGAGTCAAAAGATAATTAACCATTTGGTTGATGGAGGAAAGAATTGCACAAGGTACATATCAAATACCTCTCAGAGACGTTATGAGGATTAAGCTGCTGAGGAGCCAAATTCCTCATGCCAGGGATGTATGTGATGCATTGTTTTTTGAGTATTTAAAATGCTAGGGATTTTTGTTATTTTGACAGTGTCGCCAAGTCTCATGAACTTATTATGAGTCTTACAGTATTTGGTGTTTTTCTTTAAAAAAATAAAATAAAAACGGCAGTTGATATCATGCGATTGGCTGGGAATCAAAGCTTCCATTTAAAAAAAGTAAGTTTCTAGCCTTTGTGGGTGCAGAGAAACCTGTGAAAATGTGGCACAAGTGCAGCCTAAAGGCTCAGAACCAGAGCATAAATAAAAGGTACGCCAAATATATTTTAAAAAATCATAATTTTTTCAACCAATCTCAGTTTTTGAGGTGCAGACGCATTGTTTTTAATACTTAGGGTTAGCAGTATTGCAGTGGTGTTCCAAGAATGCAAAGGTTGAGGTAATAAGTGCCTGACAGTTCTTGCCTTCAGTAAGGATCTGACCTGGCACACCAGGGGTGTGTCTAGACTACAGGGTTTTTTCGAAAAAGGTGGCCTTTTTTCGAAAAAAACTTCCCGTTTCTAGACTGCTGCCGCGTTCTTTCGAAAGTAAATCGAAAGAACGCGGCAGTTTTTTCAACCGCGGAAAACCCTGTTTTACGAGGAAGATCGCCTTTTTTTGAAAGTGCTCTTTCGAAAAAAGGCGCTACGTGATGCAGACTGTGCTTTTTCGAAAGAGAGCATCCAGACTGCCTCGAAAGAGGCTTGCAGTCTAGACGTAGCCCAGGCGAGCAGTGAAGAGAGGCCATGCTGTTTGTAAAATACTGACCAGCCTAGACACTGCATTATTTGAGGCAAGTACCCCACCTGCTGTTCTTCCCGAGAAGGGGTTCTCAAACTTTTTCTTAGTGTACCCCTTAACTTCATCGCCAGATGGTTCCATGGCTGTTTCCCCAGCCAGCCTTCTACCTCTGAATGGACCAGACCCTCTGACACATGCTCACATAAAATCCCGAGTGCAGCTACATCAACTGCTGACATAGGACGGAAATATTAGACAAGTACTATTACTTATAATTTGTCCAGTGGTAGCACACAGAACGGCAGGCAGAGTAGGGGTTCCACAGCATTGTATTTTATAAGGAACACTGTCCCAAAGAGGCTTCTGTTTAAAATATTTTTAGCAATCCTTCAATGAAATTTAGTAGTTGGAAAAAAGCAGAATGAGCCAGGATGGCATGACCAACCAGCTGTGCAGTCTGGGAACTTGCCTGCAGTTTGGGAACTCACCTTCCAACAGTTCAGTAAAATAAAATAGCCCGTGCAAGAGACTTTCAGATCCACCTTTTCAAACATTAACCTGGAAATCTGAGCATGGCACTTTTCGAAAGAGTCAGTGTCTTGGCAGAATTCCAATATGCCATTCTGCTTTCTAAAATTCCCCATATAATTTCAGTGAGATCCACGACCACTACACAGTAGTTAAGGTGGGTTAGACACTGTAACTATCGGCCATTTGATAGCTATCACATTCTATGCCAAAGGTAGCTATATTTCAGTGGTAAGTAATGTGATCAGTGAGCACCTTTTGCATATAACATCTTTCAGTGTGTTAAAGCCTCAGTCCTGCAAGCACGCAGGCAATTAACTTTAAACACAAGTATTTCCACTAACTTCAACAGGACAACTCGGGGTAAAGCCAAATCCAATAGTATTTGCTAGAAATACCGTGTAGGCTGGTCTAAACTAGAAAATTAGCTCGATCCTGCCACATGACTTAAGTTTGAGGGGGGAAAACTACAGTACGGAGGCTATGTCTGCCTCTTGTGCATGCGCCTTGTCGGGGCAGGGCAGCTTGTGTGTTTTTATGATCCCAGGAGCTATGCCGGCGGGAGCTTAGTGCTCCTGGTAGGTTCAACCAAGCCGGAAAGGTCAAGGGGGGAGGAGCCAGGATTGGGGGTCTGGCTTAGGGCTAACAATCCTGACCTAGAAAAAGCTTTTGTTGTGGAAACAGCAACAAAGAATTCCTTCTCAACTGTGTGTGACGGCCTTACAGTGACTTGTATGACTACCAGTGGTGAAAGCAGAAATGAAGCTACTGACATGAAGGTGGAAGTCCTGAGCACCAAGATTAAGACCAGAATTGGGTTCTGGAATGTATGTACCATGTATGAAACAGGTAAGCTTGTGCAGATTACCTGCTTGCACAGTGCAAACAAGATGACATAGCTACCATCATTATGAAAAAACACTGGAGATGGATTGGGCACATGCTCAGGAAAGATGGAAGCTCCATCACAAAGACTGATGTGCACTGGACTCCTGAAGGGAAGCAAAAACAAGGACGACCCAAGACAACACGGTGCCGGACTGTTGAAGTAGAAATGAAGAGTATGAAATCACACTTGGGGCCCTATTGAGAAGCTGGCCAGAGACAGACAGAAGTGGAGGACCTTTGTTGCTGCCCATACGCCAGTGGGCATGAAGGTGATGATGATGACGAGGCTACATCTACCAGAGTTGTTGACTCGAGTCCCACGACTTGAACTCGAGTCCGACTTAAGTTGCCTAGGTGACTCGACTTGAGACTCGACTCGGGTTCATTGTTTGTGACTTGAGACTCGACTTGAGACTTGCTAATTTTGTTAAATCGACTTGGTGAAAAAATTGTCCGAAAATGCCAATATCAATGGCTTGTACAAAAGTGACTTGATATTTTTTAAATTAAGACTTGAGACTCGACTTGGGACTTGACTCGAAAGTGACTTTAGGGACTCGAGACTTGACTTGAGACTTGAACTGTAGTGACCTGAGACTCGACTTGGACTTGACAATGACAACTTGAAGACAACACTGGTATCCCAAAATAACTATTCTATGTTTTAAGAGCAAGCCTGTTTTATCAAAATATACTGGGCTCGCTATTCCGACGTCCCTGTAAACCTCATTGCACGAGGGTTAAGGGACGTTTTGAATAGTGCCTTATTTCAAAATTTGGCACTATGTAGACAGCGCCAAATTTTGAAATAAGCTATTTTGAAATTACCTCAAAATAAGCTATGCATTTTGCGTAGCACAAATTGCATAGCTTATTTCGAGGTAACAGGGCTGTGTATACACACCCTGAGTGACGCAGTTAAGTTGACCTAAGTCCATACATAGACAGTATTAGAGTGCTGGTAAATATTTTCAATCCCCCTGGAATTATTACAGCATGGTGGGGGGACAGAATGGAACTCTAGAAAACACTCTGAAAGAATTTAAGTTGTACATCAAGCTAACTGCCGCCTCTCGAGGAGTTGGATTGCCTATACTAATGGCACAGGTAGTGTCTACACAAGTGGTTTCCAAACTTTTTAAGCACAAGATCACTTTCTAAATGTAAGTGTAATCCAAGATCTACCTCAAACCCAAATACCCTTGCCCCACCTCCCACCTTCTCTGTGGCCCCGCCCCCGCCCTAAACACTCTATCCCCATCACTCCCCCATCCTCACTCACTTTTACCAGGCTGCAGAAGGGTGTTGGGGTGCAGGCTGTGGACTTGGGCTGAGTGGTTTAGTGGGAGGGGCTCTGGACAGAGTCTGGGGCAGGTGGGTTTGGTGCAGAAGGAGGTTCAAGGTGCAGGCTCTGGGAGGGAGTTTGGATGGATGAGGGGCTCAGGGCTGGGGTAGGAGTTTAGGATGTGAGCTCTGGCTGGGCACCACTTACCTCAGCTGGCTCCTGGGAGGTGGTGTAGTGGGGCTAAGGAAGGCTCATCCTCTCCCTGTTCCTGTGCCACTCATGAAAGTGGCTGGCATGTCCAGCACAGCTCCCAAAGGGGAGGGGCAGGTGACTCCATGTGCTGCTCCTGTCTGCAGGCATTGCCCTCGCACCTCCCATTGGCCATGGTTTTCCATTCCAAGCCAATGGGAGTCATAGGGGTGGTGCTGGCAGGCAAGGACAGCCTGAGGAGACTCCATGTCCTCCCTGACCCAGGGACCACAGGGACATGCCAGCCACCTCTAGAATGGCAGAGATTCACATTGCCCCTTTAAGTATACAGGGCATGTTCAGACATAGGAGCAACTGCCAGGAAGCTCCCTTCATCCCAAGCTCTGTCATGTCCCTCCTCTCTGTTCGGCGTGGGAGACACCCTAACATCAGTGCCACCCTCTTTTGTCTCCCCAACTCTGCAGATCAGGCAGGAGATTCCCGAGAGACAGCTCCAAAGTAGAGGGCAGGAGCAGCATGGCACTGGGGGAGGAGGGGATAGCCTCCTGGCCAAATCAGTCAGGTTCACCTGTCAGAAGCACCAAGATTTACCATTGGATCTACTGGTTGATGACCACTGGTCTACACTGAAACACTGCAGCTGTGCCACTGAAGTACTGTAAGGCTACGTCTACATTGGCATGATCTTGCACAAATACTCTTTAACGCAAGAGTTCTTGCGTTAAAGTGTTTGCGCAAGAGAGCATCTACACTGGCATGTGCCTTTGCGCAAGAGATGTGCTTTTGCGCAAGAGCATCCGTGCCAGTGTAGACGCTCTCTTGCGCAAGAAAGCTCCCATGGCCATTTTAACCATCGGGCTTTCTTGCGCAAGAAATTCATGTTGCCTGTCTACACTGGCCTCTTGCGCAAGAACAGTTGCGCAAGAGGAGCTTATTCTGAGCCGGAGCATCATAGTTCTTGTGCAAGAAGCACTGATTTCACACATTAGAACGTCAGTGTTCTTGCGCAAGAACTCCCCGCCAGTATAGAGAGGCAGCATGTTTTTGCGCAAAAGCGGACGCTTTGGCGCAAGATTGCGCCAATGTAGACACAGCCGAAGTGTAAAGGGAGCCCTGCTTAGTTGATTAACCAGTCAAATGTTAACTGGTTAACTGATTAATCAAGTGGCTGCACACTTCATCATGGTCACAGCTGGCTTTTCACTGTGGCATGAAGCTACATATGCCCTACATACCTTGTGACACTGCTGGCTAAGCCAGAGCTCTGCCACTATAGCTTGGCTGAAAAGGCCAATTCCAGCCAGCTGAGCAAGCCCATGCCTGAAGGGCTAATGGAAGCAGCTGTGGGCCTAATTAGCCAGAGGGCTATATAAAGCAGCCAGAGGGGAGGAGCCAGGGTGTGGCTGAGTGTGCTCCCAAGCCAGAAGGAGAGGCTGCCTGAGTTAGCTGCTAGAAAACCAAAGCTCTGTCAATAGAAGGTGGTGGCAAATTGGCACTGACAATAAAAGGCACAGGTGACTGCACCAGAAAGGGTCTCCGGTTGGTTTGTGACCCAAGAAGGGGTCCCAAGGCAAGGGGCCTGGGCGAGGACCTTGCCACAATCTCCATCAGTGGAATGCAGCATAGCCAGCATATTATAGGGATGTTAAATTCCAATTAATCAGCTAATTGAGTAATTTCAATGGAATTTCCATTAACTACTCAATTAGTTGATAAAGGAGGTGCTTGGTATCCCACTGTGGCTCTGCCTTTGCTGCTCTTGTACACTTCAAAGGGAGAGGCACAGCAGTCAGGACCCCGTGCAAACCCCTGGTTCAGTCCCCGCTCACACTATTTCCACTGCTGTGTCCCTGCTTCCCTGCAGAGATGGTGCTGGGGGGAGCTGGCTTTTAAGCTGACACTCCCCCAGCACTGGCTCCTGCTCCCTCCCCACTTGGTGCCTGATACAGAGGCAGCAAGGTGGGGGAGAAGCAACTAGTTGAGTAGTGACTCGACTATCTGATAAGCCCAGGCCTATCGGGTAGTTGACTAGTCGCTTACATCACTAGTGTATTATAAAGTAATGTAGTGATTAGTGTGGATCAACGATGGGGTAACCTAAGCTAGTGAGAGGGCTGCATGAGGGGTCCTCCTTCATGTCAGTGAGCCATAAGATTGTCATAACCAAGACAGTCTCCTGGGATAGGGTAGTTCTGCTAACTGCACTTGTGTACTAGGGATGTTAAATTTAGGTTAATCAGCTAATCAAGTAGTCGATGCAATTTGCATCGAGTATTCGAATAGTCGAGAAGGACACCTCCACCTTTGGTGAAAGCGCTGTGGGGAGCACGGGGCCAGTGGGGGACTCAATGGTTATGTCTACACGGGGGTGTTCTTGCGCAAGAACGGCCATTCTTGCGCAAGAACCCACAGAGCGTCCACACTGCCCGCCTGCTCTTGCGCAAGAAGATTTACAGTACGGTGTCGGAAGACAGGGCTTCTTGCGCAAGAGTTACGCTCTTTTCACACGTCCACACTGCCATGTGCTTTTGCGCAAGAGCATCCATGGCAGTGTGGATGCACGGCAGGGGTTTCTTGCACAAGAAAGCCCTATGGCTAAAATGGCCGTCAGAGCTTTCTTGCGCAAGAGAGCATCCACACTGCCATGGATGCTCTTGCGCAAAAGCACATGGCAGTGTGGACGTGTTCTTCCGCAAGTGTTCTTGCTCAAGAACCCGCCAGTGTAGACATAGCCAAGCAGTCCCCCGCTGGCCCCATGCGCACACTCTCCTCTCCCCCCCTTGCTACCTCTTTCTGATAGAGGTAGCAAGGGGGGAGGGACGCAACTAGTCAACAGATGTGTCCACTATCTGATAAACATTTGCTTATCGGATAGTCTACTAGTCATTCACATCCCTATTGTGTACCTTGAATTTGTGGGTTGTGCCAACTGAACTGTAGCAGCGCTTTGATTGGATGCAGAGGGAGTTCATGGCTTTCACAGTCAACATTGTGTGCAATGAGCAGGCACCTCACCTCACGTGTCCTTGCTGTATGTGCTTGTCACTTCAGTAATATCAGAAAGAAAAAAACGACACAGATGGAAAGAGCAGAATCTAACAACCCTGCACATAGGCAATGATAAACAAAATGTCTCACGGGCCACACGTAGAACCCTGCGGCTTGCCCGCCACTGGCTGGGGACAGTGCCTCCACCAATAGGCGGTACTGTCTAAGTGCCAAAATGTTGTCTTGTTTTAATATTACCCTGTCGTATCTGATCAGGATGAGGGGATTGGTAGGGGAGTCCTGCCTATGTGAGCAGGAGCTATTACTTCCAGTGTCCTGAAAAACTCTTGAATAACCTGAATTGCAACTGGAAAATTACCCATACACCAAATGGATGTGGAACCACAGAGAAGAAATAAATACAATCTCTGAAAGGGGAAAATCCACATCCGTTTACAATCCCATTTTAATCAAATTTAAAATCTGTTCAGAAGAAAAGCACAAACACGGTTTGGCAAATAAAAGGGCTATATCTGGTTTCAAGATGTATAATTGTAGTTATGTGTTTTTCAAAGAATAAATATTGCTATTTTGTTTCCTTTGTGAAAAAGGCCCTTGACTGTAAGGTGCACACTGTAGAACAATCATACTGTCCACACTGCCATCAGCCTCAAAATGTGTAACATGAGGCTGGCTGGTGTTTTGTTTAACATCTTCCCTGCAGACTCCAATAAATCATAGTGACCATGATTTACTGGACTCTGTCTAGCAGGACACAGTTATTCAAGTCCCCACTGTAAGCTAACCAGGGATTGTATGTGATTTCAAAGGTAATTTATCAGCAAGGCTGGTGATTTTAATAGTTACATTGATGTTAACTCATCTTTCTGCATCTTTCCAAGTCCTGTCTTTCATCAATGAATCTTCCATGCAGAGAAAAGGTTCAGGCATTGCACTATGGTAGATGTGTGTTTAGTGAAGACAAACAGCCCTGAAGCCTGGTCAGAAAGAAACATTATATTCTGCATGGGCTGGATCCCTGTAGGCCACAGAGGAATTAATCTTTAAAGTGAAACCACAGAACCGTCCTCTGAAGCACTGCACACCAGCATTTTAGAGATCAGGATCTTTGTACATTTCTTCTGCCTGCTTGCACATTTAATGCAGTAATGTTAAGTGGAGCAGCAGTAGACGGGGACAGAAGAACAATCCATGTGAACTGAGTCTTGAAATGAGCTTTATTGATGGACGTTTAGCTGCCAGCAGAAGTAACCAGCTTCGGGCAACTAGCCCCCAGGTTTTTTTGGTTTTTCTTCTTTGACAATAAATGAAGCCTTCATGAATGTGAGGAGCTAACAGACAGTGCTGATCTGACTCCTGTTCTGAAGATATGCAATACTGCTCAGAGTGAGTGAAGGGCTGCCAAGTCACAACAGTCTGAATGAGTGAAACTTAAAACACACATAATAAAGGAAGGCTTTAAATGAATTATTGAAATTCATATAAAATTCTTCATCACAAAACAGAGAGAAACAGACACCTGGTTCATACTACTGATGTTAAGAGGTGGGTAATTAGCTAATCGTGTAGTCGATACATTTGTATCAATTACATGATTAGTCGATAAGGGAAGGCACTCAGACCCAGCTCGTACTGTGTCCAGGAGCTACTACTGCTGTGGCTCTGCAGTTTTAATGTAGAAGGAGCTGAGCATGCAGGCAGCCCAGCTCCTACTACATTTAAACTGAAGAGCCACAGTGCGGGTAAGTGCCAGGACTGCACAAGCCTGGGTCAGTCCCAGCTTGCGCTGGATTCAGGACCTACCTCCACTGTGGCACTGCATTTTAAATGTAGGAAGAGCCACCCAGCTATTACTACATTTAAAATGCAGACGCATAGCGGGGGTAGGTCCCGGACCCAGCACAAGCCGGGATTGAGCCGGGCTTGCTCAGTCCCAATTCGCGCTGGGTCCAGCAGCCCCTGGGGGAGAGGAGGTGTCACAGCAGGGACCTGGAACTCCCCACAGACAGGGGCTGCTTCCGGAGCAGCCTGTGTTTGTGGCCAGCCTGGGCCGCTGCAGACAGTGGCTGCTGCCACAAAGCACCCTGTCTGAGGCAGCCCAGGCTGGTCACAAACACAGGCTGCTCCGGCAGCATCCCCTGTCCACAGGGGCTCCCAGCTCCCCACTGGGATCCCCCTTGCACAGGAGGTGCTGTCACGAAGTAGCCCCTGTCTGCGGCGGCCAGGGCTGACCGCGAACAGAGACTGCTCCAGCAGCAGCCCTTGTCCGCGGAGAGTCCCACCTCTCCACTGGGACCCCCCATGGACAGGGGCTGCTCTGCAGGATGCAGAACAGCTTCTGCTCATGGCAAGCCTAGGCCCACTTCAGGCAGAGGCTGCTTTGCAGCAGCCTCCCCAGCCTCGCCCCCTCTAGGCAGCAGCATGGGGGAAAGGGGAGCAGGCAACACCAAGGAGAAGGAGCCTAGCCCATCTAGGTTCCTACCCACACTTCCAGTGGCCAACTCTTGCAATTTGATTACAAGACATGAGATATTCAGTGGTGTTTTTTTTTTAAACCCAGCTCCTGGAATCATGGGAGTGTGTGAGACTTTTAAAGGAAGTAAGCATGTTCCCCTCATGGGTTAGGCTCCAATTTGGACATAGAGGTGAGTGTTCACAGTAATCATAAATCTGAATAAAATCCATGATGAGCCCACCTCATACTTGCCTACCTCAATAGCTCCTTTCCCTCAGGGCTAGGCCTGGCTCTCAATCCCTGGTGTCACAACCTAGAACATGTGGTTGCAGCAACTCAGATTTGGTCCATCCACTCTCAGTAGATTGAGACACACTAGCAGACGCCAAACCTGAGCAGGGTTCAACCATTTGTCCCAAGTTACAATAGGGATGTGAACGACTAGTCGAGCATCCAATAAGCAATTGCTTATCGGATAGTCAGCACACTAGTCGACTAGTCGGTTCCCCTCACCTTTGTTGCCCCTATCAAAAAGAGGCAGCAAGGGGTTGGGGACAGAAGGGAGTGCTTCAAAGAAGCAGCGCTGTGTGGAGCCCAGGGTCAGCTGGGGACTCCCACACTGGCCCTGGGCTCCATGTAGCCCTGCCACTTTGAAATGCCGCATGGAGCCTGACGCCGGGCTCTCCATGGCATTTCAAAGCGGCAGTGCCTCATGGAGCCCAGGGTCAGCTGGGGACTCTGAGTCCCAGCTGACCCCGGGCTCCATGCAGCACTGCCGCTTTGAAACACTGCGGGGAGCACGGGGCCAGCGGGGTCCCCCTGGGGCCATTGGTACATTTCAAAGGCAGAGGCCGCCTTATCGACTAATCGAATAGTTGATGCAAATTGCATCGACTATTTGATTAGCCCATTAATCTAAATTTAACATCCCTAGGTTACAACACCCAAAATGGGGAGCCAGGGCAGGAGCTACCACTGCAAGGTGAGCATGTGATGGGCTCAGCCTCAAACACCCCCAGCCTACTGTGATTTATCATTTCCCCAACATCTCTGCCATGAAATTTGCTAAAAACCTCCATGTCAAATTCACAGTTGCCAATAGCTACTGAGAAAACCTTGAACACCTGAAGAAAGCACCTTCTACGAGATGCTCAGGAACTGGAAGGCAAGGAACTCAAAAGTGTAGTATGTAAACCAATTTTTTTAAGGGGAGGGAGGCTAACCTGTGGTTTCTGAACACTGTAAGTTGGTATAATTGGGCATTGGCCATAGCAAAATTGCCCCTGCTTGGAAAGGGTCCTGATGCCACATGTTAATAGCAATAATATCTAGCTCTTCTGTGGCAGTTTCCCAGAGCGTTTTGGAGCCCTGTGGCGGACAATTTGGGGCATAAGCTTTTGTGGATCAAAACTACTCTGTCAGAGGCCTCTGATAAACTGATCTCCAGCCCACAAAAGCTGCTGCCCAAAGAAATGTGTTAGTTTCTAAGCGCTAGGGATGTTAAATATTGGTTAATTAGATAGTCGATTAACTTCGTGAATTCTTATCGTTTACTCGACTATGCTATAGTCACCAGGGACAGGGCCGGCAGCCAGTGCACTCTGTCCCCACTCCCGAGGAGTCCCTTGCCACTCCGTGCTGCTGCCTCTGTATCAGAGGCAGCAGCAGCATGGGTGCCAGGCGGGAGCTGGTTCGTGAGGGGAGCCAGTTTAAAAACCAGAGGCAGCAACGTGGGGTGGCAGCAGCCCGTCCTGCCTGCCCGCCTGGCTACTACTACATTTTAAATGCAGAGCCGCAGCGGGGGTAGGTCCTGCACCCAGTGTGAGCCAGGACTGAGCTGGGCTGCTGGCCAGCCTGCTAAGAAATGTACTGGGGGGGGGGGGGATATGTGTAGTCTGTAGCAGTAACCGATAAGCATTTCCTTGTCCGTTTATTGGTGAATCACTACACTGCTACGTGCCTACTAAGCGCCACAGGACACCGCCTTGGCTGCCCCGAGACCTGCCTGAGGAGGCCAGTAGCGTTGCCCCCGCCTGACAGCAGGACGACGGGGGAGGGGAAGGGACTTGCCCAGGGTCCCCCACGTACCAGTCCAGCGCTCCCTCCATTAGGCCTTGCTGCCTCCTTACCATGGGCCCATCCTGAGTGCCGTCCAGGCGCTCTGGCACGGCGGACAACGCCCGGGGACGTCGCCATGGCAACAGCCACAGGCGCTCTGGCGGGAAGGGGCAGGATCACGCACACGCACGGGTGGCCGCCGCGAGGAATTGTGGGTATTGGTCGCGGCAGACCGAAGCCTACTCCCGCCCTTCCCAGCGTGGAGCGGTGATGACGCATAAACCCTGCGCCTGGCGCCTGGGCGAATCCGAACGTTACGCCTCGCCAAGCGTGTTACGTAGTTGCTAGTGGCCGGCGTTGTATTCGGGGCGCCGCGCGCTGCGGACGGTGGCCGAGAGAGGACGCGTTTCCTGCCTTTCGGCCCTGTAGCCGTCTCAGTGATGCCGTTGGCTCCGGCGGGGCCGGCGCACTTGGTGCGCTGCGGGCAGAAGGATGAGCTGTACCGGAGCGGGCTGCGCAGCGGGGCCGGTGCAGCGCTGCACGGGCTGGCGGGTGAGGGGATGGGACGGGGATGGCGGGCTCGCGTCAGCTTCGGCGAGGGAGTAATGGGGAGGGGGCTCGCCGTGGGACTGAGGAAGAGGGAAAAGGGGGCTCGCCGTGGGGTAGGGGCTAAAGGGGCTCGCCATGGGGGCAGGGGCTAAAAGGGGGCTCGCCGTGGGGGTAGGGGCTAAAGGGGCTCGCCATGGGGGCAGGGGCTAAAGGGGGCTCGCCGTAGGGGCTAAAGGGGGCTCGCCATGGGGGCAGGGGCTAAAGGGGGCTCGCCGTGGGGGCAGGGGCTAAAGGGGGGCTTGCCGTGGGGTATTGAGTGTGGGGGGCTTGGTCCCTGTGCATAGTAGGGATGTAGAAAAACATTACCCATGTAACCGATCAAAAATTCTGTTGGTTACATGATAGGGAGCTTAGCGTGTAGTCGGTTACGTGGTTAAAAGTCGGCTCCCCACAAGCACCAGCTCCCAAGGAGCCTCCTCCAGCACTGGCTCCCTCCTGCTGCCTGACCCACATGTAACCACTTAAAACCTTTTATGTCAGTGATTACGTGTTTACACAAATAAACAATAGTTGACATCCCTATTACATGAATAAAACATTTTAGGAGATGCAGCAGGAGCGTCACCATCCCTCCCCACGTGTTCTGCCCCTCTCCCTGATCTGGTTGCTGGCTCCGCTCCTGAGGGGTTCCCTGTGAGTTCAACCATTTAAGTAACTGAGCTTAAATGGTTAAACTTTAACATTCTTAGTGCAGTTTCTGAGCTATACCTGCTTTCTCCCTCTATCCTGGGTAAGTTTATTGTCCCCACTTCAAAGTTTGATGCGTAGCCAGCCTTGGTTAGTCCCTGGCTCCCCTTATCCTTAATAGGAAAAACTTAAAAAACAACAAATAGTCTAGTAGCACCTGAAAGACTAACAAAACATGTGGATGGTATCATGAGCTTTCGTGGGCACAACCCACTTCATCCACATGTTTTGTTAGTCTTTCAGGTGCTACTAGACTATTCGTTGTTTTTTAAGTTTTTCCTGTTACAGACTCACTCGGCTATCCCTCTGAAGCTTGCCCTTAATAATCACTGTAAGAGGCTGATGAGAGCTTTACTCGTGGGTTCTTAATAAATACTCCTGGCAAGTGGGATATTGCTCATTCAGGAGGCAAACATAGACTTGTGTTACTGCCCAGATGTTCAGGCTATTAAACCTGAATGCAAAATGAACTCCTTCCTCATTTTCTATGAGTTTCCAACACCAAGAAATCAAAAATCCACGAGTTAGGCTTCCTCCCACCACACCCCCCAAAAATAATGTGACTGGGTAAAAGAGCATGTAGTTCTTTAAAATGATAAATTCGGCCTTTTGTAATATGCCTTCTCATTTTTGAGCCTTTAGGGTTTTCATCTTCCAGCATCTCTCTGAAACCATTGGGTCTTGAAACTTATTTTGAAAAGAGAGTTTAAATTGTCAGTGGTGATAGGTTTTTCAGAAGTTGAGACTGTAAGTAGGATCCCAAATAGCACAAAATTCATGATAAAATCATGAGGTTGGCAATGCTGCTTCATCCCTTCCTTACCTATGCCATGTCTTCTAGTTTAGATAATGAAAATGGAGTAGTCTTTCTGAGACACAGCGCTGCAAAGTTTGGGCAGTAATCACTGCTGGGGAAAGGGATGTAAACATTAAGTTTAACTGGCTGGGTGGAGGGCTGCTCCCAGGTAAGGGTTAACCATTAGCTGACACATCATATGTTCAGGGTGATGCTTACTGGGTAAATGATTATCCGTTCACATCCCTACTGAAGAGTGCTTTAAATCCAAGCAAAATTTATTTTGAAAACAGTGTTGTTTATCTTACCTTTTAGGTGCTAAGAAATGGCTAGAATGGAGGAAAGAGATTGAACTTCTTTCTGATGTAGCATACTTCAGCCTCACCACTTTGTCAGGTACTGTTCATTAAGTTTAACCATTTATTTAACATGGTTTGTGGTGGAAGGTTGAGAATATGGTTCTGGTGTGAAGAAAAGGGAAGCTAATGTTTCTTTGATATTTGTTAGCTGAATTAATTACCTACTTACAAATGTTTAATGCATCTGGGTTACTGTCATTATTGCAAATATAATTAGTAGAGGTCTGTAAAGGGCTCAGCCCTTCTTGTGAGCACCCCTCTGTCTCAGGAGAGTCTTGTAGTCTCTCTGCCTGGCTGTCTGCAGGAGAGGAAGTGTCCGGTATGTGGCCTGGGACGAGGCTTCTTCTTATCCCCTGTTGTGGATCCTGGGGATTGGGGAGGGACCCAGGCCTGTCCACTCTTCTGGGTCCCAGCCCAGGGAACCCTGTAAGTAGCAGTCACCTGCCGCATATTAAAGAAGTTGGTTGCTGTCACGTTCCCTGGGAAGCTGCTCTGTCCAGTCCTTTTCTCTCTGGTTTTGTGGTTAAGTTCTACCTGGACTCTGTCCAGGGTTCTGCAAGGTGGTGGTGTTGACTTACAGGCTAGTCTTCAGCCTGTGGACCTGGCTCTGACCATGTCTGAAATCCAGCTCCTACTCAGAGCTGTCTGGAGTGCTGCTATTCTCCCAGTAAGCTCTTAAGTCTGCCTGGGTCAAGCTCCAGCAAGGAACTGACAGGCCTTGGCCAAGCAGCTTCTTTAATATCAGCCTGCTGGGCCCTGATTGGCTGCCGGAGAGGCCGCCACCCTATCCTGCTTGGAGGACCTCTTTTCTGCTCCTGTTGCTGGAGCACGGTGCGGCAAGGCCTCCAGCCTCAGTCGGGCCTAGTCCACCCCATCACAAGGTGCTAGAAGCATTATTTTTATGGATGCCGCTTATTATTAAAGGTAAAATAGGGGGTGGCACCCCCTGCTCACAACGCTCACCAACTTCCACCCCAGGGTAGGCAACAGGGATGTAAGCGACTAGTAGTGACTCGACTCGAGAGTCAGCAAGGGGTGGGAGCAGCAGCTGGTGCTGGGAGGAGCCAGCTTAAAAGCCAGTTCTCCCCACCCCACCCCCCCCAGCTCCATCTGGGGGGCAAAAGAGGCAAAGACATAGTGGGGGACTAGCGTGAGTTCGGTCCCGGAAGCTGCACCTCTGCTTTTGAAACGTATTAAGAGCTGCCAGAGGGGACCAGGAAGGGGGGACGCAGTGAGCAGGGAGTCTCTGGGTACCCTCATGCAGAGGCAGGCGTCCCTACCCTCGCTGCCCTGCCTCCATTCAGCTGGGTTGGCAGCTGCTCCGAATGCTGCTGGGCCACTGGTTGCTGGGCTGCGGTGGCAGGATCGCCGGGGGTGGCTCGGCGCTGGGCTCAGGATGCAGCAGAAGATGGAGTGGTGGGTGGCTGGGGACATGGGGTCCCTTGCCCTGTGCTGCTCCTGAGCCTTCTGGCCCAGCAGTCCGTGAGCGCCAAGAACAACAGTGGCATTGCCCAGGAACAAGTTGTGGCACTCTGGGGTGCCAGGCGAAGGGGACCCAGGCCGGTTAGGTTAGTGCTGCCAGGTTCCTCCTCACCTGCCTTGCAAGTGTGTGGCTGGGCAGAAGGGAGACTGGCTGGACTTGGGTCTCCTCTGAGACACCCTTAGTGGAGGTTTGACTGAGGGGACTGGGGATGGCGAATGGAGGGGCTGTAGCTGGTAGGGCTGGTGGCATGGCAAGAGACGTGCGGGGCTTGGAGCTGGGGGCAGGGCGATGTGAGTGACGTGCTGACATCACTCTGTCATCCTACAGGAAATATTTTTATATATAGAGAGAGATAAAATATTAGGTTTGTTTAAGATACACATTTATTGAAAATCCATGTGCAATAATCCATCATTTACCATCTTGCTCCCACCTGCTCTACTGGAAGAATGCTTTCTGGAAACATGAAAACAGGGCCTGATCCATGAAGAAAGTATGCATTGTGGGAGCAAGCTTGGTATTTGAGTAATTGCAGGATCGGGCCCATAAAGATATACTCTTTAAAGATAACGATCACATAATTTGGCACTGAAACTTAGCCTCCTTTGGAGCTCCTAAACATGGCATCTGTTTTAATAGTGCATTTCAACAATGGAAATAAGAATGCCATCTTCTACTCTTGTGCATGTTATCTTTCAGGTTATCAAACTCTTGGTGAAGAGTATGTTAATATTGTCCAAGTTGATTCTTCCAAGAAGAGAATCCCTTCTCTGCTTCGACGGGCCATTTTGATTTCTCTTCATACTGTTGTGCCTTATTTGTTGGACAAAGGATTACTCCATCTGGAACACGAGTTGCAAACAGAAACTGATGGATTTAGAGGCTTGCAAAACAGTGGTTTATGCAGCCGTACTTTGGTACGAAGCTGGATTCAGAAACAAGTTGGCAGATTGACAGAAAAACAGAAGAAAAGCCTCTTACAAACTGTGTATGTCCTCAAGCAATTCATCCCCCTGTTCCGTAGGCTGCATCTGGCAATATTTTATATAAATGGCATCTTCTATCACATCTCTAAAAGGATCACTGGAATATCTTATGTATGTTAAAGAATTTGTTGGCTGAAGAGACTTTTCTTAACGTAATGTATTTTGGATTCAGCAATGGTACTGCATGAAAAAGGAAATAGAATTTTGCCTATGGTGACCAGTAAATTAGGCAGTGATTAATAACATTAGAGAGTGTTTAATAATTCATGGGATAGGGTCATGTTTCCCCCCCTCCCCATCCTTTTTCTGGTCACTGCTAACAAATCTAGATTCTTTGGAGACCAGGTCAATATAATTCTAGAAAACAAGTGAATCTAGCCAAAATTATATGTCGGGCACACGCATGCAATGCTAGTATGCATTCAAACATTGATAATCAACTGCTATGACTGTATAATAATGGGAAATCTGAATATGTACAATCTTCATTAAGTTCGTATTTTTAAACTGCCTTCTTCAAGCTAGTGGTGTAATGTAATGTAACGTAACACTCTGCCGTGAAGATTATGGGAGGAAGTGATGAAAATTGAGGCACTTGCAGCAGATCAATGGTGAGACTCATTCATGAACACATGACATTTTGGATGGTAACTTAGCTTCTCTTTTTCTGTCTGAATTATGCAGCTTCGTGTTCCAGGATTGCCTGGAGATGACCAGAGCGTTCGATCAAGTTACAAGCTTCTTGGGATAGTTTCACTGCTGCATCTTGTACTGACAGTTGGTGTTCAGATATACAGCTTCCAACAAAGGCAAAGGGCAAGGCAGGAGTGGAAACTACACCGCAACCTTTCCTATCCAAAGTATGATGTTCCTAACTTGCTGGGAAGGGGGGTTGAAGCAGAAATAATTGTGTGGGAATTTTTACCTATAACTAACAGGAAATTCTGCGGTGGAGCTCTGCTCACAGCTAAACACCATGATAACATAAATACTACAGGGTAGGTGGAAGGGACTTTTTCAGATGCTATGTAGAGAACTGCCCTACTAATGCTAATTCTGTGGTGGAGCTCCCTGCAGACAGAGGCTGCTCCGGCTGCCTGCTTCCCCTTCCATCCCCTCCATACTGCTGCCTCTGTGGGAAGCCAGCTTGAAAGCCAGCTTCCCGTGTGTACCAGCTCCCAGCTCCCCCTGTCCCCCCACTTGCTGCCTGATACCGAGGCGGGGGGTGGGGTGGAGGTGCGTGTAATTATTTGAATTAACCGATCAGCCCAGGTTGATCAGTTAATCATGTAAATGTCTATACACTAACATCCCTACTCTATTCCCTTCTGACTTGTGCCCTTCATTAGAAACATAGTGTGAATTATGGTCCAGGTTGTCTTGGGTATCTCGGGCTGTGTTCTGCATACTTCATTCTATGTCTGTATCACTGACATTTCTGAAATGTTCTTAATGATGGGAATATGTATAACTCTTGCGCATAAGTGGGTCTGTTACCATACATTCTCAGGAAGGGTATTTTATATATTCCGTCTGTTAAACTAAAATGTAACTAAATTTATTATTCAATCAGAAATCAGACGGAGGAAAAATCTGTTATACGCAGTTCCCGGTGCACATTGTGCTTAGAAGAACGTAGGCATGCAACAGCCACTCCCTGTGGCCACCTGTTCTGTTGGGAATGCATCACAGAATGGTGCAACACCAAAGTAAGTGGGAAAGAGTTGGCTTTGAAAATGTGGAAAAACTATTGCATGTTTATTCTAGAACAATTTTCAGCCTTAGTAGTAAAATAACCTTGCTCTGCTAGTTAAGAGGCTCAGAAGTTCCATCCACATGCTTACCAAGGTGACCTGTTGACTAGAGCAGTACACAAACATGTAAATGTTCTCTGTATTACAGTAACGAGGGAAGCAGGACATGTGTGTTGTGTTTACAGCCCCACTCAGGCTAGCTAAACTCAGAAATGTTGTTGAACTTTATTGAAGTTTCAGAGGGGTAGCTGTGTTAGTCTGTAACTTTAAAACAACAAGCAATCCTGTGGCACCTTACGGTACAGCTGCACTATGGAAAAGATTGAAGCTCCTGCTGTCAATCTTCCAGGGTTCGAATTAGCGAGTCTAGTGAAGACACAATGATTCAAATTGAGAGGGGCACTCTGGTTGATGCCAATAGTCCTGCTTATCGAGGAGTAAGGGAAGTCAAAGGAACAGTGTTCTCCCTTCTATTTCCTGCGGTGTGGACGGCACCAAAAATCGAGTTAAGATGCTTTGACTTCAGCTACACAATTGACGTATGCAGTTTCAGCTATCTTAATTCGACCTTGTCCAGTAGTAGACATACCCTTAGAGACTAACAAATACAGGTTGGGCCTCTCTTGTCCAGTACCTAACCTGTCCCAGATAAGGGAATTTGCCAAACAACGGGAGGTCTCCTCACACCAGCCCCTCAGCCTGCTACCTGGCTGGGTTGTCTGTGGGCCAGACCTAGGTCTGCTGCTGGCCAGCCGGGTAATTCCAGCCCCACTGCCAAAAGGCATGTTGCTCGATTGGGCTTCACACTGATTCTGCTGGGCTGCTGCGGCCAGCTTCCCCTCTCAGGCTGCTGCGGCCACAGTCCCGGCCCTACTGATGGGTGACCGCCTGAGCTTCTGCTGCCCCGCTGCCTCCAAGGCTGAGGCAGCTGGACCAGGCTTCCCCTCTTCGGCTGCTGTGGTCCCAGCCCCACTGCTAGGCAGCAGACAGTCCCAAATTGCGCTCCACCCAGGCTGCTGCAGCTCTGCTGCTACCAGACTCTTAGGGCTGCACCAGGCTCCCAGCTGCTGGCCCTCCTGCTCTGGGGCACTCTCATCCAGGAACATCCATGGTCATGCTGGACCACAGATGTTGCTGGATGAGAGAATCCCGGATTTGAGGCACAACCCGTATATAGGAACATGATCTTTGGTGGGTAAAACCCACTTCATCAGATAAGTTGAGTTTTACTCAGCTTGATGAAGTGACTTTTACGCACAAAAGCTCATGATCCTATATATTTGTTAGTCTCTAAGGTGCCACAGGACTACTCATTTTTTTATTGGAGTTATGAACTTCCATAAAGTATGGGATTAGCGTATCACTAACATTCAGAGACTTGGGTTCCAGTCCTGATTTCAGTGAACCAAGAAGATAAACTGAGTATTCTCCTTGACTCCAGTAAGCATTTATCTACATTAAGCCACCATATTATGTAAGTACAAATGGAAAAAATCCAAGAGTGGTGTAAGCTGATAGCTCCGTCCTGGACTGAGCCTATTAGCCCTTCTTCTTTATAGGCCACACAATTTTGTTCCCCCTCTCATACTCTTAGTGGCATAAATGGTTGCATTTTGCTATGGATTAATTTTCCATGCTGTGGCTTCTTTCGTGGGATGATGGTAAGCTTCTTTGTGAAAAGTTAAATCTTCCAGTAAGTAACTCATAAGGGTGATATTTACAAATTTAAAATGTCCTACTAAAACAGCTGAAAGTAAACTTCATTCTACAAGGGCTTGCAAGTTGATGAACAAGTAAATATATTAAGTCCATGGGCTTAAACAGTGTGTTTTCTTGGGGCCCGGGAAATGCATTTTCCCAGAGGACAGCTCTCCTGCTATTTTAGGGCATGTCAGTGCTACAGAGGCACATCCACAGCACTTCAGCATAGCTGTTTACTACAGCAACAAAAGGGATTTTTCTGTTTGCTGTACCTCAAGAGGCAGTGGCTTGGTTGATGGAAGAATTTTTCTGCCAACTTAACTAAGTCTACAGTGGACATTGAGTCAGCTAGTGAAAGTTCATACTCCTGAGCACTATAACTGAGTTGACTTAGTTTTAGATGTAGATCAGGCCTGAGCTGACACATGTTATGAAGTTAACACTAACTCCATGGAGAAGGGTCTAACCCTCCTAATCTTGTCAGTTAAACAGCATCGTTCCCAGGCTCCAAGATTAAATTATAAACTATTACATGCTAGCCCTAGTCTGTTTTTAACTGTATTCCAAGCTGAAAAAGCTGTTTGGCTCTGTGTGGGTAACAGCTTGTACATTATCCTTGGTTTTGTCCCAGCATTGATGGATTTTGGCACATGGTCCCAGCCATGTGGCTTAAAGGTTCCTATGCCTTGTAAGGCGCTGGGGATGAATGGTTGTGCTAAAATGAGTTTACAAGCAGGCAAATGCAGGCTCTAACCACACCACTTGAACATTAGCGTTTACTACATGCTGACACTGAATTCAGAGGAAAGCCTGTGCCCATTTACGTAAGTTAGATCCCTGAGTAGGGAACACTGTTTATCACATTGAGTGGACCTTTCAGAAAAGTAACTGATCCAGGTATCAATCTTTTCTAACCAGCTAACTATCCACCAAAGAGCTGTACCTCCTTCCAGTAGATAGAAGTTTAACCCTCAGACTTGTCCAGTGTGGTTTCCTGAATCACACTGTTCATGCCCTCCTTTTCAAACTGTATTAGGCCCTTCTATGACTGTGCAGTGTATAAATATGGGAAAACATGAACAACTCTTGCAAAACAAAAATGGTAACTCAACCTCTTCTTTTCCTGCAACTGAATTAACTTTTACTGTATATCCAACACTTTACCACCTATGAGAGCAAGCTCTTCTATTTGAAGTTAGAGGTGAAATTCCTAGATGCCAAGTATACACATAGCCTACTGGCAATGTGTGCCATACACCCAGAGTCTGAAATGGAGCGTGAATACCAAACACCAAAAATATTAGAAGGTGCATCTAATATTGCACCTTCAGTCTGTTATAAATACAAAGATCCAAATATCCCCACATCTGATGGTAGGTGGCACATTAGATGCTAGGTTTTGGCCCTCTTAAATCAACAGGCAAAAATATGCATCATAGAAGCCTTCAAGGCTATCTACAAGGCATACTATAACATCTTTCCATAGGCAGCTGAGTGCAGTGGTAGTCTGTTATGTCAAAATCCAAATTTCTTGGCCAAGGTGTATCCAAAGTCCAGGTTCCAGAGAAACATTTTTCACACTGAAATAATGAGTAATGATTTCATGGGCCATTCAAGAGCATCTGGTGACCAGATCTGACCCATGATTCACATATTGACTACCCCTGGCTTAGCAGTCATATTTCATACTGCAATCAGTCTGACACTTGCCTCGTGAAATTTTAAGTCCTTGGCACAACCTACTTAGAATCAAGTAAATAGATTTAAAGGATTTCTGATCAAATCTGTATGTTACCAGGAAAGTTTAAAGTTAAGCTTTTCTGTCTTGAGAACAAACAGTATGTGGCCTTCAGCACTTCCAAGGATGCTTACTGTAATTTGACCATGGGTGGTTAATGACTCTTGGATCTGCAACTGTTTCCTGTGGACCAGCAGTACTTGTGGGCTTAGTGTCTGAATTCAGTAGCATAGGAAAAGCAATAGCTATCTCTGTTTTAAGAGTAAAACATGTACTAAACAGTCTAGGCCAGGGCTACTCAACTGTGGAATTCCCAGGGGCCACAGTGATACTCACAGCACATGCCAAGGGCCACAACTTAAGTGTGGTTGCATATATGTGCAAATATATATGCAAATAGCTTCTTTCACCCTGATGGGCATGAATACTAAGCACTTCCCACAATGACCCAGTACCTCCTCCTTGGGGGCTAGAAACAGCTTGCGTCTTTCAGTGCTCGCCCTATCTGGGAAGACACCTCACCATTGTGGAGCGTGCTCCCAGTGGAGGCCATGTTCAAAGGATCCTACCCGTGGGCCATGTGTTGAACACCACGTAAACCCAAACCGCACCGTGGGCTGCAAACAAACTGGCCGCATGCTGAGTAGCCCTGGTCTAGGCAAAGGAAGGTTCATCAAGATGGCTTTCCCATACAAGCTATTAGTTAAGGATCAGTCTCTAAAGTGTTTCAGCTTGGTGCATTAGCAAGTACTTTCTTCTTTTAAATGGATGGCAAAAAAAAGTTTGGCACATGTAAGAGAAGATTTGAGTGAAATCCAAAGATGACAGATGACTCTCAAACAATAGCTATAAGCTGCCTAGAATGTTCAGATGGTTCAAGCAGTCTGGCTAATATATAGCACATCACTTTCTCTACTGGCCTACTGAATGCATCTCTAACTGGAAAACTAAAACATCAATAGTTCTACATCATAAGATTCTGAATAAATAAACTGGATTATAACACGCTGAATGAAGTGGGTGTAGGTTACTTGAAAGTAATTTTGAAGAAGATTTAAGTGAATAAGCCAGCAGTATGTGCAGTTACAAATAAAATTATCTTGAACATTATTTGCTATGAGGGAGGTATTTTAGTGTATAGGAGAATTGGATTAAGAGGGAATTAGTTTTTTGGCCAAGGTATATCCAAGGAGGAGGGAGAAAAATTGTTCTTCTTGACCTCTGATGATAGAACAAGAAGCAATGGGTTTAAATTGCAGAAAGGGAGACTTAGGTTTAACATTAGGAAAAACTTATTGTCAAAGTGGTTAAACACAGGAATAAATTACTTAGGGAGGTTGTGGAATCTTCATCACTGGAGATATTTAAGAACAGGTTGGATAGACAACTGTCAAGGATGCTCTAGATGGTGCTTAGTCCTGCCGTGAGGGCAGGGGACAATGATGACCTCTCGAGGTCCCTTACATTTTTAGTATTCTGTAAGCCATAGCACTACAGTAGCAGCTTACGTGAGCTACTGGTTTTGGTGAACTTCCCAAAGGAGGGTTGTTTTGCCCACTAAAGAAAACTGATTCTGGCTTGTAGATGGCACAGAAATTCATTTTAAAGGGCCACTAATCTGGTTTACCACTGTAGGAGCAATCTGCCTCAGCAGGTGACAGTTCTCATGTGCATGGAACCGCAGCTGACTGATCATTTAGGCCAGTGTTTCTCAAACTGTGCTCCGCGGAGTCCTGGCATCTCCAGGGGCTCCGCGAGGTTGACAAACTGGAAACATCGATAGGTACAACACATACAATCAGTGAACCACTGGGGCTCCCCATAAATTTTTACGCATGTAAAGGGCTCCGGAGCCCAAAAAGTTTGAGAACCGCTGATTTAGGCTTTGTCTACACTGAGTTTTTGTAGCAGAAAATATGCTAATGAAGGACCCCTATAGCCTATGGGTTGTTCTAGATTCTGCAGCATCATGTGTTAGTGCTTGCTGTAGTTTTATGTTGGGACACTTCATTTTCACGTTACACAGCAGCTGTAAATTTTTTGTCTCTGTAATTGGTAACTTTTTTAATACAACTCGACAGCAATTTGGTTTTTAAAAGCCCAAACCTGTAAAGTAACCAAGTTTACATAGCAGCCAGGGTTTTAATACATTAGTGAACAATTTAGGAATGCCAAAACTCAATGTTGCTATAAAGAACTTTAACTTTTACATTAACTCATTTATATCGCACTTGTGTATGTGTATATATAGATAGATCTTACTACTGGTTGAGCTATTTTAATGCATTCTTGTCGAATATGCATTGTGGCTGAGTTAATGCAATTATTAGGAAGTGTTACTGAAAGACTAACTTTATTTTGCTTTTAATATTTTAGTAATGGCTTCTATTTGTCAGCACCAGCAACCACATATTTACCTTTTGGATCTGAAAGCTGCCTTTCATAGTAACTGAAATAGCAATTTACTCATTCTGAAAAGAAAAAAATATTCTTTCTAGTTCACTAGGTCTCTTTAATGAACATTTGCCCATGCATTATTTTCTTTGTGAATAGCTGTTAAGATCTCATTGTTCATATAGCAACAGCAACCTGTTTAATATAACCTGAATATTTTTCTCTCATGTGACCCTAAAGGAAATGCAGATGTGATCCTGCCTAGCTAGGAATTAGAGACCTACAACCTAGCTGAACAGCCAAAAATGACATCATGCTTTAATTTGTTGGAAAAGACTGTTACTTGGGTAATATAACTGGGGCTTTCATTTGACCTAGAACACTGAGAAATCTATTTCATAGTATAGAAGCAGAAAGGATCACTTCAGTCTTCTCTGCTGTAGCCATGAGTCAGCTGACATTAGTGTAAACCACTGGCCTCTTCTCTTCCAAGTTGTATCAGAGAATCTTCATTAGCACCCCTCTGAGAATTGTGTCCATTTTCCACCTTACCTGTGGCTTGCCTTGGGTTAAGTGTGGAGAAGATAACATTCAATGTTAGCTTTTCTAGTATTTTCATTTAACATGATTCATCCTGAACCAAGTTCTCCTGCATGTGTTCTTCCTTGAAGCAATGAGTATCTGAAGAAGGGTTTCGCTGTCTGCACACTTAATAAAGGTTCACCTTGAGGAGCCACTGTAACGTACAGCTTGTTCATTAACCGTGGATTATAAAGCTCGGTAAGGTCAGATCCTGTACTAGCAAAACATTAAGTCATTTAAATTAGGTGCAGTTAATTTGAACAGAAGATAGTGCTTTTTACAGTTAACCTTGCACTGAAAACTGGACAGAAGGAAAGATTTAGCTTTAAGTCGGTAGGGCTACTCATTTCTTTGGAGGAATCTAGACAATTTTTTAAAAGTATCTCATTAACACTTGCTAACTTAATCTTTCCTTTTTGTAGGCAGAGTGTCCATTATGCAGAGAGAAATTTCATCCTCAGAAACTGATCTATCTGCGGCATTATTGATAGCTGTATTAAGCCACTACTGTTGCCTGACAAGATCCTAGCTTAATTATCCTTATCAGCCAGCAATGCGATAATACAGTTTAATTTACGAGCAAGACTTTATTTTGAGTTTAAAATCTTAAATTTGTACAAGCTGTAAAAGCAGCTAAGGGTGACACTTCTCGTTCCTGTTACAAAATAAATTTGAAGTACTTCAGTCCACTACCTTCCCTGCTTGCTCTTCTACCTCAGACCTTCACCATGCCGTGTTAAACATTGTTCCTAAATATTGCTTAGGCTGTTTGTTTTCAAAGTGAAATGCAGACAATAAGGAAGCTAGAGAATGACTAGACATTTGCCCTTGAAGTAAGTTGCAAACACTGAGGCAGGACTTAAATCCGTGCAACCTTTCATGGCATGCTTTTTAGTATTACAAAAGCTTTAGGATTAAGACTTGCATCTAAATGTTGGGCCCTTGCTGCCTTTCTGTTCTAAAACTACAACAGTCCGTGCTGAATTTTAAGGTGGAAATAGCACGTATGCAAATGCTTAGAGTAAAAGAAATTAGTTATGACAAACCACAGTGGAAATTCTCATAAGAAATATGAATCCTAACAGCACCATTCTATTTTTACAGCATATAATTAGCATCAGACAGGGTTAATAGTAAGGTAAACTTCTCAGCATCAATTTAAACTCAAATTCCAATAGAACAATCACAGCTTGCACATGTAACTGCTGATGTAAATGGAACGCTACAGTGAAAAGTGCTAAAGATCAGGTTCATTTCTGTACCTGTGATGAGGCAAATCAGCCCCACATTGGTGCAGAAGGGGTTGTGGTAGCTCTGCTCGATGTTGGGCATGTTCAAACTGCCACAGTATAAAAGGGAGTGGCCCAGCTCAGTCTGGGCTGGCTGCTGAGGAGGAAGGACATGCTGCGTTTGCCCCCATTGTGGATCAGCCTTGAACCTGAACTGTGGGAGCTGGAGACTAATCCCCAGGCAGGCCCCATGGATGCCTTAAGGAGAGCACAGCCGACACCAGAGGAGCTCCAAGACCCTGGAGCATCCCATCAGCAAGAGGCATGGTAGGAAGTGACCCAGGGAGGGTGCATGAGGGGCATATCCCACTCATAAGACACAGCAAGTTTCCATAGGATTCCCCGCTGATGCAGTGATAAACCACTCTGCCAGGGTTAGGGCCCTGGGTCAGGGCTCAGCAGAAGTAGGCTGGCCTGTCCCTGCCATGTTGCCTCCTGGCTGGTGGCAGCCCCATCCCCATCCCAGGATATTGGTCATTAGGCCACATGGCCCTCTAATAAAGGGACTGCTATACCTTGCCTCCAGCAGTTGAGCAACACTGCCCTGGGATTAGGGGTGGCAAAACCTTGACTCTGCCCACTAGGCTGTGGTTTTCTGCAGCCCCAGGAAGCCCTACTGACTCTGGCAGCTAGGCCCAACGCTTGGGTTTTTGGGCATGAGTGGAATGATGTAACCGAGGAGCTACTATGTTGTCGCCCCCCTCTCAGAGGGATGGGGTAAACAGCTGTACCACTTAATTTGTTTCTCACTGCTAAAGGAAAATACCATCAGACCCTTCATGTCATTTAAAGTAAGTTTAAACATTCTAAATTACTAAACAGTTTGTTACACAGTAGCATACAGAATGCTTTAATATGTGCTGTTTTAAAAAAGCTCATTGAATGTACAGTTCTAGGAACAAGTTCAGTAATGGACACTTCCTGTAATAATCATGAATTTATATTAATTCATTTATATATACACATACTGCAGTGGTATCTCCCATTGCCCAAAATACAATATTAGCACAGGATGAACCTCTGTAGATTAGCAACATCCCTGGTCCCTCGTGATTTGAGTTAGCCGGATGTCCACTTTTCATAGGCGTGGCCAAGTTACCCTTAGGCCCATAAAGTTTGTTCACAGCCACCGCTCCTGGCTCTGTGATCTGTGCTGTTATGTAGCTCCACTTCACCCCTAAATGTCTTCTAAGAACCCAGTAAGCAATGGAAGTGTTGGTAATGCTGCTAGACAACATGGACCTCCTGTGGTCCGGCAAACTCCGGTTCAGCACCGGTCAGGTCCTGAGGATGCTGAACTAGAGAGGTTCAACCTGTAAGCATCATACTCTTACCCAGAGCCCCTCCCCTTTGGCAATAAGTACTCAGCTCTGCTGATTACACATTTTGGAGTGAAAATGAAGGGGGATGTTTACAAAAGCATCGCTGCTTAAGATTTTTTTTCCAGATATCATTAGTTATTCGATTATCCAAAAATCTTAGTGTTTGGGAGGAAAAACATTGTGGTTCATATATCTGCTCTTGCATGATAACTACAAATTACCACTCAGACTGCTATTCATGCTATCTAAGGGGGGAATCCAAAATTCATTAAGTCTTTGACATGCATAATTAACTATTTAAAAATTTCTAAAAATTAGAAAAAGCCTTGGAAAACCTTATTAGATCTTGAATCCATACTAACTTAAGAGCACTTCTGTTAGAATAACTATACTGCAGCGGTCCTGGCCATGTAAGTAACATAGCAAGAGTTGTAAAACTCCCATATAATAGGTAGGTTCCTTCTCTTCATATATACAGAGAGCCTAAAAGAAGAGAGAGGTACTGAAATATACAGACAAACAAGACACTTAACTCAGCTGGATAAGTGAGGGAAGTGAAAGCTGCTGAATACCCTGTCCCTACCCTCCCACCTCTCATACCAAAGGCTCACTAGGAAAACTCCACCTGAACTTAAACCAGCAGTATAGCAAAGGAAGAAAGGTGACTTGTGCCAGCACTCAAGGCATATGCAGCTTAGGAATCACTGTCAACACATTTAATTACACACAGAAACATGTAGCAAGCTATTGCTGATGGTAGAACGTGGAGAATGCTGCCAAGAAATAAGGCAGTTACAATCTGCACTAGTTATTCTTGTATCTGTCAAGATCTAGGTTTCTTCAGCCATAATTGATGAAGGTATAGAACTTAACACTAAGAAAATATTTAAAAAGTGATTTAAGAAAATGCCTGCTTAAATAGTTGAGCATAGTTCACTGAACTGCACAGAGGATGTGGTGTTTGTTTACATCTTTAAGAAACCATGGTTTAGACTTGCCCCTGCTTGGGCTTGGAGTACTCATTGTTTGAACATGATTAAAATCTCAGTGTATAGGGAGCAAGCTACTGCTATCTCCTCGGTATCAATGCCTTTAGTGTTGTTGTAAAACATGGTAGCTGAGCAAAGGTGCTACATTTCCAATTTACAAGTTTTAATAAACAAGTCTCTAATTCACCATTAGGGCTTGATGTTGAAATGGAGTCAGCCACTCATTTTGTACCTCCAATAATTCTGTAAGCTGGGAGTGGGGAATCTCTATTGGGTTCAGAGGCCATTGATCCCCAGAAATATCAGTCAGGCCACACACAAATGAGAAGCAAAAACAAACAAAAAAGCCAACCCTCACTGACCTGACCTCCCCAAGTGAAAAGGAGAGAAATAACCTGCACAGATATCGCCCCAACTAAGAAAAAGCCTCCACTTCCCTCAAGCTCCAGCCCCATGGGGAGGACGGGTTAGTGCTTACCTCCATGGCTAAATTAACTCTTCTGGGGACAGAGAGCTAATGGATTTTGTGGAGCCCTCCTAGTTTCTGGGGTGGGGCTAAAAATTAGAGTTTCAATGTGCTGAGGTGGCTGCTGGGAAGCTAGCTGGGAGGGGGTGGGGCGGGAGGATCTGGCTGGGAGGAAGAATGCAGAAGCGAGGCTTGGGGGCCCCTACCTGGCACAGCTACTTCCTCCCTCCCACAGGCAGAGCCCGCAGATCCAATCTGGCCCCAGCTTGCATTGAGTGGGCCCGCAAAGCTCAGGGCTTGCCCTCACCTACCTCCTCTGCAGCGACATGAGCCAGCCGGTAATGGCAGGAGTGCCAACACCAGCCTGCGACTCTGCGGGGGTAGGGGATGCTAAGCCCTGAGCCTTGTGGGCCAGATCCATCCCAGGATTGTAGGTTGCCCACCCCTGCTGTAGGTAAATGAATGCAAATACAATTATTATTTTCCCGTATGTCCCTGATTTGCAGGCAATCAGAAGTTAAACTACAAAAACTATTACCGCAAATTGTAAGGCAGCTTCTTAAACTCACGACTTAGTTTTTCTTAGCAGCAATAGCATTCATGGTTGGTATTTGATAAGGACTTATGGTTATACAGTCTTTTTTTTAATCACATGTACATGGAACTTCAGGTTTAAGTTCACTTTATAAAAAATAAAAAAAGATTTCCACAATACCAGTTAAATGTTACAGCAGGCTGAATCTAATTAAGGACATACAGGGCTTCCTTTTGGCTTTTCATTCTGCACAACCAAACAGCCATTCCTTTGTACACATTCCATAAAAGGTATCTGTTGAAGCTGCCACTAAGTTATGTAGTCATTCAAAGGACTCATCTCATCCTAGCACCTTTAGTTCTACCAAATGATCTCTTAAAAGTGTGTTTCTTGAATAAAATAGAAGAAAAATGTAAGCACTGACATCATTTAAAAATGACAAATCTATAAATAGTAGAGCCCAATATATTTTATATAAAGATGACTAAAACAAGAAAGGGGGACAACTGTCTTTTAATAAAGTTTGGAATTAAAAAGTCACTTAATAAAATTGTTTGTTCCTGTATCACATCAAAAAGTTTACATGCAGGTCATTTATTTCTATATTTTTTCATAGAAAATGAAAAGCTGTTAAAACCCACAAAGTTTGTCTGCTATGGCCAGTTTGGGTGTATTCTCAAGGGGCTGCATGAAGCAAACTTAAGTTAATCAAAAAAACCTTAAGTATCAAAGAAACAAGTCAAAATATTCTCCAACTAATAACAGTTAAAATATATATATTTATAATTCCAGGCCCTCAAAAGAAATCATGATAGTTTAAGAACAAAGTTTTGAGTCATTATGAATTAGCCCAATTTCAGCATCTGCCATGAGATGCAATAGGGAAACTGGCATTAGAACCTAACATAAATGAGTTTCCTTAGGAGCTATACTGATTGTTATTTCCCTTCTGGAACAAACAGAATTTAGGATTTTTTTTTTTTAAACGTATCTACTCTTTACTAATTTGGTGACACTCCAGCGATACCACGCATGTACCTTGTCAGCTGAAATTCTATATATTAAGGCCTATCAGACTTGTGTATGAACTTAGCACACAATTATGAAGCAGACAACAGCATCACGTGTGCCACCCTACTATTTGCCTCCATATATGTGCACAGCACCTCAGAGTCATACGGGGCAGGAACACCATGTAAAAAATCCTAATTGTACCATTAGCACCCCCAATGCCACAATGTCTGCAGTGGACCTTGAAAGCAACACATGATCCCAAATCAGTGGGATACCGAAGATTCTCCAACTTGTTATGAAAGATAATTAACCTAATGCAATTTGGTTAGAATGCCAGTTTCTTCAAGAAACTGATACTTCAGACAAAAATAGAAAGATCCTCCTAAAATAAATTCAACTGCTTTGTCACCACCCTCTTAATTACTTTATATGAAGAAAAAAGGCATTGTTACAATGGCTCAAAACCGTTCTTTTAGTTATATGTAGAGTCAGTCAACAGGCTCCAGCTTCTAGCTAGCGAAGGTCTTTCCCATGTCTTCCTTCCCTTTGTATTTCCTCTTGCCATGTGTGAAGGGTATATACCTGTACTTTACCATATGCTGTAAATAAAGAGATACCAGTTTAGCTGCTAAATAGAACTGTTTGACAATCTAATATTTCTATCAAAACACCATAATATGCAAATTAAGCCACAATATGCAAAGCCCTAAAGTATATTCACTAGTTTAAAACTGATAAGATGTATGTTTCATGTTATTTTAAGATGATATTTTCAGTCACAAGCGACACAAAAGATTTAAATGGCACTTTTTTCTGTATTAGTGTATGTATATATACACATACACACACGCGGCCATATTGGGTCAGACCAATGGTCCATCTAGCCCGGTATCCTGTCTGCCAACAGTGGCCAATGCCAGATGCCCCAGAGGGAGTGAGCACAACAGATAATCATCACGTGATCCCTCTCTGGTCATCCATTTCCAGACAAACAGAGGCTAGGGACACCATTCCTACCCATCCTGGCTAACAGCCATTGATGGACCTATCTAACTCTTTTTGAACCCTGTTAAAATCCTAGTCTTCACAACATCCTCTGGCAAGGAGTTCCACTGTGCACTGACTGTGCGCTGAGTGAAGAAAAACTTCCTTTTGTTTGTTTTTAACCTGCTGCCTATTAATTTCTATTGGTGACCCTTAGTTCTTATATTGTGGGAATAAGTAAATAACTTTTCCTTATTCACTTTTTCCACACCAGTCATGATATTCCAAAACTCTTTAAACAACCTCATTTAAGAGTCTGTATCAAAAAAAGATACGGTATAGTACAGTCAAGATGGTTAAAGGATTAAGCAGCAGAGACATATTAATATAAAATGTCTTAATTTTCACGTTGCAATTATGAATCAAAATATACAGTAATTCCTCATTTAACACTATAGATATGTTTCAGAAAATGATCGTGTTAAGTGAAAACGTGTTATGCGGGGTCAATTTTCCCATTGAAAATAATGGAAAAGGTGGGGGTTGCGTTTCAAGCAGTGGTGTCTGTTGGGACCGGGACATAAGGTTGGGGGAAAAAGGGGACTGAGTTACAGCAGGGAGGGGAGGTGTTTGGCTCTGGGGAAGGGAAGGGGAAGAGAGGGGAGGGGGATTGGATTGGGAGTATGCCCCTGTGACGGGTCTGCCAGGACCCGCACTGCGTCCGGCGAGGGGGGGTTGCCAGGGAACGGCGCGGTGAGTGGCAAACCCTCTGCCGCTTTGCAGGGAGGCGGGGGAAGCCCCACGCAGCTGCCAGCAACAGGCCAGCTGGGGAAATAGTGTTATTCTGGGGACGGTCGTGTAATTGAAAAACGTTCCCTTTAAAAAAAAAAAAAAAAAAATCGTGCTATCGCGAAAACATGTTAAGCGGGCACGTGTTAAATAAGGAATTACTGTACTACAGGTTGTACCTCCTTTAACTGGGACTTTCTGGTTTAGCAATATCCATGGTCCATCAGGACACCTCAGATGCTCCTGGACTACAGTCCAGGTGTAGGGAGGTCTGGCCACACAGTGGAAGTGCAACAGATGGGGCCAGGAACCCCATGAGGAGGGGTAGCACAGCAGGGAAATCTGGCCCCAACAGCTTTGCAGTAGCAGGGGGCCAGCAGAAGCCATGCAACTCTGGCCCCGGCAGCAGCGGGGCCAGCAGGAACTAGAGAGCTATGGCCCTGGGAGCGACCAGGCAGCATTGGGGCAGGCTGGAGCCCTGGGAGGGTGGAGCAGCAGTGGTTTAACATGGGCTAGTAGGGGGAGACCTCCCCTGGTCTGGCAAATCCCCTAGTTCGGGACTGGTCAGGTCCTGAGTGTGCCGGACCAGGGAGGTCCAACCTGTACTTAAATTCAGAATGTGACATTTTCAAATTTTTATTTTTAAATTTCCATTTACAAGCCAACAAGCTATAGAAAATATACAAAAGCCAACCTGAATTATTTTGCTGCATTTGTCTTTCACAATATGCATCACCAATGTGAGATCCCAACAGTCTGCACATTATAATGCAGAAATGCTCTGGATGAATGCTGCATACTATCCATCATAAACACCAAATTTTATTTCAGAAGGTATTATTCGGCTAGCTCAGAATCCTCTGAAGAATGAATATAAGAGGACTAACAATTTCAAGTCTAGGTGTTTAAACTAATTTGATTTTCAGGAGTACTGAACCTTTATATTTCCAATTACAGTTTGTGGTTAATTTTGCCTAAGATTAGGTACTTAAGTTTAAAAAAATTGGCCATACTATACCCACACAAACATCCACAGTGCTCCTTTGGCTAGCAACATGGAAAAACACTTTTAAGCAGTGATCTTTTATCTTCAGAAAGATTCAATCCAATCTCAGCACATTACCTTGATTTGTCTCTTCATAGTGATACAGAACAGCATAATGAAGTACATCACAAGGATTGGCCAGAACACCGGAACGTTGAAAGCCTCAAAGAACGTACATACCATTGCAACAAGAATGCCTTTAGTAGCAGAATGCCTTAAAAATAAAATACATAATTAAATCCCTTCCACACACTGGAAGCGTCTTATTTGACACATTCATGTAAATGCTTTTTATTTTAAGAAAACAGACATATGTATCCACTCACCAGAATTTAAACTCTGGCAGCCTTCTGATGAAGGGTCGAAATTCCTCATTTTGTTTTGTGGGTAATGAAGGACCATCATCTGGATAAAAAAGCAAAAAATAGCAAATAAAAAACCTATTATTCTCAAAGCCTATCTCCAGAATAGAAGAGCTTTTTGCAAGAGTAAACCTGATCAAGGAAGGACATCTTGCTAATGCTTGATCAAATAATATTTGTTTTGAGATTGATGCCACATTTGAACCCAGATCTCCAGAAAAGTCCAGAGTATTAATGCAATATGGAATGTAGTTCCAACCTTCCAAAAAAAAAATTTCACTCCGAGGAAGTGGACATCTGAGGACATGTTAAAGCCCCACAGTCCTTATCAGTGGAAACAGACAGGTTACACATCTACACATGCCACCATTTATAAGCAATGTCAAGGAAGAACCTATAGGAGAAAAAATCTATTATTTAATTCCTCTCTCTAAGTATTCATAGAACAGTCAATGTACAACCTGTTTTGGACAGTAACAAATAATTAAAGTTATACAGAAGCTTTTGTGGACACAGTTGAAGTGCAGAGCTGGGAGTCAGGGGATTCTAGGATCTGACAGATTGCAGGGTGGGTTAAAAAAAACAATTTAACAAAAAAAAATCCAATTTTTAAAATTTAAATCAGACTTATTTTAAAAAATAATACACTACATTTCTCATTTAAAAAGTTACAATTAAATCTCATCACAAACATGCTACACCCATACTTATAGTCTCATAAAAATGAATTAATGGCTCTACTATCTCCAGCTACCAACTCTTGCTTCTTGAAAGTTCTTGGCTTCTGGGCATCAGACCAACCCTATCTGGGAATATTTTGAAGAAATTCATTCACTGAGTAAAAAGGAAAATGTGTCAAGTGTAAGCAGTGCAAAATCATGATGCAGGGCCTAGTGGCAAGAATGAATCAACATAGGGAAAACTGTGTATTGGGAGAAAATGATGTATGAAAAACAATGTGGATCAACTGGTTAATAAATAATTCGCTTTGCAAAGCACCATACTTTAAGACTTTCTATGCCTTATTAGTGTGCCTTAACAAATAAATTCCCAAGCTGTTTGCTATATTGAATGTTGCTGGGAAAAACAAGTTTAGCTAGCCATGGAGAGGTGCTTCTCACCTTGCCCCAAGCTGCTGCAGTGAGAGGGCTGGAGTAGTCCAGGACAGTCTGCATACTGAACCCCTCATCCCCAGTCCCACCCCCAAAGCAATGATTTAAATGAAGCATGTACATTTTCATTTTATTTTCCAAAAAACAACCCCAAAAAATTAAGGACTCAATTATTTCTAGTTTTCAAATAATTACTAAAGCACAACTTTTAAATTCAAACTCTATTCTCACTATTGAGGATTTTCTTCTCTTCTCTGAAGATGTCTGCTCACATGAAGATATGTGAAACTGGTAAAGTGATTTGGAGAATAGTTTAGTTTATATTCAAAATTATAGCAATGGGAGTCGTGTCCGCTATACCTGAGTCTTCCATTAGAGAGGGATCTACTTTTGGCGACAAGAAAGCTATGAAGAGATTTAGGTGGTAGATTCCCAAGGCATATGTCACAATGTACCAACCCTAGGAAAGGAAAGGGGGGGGGAAAAAAGTCAGACTGAAAACTTCTCACTAAACAGCTTCAAATACTTGTTTATCAAGACTAAGACAAAAACATTTAACCTGGTTTTAGTATCTTCCCATAATTACTTTATCTGCAAGTCAAAAGTTTTCTGGACTCAGTTTTAACAGCTGATGTACAATGGGCGAAAGACTCCTCTTGCATTAAATCTAAGTATTATTTATTTAAAATATTTTTGCCCCACCTCTCTATTTAAAATATTCAAGGTGGCTTACAAAATTTTTAAACACACTATATATTGTATAAATAAATTAAAATGCGAAACCCCAGGGGGACATAAAACCTGCTAAGACATCTCTAGAGGAGAACCAATAAACATGCACATGCGCACACACGAATAAAAAAGGCAAATAAAAAGTAAAAACCAATCAGGCTGATATGATCCAGTTTGATAGTTGGATCCTATAACTCAACTGCTCTTTTTGTTTAGTATTTCTTACTACAACAGATTGTGCTAAAATTTACTATGGAATGTTTCTAGCTGCTTTTGCTTACAGCTATGTAAAAAAAAAGTGACTTATGAATTAGAGGGCACATAAGCAAAGCAGGAAAAATCTGAAAGTTTAGTTAGCCTTGAAATGTAGTTTAGATATTGTAAATTATAAAGTGTATAGGAGCTAGGAGAGGTCTGCTGGTCCCTGTATGAGATGCAAACAGGAAGCTAAAACATGGAGAGTTTTCAGAAGTTTATTATGCAATTTCATTAGAACATGGCAGTAGTGCTTCCCTCTTTCTGCTACAAAACAGCAGTCTTAACCATCCTTTTCCAGATTATGTTTCAGCCTAAAGTTTATTAATATGACGTAGCAGCTCAAATTACTATTGCTATTAATTGGAGGAAAAACACAGTATACTTTCACTTTACACCATACCAAAGTTGTGATTATTTTTCTTGTGGAAGAGAGAATAGCTAAAAAAGACATGCATTTGTACTAGGGATGCAAGTGACTAGTCGACTACCTGATAAACATATCCTAGTCACTTCCCCCGTCCCATTGGGCTGGGGGTGGGTAGGCAGGGGACACAGGCACAGTGAGGAAACAGCAGGTCCCGCAGGGCTCTTGCTACATTGCAAAGGCAGAAGTGCAGCAGTTGGAATGCGGAGCGAGCGGGGATTGCTTGAGTCCCCGCTCGCCCCAGCTTCCCTGCTGCTCTTCTGCCTTTTAAATGTAGTAAGAACCGTGAAATTCCATCAGCTACTCGATTAGCTGATTAATTGAAATTTAACATTCCTAATATGTACTTGACTATTACTCTATGACACTGGGGGAAGTTGCTAATTTAAGAATCTGTTTATTCAAAATCTTTTTTCTATGTTGAAATTATTTTGTTCCATGTCTATTCATATAAACATATTTCTTAGCAAGTGTTTTAGTGAAATAGATTATTCAGTCTAACAATAATTAATATTTTAAGTAACAGTGTTATTCTTAACATCATGACAAATGCAATAATTTTCATTTTCCTACCTGTAGTAGATAAACTCTAATCATGTAGACAAAACTCAGACCCAGAGTTACAACCCATCGTACTGCTGTATATGGAGTAGATCTGTCTAGCCAGGATTGGTAGATCTAGAATGAAATGTAAAGTGTTTTTGTACACAAATATTGTTTATAGAGTAATTTCACTGAGTTTCAGAGAGACCACAAGTTTTAAGGAACTTTTGGTTAAACATAATTTAAATGTAAAACAAAGTTTTAGAACTCTGGTTTACCTAGCACTATTTAAACTGGTTACTTGCTTACATTCATTTCACTCAGGTCAAGCTTTGCTAATAAAATTCAGTTTCACTTTCATTTCTAGTCACTCAATTTCTGGTTCTTAAGCACTAGTGTACTGGCTGCCAGATTAAAGTTGTAACTGGCAAGGTGATCTGTTTTCAGTTTCATAAATACATTTCTAATAATGTTATGTTTAAACCTTTGGTTTAAACCAGATTTTGAGCCCAAGCAACCGAGAGGACACAAACAAAAATATGCCTATTAGAAAATGTATGTTCTAAGTGTTCTGGAAATCATAAGTTGTGTGTATCTAACTTTGAACATCTTGAAGGGAGCAAATGTTCAGAAAGTGCTAAATACCAATAAAAAAAAAAACAGCCTTCTTTAAGATAGCTTAGGTTGTGCATCTAGAAGTCACACATCACTTAAAAATTTGTGTATTATGTTGTTTAATCTTCGTTAAGTACTCATGGTTTAGTAAAACATACGTTTTAGGTTTTACTAGCAGACAGTAATTGCTTGAATTAATTATGATTATACTAAGCTTTTTGGGACTGTCTCTTCAACTGAGAGCAACTAACATGATGAGGTCATTAAAGCAGTAATAAATATGCATACATGCTGTTAAACATTTAAAGAGTGATAGAAACATTAATTAAATTATGTATGTCATCAGAGTTACAAGACCATCCATTTTTAAAAAGCAAAATTTTAAGGATGCTTTTTACAGTAATCAGTAACTTAATTATTCCCTTAAACTGAAACGGCCATGAGTTTAAAAAAAGTTGTATAAATCCAGTGATCCTAGTTCCCAACATGATCTCGCACATAAAACTAACCTGTCCAAGTCTTGTGAAAAATCTATAGACCACCGAAGATTTGCCATGAACAGATTCTCCAATACTGTCCCCTTCTGACATTGTTGCTGAGGAAACAAAACATTTATACAGATAACATATTAAAGATAAGAACTTAACACGGTGAAACTTTAAGATACTTTACACATGCGCCAGCATTCAGGTGTGTGATTTCATATCTTGCTGATCTGATATTGCTTGAAACAAAATGGTATCATCTGTGAAACATTTTTGAAGACAATACATTCATACATTCTGTTTCAAGGGAAATGTCAAGAAAGAAAAGGGTTAAATATATTTTGCAAAGGGAGGGAAAGGATCCAAGACATTTTAGGAAAAATTACATACAGTAACAGTGGGAAGGTCTCTAAGTGATTTCACTTTGATATGCCAGAAGTCAGAATAATCTGGAAACACTGACATGATGTAGTGTGATGCTACTTTTTCCCCACCCTTAATATCTTAAGGTAAACTGCAAAACAACAATTTAAGAAACCTATTTAAGACTCCCTAACCCCAAAATCAGTAAGTGACTACATATTTAAATAAGTTCAATTCTGGCTTCTGTACTTTGGATTCCATCCAAGAGCAGGCATCACAAGCACCTCAACTGAAACATCTTCCTGCACTGTTTGAAGCATTTGATGTTGTCAGCTGTATCTTTGCCAAAATGAACATCTCAGCAACAGCTGAAAAAAAAGTTTACCTTTAAGAGCTTATATTGCCTTCCTCCCCCACACTGTAAGAGTTAGGACCCAGAACTCAGGTGAAAGATATTGTTAATATATGCAATACATTTAAAGCACATACTTTCGCTATTGATTCAGGATTCTTCTCCACTCCTCTAGTTAAACAAACAAGCTCTGTAGTTTGCTTCAAGACACAAACAAAATCATATGGAATCCGAGCAGCAGCAGACATGCCACATCACCAAAGGTAATGCCTCATATTACTTCCTGGATTCCCATCTGTGGGCAGGACTATGTTGCTCTCTGATAATGTGAGCAATTTCAGGTTTACAGTAATTAACATTTAGGAAGTATTTTTCACCTGAAGATCTTAAAGCAATACAGATATACGAAGTATTTATTAGTAAACCAAGGAAGATTAAATTGTATTAAATCCTGTATTGGAGGGACAAATAAATGGAAGAAAGCTTTTGGTCCTAATGACAAAACTCGGCTACCTCCTGAAGCGACAATATGCAGATTTATGAAAGGCTACAACTCTAAATTTCTCTCTGGGTGCACAATAAAAATCCAAAAGGTATGCATTATTTCTCTCTTACATAGGAACAATAATCAGTAGCGGGAAGGAGTCACTATCACAGTATCAGAGGATTAATAATGAAAATCTAGAACTTCAGTTCCACTTTGACCCTAGGTATTCCAAAGGAAGACTCAGAATTTGACAATACAAAAGCGTCCTTCGGATATCCAGGGCAACAGATAGGAATTTTTTTTTCTTCAGTTAACTCCATAGGATGGGGAGGGGAGGAAAATAACTCAAACATCCAACATGCTTTTATTTGTAAGAACTTCCTCTCTTATTACTACCTTATTGATGTCTGTGTAGAATCTGGTGTTAGTACTCTTCCTTTCCTAGTGCAAACTAATGGTTCCTATCAGCCTCTTTTAACTATTTAGTCTTTAAGGTGCTAATAGACTATTTGTTGTTTTTTAAGTTTTTCCTGTTTCAGACTGGCTCAGCTATCCCTTTGAAACTTATCTACCCAATAACAACGAGAAGTCATGCATCTAATGAAGTGGGTCTTTGCCCACAAAAGCTTATGCTCCAATATATCTGTTAGTCTATAAGCTGCCACAGGACTTCTCACTGTTCTTGCAGATTCAGACTAACACGGCTACCCCTCAGATATTTATCTACCCAATGTCCTCCCCCCCCCCCCATTTTTTTTCCTTCCCCCTCTCCCCCTTCCTTCCTTCCCTTATTTATTCTTGGTTCTGGACTTTGAACACTCCGGTCATCTGAAGAAGTAGGCTGTGCCCACAAAAGCTCATGATACCATCTACATGTTTTGTTAGTCTTTAAAGTACTACCAGACTATTAGTTGTTTTTTAAGTTTTTACTACCTTATTATTAGCCTCAAAACTGATGATTTTTTCAAACCTAATCTAAAGCAGAACCATAATGGCTACAAAGACAGAAATGTTTCATCACAGAAGAAGTGTTTCCTTTCTATCAATAATACCAATATCCATGTGAGAATCTAATGTTCTCATTATGTGTTCTACTCAATCATTCATGCCGACTTCGAAAATCAAATCTGCAACAGGATCCAGCATCCCAATCTTGCACACAGTTACGCACGCTAGGGCTTTGGCTACGCTAACGTGTACATCGGCAAAACTTTTGTTGCTCAAGTGCGTGAAAAAACACACTCCTGAGCAACATAAGATTTTCCAACATAAGCACTCATATGCACAGCGCTATATTAGTTGGAAATGCTCTCATGTCAACATGGCTCTACTGTCATTCCTTAAGCTGATTTTATGATGTGCACCGGAGAACTCTCTCCCATCAGCATAACACAACATTTGGTTCACAATTACAGACTTAAATCTGATCTCTAATCTGAAAACTCAAAATAAGGCTTACTTGTGATACCACACCATTATAACATAGCATAAAATTTCTCTTTTCCTTACAGTGAAAGGTTATCAAAAAATCCAGTCCCATTAATAAGTAGCCACTAGCCAGGGGTAGACTGAAATTAGTCTAATGAACAACTTAATAGAGGTTGAACCTTTAAACAGAGTGCTACCGACATAAAATATGGCTCTATAAAATTACTGTACTACCTGAAAAATATATTTACCTTACAAACACATGAGTTATAATAAATTACATTTTTGGCTCACTAGGCAAGCATTACCCATCCCTCAATTCTCTTCCTTATTTTATTTGTAGTGAAGGAGTTTCATACATGTCTTTTAATAGCATGCAGTGTAAATAGGTCAGAGAACTCTCTGGACATTAAAAAAAATTTTTGATTATAAAGACAAACAAAACAAACACAGAATGAGAGCTGAAGAAAAGGATGCAATTCCCTGTGTTAGTACAAGAGTATGCTTTCATGAATAACAGACTCCGCTGTTCTGCTAGACTGCCCAGCGAACAGCCAAAGGCACAAGGCAGCCCAGTTGATCTCAAGCTTTGTAAAGCATTGCAGCATACTTCTACTTTTCACTAAAAGTAAAAGTTTCCTTTTACAGCAGATTTTGTTCCTATCCTTCTACACCTCATGCACCTGGCCCTTCAGAGAGACATTCCCAGCAGCTCTATGACACCTCTGCGCTGTCAAAAACAAACTTCCACGGGCGCTCAAGTCTAGCTGGATCGTAACCTTGGTGAAAAGAGGCGAGGCAGGAACGGTAGACGAGAGAGGGGAGGCCACAGACAGGTAAGCAACGTGAACGCTCATCTGAAGCAGAGATGCAGGCGGCCCCCAGCTGTGACTAGAACCGGCCCCTGTGGGCAGCGGGATAAGAACCACGGAGCCAGCTCGAAGGGGCCGCACAGATCGGGGCCGCAAGGATCCCCCCTCCCGGCTTAGGGCCAGGAGCGCCCCACCTCGCCCCACGCACCGAGTGACCCCTTCCGTCCTGCCACACCCGAGGGCCGTTCTCCCCGCCCAGCCCCCGGCACGCCTCACGACCGGCAGGCCCCTCTCCTGAGGCGCCCCCTCCCGGCTATCCCGGCGCCCTGTGCGAGAATCCCCGCCCCGGGGGGACACCTCACCATCTCCGGCACTGCGGCCGCTGCAGGGGGACCCCGCCGCTTCCCAGTTCCCGCCACCAGCCCCGGGCCCTCACTCCCGCCTCTACCCCGAGGGAAGGGGGAAATATTTTACTCACGGGTGCCGGAGCCGCTACAGCCGGGGACAAGTCTCTCCTTCCGCCTTCCCCCCCCACCACCACAGCATCCAATATGGCGGAGGGGTCAGAGACAACGACTTCCGCTTCCGGGGGCCAGGCAGGGGCGGGGCTCAGTCTTCCCAGAAGCCCTGGCTGCTGGGGTGGGCCCCATGGTGGGAACGCAGGGTGATTGCTGGGGTTACCGCCTCTCGCGCTGGGGCCGGAGCTCTGGCCTCGGGGGTTACGTGTAAAGGCTGGAGAGGCCCTAGTATGACGGGGAGGGGGCCTGTGGCTGGGAGGAGGGACTGAACTAGGATGAGCAAGAGGCGGGTTGGGTCTGGAGGGCTCAGTCCCAGCCCCTGTTTCCTGCAAAGGAGCAACGTGCAAGCTACAAAAATTCAAGATCATCTCATTTGAAGAAGTGGGTTTTGCTCACGAAAGCTCATGATACTAATTAACAAATATATATATATATAAATTATACTAATTCATATGCACGCATATACTAATAATACTAATTTACATATATATAGACATATGTATTTTAAGGCTGTCAATTCACATGTGTTAACGCCTGCGATTAACACAGTCCAGGCTTAACATGTTAATTTTTTTAACGCATTAATCGCAGGTGTTAATACTACATTGCCCCTTTGAAGTGCCGTGGTGGCGCTTCAAAGGGGCAGTGCAACATGGAGCCCAGGGTCAGCTGGGGACTCTCCAGCTGACCCTGGGCTCCATGCAGCATTTCCCCAGAAGCAGAACCCGGGATCAGCTGGGGAGTTCCCAGCTGACCCTGGGCTCCAGTGTCCCTTTGAAACACGAGGAGGCAGCAAAAGGGGGGGGGAGGGATCAACTAGTCCACTTCAAAAGGGCAGCCCATTGTAGAGCCGGGGATCAAATGGGCACTCCAGATGATCCTGGGCTCTGCCTTGTGCTGCCCCTTGGAAACGCTGCCCTGACGCTTCAAAGGGGCAGCGCTGCATGGAGCCCAGGGTCAGCTGGGGACTCTAGGGCTGTGTCTAGACTGGCATGATTTTCCGCAAATGCTTTTAACGGAAAAGTTTTCCGTTAAAAGCATTTGCGGAAAAGAGCGTCTGGATTGGCTTCTGGATTCTGAAGGATAAAATATTTCCCTCACGTTTGTAAGAGAGAAAACATTAGCAACTGCCATTTGTTGTGTGGTTCGATTTATTTTTTATACAAAAGGAGCCAGTAAACACCTCAGAAAAACTCTTTCTAACTTTATTATGCACAGAATAGTAAAGGAAAGCAATGCAAAGTTACATAGATTTATTCCAATAAATAGGATAATTGGCACAGACAATGTAATAATACCTACATTTAGGACAATACACAAGATATTCAATTTGAAGGATATGAATGTACATGTACTTATTTCTATAAATCACGTGCAGTTCCAACGTTAAGACCCTTACAATTGTTGGATGGGAGGTCATGGCCTCTTCCTTTCCCCACATGCAGAGACATCCACAATGCATCAGGCAGTAGGAACAGGTTCACCTTCTAGTTGCAGTGAGGACACCTCACTTAATCCCTCCCACTGATTATGTTTCCTGCTCCTATATTTATACTCGACTTGGTCGTTTTTAATAATATCTACTAATCAATTACTTATTGTGTAAGATACCTATTATGACCATATTTAGGGTTCATCTGGCTACTCAGAATGTTGCAAAACTATGTGCTTAATTAACAGTTTTATGGCTGTATCAGGAATTTTTTTGCTTATCAGAAATGGTATGTACCAGTACCGGGTTGTTTCTGGTCTTCTTGACATGGTCTCGCGGTGCCTTGTAGTATCTGCATGACTGTGCAAAACATTCCTGCCTCTCAAAGTTCCCCCAATCTTACATGCGTGCTTACGCACACCAGACTTGAGACAGGTCTAGGTTCTGCTTTGTTAAAGATCCGTACTTTGGACAATGCCAGGACAGGGCCTGACAATGCAGATGTTGTTTCGGTCAAGGCAGGGCCGTCTAGACTCCCCTACACCATTGCAGTTTAGGTCTAGATCCTGCAGCTGGCTTTGTGCAGTGCAAGGGTTCCCCTGCATGAAATAAGTTTTAGTGTCAGGGCCCCAGTTAATAATTCTGTGGGTAAGACAGTAGACTGAATAGAATCCAGCTTCCTCTCCCATAGCTGCTTTATCTTTGCAAGGCTAATAAGAGAAAAAAATACTATTGTCACTGAAGTAAGTGGCTCTGATTCAGTCTGCAGAAATCAGAACTGCATAAGGAAATGAAAAATTGTATATCATCACTTCTTGGAGTAATACTACACTAAGAAGTTCTACTGTAACCTTATGAAAATGTCTATTTGAATCTGGCTCTTGAACGGAAATATTGATATCACTACAGTGTATGCTAAATTTTTGAGCTTCAAATAAAACCACTATAAATTTGCCATTTTGAAGGAAAAATAAAGTGATTAGTTCCAACACCTTGGGTATTTATTAGATAAGAATATTTATAGTCTAGATATTTATTAGACAATAATATATCAAAAATACTTTTCCTCAGACATAACTACCATTCTTTCATTGGCTTTATATCTCTGACACCAATGACACCTAGAAAGATTGAAGAAAACTTCTTTCTTCCTGACTAGTTTTGGAGGATGCTTAATTCAAAATGTTTGTCACTTTGTGGCTAGGGGGGATTCTTTCATGTTTCTTCTCAAATACTCAATGTTCAATAGAAGAACTAGAGGACACCAAATGAAATTAATGGGTAGCAGGTTTAAAACTAATAAAAGAAAGTTCTTCTTCACACAGCGTGTTGTCAACCTGTGGAACTCCTTGCCAGAGGAGGCTGTGAAGGCTAGGACTATAACAGAGTTTAAAGAGAAGCTAGATAATTTCATGGAGGTTAGGTCCATAAAAGGCTATTAGCCAGGGGATAAAATGGTGTCCTTGGCCTCTGTTTGTCAGAGGCTGGAGAGGGATGGCAGGAGACAAATCGCTTGATCACTGTCTTCGGTCCACCCTCTCTGGGGCACCTGGTGCTGGCCACTGTCAGCAGACAGGATACTGGGCTAGATGGACCTTTGGTCTGACCCAGTACGGCCGTTCTTATGTTCAAAAAGTCACTCAAGTAGAGTTTTGTTGATACAGTCTCTGGATTCTAGCAAGATTTTTGTTTCACCTCAAAAGTAAACTACAAAAATACATCAGATTTTATAGTAAACTTTTTATTTCACATAGATATGTTAAAATATTTATAAAAAAGTTAAGTGGCTTAAAATTCATCAGACTGTATTTAAGTATTTTAAGATCTCCTAAGTGTCTTATTGCAATATGCACCCTCGCTACCATTTTTGCTTTCCTAGGCTGAGAATTTCGCTTCAATCCCTCATCCAGTGCTCTCTGATGAAATTTGATTTTCTAAATTAATTTCCAAAATATTTTCCTTCATATGTTAGAACAATTAATAATGGCTTGCACGTTGCACCACTATATGTCCGGACAGTTACATCATGCTCATCACTATAACTTTAAACATGCAAAGCACTTTTCTTCAAAGAATTTTGAAATATTTTACAAGGTTTATATCCTCACGATACCTGTGAAGTAGCTAAGCATTATCAGATCCAGTACACCAAGCACAAAGGGATTTGTAAGAGGCTCTGTGTTACTATTGTAATACAAATAATAAATCATAATTATACAGATGGGGAAAGGGAAAGTGATTCTCCAAGACCACATAATAAATCAATAGCACAGCTAGAAATGGATTTGAGGAAATCCAATTCAAATTTCTCTTTTCTAATTGCCACTGTTGGGGATAAGGATTTGCCTTCTGCTTTCACTTAGGGCTTGTAAAAAAAACCCCACCAAAAACATGTTTTATGTTTTCAGCTAAATGCAGGAATCAGAATATGAAGCTCCTACTATTAAAATCCACATTAAAAATAGTCAAACCTCTGTGGTTGAAATTGGCCTTTTGTAGGAGATGTAGTTTTATAATGGTGATATTTGGTATTTTGCTTAAAGTTGTGATTTGTTGAAGCATCCCCCTTGAGTTATAAGACTATAGGACAACATTATCTTGCATTTAAAAAAAGTAAGTTTTCAACCCGTGTTTGTTGAAAGAAAAACAACAAACAAACAAAACCCTGACAATCTAATCCCCTACACAAAGTCTCCAAAACCAGAGGGCAAATAAAAAGAACCAATATAGATTATTACATTCCATGGCTTTCACAGAGATTTGTTTTCTCCTTTGACTCATGATTTCTGAATGCTTTGGCACTGTCACCACATATGTCAATAGTAGCTAATAACAACGGTTCTCTTTCGTTGTACTTAGGTGGACCTCACCACTGCCCTATCTGGGCTTCATTGGTTCTGCCACCTACTCCTGTTCCCACGTGGAAAGCCGCTGAAGCCAGACACACACACAGGTGCCGCCTGTGCACAAGCTTGCAGGGGCTGGCTGGTCCACAGATTATGAACTCTTTGGGGGCAGCGACCCTTTATTTCGTTATTTGGGGCCTGCACTCTCCCCAGGGGCCTCTCCAGGCGCTGCCGGGCTGCATCCTTCGCACGCTCATAGCAGGGGCAGCTCTGCTCTCAGGCAGGCTGGCAACGCGCTTCCAGACAACTCACGCAGCGGGGGAGCCGCCGCCGCCGCCAGTCTTCCGGGGAGGGGAGGGGAGGAAATCAGCCCCGCCCCGGCCCGCCCCGGCCCTAGCTACCGGGGAGCCAATGGGCGGTGGGATGCGGTTGCCAGGGTCTAGCGTCGCTGCTCTGAGGGGAATGGCGGCCCCCGGGCCCGGCCGCTACCTAGGGGCGGTGAAGGCTGAGCGGCGGGAAGGTGAGGGCTGCGGGGGAGGGGCGGTCTGTCTGGTGCGCCTCAGGGGAAGGCGCCTGTCCGCGCCGTGAAGGAGGGGCCGGGCGTCTGGGAGTATGTGTGGGGAGGGGGAGTCTGCCTGGGGGCAGTTCTGTCCGTCTGGACACTGGCAGTGGGGCGCGGGGATCTATCTGGGCCATGGGGAAAGCTACTGGGCGGAGGGGGTCTGTTCTCTGAGGGGCGGAGGGGTCTCTGTTCTCTGAGGGGGGCCCTGTTCTCTGAGGGGGCCCTGTTCTCTGAGGGGGTCTGTTCTCTGAGGGGGTCTGTTCTCTGAGGGGCGGAGGGGGTCTCTGTTCTCTGAGGGGGTCTGTTCTCTGAGGGGCGGAGGGGGCTCTGTTCTCTGAGGGGGGTCTGTTCTCTGAGGGGGCGGAGGGGGCTCTGTTCTCTGAGGGGGTCTGTTCTCTGAGGGGCGGAGGGGGCTCTGTTCTCTGAGGGGCTCTGTTCTCTGAGGGGGAGGGGCTCTGTTCTCTGAGGGGGCTCTGTTCTCTGAGGGGGTCTGTTCTCTGAGGGGCGGAGGGGGCTCTGTTCTCTGAGGGGGTCTGTTCTCTGAGGGGCGGAGGGGGCTCTGTTCTCTGAGGGGTCTGTTCTCTGAGGGGCGGAGGGGGCTCTGTTCTCTGAGGGGATCTGTTCTCTGAGGGGCGGAGGGGCTCTGTTCTCTGAGGGGGTCTGTTCTCTGAGGGGCGGAGGGGGCTCTGTTCTCTGAGGGGGTCTGTTCTCTGAGGGGCGGAGGGGGTCTCTGTTCTCTGAGGGGTCTGTTCTCTGAGGGGGCGGAGGGGGTCTCTGTTCTCTGAGGGGGTCTGTTCTCTGAGGGGCGGAGGGGGCTCTGTTCTCTGAGGGGGTCTGTTCTCTGAGGGGGCGGAGGGGGCTCTGTTCTCTGAGGGGATCTGTTCTCTGAGGGGCGGAGGGGGCTCTGTTCTCTGAGGGGGTCTGTTCTCTGAGGGGCGGAGGGGGCTCTGTTCTCTGAGGGGTCTGTTCTCTGAGGGGCGGAGGGGTCTCTGTTCTCTGAGGGGGTCTGTTCTCTGAGGGGCGGAGGGGGCTCTGTTCTCTGAGGGGGTCTGTTCTCTGAGGCGGAGGGGCTCTGTTCTCTGAGGGGGTCTGTTCTCTGAGGGGCGGAGGGGGCTCTGTTCTCTGAGGGGCGGAGGGGGCTCTGTTCTCTGAGGGGGCTCTGTTCTCTGAGGGGCGGAGGGGGCTCTGCTCTGAGGGGGGTCTGTTCTCTGAGGGGCTCTGAGGGGGCTCTGTTCGGAGGGGGCTCTGTTCTCTGAGGGGGTCTGTTCTCTGAGGCGGAGGGGGCTCTGTTCTCTGAGGGGGTCTGTTCTCTGAGGGGGCGGAGGGGGCTCTGTTCTCTGAGGGGGTCTGTTCTCTGAGGGGCGGAGGGGGGCTCTTCTCTGAGGGGGTCTGTTCTCTGAGGGGCGGAGGGGGCTCTGTTCTCTGAGGGGGTCTGTTCTCTGAGGGGCGGAGGGGGATCTGTTCTCTGAGGGGGTCTGTTCTCTGAGGGGGCGGAGGGGGGGCTCTGTTCTCTGAGGGGGCGGAGGGGTAACTGTCTCCCGAGCCCAGAATCTGCCCCTCTCTCGTTTAAACTGGATTTCTGGAGGGGAACCTCGTCACGGGATGGAGGAGCGCTAAGCCCCGGAGGAAAGGGGGCACTAGAAAGGCTACCGAACTAGACTCAGCCTAGAGCCCAAGCACACACCTTATTCTAAGGTCAGCTTCCACTAGGGATGTCAACCAGTAGTGGATTAGATGATTAACCAGTAAGCCTAGGCTAGTCGACTACTTGCATTTCCCCCCCCCCACCCCAGAGAGCCCCCTGGCACCCCGTGCTGTATCAGAGGCAGTGGGACAGGGAGCAGGAGCCGGCTTAAAAGCCAGGCTCCCCCCACCCTGCCCTGGCTTTGTGGTGCTGCCTTGCCCCCCCACCCTCTGCCTCTATCAGAGGCAGCAGCAGGGGCAGGGCCAGGGCCGGACTAAGGGGTGGGCGAACCGGGCAGCTGCCTGGGGCGCCAACCAATGGGGGGGCACCTGATGGCAGCTGTGAGGGGTGCGCGGCGCCCCTCATAGCTTCCATCAGGCGCCATACGCCCAGCTCCCGGCAGGCTGCAGTGGCCGCCCGGGGCGGGGGCTGCGTAAACCCCTGCAGTGACCTTCCCCCCGCGGCCACGTGGCCCTGCACCTGGGCGGCCCCGGGCTGCGTGCCAGTGGCGGTGGCCAGGCAGCGCATGCGCTGTGCGCCCGCCCACGCGCCCCGGGGGCAGTCTCGCGCATGCGCCATGTGCCTGGGGGCGGGCCCGCGGGCCCGTGCATGCGCCGTGCGCCCGGGGCGGCGCCGCCCGCCCAGGGCGCCAAAATGGCTCGGGCCGGCCCTGGGCGGGGCAGGGGAGGCAGCACAAAGCAGCCTCTGCTCATGGTGGGCCCTGGCTCCCTGTGGACAGAGGCTGTTTCGTGGCAGCAGCCCCTGCCCACAGGGCGGGGTCCAAGCTCCCCTGGAGACAGAGACTGCTCTGCGGGATGCAGAGCAGCCTCTGCCCATGGTGAGCCAAGCTGGGCCGCCGCAGACAGAGGCTGCTTCACGGCAGTAGTGCCTGTTCATGGGGGGTCCAAGCAATGAGGCATGGGGAGTCTATCTGGGGCATGGAGAAAGCCCCAGCGTGGAGCAGCAGACAGTTGGTCTACAAAGGGAGCTGGTTTTTAAACTGGCTCCCCTCGTGGACTGGCTCCCGCCTGGCACCCCGCACTGCTGCCTCTGATACAGAAGATGTAGAAGCGTGGAGTGGCAGGGGGCTCCCTGGGAGTGGGGTCGGAGCACACTGGCTGCCCGCTATCTATCATCCTTAGATTCTACCCACTGGGGCTGTTTTTCCAGGAGAACACTTTGAAAGTATAGGTTTAAAACACAGTACAAGTAGGATAACTTGTTTCTTGCTAAAATAAAGAAGGAGTGTACCCTTTTTCTGGCATTTAAGCTATTTTAAACACAATTCAAAAAAAGTTTCCCCCTTACAGCAATTGTTTCATTTTATGTGTGTTTATTCTTGACTTATACAAGTTATGGCATGCCAAGATGTAGGTGGATTAGTTAATATGCTCTAAAGCAGGGGTGGACAATAATTTTTGAAGGAAGGCCATGGGCTGCCCAGAAGGGGTGGGATCTTGTGTGGAAGGTGTGGGGGCTTGGGTGCAAGGGGCATGGCCTTTAAATAGCAGAAGTTAAAAGGGCTCATGCCTCGCCTGCAGCTCCCAGGCACCACATTAGCAGGGGGCAGGAACCGCAAGCCCTTTCAACTCCTGCTATTTTAAAGGGCTTGCTGCTCCTGGCCTCGCTGCTAGTGCGTTGTCTGGGAGCCGGGGATGTGCAGGCCCTTTCAATTACTTCTATTTAAAAGGCTCATGCCTTCCCTGTGCCTGTTGCCTGACAGCCACAGGGAAGGCGCAAGCCCTTTAAATAGAAGCAGTTGAAAGGGCTTGCGCGTCTCAGCTCTCAGGCATTGTGATAGTGGGCATGGCCAGGAACTGCCTCGTGGGCCGGATAAAAGAGCTAGGTGGGCAGGATGCAGCCCACTGAAAGGCTCTTGCCCACCCCCGCTCTAAAGAGTTTTAATAAGTTAACCGATGTAGTATCCAGATGCTCATGTTTATAAGATGTGTATGTAAATAGTAAACAAACCCCTATGCTTATATTTGGCATAAATGTTATTTAATGGTTCAAGACAAAAAGTTCTATGCAGATGTGTATAAAAATCTACAGAAAATGATTGTTGCTTTTCTGTTACCAGTCTTTTCAGCATTCAAATAGGACTTTTGATTATTGAGCTAAATAGTTCCAGAAATCTCATCCTTTTACCTAATACTGTATTTATCTTGTTTTTCAGGATATGGGCTGTATGTTTATCCTAATTCTTTTTTTCAGTATGAAGGAGAATGGAAACAGGGAAGAAAACATGGTAAGGGGAATTTGTTTTATTCATAAACATTGAACGGACACTTTATTTCATTTATCTAACTTTTTTAGTTTGTAAAATATCTGTAGAAACACTGTTATGCACTGAAGCTAAAGTAAGATTATGTATGACTCTGCTAAGCAACTGAAGCAGTGACAGTGATCCGTTATCACAGGGCTACTCAATTTTGGAAGCCCCCGCGGCCACAATGATACTCGCAGCACATCCTTTGTCTTTGTACAAATAACGAGAATCTGGTATATTTGTAATTTACCAACGGGTATGAAAACAAAGTCTTTGTCTTCCAAAATTTGCAATTTCTAGAGAAGAAATGCTGTCTCTGTGAGGTCAATGGCAAACCTCCCGTTGACTTAACCGTGGCCAGGATTTCTCCCTACATACACACAATACTTTGAATTCCAGCATTTCCCTTCATTGAGGGGCTGACTGCCTAAACATTATTTTGATAAGGGTTAGGAATGCCCAAAGTAGATTAAGATTCTTTAAGAGCATGAAATAAGTCTCACAACTCCACTGTAAGATAAGTAGTTTTATCTCCTTTTTGCAGATGGGTAAATCAAAGTCACAGAGTTGAGAATCATAGAATCTTTGGACTGGAAGGGACATCAAGAGGTCATCAAGTCCTATTCCCTGCACTCATGGCAGGATCAAGCACCATTTAGACCATGCTTAACATGTGTTTGTATAACCTGCTCTTAAAAATCTCCAATGATGGAGATTCCACAACCACCCTAGGCAATTTATTCCAGTGCTTAACTACCCTGACAATTAGGAAGTTTTTCCTCATGTCCAACCTACGCCTACCTTGCTGCAATTTAAGCCCAATGCTTCTTGCCCTATCATCAGAGATTAAGAAAAATAATATTTCTCCCTCCACCTTATAGCAACCTTCTAGGTACTTGAAAGCTGCTATCATGTCCCATCTCAATCTTCCCTTTTTCAGACTAAACAAACTCAATTCTTTCAGTCTTCCTTCATAGATCATGTTTTCTAGACCTTTAATAATTTTTGTTGCTCATCTGTGGACTTTTTCCAGTTTGTCTACATCTTTCCTGAAATGTAGCACCCAGAACTTCTGGATACAATATTCCAGTTGAGGCCTAGTCCATATGGAGTAGAGCAGAAGAATTACTTCTCGTTTCTTATTTGCAACACTCCTGCTAGTTCCAAAATTGTATTTGCTTTTTTTGCAACACTGTTGACTTCTACTTGTGGTCCACTATGACTCCCAGATCTCTTTCCACAGTACTCCTACATAGGTAGTCATTTTTCATTTTGTGTGTTTACAGATGATTGTTCCTTCCACAATGGAGGACTTCACATTTGTCCTTATTGAATTTCATCCCATTTACTTCAGACCATTTCTCCAGTTTGTCCAGATCATTTTGAATTATAATCCAAAACACTTGCAACCCCTCCCAGCATGGTATCATTTGCAAACTTTAAAAGTCTACAGTCTATGCCAGTGTTTCTTAAACTTTTTAAAACCGAAGAACACCAGACAATAATTTTTTTTTATGAGAAACACCAAGGATTTTTTGTTGAGCAAAAAAAAAAAAGGGGGTAGTTATTGAGCCCCCCCCCCAAAAAAAGTCGCCTGCCCCTTTAAGGGTGGCCATTTTAAACTCTGTTGTTTTCTGCAGCACACCTCTGACTGCCTCGCAACACACCGGTGTACCATGAAACACAGTTTAAGAAACACTGCTCTATTGATGAAAATATTGAACAGAACCAGACCCAGAAATGATCTCTGTGGAACCCTATTTGTTATGCCCTTTCAGCATGACTGTGAACCATGTATAACTACTCTCTAGGAATTATTATCCAACCAGTTATGCACCCACCTTCAGTAGCTCCATATAAGTTGTGTTTTCCTAGTTTGTTAATTAGAAGGTCATGCAAGACTTTATCAAAAGCTTTACTAGGGTGTAGCTATACCACATCTACCATTCCCCTTCCCGGCCCAGGCTTGTTACTATCTTGAAAGTATCAGAGGGGTAACCATGTTAGTCTGTATCTGTAGAAGCAATGAGGAGTCCTGTGGCACCTTAAAGACTAACAGATTCATTTGGGTGTAAGATTTTGTGGGCAAAAACCCATATTGTCAGAAGCATGGAGTGGAAATTACAGAGGCAGACATAAATGTACACCTTCAGAGAAAGCTATCAGTTGGTTTGACACAGTTTGTTCTTGACAAATCTATGCTGATTTTTACTTGTCATCTTACTGTCTTCTAGATGTTTGCAAATGGATTCCTTAATTGTTTGCTCCATTATCTTTCCTGGTACAGACATTCAGCTGACTTATCTGTAATTCCCTTGGTTGTCCTTATTTCCCTTTATATAGATGGGCACTATATTTGCCCTTCTGGAATCTCTCCTGTCTTCCGTGACTTTGTCAGAGATGATATCTAATGGTTCAGATATCTCCTCAGTCAGCTCCTTGGCTATGCTAGGATGCATTTCACTGGCATTCACTATGTTAGGTGTCCAATGGCCATCAACCTTGGTGAAAACAAAACAAAGAATTAATTAAGCACCTCTGCCATTTCCATATTTTTCATTATTATTTTTCCCTCTTCATCACATAGTGGGCCTATCCTGCCCTTGGTTTTCTTTTGCTTCTAATGTATTTGTAAAATGTTTTCTTGTTACCCTTTATATCGCTAGCTAGGTTTTTTGTATGTGTGTGTGTGTGTGTGCACACGCCTTGGCCTTTCTAATGTTTTGCATTATTTATTTATATTTATCCTTTTTAATCTGACCTACTTCATTGTAGGACTCTGATTTTTAGATAATTGATTAGCTCATTGAAAATCTGGTTAAGCCATCATGGTCTCTTGCCATATTTCCTATGTTTCCTATACAGTGAAATAGTTTGCTCTTGTACCCTTTGTGGCAGTGTGGGACCCCTGGGATGCCAAATGAGGTGCTAAGATACTATTGAGTGAACCTATTCTTTCAACCTGGGCCCTCTTAAAATTCTGTCTTGCTGAGCCGGGCACTAAGGTCTCCTCTAGAACAGCACACAAGCAGAGGCACATCCAGCTTCAGAAAATACAGAAACTGAGAACAGCTCTGGAGAGACTCCGCTTAAAGGAGTTTCTATAACACCCAGATGTTCAACGGCTCCCCTTGGGGTACAAGGTCAAAGTTATGACTTTCGCCTCCTTTCTCAATGTGAAAGAAGGTATGCATCGCTCCCCCTCACGTTAGAAATTACACAAACTGGGTTATATTCTAAACCAGAAATAAGTTTATTAACTATGAAAAGATGTATTTTAAGTGATTAAAGAAGTAGCAAACAGAACAAAGCAGATTACTAAGAAAATAGTACAAAGCAAGCATTCTAATCTATAGTCACTAAAGAAACTGATTACAACTAAATTTCTCATCCCAGACATTATTTCAGTAAAATCCTTCACAGGCCACATCTCTTTTTAGATTGGGTCCAGCAGTTTTTCTCTCCTCCCCTTCATTTATAGTCTTTTTGTTTCCAAATGTTTTAAAGTATCTCTTTGAGGTGGTCAGGCAGAGGTGAAGCAAACTGATGGCCATCATTGTTTTCATTCCATGCCTCATACAGAATGTCCATAAGGTGGGAAATCTTTGTTTGAATTCTCCCTCTCTCCCCACATATACACACACACACTTGTGAAATAGTTCATAAGACCAAGAAGTTTGTTAGGATCAGGTTACCAGGTCACCTGACTCCATCATTCATGAGTCAGTAGCTTTATGGTACATTTGTTGGAAGACCACACCTATTCACAGTTCATTCTAGCTCATGAGTGGTGAAACTAAGGCCCAGGGGCCAGATGCGGCCCCCAGCTTGCCTGGATCTGGTCCTTAAGCTTGGGGTTGCCCCAGCATTAGGGATCCCACACTGGTGCTCTAGCTTCCCCCAGCCATCTCCCTGCAGGGCAGGAGAACACAAAATCTACTAGCCTGGGCCCCCCTAGGCTCTAGTGTGCATGGGGAATGAGGGGAGTGTCTTTCTCCTTCTCAGTTGGGAACCATGTCAGTGAGGGTTTAGTTGTTTATTTTTGATTCTCACTTGAATGCGGCCCCCAACTGATTTTTCTGTGGGTCAGCAGCCCCCAACACCAAAAAGGTTCCCCACTTCTAGCTGTGGGCCATTGGCACGGTCTAGCTTTTCCATAGTAGTTCCCAAAGTATTAGCAGTGAGAGTGATCCAAAACATCAGATATGAAATACAGATACACAAGTAACTTCAGGTATATTCCATTTGTATGCATGTATCATTTTTAATCATTCAGTAAATCATAACCTTTCCGCTGATGTCTTACTTTATGCAAGATAGCTCATGTATCTCAGTTATGTTATATCCATATTGTGGCCAAGTTCTGGCTGTGCCCCATGGGGCCTACGCTCCTTAGGCGGTTATTATATGCCTCAGAGGCTCGCTGTAACTCTATATGCTGCCTCTTGTGTTTTTCTGTAGGTCGGGGTTACAGCTTATTGAGCTATTTTCATCATTGGCAAAGTCAATGAATGGGGAAAGGGAGATCCCTCCGTAGTCCTGGACCTCCTTTTCTTAGAACTAGTTATTTCTGTGGTGTGGGGAGGTTGGTGCAGGGAGGTTGGGGAACCCAGGCCCATCTACTATTCTAGGTTCCTGCCCAGGGACCCTAGGCAGTGGCAGCTGCTCAGGTTTTCACTATAGCTCCAAGACAACAGCCTTTTCCCTGGGCCGCTCCCCCTAGGGCAGTGGTTCTCAAACTTTTTTGCCTGTGGATTATCTGGTTTAATGCAAATCTTTCCATGGACTGCCAGTTGCTAATGGAAACTCACTGTTAACTACATAATTATGCCCCAGCCATTTTACTAGTGCTGCAACTAGGGAGAATGGTTTAATTTAAATTATTAAACAGATTAAGCATTTTAAACTCTCATTAGTTTCAGACTTCATTTTAAATAAAGTAAAATATTAATTTATGTCCAACATAAAATATTTCAATGTTTTCTTTATTTATGGTAGGGGCCGGGAACCTTTTTTGGGTCAGGGGCCACGGATCCACAGAAAAATTAGTTGGGGATCACACAAGTGAGAATCAAAAAACCAAAACGAAACAAAACCAAAAAACCCACACTCCTCCAACAAAAACCCCCAATCATCACTGATGGCCCCCAACTGAGACACCTCACTCCTCTGGTGCTTTAGCCCCATGTGATGAGGGGAAGATTGAGGTTCAGGGCTTTCCCTAGGCCAGATTTACTTTTCTGGGATTCTGGAGGTAGTGGATTTTGTGAACTCCTATAGGCTCTGGGGTGAGAACAAAAATGAGGGGTTCAGTGTGCAGGACAGGGCTACCAGCAGGTGGGATAGGGATGGGGGGTGCAGGATCAGTGCAGGAGCCGTGATGCAGAAGCAGGCTGGGAGTAAAGTGTCTGGCCAGGGGGAAGGAGCAAGAGCAAGGGAGGGTGCAGTGTGTGGCCAGGACAGAAGGTGCAGAAGCAATGGTGGATGTGAGAGCAGGGTGGGGGTATGTGCCTGGCCAAGGGGGAGGTGCAGGAGCAAAGGAGGGTGCAGGAGGGGGCTTAGGGTAGGGTATCTGGCTAGGAGGGAGAGTGCAGGCGCAAGGGAGGGTGTAAGAACAAGGGAGGGTGCAGGGTCTGCGCGGGGGAAGAGGGATTGGGGTCTGGGCATGAGTGGGGACACTTATCTGACTTCGCACTTCCATTGCTCCCATTGGCTGGTGGTTTATAGAGAGCTGCTCCCTTGTAAGACTGTGCTATCAGTAGCAGGAACTGTTCCTATAATATATTGTGACCAGAAGTAGCACAATCCTATAGGCTACGTCTACACTGGCAGCTTCTTGAGCAAGAACTGTTTTGCAAAAGAGTTCTTGCGCAAAAAGTCTTCCACAAGAGCGCGTCTACACTGGCATGTGCTTTTGCACAAGAGATGTGCTTTTGCGCAAGAGCATCTATGGCAGTGTGGATGCTCTTGCGCAAGAAAGCTCTGATGGCCGTTTTAGCCATAGGGGTTTCTTGCGCAAGAAATTCATGGTGCCTGTCTACACTGCCTTCTTGCGCAAGAGCTCTTGCGCAAGAGGGCTTATTCCTCATGGGGAGAGGAATAACTCTTCCGGAAGAAACCCTGTTTTCTGACACTGGACTGTAAATTTATTTGCGCAAGAACGCACGTGCAGTATAGACACTCGGCAAGTTTTTGCGCAAAAACAGCTGTTCTTGCGCAAGAAGCCACCAGTGTAGACATAGCCACAGGCTATTGTTTCTAAACAGAAGACCAAATGTTTAGAATTGCTACCCGTTTCAGCGCTGGGGTGCGAGGGGGGCTCCTCTGTTGTCCTCTGCACTGGTTTTGTGTTTATGGCAACCCAAGTAGTACCTTGTCAAAACAGGAAATCCTGAGATTCCAGATAGTTTTTCATGGTGGTACAGAGCAAGCCATGGGGTGGGGTGCACTGGGCACAACTCAATAAAGCAGCATTTCTTGGTTTACACCAGCTCTTCAGTATGGGGTGAAGGTTGGGGACAAAGTCCTCAAGTAACCCTGTTCCTTCTGGTAGCACCCCCAGATCTCCTGGGGAAGACAGGCAGCCCCCCCTTCCCTGGCTTCTGGAGGAGCCCTGCTCTGCACAGCTGCCCTACATGCAGCCCTCCCCACCTCAGGAATGTAGCTGCCTGCATCACTGAGCAGAAGGCAGGGTGGGCAGGTCCTGCAGGGGAAAGGCCTCCAGGCAGCAAAATGGTAGCATCCTTGCCACTTCCAGGGCTTCTCCAGTGGCCGTCACAGCACCTCCCTCAGGCAGTACCTGGACACAGCGGGGCCTGCAGGTAGGTGGCATGGCACAGCACGGGGAGGAGGATGCTGATCTCCTGTCTAACAGCTGGCTCCCCACAGGCAGGGTTGGGGGCCAGGCTGTGGCGTCACTAGAGGGCTCCTGACAGCAGTGCATGGGCTGCTGCTTCCCCCATTGAGACTGCTGCCCAGGTAGCACCAGGCAATGACAGCAGGAGGAAAAGCCTTGCTGCCATTCCCAGGAGGGGTGGGGGGGCTCAGCCCTCCTTCCACTCCCACACAGTGGAGAGGCAGCACGTGCTCCCCACCTCATGGGAGATGAATGGAGAGCTGAATCAAGCCACAGACCACTAGTGATCCGCAGACTGCACTTTGAGAACGACTTCCCTAGTGCCTTTTCTCTGGTACCTGAGGCTACGTCTACACTACATGCTTCTTGTGCAAGAAGCCTTTTACGCAAGAGTTTTTGCACAAAAACTTCTTGCACAAGAGCACGTCCATACATCAAAGCACATCACAAAAGCCACGTGCAAGAAAGCTCTGATTGCCATTTACAGAATGTCCATCAGAGCACCTGTGCTTTTTCCCATAGGGGTTTCCCCTCTGGAGCATCCACACTTGCCTTCTTGTGCAATCGCTGTAGCACTAAAAGCAGTTATGCCTCAGAAAAGGAGGTTTACCTATGGCGGAAAAAGCCCTCTGTTCTGTCGTTTAACTGCCCATTTAATTGCGCAAGAGCTCATTTGATGTGTGGACACGCCGCAGGTTTTTGCACAAAACCAGTTGCTTTTGTGCAAAAAACTTGTAGTGTAGATGTAGCCCGACTGAATGTCTCCTATCTCAGCTTCTTCACAAACACATTGTCTCCTCTGAGTCCATCCCTTTTCTCCTTCCCCCTGCCTTACTTGGGAAATCCCTTTTAAAGCATCACTCCAGACTTTAATTGGTAGCAGGTGCCTGATTAGCCTGCTCCTTCAGGCCAGCTATTAATTAGCCTCAGGTGTCTGTCTGCCTTAATTACAGGGCAGCAGACTTTGGGAGTTTATTCACAGAACAGAACACTTTATCCAGTGCCCTGCATACCTGTCCTCCATTAGAGTGCAACAGCCAGCTAGTCTTAAATTGTTTTCTCCTTTCAACTTGCTTTTAATGGGCTTTTACCAACCAGTTCCCTGAGTTTAAGTGTGCCTTCTAGAAATCCATTATCTTCATTTGCCATTCTCCCTCCTGCCATTTCTTAGAGTCATGAATTCTTCCATTTTATGATCACTTTCACTCAAACTGCCTTCCATTTTCAAATTCTCAACCTATCTATCCCTATTTGTCAAAATCAAATCTAATAAAGTCTTTCCCCAGTAGCTTTCTCCACCTTCTGCAATTAAAAATAGTCTGCAGTACATTCCAAGAACTTGTTGGAAAATCTCTCTCCTGCTGAGTTATTTTCCCAATACACGTGTAGGTAGTTGAAATCCCCCATCACCACCAAGTCCTGTTTTTTGGATGATTTTTGTTGGTTCCACCACTAGGCAATCTGTAGTAGACCCCATCATGACACCAGCTGTATTTTTTAGCCCTTTTATTCTTAACCAGAGGCTTTTAACAAGTATTTCTCCTATTTTCATCTCAATCTCAGTCCAAGCATATACATTTTTAACATATAAAGCAACACCTCCTCCCTTTTTTCTCTCCCTGTCCTTTCTGAGTAAGTTGTACCCTTCTATACCAATTTTCAATTATATGTATTATCCCATCGAGTCAGATCTGTGATACCAACTATTTCATAATTATGTTTATTTCCTAGCATTTTGTGTTCTTTTACTTATTCTCCATACTTCTTACATTAGTATGCAGACATGGATTCTTCAGAGAAGGGTCAGAGTTTGAGGACAGCATGGGCTATAGCCTATATTAGCAGGGACCATGGATATTCCTGGACCAGAGAGCTCCAGGAGTCAGGAAACAGGAGAGCTTGCGGCCAGGAGCCCTGCCAGGGCTGGCAGCTAGAGTGGGGCTAGCAACAGCAGGCCCAGCAGCCTGAGCAGCATGGGCAGCCTGAGCAGGATCAGTGGCCTAGTGGCTGGGAGCCCAGCTGGAGACAGCAGCCCAAGCAGTGCGGGCAGCCTGATCAAGGTCAGTGGCCTACCTAGGGCCTGCAGCAGTGGGGCCAGCAGCCCAACCAGAGTGGAAAGCCTGAGCAGCCAGAAATCCAGCTGGGGTCAGTGGCAGCAGAGCCAGCAGCCTGAGTGGTGCCAGTGACCAGGAACCTAGCTAGGGCTGGTGGTAGTGGGGCTAGCAGCCGGAACAGTGCTGATGGCTGGGAGCCCAGCAGGGGCTGGTGATAGCAAGGCCGACAGCCCAACCGGGGCCGGTGGCCAGGAGCCCGGCCAGGGATGGATGTGGGGGGTGGGGCAGGGCTGGGGACGGCTGCTGGGGCTGGGAGTAAAGCTGGGCAAATGACTTCTCGTCTGGCAGAATCCCTTGTTCAGGACTAGTGAGGTCCCAAGAATGCTGGACCAGGGAGGTCCAACCTGTATTAGATGTTTCTCTGAGATTATAATTCTTTTTTATTACTCAGAAAGTATTTGAACGAACATATTGTTTTCTAGGTCATGGTAAGCTGTTATTTAAGGATGGAAGTTATTATGAAGGCGAATTTGTAGATGGAGAAATTATGGGAAATGGATTACGATACTGGGCATCTACAGGTTAGTTCTTTTCCGTGAAACACACCGTATTTTTAATACAATTTTTATCTTTTTACAAGGATAGTTATGTACTTCTTTCTATATATTTATTGTGTTGTAAGTTGTTAGCTTGCATTGCTCCATACAAGAGTTTTTCCAAGTTTCCATTGTAAAGCCTACTTTTCAGGTTTTTATGTGTTTGTTGTTTTTAGAGGACTAGAAGATTTATCAGGTGTTGCTCGCATCCTTAACTCAAATTAGTTTTGTTTTTCTTCATATAAAGCATTCCTTGGGGGTGGGGCTGGGAGTGAGGGGTTCAGTGCGCAGGTTGCCCTGGTGAGAGAGGATAACCCCAGCCCTCTCCCACCACAGCAGCTTGGGGCTAAATGAAAAGCACCTGTCCTTGGCTGCTACAGCTGTAGCAAGTACAGCCAGGAGAGGGGGGTATATGTCCCCAGGCTGGGGGACAGACAGACACCTTTCAAAGAGTTTGTTTGTGTATCTGTCCCTTTCTCTACCCCTGCCCTCTGCTGCTCCAATGGGCTGTTTGGGTCCCTATCTCTGGCCCCCTGCTGTCCCTCTGTGGTCATTATACAGTATAACTTTCCTTGCTAGCAGTGCTCTCCCTTTCCATTTTATGAGAAACAGTCACATTCCAAGCACATCCCATTGTCCTGGCACAACCAAACCCTGTCCTTGGTATAAGTTATGTTACGAGGAAGCTGCATACCAAATGTTGTGGTCCTAGCTCTTGCCATTTTATGAGGAGTTCTTAAACAAACAAACACAGAGACAGCCAGACAGACTCTCTCAAATATATAATAGATTATGTGGACTTTTGGTTAACTCCAAGCAATGTGCATATAATAGTGGGTGAGAGTAATGGTGTAAGAAGCATGTCTCTTACCTTTGACAATAAGGATTTTTGTCCTAGAAGGATTTCCACATAGTCAGATCCCTGCATCAAACTCCTTCAGCCCTGGTCCTTTAATAAAATAAAGGACTAATCACTCCATGATTAGCTAACACATTCATGTGTGAGAACATGCACACGATCTATCAGTGAACCTACACCCCAAATGACACATCTCTCCCTCTTCCTTTCTTGAATAGAGAGAAACTCTTGGGTAAGGAGTAGCTCTTGAAAAATTATTTAAGTTCAGCCTAAATGCGAGGCATCATGTAATAGTGCTGCCCCAAGAGAAACTCTGGGAAGGTATTGTAAGTCCTTACCTCTGCTTCCTTTTTGACCGGAGGGTGGTCACTTTCTGTCTACCCCCAGCCCTTGTGATAGGCCATCTATAGTGGTTCCCAGGGAGGAGTTATGGGGTGAAGCTGATGTAATCTTTCTATTCTATGGATATATTGGGTAGATACTTGACAGAAGAATATAATTATATCTCATTCTGAGATGGTATAGGCACAGACACAGTCTCTGTACAGTACTATATTTTTAGTACCAAGCTCCTGATTTCCCAGGCTTCATACAGAAGATTTGAATGACTAGATGTCATCAAAAAGCTGTTAAGTTGACTATGAAATTAAAGTACTTTTTATATGTTTCTTAACCATAAAAGAACATATTATGAATCTTTTTAACAAGTTACTGCAATTTTTAAGATGCCTCAGTTTTAAAGACCTGAAGGAATATGGATTATGATTCATTAGTTTTAAGATGAAGACTTAATGAACGGGCTTTTTCTTCATTTGACTGTACTGATAATAAAAAGCCATTATTAATTATTCACTTTATGACTTTTAAGATATCTTCGACTACCGCTCTGTAAGTAAGGTACAGTGGTATGCTTTCTTTATTAGCACACCTTAGACTTAAAAAAATATTAAATCACATTTGACAGGGCTATGAATTCTTTTTTCCACTTTATCATATATTTGCTTTAAGGAAACACTTATTCAGGTCAGTTTGTGTCTGGAGAGCTGCATGGACATGGAGTCATGCAGTACAAAGATGGTGGGAAATATGAAGGGGAGTTCTCCTGTGGAATGAGAGCAGGTAAGTTAAAGTCAGAGAGGAAACTTTGATTAAAATTCACTCTGAAGTAACTGAAGTCCTGATCATTATTATTAGTCATCAGATTTATGACAACAGTGCCTAGGAGTCAACCAAGAATGGAGCTCTGGTGTGCTAGGCATTACACAAACAGAATAATAGACAGTTCCTGATTCAGCAAGGCATCGGCCTGACTTTAAGCATATGAATGGTTCCATTAAATTCCATTATGTTCACTTAACATTAAGCACATAGTTAAGTACTGGTACCTTGCTGAAATAGGCCTTATTTACTAATTGAGGTCAAATTCCTTCACTGTCTGTCTCCCTTCCCCTACCCCAGGAGCATCAAGCATAGCAAACTTATTTAGAAAACAGATTAGCCAGGGACTTTTTCATTTTGGTAGCCAATCCAGATTAAATACAACTCCGTTGACTTAATTTGAGTTAAATTGCACCTACTTACACTACAACTGAATTTGGCACTGACTGTTTTCACACTGTCATTGGTGCTTGTTAGAGTGAAAATCTGGGATGATGAGAATCAGTATAATGCAAACTGCTGGAGATTTGAAGTAAGACCATTCTTATCTTTATTCAGCTAGAATATGATAGATTTTCCTGCAAAATTTGTGGTGTTCTTTTTGTGAGATAACTAAAGGCCTAATCATGCAGTTATTTGCACAGAGGAGTAACTGCACATGTGAGTAGTCCCATTTATACTTGCAGTTAATCCCACTGAAGTAAAGCTACCCACTAGTGTAACTGTTTGCAAGACCGAGTCAATAGAATATTCAAGTATTTGGGGCAGGACTACTTCACATTGTGAGTAGTTCTGATGATTTTAATGGGATTACTCTCAATGCATCAAGTTAAAAGTGTATTTATATCTCTCTGTAGGATTGGGACTTCAGTTGTTATGCATCTAGCACATTGCGGATGTTACTGAAATAAACAATATGCAACCTGATTTGCAGTCCACCAAAATTTGGGGAAACACTGGATAATTAAAATCTAGATAAGCTGTTTGATTTTTTTAAAAATTTTTTATGTTTGTTTTGTTTTTGCTAAACTTAAATCAATTGGCTGTGCTGTGAGCTTGACGTAGATATTTTCTGTACAGTTTGGAAGTTAATATGTGTTTTTGAATATAGTTAAGAAATTTTATTGCAGGGACATATAAAGAAATTTCCTTCCTCGAGAGATTGTTGGTGTGTTTCTGTAGATTTTCTATTTATTGTTATTTAGGATACGGGTTATTTGTCGACAAGGATGGACAAACTTATCAAGGATCCTTTCACAATAATAAGAAACATGGAGGGGGGAATATGACCTTCAAGTAAGTTTTTTAATCTTATTGTATTAATTGTTTGCTCTTGTTAGTATAAATAATATTTAGGGGCTTAAATATGCAAAAATTATGAAAAGACAGGTGTTAATAATTGGGGATTCAATCATTAGAAACATAGAAAGCTGGTTTTGTGATGACCAGGGGAACCATATGGTGACTTGCCTGCCTGGTGCAAAGGTTGCAGATCTCTTGAGAAATCTAGATGTGGAGTGCTGGGAAGGAGACAGTGGTTGTGGTACATGTAGGTCCTGGAAGGATAGCATAAAGGTCCTGGAGGGCAAATTTAGACTGCTAGGAAGGAGACTGAAATCCAGGACCTCAGTGGTAGCATTCTCTGAAATGCTTTCAGTTCCATGTGGAGGGCCAGGTAGGCAGGCAGAAATGTAGGGTCTCAATGCATGGATGAGACAACGGTGTAGGGAGGAGGAGATTAGATTTATTAGGAAATGGGGAAACTGTTGGGTTAGGGGGAGGCTATACAGAAATGATGGGCTCCACCTTATCCCAATTGGAACCAGATTGCTGTCACTTAACATTAAAAAGGTCATAGAGTAGTTTTTAAACTAAGGGCTGGGGGAAAGTTGACAGGTGTTGAGGAGCACATGGATCAGACAGAGCCATCTCTTAGGGAAGAGTCTGTTAATAGAGATTCTCTATGTTCTAATAAGGAGGAGAGGATGGAAGATGATAAAATATGGGTAATATCAGATGAGAAACAGTCAAATAAAAAAGAGTGCCATTCAAACACATCAGGACATGGCAGACAGTTAAATAATGACAAATTTTAAAAGTGCTTATACATAAATGCTAGAAGTCTAAATAATAAGATGGGTGAACTAGAGTGCCTCGTATTTAAGGAGGTTATTGATATAATAGGCATCACAGAAACTTGGTTGAATCAAAACAATCAATGGGGCACAGTCATACCGGGATACAAAATATATCAAAAGGACAGAACAGGTTGTGCTGGTGGGGGAGTGGCACTATATGAGAGAGAAAATGTAGAATCAAATGAAGTAAAAATCTTAAATAGACCAAAATGTTCCGTAGAATCTCTATGGATAGTAATTCCATGCTCTAATAATAAGAATATAGCAGTAGGGATATATTAGTGACCCCTTGACCAGGATAGTGATAGTGACTATGAAATGCTAAGGGAGATAAATAAAAACCCTCAATAATAGTGGAAAGTTTTAACTATCACCGCAGGACAGGATGGAGAGAGTAAGTTTCTTGACACCTTAAATGACTGCTTCTTGGAGCAGCTGGTTCAGGAACCTACAAGGGCAGAGGCAATTCTTAATCCTAAATGGAGCTCTGGATCTGGTCAAAGAGGTAAATATAACTGGACTGCATGGAAATAGTGACCATAATGTAATAAAATTTAACATCCCTGTGGTGAGAGAAACTCCTTAGCAGCCCAACACTTTGGCATTTAACTTCAGAAAGGGGAACTACACAAAAATGAGGAGATTAGTTAAACAAAAATTAAAAGGTACAATGACAAAAGTAAAATCCCTGCAGCTGCTTGGAGACTTTTCAAAGACACCATAATAGAGGCCCAACTTAAATTTATACCCCAAATTAAAAAAACACAGTAGGAGAACCAAGAAAGTGCCACTGTGGCTTAACAACCAAGTAAAAGAAGCAGTGAGAGATAAAAAGGCATTGTTTAAGATGTGGAAGTTACATGCTAGTGAGGAAAACAGAAAGGAGCATAAACCATCAAATTGAGTGTAAAAATATAATAAGGAAAGCCAAAAAGGAGTTTGAAGAAAAGCTAGCCAAAAACTCAGAAAGTAATAGCAAAATGTTTTCTAAGTACATCAGAAGCAGGAAGCTTGCTAAACAACCAGTGGGGCCATTGGATGATTGAGATGCTGAAGGAGCACTCAAAGATAAAGTCATTGCAGAGAAACTAAATTAATTCTTTGCTTCAGTCTTTATGGCTGAGGATGTTGGGGAGATTCCCAAACCTGAGCTGTTCTTTTTAGATGACAAATCTGAGGAATTGTCCCAGATTGAGGTGTCATTAGAGGAGGTTTTGGAACAGATTGATAAAGTTAACAGTAACAATTCACCAGGAGCAGATAGCACTCACCCAAGAGTTCTGAAAGAACTCAAAAGTGAAATTATGGAACTAACAACTGTGATTTGTTACCTATCCTTTAAATCAGCTTCTGTACCTAATGACTGGAAGATAGCTAATGTGACGCCAATATTTAAAAAGGGCTCTAGAGGTGATCATGGCAGTTACAGACTGGTAAGTCTAATATCAGTACAGGGAAAATTAGTTGAAAGTATGGGTAAAAATAAAATTGTCAGACACATAGATGAATATAATTTGTTGGGAAAAAGTCAACATGGTTTCTGTAAAGGGAAATCATGCCTTACTAATCTGCTAGAGTTCTTTGAGGGGGTCAACAAGCAGGTGGACATGGAGGATCCAGTGGATATCGTGTACTTAGATTTCCAGAAATCCTTTGACAAGATCCTTCACCAAAGGCTCATAAGTAAAGTTACTTGTCATGGGATAAGAGAGAAAGTCCTCTCATGGACTGATAACTGGTTAAAAGACAGGAAACAAAGGGTAGGAATGAATGATCAGTTTGCAGAATGGAGAGAGGTAACTAGTGGTGTCCCCCAAGGGTCCATACTGCGACCAATCCTTTTTAACCTATTTATAAATGATCTGGAGAATGGGGTAAACAGCGCGGAGGCAAAATTTGCAGATGATACTAAGCTGCTCAAGATAGTTAAGAACCATACAGACTGTGAAGTGCTTCAAAAGGATCTCACAAAACCAGGTGATTGGGCAACAAAATGGCAAATGAATTTTAACGTTGATAAATGCAAAGTAATGCACCTTGGAAAAAATAATCCCAACTATACATACAAGATGATGGGGACTAATTTAGCTATAACCACTTAAGAGATCTTGAAGTCATTTTGGATAATTCTCTAAAAATATCCACTCAAGGTGCAGCGGCAGTCAAAAAAGCAAACAATGTTAGGAATCATTTAAAAAGGGATAGTGAATAAAACAGAGAATATCTTATTGCCTCTATATAAAACCGTGGTACACCCACATCTTGAATACTGCGTACAGATGTGGTTGCCTCATGTAAAAAAAGATATATTAGAATTGGAAAAGGTTCAGAATAGGGCAACAAAAATGATTAGGGGTTTGGAACCGTTGCCATATGAAGAGAGATGAATAAGACAGGGAAAAAGGGAAACTAAGAGGGGGATATGATAGAGTTCTTTAAAATCATGACAGGTATGGAGAAAGTGAATAAGGAAAAGTTATTTACTTGTTCTCATAACATAAGAACTAGGGGGTCACTAAATGAAATTAACAGATAGCAGGTTTAAAACAAACGAAGGGTTTTTTTTATGCAGAACACAGTCAACCTGTGGAACTCCTTGCCAGAGTATGTTGTGAAGACCAGGACTTTAACAGGGTTCAAAAAAGAACTAGATAAATTCATGGAGGTTAGGTCAATCAATATTTATTAGCCAGAATAGGTAGGAATGGTGTCCCTAGCCTCTGTCAGGGGCTGGAAATGTATGATAGGAGAGGGATCACTTGATTATTACTTGTTCTGTTCACTCCCTCTGGCACATCTGGCATTGTGCACTGTCGAAAGACAGGATACTGGGCTAGGGACCTTTGTGTCCGTTCTTATGTTCTTATGTAAAAATTGAGAAAGTGAGTTGAGGTGAAACTCACCCCGGTATGCCTATATCCAGGGCTCGCCAAACTGCGGCGAGCCCCACTCGCCAGCTGCGCTGTCCGGCGATCTGTGCATGCGCAGATCACCCGAACCCGGCTCTTCCGGGTTGTAATCTACTCGCCACGGGCGAGTAGATTGCATTATTTGTCGAGCCCTGCCTATATCTATCTGTTCACATTTTGCATATATAAAAGATTATTCTTTGGTTTGGATCTGATAACAAGTAACTACATCTTCTCCAATATTTTAAGTGTCCTGCTAATTCTAAATTTTATTACATTTTTGTTAAACCACAAATTCTTAATGTCATTTTATTGTTGTTTTATTAAATCAAAGCAAGAAAAACATCTGTGGAAATGCGAAGGTTTAAAAATTGTCTCAAGCACACTGTCATTTGTCTGATCCCTTTGGAGCCATTGCCTTCAGTCCTAATGAATATTGTACATAAAAAGTCTTTGGATCCAAAGAAGAAAAAAAAATCATGCAGGTTCCACACCATGAAAATCTATGCAAGGTTTGGAAGTTGATTTTTCATTTCTTGCGAGGCATTGCACAGACTTCCTCAGCATGAGGTCTATAGTTTGTCCATTGTTTGTGTTGTTCAGCTTTTGGACATGTTTACCAAGTCTACATGCACTACTGATGGATTTTTTTAACAGGATTCTTTAAAAAAGACATAATCTGCCATAAGTAAAATGAATATGAATTTTCTGTGCAGTGTTTCACTCTGTAGAGCCTAAGCTTGAGATACAATGAACTCCTAAAAAGATGAAGCACCATCTAGGTCATCCTTGACAGGTGTCTATCCAACCTGTTCTTAAATATCTCCAGTGATGGAGATTCCACAACCTCTCTAGGCAATTTATTCCAGTGTTTAACCACCCTGACAGGAATTTAAGACCATTGCTTCTTGTCCTATCCTCAGAGGTTAAGAATAATTTTTCTTCTTCTTCCTTTTAACACTCTTTTAGATACTTGAAAACTCCTATCATGTTCCCCCTTAGTCTTCTCTTTTTGAAACTAAACAAGCCCAGTTCTTTCAGTCTTCCCTCAGAAGTCATGTTTTCTGTCTCTTTAATCATTTTTGTTGCTCTTCTCTGGACCTTCTCCAATTTCTCCACATCTTTCTTGAAATGTGGTGCCCAGAACAGGACACAATACTTCAACTGATGCCTAATCAGTACAGAGTAGAGCAAAAGAATTGTTCACAGCACTCCTATTAATGCATCCCAGAATTAATTTGATTAGCTCTGGATCTGCCATTAATTAACATCTTTTTGGTTTTCAGATTAAAACATCTTTCAAATGTAATGAAAGAGTCTACATACAGTATATTTACAAAGAAGGTCAGCCTTGTAAAAAATTGTGCTTGAGCATAACTATCAGTGGCTTTCTGGATGGATAGGAATTACTGGGTTAAGGTTTTATATGTCTGGAATTCTGAGCCCTGAAGTTTTAGTTGCAGAGACTCCATGTACCATTGACTGCAGAGTCAAAAGATAGTTCAGCAAAACAAATTTATACTTTAATTTATGTCCAGAGCCTCAGAGGTCAATGTGGAAATCTTATCATGGACTTCAGTGGATTTTGAATCAGGCCCTGTGCTTATGCTTTGCACTTTGTTTTCTATTTCTGAGTGCAACTCCTAATTTAACATGGAACATAGCACGCCTCCCTATATTGTCTATACATGGATACGAGCCCCCACTAATCACTTAACATATAAGTAAGCATACCATGAAAGAAGAATTACAATACTAGAAAGGGCTTGACAGCATGGTAGAAGCTGATCAATCATTCTTATCCAATAGGGAACTAGAGGGGACTTTTGTTAATAGAGATTTGTAAAGAACAAATCATATAAAACCAGTCTGATAATTTCTTTGACAGGATAACAAGTCTTGTGGATAAGGGGGAAGCATAGACGTGATATACCTAGACTTTAGTAAAACATTTGATACAGTCTCATATGAGCTTCTTATCAATAAACTAGAGAAATACAACCTAGATGGGGCTACTATAAGGTGGGTGCATAACTGGCTGGATAACTGTTCTCAAGGAGTAGTATCAAATGGTTCACAGTCATGCTGGAAGGGCATAACAAGTGGGGTCCCACAGGGGTCAGCTTTGGGACCAGTTCTGTTTAATATCTTTATCAGTGATTTAGATGATAGCGTAGAGAGTATTCTTATAAAGTTTGCAGATGGTACCAAGCTGGGAGGGGTTGCAAGTGCTTTGGAGGTTAGGGTCATAATTCAAAATGATCTGGACAAACAGCTTTCAAGTACCAAAAAAGGTGTTACAAGGAGGCGGGAAAAAATTGTTCTCCTCGGCCTCTGATGATAGGACAAGAAGCAATGGGCTTAAATTTCAGCAAGGGAAATTTAGGTTGGACATAGGAAAAACTTCCTAACTGTCAAGGTGGTTAAACACAGGAACAAATTGCCTAGGGAAGTTGTGGAATCTTCATCATTGGAGATATTTAAGAGCTGGTTAGATAAACATCTATTAGGGATGAACTAGATGATGCTTGGTCCTGCTATGAGGGCAGGGAACTGGACTTGATGACCTCTCGAGGTCCCTTCCAGTTCTTGTATTCTATGATCATTAGAGTCTGCTAACAGGCCATTTCCACAGGCTGCCATACTGATCTACTCTGTCTGTTGACTTACCTTGGTTGCCAAGTGAGCTGTGCCTTACCTGTGCCTCTGACTCACAAATGGCTCCATGTTTTTGAGCACTTCTCAGAAGGTATCGTGCATGATCAGACTTAAACAGGGAATGAAGAGAAGGGTCTCATTTAGAACTATCTCATGCAATGTATTATCCATTGGGGGTATGTCTACACTACAGAGTTTTTTCCGAATAACAGCCATTTTTCCGAAAAAGCTTCACTTATGTCTACACTGCAATCACGTTCTTTCGAAAAAAAAATCAAAAGAACGGGGGGGGGGGGTTTCCAACATTGGTAAACCTCTTTCTACGTGGAAGCCTTTTTCCGAAAGAGCTCTTTTGGAAAAAGGCATGTGTGTACGGGGAAGAGGGAGTTCTTTTGAAAGAAGAGGAAAGAGCACAGGTGCCCTGGGTGGCCACTCTGTCCATAGTAATCACAGCTTAAATGCGAGATAGCGTCCACACTGAATGGACGCTATCTTTCGAAAAAGCAGATCGCTTTTTCGATGAACTTTGGCAGTGTAGACTGTCTCTTTCGGAAGAAGTTTTTTTGGAAGATCTCTTCCGGAAAAGCTTCTTCTGAAAGAAGCCTGCAGTCTAGATATAGCCACTGTGACTCTCAGGTGAAAAAGTTTCAAGGACAGTGTAGGGAGCTGGCTGAATTAAGCACTTCCAGATGGTTGCCTGCTTCCCAGAAGTGAAGGTTATGGGCATTATCGTGCTGACTTCTCTGTGACCATTCTTATCATTTGCAATTGTTTACTTTTAGTGGCTTATCCTGCAGGTTTGCAGGCCCTGATTTTACAGGATAGTACATTAAGTTATCTACCAAGTCACAAAAAGCATGTAGACATTAACAATTTTTTTCATGGTTTTTTGTTTCAGGAATGGTGATAAGTATGAAGGAGACTGGATCCTGGACCAGCGACAAGGTCATGGTGTACTACACTGTGCCGATGGAACTGTATATGAGGTATATAATGAGGACATATGAGAAGTAGTAATGCTATAACTAGGAAAGTACAAAGGAGAATTTTACATTGTGCTTCAAGCGAATAGTCCAGAAACTACATGACTAGAGCTAGGCATACTGTTCATAGCAATCCGTTCATGTGACAAATTTAGCTCCTATTTCTGATCGTGAATTTTCTAATAGTGAGAATATCATTTTCAAGTTGTTTGATATTGTTCTACTATTTTTATTTAACTACACTTCAGCCATATTTTATTTGGGAATTATTCCTTATGACTATTGCAATGTTTGCTATTTGTAAATCATTGTTTGTTCTGTATGGCTGGCCCTTTAAGACAGTATTACTTCTGCTGCCTGGTTGCACACCTGAAAATTTTATAAACAGGATGAGTAACTGAATAATTCTCTTTTGTTGTGAAAATTCATGTAAACATATCATGGCATTTTGTCTTCACAGCCATTGAGCATATGAATATTCACAGAAAACAGATAAAGTCATAGTTAACATAGTGACACATAAGGAATTATAAGATGCCACCCATGAACAGTGTTAATACAGTGTTGTTTTAGAATGGGCCTGATTCTCCATTGCTAGCACTCAAAGTGTGTGTTGAATGCTTACCACCTGATACTTCTTTGCTCAGATATGCCCGGTAATATTTTCCCTGACTTTACAGAAGTGCAAATGGTTATACACAATTCAAGACAGTGGAGAATCAGGTTCTCTATATTTATACGCCAATCATTTGTATGTATATTGCAGGAATTAAAAAAGCAAAGGAACCGAGTCACTTCTTTGATTCATTTCAAATATGATATTGGTAAGGTCAAGTGGTTGCAATGCTGTGGAATTCTATCCTTATGGAGTGTAGCATGAATTGCAAAGGCCCGACAGATTGCATGCCAAATGTTTCACTGTCTGCTAAACCAAAGAAGGAGAAGATGGAAGAAGAATCAAATCTGGCACCAAATTCAGCTATGGGGTCCATTTGTTTCTCTTACTTGTATGACACTACTGATTTTAGTGGAATTACTCCTTTTTTAACCAGTGTAGGTGAGAACAGAATCAGGCCCCAGGGTAAACAAATGCAGTTTATACCAAGTTTACAGCAGGGCAGAATTAAGTCTTGTCTCGTCTGACTCTGTCCCCAGTATATACATGACTTTCCATTAGAATCTGATGGATTTGTTTATCATATAAATGACAACCTGGTAACAAATGCTGATTAAAAGAAATTAAAAGATGCCCAGGTCATCTCTTTTTATAATAACAGATATTCAGTTGCTTATGAAGTCAATATTCCAACATAGAAAGGTGAGTATTTTTCCAGTGTAAATGAAGCAATAAGATATGGCAGGTTGTGAATTATTTTGTAATAACTCACAAATAGGTGCATTGTCAGGCAGGAAGCTGAAGACCAAGTGCTATCATATCATGTATAGATGTGTATTATTATACAATAAATCAGGGATAGAGTTTTGTTATTGCAATTATAGAATGTCTGGAGGCTAAAAAAAGTCTCCAATTTTAATTTTGAGCTTTTGAGAATCTGAACCAGGGCCATTTTATGTGTATATGTGATTTAGAACCTTTATTTGTTTAAAAAAAATCACTTTCCTGAAACTGGGTTTACATGGCCAGTGTCTGGAGAGACAGGGCTGTACTCTAGCATTGTCTTAGACTTCAAAGTGTTTTCATTAATCTCTCTCTATATATGTATATATTTCAGAGTATGTCGGTCTGTGAGTCTGTCTGTCTGTCTGTGCATCTGTGAGTCCGTTTGTACAAGAACTCCTCCTGAACCAGGGGTTGGCAAGAGGCATCTAGTGGGACGGATCCGGCCCGCCAAGCCGCTGGATACAGCCTGTGTCCACCTTGCCAGCACCCTTACTACATAGCACCTCACAATGCTGGCTGCTAATTACTCTGGGTGATGGGGAGGGACAGGGAGGCTTTCCATGCTGTTCCTGCCCCCTAGCAAAATTCCTCAGCTCCCATTGGCCAGTTTCTGGCCAATAGGAGCTGAGAATTTTTGCTGGGGCTGGGGAAGCCGAAGCCTCCTCTTTGCCTCACTCCCTCCTCCCTGTGCTGGAGCAGAGACATGTGGAGCAGCCCCTCCCAGCAGATAGGCATGGAGCCTGTCTTAGGTTCCTTGCAGGGCTGCTGGCTGGGAGCTGCCTAAGGGTATGTCTATATTGCATTCCTCTTTCGAGAGAGAAATGCAAATGCAGCCGGGCGAAATTGCAAATGAAGCACGGATTTGAATTTCCCACTCTTCATTTGCATAATCTCATCCGGGCACTATTTCAAAAAAAGAAACGCAGTCTAGATGCAGTTATTTCAAAAGAAAACCCTTCTTTCAAAATTACCCTTAACCCTCATTTTATAAGGAGTAAGGGTAATTTCGAAAGAAGGGTTTTCTTTCAAAATACTGCGTGTAGACTGCTTTTCTTTTTTCGAAATAGGGTATTTTGAAATAGTGCTCGGTCAAGATTATGCAAATGAAGCATGGGAAATTCAAATCCGAGCTTCATTTGCAATTTCGCTCAGCTGCATTTGCATTCATCTCTCGAAAGAGGAATGCAGTGTAGACATACCCTAAGTGAGTGCCTCACAGCCAGAGCCTACCTCTGGCACCCCACCTCCTACCCCCCAACTATATGCTCCCAGCTCACCACCCAAACCCTTTGTATCTCCTCTTCCCAACTCCTCTGGGTCACAACTCATAAGAACATAAGAACAGCCATACTGGGTCAGACCAAAGATCCATCTAGCCCAGTATTCTGTCTGCCGACAGTGGCCAATATCAGGTGCACCAGAGGGAGGGATCACAACAGGTAATCCTCACGTGATCCTTCCCCTGTCTCCCACTTCCAGAGACACTCCCTCCCAGATGCTGTACTCTCTCCTACACCCCTCCCTCAGGCCAGAATCCTCTCCTGTACCCGTATCACCTCTTGGACCCTGCCCCCCCCATTCCCCTGCCCCAGATCATAACCCCCGCTTTCACCCAAACATCCTCTTAGATCCCACACCCCTCCTGCTCCTCTGTCCGAAGCTCCCTTCTACACCCACACAGTCCCAGACCCAGCACACCCTCCACAGATGTGTGGCCCTTGAGCACTTACCAAAATCTTGGAGTGGACCCCATTACAAATTATTGTCCACCCCTGTCCTAAACCGTAAGACCTAGGACCACCAAATTTGGTAGGCAGCTTCCTCTTATCCTAACTTAAACCAAGGTCAGGGTTTGGTTGTGCCTGGAAAATCAGAAGTGCCAAGAATGGGGCGGTTTTTGATAACATGGAAAGGGAGAGGGCAGAGAGTTGGGGGGGATGCGAAAGGGAGGAGCACAGATAGAAGGGACATATTACTGAGAGTGGCCAGTGGGGGCAGCTGCAGCACAAAGAGAGTGGCCAGCAGGCCTGGGGTTCCGCCATCTTGCCTGCCAGCACACAGATAAATAGCCCTTCTGCCCCAAACCTAGAGCCTTGTACCTCCCCACCCACCCATAGCCTGCAGGCCGCGGGGCAGGGTGGGGGAGCTGGAGAGGGGAGCAGTCCCCACAACCTGGCCCCTCCCCAGACAGCTTGCAGGACATGGAGAGGGGTCCACTGAAGGGGTGGCCCTGGAGCCTCGCCCTCGAAAGCCTGCAGCCTGTAGGAGAGCTGCTGGAGGCCAGGGGCAGCCCCTGGAGCCTGACTCCCCGAACAGCTGCAGGCTCAGGGGGGCAGCCGGAGGGCAGGACTGGCCTGCAGAGCCCCAACCCCCACCCGAGAAGCATGCAGAAGCAGATTCCCCTCACCTCCCAGGAGGAACTGCTGGCCTCTCTGGAGGAGCTGCTGGCTGGGGAGCACTGCCATAGCCCCCTGGGAGAAGCTGCCCTGGTAAGCCCACCCCAACCCCCAACCTGAGCCCCCTGCCCTGAGTCCTGCTCTGAGGCTACCACCACCTGCCTGGAGCCCTGCCATTTCCCAACCCTCTGCCCTAAGCCTCCCACCCCCTGCTTCTCCTTACCCCCGAACCCTCACTCCAGCCTTCATTTTCAAAAATTGCAATCATTGAAATAAAGCATGTACATTTTTCATTTATTTTTCAAAAAACAAAAAATTATTTCAGTTAAAGACCCGAGCAATCCCGGCTATATATGCTAGTTTAAAATAAAAGCGGTATTTTTTTCTTTGCTACTGTATCATTTCCTAGGGAATAATTGAGATATAGTATTGTTCAGCTAATTTTCCTACTTGGGGTGATCTGTGGACATTTCTATCACTCTGTTTTACAGCTCAGTTATGTAATGTTTCGTGTCTAAACACAATTCCAAAGCAAATGTCCAAAAGCAAGCTCTGTTTTCATTTTCTGAATCTCTCTCTCTCTCTCTCTAATTGACTTTGGGCCTGATACAAATCCCATTGCAGTCATTAGGAAGATTCCCATTGAATAGAGCCTTTTCTAAAGAAATTTGACAAAAACGAACATGCAGCACAACGTGACCACAACAGCATTAAGCAATCTGGCTATCCATCACAATGCATAGTCTGTGGTGTCTTGTTGCTCAGGAAGTACAGGAATGCCATTAATGTAGGAAATTAGATAATGAGCAGGAGCAATTTCTGCCTGTCTGTAAACATGTCTGCTACATTCATATTTTCCAAAGTACTAGTGGGGTTAATTTTAGGAGATATGACAAAATTTTCTTCTTTCCCTCCTAGAAGAAGGGCTTTTTTAAATTTTTGGCAAAGATCTCTGTTTTTTTTTTAAACTTCAAATAACTCTACTGATACCCTTACACTAATGATACCTGTAGAAGTTAACTTTTTTTGGGGGGAGGGAGGGGAATCCAGACTAGCACATGGGAAGAATACTTATACTATACTATACTAGGGATGTTACATGTCAAGTAACCTCATGAAATTTTATCAATTAGTCGACTATTCTATAGTTCCCTGGGGGCGGAGCTGGCAGCCACAGTACCAGAGGCAGCAGCGTGGGGTGCCAAGTGGGAGCTGGTCTGCAAGGGGAGCCAGTTTACAAACCAGCTCCCCTTGAAGACCAGCTTCCTGTCACCCTGTGCTGCTGCTTCTGAGAAAGAGGCAGCAGTGTGGGGTGGCAGTAGTCCCTGTCTAGCTGGGGGGGGGGCGGTCTGAGCTCCTGAACCTGGCGCAAGCCAGAACTGATCCGGGCTGCTGGCCAGCCTGCTAAAAAATTTACTGGCAGGGAGAGAGAGAGAGGGAAATGTGTGTAGTCTATAGCATTAACCTATAAGCTTTTGCTTATTGGTTAATTGACTATGCTATACTATACTATACTATATACTATATTTTTAATATGGTGGCATATTAGGACCTATTCACTGTCTCATCTGTGTGCATGACATTTTTGATAAATTGAGTTGGATCATGTATTATTTTGCACCACTAGGTGGCTCTCTAACATTTGTATACAGATTTATTTATTAAACTCCCCAAATTTTGATTAGGTTACATTAGTTGCTGGACTGCTCTGCATGGTTGTAAATGCTTAGTATTGTACTTAAATGTACAATGGATATGTACTTTAAGCCAGAAAAATTGATAGGAAAAATATCTTACAGTTCTATCAACAATACTTTGCTGATTAATTCAGCATTTTAGTTGATTCTAGCAAGTTTATGAAATGAGTAGAAATCAAAACAAACATCCCAATATTGCTATTAGTATCCATCCAACACATACTACTTTAAAGAGTTTATAAATATTCTGGTATAAAATAATAAAAGCTAAGGAACTTAATTTTACTATCAGGCTACGTCTACACTGCAGGCTTTTTGCGCAAGAACTGTTTTGCGCAAGAGTTCTTGTGCAAAAGGTCTTGTGCAAGAGCGTGTCCACACTGCCATGTGCTTTTGCGCAGGAGCGTCCATGGCAGTGCGGACGCTTTCTTGGCAAGAAAGCTCTGAAGGCCATTTTAGCCACAGGGGTTTCTTGCACAAGAAACCCCTGTTGCCCATCCGCACTGCCTTCTTGTGCAAGAGGGCTTATTCCTTGTGGGGGAGAGGAATAACTCTTGCGCAAGAAGCCTTCTGTTCCGACACTTTACTGTAAACTTACTTGCACAAGAACGCGTGTGCAGTGTAGACACTCCGCCAAGTTTTTGCGCATGAACAGCTGTTCTTGCGCAAAAAGTCTGCAGTGTAGACATAGCCTCAGAGTTTAACTTCTACTGTTAATCTATAACATATTGTCTTATCATTTGGAATGAGCTGATCAGTCTTCTAGAATCTTTGTCCAAGTCATCCTTGTGATCTAGACGTGACAGCTCAATCAGATGGTCAAATCTTTCCACACTCGCAAGTTGAATTTCTTTCCACATGCTGCACCTAAAGCTTCATTCGTATACAGGATAGCAAAATAAATGTGTCCCTGTTTGCCTGTCTGCTCCTGGCATTTAGTGTGAGATCCATGACAGATTTAAGCATTGCAATACTGTTGCTTAACTTTTAGGTGCCTAGCAAAATCACAGGAACAACACTGCAATCCACAAAGACTAAATTAGGGACCTATACTCCCTATATAATGAATGGAGAGAGAGCTACCAGAGCCCTGGTCTACACTAGGGTGTTATTTCAAAATAACTCTCCTTATTTCAAAATAACATGTGGAGCATCCACACTACCAAGCTCATTGTTTCAAAATAAGGGGCTGGTTATTTCAAAATAATAACATCTGCTTTCCACAAGAAATAATGCTTATTTTGAAATAGCTAATTACTCCCCAGTGCTTCCTGGGGCTCTAAGTCAGGGTAGCGCATCCACATTAAGGAGCCTGCCTTGGACTAATTTTGAGGCTTCCCTGTAGTGTGGACACGCTATTTCACAATAGTTATTTTTAGAGTTATTATTTCAAAATAAGCTATTTTAAAATAATTTCCCAGTGTAGATGTGCCCTTAGACTGCAGTGATCAAAATCAGCATACTAAGTAGGAAGCCACCTAGTAGGAGATACTGATCAGAGTGGTGGGTGATATTTATGAAGATAAATATCAAATCCAAATGGAATGAAGGCCCTTAGTTGTGCTAAGGATCCAGAAACTGGGAGGAGATAGGCACTCAGCCACCTAAGTCATGTACTGGAATTGACAATTATAGAGGAAGAGGGTGAGCAGCTCCCTTATAACATTTGATCTAGTGGATAGAATACTTCTCCAGGATATGAGACCCCCTAGTTCATTCCCCTCCCTTCTGAGGGGGAGAAGGGATCTGAACAGGGCTTTCTTGCCTCTCATGCAAGTGTCTTACCTACAAGGTTATAGTGTCATTAGAACACTATCGCTGCCCCCAAGTAACTGAGTATACCATTGTTTGATTAAAGTGGAATAACTTCAGTAGGAGAAACAGAGCCCCACACCATAGCTCACTGATTGGAGCACACACAGCTGAAAAGTGACAGCTGTTCAAAGCCCTTCTCCCGTTCAAGCATGGGAAGGTTGGGATAAAAACCAGGGGTCTCCCACATCCTGGGTGAGTATCCTATTTCTAGGCCCAAACATTTTAAGGGAGCTGCTCTCTTCCTACCCTGCTCCCTGGGCAGTTTTGTTTAAATGTGCCTTAGGGGCCTGGTCCAGTAGGAGTGTTCAGAGACTACCTCCCAGATAAGGTGCCCACATGTGACTTGGGCAGCCGAACTCATTTCTCTCTTTGTGAATCACTCTGGAGTTTAGGCAGGAGCTAGACAACCAGATGTCTATCATGGGGCTATATCACACATGATCAGGCAGGAGACAGGTGTCCAGCTACCAAAAGTGAGGCTGCAGTACTCATGCCCAGAGGAATAAAACCTAGGCACCAAGTGAATTTAAGCACTTGCAGCACCAGGTGAGTTTTGTGGATTGCAGCAGTGCCTAACAATGGTACTTAGGCCTATGTTTTTTTAGTAGACCCTACCCTTAGCCATATTTCATTGAACATCCAGGTTGTCTGTGGGCATTGTCTCTTCCATTCTAACTTGGAAAAAATAAATAGACCTTAGAGAGGTGAAAGGATCCTTTCTACCTCATGCATCTGTTACCTGATGTAAACAACTAGCAGAATACACCACCCGCTTTGTAGATCTTATATGAGTACATCTTAATGTAACCAAGTCGCATTTCAACTCAATGACCCTTATGATTTATATTAAGTGGCACTTCCAGGCAAGCTGAAAAGATTTTCCCTACTGGCCAAATCAATAGGAACTGTCCCAGCTAGAAGCCTCTCTGCACATCTTACAGTGCTGTATGTTAAACCGTGAGGTTTCTCTCATTTTTCCCCTTCTGCTCTAACCCCTCTATCCCATTCATTCTACATTACAATTAACTTTTCAGGGGCTAGGCAAACTAGAGATGAACATTCAAATTAATCATGCAAAGAAAATCTCTTCTCTAAATTGATTTTAAAAAAATCCTCTAACAGACTCTGTTGGAGGTGTATAGAAAATCTGTAGCAAATATTTTTCCACTGTTTAATATTTTAAGCAGTTATTAATGCAAAATTAGTTTGTAGTTATTTACATTAAAATTATGGGGGTTGAATATTCTTAGATGAGTTAGTCATCATGTTTATGTATGTAGCATCTCTTACACAATGTATTTCAATGCTTTGGCAGGAAGAAAACTTCCAACAATATGGTTAAGATAATTTAGAAAGACAGATACAAAAATATCTGAAGACTAGGTTTTTCAGTTGCTGCTGGAAGTAAGGAATGAAGAACTTAAGGTCAAATTTATTCTCACACCATTGAAATATCTAAGGCAGGTTGTGCTCTAACAGTTTGAAGATAGTATTGTGATACTGTAGATTAAGATCAACAAGACGTGAATTTGTAAAAATGAGCAATACAATTTGAAAACCTAATTTGAAACCTAATCAGAGATTGTGTATAGGCAATGAATAGATTCATAACCAGTCATGGTGCTAGAACAAATCTTGTTATCTGTATCAAGCACAGAGATCCTCAACTCTCTGTTTTGCCCCTGAAAACTTTTACATGTATATTTTCCTGGCTTAGTGTATGTGCATTCAAAATACTTACGAACACAAACTTTTTTGTTTCAAGTTAGCTAGGGCTTTGCCTAATTTGCACACAACAGCATTATTCATGAAAAAAGCATGTGAAAGATGCTGGGTGCATCTTTGTAGGTTGCTTTTGAAAGGTTATGGTCCTTATTGAGACAGTACTTTGAAGAAGCTGAGTGGTGAGTGGACCTAAGAAGCCAAATCAGCAAAGGCATAAAATAACCAATTCAGAGAAATAAGGGCATGGACAAATATTTCAACTTTTTGTTTGCAAAAGGAGGCACTTCTACATAGCAGTATTTCTGAGGTGTCAAAGAACTGATCGAATAATAATAGAGATGTAGCCGTGTTAGTCTGGTCTTGCTGAAACAAAAGACAGGACTATGCAGCACTTTAAAGACTAACAAGATGGTTTATTAGGTGATGAGCTTTCGTGGGCCAGACCCACTTCCTCAGATCAAATTGTGGAAAAAAATTGGCATGACCATATATACCACAGGGATACAATCAAAAAGAGTGAACACATCTAAAATCTGATTTGTCAATTTTATAACAGGGGTTCTAAAATCTGTTCTAAAATTTGATTTGTCAATTTTATATGTGTTCACTCTTTTTGATTGTATCCCTTTGGTATATATAGTCATGCCAATTTTATTCCACAATTTGATCTGAGGAAGGGGTTCTGGCCCACGAAAGCTCATCACCTAATAAACCATCTTGTTAGTCTTTAAAGTGCTACATAGTCCTGTCTTTTGTTTCTGATTGAATAATGGCACTGATGTTACATTTGATGTGGCTGCTCTACATTTCTGAGCTGCGATAATATTACAGCTGGATTTCCTTTTAGGACAACTTTTAGAAAGAGCGAAATTAGTAAGTAGATTGGGTCAACCTATTGAAAGCATGTTTAGATTTTTCAAAAATGTTTATCTCAGCTAACAGTTTGATTAAATGTCAGGTCAACAAGCAATAGTCAAAACTACAATAACAGAGGATGCTGTTAATGGCAAAATAACTCAGGTTATCATCCACTTAACCATAAAAACTAATTTCACACTGATGGGAGGAATGTTGCCAAGAGGTAAGAGCATGGAAACTAAACTGAAGTGCTGAGGAATCTATAATGAGACTAGAGCATTGAAAGCTTCAAATCATAAAAACTCCCATAATTGACCTATATTGTTACAACAATATCCATGTGAATGTGTAGACACAGTTGATATTGGGAGACAATATAATGAAATACATATGAAGCTTACATAGATTAATAAAATAAAGCATTTATTTTTCCACTTGAAAATTGTTTCCTACCTATGATTACTCTTCTTTGGTAGCTGCATAGATCCCAGTAAGCAGATGCTGTGTTCCATTCTGTCCCTGTTGCTGCTGCTTTGTGTGTTTTGGCTGAGTTCAGTTTGTCTTCTTTCCCAGAGGAAGGCCTGCTGTTTGATACACCTGTTAACTGCACTAAACAGGTGGCTAGCCTTATGGGCTTTTTCACCTGCAATGTTTTTTCTAATATCCATTTGAGTTTCGTTATCTGTTTTGAAGAGTAATAGCCTCAGTAATTATACAGATTCTTTAAGTTTAATTGGTTGATATTTAAGTTACCAGATTTCAGTAGTTCTGATTTGTACCACATACCACTGGAAAACTGAAAATGTATAGATACAGTAAAACTCACCCCCAGTTTGACACTAAGTTAACATGATGATGAGTGCAGTTAGAACAACCTAGATCCATTTTGAAGCTCTTGGAAGAGAGGAAAGTGGTCAGGAATAGTCAACATGGATTCACGAAGGGCAAGTCATGCCTCACCAACCTGATTGCCTTCTATGACGAGGTAACTGGCTCTGTGGACATGGGGAAGTTGGTGGGTGTGATATACCTTGACTTTAGCAAAGCTTTTGATACTGTCTCCCACAATATTCTTGCCAGCAAGTTCGGAAGTATGGATTGATTAAATGGACTCTAAGGCAGATAGAAAGATGACTAGATTGTCCGTCTCAACGGGTAGTGATCAACGGCTCGTTGTCTGGTTGGTGGTCGGTTTTAAGCGGAGTGCCCCAAGGATTGGTTCTAGGGCTGGTTTTGTTCCACATCTTTATTAATGACCTAGATGGGGGAATGGATTGCACCCTCAGCAAGTTTATGGATGACACTAAGTTACAGAGAGAGAAAGATATGTTGGAAGGTAGGGATAGGGTCCAGAGTGACCTAGACAAATTGGAGGATTGGGCCAAAAGAAATCTGATGAGGTTCAACAAGGCCAAGTGCAAAGTCCTGCACTTGGGACAAAAGAATCCCAAGCACTGTTACAGGCTGGGGACTGACTGCTAAGGAGCAGTTCAGCAGAAAAGGACGTGGGGATTACAGTGGATAAGAAGTTGAATATGAGTCAACAGTGTGCCCTTGTAGCCAAGAAGGCTAATGGCATATTAGGTTGCATTAGGAGGAGCATTTCCAGCAGATCTAGAGAAATGATTCCCCTTTATTTGGCACTGGGAGAGGCCACATCTGGAGTATTGTGTCCAATTCTAGCCCCCCCCCCCCCATTACAGCAAGGATGTGGTTGCATTGGAGAGGGTCCAGTGGAGGGCAATGAAAATGATTAGGGGGCTGGAGCACATGACCTACGAGGAGAGGCTGAGGTATTTTGTCTTATTTAGTCTGCAGAAGAAGAGAGTGAGTGAGGGGGGATTTGGTAGCAGCCTTCATCTACCTGAAGGGAGGTTCCAAAGAGGTTGGAGAGAGAGGCTGTTCACAGTAGTGACAGATGGCAGAATGAGGAACAATGGTCTCAAGTTGCAGTGGGAGAGATCTAGGTTGGATATTAGGAAAAACTATTTCCTTAGGAGGGTGGTGAAGTACTGGAATGGGTTACCTAGGGAGTGATAGAATTTCCATCCCTAGAAGTTTTCAAGTCCTGGCTTGACAAAGCCCTGGCTGGCATGATTTAGTTGGAATTGGTCCTGCTTTGGGCAGGGGGCTGGACTCAATGACCTCCTAAGCTCTCTTCCAGCCCTAGGACTCTGTGATTCTATGATCAGTAATGTCAGCAGTAGTAAAGTGGCAATGCATTTTTCAAGAAAATAAAAAAGATTTTAAATTGATTTTGGCATCTGTCAAGGCTGATTCCCCACTCTGGCACAATTAATGCAGAAGTGGGGGCCCGCAAAAGTATTCCAAAACATTATTTTTCCAGGCTTTGGTATAAAGCTTCCCCCAAAAATCTTAAAAACCTAGATTTTGGGGATAAAAATCTGCTGCCACCATCAAGTGCTTTTGAACCCACAAACAGGGGTGGACACTGGAAACCAACCCCAGAGCACCCCAAGCTCTTTTCTCCAAAGAGCTTGAAAAAGAAAAGCGAAAATACAGATTGCAATCTGTGGCTGCTGTCCCCTAGTCAGAGGCATGCAGATCCCACAGACAGATTTTTCAGGACACAGAACTGAACCAATACCAGCTTAATAAAAAAAAGAAAAAACTTTTATTATCACAACAATACTCCTTTTACAAGCATAGTTGGATTGGCTAGATGGTAAGAGCCACCAATTAATAAATGCATGGGGAATTTTCCCATGGGAACAGAACTTAGTTATCAAAGAGAGGAAAACCCATTTCTAAATGCACAGACATCAGATTCCCATTCCCAAACCATAGAACAATAAAACCTAATGGATTTATCTAGACTTTGCCCTACTTACAGATCGTGAAGAGTCTTTTCTTGGAGATGGACATGTTGTCTGTCCCCCTCAGTATCTGGAGAGTCAACTGCTCAGAGACAAAAGGAGGGAAAACCCCAAAATTCCTTTGTCTCAGTTTGAAATCCCTATCTGCATTTCTATTGGCTGACTGCTACCTGGCTAGGTACAGTTAACTCCTTAGTCCCTAGGCTGCTGGCCATCCCTCATGGCCATGACAGCATCACTGGCTGTTGCTTCACTCATGAATATAATGTTTATATTATTTGTATTCCAGTACAGCTTGAACCTCCCAGCAACATCTGTGGGCCAATGGGATCACAAATATTGCTGGAGAAGAGAGCACCTGGCCCAGAGTGCCCCAGGAGGCTGGCAGCAGGGAGTGGACCTGGTAGTCCAGCAGCTGGGGCTAGCCAGGGAGCTGGGGTGCCTGGAGGTGGAGGAGCCCTGTGGAACCTGGAGGCAGCAGAGCCCCGGAGCTGTCTGCGAAGCCCCGGCTGCTCTGGGGCAGTGGAATCTGGAGGCCAGGAGGGGAGCCCAGCCAGGTCTGCTAATGGATCCCAGGAGAGCCTGGAGTCCATCAGCAGAAGGGTCGGAATTGACCTCCCCTGATCTGGCAAACTCCCTCTTTTGGGACTGGTCAGATCCTGAGGGTTCTGAACCAGGGAGGTCCAACCTGTAGTGCTGACAATGTACTAGGCACTTTCCAAACATATGAATATGTGGTCTTTCTAATACTTCTCTCTTGTGCTCAGTGACCTTATGTTACAATCAAAGGCATGTGCATAATACAATATTTGCAAGAAGACGACTGTAGGAGAGTGTAACCAGTAATAATTGTGTCAAAACACAGACCAATGATGCATGCAAAGTTCTTTCTTCACCCTTTTCATTCAGTTCAAATTTGTGTATAACATACAGTAGGTTAGGATAAGGCATTATGGTACTATTTTGTACTGTGACAGGATATTTTACCTGTTTTGCTTACTCAACTTATCAACCAGGCTAGGCACATCTCATTAATTCCAATTCAGGAAGATAAACAGTGGAGAGTCTTTGAAGTCAAATAGAAGCCAGGGTGTGAGACAGGTGCTCCGGCAGGGAAAAACCTCTAGAACAGTCAACTGAGGAGGATATTCAAGATATGGCAGATGTTTTTAAGTTAAAACTCCAGGAAAGGGAATTGAGTTTTGGACACTAAGATATTTTCTATTTTGAGAGCTAGCTAGGGAGTCTGCCAGGTCCCATGTATTTCTATAGGGAAGATGTCAATGAAGTACTTTTTTCTTATTTATTGATTTTTAAATACAAAGAATATACATTGCTTTATTTCATGGAAGGGTGAAATGCACTTGAAGCCTTGATGTATTGCTTGGTAAATGGACATTGTACAGTTTTATCATCTATGTTAGACTAATATAACTTAAATATTTTCCAGGATGGTGTGCAGTTATTGACACCTGAGGAAAATAAAAAGTTGTAAACTTTTCACCATTAATCAATTACCAGTAAGAGTGTAGGTATTGGAATTATTACGGATAAATTACATTTTGCCAGACAGCTTGCAAGAAAAGGAAGAAATGTACAGTAAGTTATGAAATATTTAAAACATAAAAGGGCAGATATTCAAATTGTATAAATTGCTGTAGATCCGCATACTTCAGTGTAGCTGACTAATTTACAACATCTGAGTATCTGGCTCCTAATGACAGACATCCTTTAAAGCAATGCATCCTTCAGTCATTGTTTGAAGGACAGAAATAATATTAGCCTACTAAATAAGAAAACTCCAATACAAATGAAAACAAGTCTGATCAATGGATTAAAGCTTGATAATGGAGATGTTTGGGCTTTTATCAATCAAATTAGAGCATATGAAAATAATATACTGTCAGTAACATACAAGATGAGACTCAAGTAACCAAAATTAATTATAATAATAGTATAATAGCTACTCATTTAGAAATGGAAACACCATCAATTAACTGGAAATTGCTTGCTGGAATAAAAAAGTTAAGTACTTGTTTTTTGAGATTCATTGAAAATACCTTTTCTTTATTCATAAGCACATACCTTTTTACCACCCACCACTGCAGAAAAGAATTAGTATAAAAAATTTAAAAAATCCTACATTAAAACAGAAAATCTGCATATTAATCAAAATGTGCTGTTAGTGAGCAAGTCATATAACATTCAGCTGCCTCAAGTAGATCGCATTAGTGTTTTTTGTAATTATGCTTCTATTGATTAAGTTTCATTGAGTGGGAGATAGTTGTTTCTCAGGGTATGTCTACACAGCACAGTTATTTTGGGATACCAGAGGTATCCTGAAATAGCTACCCGCATCTTGTGAATGCATCCACTATTTTGAAATATAGCGGACGCACTGTTTCGCTATCCCTGTAAACCTCATTCTATGAGGAGTAAGGGATGGCTCGAAATAGCACTTTATTTCAAAATTTTGCACTGTGTAGACAGCACCAAATGACGAAATAAGCTATTTCGAAATAGACTCGAAATAAGATATACAAATTGCATATCTTATTTCCAGTTTCGGGTGCTGTGTAGACGCACCCTGAGTTATGGTGTCTTCCAGTAGATCTCTCGACCCCTCTGTTTCTCAGGTTTCTATTCTTAAAATGGGGGTGACATCCTTTTCATAAGAATGTGATAAGGATTAATTAATACTATAGTATGGCACTGTGGAAAAGTTGTTGTCTGCAAGTGCTAAATGTTCTTATCTAACATTTGTTACTTGTATTTAAAATAGATTTCATGTGAATGCGTTCAATTTGGACTTTAAAAAAATCTGTTGGCATTATAAACATATGAGATTGTAATTCTGGTTACTGACTAAGTAGGGTAAAGGCCTTTACCTGAAAGTTAACTGACAAATCCTTCCTTTTACTTTTAATCAGGAACTATTTTGTTTGGTTTTGGTCTCCATAGGCTGATAGAAATAGTACCAAAAATGGTACCTACCAGCTGTTCTTTATTTTGTTTAAAAATATTGAAAAAGTAGAGCTACCTATTAAGATCAATAAATGATTTTACTTGAAGAGCACGATATAGTCAGTGTCTGGAAACTTGTGCTGTTTCTTTTTTTCCACTTCTTCCTCCCTTTTCTTGCTGGCTGGCTGACTGGTGGCTGTTTTTTTGGAGTGCCCTTCTGTGGCTCTGGCTGTTCACGCTCTTGGCTTTCCTTATTAACACGTGATGTGTGGATGGTGCTTCTGTGAACGTCAGCATTTCCAAGCCTTACATGTGTTGCATTGCTAAGCAACTTTTAGCAATGCTTATCCCCCATCCTTATGCCATCTGGAAGAGAGGATGATACAAGGAAGTGTGCCAAGGAGAGGCTGAAGGCAAATCAGAGAAAGAGATGGCTTAATTATATTGCAGAGGAAGTGACCCAAACAGAGAGCACTCGTGACAATTGGTAAAAGGTGGACAGGCACTTTTATGGATGAGGATGATGGACCATAAGAATGATTGCATATCTTGGTACTTTCACTGTCTTTTTTAAGTGTTTGAAATCTTGCATCTTGATAGCTGCTGAAAAAAGAGGCATACCGAGTAGAACTCTATGGCTGTGGTTAAGTTGCTGCACCAAAATACTCCCTCCTGTTGGCTGTTGCACTGCAGCAAGTTTTGCCTCAGTGTCCTCGTTACTATCCTTTGGTCTACTTCAACCATAAGATTGTCTAAGTCTTCCAGCCAAATCACTTTGCAGTCATGCCCCTTTCCAGGCCACAGAATCCTTTACCAAAGTCCAAAATAAATGTAAACAAAACAAGTCTTCAAACAAGCTGTCCACCTCTTCCTCATAAGTGTACCTAATCCACTATAGCTTGCCCCAATGCCTTGTATCAAGCTCCTGTGCCTTCAGGAACTCTACTCTCCAAGTGCTGGCACACTCACTCTTCTTCTAACTTGGGATTGAGGCAAATTAGATCTTCTCTGGGCCCTTGTCTGGCTTCTAGCTTACCTCTGGAGTAGCATGACTATTCCGCTACTTTCTCAGCCTTCTTTCAGGGTGCTTATTACATAGAGGGAAGAACTTAGTTCTCCCTTTCCCAACCTGGCCTTTATGTAAATAAGCCCTATTCTCCCCCAGCTAGGCTCTATCTCTAATTTGGCCTGCCCCACACTTCAGGTGTGAGCAGGATGGTTAATTGTTTCTCATATTAACTCTTTCCCACCATGTGTGGGATGAATACCCCATCACAATGGCACAATTGCATATAGTAAAGTAAGATGAAAGTCTCCTCTTTTTCAGTACGTCATAATATACCAAGTAGATATCTACGGTAGTCACTGTGAAACGTCTTAAATTCAGATTTGTCACCTGTTCTGCTCTGCTGGTGGTTGCCGTTATGTTAGTCTAGCATGGAGTGGCTGGCTGACAGACATTTTAATGACTGTGTTATCTAATGTTCTTCAGAGCAGGTGTAGATGTCACTGTGGCGGAAATGGCAGTGTCTGCTTACAGTATGTATATACTAGTTACCATCATCGCTACCTGGTTTGAAACTACATTGCTATAGAAATGGTGGGATTTTTTTCAGAAGAGTGCACTGCATAGTATTCTCTCTTTCCTCTAACTTCATCCCCTACACACACTTTTTTACAATTGAAATGATTTATTCTTCTATACATTTATATTATAGTAATAATAATTTTTCCCTCTGAAAGCTAAAGAATTATTGCCAAATCTCCACAGGCCTGTGTTGTTATTGAATGACCACTTGTTTTCTAGATGTTCTTTTAAGCGTGATCTTTAACTCTACTGAAAGTAACATAGCAGTGTTGAAGTTACTAGCTTTTCCCCAGTACTGCTTCTCAGATTGAATTCACTTCTGTGTTATATCTTTCATATACTTATTAGTGAAAGTTTAGACCTATGAGCACCATTTCAAGTGTTATCATGCAAAGACATATTTGGGGGACTTGGTGTATTCAGTATTTTCAAAATGAGTTCTACATCTTTTCTTTGAACTACTTGTTTTAACCATAGGAAGAGAGGCACTGGTTATACAAGAGCAAAAGGTTACATTTTAACTCATATTCTATAGTACTTTACTACATAAATAGTCCCACTGAAATTAATGGGACTATTTGTGAAATAAGGTGTTACTCAGTGTGAGTAAGGAATTAGAATCAGGTCCAAAATTACAGCTCTAATAACCACTATGTTTGTATATAGTAAGCAGGTATAGCTTGTTCTATACAGAACATACATACCATTTATATACATAGATCATATTTCATCCAAACATACTCCCTTCCTGACATCTATAGTTGTTGGTAACTCAGCTAATATTAACCAATAAATAAACTTAAGCTTTCTCTCCAAGAATAACTATCCCTGTAGTTTCTCCACTGAAAGGCCTCTGTCCTAAAACCAAGATCTTTGCTCAAAGAGCTACTCCCACCTCTCTGTCCCAAATAGAGTTAATGAGTTGCACCTGCCATCAATGAATCAATAAAAATAAACTGGCATTGCCCTCCAGAGTTTCAACACCTGCTAACAGGGTGGGACAATAGAAGAGCCTGTTCTCTGGACCATCATGAGCCTTTCACTCCATGTTTTGTAAAAATTGTATTCTGAAGCAAATTGTTTTGAAATTATTTCCATGGAAATAATGATAGAAAAATTAAAGTGAGTTGCTACAGAAACATATTTCTGCAAAACTGTTTTTAACTGCCTGTGCTCACTCACTTGTGTTCTCTGATTTGGATACTAGTTGCTAAAGGTGGAAAGAGAGTTGAAGAATTCTTACCTTTAAGTCCATTTGGAATATTAAGGTGGCTTAGGTAAATTTTGAGTTATTGTAGCACTTTGTTTTCTGCAGAGCCACAAATTGAACAACCTGCCATAAAATAAATTTTAATTTGCAGTGGATCAGCATAGCAGAAGTGAGAGCATGTGAGACTTTAGAAGGTTTTTATTCTGCAGCCCCTCACACCCTGTGAAGCTTAAGGAGTTAGTGCCATAGACCGAGAGAGTCTGAAACACTACATATTTTTAACACTACATATAGCTATTGGCAAATATTATAGAAGTATCACTTCACTTCCCACACTTGAACTTTTGGTCATCTTTGTTGTGTTGCAAGTGTGAGTTACTGCTCCCCCGCCTATGACAGACTGTCTCACTATTCCTCTATTGCAAATAGCTGTGAATCCCACTGGAAAAGGATGTCTCTCATACCCCTCTAGTACTGATCCAAACAGAAGGTGATAGCTTAATACTGGGGATCTTAAGGTTCCAGTTGCTGAAAGAGGCAGTGGTCCCACGGAAAAATAATCTGGTCTTTTAGTTAAATGAACCCCAGGGCCGCAACTCAGTTCTGGCATTCCCTAACTTTTGAGTGTTTGATTTTGCAAACAGAGTTTTCTTTGTGTGTATAATATTATATAACTTGGGCCAAATTCAGCAATGGTGTAAGTCATTGAAATCTTTGGGACTGAATTTTTCCTAGTAAGCCACTCTTCACAGCCTGTGTAGGAAATAATGAGCAGTCCTGTGGCACCTTAAAGACTAACAAAAATATTAGGTCATGGGCTTTTGTGGGTAAAACCCACTTCATCAGATGCGCTGGAGTGGAAATTACAGAATCCAGGGTCTAAATAACAGCAAAAGCAGTTACTGTTAATGGTAGGACCAGTGTTAATAAAGCTAATTAAGTCAGGGTGAGTTAATGCTATGAATGGGACGCATCCTGTCTGACTTAATTAGCTTCATTAACACCGGTTCTACAAGTGACAGGTAACTGCTTTTGCTGTTATATAGACCCTGGATTCTGTAATTTCCACTCCAGCTCATCTGATGAAGTGGGTTTTACCCACGAAAGCTTCATGCCTTAATATTTTTGTTAATCTCTAAGGTGCCATAGCACTGCTCTTCATTTTTAAAGTTACAGACTAACACGGCAATGTCTCTAAGACTTGTGTAGGAAATGGTGTATCATTCTGCATGTGACAAGTGGTAACTCATTCTCTGAATTTAAGTGCAATGTAATATCTTCACAGAAGCACCTCTCATAATAACGCCCCACAGTAACAAACCTTCAGCAAGAAATACTTGATTCTCCATTTTCCTTAGAGGGTGTGCTGTGGAGTGCCACGTAATCCTTGACTGTTGTGTGGTCCCCCATTCAACATGTTCACACAACTGTTGGAAGGGTATTTATAAAGAACCTTGAGGGCCACCCACCCTGCTATTGAGAACCCTCTGGAATAATCCCTTCAATATAAATTAGTCTGTGTTGCAAATTTGAAATCAATGTGTTTCTATTTCAAGGGACAGTGGAGAAATGATGTATTCAATGGACAGGGCATTATAACTCATTGTTCTGGTGTCATCTATGATGGACTGTGGATCAATGGCTTCCCTGCTGGTACGTTCATTCATTATGCTATCCAGTTATTAACAAGACCTCAACATAATGCTTTGGCTGTCTCTCTGTTGATTAATATGATCTGGCTATAGTGTTAGCCTCTTCTGTGCAGTCAGTTTGCCTGGAACATGTAGTTCATAAGAGTAAAAGCGGTAGCTATTTGAGTGGCACATTCGTGGGGGGGAAGCTATTAATTTGAACTAAATGTAGAACCACAATGGTATAAAATGTAGCTTTGGAATCTTTTTTTTTTTTTTTTTTTAAGACTAATGTGCTCTTTTCATTTTAAAGCAAATCATGCATACATTTTTGGAGTTAAAGGCTATTACCTTATTCACAAAATTAATAATAGAGTAACTTTAAAAAACAAGTATTAAATTGTCCTGCTTGGAAAGCAGAGGTTGCAAATTGAAATTCATCTCTTGCATACTTCATTCTTCAGCATATTCCTAGCTGCTTTTTGTACTGTTTCACAAACCATCCTAGATAAAAATTAATTAAAAGATCATCTTACTTCATGTTTTAGAAATGTGCCACTCTGTCAGTAGTCCATACGTCCGTCTGTGAGTCTGTTTGTTCAAGAACTCCTCCTAAACAGTAAGAGCCAGGACCACCACATTTGGTATGCAGCTTCCTCTTATCATAAAGCAAGGTCAGGGGTTGGTTTTGCCAGGACAATGGTATGTGCTTGGAATTTGATTGTTTCTCATAAAATGAAAAAGAAGAGGTCTGACAGGTGGGACAGTTATACTGCAGAATGACCACAGGGGGCAGCAAGGGGCCAGAGATGGGGACTGGGACAGTTATAACTCCATAGGGCCAGCAGGGGACAAGGGTGGAGAAAGGCACAGCTATCTACTAGATATTTCAGACAGTTTGTCTGTTTGTCTATCTGTCTGTCCCCCAGCTGAGGGACATGTACCCCTGCCTTGGATGTACCTGCTGTAGCTGCAGCAACCATGAACAGGCACTTCTCATCTGGCCCCAAGCTGCTGTGTTGAGAGAGGGCTGTAGTTGTCCTCTCTCCCTGGGGCAGTCTGCATCCAGGATCATTCCCAACCCATCCATGAGCAATGGTTTAAATGAAGAAAAACAAAACTTATTTGAGTTAAGGACCCAAGCAATCCTGGGTAAATCTTCTAGTGTACTATGTTTCCAATAAATTCTGGTAGCTTTTAGAACATAATGTATCATGGTTTTCATACTGGAAATCGTAGTTGCAATATGGAAAGGTTTTATTTGCTGAAAACCTAATAGATAGCTACAGCTGGATGGAAGAGAAGACCCTTAGAATTTTTCCATTTTCCTCTTTCAAGGGCCCTGAGTCAAGCCAGCCTCCTCTTGTAGCTGATGACTAGATCTGGCACAGAAAATGCACGTGGCTCATGGTGTCAGACTTCTAGAAGGAGTTTCAGTATTGCCTTCATACCTCATTTGATGGAAAGGGGAGAAATCTAGGGTAAAGGAAATAATCTCTTGTGTGTAGCATAGTTACGGCACCTTTGTCTTCTCAGCAGTTTCAGAGATACACATAATTTATACATGTTTTCTCCTCAACCCTCCTGGTGTTAGCTAGAAATATATAAGAAGTACATTTTAAGAAAGACTAGAAGAGGACAATTTAGTGGCCTATTGGAGCTGTTTGGGGAGGTTGTTCTAGGTGTGTTAGGAGCAGCATGAAGGAAATCTGAAATGGGTTGTAGAAGAGAATAAGTGGGTACTATAATTTGTAGAATTATTATTATTATTATTTATTATTGTTTGTATAGCTAGGAGACCTAGTCATGAACCAGACCCCGTTGTCCTAGGCATCATACAAACACATGCATATTTTACTATCTAAGTAAAAGGAAAAACTATGTAGCACTTTAAAGACTAACAAGATGGTTTAATAGGTGATGAGCTTTCGTGGGCAAAGCTCATCACCTATTAAACCATCTTGTTAGTCTTTAAAGTGCTCCATAGTCTGATCTTGCTAAAACAAAAGGAAAAACTAACACGGCTATCTCTCTATTATTATCTAAGTATGAGATAAGAGACAACACATAAATAACAATCGACAGAAAGAGGCATATAAGAAAAATAGGAGGCAGTATCAGTCATCATGATTGTCTCAGCACACCAACAGCCTAATGTTCTCAAGGTTTGGGTTTGTTTGTTTTTTTGGTAGGCGTTATGGAAAAGGAGAGTTTTTTTGAAGGAGGATAATCAATTTCAGGTGTTTCTGGGAGGTGCCTCCCAGGCATGAAAGAAGGCATGGGAAAAGGCAGTAAGGTGCTTATTAGAAAATTTAACAAGTGAATGATAGAGACCGATATTGTGTCAGTCAGAGGCAAGAGTTGACCTTGTGGTAGTGAATGAGAGATGATACGCAAGGTGCACTGAAAACGAAGAGGCGTAGCTTATGTTTGATGCCATAGAGATGGGAGAGCCAGTGGAAAGGTGGAAAGAGGTAAGACAACCAACACAACAGGGTAGGAAAGTGATCTTTGCAGCGCCATTCTGAATGTATCTGAGCAGGGCAAGGTTGCATTTGTCAGGGCCAGAGAGAAGGAAGTTGCCGCAATCAAGACCTGATATGATAAAAGCTTGGATGAGATTTTTAGTTGTGTGGATAGATAGGAAAAAATAGCGTATATGGCCCTTTCACATGACATAGCTATATATTTTAATACCTCTAGCCAGGGTAATCCTGGATGCATGTAAGCTGGAAAAGGATTGATTTAATTCCCTCACTCTGTGAAATGCCCATTAGTATCATTCATTTTTCCAGGAATCTGAAACTGAGACAAGGTTAATCCAGTCATAAAAATCAAAGGTACAAAAGAGCAATAAAGGTCAACTAGCTTATTCTCCTCCTGGTAGAGGGGTGTTCCCTATTATACCGTTTCCTGACAAGCATTCAGAGAGGTAGCCATGTTAGTCTGTTTCAGCCAAAACAATGAGGAGTCTGGTGGCACCTTAAAGAATAACAAATTTATTAGGAGATAAACTTTCGTGAGATACAGCTCACTTCCTCAGAGGCTTGAAGTGAAAGAAAGGCCAGGATACAGAGATGGAAGTGTACCATCAGTGCTAATTAAATCAGCGTGGATGTGGCTCCCCTCCAACAGTGATGAGGAAGTGAGGCTATGTCTAGATTACACTGATCTATCAGAAAAAGGTACACAACATGTGCTCCGCAATTTGCATACTTTTTTCTGATAGTTTTTTTCGGAAAAGGCTTTTCTGAAATTTGGCCTGTTTACACTGGGCCAAATTTCGGAAAATCTTCCTCTTTCAGTAGACCCCTTCTTCCTTATGGAAGGAGGAAGACAGGGCTTCCGAAAGAGTGCGTTTGCTCATCTGCAAAAAAAAGCGGTAGAGCAGACGTGTTCCCTGGACGCATCCCGGAAAAACCCCGTAGTCTAGACATAGCCTAAGCGTACCTGAAGTGGAAAACCTGAAGGGGAAATTACTTATTGTAATGAGAGAGCCATTCCTTCTGACTGTGTCAAATTTGCATATGAATTCCAGATCAGCAGTTTCACGTTGAGATCTATGTTTTATTTTGGTTTTTTTTTGCCTAAGAATGGCAAAATAACAAGCATTGTAAACAAAACCGAGCCTAGACAACTGTCATTCCAGTTTTCAGATTGATATCTGATCAACTGACATGTTTTTTCACTAGTGCAAAAATCACACTGCTTTTTAATTGTACTTTACACGTAATCCAAAAGTTCTCCCCAAATGGTAAACAAACTGCACTACCAAAATGATTCATCTCTGTGATGGAAGGGGGCACTTAATAGTACAAAGCATACTTCAGTGAAGGTGGGGAAGATAAATTTTGACTTGGGTCACAAGGATAAAACCATTTAATTTCAAAATTCTAATTGAAATTATCACACACAGTAAACGTAATGGAACTATTTCTGAAGGATGAAGGGCTAAATTAACCACCTTGGGACCTGAAGTTGGGGCTGTTGGGAATCTAGGTATCCCTCTTAATCACCACAAATCTCATCCACCTCCTATGAAAACAAGTGGAGAGAGACTCCCATTGACTTCAGTAGGAGGTATATTAGGACCTAAGAAACTCTCCACCCCTATTGCTGCACGTTTTGTTTGACCTGTGTCCACTAAAGGGCGTGACTGATCTTTTACCAACCACCAATGAGAAGATGTATAAGCAACTTGTAAGGCTATTGATGCCTGAGGTCTACTACCAGCAATTCATCAATCTGGTTGGGAGATACAATCATAAAGGATGCTCCTAGAGCAGGGGTGGCCAGCCCGTTAGAGACAAAGAGCCAAAATAGCAGTGGATAGAGTGCGAAGAGCCACGTACCGGGGGGAGTGGAGTTGTTGAGGAAAAAAAAAAACCACGCCTGGGGTGCTGGTACACCGTCCCAGGGCATACCATCACAAAAAAAGCACTGGGAAGGGGTGAGAGGTGGTGCAAGCTCTGGGAGGGAATTTGGGTGCAGGAGGAAGTAGAGAAGAGGGTGCTGGCTCAGGGAAGGGGCTCCAGGCTGGAGAGTGTTGGGGTCAGGTGGAGGGTTAGAGTGCTGACCAAGCCTCAGGCTTGTGGCTGAGAGGGTGCAAAAATTTGGGCTGGGGTGCATGAGGGGCTCAGGGCAGGGAGACTGGGAGTATGATGGGCTCAGGACACAGATTTGCAGTGTGTGGATAGTGCAGGAGTGTAGTGGCAGAAGACTGGGGATGTGGGGGTGCAGGAGTTTGGGAATGTGAGAGGCTCAGGACAGGGGGTTCCAGTGTATGATAGGCTCAGGTTTGGGGTCTGGGGGGGGGGTGCAGGAGTGTTACGATGCTGCAGCCAGATGGGGGCTTGGCCCCAATTGGGGACTTGTTGGTCTCAGGAAGTGCGCTGGCTGCTCTTCCCCTCTCCTCCCCCAGGAACCCCCCTCTCTAATCCCCTCCCCTTCCCCAGAGCCAGGCACACACCCCCAACCCAATCCCCTTCCCCAGAGCCAGGCACCGCCCCTCCCACCCAATCCCAACCTACTTCTCAGGTACTGTAGGCGGAGCTGCCACTGCTACAGCCATGCACGTCTCCTTCCAGGCGCTGGGGCGCGTGCGCTGAGCGGCTGGCCTTGAGACATGCTGGCTGGGATGCCATGCGCACCCCTACCCCAACCCAATCTCTCTCCCCTCCCCTTCCCCAGACTAGAACCAGGCACCTCCCCCCCATCCCCCGCTCTAACCCAATCCCCTTCCTCCTCGCTCTAACCTAATTCTCAGGTCCCGGAGCTGCCGCCACCACTACAGCTGCACATCTCCCTCCAGGCGCTGGGGTGCGTGTGCTGAGCAGCCAGCACGTCATGCGCATCTTCCCAGCCCAATCCCCGTCTCCTTCCCCAGAGCCAGATACCTCCCCTCCCTGCTCTAACCCAATCCCCCTCCCCCCCAACCTTATGCTTGGGTCCCGGAGCCAGAGCTGCTGCTATCACCATGCGCATCCGGGATGCCATGCACATCCCCCACACCCGATCCCCCTCCTCTCCCTTCCCCTCCCCTTCTCCAGAGCCAGGCATCTCCCCCCTGGCTCTAACCCAATTCCCCTCCCCCACTAACCTTATGCCCAGGTCCTGGAGCCACCGCTGGCACCACCTCTGCACCTGAGGCCCTCGCCACTGCCGCTGCCTGTGCTCAGCAGCCGGCTGCTAGTACGTGCAGGCTGGGACACGGGGTGCGACCCGACCTGCACATGCAGGATATGACAGTGTGCTGGGGACCGTGAGCGGAATGGCGCGGGCCGTGAGCACGCATGCGGCTCACAGAGGCCCAGCCGTGAGAGCGGCTGACCTGAGCAGTTCCGGGTTCCATCCTGGTTCCGTCAGGAGCCGCAATTTTTTTTTTTTTTTTTTGTAAGCGGCATGTGGCTCATGAGCTGCGGGTTGGCCACCGCTGTCCTAGGGCAATGGTTCTTCTTTGAGTGATGTCCCCGTGGGTGCTCCACTGTAGGTGCTGGGCTTGCCCCGGCGCCGCAGGACGGAGATGTTGAAAGCTATACCCAACCAGACCACACATGCGTGGCAGGGCGTCTCGTGGCATTCGCGGTCTCCTGCGCTGCGCGATCCAGTCCCAACCAGTTCCTCTTCAAGCGCCTCTGGCTGCAGATGGAGCAGACCTTCTCTCCTCATTATCCACTGTTTGTGAGACAAAACTGTTAATTCTTCAATTTACCTTAGTTAATACCTGTTTCCATTACTGTTCTTCTTCGCCTTTAAAAAAAAAAAAAAAAAAAAAAGGAAATTTCTTCATATATCTTGTTTGAACTCTCTACGGCTAAGTTTCTGTTCTCCCCCCATTACTGTTCTTGTATATAGTTTAAAAAAAAAAAAACAGAAGTCTTCCACTCTCTCCTAAAATTCCTGGATCCCCTGGATTAAAAAAATGCTCCCAATGCCGCGACGCCATGCCGGACTCCGATGGCCACGAGTCATGTATCCGTTGCCTGGATGAGAGCCATGTGCTACAGAAATGCGTGCACTCCTCTAAGCTAACGGTCAGGGCTCGCCGCGACTGGGAAATGCGGCAGAGGATGATTTTATTTGACAAAGCCCTTCAGCCCCAGGGATCACCCTTGCCGCCGAGCACAAATCAACAGCCGCAAAAGAGGAGTGCCTCCTCCCCAACTCGGGCACCCCCAAAGAAATCCAAGCCATCCCCGGCCAGATCGCTGCCCTTATCATCTCAGGGCAAGCCTAGTTCAGGAGTGAAGTTAGCCGCCTCCTCTAGCACTGCTCAGCCTTCTGTTAAGGTTTCCAAAAGGGCATAATTGCCTGGAACATCGGGTCACTTAGCTGCTGCTTCCACAACAGCGGCACTGACAATTTTGGCACCGCAGCCATCGGCACCGTCCGCAACAGTGGAACCGCAAACACAATCGGCACTGACCAGAGCCCCTCCAGCACCAGAACTGGACTCTGCACCAACTTGGGCATGGGAGCAAACAAGCCAGACGCCAGCACCGGAACTGGCAGAACCTGCCCCAGAGCGAGACCACATGGCACCGTCTACAGTGCGGAACCGTGAGCCGCTAACTCCTTCGCGTCACTGACCGGCACCATCGGCACGCGACCGTGATGCGGAGCGGAGACGAGACGCACCACCTCGGCCTCGTTACCACGCGGCCCCCCTCTTGGTGCCGGAACACATGGGACCGGCTTCGGCACGCCCGGTACCCTCGACGCCGCAAACTTCCGCACTGGCTAAGGCACGAGTGAAGACCCATCATCTCCGTAATCCATCACCTCCATCACCGCCATCACCGCTTTTGACATTCTCGCCGGCTCCATCGCCCTCTCCACCATCACCAGCGAGCAGAAGATCTCCATGGCTTTCCCGGATATATGCATCAGCTGATAGACTACCTTCACCGTTCCTAATGCCTCCAAGGGCTGCCACAAGAGACTCTCATTGTTTCTCTGCTTCTCCATCACCTCTTCCTAGACGATCTTATTCTCCGTCTCTATCACTTCACTCTCAGAGATCTTACTCCAGGCATGATTATACCAGCTACCACCCATATAGGCGTTGTCCATCTCGGTCCTCATGCCATCATAGAGACCACTATGACTCTTATTGCCATCATAGGGACTGCTCACCTCGTTACCACCGCTCACGTTATTCACCCACATCCCCACCGAGATCCACGACAGGATATTCATCCTCCAGGCATTCTTCATTCTCGGCTCCCACATTCTCTGAACAGGATCCACCTCCCACCTACCCTCCCCCATCTGAGCAGGGTGAGATGCAACCGAATACGGCGGATGCACAGCCACCGGAGGCATCCCCAATGAATCAGTCCTCCTCAGCAGATGAGGCAGTTATACCTGGTGATGTTCCTCCACCAGATGATGTGAGGCAGTTTCAAGACCTTTTTAAAAGAGTTGTGGCCTCACAGCAAATACAATTACAAGAGATTAAAGAGAAACAGCATCGCCTGTTAAAAAATTTACAAACAACCCAGAACGCCAAACTAGCTATACCTCTGGATGAGGCGATATTAGAGGTGGCCATGAGTTGTTGCAGACACCTGCTTCGGCCCTCCCAACCAACAGGCATGCCAATAAAAAGTACTTTGTCCCCCCTAAGGGCTCAGAGTTCTTGTTTTCTCACCCACAACCCAGCTCCCTTGTAGTTGATGCGGCCCATCAGAGGGCAAAGGTGCCTCAATTTAAAACTAATCCATCAGACAAAGAGGTGAAAAGATTGGATTTATTCGGTAGAAAGGTATACACTTCCTCCACTCTACTACTAAGAATAGCAAATTACCTTGCTCACCTATCCAACCATAATTTCGACAATTATGCTAAATTGATTCCATTAATGTAAGCGTTGCCAGAGTCCAAAAGGCCGCTTCTCAAATCCATCGTCCAGGAAGGTTACACATCCACGCGAGCAAGCCTACAAATAGCGATGGATGTCGCTGACACCGCAGCTTGAACCACCGCCACTGCTGTGATGAGAAGTCAGCTGCAGTTCCTAGAGAATTACAAACAAAAGTAGAGGACTTACCCTTTGATAAAGACAAATTATTCGGTGAGCAGACAGATTCTGTATTACAGTCCAGTAAGGACTCTAGAACTACACTTAGATCACTAGGAATGTACACCCCACCGTTCAGGAGAAGACGTTATACTCTGTTTCAAAGACGTTATGATTATTTTCACACCAGACAGCAGTGGCAGCATCAGCCACAACAATTCGATCAACCATGCCACCCCCAACGTCAGAGACCTCTGAGACGTAAGAATCCAGCCAACTGTGCGCAAACTCAATCGAGCAACAAGCAGCACGTTTGACGTGTTGGTTGAGAGCAGGCAGGCAACCCCATCAGACCTCCATATGTTTCACCACCGGCTGAGGCCTTTCTACCATCAATGGCTCAACATTACCACCGACAGATGGGTTCTCGAAATAATTTGGTCAGGGTTCGCCATCCCATTCTTATCTCTCCCTCCCACAAACCCACCATCCCTGTCCCTTTTCAGGGACCCATCTCACGAGGACTTATTACGCACCGAAATTACTCACCTGCTTCATATCAGTGCCATAGAAAAGGTTCCTCCTCAATTCCAAGGGAGAGGATTCTACTCCCACTACTTTCTAATTCAAAAGAAAACGAGTGGATGGAGACCTATATTGGACCTCCGACAGCTAAACAAACACCTCCGCAAACAGCGCTTCAAGATGGTGACCTTGGCCTCCGTTCTTCCCACATTGGAGCGGGGCGATTGGTTTGCTGCTCTTGACCTCAGAGACGCTTATTTTCACGTAACAATTCATCCCACCCACAGGAGATTTCTACGATTCACAGTTGGTACAGACCACTTTCAGTACCGAGTCTTGCCCTTTGGCCTTGCTTCCGCACCAAGGGTCTTCACAAAGATATTAGCAGTTGTTGCTGCACATCTTTGACGCAAAGGGGTAATAATATACCCTTACATAGATGATTGCCTCCTAAAAGCAGGCTCATCGATGGAAGCATCAGAAATGCTGCGAGTTACAATCAAAACCTTCCTTCTCTCAGGCTTCCTTATCAACAATGACAAATCCATTCTTCGACCAACCCAAAATATAGAATTCATAGGGTCTCGTCTGGACTCCATTTCAGCAAGAGCTTACCTGCCTACTGAGAGATTTCAGGCAATACAAGCACTGCTGGATGAGCTCCTCTACAAACAAATGATCCGTCCAGGTTATAACAGTCTCAAGCTGATGGGCCATATGGCCTCAACAACATACGTTGTACCCCATGCCAGATTATACTTCTGACCACTACAGCATTGGCTCCTAAAGGTCTACAATCCGACAAGGCACAACGTGCACCGAACAGTGACTATTCCCGAAACAATCAAAGCTTCCCTCCACTGGTGGACCAGGGACGACAGCTAGCTCTCCGGTACCCCATTTCGACAGCCCCCACCTCAATACCACATAACTACAGATGCGTCTCTTATTGGCTGTGGGGCCCATATGGGCAATCTTTCCATTCAAGGCCGCTGGTCTCCACAGGAGTCTCTGCTACACATAAATCTCCTAAAGCTCAGAGTGGTTGCCAACGCCTGCAGACATTTTCACGGACACCTCCACAATTCTACGGTCGCTATCTTCACAGACAACATAGTGACCATGTACTACATAAATCATCAAGGCGGTGCGCGATCCCAGTCGCTCTGCGCGGAGTCAACCCGATTATGGAATTGGTGCATTGCCAACGGCATAGCCCTTGTGGCATCCTACTTACCTGGCATCACCAACACAATAGCAGACTCCCTCAGCAGGAATTTCGCAACAGACCACGAATGGGAAATTCACCAGGGAGTCCTTCATTCCATATTTCAGCGATGGGGCACCCCTCAAGTGGACTTATTCGCCACGAATACCAACAAAAAGTGTCACTGTTATTGCTCCAGAGCTGGTCTCGGCCCCAATTCTCTGGGGGACGCCTTCCTACACGATTGGGGGGGGGGGGCCCATCATGTACTCTTTTCCGCCTACGCCTCTTGTCTCCAAAGTCCTCCAAAAGATCAAAATGGACAAAGCTACCATGATATTAATAGCCCCCGCGTGGGCACGCCAACATTGGTATCCACTCCTCCTCCAACTAGTGCGATACCCTCCGTACCATCTCCCGTTAATCCCGAACCTCCTCACTCAGGAGCGGGGCTCTCTCCTGCACCCGCAGTTACACTCCCTGCACCTTGCAGCATGGTACCTAGTTGGCTAAATGAATCTGAGACCCTTTGCTCTGACCAAGTAAAGAACATTCTCCTTCACAGCAGAAAGCACAACATGTGATCTACTTACCTTGCAGAGTGGACACAATTTACATCTTGGTGTTCTCAGCGACGTGTGGATCCTCACGCAGCCCCCATCCATGTCATCCTGGACTATATAATGCACCTAAAACAGAGTGGACTAACCATGGCATCTCTTAGAGTTCATCTCGTGGCACTCACAGCCTTTCGACACCCGATTGACTGTGCATCGGTGTTTGCCCATCCTCTCACTAAGAGATTTCTTAAGGGCCTAATGAACATAGATCCACCCACACGGGCTCCCCCTCCCTTGTGGAGTCTAGACTTGGTCCTTTGGGCTCTTACAGCACTGCCCTTTGAGCCCCTAGCTACGATTCCTCTCCAGACTCTTACAATGAAGTTGGTCTTCCTCATAGCCATCACCTCTCCTTCGAGTGGTCCCCGTGGGTGCTCCACTCTGGGTGCTGGTGCGTCCTCGCGCCGGCGACCGGAGACTTTTCTAGCCGTTTCTGCCGCGCCGCGCAGGCGCCGTGGTGCCCTCTGGTGTCGTTGGAATTGAAGGGCGCCTGTGCACGCAGCTCCTCAGTTCCTTCTCTACCGTCCTCAGCAGCAGACGGAGCCCTCTGTTCTCCTTACTTTCTCTAAAAAATAGTTAAATACCTCGTGTTATTCCCTTAGTTACCTCATCATCCAAGTTCTTTAGCCCTATTCGCCTCCCCTGTCTAGTTATTTAAAAAAAAAAAAATTCTCGTTGTGGCTTGCCGCTTTTCCCCAACCCCTCATGCCCGGCTCGCCGGGCTTCAAACGCTGCGAGTCATGTCGGGATGCCATGCCTGCTTCCGATGGTCACTCCACCTGTATTAAGTGCCTTGGGGAGGCGCATCATACTCAAAAGTGCCTACACTGCTCCAAATTAACAGCGAGGGTGCGCCAAGACCGAGCCAATAGACTAAGGACTCTCTTATACGAGAAGTCCCTCCGTCCCTCCTCAGAGGACTCGCCTACGCTTTCTAAATCACCTCAACTAACTAACGGTATGGAGAAAAATCAACCCCCTACCCACTCTTCTTCCATGACATCAAAAACCGGTCTCTCTCCAACTCCATCCCTATCCTCAGCACCGTCAGCATTACGAGTTAGCACTGAGGATAGGCCAGGAACCTCCGGGGCGTCGCAGCCTAAGACTCAGGCACCGCACAAAAGAGCTCATTCAGAGCCAAGGCAAAAATCAGCGGCACCGACCGCTATGGCGCCTAAGCCATCCTCGGCACCGACTGTGCCATCGAGAGAGCGCTCGGCACCGAAGCATGCAAAAACGGCACCATGCTCGGCACCGGAAAAGGCCCGTGCCGACAAGCCACCTTCTAGCGCTCCGGTGCCGGAACAAACATCGGCACCGTCAACCCCCTCGCTAGCGGCACCATTGCCACCGAAACCGCTTCGCCCCGCACTGTCGCACAGGCGTGAGCGGTACCGATCCCCGGTGCGGAGCCACACCTCCTCGGCACCTCCGTCCCGGGTTCCTCTATCCACTCGGTGAGATCTCAGCGCTCCTTGGCCGCTTCTCGCTCAGCCAGTGACATCGCCACCGAACCAAGGAGCAGGTTCTCATCGCAACACTCTAGCCCGGCACATAGACCTCCATCCTGGCAGCCGGCTACAGTTCAATATGCATACCCTCCCCCTCCGCATCCATGGTATGCACAGCACTATGCTTATCCACCCCCGCCATATACCACTCAATGGCAACCCTGGGAGTCACATCCAAAGAAGAGTCACCATCGACCCTCTCCTACTATTTCCAGGCCACCTCCTGCCTCGCCTCCTGCCACCGTATCTGCCACTGAGCTGAATTCTCCAGCCCCCTCAGACGCACATGACTCCCTCTCTGAGGGCGAGACCAGATCTCCTTTACACAATTCCTCCTCCTCCCCAGACGAAGCGGTCACCACCGAAGCCCCACCGTCGGGAGATGACACAAAAAAAAAAATTCAGGAATTGTTTAAAAGAGTTGCTATAGCTCAGGAAAGAGATCTCCAAGAGGTGCAAGTCAAACAATATCGCCTTCTTCGTACGCTTCAGCCGCCAACCGCCTCCAGAATTGCTATCCCCATGGATGAGGCTATTATGGACCTGGCCGACAATATCTGGCAGACCCCAGCATCCATCACTCCAACAAATAAGAGAGCAGACCGTAAATACTTTATCGCTCCAAAAAATATGGACTTCCTTTTTACCCATCCACCTCCGAACTCCCTAGTAGTGGATTCGGTACGGCACAAGGGTAAACAACCTAATCTAAGAACAACCCCACAAGACAGGGATCACAAAAGGTGGACATTATGGGCGAAGGTCTACTCTTCATCCACATTGCTCCTCAGGGCTGCGAACTATACTGCCATGCTTGTGGACTATGACCACGCCAATTATTCTAAGCTCCAGGATCTCCTCCAGCACCTCCCGGGCATAAGCGGTCAACCCTGCTCAATATTATGCAGGAGGGCACACCATCTCCGCACAGCTTTGCAGTCCGCTATGGACGTGGCAGACACCGCAGCTCGAATTACAGCCTCGGCGATAGTGCTCCGCCGAATCTCCTGGCTACAAGCATCTGGGGTACCTAGGGATCTTCAACAAAAGGTTGAGGACTTTACCCTTTGATCGAACCAACCTCTTTGCAGCTAAGACCGACGAGGTGTTGCATTCTATGAAGGACTCTCGTACTACTCTCAGGACCCTCGGAATGTACACTCCTCCATTCAAGAGAACTAGGTACCAGCCTTACCAACGCCAGAGAGAGCCGTTCCGGCAACAACCCAAGTCGATTTCCGCAAACAGAGATCTCAGCGTCGTGAATACCCGACAACAACAACAACACATCGCACCCCATCCACCATCGAGCAAGCAGCAGGTTTGAAGGTCACGTCGAGAGCCAGGAAGCCAATCCACTGACATTCCCAACTGGTACCCTTCAGTTCCACCACCCCCTCGGGGCCTTTTTCCACCAATGGTCCCTCATCACTTCGGACAAATGGGTCTTAGATCTGATTCAATCTGGTTACATCATCCCCTTTACCTCTCTTCCCCCCATCCACCCTCCTACCCCATCCCTTCTCAGGGACCCCTCTCACGAAACCATCCTCCTACAAGAGGTTTCACATCTTCTTCAACTGGGTGCAGTAGAACACGTACCAACACAATTTCAGGGCCGGGGTTTCTACTCAACCTACTTCCTAACCCAGAAGAAGACAGGAGACTGGCGACCCATCTTAGACCTCAGGCGCCTCAACAAATACATCGCATACCACCATTTCAAGATGGTCACCCTATCAACTATCATTCCCGCGCTCGATCAACATGATTGGCTTTCAGCTCTTGACCTTCAAGACGCCTATTTCCACATTACAATTCATCCTGCTCACAGACGCTTCTTACGGTTTACAGTAGGCACTCAACACTACCAATACAGGGTGCTCCCGTTTGGACTGTCCACGGCCCCCAGGGTGTTCTCCAAAACCCTGGCGGTCGTAATGGCCTCTCTTCGACGCGCAGGCATCATAATATTCCCGTATTTGGACGATTGCCTTATAAAGGTGCGTCCTTCGACGAGACAAAGACCATGACAGATACCACTGTAGCCCTTCTACTCAGCCTCGGGTTTCACGTAAATTACGCAAAATCCACTCTACGCCCAACGCAGAGGCTGGAATTTATAGGCTCCCTCCTCGACACAGTCGCAGCAAGGGCTACTCTTCCCGAACACAGGTTCGCGACAATATGCGACCTTATCCAAGCAGCACAAGCGGTACCGACTGTCACGGTCCGCCATTGCCTCAAAATCCTCGGTCACATGGCTTCCACGACCTATGTCGTCAGTTTGGCCAGACTCCACATGAGACCTCTCCAGTCCTGGCTCGCGACGGTTTACAGACCCTCCAGAGACCAACTCTCCAAGTCTGTCGCCATTCCACCACGCATCAACAACTCCCTACTCTGGTGGACAATTCCTCAAAACATGCTACACGGCGTTCCTTTCCAACGCCCACCTTCCACTCTCACACTTATAACAGATGCCTCACTCGTGGGATGGGGAGCTCACTTGGGACACATCACAGCCCAAGGCAAATGGTCATTTATGGAACAAACGTTCCATATCAACCTCCTCGAGTTACGGGCGGTCAGATATGCATGCCAATATTTCGGTCAGTACATAGCTCACAAGACCATCACAATACCACCTGCATGTACTACATCAACCGTCAGGGTGGTGCCCGATCCCTTTCCCTGTGTTCGGAAGCTACCAAGCTGTGGAGCTGGTGCCTATCACCCAGGGTCACCCGTTCGGCTGTCTACCTTCCCGGGATACTCAATGTTACAGCAGACGCTCTAAGCCGTACGTTCATGGACCAGCACGAATGGGAGATCGACGGACGCACCCTCACTCCACTCTTCCTTCACTGGGGCCAACTGGAAGTGGACCTCTTCGCCACAAAGAACAACCGAAAATGCCACCTCTACTGCTCCAGAGGAGCCCTGGGGAAAAGTTCCCTCGGAGACGCCTTTTCCATCACATGGGATGCCTCCCTCCTGTATACCTTCCCCCCCTTCCCGCTTCTACACAAAGTCCTCAACAAGATCAGAACGGACCAGGCCCTAGTCATTCTAGTGGCACTGGCGTGGCCCAGACAAACGTGGTATCCTTACCTCCTCAAGATGATGGTGACGGACCCGTATCCCTTTCCTGCCCACCACGACCTCCTCTCGCAGAACCACGGTCGGACCCTTCATCCAAACGTTCTGAAGCTCCATCTCCATGCCTGGCTCCTTCATGGCTCCAGGATGCCGAGACTGCCTGCTCGGAACAAGTGAAAGACATTCTAATTAATAGTAGAAGACGTTCCACCAGGAAGACCTACCTGTACAAGTGGACTTGTTTTTCCCACTGGTATGCTCAAACCCACACAAGCCCACCACACCTCGCTCCTGTACATACCTTATTGGACTGCTTACTATCCCTGAAACAGTCCGGCCTAGCACTTAGCACTATCAAGGTCCATGCCGCCGCCATAGCGGCTTTCCACCATTCTATGCACGGCGCTTCCTTTCTCGCTGACCCACTGACCAAGCGCTTCTTTAAGGGTCTGCAGAATACCTTTCCCCCTGTCCATCCACCAGTCCCCATTTGGGACTTGAACCACGTTCTAAAGAGCCTGACGAAACCGCCATTCGAACCAATAGCTACTTGCTCCTGGTCTCATTTGTCTATGAAAGCAGCCTTCCTCGTCGCCATTACCTCTAGCAGGAGGGTGAGTGAGCTTGCGGCCTTGATGGCCGATCCTCCATATACTGTATTTACAAAGGACAGGGTGATACTCCGACCCCACCCTAAATTCCTCCCTAAAGTACCCTCCCCCTTCCACGTGAATGAGCCCATACACTTACCTGCCTTCTTTCCGAAGCCACAGGCGGACCCAATCCAGACTGCATGGCACACTCTTAATGTCCAACGAGCTCTGGCGTTCTACGTAGATCGCACGAAGCCGTGGCGAGCCTCACCTAGACTTTTTATCTCTTACGCTGAAAGATCTAAGGGACAAGCAGTCTCATCTCAAAGAATTTCTAAATGGATTACATCCTGCATTTGAACTTGTTACACCCTATATGGCAAGGACTTACCTGAAACTATCACAGCTCATTCCACCAGGGCGGTAGCTTCCACGACCGCCTTCCTTCATAACGTTCCACTGCAAGACATTTGCAATGCTGCTACCTGGTCATCCGACCACTCATTTGCGCAACACTATGCTCTTTCCGCTTCCATAGCATCCTCTATGGCAGTTGGACAAGCTGTGTTATCCACAGTTACTACCACACGGCTCCAAACCCACCTCCGCGAGCTGACAACTGCTGTGTAGTCACCCAGAGTGGAGCACCCACGGGGACCACTCGAAGGAGAAGAAAGAGTTACTCACCTTGTGCAGTAACGGTGGTTCTTCGAGATGTGTCCCCGTGGGTGCTCCACTACCCTCCCTCCTTCCCCTGCTTGGAGCCTTATACTCTAGTGGGTAGAGAAGGAACGGAGGAGCCGCGCGTGCAGGCGCCCTTCAATTCCAACGACACCAGAGGGCGCCATGGCAGAAACGGCTAGAAAAGTCTCCAGTCGCCGGCGCAAGGACGCACCAGCACCCAGAGTGGAGCACCCACGGGGACACATCTCGAAGAACCACCGTTACTGCACAAGGTGAGTAACTCTTTCTTCCGCATGACGAGCGAGTGAGATTTCAGCTCTGATGGCAGTACCTCCGTATACCATCTTCAGCAGAGACAGTGTGATCCTCCGACATCACCCGGCATTCATCCCTAAGGTGTCCTCAGAATTCCACCTTAATGAACCAGTGGTGCTACCTGTTTTTTTCCTGAAACCTCATACATCGCCGCATGAGACACTCTTACACACTCTTGATGTCCGTAGGGCCCTAGCCTTTTTACATAGAATGCACTAAGACCCTTAGGAAGACGTATAGATTAATAATCTCCCTTGCTGAACGCTCAAAAGGGGAGCCCCTGTCTTCACAGTGTATTTCCAACATTATTGTTTCCTGCATCACCCAATGCTATGCTGCACGAAACGTGCCACTCCCACAACGCCCTAGAGCTCACTCTACAAGGGCAGTAGCTACCTCCACCGCTTTTTTAAAGGGTGTCCCTCTTTCTCATATTTGTAGGGCAGCCACTTGGGCTTCTCATGACACGTTTGTCAAACATTAACGCCATTCAACGCAGATGGCTCCCGGATACCTCCGTGGCATCTGCTGTCCTTTCTTCCATTAATAAATAAGTAGCCTCCGATCCCCACCTTCCTTTCCATGGGTGGGTACTGCTACTCAGTCACCTACAGTGGAGCACCCACGGGGACATCACTCGAAGAAGAAAGCGAAGTTACTCACTTTGGTGCAGTAACTGTCGTTCTTCGAGATGTGTGTCCTCGTGGGTGCTCCATTACCCACCTGCCTCCCCACTTTGGAGTCTGTTTCTCTTTATTGCAGATCCTGAGGCGGGTCAAAGGAACTGGTTGGAACCGGATCGCGCAGCACGGGAGACTGCGAATGCTGCGAGACGCCCTACCGCGCATGCGCAGTCTGGTCGGGTACAGCTTTGAACATCTCCATCCTGTGGCGCCGGGGCAAGCCTAGGACCCACAGTAGAGCACCCACGGGGGGACACATCTCGAAGAACGACAGTTACTGCACCAAGGTGAGTAACTTCGCTTTCTTTGGAGGAGGGGGAGCATTTTCTGTGCTAATAAGAGAAGAATTCAGATACGTTTCATGTTGCAGCTCAAGCAAAGAAGATAGTAATTTTGGGCCCAGAAGTTATTGATGTAATTCAAGGGTCTGCTATCACCCTTCATGTCCAGCTACAGAATGAAGAAGGAGAGATTTCAGAATGTAAGACCATGTATACAGATATTTTCTGCCATATAAAATGTTTCACAATTATAAATAGAGCATGAAAATACCAAAATATGTCATTAAATTATATTTTCCTTTTACATTTATGATAGTTTTTGTTCCAGGCCTTTTATGGTGCCTATAATTTTGCTTTGTACCACTCAGATATATGGCTGCTACCTCAAAGGAAACGGATTGTAGAATCGTTTAAATTTGGGATGTTCTGTATTTCTGTTGCAAGGCATCAGAAGTCATTGTGAATTACCCAAAGGTACAAATGTACACACATCCTACTTTCAGAAAACAATAATATGTAAGTAATCTATGCAATAGACAATGGTATCATATTGGTAGCAGCTGAAGAAATAAAGTTCTTCTTCGGGTAGTGTCCCCGTGGGTGCTCCACTTTGGGTGTCGGGCTCGTCCCGGCACTGCAGTTCGGAGATGTTTCAGCTGTTGTTCACCGGACTGCACATGCGCAGCGGCCATCTTGCGGCTTTTTGCGCCGTTTCTGGTTGCGCGGTCCAGCTCCCGCCAGTTTTTCCTGACCGTCTTCGGGCGCAGATGGAGAAACAGCTCCCTCTCATGTTAATCCTGTCAGGACTGAGAGAGGAGAGTATTGTACATAGCTTATTAGTTAGTTAATTAGACAATATCTATAGTTCTTATAGTAGTTAGAGTTAGTTCAGTCAGTTATCGTCTTTAAAAAAAGAAAAGTTCCTTCACCATGCCTGGCTCACCAGGCTTCAAAAAATGCCAAACGTGCCGGGACTCAATGCCTGTGTCCGATGGGCACACTTCATGTATAAAGTGCCTTGGGGAGGGACACATCCCCCGAAAGTGCCAGCACTGCTCTAAGTTGACAGCAAGGGCACGCCGCAACCAAGAGATGCGGCTTAAAATGCTTCTATTTGACAAGGCACTTCGTCTGCAGGCGGAAACCACAGCTCAACCGCCATCTCTCCCAGCCACAGCTCGTCGGCCCTCCCCTGTGGCGACGAGCTCCAGAAGGAGTCATTCCCCGTTTTGCTCCTTGCCAGCACTGAGGGTGAGCACGGTAGATAAACCGGGCACTTCTGGAACAGCGGCAACCCGAAAGCCGCATAAAGAGAAGCCGATCGCGAAGTACATCGGCACTGAGCTCAGCGGTGCATACGGCACCAAGAACCAAGTTGGCACCGAAGCCAGCACCACCCCCAGCACTGACACTGGTGAGGTCGGCGCTTTCTCCTCCGGCATCCAATCTCCTGGCACTGACTCCGGCACATGCGGCACCCACTTCTCCGGTGCCCAGCCTCCCAGCACCGATGCCAGCACCAGAGATGCCATCGATACAACAGGCACCTCTCTCTCCAGCACCGATAATCTCGGCACCGGAGCGTGCTGCGCCATCTCATCAAACATCTGCATCGGCGCTGATATCACAGTCACGGACAGAGTCGGAACCGACGCACGCGGCACTGGAGCCACTGACGCCAATTCGCCTTTCTCTGACACCACCATACTCCCGGAGGATTTCAGCATCTGGCACAACTCCACCTACGTCTTTGATGCAATGTTCTCCTTCATCCACACGCGGTCGGGGACCACTAAGCCCAGAACCGGCGACTTTATCCCCCGAACCTCCTTCTCCACCTTCAACCAGACATGACTCGAGATGACCTCAGCGTAGTGTCTCCCCTTCACCAAGACGCTACTACCACCGTTATTACCGGTCACCATCTCCTTGCTGTTCTCACCGCAGATCTAGCTCTCCAAGGTCTCCCTCTTACTCGAGGAGTTCGAGATACAGGGATGACTACAGGCACAGATACCATCCTAGCTATGACGATTGTTGGCATTCACACCATGGCCACTGAGCCAGTTATTCCCGCTTGATCCGCTCTTCACCGTCACCAGCTCCATCAGTGGCCACTCACAGCAGGAGCAGATATTCCACTCCGGCACTACTCAGACCACCAACTCCATCCGGTGACCAGCCACCAGCAGAACAGCCCACCGTGGAGATACCGCAAACTTCAGAAGTAGAGGCATCACAACAAGCCTCCCCCATGGATGTAACTTCCTCTTCACTGGACGATGCCATCTTTATTGGAGATACTTCACCATCCGATGACTTCAAAGAATTCCAAGACCTCTTCCGCCGGGTAGCCGATACACAGAATGTAAAGCTAACGGAGGTTCAACAAAAACAACACCGTCTGTTGAGAAATTTACATCCTTCCTCCCATTCATCTAAAGTCGCTCTTCCTCTGGACGAGGCCATATTTGAAATCGCCAACCGTGTATGGCAGACCCCTGCCATGGCCCCACCGACAAATAAGAAGGCTGACAAAAAGTATTTCGTCCCGGCCACTGGGATGGAATTCTTCTTTAACCATCCCCAACCTAATTCACTGGTCGTCGACGCGGCGCAACAACGGGCTAAAGCCCCCCAGTACAAAGCGACTGCTGGGGATAAAGATAATAAGCGCCTAGACCATGGGTTCCCAAACTGGGGGACATGAAGAAATTCCAGGGGGAGTGCGAGGCGACCCAACCACTCACACCCCCATCAATCCCACGCCAAGTTTTGCTGCTATTTTTTTTGGAGGGGGGGGCATGAGGGTTTCTCAAAAATCAAAAAGGGGGCATGATGCTGAAAAGGTTGGGAGCCACTGGCCTAGACCTTTTTGGAAGGAATGTGTACTCCTCAGTCACGTCCATACTCCAAATGGCCAACTACTCAGCGCTGTTAGCCAATCATAACTTCGACAATTACACGAAGTTAGTCCAACTGCTCGAACACCTGCCTGACACAAAACGACAGCTTCTCAAGGCAATTATTCAAGAGGGCTATACCACTTCTCGTTCAGCACTCAACATAGCCCTGGACACAGCAGATGCGGCAGCAAGAACGACAGCGGCATCTGTAGTAACGCAGGGCCTCGTGGCTCCACGTGGCGGTGGTTCCGAGGGAACTTCAGTCGAAGGTTGAAGACCTACCATTCGACACACAAGGTCTCTTTGCGGACAAAACAGACCAGTTGCTTCATTCTGGCAAGGATTCGCGTACTACCCTAAGAATCTTAGAAATGTATACGCCGCCATACCGATGCAAAAAGTATGCATCCTATCAAAGACAGAGACCGTTCCCTTATGCACAGCCATAGCAATATGACCAACAACGCCCTAAGCAGTGTCCTCAAAAACGATGCCCCCAGGCCGCTAGACCTACAACTCAGCCACAATTCAAACAGCAAGTTTGACGTGTTGATCGAGGGATTGCAAACCATTCCAATACTGTCTGCCTCGACTTCCAGCACTGCACTTTTCCACCCCCGCTTACGGCCCTTTCAACATCGTTGGGCCGCAATAACGACGACAGATGGGTCATGCAGCTTATAACAACGGGCTACGTAATCCCCTTCGCATCCCATCCTCCAACCACCCCTCCCCTCCCGTCCCTTTTCAGGGACCCTTCTCACGAGCTCCTCCTCAAGCAAGAGGTAGATCACCTCCTCAATATCAGAGCAATAGAGAGGGTGCCGCAATCCTTTCAGAGGAGAGGGTATTACTCCCGCTATTTTCTGACACAGAAAAAATCCGGCAGTTGGAGGCCCATACTAGACCTCCGCAGTCTCAATCAATACGTGCAGAAGCAGCGATTCAAGATGATGACCCTCACAACCATCATACCGGCGCTCGAGCAAGAAGACTGGTTTGCATCCCTCAATTTACAAGACGCTTATTTCCATGTCACAGTGCATCCTGCCCACAGGCGCTTCCTGTGCTTCCTGGTAGGCTCCGAGCACTACCAGTACAAGGTGCTGCCATTCAGCCTTTCATCAGCCCCAAGGGTGTTTTCCAAGACACTGGTGGTAGTAGCAGCTTTCCTACATTGCCTATGGATCATTATCTTCCCTTACCTGGACGATGGCCTCGACTGCAGTCACCACGACAAGACGGCTCTTCGATACCTTAGGCTTTATAATCAATATCCAAAAGTCGTCCCTTGTACCTCAACAGACTATAGACTTTGTAGGCGCTTGTCTCGATTCCGTTAAGCACGTGCTTACCTACCCATCTCCAGACTTCATATGATTCAAGATCTCATTCAGGTTCTCACTACCAGTCCCACAGTTCCAGTGCTCACCTGTCCGCAACTGATGGGGCACATGGCAGCAACAACATACGTCGTTTCCCATGCCCGCCTTCATTTCCGATGCCTTCAGCACTGGATATCGACAGTATACACATCTCACATGCATGACATGCACAGAATGGTCACAGTACCAAGCACAGTCAGGCAATCTCTGAAGTGGTGGAACATCCCCCCACAACATGCTAGCGGGCATCCCCTTCCGTACTCCTCAACCTACTGTCCAGGTGACAACAGATGCTTCCCTGCTTAATTTGGGGGCTCATATGCAGGGCAAACAAGCTCAAGGCCGTTGGTTGTCCCAGGAATCGTTCTGCCATATAAATCTGCTCAAGTTGCGAGTGGTGTGCAATGCTTGCAACCACTTATTTCCCTGGATACACAACCAGACGGTGCAAATTCTCACAGACAGTATGACAACAGTCTATTACATAAACAAACGGGGGGAGCCCACTCCCATACACTGTGCAGGGAAGCCGTGTATTTGTGGAATTGGTGCAACTGACACTATCACAATCACCGCAACATATCTTCCGGGGGACGACAACACGACAGCAGATATGCTCAGCAGACACTTTGCGCAACAACACGAATGGGAGCTACACCCCGAAGTCTTACGGAGCATATTCTACCACTGGGGTCACCCAACTACGGACCTTTTCACCACGCAGTACAACGCGAAGTGCGATCACTACTGCTCCAGAACGGGCATAGGCTTTGCATCGAAGGGAGATGCCTTCCTACACAACTGGGATCGGCAGCTTCTGTACGCATTCCCACCTATCCCCTAATACACAAGATCCTAGAGAAAGCAGCAGCAGACAGAGCAACACTAATCCTAGTTGCACCATTCTGGCCACGCCAGACTTGGTTCCCTTACCTACTCCACATGTTGCCTCATCCCCCGTATCGCCTTCCCAGTCGGCCTGATCTTCTGACTCAGGATCATGGGAGGCTACTTCATCCGCAGTCGGATCGCCTCGCCCTGTCCGCTTGGCTCCTCCTGCCAACAAGAAAGACTAGGTAGTTTGGCAGCTGTCGACCATGTGCTTCTACATCAGTGGTCCCCAACCTTTTGGGGCTGCCGGGCACATGGGGGCGGGGCCGCGCCTACGCCATGCACCCAGTGGTGGGGCCACACCTGCGCCACATGCCCGGGGCCGGCACCGCACCTGTGCCGCATGCCCGGGGCGGGGGCCGCGCATGCGCGGTGCGCCCGCAGCCCGGGGCATAAGAATGGCTTGGGCTGGTCCCGGTCATTCGGCGGGCGCACATAAATGCCCCGGCGGGTGCCATGGCGCCCGCGGGCACCGTGTTGGGGACCACTGTTCTACACAGTAGGAAAGCTTTGACCCAAAATACTGCATAAGTGGAAAAGATTCACTGAATGGTGCGCACACAAAGTCTCAGATCCTCATGGAACGCCCTTATGTTCCATTCTAGAATACGTTTTACACCTCAAACACCGTGGACTTTCTCTGTCGTCTCTTAGGGTGCACTTAGCGGCTATCACAGCTTTCCACCGACCAATCGAGGGTCGAGGGCTATACCATCTTCTTGCATCCCACTATGAGAAGATTCCTCAAAGGACTGACCAACCTGTTTCCTGAACACAAGCAACCCCCAGATCCTTGGAACCTGGAGTTGGTCCTAGATACTCTTATGCCGCCACCGTTAGAGCCCTTGTCCACATCCGACTTCAATTCTCTTACCATGAAGGTTGTGTTCCTGTTAGCAATCACATCTGCATGTAGGGTAGGAGAACTGGCGGCCTTGTCGGCATCACCTCCCCACACCGTTTTCACACCACAGGCGGTCATTCTACGACCACAGCCATTGTTTTTGCCCAAGGTCAACTCCAGCTTTCACATAAACGAACCTATCTTTTTACCCGTATTCTACCCAAAACCGCATTCCTCAAAACACCATGCTAGACTTCATTCGCTAGACATCTGTAGAGCTCTGGCATTCTATGTTGAAAGGACCCGCAATATACGAAAAACTGAACATGTATTAATCTCACTTGATGACCGCTCTAAAGGTCGTCCATTATCATCTTAGCGAATATCGAAAATAATAGTCTCATGCATTACTAAATGCTATGTAATAAGAAACGTCACAGTACCTCATATGGTTACAGCCCACTCTACCAGGGCAGTAGCATCTTCAACAGCCTTCCTTAAAGGGGTTCCCATCAAAGACATTTGCTGAGCGGCAACGTGGTCCTCTGAGCTTACGTTCGCAAACCACTATGCACTATCTAAGATCATCGTCTCCGACACAGCAGTAGCCAATGTGGTCCTCTCTTCAGCGGCAACAAATTGACTCCGCCCCTCCGCCTTATGTCAGCTATTGCTGTGGAATCACCCACAGCGGAGCACCCACGGGGACACTACCCGAAGAAGAAGAAGTTACTCACCTTGTGCAGTAATGATGGTTCTTCGAGGTGTGTGTCCCCGTGGGTGCTCCACGACCCACCCTCCTCCCCTCTTTGGAGTCTGTTATTTTGTCTTGCAGATCTCGACGATCAGGAGGAACTGGCAGGAGCCAGACCACCCGACCAGAAACGGTGCAAAAAGCCACAAGATGGTCACCGCACATGCGCGGTCCAGCAAACAACAGCTGAAACAACCCCGAACTGCGGTGCCGGGACGAGCCCGACATCCACAGTGGAGCACCCATGGGGATACACACCTCGAAGAACCATCGTTACAGCACAAGGTGAGTAACTTCTTCTTCATAAATTGAGCAAAAAATCTAGGAATATCCCTAAACATTTATGAACTTTATTTTTTTGCTGAATTCCATGCTTATAAGATATATGCACATAATTTGCTAGTCTTAATTTCAAAATCTCAGAGTGGAAAGTCTTTATAGTTAGAAGCACTTACAATGTGGGACTGCCATGTTATGGAGATTAATAATGGAATACAATTTTTCACAGTGAAGCCCAGGTCATTAATAATAAAAAATTATAAGCACCTGAAAGCTTGTTGGTGGCATGTGTACATGAGTTGATGGTCTCAGTCTAATGTTCAGTGAACAGTAACTGGTCTCTTTGTGGGTCCTCTGAGCAGAAAGGTAAGGGATTGAATAGAGACAAAACTCTCCTCTCAACCGTAGAAGGCTTTTTCTCTAGGTCAGTGTTAGGATAGACTGGAAGAGAGAAAGTTTGTACTGTATTTGTTATTTGGAGAGAGAGAATAGGTCATTCTCCAGTGCTGTCAATCTATGCCCTTTCACAATCAGTACATTCATTTAAATTCTGTATTCAGAAAAGAAAAGCTTCCTGTTGACAGTTAAAACTCACTTGGTCTTTGTAACCTCTGTTTAAAATCATTTATGTTGAAGTCAAGGCTATCTACAGCATTGTGGAGTTAAATGAATGTACCTAGATACATATTTCAGAAAATATGACAGCTTCGTTATATCTTTTCAAAAGTACAAATCCGAGAAGGTTATTTAAAATGAATCCTCTGGAAAGGTTAAAGTATGTCTTTGTTCTTTTCCTCACAATTTGAGTAGAAAATGTTCAAGGAAACTGAAATATTTATTCCCCATATTTGCCTTTACTAGAAATAGTGAACACAAACTCTCTGTTCCAGCCTGCTGAGAAGACAAGCTGGCTTTCAAATTGTGATCTCCCAACTCAAAGTAGAAATGACAATGTTAGCTCTGTTGTGTGCGTGGCATAGTAAAAGAAGACTTTTGGCAAGCAAGGGTTGGAAGCTTTGAGTACCAAAGGCCCCTGCAGAATTATGCATGTTTGCTAATTTTTCTTTGAAATTTTGCAAGGGATTCAACGACTGCTGGGGTTCCTCTGATCCTGAATTTTCTCTATCTGCTTTATTTGGATGTTGAACAACAGAAAGTATAATTTTTCCCACCTTGTCCTGGACTCGTATTTGGCTTCAAATTCTGTGGAATTAAGCCAGCAGAGAATTTGGTCCTAATTTTTACCAGACAATATATTTTTTCTGTCACAAGAAAACTTTTTTTACAGTTGTTATAAGCACATCACAAAATGAAACCACATTACTGAAAGGATAAACTAAACTGAGAGATGGAAAGACATACCATTTTGAGTGCATTGCTAAATAAACAATATAAGATGAAGGATTAAAATTAAAGTGAATGAGTAAGAAGTTTTAAAGGGGTATTAATCAAAGAGATTTTAGATAATAACTGAAATAGCTACAATGACAGAGAAGCAAGAAAGTAACCCTGGATCATTCTATCACTCATCATATTCTGTGCTACAAATATGATGAGTGTTTTTACTAGGTGGTTTATTTTACATAAACTTGTAAGATGATATTTTTCATTTGCAAAAAAATTTCAGTTTTTTACTACACAATTATGACTTTTTAATTGTTTCTTTTGCCGGTTGCTCTTTTGATGGGAAGATGAGAATGGTCGACTTTTGGAGATCTGGTGTGGAGTCAAAAACAAGCAAATTCCAGCAAATTCTTCTACCAGTTTATTTAAGTTAATTGAAGAAGTTGAGAGGAAGCCAGTGAAAACCCCTTTGTACGTAGTGTGTGGAACAATCTATTTCATGAAGTGTTTTTACTTTCCCTGACTTTCCCTTGTAGAGCTTGACCTATCATCTAGTTCAGGCCAGATTCTTGGATTTTTCTTGTGCCCTCACCAGTTACTTTCTATTAGTTTCTGCTTTCTTCCCAAGTCCATGACTTCCAGAAGACACTAGGAACTTCATTGAAATCAGTAAAAGGAAACCTATTGTCTTCAGTGGCCCTTGGTTCACGCACTGGGTAATAAGACTAATATTCTTTTCATAAACTCTGACTGTATTTCCTCCTAAGTTACAGCAGTCTTCATTGACATTGAATGTGAGAGTCATATGGTAGATCTTCTGTAGTCTTTTTTTCCCTTTTATATCTGAATCACTTTTCAGGACTCCTTGGTATAATATTTTGAAAGAAGCCATTTTGTTTTTCAGTCATTAAATTCTACAAATATTACTAGTGAGGTAGAAAAATATATTGAGTACGTGACTTAATAGCCTAAGCCCCATTTTCAAAAATAGATTAGGCACTTCGAAGGCTAAAACATGGGAAAGTTATGCCCATGTTATCTTAACTAGTGTAATTCTACTGTTATAACTGGTAAAATTGTCCCATGTAGACAAACCCTTAATTCTATTTGTAAGTCACTTTTGAAAATAGGACTTGTGCTCCTAAATCACTTTAGGCAGTGATGAAAATTTTATCCTTTGTGATAATTTTGATTTAAAATGAGCTTATGTTCTGATTACTGGGTAGTTTGTTTTCCATAGTCATTTTTTAAAATAGTCTCTGACAGTTTTCTTTGTCAAAGACTGGTAAATCACTGTAAGTTAATTGTGTACAATAAAAATGTATGTGCTGTACTTTCTTTAAAAAAATAAATCCCCTTACATTGCTATGTTCTTGAAAATGTTGCTCATGGTTGTTTAAGTATTTTCCTTCAAAACATGGCATGGAGTCCTTTGAGAAGATTTAAAAAAAAAGTAAATTATTGCTGCTCAATCAAGGGATTCCTTAACTATGAAAATATAACAGCTAAGATTTTTTAAAACAGGAGCCTTAAAGTCGAAAGTCTAAATTCCAATTTAGAAAAAAAGTTGTATGATTTTTTTCAATGTGATGGTCAACCAGCAGCTCCCATTGCAGTTAATGGGAGCAGCTAAGTGTTCAGTATTTTTGAAAATCAGCCTTCATATTTAGGATCCTAAATCAGGATTCGTGCCTAGGATTTTCAGAGCCTAATGAATTTGGCACCCAGCTCCCATTGAAATTTAAAGTTGGTTGAATCCTTAACTCCTTTGGAAACATATTGCTCAATATATTTCTTTTCTCTTTCAAGGATAATTGCTGACCATCAGCGAAAATATTACTCAATAACTTTTATCTAGCCAACCACTTAAAAATCCTTACTCTCCGCAGCACTCTACCACATGAAATGGAATCCACAGTAAAAATTCTCTTTCAAGTTGCTCAGTTATTATCATTTTATGATAATTATCAGGACAGGTCATCATTGTGACTTTGTACACCAGTTCACCTGGACCTGACAGACATGAGATAAGTAATCCAAATAAATTTGGTGTACAAAGGTTTAGGACTACAGTGTTTGTTGACGAAATCAGATAGACTAACATTACGGGAAATAAGCCAATTTCTCAGTACTGTATGTTATGTTGCATACATGACAACATATATATATACAACTGTAACTTTCATACAGTGGATATTTTATGGCCCTGATGGTAAGTTCCATATTATATCTTGATTATTTCATTAACACCTTAAAACTATCAGCGCTAACAAAATAAAATGTCAACTCTATTTTCTTTCACAGTGGATTTGAGTGTATTAGCTATCCTTTGATGGATGTGGTGTCTGGAAGCTGGGAACTGAAAGCTGCTGCCCCTGTATCTGGTAAATCTGGATTTGCACTGGCTGATTTACCAATCCCTAAGGGAGATACAGAGCCAGAATCCAGATCAGACACCCTGCATGGAATGGGAGATGCCCCAAGCAATGAGGATGGTGAGTAGAGATAATGGATTAGTCAACTGCTCAGCTTCTTAGTTAACTGAGAAACAAAAGGTATCTTTACACAGCAGTAAAACAACTCAAAAAATAGGAGACTGCTTTTGTAATGCAAATAGGAGGCTCTCAAAGCATTTTAACAGCAGAAGTGATTTCCACTGATTTTCTTATAATAAATAGAATGAATTTCATAGCAATATTTAATTTCTATTTTATAAAAAACTACCTCTCTCCAAAGCTTCTACTTCAGTTATTTTGTTCAGTCAAAACACACTGGTTCTCAATGAATTAGATCAGTGTTTCCCAATTTTATTTGACCATGGAACCCTTTTCAGCTTTTCAGAATTTCAAGGAACCCCTAGGTTTGTCAAGCAAAAGAAAAAAAAAAAAAGAGGGGAACCCACCAATGCATGAAAATCACAATCCTTCCCCAAGCCCCCCACCCTTTTGAGGCCCCATCCTCTCTGTTCCCCTCCTCTCCATCACTTGCTATCCCCAGCCCTTATACACTCTCACTGGATTGAGACAGGAGGTGCGGGCTCTGGGGTGGGAATGAGGGATTTGGGTGTGGGAAGGGGTGAGAAGTGCAAGCTCTGGGAGGGAATTTGGATGCAGGGGACGGGGATGCTGGCTCGGGGAGGGGGCTCCAGGCTTGGGAGTGTTGGGCTCAGGTGTAAGGTTGGGGTGCTGAGCAAGTCACAGGCTTGTGGATGTGAGGGTGCAGGAGTTTGGATTGGATATGTGAGGGGCTCAGGGCAAGGAGGCTGGGAGTATGATGGGCTCAGGACACAGATTTGCCATGTGTGGATGGTGCACAGGTGTTGTGGCAGAAGACTGAGGATGTGGGATGCAGGAGTTAGGGGGTGTAAGAGGCTCAGGACAGGGGGTTCCAGTGTATGATAGGCTCAGATTTGGGGTCAGGTGGTGCAGGAGTGTTATGATGCTGCAGTGAGATGGGGATTTGGTCCCAATTGGGGGCATATTGGCCAGGCTTCATTTTTAAATAAAATATTATGTCAAACTCAAAAGGTTTTAGCATTGTCTTTATTTATGAGAGGGGCGAGGAACCTGTTTTGAGTCAAGGGTCACTGACCCACAGAAAAGTCAGTTGGGGCCACACAAGTGAGATGCAAACCCCCCCTCCCCAAGCCTCACTAATGTGGTCCCAACTGTGCTGGTGCGGGCAGGGGACAGGGTGCTAGTGGGTGCTGGGGCCTGGGAGAGGGTGCTGCTGTGTGGCAGGATGCTGGCACAGGTGGCGGGGTGCTGGGACAGGATGCTGGGGTCAGGGACATGGTCCTGCTGGGCACTGGGGTGGGTGGCAGGGTGCTGGGGCCAGGGACAGGGTGCTGCTGGGTGCTAGGGTGGATGGCAGGATGCTGGGGCCAGGGCCAGGGTGGTGCTGGGTGCTGCGCTGGGTGGCAGAGTGCTGGGGTAAGGAACAGGGTGGTGCTGGGTGCTGCGGTTGTTGGCAGGGTGCTGGGACAAGGAACAGGGTGCTGCTGGGTGCTAGGGTGGATGGCACGGTGCTGGGGCCAGGGACAGGGTAGTGCTGGGTGCTAGGGTGGATGGCATAGTGCTGGGGCTGGGGACAGGGTGCTGCTGGGTGCTGGGGTGAGTGGCAGGGTGCTGGAGCCAGGGACAGGGTGGTGCTGTGTGCTAGGGTGTATGGCACAGGGCTGGGGACAGGGTGCTGCTGGGTGCCGGGGCCAGGGACAGGGTCCTTGGGTGGGCGGCAGGGTGCTGGGGCCGGGGACAGGGTGCTGCTGAGTGCTGGGAACAGTGCTGGTGGGGGCAGGGGACAGGGTACTCATGGAGAGTCTGGGCAGGGGACAGGGGCAACTGGGACCAGTATCTGGCAATCCTGCAGCACCTCTGGGTTCCAGGAAGTGTGCGACTGCACTTCCCCTCCCCAAACAGCTGGCGTGCATGCTGCCTGAGCAGCAGGGCTCTTGCACTCCAGCAGCTTACTTCCGCGATGCCGTCCTGCGGGGGGGTGCGGTAAGTCCCAGGGCAGAGCGCGCTGCCTGCACAGTCGGAGCTGCGCAGACCCGGGTCTCCTGACCTCCTGCCCCCCTCCCCCCTGGCGCAGAATGGCGGCGGAACTAGGTTGCCGAGTGCCATAGCCCCAGCTGTTCAGCCAGCGTGCGCCGGCTCCTTTGGGGAGGGGAAGTGCTTCCCTCCCCACTGTGGGTCACGTGGAGTCACCCCTGTCTGGCATCCCCTAGTGTGCCGGCCGGGAGCAACTGTTCCCTCTGCCCCTGCCTCCCTAGGGAGGAACTGGAAACAAGCTAGCCGGTACTCTCTCTTTCGGAGGGGGCCGGGGAATGCCGGCTCTTCACGGAACCCCTACTTTTGCTTCCGGAACCCCAGGGTTCTGCGGAACACCAATTGGGAAACACTGAATTAGATCAAAGGAGCTGCAAGAATTACTTACACAGCCTAAAGGTATGTCTACACAGCAGGGGAAAAGTTGAATTAAGATACGCAACTTCAGCTATGTCAATTGCGTAGCTGAAGTTGAAATAGCTTAATTCAGCTTTTGGTGCTGTCTACACAGTAGGAAGTCGAAGGAAGAACACGCTTCCTTCAGCTTCTCTTGCTCATCATGGAATGAGGAGTTGGAGTAAGAAGTCCTTCATCTCAACATTATTTTGAAATAATGGCTTGCTGTGTAGATGCACATTTTATTATTTTGAATAATGTCAGTTATTCCAAAATAATGCTGCTGTGTAGATGTACCCTCAGGTCAGTCACTGTGGTAGAATGAAAGAAGGGCCTAAACCCTGAAGTGTAAATGTTAATCCAGAATTTGGAACCTCCCTCCTACCAGCAACATTCATCCTGTCTCTAGTAACAACTTTCATTCTGCGAGAGGCTATGACTTCAAATGTAGCTGGTGCAGTGTCTTCAGTAAAGTGAAAGTGCTATTTTCTGCAAGAATAGAGGTGTTGGATCCTAAAGCCTCTAGTTCCTTTAAGATATTCTTTAATTAATTGAATTTAGTTTAAGATAAACACTTTTAAAGCAGAAATGTATCTTTAATTTTTCCCTTCTCCATTTTGTTCCTGATGCTTACAATATCTGGTGTATGAATTTTGGGGGAATGGCCAACAAGTTTTAGCTTGTGGGCTTATTTTGAGGTTACGGAACCACAGTCCAGTATTCCCAATCCCATGTAGTTAAAGTCATATGATTTTAAAAAGAGCAAATTTGGGATCTTTCTATTTGCCTATTGGGTTTGAAAAATTGGTGTCCACATCATCAAGCTTTACTTTGAAGTTATAAAGATTAGAATGTTCTCCTTTTTTAGAAAGTAAAAACTGAGATTTTCACATAATCACTCAGTTCTTGGAGGCAGGGCTTTCAGAAAATCATAAAATATCTGAAGACTCATGATAAAATCACCAGAGTTGGAAATCTGACCAACAGAGTTGCCATTCTTTCCTGGGCATTTCATGCATCAGAGTGTTGTATTCAAAAAAATACAAATTATCCCATGTAAAAAGCATCACAAATGGTTCACTGTAGTGTCCTCTCATCTGTGAATGTGTGTATGAATCATGCAGTTCAGTCGGGGGGGGGGGAGGTCTCATTTTTGTGGATGGCACGTCACATACCATGAGAAGGTGTTCATTTCAAGGGGGGAGCCATTTCAGCTGAATTTGGGAGGTATGGATGCCTAGAACAGAGAGAGGAAAAGCTGCTTATTGACACTGTTTTTAAACATTACGTTTGCAAACAAAATAAAATTAAAATAAGAAAATGTGGAATTACAGAACAGTAGTTTGAATTAGTCTGCTGGTGACATCAGATATGGTTTTTGGGTTATAGGGTGCCTATTTAAAGTACTTAAGTGGAACCCACAATCACAGGGTCTGAGAGCATCACAATCTTTACTATACTTATTCTCACAGTACCCTATGAGGCAGGCAGCGCAGGGAGGTTTAGCTCAGTGGCTTGAGCATTGGCCTGCTAAACCTAGCAATGTGAGTTCAATCCTTGAGGGGGGCCATTTACAGGTCTGGGGCAAATCTGTCAGGGATGGTACTTGGTCCTGCTATGAGGGCAGGGGATTGGACTCAATGACCTCTCAAGGTCCCTTCCAGCTCTATGAGATAGGTATATCTCCATATATTCAGTGTTGTTATCCCTATTGTATGGGCAGGAGTCTGAGGGTGCATCTACACAGCACCCTAAACTCAAAATAAGGTATGCAATTTGCACTATGCAAATTGCACATCTTATCTCAAATCTATTTCGAAATAGCTTATTTTGAAATTTGGCACATCTATAAAGCGCCTGATTTCAAAATAACACTCTATTTCAAGCCGTCCCTTATCCCTCGTGCAACGAGACTTACCAGGATGGTGAAATAGCACACCTGTGGCTTGTGTAGACATACCCTGAGGCTATGTCTATACTGCCCCCTTTTGTGCAAAAAAATATGCAAATGAGGCAAAGCATGGAATATTGCCGTGCCTCATTTGCATAATTAACGAGGCTCCGTTTTTGCGCAAAAGCCTCTTGCACAAAAACGGCTCCTCATTAATTATGCACATGAGGTGTGGTGATATTCCACGCTTCGTCTCATTTGCATGTTTTTTTGCACAAGAGGCAGCAGTATAGACATAGCCTGAGACACAGAAAGGCTCCATGACTTGCCCATGGTCACACAGGAAGTTTATGATGGATCAGGGATTTAAACTCCTACATCCTACACTAATGCCTTAATGTCCTTTTGTCCATTTCATTACTCTTTGAAGGAGTTATAGCACAGTAAGTCTCATCCTATGTATATATTCAATACTTAGATTGTTATTCCATATTCCTACAGGACAGGGAGTAACGATTGAACTAACACTTTCTCTATAAACATGCTGGCATTGCTTTACCACCCTATTATTCTTGGCATTATTCATGGGAGTCTAATCCTGAAGCTTGGGAGTTGAATCATAGTTTAATCATAGCATTTTATTGTGAACAGCAATATTAAATCCTCCCATATAACTTGATACATTGTAAATACGTGATTTGCATCTTAATATGGTAAATGGAGTAACAAAGCTGGGGGCAGTTATGAGTTAGTTGAAAAAACAAAATAAATACCATCCACCTTAGTAAGCAAAGAGGTTTATTTGATAGCCCCAGCTTGTGTGACACTTATGGTTTTAAAAACTCAAGAGTTTGTGTAAATTTTTTTGTCATTTGTCATTTCCTTTTTAACTCATCAAAGTAAATGTTCATAATGAAGAAGAATCCATATGTACCACATGAAGAACTCTCAAGTTATCATCACAAGATTACGGTTATTAAACAAATGTATCTCACTTTTGCTGGCTTACTCTCCAGCGCATTTGATTAGTGATTTTTTAGGTTATAGATAAAAATATAACGGTTGGAGTTGAAATCCCCACTACAATATGGAACTAACACCTTTCCTGGTACAACCATAATCCAGGGTGTTAGTTACCACAAAAGAAGTGTCAGGGAGATGACTAGTTCCTGATCATCCTTGTAAGTGTAAATAGTAACAATACTGTATTTTTAACTCCTTATTCATTCTCTATAGAACACAGCACTTTTCAGCTAGAAGGGATGGAAATCTTGCATCTAGTTCAGCTGATTTCAGTGTCTTTTTATAGAGGGAGGACTAAATGCTCAGCTTCACCGAAGCAGAGGTTATCATGCCAAATCAAGACAAACGTGACTCTGAGCATCCTTTGCACCCTACCCGGCCCCTCGTCCTGGGACTGCTCTTGGGCCCCTACTCAATTTGGAGCAGCCCAAAGGTTGCTTTAATTGTGCCAGTTTGTAATAGTCCCTTTGAATGGGCTTTACGGAAATGAGGTTCTGCGAAGCACAACTCAGTCTGGTGCCCCTCTCTAAACATTCCCTTTTACCCAGAATTTCCCTGTGCAGACATGCCCTCTGGAGCAATGTAGAAGGACATTAGTGCAGTCCAGGAACTTGTAACTTTCCCATTAGCTAACCTTTTCATCTAGTATGTGTAATGAATGTATAATCCTCTGACTGCTGCATACCCATAATTGACAATTCTCCTTTCCAGTCTTCTTTAACAATAAGTGGGGATCACATTTGTGGAGTAGCTGGACTGAGCATAAATTGGTATACCAGCATGTTTTGGATGACCCCCTCAGGATTTGCAGAATGTTGGCTTTCATTTAAAAGAAAAATGAATTTTTAACTCTTCTGGTTGTGAAGAACACCTCCTGGGTATGACCCTATACAGTACCATCTGCCTGAGTGTGCAGAAGCAGACACAAACAATGAGACTATTTGGCCCTGGTATAATTTCACAGACCTGTGAGTGGGTTGTGAGTGTGACAGATGGGAAAAGAAAGAAATACTAACAAGCGAGTCAGTGATGGGGTGAGAAAGTGTGGAGAAAATAGGAAGAGGAGGAAAGAGATTGAGGGGAAAAAAAGAAAAGGGCGGGACAGTAGGTGAGATTGAAGGGCAATATACAAAACAGAAGAGTGTGATAGCAGGAGATGGAACAATTATTATACAATAAATTAAGTATGACAGAGATGATCCAGGAAAGAAGCAACAAGATAAACACTATAAAAGGTACAAAAAAAAATGGAGTGAAGGCCAAGGAGAAAGAGGAGGAAGAAAAAGCATGAAAGAGATAAGTAAGCTCAACATTGTTTATTTATTAATAATACATTTAGTGTAAAAATGCTCCAATGACTGACCCTTTGTTTATTAAAAAAGGGACATGACTGGGAAGCACATAGTGAAATTCACCCAAGGCAAGCTCCACATGCTGCAGAGATGAGTGCCTAGGAGTCATATATATTAATAATTAATTCCCAGGGCCTGCCCAACAGTAACTATTTCTAATTAGTACTGCTAACAGAGGGCACATCTAACTAAGAGATAAGGTCAAATCGAGCATGGTCGATTTTCTGCCATCTGATTTTGCAAAGTCAAAGGGCCGTGTCCTCACTGCGGGGAAGAATTAAATGTAGTCCAAAGTAGTGCGCCCCCATTAGGGAGCCTACTGTCAACTCGGAGAACGAGGCACTTGGGCAGCTTTGCATTCTGGGCTGTGGTCATGGTGTCCACTGGGTCCAAAACTCTGCAGCGGGTGGTCAGACGCTCATATTGCCAGTGTCCCAGAAGGCACTCGTCTACTCCCTCCCCCGTTGTGTGATATCAGCGAGAGGTAGTCCATTCACACCTATTTTTTTACCTTGTTTGCCTGTGCCATAGCAGCATGAGCATGGAGCCTGGTGTGCAGGAAAGCATTGTCATGCTCATGTGTGTCATGGTGCACCTCTTGGCTGCTTTATGACCTGAAATAGGAGGGGGTTTGTCCCTTCCAAAAGTCTTGGTGAGTTTGTTGTTCTTGTTTGATGGGTGGAGAGGAGTGACTCTGGTTAGTCGTATAAGGGCGTACCTACACTGTGGCTTAACACTGGAAGCTGACCCTTCAAGCTGACTTGTGCTTGTTCTTAAGGGGCTGTTTTAATTGCAATGTAAATGTTCAGGCCCCCAGACCCAATAAGGTGGGAGGGTCTCAGAGTTCAGATTCCAGCCTAAGCCTGAACATCTATGCTAGAATTGAACAGCCTCTTATCCTGACCCCCAGCTATGGGCCAGCTGCATGGCTTTAACTGCAGTGTAGACATACCCTAAATGTCTAATCCCTTTTCTAAAATCCGATCTTGGCTTCCATGGTGTATTGTGGCAGTCAGAGCCACAGTCTAATTATACATTTTGTGGGAAAGTATTTCCTTTTCTTGGTTTTGAATTTGTTCCACTTCAGTTTTACTAATTGTCATTTTGTTGTTGTCTTATGAGATAAATAGAAGATCACATTCTCTCTTCATAATTTTGTACTCTTTTTATCATGTCATAATTTACTGAGTGATCATTCAGGCTTTATGCAGGTAGAGTGTGAAGGGGATGAGGTGAAATCCACCCTTTCCCATAGCTGCTGTGGATTGGAATAGCTGTTGCAGCTCTGCCATGCTAGTTGCATGAATATTGAAAGTCGCTGGATCCGTCAAAACACAAACCAATAGCCTGTTCTTTAGCCTGCATCGTTGTGTCTTTTGTGCTTGTCTTTGTGGGGATAATGAAGATGTGGAGACTCTTTGCTTAGTGTATGGGGTCTTCACATGCATTTCCTTGTGCAGCCCTATGTGGGACTTAACAAGTGGAGAGGGCTTACTTAGTATTATCAGTGAATTTCACCCAAAATAAATAAGGCATATAATATGCAACATTGTTGTGTGGACAGGTATGGAGAATGTAATAAGAAAAGGGGTCAAAGCACAGCTGTTATATTTTGAAGTAGCACATTTACCCTGAGTTGCTCGGGTCCTTAAGGAGGGGCTCAGGGCAGGGGCTGTGCATGTGTATGTGTATGCACGTGCGTGTAGGAGGTGTGAAGGGCGGGCACCCGAGATTCATACCAGGGCTACTTGCTCTTCCACTTCCTGTACCTGTCAGCGAGAGCAAAGTGCACAGTTTGTCTGCCCCCTGCGCTCCCCAGCTAGAGTGAAGAATGCAGCAAACTGGCTTTCTCCTCACTCCCTAGTGAAGGGGAACAGCCAGTAATATCCCTGTATGAATCAGGGAAAGGGCTTCAGACCCCGCCTCCCCCCCCCCATCAAGGGGAGTGGGGAGGGTGGAGCACTTGGGGCTAGGGTCGTTCCAGACGGGGGGCACGCTTAGCCAGCCCCTTTCACATGTCTGACGATTCTGTCTCTTTTCTGTATGGTTTTATGACTAGCAGTCCATTCCAGGCACATCCCATTTTCTGGCCCAACCAAACCCTTGTGTTGCTTTAAGTTATGATCGAGGAAGCTGTATACCGAATTTGGTGGTCGTAACTCTTACCATTTAAGGGGGGTTTTGAACAAACGGACAAATTCTCTCAAATATATAGTAGATTATTGCTTCCTAAAGATTCATTTGACTATTAGGTTTGCAACTTTCAGCCATGGAGATGTTTTCCTGGCCATTGTTTCATTGATTATAGTCTCATTCTTCTCAGCAGGTTTCATCTCTGGTTTTGAGAGAGATGCTGGCTAGCTCTCAAAATGCCTCAAGAATAACTTCTGTTGATGGGTAAATTATGAGGTCCTTGAGGCTTTCATGCACCACAGTCTGGAGTATGGATGTAATAATGAAATAATGAAAATTCATGCAGTTCTATCCACTATTGATGAACTGTCAGTGAAATAGAATTCTGAAAGGTTCTGTTGTATAGTAGTAACACATATGTAGCCTTTTATTTCAAATGTGGCTATTTTCCCGTATTTCAAAAAGGTAATGAGATCCAAACTTAGCAAAGATGGATTAGATGTAATTCCTTTAGAGAGTCTCCTTAGTAACAGTATAGTTATACATATCTCAGATTTACCAATTCATTCCTAGCTGTTTCCTGATGTTAGAGAAGTAAATTAGTTTTATAAAAATGAGTCTTTTTGGGTTTTAGTTTTGTTTTTCTTCTTAAACATCAGTCATAGTAGCAACAGTTTTATGTTGAATTATGAATAATTTTCCAAGACTCTTTTTGAAAAGTTAATAATGGCTGTTTAAAATAGCACTAGACAAATTACCAAATGGAATCAGAGCAGCAATAGTAGTTTGTTTATTTCAGTTTATGTAACGCTAATGGAAGTGACGCATGTATGTTAAGGAAGAATATTCCTCTTGTGTTCTTGATGTTTTTACAAGACTTCAACATGTATTATGAAAGAGATTACAAAGCATTGATAACAGTAACATGATTTTGCTGGTTGTCCAGCTTCTCTCAGTCTCTCTGATTTAAATTTGGTTTATAGCATCACATTTTCTGCTGTATCAGCTAAAATATTTCTCATATTTGTGGAATGAAGAACTCAATTTATTATGTTATATGTCTTACATTTGGGGGAATTATAAGACTGAGCAACAAGTTTTCAATTGAAAGCAGGTCTAGGACTGCATAAAGTTTTCATATTCAAGCCAACCCAAATGTATCACTGGTTGATTGTTTAGAAGATTGGCACTTTAAAAAGTTCCGCTTCTCTCTCTCTCTCTTGCTCATTGTTTTTATGCCATTAGTATTCAGTTTTAATTATTACATCTTAATTCATGCCTGCTGTTAAAGGTTTACCATACTAACTTCATTAAATGTGCAATCCTGTCCCTCAGTCTGCTGAATCACAAAAATGAGAGTGGTTTGGTTTGGTTTGAATCCTCTTGGATTCTCTTCTCATTTCACCAGAATGTCATTTCAAATGGTGATATATTAAACTTAAATAGGAAACAAAAGTCACAGAAATCATCTACTGAGCCATCGCTTACACTCAACTTTTTAAAAAGAGATCCTACATGCTGCTAAAATAAAAGTTACCTCACATGCAGAATACAAAAGCAACAAATGATATAGCTGGGAATTCAAACAATTGGAGTTCTTGTGAGTCTATGTTATTTTTATTAACAAAATTCAAGTACAGCAACAACAAGCTACTTTTCTTTTCATTTCACAGTGTCTGAGACCCTGGTCCAGCAAAATATTTGAACATGTGCATAGCTATGAGGAATTGGGTCCCAAAACAGTAGATCTCACTATCAAATCTGTAAAATATGATATTTTATGTATCTTTATATTTAAAATACGTTCTTTGTAGCAGTTTTAATAGTACCAAAAGAGTTTCTTTGGCAGTAATTCAATAAAGAATGCTTTTGTCTACTAAAGAAATAACTGGGGAGCATAATATACTTTCATCTTGACCTTTTAATTGATTATACTGTGTTTGACTTGTAGAAGTTTTTGAATTGTCAGTGTGTTGGGAAAGGGGGGAAGAGTTGTTTTTAAGCTGTACAGGTTGGACCTCTTTGGTCCAACACCCTCGGTGACCTGATGAGTCCTGGACAAGGGGATTTTCTGGATCAGGGAAAATCCCTCCCCTAATGGCTCATGCTAAACCGCTCCCCCACCCCCTCGCTGTCTGCCCCGCCACTGCCTGGCCAGCGGTTACTCCCTGGGTTGGCGCTCTCCACCTCCCGCTGGCCCCGCTGCTGTTAGTCAGAGCTGCGTGGCCAGGGCTGGAGCTTCCTAGCTGCTTCCAGGGCCAGTGCTGCGCAACCACTGCCGGCCCCCTGCTACTGCTCAGTTACTGGGGCCAGATCTCCCCACGGTGGCACCCCACACACACACACACCATGGGGCTCCTGGGTGAGTCCCTGCCCCCGCCACCCCCCGCCGCGCTACTGCCCCATGGCAAGACCTCCCTATACCTGGACTCTGTGGTCCAGGAATATCTGTGGTCATGCCAGACCTCAGATGTTGCCAGACCAGAGAGTCCCGGGTAAGGGAGATACAACCTGTTGTAATTCCTAAACTGATAAAGTAAACCATAAAATGGTAGAATGAACATTTAATAAAGAAATATGTTCTGAGAATGTTTTGACAGAAGTAGATGCATAATTTACTGCAACACAAGCATCTGATGATACATAGATGCTTTCTGCATGATATTCAATAAAAAATTATAGTTACTATAACAACTCACTTACCATTGGTATCTCCAAGAAAATATATGAGGTTTCATGCATTCTGTAGTGTTTTCACTAAAAAAATGTAGCAAAACTAACACACTCTCTCGCTGATGTTAAGATTGACATTTAACAAGTTATAATTTTGCTAATCAGATTAGGTGACTAAACTTTTTTCATTCCTTAACCATTATTAGAAAAAATAACAGAAAAGTTTATCTTTTATTTTAAATAGACCTTGTTTGAGTGTCTCATCTAATCACTGCTGGAAGTCCTCTGTCTAGACGTGACCAGACAGACACTACTATAAACACGTGTATAAAAAAAAATAGTCTGAAGCCTTCTAATTCTGCCTTGAAGATTTTTGTAATCTAAAATAGATTGAGCTGAATCTGCTACTTTAAAATTACCATTGAGGGTCCTGCTCAGATTTGAGGTCAACAGGAGTTTTACCTTAGACTTCTATATTAGCATGATCTTGCTCTTAATCTGCTTTCTTTAATGCCTGCTTCCAGATCCTCATAGCTAACATCAAAGCCCACTTCTCCCCATCAATGCTTCCCACTCCGCCATTTGAAGTCCTCAGTGCTAAAACTCTTTGACATCACCAATGTAGGTTGCCTGAGGATCATCAAATGTTTCTTTGAAGACATGATATTCATTTCCACTACAGACAAATGTTCTGCTGCAAAGTTTTTCAACTCCACCCTCTATTTCCCTTGGGTCATGGTGAATAAAGAATTCCTAAGAAGTTAGATTTGAAATATGGTACTTAGGTGTCTCTTCTTCTGAAGAAGCTCAGAATTCTACATCCTACAGATATATTTTTAACTTTTCTTTCATTTGTGGCTTTTATTTAGAGCTTTGTTTTTACCTAAATTCTGTTGTTCAACCAATAATTGCCACTTATTTTGGCCAACCAGTTTTCACTGCCATTTTGATTATGCTTCTGTCTACCTAGGTTCTTGTATGGTTCCATCGCTGTAGAATCTGATACATTTTGTGTGCAAAATCCTGGTTTTTTAAATATCAGCACTTTCTTTTAATCATCCTTTCTCCCATGACTGCTGTGGACAAAATCCCATCTGTTTTATTCTCACAACATTTCCAGTGAAATAGAATTTATGGGTGAAATCTTGGAACCATTAAGTTCAATAATAAAACTCCCACTTACTTAAGTAGGGCCAGAATTTCACCCTGTGTATGTGAAGCTAGCAAGATGTAGCCCTATATAGAGTTTGCCCATAATTACTGAGGCTTCCTAAAGGTTCTGTCTTTTAGGATTCTGTACTCCAGGAAAGCTCACTAGTTCTTTTAGCTTTACTGGATTTAGAGATTGTCACTATATCTGACTTCTCCAGAAAAATTTCTTTCCACTCTGACAATTGGAAGTTTTATGCTTTGAACTCTTCTTTCATGTAAATTAAAGATGCATTTATCAAAACCTAAGATTTACAATGGTAATAGGATGAGAAACTAATATGCCTACAATAATCTTATTCTCTGTACATTCCTTACTTCTTGAAAGTTGTTTAAATAACTTTCTTCTTTGAGTGACCCCGTGGGTGCTCCGCTCTAGGTGTCGGGTCCCGTCCCGGCGCCGCGAATCGGAGAGCTATCAGAGCCATGGTCCGCCGGACCACGCATGCGTGGCTGCCAGAGGCGGTGTTCGTACCTTTGATGTGTTGCGCGCGGTCCGGCTTGCTCAGTTCCTCTCAGCCGCACTCGGTTGCGGACGAGAGCTCCTTCTTGTCAGTTTCATTTCCAACAGTTTTCTCCCAGAGCCTTCACATTTGTAAATAGTTTCAGAACTCTATCCTTCCTTACTTCTGCATTAAATTTACCAGTTCTTTAAAAAAAAAAACAAAAAAAAAAAACCAATTTTTTCTACAGACTTTGGACAGTCTCTGCAGCTATCTGTAAAAAAAAAAAAAAAAAAAAAAAAAAAAACCGCCTGAGTCTCAGCGCAACAAGTTAGGGGGACGAGCGTAGGAGAGATTGTACGTAGTCAATTTCTCTCTCCCCGCTGCTTCAGTATGCCGGCATCCCCCGGTTTCAAGAAGTGCTCAGTCTGCCAGGAACCCATGCCGGCATCCGACGGGCATGATTCCTGTGTCAGGTGCTTGGGTGAGATGCATGTCCCCCAGAAATGCACCCACTGCAGCAAACTAACGGCAAGGGCACGAAAGGATCGGGACTTGCGCCTGAAGCTGATTCTTTATGGAAAGGCGTTAGAGTCCGATGCCATCCCTGCCTCGGGCACAGCAGCCCAGAAACGGCGGGCAACATCTCCCGGGACAGCCGTTACGAAAAAGACTAAGGCGTCCCCAGCTCGATCGCTGCCAGCCATCACCAAAATGCGATGCCCTGACGAGGCATCCGGGACAGCTGCCCCAGGGCAGCAACGGGCTCCTAGAGCGAGGAGACCGCCTGAGCCGGGATCGCAAGGGGCAGGAGCACTGGCTCCAACAACCGCGCAGAAGCCGGCATCGGCAGGAGCGTGAAAGCCGGCACCGCCAACGGCTGCCCAAGCGGCGCCGGCTGCGGCAATTTTAAACCCCTCGGTGCCGAGCCGCCAAGTCTCCCAGGCGGCACCGCTGGCATTGTCTGATCTGCCGGCACCGGGCTCTTCCTCGGCACCACCAACGCCGCCCCCATGTGGAGATACAGCGGCACTGCAGCCACGTGCAGCACCGAGCTCTCCACCAGCAGATGAAATTGACAAGGCTTCACTGCCTTGCAAAGCTGCGGGAAAAGAAACTTACAGGGTGCTTTCCCCGTCGCCTACCTTCTCTCCAGGACCATCTCCTTCTCCACCCAGGTATCGAAGGCACCGGGACTATAGCCTTTCTCCATCTTACCAAATGCTTAGAAGACCTTCCCATGGGGACACGGTCTATATAGAAACAAGACGCTCCCCATCGCGTTCTCGCTCTCCCAGGAGGTCACCAAGGCATAGATCACCTAGGCGGTCGCCGCGGCGGATCTATTACATCCGCAGTTCAAGATCCTCCAGATACTCCTCACCAGCACGGCCTGACCATTACTATGGGCGCTACCATAGGGCTGAATATGATCGCCCCCACCCTGGACACGCTACTTTATCTTATAGGGGTTCTTCATGTACCCGTCCATCACCCGGTGTGCAACACTTACCTGAGCGTCCACAAAAATTGTTTTCATCGCCTCCGTCAGAAAACTTACCCATCCATCACGATCACTCGGAACCAGAAGAGGGCCAACTGTCTGAGGCAGAAGATCCTCAGCCACACATTTCTCCAGTTGACTGTTCCTCGTCGTCACCGGATGAAGCAATGATTCCAGATGACGCCTCTCCCTTGGATGACTTGAAGCAGTTCCAGGACCTATTTAAAAGGGTTGCAAACACACAGGAAATACAATTAACGGACGTTCCCATGAAGAAACATCATCTTTTGAAGAATTTGCGGCAGCAACAACGGGCAAAAATCGCCCTCCCTATCAATGAGGCCATCATGGAAGTGGCAGACGAAATATGGCAGACCCCCTACATCGACTGTCCCAACTAGTAAGAGGGTTGATAGGAAGTATTTTGTACCCGCTAAAGGACTGGATTTCCTTTTCAACCACCCTCAACCCAACTCCCTTGTAGTTGATGCGGTACAGCGGAGGGCTAAGGCTCCTCAATATAAGAATACAATCCAAGACAAGGATAATAAAAAATTGGACATTTTTGGAAGAAAGGTTTACTCTCCGGCTACGTTATTGTTACGAATTGCAAATTATATGGCCCACCTTTCTAACCGCAATTTTGATAACTACTCAAAGCTTACAGAGCTACTACAATATCTTCCTGATGCCAAGAAACCCTTACTGAAGGCCATAGTCCAAGAAGGATATATAGCCTGTAATGCTACTTTGCAGATGGCCATGGATGTGGCCGACACGGCTGCACGGGCCACGGCTACGGTGGTCGCAATGAGGCGGTCTTCCTGGTTATCATCCGCTGGAACCCCGCGGGAGCTTCAGAATAAAGTAGAAGACCTACCCTTTGATAAACAGAAGCTCTTCGCTAGTAACACCGACGAAGTTCTTCATTCTGGCAAAGACTCCTGTACCACTCTACGTACCTTGGGAATGTACACACCTCCCTATAAACGTAAACGCTACTATCCTTACCAACGGAGGTACGATTATGCGTTCAATAAGAATCAATCACGTCCCCAAGACAATCAGCGCTTCCGCCAGCGTCCTCAACATAAGAGATCTCAAACGAACCGTTCATCCAATCAACCTGCACCAAAGCAGCAAATTTGACTTTCCCGTCGAGGACGCACGCACGACTCCCACGTTCAACGTACCACAGAACTCTTTACACCTGTTTCACCATCGATTAAAACAGTACCTCCTTCACTGGTCCAATATCACCATGGACAAGTGGGTACTGGAGTTGGTACAATCTGGTCTCTCCATCCCCTTTCTATCCATTCCCCCCACCACCCTTCCTACCCCGTCCCTTTTCAGGGACCCCTCTCACGAGCATTTGTTGAAGCAAGAAGTTCAGCGCCTTCTGAATATCGGTGCTATAGAGAGGGTACCAAGTCAGTTTTGGGGGAAAGGATTTTATTCCCGGTACTTCCTTACCCCAAAGAAGACAGGAGGATGGAGATCCATTTTGAACCTACTCAAGTTAAACTGCTACCTCAGGAAACATCGCTTCAAGATGGTGACCCTAAATGCCATCATTCCGTCGTTGAACAAGGGAGACTGGTTTGCAGTCCTCGACCTGCAAGACGCCTACTTCCACATAACGATCCATGTGGCACACAGGCGTTTTCTCTGCTTCCAGCTAGGTCAAGAACATTTCCAGTACAGAGTACTACCTTTTGGCTTGGCATGTGCACCCAGAGTTTTCACCAAAACCTTAGCGGTAGTGGCTGCCCACTTGCGCAGGCTGGGAGTGACAATTTTCCTATACTTGGACGATTGCCTCATAAGAGGCCTAACATATTCAGAGGCCAAACACATGGTGACAACAGCCTCTCAGGTTTTTCACTCTCTGGGTCTACTCATAAACATGCAGAAATCCTCGCCAGAACCTACACAAGATCTGATCTTCATAGGGGCGAGGCTCGACTCAAGAACAGCGCGCGCTTACTTACCTGCCGAACGTTTCGCCGCCATTCGAGATCTTGTTCACACGCTGACGTATGCCCCGACGATTCCCGTCAGAGTGTCGTTACAACTACTGGGACACATGGCTGCCTCAACAACTATTGTTCAAAACGCAAGGTTACATTTTCGCTGCCTTCAACACTGGCTGACTACAGTATACACTCCGGTGAGGGACAGCGTTCACAAGGTGGTGGTGATACCATCACATGTACAACAATCCCTGCAGTGGTGGACCAAGTCGACCAATCTTATGGCGGGCATTCCTTTTCACCGTCCACAACCGTCGAAGCAAATAACAGCGGATGCATCCCTTACTGGCTAGGGAGCGCATATGGATGACATGACGGTTCAAGGTCGCTGGTCTCCGCAGGAGATGCTCTTACATATCAACATTCTCGAGTTAAGAGCAGTGCGTCATGCATGTCAGCATTTTCAGTTCCATATAAGGAACATGACCGTCAGAATCCTTACTGACAATATTGCCACCATGTACTACGTAAACAGACAGGGAGGGGCTCGATCCCGATCCTTCTGTATAGAAGCAATGCACTTGTGGAACTGGTGTATCCGCATCAATACCGTCCTGACAGCCACCTATTTGCTGGGCGTCCAGAATACTATTGTGGACTCGCTCAGCAGGCTGTTTCCCCACGACCACGAGTGGGAACTTCGCACGGACATTCTGCATGGTATTTTTGCCCAATGGGGGTTCCCCTCAATAGATCTGTTCGCTACTGCTGCCAATGCCAAGTGCCCCTATTATTGCTCCAGGGCAGGGATCGGAATCCACTCCTTGGGAGACGCTTTTCTTCAAAATTGGGGAACGTCACTGCTATACGCCTTTCCCCCGATCATCCTAGTTCCCAGGATCCTGGAAAAGATCACTATAGAAAGGGCTCGAGTAATCCTCATAGCCCCAGCTTGGCCACGCAGCCTTGGTATTCAATACTCCACCAGATGTACACCCTTCCTCTGCTTCCGGATCTCTTGACTCAGGACAATGGCTCCCTTTCTCATCCGAAACCCGAAACATTACACCTCACGACGTGGATGCTCGCTGGTTCAATCCAGTCTAACGCTCATGCTCACAGAGAGTCAAGCAAGTATTAGTACACAGCAGAAAAGACTCCACTCGAAAGACCTACCTCGCCAAGTGGGCCAGATTTGAAGCGTGGTGTGGCAGTGATGGCAGGGATGCTTACGTTGCAGGAATATCCCAGATACTTGATTACATTTTGCACCTCTACGACACGGGCCTTGCAATAGCCTCGCTGCGAGTGCATGTAGCAGCAATTAGTACTTTTCATCGGGGTCAGGATGGGTTCTCTGTATTTGCTCATCCCATCACAAAGAGGTTTCTGAAGGGACTTACGAACATCAACCCACCACCACGACCGCCACCACCTTCTTGGAATTTAGACTTTGTTCTGGATTCTCTGACACGCCCCCCCCTTTGAATCCTTGGCTACGATACCATTACAACTTCTAATCACAAAATTGCTTTTTCTGCTTGCCATTACATCAACTCGCAGAGTGAGCGAAATAGTTGCATTCATGTCATCACCTCCTTACACGGTGTTTACTAAGGAGTCGGTAACGTTGAGATCTCATCCAGCATTTGTTCCAAAAGTTTGTTCGGATTTCCACAACAACGAGCCAGTTGTTCTTCCCTGTTTCTATCCCAAGCTTCATGCTTCGAGGGAAGACGCACTGTTGCACACGCTCGATGTGAGGAGAGCATTAGCTTTTTATATTGAAAGAATGCAACACTTTAGGAAATCGGACCGCCTAATAGTATCGTTGGCGGATCGATCCAAGGGACAACCAGTCACTTCCCAACGGATTGTAAGATTAATAGTGTCGTGTATTACAATCTGTTACTCCATACGTAACGAACCTCTTCTGTGTTCACCTAAGGCCCATTCTACAAGAGCAGTAGCCACGACTACAGCTCTTCTCAGAGGTGTTCCATTCCGAGACATTTGTCGAGCAGCAACATGGTCCTCGCATTCTACCTTTATGAGGCATTATGCTATAGTAAACCAATTTGCTGCCGATTCCTCAGTGGCTACGGCAGTCCTTTCCCATATTCAAAAACCTTAATTCCGGAGCGCTCTAATGTTCGAATACTGCTCCGAAGTCACCTAGAGTGGAGCACCCACGGGGCCACTCGAAGAAGAAGAAGAAGAAGTTACTCACCCTGTGAAGTAACGATTGTTCTTCGAGATGTGCCCCGTGGGTGCTCCACGACCCGCCCTTCCTCCCCACTCCGGAATTTTTCATTTTTCTCTTTTCAGGGAGCGGCTGAGAGGAATTGAGCAAGCCGGACCGTGCGCAACACATCAAAGGCGCGAACGCTGCCTCTGGCAGCCACGCATGCGCGGTCCGGCGGACCACGGCTCTGATAGCTCTCCGATTCGCAGCGCCGGGATGGGACCCGACACCTAGAGTGGAGCACCCACGGGGCACATCTCGAAGAACAATCGTTACTTCACAGGGTGAGTAACTTCTTCTTATTAGGGTCGTGGGAATGAGGAACTGCTGAAATCCACATAGTTATGAATACTATTTTTGTATGGCACCTTCCAAAGAATCTTTGATCTTTCCATTTGTTTTTCACTATCCTGTGCCTGAAATCAGGTGGCCTAAGAGCCAAATTCAGATCTAGCGTAAATGAGCTCTATGAATATTAAGAGATACATTTACCACTCTTGAGTGGTACAAGGACTAGAGTGTAATTTCATAGCCTTTGCACAATATCTCATGAGGTTTACTGTATCTCTGTTATACTCATTTGAGCGAAGTGTGGCTGTTGTAATATTTCATTGTTAATCTCATGAGATTTTGCAGTAACACTGGTAATAGCAATACAGCATTTGCTTTTTCCACTATAATTTCTTTTAATATTGCTTAAAATGACACTGTCAAGGTTTATAAGCCCCAGAATTGACTTATCTTAATATTACAATAGTTGGGGAAAATCTTCTGCATTCAAAGTTTCTATACTTTTAACTCTGCCACTCAGAAATAATTATAAAAGGCTTATTTTATTGGACTCACAAAGGACACGTTGAATGCTCCCTCAACTGCCTCTACAGCAGCTGGAACAAAATATGATAAATGCTATTCCCATACCATGCTCTTATTCTCACAGTTTTATGTAAACATAAAGAAGTTTTGACATTAGAAGTTTTGTTGGAGGAATGCATAGAGAAAAATTACCATGTTAATTTCAATTACATTTAGTGCACAAGTAAAACCGTGTTTGCAGATTAAAAATAATCTGCAAGGGGAAAATATTTGTGTGCCTAAAAGAAGCTATGGAAAAAAGGAACTGTGAAGAAAATTGTTTTATAATAATAATACTCTTCGCAAGAGAAGTAAATATCATTGTTTTTATTATACATGTGGGAAACTGAGGCACTGAGCAGTGAAGGGACTTGCTCATGGTTGAATAGAAACTAGGTAGCTTGTATCCCAGACTAGGGATGTTAAATATTGGTTAATTGAATAGTCGATTAACCTAATTAATTCTTATCGGTTAGTCAGCTAGTCTGTAGTCCTCGGTGGTGGCGCTGGCAGCTAGTGCACTCCGGCCCCACTCCCAGGGAGCCCCTTGCCACCCCACGCTGCTGCCTCTGTATCAGAGACAGCAGCGCGGAGTGCCAGGCTGGAGCTGGTCCATGAGGGGAGCCAGTTTAAAAGCTCGTGGGCCAACTGCCTGCTACCCTGCGCTGCTGCCTCTGATACAGAGGTAGAACCATGGGATGGCAGCAGCCCCTGTCCAGCGGGAGGGGGGTGTATGTGTCTGAGCTCTTAGACCTGGCGAAAGCTGGAACTAAGCTGGGCTGCCTGCCCACCCAGCTACTAATACCCTTTAAATTCAGAGCCGCAGCAGGGTAGGTCCCAGACCCAGTGCAAGCCAGGACTGAGCTGGGCTGCTGGCCAGCCTGCTAAAAAATTTACTGGCAAGGGGTTGGGGGCAAATGCACGTAGTCTATAGCATTAACCTTTAAGCTTTTGCTTATTGGTTTATCGACTATACTATTACATCCCTATCCCAGACCATTGTTATTTCTACTAAACCCTATTGCTTCTCTTTAAAATGTTATTGCTGTGTGTTACCAACACATTAGTATGCTTTTCATATTGGATTTTATTTACTTTATTATTTGTTACAGTACCGATCACTCTAGCAGCTACCAGTGTACATTGCAAAAATTAAAACACACAAATTACATGCATTATGATATGAGATGGAAATAAATAGAAACTGCCACCTCTACTCTTTATCAAAAAATGGTATCTTGGCTGTTGGGGAGAGAAATACTTGACCCAGCAGAAAAGCACTAAATGAAATAAATGAGTCTTACTCTAATGCCCCCCAGACTCTTACTATAACAGATGGTCAAGGGGAATCCATTCCAAAGATGAGAAACTCAGTTGACAAAATCCTGCCTGCTGATTGGGAAAGATCAACAAAACAAAGCCAAGATGCTCTAAATCCTTACTTTAGCAAGTAAGATTTTAGAGTAACATTTCTTCAAGGGAGCAGCTGAGTAATCAGAGCCCAAAATTGTAATTACCAAAGTATTTCAGAGGCACCTTGTGATTGGGGGACTGGGGAGAGTTTTAAACATTTAAATGGCAATATAAAATGCCACTATATTTTTTCAAGCAAGATAATTTTGTTCTGTCCCAGTATAGATAGCATGTCACCATTCTTTTGTTAGACAGCTACACAGCCAAGAAAACAGCACAAAAAGGATTATGTTATTGTAGTATATGCCCCACTTGCTCTATTTCTGTTCCTGAAAGAATTGAGTGGCATTTAAGTTCAGGGATTAATCATTCACCTTACATAGATGGCATCAGATTCAGCCCCCATCTCCACCCCTCCACCTCGGTGTTCACAGAGCTGTTAAGGCACACGCAAAAATATCAGGTAGAGAATAGAAATGTTCCCTGCTTTGATTCAAGATGAATCTTCTTTCCAGCACCCAGGTCCTCGGTAGAACAGGGAGGTCTAGTTTGCACCTCTCTGTGCTAGGCAGACCATATCTGGCCTGTGGCCTTTGAGTCTATGAAAAATGTCTGATCAGCTAACAGATGCAGTGATTGAATAGAACATGCTTTACAGCCATGAGAGAGCTCAAAGTTCAATGCATTATGCTAGTCCTTTGTGACCAGGGGTCAGGTTATCCTGATTGGGGCTAACCTTGGTTCTATTTAAGATATTAGCAAAATGTTTATTGACTTAAATGTAACCAAGTTTTGGCCATCTAACCAGAAATCATTGCTAGTGGGAAAAAATGGTAAATTGCTGTTCTTGAATTCAGGGGGTTAACACTTTTCTGCATTCATTTTTGATTCCTCTCTCCCCTAAAGATTTTTGAGGTTATGAGGTCACACTCCATCTGTGGTTTGCTCAGTCTTAACATTTATTAAAAATAAGTACATTATAATGTTGGAAAACCTTTGTGGCAGGCACGCCATCTGTCCAAAGAGGAAGAGAAATCCTGCTTGCACAGGTTTATATCTGGAAAGCATAGAGAAGTCAGTGACCTGGGCCCACATGTGTATAAAAGAATTAAGGGGGAAGGTGGAGTGGAAGAGAAAGAAGCCTCTTACAGTAATCAGTGATGTGTCTATATTTCTTTTCTCTGTTTGACTAAAAGTCTAAATAAGCTTGTGAGAGTTCCCCTGTCTGTGACCTTGGATACACTTCTGCAATCTCATTTCTCCACCATAACAACAAGGCTATAAAGTGATGATTAATGTGTTTGCCAATTTTGCAATTAAAAACCCTGGGCTAGTCCTGAACATGCTGATTCTATTAGATTAACAGGGGGTGCCAGAGACGTGGCACTAATTGTGATAAAAGGGGTCTTGGTGCTTCTTAAGCACATCCCCATTAACTCTGTTTAATGAGGCATCACTTTGGAATTAGAATCTTGCTATACAAATTTCTTCTCCACTTTCACTTATATTGCTACCTTTACACAGTAACTCCTCACTTAAGGTTGTCCTGGTTAACATTTCAAAGTTATGTTGCTTATCTATTAGATCTCATGTTCATTTAAAGCTGTGTAATACTCCTTTATAACATGATTTGGCTGCCTGTTTTGTCCTTTACTTACTGGATTATCTGGAAAAGCAGCCTGGTCTTGTGGGGGTTTGGAACCATCAGCTCCTCTAAATTTCCTGTAAGTCAGAAGCGGGCAATAATTTTCCCAGGGAGGCCAGCTTCCCCCCCCGTAAGGGGTAGGGCCTGGGGTGGAAGGGGCGGGGCTAGGGACTAGCCTCCTCCTAGAGTTATCTGAGACCGGAGGCTTTGAATTAAAAACACGGGCAAGGGCTCGTGGCTCCATCGCTACCACATTCCCTGGCAGCCACTGGGGGTTGTGCGGCTATTTAAAAAAAGGCTCACTGCTCCAGCCCCTGCCAGGATAGCACCGTGACCGGGGCCCATTTAAATAGGATCCTGCTGCCTGACCCACCACCTGGTAATTCAGTAGCATGGGCAGCAGGATATAAATAGAAAGCAGCCAGATGCAGTCCATGGGCCGGCTCAGAGTGTTAGGTGGGCTGGATCCAGCCCCTGGGCCACATCATGCCCAGCCCCACTGTAAGGTATGCGGCTGAGCAGCTGCAGTTCCCCTGATGCTCTCCCCCACTGCTATGTTGCTCCTGCCCTCTGACTTGGAGCTGCTCCCAGGAACCTCCTGCTTGCTTGGCGGGGAGGGAACTAGGGTGGGAGTGGGAGCATGGTGCTGATGTCAGGATGTTCCCCCTTCCCTCAAGCTCCCTATTCCATTCCCCATCTCCACAAAGCAAGATATCACAGCTACCGAGTCCTGTGTCTGGACTTCATGGTCTACTTACAAGGACAGTGCACTTGAAGTGGGGTCAGTGTATTTAAAGGTGCACTGCATGTCTCAAATGCACGAGCGCGCACATGCACACATCTTGGCACCATGCAGCCATGCATGCTGCGGAGGAGAGAGTAGTGCACTCCAGCGGAGGAGAGAGTAGTGCGCTCCAGCAGGATAGTGTGGGTTCATCATCAACCACAGTTGCTGCAGGGAAGTATTTGCAACCACTTCCGTGTGTCTGTTGTGTTTCCTCCCTCCTGCCTCGGTCCATGCTGCATCTAGAGTGTGAGCTATATTAACAACGTGTTAGCCCTGCAGGGCTCAGCCAAGTGCTAGTTCATCATTTAGTAGCGAGACATTCCTGGGGACATATTCCACTCTCTGATTCCCCACCTCAACCAAGCTTCACAATCATCATCGCTGTGTAAAGTAGTAAATTGTTTAAAATTGTTTAAAACTTATACTGTATATGTATATACTGTCTTTTGTCTGCTGAAAAAAAATTCCTGGAACCAGACCCTTTCCCCAATTTACATCAGTTCTTATGGGGAAATTGGATTCACTTAACATTTTTTTCAGGAATATAAAACTACAATGTTAAGTGAGGAGTTACTATACATAAGAATGATACTTTAAAAATATTTCTGTCCTGAAAACAGTATATAATGTGTGTGCAGTGAGTTAGAATTTATAATGATACATACTTTCCTGAAATACTTTTCTAAGTTTTGAGTTAGCCTATATAATGCCTTACACTCTGCCTTATAGTGATGGACTTCGGCTCACTTCTCTTTCTTGGTTTCTTCTCTGAGAGAGCCTGCAGTTTAGCACTATAGGCCCTAGTCTACGCTAGGGAGTTATTTCAAAATAACCTCCCTTATTTTGAAATAATAAGGGGAGTATCCACACTACCGAGCCTGTTATTTCGAAATAATGAGCTGGTTATTTCGAAATCTGTACTCCTGCTTTCTTTGGGGAATAACGCTTATTTTGAAATAGTTATTTTGAATAGCTGCTGTGTGGATGCTCTGCTGCTACTATTTCAAAATAACTACTTCCCAGAGTAATTCAAAGTAAATACTCCCCAGTGCTTTCTGGGGCTCTAAGTCAAGGTAGCGCATCCACAATAATGAAGCTGCCTGATACTAATTGCAAGGCTCCCGGTAGTGGTGACACGCTATTTTGATTTTATTATTGAGGGAGTTGTTATTTCAAATTCAGTTATTTTGAAATAATTTCCTAATATAGACATGCCCTAGATGCTTAATGCATGGATTGTTGGGAGGTTAGGAATGAATCTACTCAGTTTACTCCAGTAGTGATCTCTTAAGCCAATGAATCTGTGATGAGAGTCCATCCAGTTTTCTGTAACAAGAAAACTACAGCACAAGATCTCAACATTCATCTTATAATATGGGTGAGATGAAGGATAATGTACACCAGTGTCTGACATGACACATGAAGGAGCATGCTAGTCAATGACAGTTGAAATGACTCTCCTTTTAAAAGAAATCAAAGTTTCCTTATTGATAGACAAAGTCCTCACTAATTTAGGATCAAGTTCCTGGAGAATTATCTACCAACCATTGTCCTGTCAAACCAAATTACTGTATAACATTGCCATAATTCTGGACTGGACCAAGAGGCAGAGTCTCACATAACATCTTTCAGTCATATTCATAATCAGAATTTAACTTCTCCATTTGCATCTATCCTACTGTACATAATTCCAGTTCAAGTCACTGAGATCTGTAGTTGTTAAAAACAAGGCCTTGAATGTTTAAACATAGGCATTTTTAAAAATTTGTCCTGTTATGACTTGGTGAAGTCCCAGCGAAAGTTAGTAGTAGTACTGAGTTGAACCCTGAAATGTCTAGCTTTCAGTGCTGTGACCACTTACAATGTACCTCTTTTTGAATGGCCAGTGAAAACATTGTTAATGAGTGAGATTAGATAAAGATATCTCTCAAGAGAACTCCTTTCATATTCATTATACAATAGAATATTTTATTGATGTGAAACACTTTAGTTGTTTAGGTTTTGTTTCATTTTTAAAAAAAACTTTTAGATTGGCTGCTCTGCATTTTGCTTTGAAGAAAAGCCTATCTCATACATATGGAAGATTGCCAGATACTCTAAACCCTATTTTGGTTAAATTACAGCACCCAGATTTTAGTAACAAAGCACATTGATTTTATATTCAAAAAGATTTTTATATTTAGTCTGTTAACCTTTTGTAATTCCCACCCACAGCTTTAAACTGTAGAACAATTTTTATGCTAATTGTTGCCAGTAGGGTATCTGCCATGGCCCCTTAGTAATTTAAACCCATTGAATTGTAATGCAGGTGCTGATAATTGCGGAACTGTTATTGTCTGACTGGCTGCAGCATATACGTTTCAAACAATTCCCTGCAAATTGGATTTGAGTACATTTTAAAAAATCACATAGTTAAAGATAAGTTTATATTTTAAAACAACAACAACAAAAGAACCTGGAATTGTATTCCAGAATTGTCTTTCTCATCTGTAAGACAGACATTTTGGAGTATTTTGGCATTAAAGCATTCATCAGCATGACAGTTTCTAGGGGTTTGACAGCAATTAGGTAATGAAAAAAACCTCCCTATTAGTTCATTCCTGTTACAAATGTACTGGAATTTATAGCTAATAGTTTCCGGAAAATGTAATCAGGTCTTGTATAGCAGCTCAGTCCAGTAAATAAGGCAAAGAAGTGTGAGTTGGGAAATCTGGGGTTTAGTCTCAGATCTGCTGCTGATCTTCTTTGTGACTTGAGATAAATCACTTTACTTCCTTTTTCCCGTTTTCCCAGGTGTAAATGGGAATAATGATATTTACATTCCTTTTTAAAATACTTTGAGAACTGTGTATCAGGCCCATTAAGAACTAAGTATTATTTTTAATTTCTTATATCAGCTTTGTCTATCTCACGTTCAGATGTGATTGTGGTGGCATTTACATTAAGAAACTATATTCGAAGTAGTGCTGAATGTATAATGATCTGCAGTTTAAGTCTAAGAAACCATATATTGTGAAATAAAGTAATTATTAATTGATTGTTGACCCTTCTCAAAGTGGAATACTTGTTTTCACAAAGTGCTTTGCTATGGGTGTGTGATGGGATATACCTACCCTACCCTGGCGCTGAAAGGGTTAACTGTGCATTGCAGGCTGAGGAAGCCACACCCCCTTTGCCCCTGCTGGGCATGGTCAGCCTGGAGACAGGGTATGAAAGGAAGCATCTCAACTCACTCTGGGCAGGCTCAGGCTGCTGAAAGGAGAAGGCGCAAACTGTAGGCTCTCCCCAAGGAGCAGCCCCAGGTTCTGGCCCTAAGAGCAAGGCACACAGAGGCCCCAGTGAATTCCAGGCTGCCTGAAAAACCCTGAGAGGAGGCTGGACCTTCAGGATCTGTGCTGCCTGAGGAGCCTCAGGACCCCCCAGTTTCTGGGGTGTGTGTGAGAAGGGCGGGTCTTGGGAGCTGTAGTAAGGGAGGAACAACTACAAGAGTTGGCAGCCCAGCACCAGACCCAGAAGGAATGCTTGGTCCAACAGAGGGTGACACTATTACAGGTGGTTGGATTGGCAAGGGCCATCTCCGTAGGGGCAGGGCCTGGAAACGCACTGATGGCGCTACCTGTGCACCTCACCATGATGAGGCCTGGTGACACCCTTTGAATGGGTCGCTATGGCTGCCTGTTGACTTCCAGAACATTAAGCCACCATATTGGCTCCCTGTTTGATCAGCCAGGCACAAATTGCCTACCACAATCTGGGGAGGCCTTGGATTAATTTTGTGTGAAAGTAGCTGTATTAGATCACACCGGCATTAGCCTGGAGACGTCCGACAGCGGTTCTGCAAAGAATGTTGCCTGTCAGGAGCTTGGCCAAAGGCCATGGCCCAATGCTTGCAGGATTCTTGCAGGAAATGGCTGAATCCAGAGAATTTAACCAGGCCCCAGGTGGCGGAGGCCATACCATCGGAACAGTTCACACAGATCCTCCCCGCTGGGGTGAAGGAGTGGGTGCAACGCCACTGCCCAACAGTCCTGAATGAAGCAGTCTCTTTGACGGAAGATTACCTGGCCACAGAAGGAGCAGAATGACAATACCCCAAATCAGATGGGCCAGCGGGATGAGGCCGGAACCCAGAAGCCTGCCAACTGAGACCTGGAATGGGGAGACTTCACAGTCAACCCATCTTATCAGGAAACCCATAGATCACCAAGGGGAGCCGGGCTGTACGCTTAACCCCCTTGGGAAAAGGAACAGCCCTGGTTGTATTCGAGGCTCCAGGACAACCCATGGGCTGAAGGCTCTAAGAGGTGCTGCTATGAGTATGGACAAAGAGGGACACTTTTGGAGGGACTGCCTTTTTATGGACTGAGCCTATGGTCAGCTATGAACAGCAGACCACTAGGCCTAAAAAAGGTATCTGATCAAACTCCTTGTGTCCATGGCAGGTGGAGGTACCCTGGTGGTGGCTCTCATTGACAAAGGCTGCATTCAGATGCTGACCTGGGTCAGACTGGTGGACTCCCTAGATCCACAGGTGGCAGTGCATCCATGTCGATGTGCAGCCATTACCCACCACCAAGGTGTGCTTGGAGATAGGCCAACATAAGGAAGAGTGAGAGGTGGGCCTGGCTCCAACATTGGCATATGCGATGATCTTTTGGCCTGACTGGCCCTGGTTCAGTAAAGTCCTGCAAACAGGGGGATTGGACTTTGAAACAGGAGAGATCATGATTGGTACAGAATGAGTTCCTGGGCCAAGGGTAGCAGGACAACCCAGAAAAGAGTGTCTCCAACCAGATTAGAAACTGTATGCCACACCCTACAGGGTCCAAGACAATAGAATGATTCAGACAACAGTGGCTGGAACTAGATGGGGATTTCCTGAAGAACCAGAGGGAAGACCCAACCTTAAGCCAAGTCTGGGAACAAGTCCAGGATGCAGAAGACCAGGGGGCATCCGATCCAAGTTGACCTCAGGGACCACACTTTGAGGTCCACCGTGACTGCTGCTATTAGGTAATCCAAATGCCACAGACTAGAAGGGAACTCTACCAACTGTTGGTTCCCAAGAGGTTCTGTTGCAATTTATTATGGCCCATCTGGTGCTCTGGGCTGGACACATGGGGTGAAAAAAAACCCTGCAATGGTTAGTACTGAGGTTCTTCTGGCCTGGCATATACCAGGAGGCAGGGCCATCTCAAGTTGGGCCTGGGGCATCCCTACCCCAGTGCCTCAGGTGTGGGACCAAGGGTAATCCTCCCCTTGGAGGCCCTTTCCTGCTGCTGCTCCTAAGGATGGATGACTCTGCCAGGAGGTGAGGGACTTCTGTGCTTCATGCCCAGAATGCTAGTGCACCGGCTCAAAGAAGGTGTAGCAGGTGCCTATGATTCCACTCCCAGTAGTGGGATTATTCTTTGAATGGATTGGCCTAGACTTAGTGGGACCGTTGGAGAAGAATCCCTCTGGGTTTCAGTATATCTTAGTAATAGTTGACTATACAACTTGTTACCCAGAAGCCATCCTGCTATGAACCACTATATCACCTGTCAAAACTATAGAGCTTCTTAACTTTTTTGCCAGAGTTGGGATACCCAGAGAAATACAGACTGACTGGGGAATGCCAAATTGTGTCATCTTTTAAACATCCATGTCCTGAAGACAGAAGTATATTACCCTCAGAACAGCAAGTTAGTAGAAAGATTTGATGGAACCCTAAAGACTATACTTAGGAAGTTTGTGGATGATGACCCATGACACTGCAACAAGTTGCTCCCCTCACTACTGTTCATGGTGTATGAAATCCTCCAAGCTTCAACAGGATTCTTCCTATTTGAGCTCCTTTATGGGAGACAGCCAAAGGGGGTTCCTAGTCCTCCTCTGAGAGATCTGAGAGTAACAAGAGTCAAAGGTTACAGGTTCAGTCTCTTGTATCCTGCTGCTGTGAGAACTCCTTTGGAAACTTGGAAAATTTGCCTAGGAAAATTTGCTCCAGGTCTAGCAGACCCAAGAACGCCAGTACAGCAGGGGCCAAATTGTGATCCTGCAGAACCAGTGAATTATGAGGGTTAGACTCCCTGGACAAAGGAAGGCCTTCTGGATATGCCATGTAAACCTCCTGAAGACCTGGAAGGCCTGGGAAAGCCTCCTAATTGCCCCATATTCTCCCAGAACCTAAATTGGGATTGGTAGCCAGTGGGGTCCCTGACCCAACACTAATCATATTGGGGCAGGCCTTGAGCCCAGAGCAACAAGCGAGCCTATAGCAGTTGGTCCAAGACTTCTTCTCTGTTTTAGGATTAGCATTACTAGCCACCACGCAGGCACCGTTCCCGGATAAAAGGTCTACCACTAACATCACTCACTTCCCCAGAAAATGTGGGAAGTGGTCCAGAAAGAACTCAAGGCAATGGTAGCCCTGCGGGTAATAGAAGAGTTGCAGAGTGAATGGACAAGCCCTATTGTCCTGGTCCCAAAGTCCAGTGGGACTGTGAGGTTTTGTATAGACTTTAGCGGGGGTCAGTGCCATCTTCTGCCTTGTTACCTACCTGATGTCACAGGTAGAAGAACTGCTGGAATGGCTGAGCAGTGCTGGTTTTAGTCACACTACATTTGACCAAAGGGCCTGGCAAATACCCCTAACCCTGACTTCCTAAGGAAAGATAGTCTTCCCAACACTTTTCGGCCTATACCATTTCATTGCCATGCCCTTTGGGTTAGATAGGGTGGTGGCTTCGTTCCAGCAATTGATGGACTACTTATTGCAGCCACACTGCCAATATGTGGCAGCTTGTGTTGCTGATATTGTGGTCTACAACACAAGCTGGAAAGAACACCTACAATATCTCAGAGCAGTCCTGAAGGTAGAAGGACTTATTTAGACAGCAATAAAATGGGCAAAAGACGCTCCAAGGTACTACTTGGGGGACCCTTTGGGAGGGGGAGAGTACGTCTGTGTGCGCCATGGGCCAAGGCTGCCGTCAGTTGGCATGAGTCGCATCAGCAATTATTTTTTTTGAGAGTCTATGGGTTAAGTTTAGAGGTGCAAACAACTGCAGTGATGTTGTGGTTGGTGTCTACTACAGGCCACCGAATCAGGTGGATGAGGTAGATGAGGCTTTCTTTGGACAACTGAGAGAAGCTTCCAGATCACAGGCCCTGGTTCTCGTGGGGGACTTGAATCACCCTGACATCTGTTGGGAGACCAATACGGCAGTACACAGGCAATCCAGGAAGTTTTTGGAAAATGCTGGGGATAACTTCTTGGTACAAGTGCTCAAGGATCCGACCAGGGGCTGTGCGCAGCTTGACCTTCTGCTCACAAACAGGGAGGAACTAATAGGGGAAGTAGAGGTGGATGACAACCTCGGAAGCAGTGATCACGAGATGGTAGATTTCAGGATCCTGACCAAAGGAAGAAAAGAGAGTAGTAAAATACACACCTTTGACTTCAGAAAAGCAGACTTTGACTCCCTCAGAGACCTGATGGGCAGAATCCCCTGGGATGCTAACATGAAGGGGAAAGGAGTCCAGGAGAGCTGGAAGTATTTTAAAGAAGCCTTATTGAAGGCACAGAAAGTAACCATCCCGATGCATAGCAAGAGAAGCAAACATGGTAGGAGACTGGATTGGCTTACAGGGGAAATCCTTGGTGAACTTAAGCACAAAAAGGGAGCTTACAAAAAGTGGAAACTTGGACAAATGACCAGGGAGGGTATAAATGTATAGCTCGAGAATTCCGGGGGGGAATCAGGAAGGCGAAAGCACAATTGGAATTGCAACTGGCAAAGGATGTGAAGGATAACAAGAGAGGTTTCTACAGGCATGTTAGCAAGAAGAAGGTGATCAGAGAGGGTGTGGGGCCCCTATTGGTTGAAGGAGGTAACTTAGCGACAGACGATGTGGGGAAAGCTGAAGTACTCAATGCTTTCTTTGCCTCTGTCTTTACGGACAAGGTCAGCTCCCAGACTAATGCACTAAGTGACGCAAGATGGGATGAAGATGGACAGCCCTTGGTGGTAAAGAACAGGTTAGGAACTATTTAGAAAAGCTAAATGTACACAAATCCATGGGTCTGGACTTAATGCATCCGAGGGTACTGAGGGAGTTGGCAAATGTCATTGAGGAGCCTTTGGCCATTTTCTTTGAAAAGTCGTGTAGATCGGGAGAGATCCCGGATGATTGGAAAAAGGCAAATGTAGTGCCCATCTTCAAAAAAAAGGGAAGAAGGACGATCCAAGGAACTATAGGCCGGTCAGTCTTACCTCGGTCCCTGGAAAAATCATGGAAGGGATCCTTAAGGAATCCATTTTGAGGCACTTGGAAGAGGGGAAAGTGATCAAGAATAGTCAGCATGGATTCACAAAGGGCAAGTCATGCCTGACCAATCTGATTAGCTTCTATGATGAGGTAACTGGCTCTGTAGACATGGGAAAGTCAGTGGACGTGATATACCTTGACTTTAGCAAGGACTTTGAAACGGTCTCCCACAATATTCTTGCCAGCAAGTTAAGGGGATGTGGATTGGATAAATGGACAGTAAGATGGATAGAAAGCTGGCTAGAAGGTCAGGCACAGCGGGTAGTGATCAACGGCTCGATGTCAGGATGGCGGTTGGTTTCTAGCAGAGTGCCCCAAGGTTCAGTTCTAGGACCGGTTTTGTTCAATATCTTTATTAATGACCTGGATGAGGGGATGGATTGCACCCTCAGCAAGTTTGCAGATGACACTAAGCTAGCGGGAGAGGTAGATACACTCAAGGGCAGAGATAGGGTCCAGAGTGACTTAGACAAATTGGAGGATTGGGCCACAAGAAGTCTGATGAGGTTCAACAAGGACAAGTGCAGAGTCCTGCACTTGGGACGAAAGAATCCCAAGCATTATTACAGGCTGGGGACCAACCAGCTAAGTAGTAGTTCTGCAGAAAAGGACCTGCGGATTACAGTGGATGAGATGCTGGATATGAGTCAACTGTGTGCCCTTGTAGCCAAGAAGGCTAATGGCGTATTAGGTTGCATTAAGAGGAGCATTGCCAGCAGATCCAGAGATGTGATTATTCCTCTTTATTCGGCTCTTATGAGGCCACATCTGGAGTATTGTGTCCAGTTCTGGGCCCCCCACTACAAAAAGAATGTGGACGCATTGGAGAGGGTCCAGCGGAGGGCAACCGAAATGATTAGAGGGCTGGAGCATGTGACCTACGAGGAGAGGCTGAGGGAGTTGGGTCTGTTTAATCTGCAGAAGCGAAGAGTGAGGGGGGATTTGATAGCAGCCTTCAACTTCTTGAAGGGAGGTTCCAAAGAGGCTAGAGAAAGGCTGTTCTCAGTAGTGACAGATGGCAGAACAAGCATCAATGGTCTCAAGTTGCGGTGGGAGAGGTCCAGGTTGGATATTAGGAAAAACTATTTCACTAGGAGAGTGGTGAAGCACTGGAATGGGTTACCTAGGGAAGTAGTGGAGTCTCCATCCCTAGAGATTTTTAAGTCTCGGCTTGACAAAGCCCTGGCTGGGTTGATTTAGTTGGGCTTGGTCCTGCCTAGGGCAGGGGGCTGGACTTGATGACCTTCTGAGGTCTCTTCCAGCTCTGTGGTTCTATGATTCTATGATACTTGTTAAGGAGCCCCTTTCAGATCAACACCAGGAAGGATTTGAAAGCATGGATTATGAGATGGTATCTTGCTCTCCAACCTAATGAGCTCAGCTTGTCTCATTGTTCAGGTAGGGACCACGCTAATGCAGATTTTTTTCTCCAGGTTGGGAGAGGAGGATGACAATAGGGAAGGACCTCTGCTACTTCTCAGGGCTTATGAGGCAACCTGGAATCCACGGGGCTTCTGTGTGCCTACTGTCTTGAGGGGAGCGATATGTGATAGAGTGTACTTACCCTGTGCTGGCTCTTATTAAATGTTTTAATTTCCTGTTAGGATGCAAAAGCAGTCATTTTTCTAAGTACTTTATGAAATAGAGTAGATCATTCTCAGCCCAAAGTAAACGTTCACAGACCCACTGAACACAAGCTCCTATTCTGTGCAGTGCATGGGGGTATATGGTCCTGTTCCAGCCAGTTGTCACTATAGTCACCGGAAGACTATTTAACACTTTTTCAAGTCCTGTTGTGGCATTTCAGAGATGTGTCACAGTGCACCAAAGCATTGTCCTTAGATTGTATAAAATTGGTGCAACTCCGTGTATGGATTATAACAGAGTTTAAAGAGAAGCTAGATAATTTCATGGAGGTTAGGTCCATAAAAGGCTATTAGCCAGGGGATAAAATGGTGTCCTGGGCCTCTGTTTGTCAGAGGCTGGAGAGGGATGGCAGAAGACAAATCGCTTGATCATTGTCTTCGGTCCACCCCCTTTGGGGCACCTGGTGCTGGCCACTGTCGGCAGACAGGATACTGGGCTAGATGGACCTTTGGTCTGACCCGGTACAGCCGATCTTATGTTCTTATGGATGCTTATTTCTATTTATAGAGCCCTGCAATCGACGGCTCATTTTTGGGGATATGCATACAAATTTTGTATCTGCAGATTTGTAGATATCTGCTTTATATCCATGGTTGTGGATGCAGATATGTGCTGATCATTTTTGTAGATGCGGATACCAATTTAGTATTCATGCAGGGTTCTACCTGTTTAACAGTATATTAAATCAATTATTTTAAGCTAACTTGACAAGGCATTCTTAAATCAAAATAAGATTGTCCACACGTGGAGGTTACGCTAATTTAACTAAATGTTTTTAACCCATGTAGATAAATGGGTCTTACATATGAGAAAGTTGTACTAAAGTTCCAACTCTTTAAAGTACTGGTTGAAACTCTCTTAACCGGGATTCTCTGGTCCGGCAACATCCATGGTCTGGCGCAGATGTTGCAGGACCAGAGAGTCCTAGTGGAGTCTCTTCAGGGCTGGCAGGGCAGTGGGCTGCCTGCAGCAAGCTGATGGTGGGGCTGCCCAGTACATGGTTGCGGGGCTGCCCAGCAAGGTTGGGAGACCCGGCATGAGGCTGCCCAGCAGATCCTGGAGCCCCAGCGCAGTGCTCATGGCTGCATGGCAGGTCCAAGAGCCATGGCACCAATGGGTTCGGCAGGGCAGCAGGGCCAGCAGGAGGTGGGGAGCCAGCCTGGAGGCCATGGGGCAGGCCCGGGGGCCGGTGGCAGGGATCCAGAAATGACCTCCCCTTTTCTGGCAAAATCCTTTATCCGGGACCGGTCAGGTTCTGAGGGTGCTGGACCAGGAAGGTCCAACCTATAGTTTAAATCATTCTCAAGGCATGTCCTAACTAAGAGAATTCCAATGCAGTCATGACACCTATCCAATCTTTGGACCTCAACCTGTTTAGTACTGAACACCTGCAACTCTCACTGACTGAGCCTCTCAGAACCAGGTCCTTAGGGTATGTCTACCCTAGGAAATTATTTCAAAATAACATCTCCCAAAATAACTATTTCGAAATAGCATGTCCACACTACAGAGAAGCCCCAAAATTAATCCGAGGCAGGCTCATTAAATGTGGATGCGCTACCTCGACTTAAATCCCCAAGAAGCACTGGGGAGTCATTACTTTGAATGACTCTGGGAATTACTTATTTCAAAATAGCAGCAGTGGAGCATTCACACTAATACTATTTTGAAACAACTCTTCTGAAAAGCGGAAAGCGGGAGTTATTTCGAAATAACGGGTTTGGTAGTGTGGACGCTTTGCTTGTTATTTTGAATATATTTAAAAATAACTCCCTTGTGTAGACCAGGGCTTAGTCTCCTATTTATGTCCACTGAGATTGAAGTACTGTCAGTGGTATATTTCCCCACCACCAACACCACCTTTGTTCATAGGTATTACAACACATACAATATATTCAATAAGCTCCTTGCCCCGTGGCAAGACAACACAAACTCAACAGAATGAATTAAAGATGGAGTAGCAGCCATAGCTCTTAATTTCTTAGCTTTTGTCAAATTAAATTACAACCTGGCTTTGACATATCAGAGGCATTTTTGTTTGTTAATCGATATTGGTTTTGCAGGATTCAGATGGAACATAATTTTATAAGTTAATGCTTGGTTGAAATTTCTGTCTTCATTGTTTCATGTTTGTGAGCCAGCAGCGAAAGCAAACTATTTGTTAAATCTGCTGCCTGTGTTTTACATTAGAGAAGTTTGGGTTTTGCTATTGGAAACATGCAGTGTGTTTTCCTTATGGAAAATCTGGCAGTTTAGTTCTGTGTGGCTCATTTTTATTATAGGCAATTTGAACATCAACTCTATTTTTAAGCAGTACCAAGAGATAAATTCACCTTAATTATATTTTTATTTTTATATATATTTTAATTAATAGAATACCAGTTTGGCTACGTCAACAGCTTTCCAGACAGGATTTATGATGAACAAAATTAAACCAGTTTAAGCAGTATCAGCAAACTAGGCATGGGTCCTAGCTAATGATACTAGTCCTGTGCAATTTACACCAGATGGAGCCATTTCAAATGAAAAAAACAGACAGTGATTAGCCACTAAGGGATCTTTTGTGCCAGGTGCAAATTTTATTCTGGTGGCATCATATTGGATTGATATAAACTGTTGTCTGGAAACTAAACTAGAAACAGACTTGTCATTTCTCAAAGCTTACACTAACAAACTTGGTCACTAGGTATCAAGCAGTTATCTGTCCCAGAAGAAATCTACAGCTGAACTGTATTTGGGATCTTGCCATTTGAGAACATTGGCAAAATACAGTAACTTTAAAAAAATTAAATAGTTTAAACTTATTTGAATGTGTATACTGTACATGTATTTTCCATTGTTTGACCCAAATGACATTAGCATTCTATATGTTAGCAACCATGCATAGCTACAGACATTGTTTAGCATTGGCTTAAACACAGTGTTTGTATTTAATATATATTACAGATCAATGTGCAAAATACTAAATTATTTCTTGGTTATTGCCTTCAGTTTCTAATATGGTCTCCAGAGGCTTCCACTGGCACAGTTTTGCCATTGTCTTTCACACTTACAATGTTGTCTCCTTAGGTTTCCACTGGCATGTTTTCCACTCAGTGCAATTAGGAATAATCAAGTTATCTGACACTGCAATTGGGGGTTGTAATGGAAACACCATCTTAATCTAAACCCAAAGGCATTACTAGCACCATTATACTATTGCAAACATAGCAACTGATTTGTTAGAAGAAGGCCTTTGAAATATGGCCAAAGGTCAGAGACATGTTTGAAACTGTGATATAAGAGCCACAGCCAATATAATCACTATTTATCTTTCACTTTTGTTTAAAAGTTTATTGGTGCCAAATGTTTGGCATACGGTAAGGAATAACCTCCCTAATACTAGAACATCACTGCAAAAGTTCAGTGCTATTGTCCCAGTAATTTGTAGGGCTCTGCTTATTCATGTAGCATGTTATACTGTGGAGTTTGAAGTCAGAGCTAAGTTGCTGGGTTGAAAGACACTGGGATTTTATGGAACATAATATCTCCATGACTGACAGAGAACATACTCTCGAGAAAATGGCCATGTGTGAGTGATATGGATATGCATATTTTGCTCCAGTGCTTTTATTATCCCTAACAATCTGAACAGTCTCTGTTTTTTCCTTAAACAAAAGACAGGACTATGCAGCACTTTAAAGACTAACAAGATGATTTATTAGGTGATGAGCTTTCGTGGGCCAGACCCACTTCCTCAGATCAAATTGTGGATGCCATGACCTTGCCATGAAAGGTGCTCAGCCACTCCTGCAAGATGCTGATCGTCCTTAACTCCCCTTTGCTGCAATGGATATTCGATATACTCAACTTCTTTACAGATCGAGTCTCCACCCAGAAGATAATGTTCATTAGTTCTTTCCTTTAGATGTTGGTAATCTGGAATGTGATCTAAAATGACTTCTAAAACCTGTGTATTGTTAAGCTCCATAAAATCCATTTTGGCTGGCTTTCTTGAAGCAGTGTGGAGGTGTCAGAAAACTGTTGCCTGTATTTGTTCATGGCATTGTACTTTCTGGATTGAATCGCAATGCAGTACCTCTGATTCAGAGGCTGATCCTGATTATATACCTGAATAAAGAGGTTTACCAACAGAAGTGCTTTCTTGTTGCTTGTTCCATTTACATGTCTGCCATATCAGAACTCTCTCTATAAGGCAAGCATGAGCCAGCTTACTGTTATGGTAGTAACAAAATATAAATGCAGAATAATCTTGGCAAGAGAGAGCATTGGTATCTCTGGGTTAGGTGCAGTACAGAATGTACAATTCTTCTTCGAGCAGCGTCCCGTGGGTGCTCCACTTTAGGTGTCGGGCTTGTCCCGGCACCGCAGATCGGAGAACTTTTCCAGCCGTAGTCTGCCGGACCGCGCGTGCACGAAGCGCAGCTCGTGCCTTTTCGCGCCATTTGTGTGCGCACGGTCCGGCTCCCACCAGTTCCTCCTGACCGTCCTCGGCCGCGGACGGACTAACGCTTTCTCCTCAGACTCTGTCAGAGTGAGAGAAAGGAAGAATTTAGTTAGATTAGTTCTTAATTAGTTCTTAGCAGTTTAGTTATTAGTTAGTCGTAGTCGTAGTCGTAGTCATTCTAGTTTAAAAAAAAAAAAATTCTCAGAAGTTACCTGTAAATAGTTTTCCAATCAGTCATCAGAGGAAGAAAGAGGCGACCATGCTGGGTTCGCCTGGTTTTAAAAAGTGCAGCTCATGCCGTGAAGCAATGACTGCCTCCGACGGCCACGCTCTTTGTATTAGGTGCCTCAGTGAGGGACACATACCTCAGAAGTGTCCTCACTGCTCCAAACTCACCGCGAGAGCGAGGAGGGACAGGGACATGAGGCTTAAAATGCTCCTCTTTGATAGGGCATTACAGCCACAAGATACAGCTCTGCATCCCTTGACTCTTCTGGTGCCTAAGATACCATCGGCACCGAAGCCTTCCCCGGTACCGATGCCACACACGGCACCGAGAGCACTCTCCAGACCGTCTACAAGTGCGGCACCAGAAGCAATCTCAGCACAGACGGCCCTCGCCGCACCAATTGCCACCTCGGCACCGAACAAGCCGCCGGCACCGGGGCGCCCCTCGGCACCCTCAGATTCCCGGGCACCGTGCCGTTCACCGGCACCGAATGACTCGCCGGCACCGAGCGAAGCTTCGGTACAGGAATTAATCCCTGCTCTGGAGGATGTTCCTCCACAACGTTCACCGGTCCCTCCCGACGCGGCGCCGCGCCCGGCTCCGAGGGGGGAAGGTGAAAAGTCTGTATGACCCTCTACCATGATTACTTCTTCACCAGAGCAGACTACTGTAGCCACACATCGAAGATCTCGGAGAATCATTACACCATCTCCTACCCAGGATCATACCCAATTCTCACCGGAGCCACCTTCTCCTTCATCGGTGCATTCAGCTCAATCCATGAGACATCCACTAAGAGTCTACCGCTCTCCACACATCTCGCCAAAACGCCATTACCACCGGTCGCCTTCTCCAGGGGACGATCCCGATCACCTAGGTCCCCATCAGGCTCGGGTCACTCTGGGTACTATGGTTCCCATAGATGCCATTATTACAGCAGATCACCGCACCGCTCCCGCTATTATCACAGGTCGCCTCAGCATTACCGTTACTATAGGCACTATTCTCATTCTTCTACCCGGCGTACGTCAATATCTGATTCTCCACATCGGTCTCAGATATCATCCAGCAGGGAACATCAGTCCTTACCACGAGCAACAAGACCGCCAACTCCGTCAGGTATCCCACCTCCCCAACCACCTGAGCCACAGGTCCTACAACAACATTCCATTCAGGATGAGCCTCAGGATCGGTCCCCCACTGATCAATCCTCTTCCTCGCCTGACGATGCAGTATTCCAGGGAGACACGTTACCATCGGACGATCTCCGACAATTCCAGGACCTTTTCAGGAGAGTGGCGGACTCACAAAATGTGCAGATTGCAGAAGTCCAGCAGAAGTCCCACCATCTGCTCAGAAATCTACACCTTTCACATCAGGCCAAGGTGGCTCTCCCACTGGATGATGCCATCCTTGAGATTGTGGACGATATATGGCAGCTGCCAGCTTCTGCACCAGCCACTAACAAAAAAGCAGACAAAAAATATTTTGTCCCGGCCAAAAGGATGGAGTTTCTCTTCTCCCATCCCCAACCGAATTCTCTGGTTTCCGATGCAGCCCAACAAAGAATGAAGGGCTTGCAACAGAGACCTAACGTGCCGGACAAAGACATGAAGCAGCTAGACCTCTTTGGGCAAAAGGTTTACTCGTCTGCTACTCTTATGCTCCGTATGGCGAACTATTCCACATTATTAGCTAATCATAGCTTTGACAACTATTCGAAGTTAGTGCCCCTGCTAGAACATCTACCCGAGAGCAAGAGGGAGGTCCTCAAAGTGGTAGTCCAAGAAGGCTATGCAGCTTCCAGAACAGCTCTCCACATAGCTTTGGACACGGTGGACACTGCAGCGCGTACCACAGCCACATCTGTGGTCATGCGCAGGGCATCCTTGCTGCACCAGGCAGCAGTTCCCAAAGACCTTCTTTCCAAAGTCCAGGATCTACCCTTCGATAGGGCAAAATCTTTTCTCTGACAAAACTGATCAGATTCTTCATTCCGGTAAAGATTCAAGAACCACGCTCAAGACCCTAGGTATGTATACACCTCCTTTTCATCGAAAGAGGTATACTCCCTATCAGAAAAAAAAACGTTTACCTTTCAGCCATCCCAATACAGACAGCAGGACCAGCAATGCAACCGGCAGCACCTGTGCAGGCATTGTTCCATCATCGCCTGAGACCCTTCCAACATCGGTGGTCTCGCATCACCACCGACAGATGGGTGCTGCAAACGATTATGCTAGGACATACCATTCCGTTCACCACTCTACCCCCCCTCCCAACCCCCCCACCCCATCCCTTTTCAGGGACCTATCTCACGAGCCTCTGTTACAACAAGAGGTCAATCGCCTCCTCGCCATTGGAGCAATAGAGGCAGTACCAAACGAGTTCCGGGGAAGGGGGTTTTATTCCCGATATTTTCTGACGGTGAAAAAATCAGGGGGGGTGGAGGCCGATTCTCGACCTCAGAGGACTAAATCGGTATCTACGGAAGTACCGTTTCAGGATGGTTACCGTAGCCACCATCATTCCAGCTCTTCACAGCGGAGATTGGTACACGTCCCTCAATCTGCAGGATGCCTATTTCCATGTGGCGTTACACCCGGCCCACAGACGATTTCTACGGTTCCAATTAGGCGCATACCATTTCCAATACAGGGTCTTGCCCTTCGGTCTCTCATCGGCTCCCAGGGTTTTCTCCAAAACTCTGGCAGTAGTTACAGCTTACCTGCGTCATCTCAGCATAATGATATTCTCTTACCTGGACGACTGCCTAATCAGAGCTCCTTCAGCCGCAGAGGCGCTGCACGCGACACACCTCACAAGAACAGTTTTCGAGGCCTTGGGCTTGATTCTCAACGTCCCGAAGAGGCCATGATGCCTCACCAATCGATACAGTTCATAGGGGCACACCTCGACTCAACCAGTGCTCGTGCTTTCTTACCAATGACCAGATTTCAAGCGATGCAAGACCTCATACAAGCCATTACCATCAGTCCCAAGCCATCTATACTCCAATGTCTTCAGCTTATGGGACACACGCGCCACGACGCACGCCGCCGAACACGCGAGACTACACTTTCGTTGTCTCCAGCATTGATAGCTACTGTTTACACTCCAAATGCTCGAGATGTCCACAGACGGGTATCAATTCCCCCTCACGTCAGAAACTCTCTAGCTTGGTGGACGGTTTCCAAAAACCTAATGTTGGGTGTCCCCTTTCATCGCCAACAACCGACAATACAACTAACCACCGATGCATCGTTGCTAGGGTGGGGTGCGCATCTGGAGCACAGTCAGGCTCAGGGGCTTTGGTCCCCTGTGGAGTCGATGATGCATATCAATTTCCTAGAATTGCGGGCAGTGCGCAATGCCTGTTGACATTTTCTCCCAAAGATTCGTGGTCAAACCATCCGAATTCTTACCGACAACATGACTACAGTATACTATATAAACAGGCAGGGCGGAGCCCGATCCCGGTCACTTTGTGCAGAGGCAATCACTTTATGGAGTTGGTGCATCCACCACAAAATCTCCCTCATTGCAGAATACTTACCCGGTCAACAGAACACTATGGCCGATGTGCTGAGCAGGCATTTTTCCATGAAGCACGAATGGGAGCTTCACCCGGACGTGCTCTCAACCATATTCCGTTCCTGGGGATTTCCAGCAATGGACTTGTTTGCAACATGCATGAACGCCAAATGTCCCCAATACTGTTCAAGAGCGGGAATCGGACAGGGTTCCAAGGGGGACGCTTTCCTATGCGATTGGAGCCATCATCTACTATATGCGTTTCCTCCCACACCTCTAATTCCCAGAGTACTAGAAAAGATACTCATGGACAAAGAGACGGTAATCTTGATAGCTCCTTTTTGGCCAAGACAAACGTGGCTTCCTTACCTTCATCAAATGTCGGCGCATCGTCCGTTTCCTTTGCCCAAGAGACACGACCTTCTTTCCCAGAACAACCAGCATTTGTTTCACCCCCAGATCAATCTTCTGGCATTGACAGCCTGGTTCCTAGTTGGTTCCAACAAACAGAGATGATTTGCTCACAAGAGGTCAAACACATCCTTCTACACAGCAGAAAATTATCCACAAGATCCACTTACCTTCACAAATGGGCACGGTTTTCTGCATGGTGCTCGATGGCATGTTTGGATCCTTACTCCACTCCCATTCACCGGATTCTGGACTACCTCGTGCATCTCAAGGACTCTTCTCTCAGTTGTGCTTCCATTAAAGTGTACATTGCCGCAATCACCGCTTTCCACCACTCTGTGGAGGGTTATTCCGTTTTCTCTCACCCAATGATGCGGCGCTTCATGAAAGGCATGATTAATCTTTTTCCACACTGCACACAACCAGCGCAGCCATGGGACTTAGAGCTAGTTCTTAACACGCTAACGCACAAGCCCTTTGAGCCACTAGCCACATGTGATTTGCGCATCCTCACAATGAAAGTTATCTTTCTGATTGCCATAACCTCTGCAAGAAGGGTTGGTGAGTTGGCTGCCTTATCGGCTATACCCCCATACACAGTGTTTACCAATCAGGGAGTCATCTTACGCTCTCAACCCACTTTCCTTCCGAAAGTGAACTCACGGTTCCACATCAATGAGCCGATAGTACTTCCCACTTTCTACCCTAAGCCCCATATCTCTGCAGAGCAAGCTCGTCTACACACCCTTGACGTCAGACATGCCTTGGCCTTCTACATAGAAAGGACTAGATCCATCAGAAAGACAAACACACTTCTAGTGTCTACAGTCGAGCGTTCTAAGGGCCACCCATTATCAGCACAGCGCATTTCGTCGATCATAGTGAACTGCATAATGGAATGCTATGCGCTACATAATAGATCACTATTACAAAAACCGACAGCCCATTCAACGCGTGCAGTCGCCACATCAACTGCATTCTTGAAAGGCGTTCCGCTAAAAGACATTTGCAGGGCTGCTACATGGTCTTCAAACTTCACCTTTGCCAAACATTATGCCATTCCCAACCTTCACCTACCAGATGGGGCAGTGGCAGCAGCGGTGCTGTCCATGGCCGCAGCACGATAGCTCCGAACCCTCCTCCTTTCAGGGGCTACTGCTGCGAATTCACCTACAGTGGAGCACCCATGGGACACTGCTCGAAGAAGAAGAAGAAGTTACTCTGTGCAGTAACGATAGTTCTTCAAGATGCGTGTCCCGTGGGTGCTCCACGACCCACCCTCCTCCCCTCTTCGGAATTCTCATTTATGTCTTTCAGACCAAGAGGATCAGGAGGAACTGGCGGGAACTGGACCGCGCGCACACAAACGGCGCGAAAAGGCACGAGCCACGCTTCGTGCATGCGCGGTCCGGCAGACTACAGCTGGAAAAGTTCTCCGATCTGCGGTGCTGGGACAAGCCCGACACCTACAGTGGAGCACCCACGGGACACGCATCTCAAAGAACCATCGTTACCGCACAGAGTGAGTAACTTCTTCTTCTGTTGTTTTTTTTTAAACAACTCTTTAAAAGCTCAGTATCTCCAAAGTAATGGAATACTCAAGAAATAATGTGACAGATGTTAGTCACATTGCTTAGTGCACTACTGCAAGGCGCTTAGACACTACAGTGAATATTATGGTATAAGAATCTATATAGAATACAATGGAAGTTTTAGCAGGATGCTCTTGAAAGTGCAGGTGGAACAAACAGTGCTCTTCCTTTCAGAATACCTATAAAGAGCCCTGTGCAGTGACAAGCCTCTCCTTAGAAACAATGTACTCTCAGTGCTAAAGAATAGAAAAAAGATCAAGATTGCCTTCTGTCTTTTGCAAAGCTACAGATTTATTTGTGTTTGCAGAGCTAGGATTCCTAAACCTTTAACTCCTTCAAGCCAAAGCTCTCCCCGCTGATCCTGATTCTTGCAAGTACTGAATGCCTCCTACATGGTGCTGAGTAGAGATGTCAATGAGTAGTTGACTACACGATTAACCGATAAGCCTAGGCTTATCAGTTAATCTAGTTGACTACTTGCATTTCCCCTCCTTCCCTCCCTCCCTGCTGCCTCTGTATCAGAGGCAGCAAGAGGAGTGGGGAGCAGGACCCTGTGCAGGGGGAGCCAACTTAAAGATGGTTTCACCAAGCACTGGCTCTGTGGTGCTGCCTGCCCCCACCCCTTATGCTGCTGCCTCTATCTGGAGAAGCCTCTGTCCAGGGAGAGCTCGGATCCCCTGCGGACAGAGGCTGCTGCCAGAGCAGCCTCTGTCCGTGGCCAGTCCAGGCCGCCGTGGACAGTGGTTGCTTCACGGCAGTCTCCCCTACCCATTCTCCCCCAGCAGCCTCTGTCCACAAGGAGCTTGAACACCTTGCAGACAGGCACTGCTGCCACCTCGTGCTGCTGCCTCTGTATCAGAGGCAGCAGTGTGGGGCGGCAGGCAGCTGGTCTGTGAGGGGAGCTGCTTTTTAAACTGGTTCTCCTCATAGATTGGCCCTTGCCTGACACCCCACACTGCTGCCTCTGATACGCTGCTGCCTCAACAACCAGCAGGGTGACAGGGGGGCTCCCCAGGAATGAGGCTGGAGTGCACTGGCTGCCGGCCCCGCCCCTGGGAACTATAGGAGAGTTGACTAACTGCTAAGAATTCATGAAATTACTCGACTATTCAATTACACAATATCTAAAATCCCTAGTGCTGAGCTCTGTCAAAGTTGTAGGGGTTGAGGGCACTCAGCAAGTTCCAGGAGGAATTCAGTGCCCTGCAGGATTAGACCTGATATTACTGTCTTTGGCATATCAATGGTAAATATCTGAGAGGGGTAGCCGTGTTAGTCTGTAATTTTAAAAACAATGAGCAGTCCTGTGGCACCATAGAGACTAACAAATATATTATATCTTGAGCTTTCGAGGGTGAAGCACACTTCATCAGTCAAGAATCTGAGGATCTGAAGATGTGAGTTGTATCTTATGAAAGCTTATTCTCTAATAAATTTGTTAGTCTTTAAGGTGCCACTGGACTCCTTGTTTTTGTTGAGACAGACTAATACGGCTACATCTCTAAAACTTCAGAATGTTTCTTATTCTTTCTAACATCTATGTTGAAGTAAACAAAGCAAAACTGTCAGACATTCATTTAACAGAAATTCTCATAAAACGGCAAAAAGATTGCAAAATTCTTTTCATTTTATGTATAATGTAGAAAGAGGTGGCATTGAATTTATTTTGTTTCTTTTTGGACATTGGGCCTTTGTTGTGCCTACAGAGTATGTGCACATACAAACCACACTTATATGTACAAATATGCGCTTTTGTGACAATATTTATGGGTATTTTGCATATGCATTTGCCTATGTATACATGCATACACATTCTTTACAGGCATAACTTGGTTCCAGTAGTTCAGGGGATCATAAATGTAGCTCTTACAATTTGCATATACCATTTTTCAGATGGTCTTATATGGTAAATCATGGCATACATATGTTTAGGGGAATGAGCCACATTAATGTATGTTCTGCCCATAGGAAAGTTACTGCAGCAGCTGTACTGACTAATCTCTACACCGTAGAGAATCTTTTTCCATGAGCTCAGTGTGACATTGAGGTGATCCCCGTTGTAACTAGAGTTATTATAAAGCTTTATTTCTTGATCGTTTTTCCTAAATCCCTCCATATATTTGTTACTTGATTTGTTTTGTGTTTAACTTTTCTCTTCCTTTCCCTCAACCCTGACCAATCCTTTCTTTAATTAACGACACTTCTTGGTTAATTGAGTCTAGCATTAAAGACTAATGCAGTGTATCTGGTCACCTTTAAATCAGAAATTTCTATTACCCCTAGGACCGATAACATTTTATTTTAAAAAAAGTTCACTTAAATGAAGAAATTATTATGGCATTTAGATTGTGCTATAAACAGCTAATAACTATTTACGCCCCATTATCAGGTGTCACATCTGTAGTTTCACCCTTGTCACTCTAAGTGAGGGTTGCTTATTGCTGATGATTGCTCCCCCACCCTCTCTCATACCTTCTAGCTTGATGTCCTACACAGGTGATTAGTATGCTATAATTGAGTTGGTTGTAAAAAGATAATTAATTGACATTTCACTCCCAGAGAGGTCAAGCTGCCCTATCTTCTGTGGTCATTATGAGCCCCGTTATCCTGCTGACTCTCACCCCCCCTGAGGTGAGAAGATGACCTTTATCTTGCTGATCAAGTCATAATTGTCATAATTAAAGTAGACATGAAGGGAGGATTTAAAGGAGTAACTTGAATGGTTTGGATGCTTTGGCTCCAATTTGCTTTGCTTAAGGATGTGAAACCAGAATCCGTAGACCTTAACAGAAAGTTTGCCTGTCTTTCTATCTGCTGTATTTCTAATTCATCCTTTATGACAGTATTTCCTCTATTGTCAATACCTGTTTTATGTAGTGTTATCAGTAATCTGGCATTACAAAGATATGAATGGAGATGCCTCTAAATAAACAAGGACACAAGGTTTCTGAGCAGACCAATATGTGGAATCCTGCCAGACAGTTTGAAATCATAAGAAGAACTATCGATTAATCGCAGTTAACTCACATGATTAAGTCATTAAAATTTAATTGCAATTAAAATTAATTGTGATTAATTGCACTGTTGGACACGAACACCAATTGAATTTTATTAAATATTTTGGTTGTTTTTCTACATTTTCAAAATACATTGATTTCTATTACAACACAGAATACAATGTGTACAGTGAAAATTATTTTAAAAAATAGTATTTCTAGTTCACCTAATAGAAGTAGTGTTGTACAATCCCTTTATCATGAAAGTGTAACTTACAAATGTAGAATTCCCGAGATTAAATGGGCCATTGCAGCGTACCAGTAAGAAGCAAGCCGCTGGAACCATCCCATACACGGCCAATGTTAAAGCACTGCCACAACAGCGCTTTCATGTCACTGCCCCTTTTGCTCCCTCTTTTTGGTGGCACTTCAGGTCCCTGCTAGCAGGGCTGCTGACAAGGGTGGGGGGAGCAAAAGGGGCAGCTGCCCCAGGGTCCAGCAGTTTAAAGGGCTGGCTGGGAGATTCTGGTCCCCTAGCCCCACCTCTTCTGCCTGAAGCTCCGCCCTTCTAGGTGCCCAGACCAGCCTTCCCACCTTGCATAGGACCCCAGCATAACGGTAAGTCCAGGTGCTTATTTTTACCCCTGTTGCTACATAATTGTACTAAAATACTAAAACAAAGTAAAACTTTAGAGCCCACTCAGTCCTACCTCTTCTTCAGCCAATCACTAAGACAAACATGTTTGGTTACAATTTGCGGAGTATAATGCTGCCCGCTTCTGATTTACAGCATCACCAGAAAGTTATAACAGACATTTGCATGGTAGCCGATGTTGCAAGATATTTGTGCCAGATTCGCTAAACTTTTATATGCCCCTTCATACTTTGGCCACCATTCCAGAGGATATGCTTCTATGCTGATGATGCTCATTAAAAAAATTAATTAAATTTGTGACTGAACTCCTGGGGGGCGAATTGTATGTCTCCTTTTCTGTTTTACCTGCATTCTGCCATATATTTCATGTTATAGTATGTTATCAGTCTTGGATGATGACCCAGCACCATCTTGTCCTCCTAAGCTAAACCTCTGGTTTCCCACAGTGAAGGCACAGAGTTGGGGTCACAACCCTTAGTAGAGCAACACAGACATTGAGAGCAGCTCAGATCTGGGAACTGGTCACAGGGACTTAACACAGCACCGTGGTGCACAGCCCCAATCAAACCAAACCTCCAAATAAATCCATCTCACTATGCATAAAGTTTATACAGAGTGAGCTCCTATGTTCACCCCCTTTACCAGTGAAAGAGATATGCAAAGCTGTTGTCCCTCCCCTCCATCCAGTAACAATTATTTACATTGAGTTTAATAATAAATAAGTGTTTTATTAAATATTAGAAGTAGGAATTAAGTGGCTGCAAGTGATAACAGACGGATCAAAGTAATTACTAAGTAAAATAAAACAAAATATGCCAGCTAAACGTAATACTCTAAGGCCATGTCTACACTACCCAGAAGCTCAACACTTCCACAAGTGATCTTCCAGAGTTTGATTTAGTGCAGGGGTGGGCAAAGGAGCCTCCACAGGCTGTATCCAGCCACCAAGCTGGTGAATCCAGTCTGTGCCCACCCAGCCACTCCCCAGCCCCCAGGCCAATTGAAACCTGGAGACAGGGGAGTGCACAAAGTCTCCTCTCCCGTCTCCTTCTCCTCCCCCCCCCCCACCCCCCGCAAGGGCACGCAGCAGCTAGAGAGAAATGCCGCACACCCCTGGCAGGTTGGAGGCAGGGGGCAAGAGACCTCATGTGCTCCCCCGGCCTCCAGGCCCTGATTGGTCTGGGGGTAGGGGAGCGCACAAGGTCTCCTCCCACTGCGGCACCTAGAGGGAACCGCCAGCTGTTTTAAATCAGCTGGCAATTCTCTCTAGGCAGGCGGAGGACTTCATGTGCTCCCCCAACCCCAGGCCAATCAGGGTCTCTGGTGGGGAGCACAAGAAGTCTCCTGGGCCCACCCCTTCCACCCAAGGCCCTGCCCCTTCCAGGGTGGCCCAGGGCCACTTCAGAAATTTATGAAGTGGCCCCCTTTTGAAAATTATTGCCCATCTCTGATGGGTCTAGTGAGGACCCGCTAATTCAAATTGAGAGAGCACCCTCATTGGCGCTAGTACTCCTGCTCCTCAAGAGAATAAGGGAAGCCAACAGGAGAATTTGCTCCCGTTGACCTCCTGTTGTAAAGACAGTGATTTGATAAACATCAACTCCATCTACCTAATTAACGTAATTGGAGTTGTGTATCTTAAGTCAACCTTCCCCTTTAGTGTAAACCAGGTCTAAGCGACTTGTAACATGCAACTTCTTATTTTAACAATAATTCTAATAATCTTTTCTCACAAGCTGGGAAGTCTCCCATCTTAGGCCTATTCCTTCTTCGATGTTTTCATCAGTCATCTCAGTGATAAGCAGGGGGTGTCCTGGTGTCTTGCAGATGCCCCCATTTCTTTCGTTTCCTGTCCTATAAATATATTTTGCCCAGGGCAGAAATCCTTTGTGTTTGGTTTCAATCCTTTCACACTCCCATGGAAAAGCACCATATCTAAAATGGGTTCCAGCATCAGGTAATCTGGGTATATTTCTTGGCAGGACCAACCATAGTCCATACTTATAGGAAGAGCAAGACTATTCACATACTATTGTATGAGTACCAGACCACTAAATTCCTTGAATACTACTAATGGCCTTCATTAGCACATCTAGATATATAAGCAGGTTATCTGCTATATATTTTAGAGTTATATACACATTCAGCATATTGCAAGCTTTTCAATGACATGTTACATGCTACATTTTTCATAAAACGTATTTGAGTCAGGCATAGTCATATTCTATTATTTCCATAAATAATATGGGGGTGTAATGTCATACACCTGTTTTTACTTTTAGGTGACATTGTAAGCAAGATGGGGGCAGCATTATAACCAAATTGCGAATTATAACCAAACTTGTTTGCCTGAATGATTGGCTGAACAAGAAATAGGACTGAGTGGACTTTATGCTCTAGTCTAAAGTTTTACATTGTTTTATAGATTCATAGAATCATCAAACACTAGGACTGGAAGGGACCTCGAGAGGTCATCGAGTCCAGTCCCCTGCCCTCATGGCAGGACCAAATACTGTCTAGACCATCTCTGATAGTCATTTATCTAACCTACTCTTAAATATCTCCAGTGATAGGGATTCCACAACCTCCCTGGGCAATTTATTCCAGTGTTTGACTACCCTGACAGTTAGGAACTTTTTCCTAATGTCCAACCTAAACCTCCCTTGCTGCAGTTTAAGCCCATTGCTTCTTGTTCTATCCTCAGAGGCCAAGATGAACAAGTTTTCTCCCTCCTCCTTATGACACCCTTTTAGATACCTGAAAACGGTTATCATGGCCCCCCTCAGTCTTCTCTTTTCTAAACTAAACAAACCCAATTCTTTCAGCCTTCCTTCATAGGTCATGTTCTCTAGACCTTTAATCATTCTTGTTGCTCTTCTCTGGACCCTCTCCAATTTCTCCACATCTTTCTTGAAATGCGGTGCCCAGAACTGGACACAATACTCCAACTGGAGGCCTAACCAGCGCAGAGTAGAGCGGAAGAATGACTTCTCCTGTCTTGCTCACAACACACCTGTTAATGCATCCCAGAATCATGTTTTCTTTTTTTGCCACAGCATCACACTGCTGACTCATATTCAGCTTGTGGTCCACTATAACCCCTAGATCCCTTTCCGCCGTACTCCTTCCTAGACAGTCGCTTCCCATTCTGTATGTGTGAAACGGATTGTTCCTTCTTAAGTGGAGCACTTTACATTTGTCTTTATTAAACTTCATCCTGTTTACCTCAGACCATTTCTCCAATTTGTCCAGATCATTTTGAATTATGACCCTATCCTCCAGAGCAGTCGCGCAACCCCTCCCAACTTGGTATCATCTGCAAACTTAATAAGCGTACTTTCTATGCCAATATCTAAATTGTTGATGAAGATATTGAAGAGAGCCGGTCCCAAAACAGACCCCCTGCAGAACCCCACTAGTTATACCTTTCCAGCAGGATTGTGAACCATTAATAACTACTCTCTGAGTACGGTTATCCAGCAGTTATGCACCCACCTTATAGTAGCCCCATCTAAGTTGTATTTGCCTAGTTTATTGATAAGAATATCATGCAAGACTGTATCAAATGCCTTACTAAAGTCTAGGTATACCACATCCACCGCTTCTCCCTTATCCACAAGACTCGTTTTCCTATCAAAGAAAGCTATCAGATTGGTTTGACATGATTTATTCTTTACAAATCCATGCTAGCTGTTCCCTATCACCTTGCCACCTTCCAAGTGTTTACAGATTATTTCCTTAATTACTTGCTCCATTATCTTCCCTGGCACAGAAGTTAAACTAACTGGTCTGTAGTTTCCTGGGTTGTTCTTATTTCTCTTTTTATAAATGGGCACTATATTTGCCCTTTTCCAGTCTTCTGGAATCTCTCCTGTCTCCCATGATTTTCCAAAGATGATAGCTAGAGGCTCAGATACCTCCTCTATCAGCTCCTTGGGTATTCTAGGATGCATTTCATCAGGCCCTGGTGACTTGCAGGCATCTAACTTTTCTAGGTGATTTTTAACTTGTTCTTTTTTAATGTAGTTTTCTTTGTACATAGTTCTACATTTGTAAGTTTCACTTTTATGATAAAGAGATTGCACTACAGTACTTGTATCAAGTGAATTGAAAAATACTATTTCTTTTGTTTTTGACAGTGCAAATATTTGTAATAAAAAAATGAAGTGAGCACCATACACTCTGTATTCTGTGTTGTAATTGAAAGCAATATATTTGAAAATGTAGAAAACATCCAAAAATATTTAAGTAAATTTATTCTATTATTGTTTAACAGTGTGATTGATTGTGTGATTAATTATGCAGTTAATCACTATTAATTGTAATTGCTTGGCAGCCCTTATCAAGCTTTAAGCTTTTTCTTTGACCACTTTATTTTTCTGATACTGATTCAATCATAGCTTCCCAAATAGTTTTGACTCCATTTTAATACATAAGTTGTCTAAATGTTAGGGGTTTTGCAGCTGTCCTGGGGACTCTGAAACAAGTTAAGGAAGATAATGCCACAACATGAAAGAGATATAAGAAGGTAAGAAGAGCCTAAGGAGGAAAGGGGAGGAGGTGGGAGGACTTGGTTATAGATAAGGAGGTAGTTGGAATCATATAAAACATAGGCAAGGCGTGGTTAGTTATTTTAGTTTTGTGTATTTAGTACCAAGCAGGAGAAGGGTTAGATGAAATAATAGTCTTTGTTGTTGTTGTTTGTTGTTCTAAGAGCTATTGTCCTTAGTCCTTTTGAAACACTTTCTTTATGTGCTAACATTAATTAAATAACACTCAGATCCCTGGTTAGGCAAATCAGTACTATTACCCTGATTTAGAGATGAGGGAACTGAGGCACACAGGTTGAAATGACTTGGCCAAGGTCATTCAGCAAGTCCTTGCCTTCAGCCAGGATTAGAATTCAGGATATGTTGGCTCTTCGTCCTTGCCCAGACACAGTGTTGTGCATCCTCAGCCCTTAATTCATACCAAAAGGTGAAAAGCATAATAAAGGATAATATTAGTTATTGGTAAACCTTATGTGGATTGATTCAAACACTCATGCAGAAGTTTGGAGGTTCATTCCCATTTGGGCCTTCTCCACTTCCTTCTCTGGAAGGTCACTATCACCTTTTCCCTCCATGTGATCCTTCATTATAAAAGGGGTAGGTTTGATATAGACCAGTTATTTTTTTCCAAGATTTTTTCCCTAAGTTTCCCCATCCCTAATTAATATTATACCAGTTCTTCCATTAAAATGCAGCATTAAGGGTGCTTTTTCAGTGTTAGATACTTTATTGAAAAATGTTATTGCACTACAGTTGTCAATAAAAGGCAATCAAATTTAATACAGAGTCTTTACTGAAACTATTAGTGCATTAAGAAATTGAAATTATGCTGCAAGCAGTGTAGTTCCCATTCATTGCCCAGAACATAAATACTGCTACTACAGCAAAAGCTAATGGAGAGAAAGATGTTAGTTAAAGAATGTCCTTGCAAAAGTAAAGCCTTAACTTTTTATAATGTCATGTAATGATAAAATTAAGGCACCACAGAAATAATTACATCACTTGCTATTAGAGGTCCTTGTTTTAACATTTTCTTCTTAGGATGAAGGATAGTAGCTACAAAATAATTGTTTTCCCCCCTCTCCCAGAGAACTTGAGCCGAATTGTTCAGGAAATAAGGCAAAGGTCACCTTATTCTCCTCCACCGTAAACACAGAACATGCAAATTATTCCTTCCAGGATGAGAAGTTGTATGTGAGGCCACTCCCCAAATCCTACACACCAGGCTGGAATGTCCCACCAGAGTTCTAGCCTGAGAGCAATCTGTCTGCTGGTTTCAGGAGGAAGTAGGGTGTACTCAGAACAGGGTAGGAAGCCTCCTGCCCTGTTCTCCTTTCTAGCTACTGCTCTTTTTGTGTGCATGTAAGTATAAATGACTACCATTTGATTCTTTTTCGTTTGAAGAGGAGGGAAACTGCTCTATAATTCATCTTCTTATGCTTTAGAAGACAATGACCATAATTTTCTCACCTACAATTAGTCTTTTAAATCTGTAGTTAGGCACCTAAATAAATATCTGATTTTCCACTTTGAAATCTCATGGCAAAGAATTGGAGTTTGTGGGTGCTCAAATCGTTTGGAAATCAGACTGCTTTTATTTAGGTGTCCAAATATACATTTAAGCAACATAACGTTAATCACTCAATTTTGAACACGTGTCTGATTCTCCTCTCACCTAAGTTTTACATCATTTTAACTTCATGTAAATGATGTAAAACTTCCGTAGGGGTCTGTTTTGGGACCGGCTCTCTTCAATATCTTCATCAATGATTTAGATATTGGCATAGAAAGTACGCTTATTAAGTTTGCAGATGATACCAAGCTGGGAGGGGTTGCGACTGCTCTGGAGAATAGGGTCATAATTCAAAATGATCTGGACAAATTGGAGAAATGGTCTGAGGCAAACAGGATGAAGTTTAATAAAGACAAATGCAAAGTGCTCCACTTAGGAAGGAACAATCAGTTTCACACATACAGAATGGGAAGCGACTGTCTAGGAAGGAGTATGGCAGAAAGGGATCTAGGGGTTATAGTGGACCACAAGCTGAATATGAGTCAGCAGTGTGATGCTGTGGCAAAAAAAGTAAACATGATTCTGGGATGCATTAACAGGTGTATTGTGAGCAAGACAGGAGAAGTCATTCTTCCGCTCTACTCTGCGCTGGTTAGGCCTCCAGTTGGAGTATTGTGTCCAGTTCTGGGCACCGCATTTCAAGAAAGATGTGGAGATATTGGAGAGGGTCCAGAAAAGAGCAACAAGAATGATTAAAGGTCTAGAGAACATGACCTATGAAGGAAGGCTGAAAGAATTGGGTTTGTTTAGTTTAGAAAAGAGAAGACTGAGGGGGGACATGATAGCCGTTTTCAGGTATCTAAAAGGGTGTCATAAGGAGGAGGAGAAAACGTGTTCATCTTGGCCTCTGAGGATAGAACAAGAAGCAATGGGCTTAAACTGCAGCAAGGGAGGTTTAGGTTGGACATTAGGAAAAGTTCCTAACTGTCAGGGTAGTCAAACACTGGAATAAATTGCCCAGGGAGGTTGTGGAATCTCCATCTCTGGAGATATTTAAGAGTAGGTTAGATAAATGTCTATCAGGGATGGTCTAGACAGTATTTGGTCCTGCCATGAGGGCAGGGGACTGGACTCGATGACCTCTCGAGGTCCCTTCCTGTCCTAGTATTCTATGATTCTATGATTCATTGACTTTGGTGCAGTTGTACTACTGAATTGCGGTAGTGTGAGATTAGAATCAGCCCTAATCTGTTGAATAAATGAAGAAAAGGAGAAATTTTCAGCAAACAGTTTAGATTTGTTATTTGTTAGTTACTTGTGGAAAAAAAGAAACTATACAAGTATGAATGTGTTTATGTGTAAAGTATTTAGAATAAATAGGAAATACATCAGGAACTCTTTCACACATTAAAAAGTAATATTTGACATATTTATGTTGTTCATGAAAATGTTAACTTTTGCAATGCTACATTGGATAAAATATGATCAGAGATAATTTAATTCCTATTTTTCCATGTCTCAGGTCAGTTTGTAAATGATAAACATTGCAATGCTGTCTAATGAATGGATCATGTACGTTTTATTGGCTTTTTTTTATTCTAACTTTCTTTCTTATTTGTCTACATGTTGATGCCCAGCCTGACTGACTATGTTGGTACTTGCCTGGCTGTTACTGTGGAGGTGGCCATTCTAGAAAGGCAGCCATACAAATTAGATTAACTTGATCACTATTTTACACACAATTTACGAGAGGCTAAACCAGGCAAACATGACAGGCATCACTGCTTGAAAACATTAAGCAGTTAACCACCTGTCATCTCAGCCATTAACAAAGCAAGTTGAAGAACTAAGGGAAATAATTGTCGGGTGCACATCTGGTTTTCATGGAGATCTGCATGCTGCAAGGTGCTCAGTAAGTCCTAGAGGTACTACTGAAATCACTTGGAGTGGAGGGCACTCAGTGCCTTGCAGAATTAAATCTACTGTAATCTTCTTAGGTAAATATACAGTAGTGTGTATGGTTTGCACACTGCCGCTCGTCTTTTCCTATTCTGTTTCTATCTCTGGGTTTTTTTCTGCCAAGCAGGTGGGTTTTTTTTTTTTTCCTATAGCATTCCTGATAGAGTCAATATTTTGTCACAAGAGCTACAATTAAGTAGAGACTGAATTTTTTGCATACTGTATAGTTTGTATACTGTAATCAGGTCTTATCTACACTAAAAGAAGATCACTGCTGTCATGATTGATCTTCTGGAGTTCAATTTAGCATGTCTATTTAAGACTTGCTAAATTGAACTCAGAGGGTGCCCCTGCTGGCGTCCGGTACTCCTCCTCCTTCAAGGAGTAAGGGAAGCTGATGGGAGCATCTGCTGTGGTGACGCCGCCACGCTCGGCTTAAAGGTAAGATGGCTCCAGCTATATATTCTATGTAGCTTGGCTTGCGTACCTTAATTTGAGATGCCAGGTCTAGTGTAGACTTGGCCTTATTGTTGGAATGTGTAAGGTGTATATTTGTCTTTCAGTCAGAGTTATCTGATAGATTGGGAGCCTAGGGAAGAGGAGGCTGGATTCTCTGGTATGCTAAATCCATTCTGCACTGCATCAGTTAAGATGGCTATCAGAGACAGTCTCCATCCTTCAACTATCTTTCCCCAGTCTTCAGTGTAATGGGAAGAAGATGGCATTATAGAGGTGGGGCAGGGCATGGCAGAATAGATCTTTACTATTCCAGTCCTCCATTGACATAAGAACTGAGGGTCCAACTGCCACCACTGTAAGTTACAGCTGTTCCCTTGCTACTCTAAGAGATGGGGGGGGGGTAATATGGTTTAAATTAAGGGAACACAATCAGCTCCCTGCCAGCCTCCTCTTCACTGTACTTGAACAGAGCTCATGTAGGATGGAGAATCATGTAGGAGTTCTAATCCAGCTATACCATTGGTATACCATTGCCTTACTCTAGTTGTTAACCCCTATGTACCTCAGTTTACCTCCCTGCAAATGAGCCTAATAATATTTATCGCTTTTCAGGGGTGTGGTGTGACTTACTAAAGGTTTGGAAAATGTTTTACCACCCTTGAATATATGTATTTATTTGCTGTTGCCGTCATTCTTCGTAGAGGGAGTAAACATACATATAATAAATCCATATTCGCTTTTTACAAATATTTGGTTTGTTTCTATTCTGCAGAAAACACTTGTTGTTTCTGAGCATAACTATTTGGTTAAGCAAACAAAGAACTTTTCAATAGCCTGGCCTTACCATGTCTACTTCAGCCAATTCCAAATGATGAGTACCATAAATTAGCAATGTAAAATATCTTCTTTCTTGATCTCTATAAGATACAGATGGTCACAAAAATTTTCCCTCCCTCTCAAATATAAAAACACATCTTCTGAGTGAATTACAGGTCTTCAGTAGGGTATTAAATATATAGATATCAATAAACGAAGGTTTGATACTTGTCTTGGTACTTATATGAAAGGCAAACAATTGCATCTCGTACAGTACTTTTAATTCCTACAGTTCCTACAATATCTATAGTATATTACTTTGCAAAAATACAGTGGCCCAATTCTAGATCTTAAGATATATTTTGAGTAGTATCTTCACTTCTTAAGAAGCGATGATGTTACGTATAGAGTAAAGTATTAGTGTGAATAAGAGTGGCAGAATCGGGCACATAAGGAAGCATTAGCAACTGTTACGTTAGTTAATTATGCTCATAGCATTTTGTTGCTGGTTTCTTAAATGTATTTTCCTTCTCACTTCTCAGGATTTGAAGGTGAAAATCTCCATCCTCCAGCCCATCAGAGAGTGGAGCATGGCTGTGCTGTTTTCAGAAATGTCATGCTTGGGCCTCTTCTGGCTAATTATCCAACATTCATGCTTTTGGATGAATTATACAAAGTAAGAAGACTTTATTATAAAATATTTTAAATTTGTCCCAAGCAAACTGGACACTTTATGAGCTGTCTGAGTTCCTTCTATAAATCAATACTGTTAACTCATCCATGCAAAATCATTGGATAATTATACAAGCCCAACCACTACATCTGTTCTTTCATGGTAGTGATGTCGATGGGAATAAAAATTAACTGCTTTGCACTCGCATAAAAAATACTGGCCCTGAGCAAGTCATAGTTGCCAAGGCAAGAATAACTAATGTCCATGGTTAGTTAGGGTTTCAGTTCCTGGCATCTTTGTCCCTCCAGGTGCCTATATTAATCAGGAAGAGAAGAGAGCAACCGTGAGTTCTTCTGAAACTTGTAGAAATCTGGTACCCAAAAACATTTGTCCTGCTTATAAACCAGTAATTTAATGACAATTTATCTCAAGATTCAGGGAGAGACTGGGTTTGCACACTATCTCCAGTGACACCTTCCAAATGATGATATTCCAGGATATTTCAAACACATTTGCTTACATGTTGAACAAGAAATAATGTGAGGAATATATTGGTGACCCCCTGTTTGCTCTCATATTCTAAACAGGATTTTAAATCCTCCTGAAAGTCCATATAACTTCCTGCAATATTCTATAGTGGCTAATACATAGTTGTTCTTTTGCAAGTTTTTGGGAAAAGGACATTGCAAGTGATCTCATAGTTAGTGTGATGTTCATACAGAACAGATTACAACAATATCTATATCTTTGTATGTTCAAATTATGAGCAAAAACACTAATCTCTAGATTATCGTAAGTATTCTTGATTCAGCAGCAGCAGCAATGGAGCCAAAATGAATTATCCATAGTATTGATAGGATATTAGTGGTATGAAATTGGGGACTATTTTTGAGGAGGATAATCTCGTGAATAAGATAATAAGATGCTTGACTGAGTTTTAGGGTATTTGGATTCAGTTCCACCTCTGCCAGCAATAGTGAAAAATCTCTTTTTTTCTCCCTCTTTTTCTCCATCTTGCCCATTTAGGTTATAAGTTCTTCAGGGCAAGTGCTTTTCCAATGGCACATTCATCTCAGCCAGGACTTCTAGGCACTGCCATGATAGAAATAATAATAATAATAATTAATAATATAATAAATTACCAGACATGAAGATGGAAGACCAATCTTCCATGTAAAAAACTAGAGTAAAACTATGGCACAAATACAACATTTTTTTTTCATGCAAACAGTATTCTTTGTGAATAGGTAACTACCAAATTATAGCTTTTTAACCAGTTATTTTAAGATTTGAGCCGTAGTAAGATATAATGCTGACAGTTCCTGAAATTTAATTGACTGTAAACTAGCCTTAAAAAATTGTAATATTCAGTTGCTCGCTATAATGCTTGTAACAATAAAAAAATACAAGATAACATCTTTCCTGTCACAATCACTAGAATTAAACAATAGAAAAAAAATCTGACTCAGGTAATGCTGCTGATTGTAAGTTCCTGGGCTTTGCAATATATCAGTGCAAGATGGGACCCAAAACAATGCATCAGAAAAAAAGACATGTGAAACTGATCAACCTCTCATGCTTGTTAGATTCAACATTACCTACAGCAGTACAAATAGGCTCTACAACACAGTACAGTGTGAATGTGGAAAAATATTTAAAACAATGATTGATTCCAAAAATAATTTGAAAGTAATTTATCCTAGTCTGCTGATATTTTTAAAATATCAGCCCAATCAAAAACCAACAACAGAATTCTTTGATCAGCCACAATGGCTTTAATAGAGAAACTGAAAGGAAGACGTTAATTTAAAAAGTGAAATGACACCTGTATGTTTGCACAGTGAGGTAGCACTTGGCTTGTAGTTTATAAGATACTTACAAAAGATGGTAAGACAAGAACTAAAGGCTTTGAAACTAAAGAAAGAAAAGTTCTAGAGAAGATATTTAATAATTAATACTGTTGTGGTGAAGACTACAGCAGAGAAGGTGAATGGAACTCCATCACTGCAAACTGTCATGTTCTATTGAGCTAGAACCATACTGGGAATAAGATAGACAGCATCCTACAAAATGCAGTAACAGCTAAGAGGGGTCAAACTGTGGGTCAGGACCTCAAAGTGGGTCACAACTCTGTTTTAAGGGAGTTGCCAAGCCTGGCATTATACTTGCTGCAGCCTGGGGGGTTTGGCTTTGGGAACTCCAGCCGGAAGTGGTGGGGCTGGGGCTTTTGTCTTCCTTCTTGGGTGGGTGGGTGGGTGAGGGGGCAGTATTTGGGCAGGCTCAGGCTTCAGTTCAACCTGGAGGTTGTGTAGTACTTTTTGTTGTCAGAAGGTTCACAGTGCAACAAAGTTTGAAAACCACTGGACTAGATGCAAATTATCTTAGATTCTTAAAAATGCAGAGCTGTATAAAATATCATATCCCTTATTGTGATTTGGCTAAAGCAAATGTAAGGAATGTTGATTTTTTTTTAGGTGTGGAGGCCAGACTTTGCTTACAAGAATGAATATGTGATATGAAGGTATAGCAGAATCTGGAGCATATATGCAAATCAAAAGCCACCAAATCCAAGTGATGATGATTTTGCATTAGTAGTTATTTTCAGTTATGAACGCAAAGGAAAACATTAGCACATCATAAATTACAATCTCATTTTTTGGCAGTCCCCTTGAGCAGTGTAGAAATTCATTTTCCTTTTTCCGCTGTAGAAAGGAGGCAAAAAGCCAAGTGGAAGGATATCTGCTGAGAAAGCTGAGAAGATGACAGTCTCACAGGAGAAAATTGTAGACAGCAGGTATGTGTGAATCAGTATTTCGGCTGCTCAGCTGGAGGATGCTTTCCACTTAAAGCAGTATTTGCTTGCCTGAAGCAAGCAACAGGTGCTTCTACAATGTGAAATGGCTCTGTTTTCTCTTGGTTGACAACTGCCATAACTATCATATAATAATGCCTTTCAGGCTTTACATCAATATATTCTAGTGCCTTTATAATTTACTTTGGACGTTTATACCTATACAAATTTGATTTGGATGTCATCATTAACTGAGCATGTAACAGGGCAAGTGTGTGTATATATTTGCTTTAACTTCAAAACTGTTTTTAGAATAAACTCTTACGACAATTTGAAAAGAAAAACTTAAGGAGAACTAGACCATGCTTCTAAAATTGCTTCATATTTACCGGGCCAGATATGTTGTCACTTTTTGTCATGGTGATGATAATTAGAATGGAAAAAAATGTTTTTTTAAAAGGCTCATTGGACTAAGTGGCAAAGTAAAGTTTTGCAGAGCTGGCTTGGATATCAGTGATCATGCAGAAATCATATTTTTTCATGGCTCATGAGGGGAGTCGGGAAAAGAAAAGTAGAGGTATTCTTTCAAGCACTATACTCCCATCATTCAAAATGGAACTTCAAATTGAGACTCTGCTCATGCAGGTCTTCCAGACATGATTGTTGTTTTCCTGTCTTACCTCCTTTGGTCAGCATTGAAATAGTTAACAATATTGGTGTTTAATTTGTCAGCTTGATAAGAAATGTGGCACTTTTCTCAGAGCTATTGTTTCAGGCAGACATTAGTGCACTGGTTCACATTTGTTTCACAATTTCCAGGTTATCTTCATAACCCAATAAGGGCTAGGAAGATTTTGTTTTACATGTAAATCTAGATTCTGGAGCAAATTTTTTGCAGCAAAGGATGGACAAGTGGTAGATTCGCCTGCTGGGGACTCACACAGTACATGTAACCCTGATGATAGCTGCTTTCTGTCATAATTAAAATAACTGTGAGTTCATAAAGGAAAAATCAGCAAAAATACATCATCATATATTAAAGGAAAAGGTGAGGAAACCAAGCAATCTCATTGACTCGCAGTCACATGGATACTCCATGGTAGCTGTACTGGTTTCATCATTGCACAGTTCTACTATATTTACAGTATCCAGAAGTAACTGTTGATTTTTTCCAATTTATGTCATAGAAACATCTGTGACAACGTTCAGGCTGCCTACTATTTCCACCCCCTGTAGTGGTGACTTTGTAGACAGTTCAGAGAAAAAGCTGTTGATTGGAACACAGCAGCAAAGAAACCACAGCCACAAGGGACAAATTTTAGGCATCAGGCTGCCCTCAGCTTTATTAAATTATCATTGGTTAGGGGCACTGTTTGCTAGCCCCTACTGTTACATACCCAGCATTTAACAGGGTCCATTGTGGTCATGTTACAGGGTCCCCCATGTATAAATTGGTGAAAATCCTTCTCAGTCTACTCTCTAGGTCTCAGTTTACTTCTGAGACTCCCATCCCTACAGCTACAAGGGCGACTTCAGTCTTCAAAGACTTCAGATTTCCCCTTCTCCTAGAGGCACAAGATCTATCACTGAAATCCCAGGTCTCAGCATTTGGAGGTGGCCATTTCAACCTTTATCCATACTGGCCACAAGTAGTGATAAGTTTAACAGTTTTACCTTTCCTAATATTAAATTTTCAAGTTCTGTTCCTTTCAACCCAGCTGGGCCTCTACGAAGGTATAGGATATCTTTAAAAACAAACAAACAAACAAAAACCATTGAATCTAGGTCAGTGTGGCTTAACAGGAAAAATTCCTTTATGATCCCAAAACAAGTGATTGGTCAGACCCATAGCATCCTGAAAAATTCAGTTCCTGTGTTACAACTAAGTGGAGGAAGGACACAGCAGCTATAGGTCCAACAGCCCTTGAAAAGCCCAAGCAGAATTTAAATATACGTGGCTGGCAGGCACAACCGCCTGTCAGCCATCCTCGTCCCCTAGCTTCACCAGTGCCCTCTCACCTCCCTTTTCAAGACACTCTGTCTTATTTCTGCTGGTTCAACCTCTCTTGGGATGGGCACTTGTTATAAAAGACCCTATATTTGGCCCCCAAAACATTTTTGTCTCATCAGAGCTGAGATTCAGTGACTAAAACAGACCTCTAATCAGGAAAAACAACCTTTCCCTCCAGAAATGCATTTTTCTGCCAAGCAAATGTCACACAGACACACAAATAGGAGAAATGAAATGTAAAGTTATTTACTCCTTGCCATAACACAAGAACTTGAGGCCACCAAATGAAATTAATAAGCAGCAGGTTTAAAAACAATCAAAAGGAAATATTTCTTCACACAACACTGTCAACCTTTTGTACTCCCTGCCATAAGATGTTGTGAAGGCCAAGACTATAACAGGGATGAAAAAAGAACTAGAAAAATTCATGGAGGATAGCTCCATCAATGGCTATTAGCCAAGATGGGCAGGGATTGTGTCCCTAGCTTCAGTTTGTTACAAGCTGGGAATGAGACACAGTGGATGTATCACTTGATCCAACCTGTTCTATTCATTCCCTCTGGGGCACCTGGCATTGGCCATTGTCAAAAAGACAGAATACTGGGCTAGGTGGATCTTTGGTCTGACCAGCATGGCTGTTCTTATGTTCTTATATACCTCTTAGAACATCTCTTCTCTGAATACCCCAGCCTTTACCTTGCCCCATTGGTTTTCCTCTCTGATCAGCATGGAACTGTTTTGAAGTTGTCAGAAAAATCAGAAAAGGAAAAAGGGTGAAAGTTTCAATTTTAATATATATCTGTTCAGGCAGTCATAGTAGGATCCTATTTCTGTTTGTGTCACTCATAGCTGGCAGCCTTGTGTTTATGATAATTGTGTTTTTCTTTCCTGTTCTAACTCTAGAAGACATTCTCTAGACAAGCTATGAAGAGCTTTGGAGAATTTATAGCTACATTAATTTTCTGTGTGTGTCTGTTTAGATGTAAAGAGGCAATCACAGCCTATGTTTTTCAGACAGAACTGCAACCTTTATCTGTATGTTAGAGGAAAAGCTCTTATTTTTTTGGTGCTGAAAGTATAGACATTCTCTCTAGTATGCATTATCAATAGGTAGTGTAGTGATTATGTTAAAAGTTGAAAATGTGATGATAGAATTTATATAACTGAAATTCTGGCTCTTAACAAAGAACACATGACACCTACATTCTTCTTAGATCAAGGTGATCCATTCCAGTACAATTGAATTCTGGCATTATATTATTGTTTGTCTCAGTGTGTGGAAATTGCTTCAGATGTTTGCTGAAATCTGGAGACCCTAGTAGAAATTGCTTTCATTAAATAACAATGTCATCTTCAGAATACAAAGTCACAGGTTTGTTCCTTGTTGGTTAGATGTGAAACAAGAAAGAAATTTAATTACTATTTCTGGCTTTTGCATAATATTATGCCCCTAGAAATAGCGTTTTTGAAAGGAGTGCCAGAATGTTACATTTGTCATGTGCAAGCAAAAGCAATTTTATGGATAATATATTGTCTTTTTGAGATTTTCATTTAAAAGAAAAAAATGTAATATGCTCTGGACTTCATTTTCTTTCAACAGCCTCACACTACAGACGTTCTTGCCCAGCTGACCCCCTGGAAAAACAATATTTAAATGCCACGACTTCTTACACAAGAATAATTACACAGTAATTTCAGTACAGTGAATCAAACTTTCTTTTGAGTTCCTTTGAAAATGTAACAGATCATGAATCTGGTTTCTCAGTGCCATCTAATCCATTTGTAACCCCGAAGGCAAGCACTAAGCCTTTTCCATATTCTATCCACGGATGTGACTGCGTAAATGCTGGGGTATGAGACAACAGCAAATTAAACTGCAGCAGAAGCAGCAAATATTAGGGAAAATGAAAACTCCTGACTCAGAGTTGCTGGGCAATGACAGACTCCTCATTATAGATCTTTTCATATGGAGAAGAATGACTGATAAATGAGGTTGCTGTGACATAAAGAGGATGAGAACACAGTTGGACATTCTTGCAGAATTTATGCTCTCTGTACAAAACAAATAGAAGAATGGGCGATATCTAATTTGCATCTCTTCTTACCAACAAACTGATTAAGGCGACATCTTCTGGAGCAGATGGTAGAGTTGTCATCTGCAAGACTACGATACCTTGTGTACCTTTTTCACTATTTTGATCATGATGGAGGTGACATTAGCTATAATCTTCCTGTTCATTGCCAGTCATTTGCTAGCTCTTTAAGGGGTTACACCAGGTGATATACATGTAGTTCTTTGAAATCTTCACTTTAGGGAAATCTGCTGTTGCACAGAATCTCCTTTCCTCTTTCTATTACCGAATAATAGCAAAGCATAAAATAACAATCATGGAATCCCATCTTGCTTTGTCTGCTCATGCTAGTAAATCTTAATTACATGAACAGCTTCATTGACTTTGGTGTCTATAAGAGTTGCAGGATTAGCCTCTTTATGATTTTCAGCGGCCTCTAGATATTGAACAAGGCACCTCATCATGACCTTTCAAACTGGTTAAAGAAGACAGTCTTGGCATGCACAAAGCAATGCAGCATGGGCAACCAAAGCTATTAGAGGCATTGACAGACTTCCATATGTAGAGATATTGAAAAGATGTGGGATTGTTTTGTTTAGAGGGGACATAACGGAGGTAAGCAAAATTCTGAATAGTATAGAGAAAGTAAATCAGGTTCCTGTTTTATGCCAGCTCATTCACTAGTACTTATTAAGAAGAAAATTCCCCTGTGGTTGGTTATTTTCTATAACTATTCACTCTCCATTTTCACCAGTGGGCCCCAAATTTTTGATCTTCTTTCCCATCTTAATCCTATCTGTGCCCACCTTGGGACTGGAAGCAGGGCTACAGCTCCGGGAGTGGGGATGCAGGCAAGTGTAAGGGGACTGAGGCTAGCACCACACCCGGGGATGGGTGGAAGTAGAGCTGAGGCTGGATCCTGGGGACCAAGGCCCAAGAGTCTGGACTCTAGGTATGGGGCCAGTGGCTGGGGTCAGGAATGGAGCTGGGTGACACACTCTCCCTTCCCCAGCTGCACCCCCCAAATGTTCATTTGCGTCTTCCCCCCAAGGGAGGGAGCTTCACAGTTTGCAGACCTCTGATTTTTGCCTTTCTTTGAAGTATCTAGTGTTGACATTATCAGATATAGAAGACTAGACTAGATGGACACCTGGTCTTATCCAGTATGGCAACTCCTCTGTTCCTAGTACCAAATATATGATTGCACGAGTACAGTATATTGATGAGCTTAAAGAGTTTCCGAATCTTAGGACACAAAGTAACCTATAATCATCCACCTCTGCTTTCAAAATACAAGTGACTGAATCTCAGAAATTCAGTTTTCAGGTGGGAAATTTGCCCTTCTGACAGATTTGCACATCCAGACTAATAATATCTTATCTCATTGTCTTCATCATTGCATTCTATGGCTAATCAAACTAGTATTCCAAGAGGAAGAGGAAGTACTGGGAGAAGATTCATTGAGTGATTCCCTTCTAGAGCTAGATGAAAATCCTGTAAGTTCATCTGCGAAGTAGAAAAAATAACTGCTTTTACTTCCAAAGCTTTGTGAAGGCTAAACTAAAAGAAAGCCTTGTGCCAAAAGGATTTAAAATGACAAACTAACCTCAGATGATGGCTGATGTCAGACATTAGAGTTCGGACTTTTGTATGTTCAGTGTCATGTGCTTTTGTATGTGTATCACACTGTATGCCTAGATGTGCAGAAAGATTTGGAGACCAAAGCTCTCCCAAGCTTTTTATGGTGTATCTACAGAATGTCTTCCAGAGATAGGTTTGGAAAGAAAAAAGTATCATCATAAACAGAGGAGTTGCCAAAACACGTCCATTTTGCATAAGCTATTGTCCTAGTTCCTGATAATATAAATGAGCTACAAGAATTGATGGAGGACCTAAATTCTGGGCCAGCAAATGTGCTGAATGGAGATAATGCTCGACAGATACAAAAAAGAAATCAGGATAAATGAGAACATAGCTGAACAAGTGAAAAATTATATCAACCTTAAAACCTGCATGGAAGAATAAGGCAGTATCGGAAGATAAAAGACATTGGAAGACCTATCACCTAGAAGAGGGAAATCTACATGCGTATCTTGCTAGTAATCAAAGTTAGCTTAGAAATGTATCAGACACATAAGGCACCCAAGAAACATTTAGGCTATGTCTACATTATGGGATTTTTCCAGGATACTGGAGGTATCCCGGAAAAACTCTGCGACGTCCAGGGAACGCATTTGCTCTTCCGCTTTTTTTTGCAGAAGAGCAGACGCGCTCTTTCGGAAGCCCTGTCTTCCTCGTTTCATGAGGCAAAAGGGCTCTTCCGAAAGAGGAGGTTTTTCTGAAATTTGGTCCAGTGTAGGCGGACCAAATTTTGGAAAAGCCTCTTCTGAAAAAACTATCGGAAAAAGGTATGCAAATTGCGGAGCGCAATTTGCATACCTTTTTCTGAAAGATCAATGTAATCTAGACATAGCCTTAGAGAGCTGAATAAGGAAACAATAAATGAGTGTAGGAACAAATGTAAATAACAAATCAATATTTAAAGATCAAAGAAGGAAATTGGAATACCAGGCAATAGTTTTAAATATGCTTTGTCCAGTTCTCTGCGCTGGTTAGGCCTCAGTTGAAGTATTGTGTCCAGTTCTGGGCACTGCATTTCAAGAAAGATGTGGAGAAATTGAAGAGGGTCCAGAGAAGAGCAGCAAGAATGATTAAAGGTCTAGAGAACATGACCTATGAAGGAAGGCTGAAAGAATTGGGTTTGTTTAGTTTAGAAAAGAGAAGACTGAGGGGGGACATGATAGCCCGTTTTCAGGTATCTAAAAGGGTGTCATAAGGAGGAGGGAGAAAACTTGTTCATCTTGGCCTCTGAGGATAGAACAAGAAGCAATGGGCTTAAACTGCAGCAAGGAGGTTTAGGTTGGACATTAGGAAAAAGTTCCTAACTGTCAGGGTAGTCAAACACTGGAATAAATTGCCCAGGGAGGTTGTTGAATCCCCATCTCTGGAGATATTTAAGAGTAGGTTAGATAAATGTCTATCAGGGATGGTCTAGACAGTATTTGGTCCTGCCATGGAGGCAGGGGACTGGACTCGATGACCTCTCGAGGTCCCTTCCAGTCTTAGTATTCTATGATTCTATGATTCATTGTGAACCTGATTTTCTAAAATGTTGCACAATTATAATTACAATTGAAGTCAGTAGGAGCGGTGGGTGCTGAACAGTGTTCCCTGTAAGCTCAGCGCTTGGGCAGCCACTAAGGAGAGATTCACATGCCGCCCGGTTGATTAGCAGAGTACCCACAGCAGGCAGCATATGTTTCTATTGGTGGTGCACATCTGCACATGCCTTGGTGCATATTACAAAAATCATTCCATTCATGGATGGAAAAAGAGGGAAAAAAGAGGTTCAGAAATGGGCAACAAAAATTATTTGGGGTTTGGAACGGGTCTCATATGAAGAGAGATGAAAAAGACTTGGACTTTTCAGCTTAAAAAAGAAGAGACTAAGGGGGAGTATGATAGAGATCTATAAAGTCATGACTGGTATGGAAAAAGTGAATAAGGAAAAGTTATTTACTTATTCCCACAATAAAAGAACTAGGGGGTCATCAAATGAAATTAATAGGCATCAGGTTTAAAACAAACAAAAGGAAGTTTTTCTTCATTCAGCGCACAGTCAACCTGTGGAACTTCTTGCCAGAGGATGCGGTGAAGGCTAGAACTTTAACAGGGTTAAAAAAAAGAGCTAGATAGATTCATGGAGGTTAGGTCCATCAATGGCTATTAACCAGGATGGGTAGGAAAGGTATCCCTAGCCTCTGTTTCTTTGGAGGTGGGTGACAGGGGAGGGATCACATTAGAATTACCTGTTGTGATCCCTCCCTCTGGGGCATCTGGCATTGGCCACTGTTGAAAGACAGGATACTGGGCTAGATGGACCTTTGGTCTGACCCAATATGGCCGTTCTTATGTTCTTCTTGGTACTCAGCAACTCTGAGCATTATTGCTACTATGATTTATTTCTGTTGAGGTACATGTAGGAGCCCCACTTATGAATCAGGTCCCCGTTACATAAGATATGTACAAGGACAGAACAGAAAGAAGAATCCTGCCCAAAAGAGCTGGTAAATTAAATGAAATCAGCCCCTGTGTGTTCTCTAATTGTTAATATAATATTTATTCAAGAAATGGAAAGTAAAACATAGAAGATAGTTTTTGTCTTGTCTGGAACAGAATCTTTGGAATTTATTTTCTGAAACTGTGATTAGCATATTGACAGTGATCCTTAAAACTCTACTAATGCAGATCTTGCAGTTTTGTTAATTAGGATGTCCCATTTAATATGAAAAATAAGGGCAATTATTATGTTGATCACTATGGGAGCGTCTGTACTTCACCCGTAGCTCAAAATAAGCTACGAAATTTCAGCTATGCAAATTGTGCAGCTTATTTCGAGTCAGTCTCAAAATAGCTTATTTCGTAATTTAGCACCAAATTTCGAAATAACCTGCTATTCAGAAACATCTCTTACTCCTCGTGAAATGAAGTTTACAGGGACGTCAGATTAGTAAGCCTGTTATATTTCAAAATAATGGGCTTGCTGTTAAGATCCAGGATAGCTATTTCGGGATACCCCAGATACTTCCAGTATCTCGAAATAGCACTGCAGTATAGATGTAGCCTCAGAGAATTTGTGTATCAGACATGGAGTACAAGCTTGGAAAGAAAGCTTAAGAAATATGTTTTTAACTGTGACCATGTCTATGCTTATGAAATCCAAGCAGTGTCGTATTATACTTCTTGAGGAGTGTAAATCGATATAAACTTTATGCTTTGTTCCAATCTAAGACATATATACAGGCAGAAATCTGTAAAACATTTTTTCACATAAATGTGTAGACTCAGTTGTTGCAGGAAATACACCTAATAGATTCAATTTTCTTGTTCCCTGTTAGTGTATTTTCACTGAAATTAAAAACAAACAATCATGATATTTTTCATAAATGTAAAAGTCACAGTTGCATTTATCATGGTTAAACTAAGCTTGAAAGCAGACTGTTTTCCTTTTGAGTTCAATGGCAGTGCATGTAACAGAGAACAAAATGAAATGACCGGGAATATCAAATCTATGCCATACTAAGTGAGAAGTGCATTCAAAAGATTTTTATGACATCTTCTTGGCAAACATACTTAATTGGTTTGTGATATTTTCTGAAATTCTTTACCCGTGTCCACACTCTGTGGTTTAGTTATGTCTGATGTTGTTTTGAAATATGGTTGAACTACCACCATGTTGTAGTATCACCATGATACTACATTTTTTGTTAGTCTCTAAGGGTACGTCTACATAGCAGCATTATTTTGGAATAACTGATGTTGTTCTGAAATAACATAGTGCGCATCTACACTACAAGCCTTTATTTCGAAATAATGTCAAGCTGGAGGACTTCTTACTCTGACTCATGGTAACCCTCATTTCACAAGGAGTAAGGGAAATCGAAGGAAAAGTGTTCTTCCTTTGACTTCCTGCTGTAGACAGTGCCAAAAGCCGAATTAAGTTATTTTAACTTTAGCTACACAATTGACATAGCTGAAGTTGTGTAGCTTAATTCGACTTTAGTCCTGCTATGTAGATGTATCCTAAGGTGTTGCAGGACCATTCGTTGTTTGTTTTTTCATGTTGACAATAGGTTCCCAAGCAGAGTACTATCAGAATCATGCTTCTTAATTGTTTTCTCTGTGGCGAGAATGGTTCTGTTCCCAATGTGCACAGTCACTTAACAGCTAAAAGGTTCTCTTCATTGCTAAGTATTTGCTCAATATAGTAAATACTAGTATAGATTTTTGTGTTCTTAATTCTTGTCCTTTGAGTCAAATTCCTGTATACACAATCAGATTTACGATAGATGTAACCATGTCCCATAACTGTTGTTCAAGAACTGAAGAAGTTTGTTGGTGAAGTTATAATTACTGTAAAATATCAGAAATTGGATGCCATAGTTCCTAACCTGACCATGATGCCGTACTTAGTGGAGGTACACCAGGGGTACACCTGCCTACGCGCAGGGCCAGGTAGGCAGGCAGAGATTCAGAATCTCAATGCGTGGATGAGACAATGGTGTAGGGAAGAGGGGTTTGGATTTATTAGGAACTGGGGACACTTTGGGGAGAGGGGGAGCCTATACAGGAAGGATGGAACCAGACTGCTGGCACTAAACATTAAAAAGGCCGTAGAGCAGTTTTTAAACTGAGAGATGGGGGAAAGCCGATTGGTGTGGAGATGCATGTAAATCGGAGGGACTTCTCTTAGAGGAGAATCCATTGATAGAGATTCTCTAAGCTGTAGTCAGAAGAGAGGAGGAGAGGGCAAACCATGGGCCAGAGCAGACAAACAACCACGTACAAAGGAATCCAATGCATCAGGGAAGGGCAGACAAATAAGCAGTGGCAAATTTTTAAAGTGCTTCTACACAAATGCTAGAGTCTGACTAATAAGATGGGTGAACTAGAGTACCTAGTATTAAATGAGGAGATTGACATAATAGGCATCACTGAAACCTGGTGGAATGAGGAAAATCTGTAGGACACAATCATACCGGGATATAAAATATATCGAAAGGATAGAGCAGGCCGGGTGGGTGGCGGAGTGGCACTGTATGTGAAAGATAATGTAGAATCAAATGAAATAAAAATATTAAATGAATCAACACGTTCAATAGAATCGCTATGGATAGTAATTCCATGCTCCAAAAATAAGAAATTAGCAGTAGGGATATATTACCGACCACCTGACCAGGACAGGGATACTGACATTGAAATGCTGAGGAGATTAGAGGCTACCAAAATAAAGAACTCTATAATAATGGGGATTTTAATTACCCCCATATTGACTGGATACATGTCACCTCAGGAAGAGAAGCAGAGATAAAATTTCTCAATGGCTTAAATGACTGCTTCTTGGAGCAGCTGGTGCAGGAACCCACAAGGGAGAGGCAATTCTCGATTTAGTCCTGAGTGGAGCGGGATCAGGTCAGGAAATAACTGTTACAGGACCGCTTGGGAATAGTGACATAATATAATAACATTCAACATTCCTGTGGTGGGAAGAACACCTCAGCAGAGCACCCTGGCATTTAATTTCAAAAGAATTACACAAAAATGAGGAGGTTAGTTAAACAGAAATTAAAAGGCACAGTGACTAGAGCCAAATCCTGCAAGCTGCATGGAAACTTTTAAAGACACCATAATAGAGGCCCAACTTAAATGTATACCCCAAATTAAAAAACATAGCAAGAGACCTAAAAAGAGTCACCGTGGCTTAACCACCATGTAAAAGAAGCAGTGAGGACAAAAGGCATCTTTTAAGAAGTGGAAGTCAATCCTAGTGAGATAAATAGAAAGGAACATAAACACTGTCAAATCAAGTGTAAAAATGTAATAAGAAAAGCAAAAAAGATTTTGAGGAACAGCTAGCCAAAAACTCAAAAGAAATAACAAAATGTTTTTAAGTACATTAGAAGCAGGAAGCCTGCTAAAAAACCTGTGGGTCCCTAGACGATCGAACTATAAAAGGAGCAATCAAGGGCGATAAAGCCATTGCGGAGAAACTAAATGATTTCTTTGCTTCAGTCTTCACGGCTGAGGACGTTGGGGAGATTCCCAAATCTGCACCGTCCTTTGTGGGTAATGAATCTGAGGAACTGTCCCGGATTGAAGTGTCATTAGAGGAGGTTTTGGAACAAATAGAAAAACGTAATGTTAACAAATCTCCGGGACCGGATGGCATTCATCCAAGGGTTCTAAAAGAACTCAAATGGGAAATTGCTGAACTATTATCTGTGGTTTGTAACCTATCCCTTAAATCGGCTTCCGTACCTAATGACTGGAAGGTAGCCAACGTGACACCAATATTTAAAAAGGGCTCTAGAGGCGATCCGGGCAATTACAGACCAGTAAGTCTAACTTCAGTACCGGGCAAATTAGTCGAAACAATAGTAAAGAATAAAATTGTGAAGCACGTAGAAGAACATAATTTGTTGGACAAAAGTCAACATGGTTTCTGTAAAGGGAAATCCTGTCTTACTAATCTATTAGAGTTCTTTGAAGGGGTTAACAAACATGCGGACAAGGGGGATCCAGTAGATATAGTATACTTAGATTTTCAGAAAGCCTTTGACAAGGTCCCTCACCAAAGGCTCTTGTGTAAATTACATGGCCATGGGATAAGAGGAAGGTCCTTTCTTGGATTGAGAACTGGTTAAAAGACAGGAAACAAAGGGTAGGAATAAATGGTAAATTTTCAGAATGGAGAGGGGTAACTAGTGGTGTCCCCCAAGGGTCAGTCCTAGGACCAATCCTGTTCAACTTATTCATAAATGATCTGGAGAAAGGGGTAAGCAGTACATAAGAACATAAGAACGGCCGTAGCGGGTCAGACCAAAGGTCCATCTAGCCCAGTATCCTGTCTGCCGACAATGGCCAGCACCAGGTGCCCCAGAGGGGGTGGACCGAAGACAATGATCAAGCAATTTGTCTCCTGCCATCCCTCTCCAGCCTCTGACAAACAGAGGCCAAGGACACCATTTTATCCCCTGGCTAATAGCCTTTTATGGACCTAACCTCCATGAAATTATCTAGCTTCTCTTTAAACTCTGTTATAGTCCCAGTGAGGTGGTAAAGTTTGCAGATGATACCAAACTGTTTAGGATAGTCAAGACAGAAGCAGACTGTGAGGGACTCCAAGAAGATCTCACCAAACGGAGTGATTGGGCAACAAAATGTCAAATGAAATTTAATGTGGATAAGTGTAAAGTAATGCACATCGGGAAAAATAACCCCAACTATACGCACAGTATGATGGGGGCTAATTTAACTACGACAAATCAGGAAAGAGATCTGGGAGTTATCGTGGACAGTTCTCTGAAAACTTCCACACAGTGTGCAGCGGCGGTCAAAAAGGCAAATAGGATGCTAGGAATTATTAAGAAAGGGATAGAAAATAAGACCCAGAATATCTTACTGCCCTGTATAAAACTATAGTACGCCCACATCTTGAATCCTGTGTACAGATGTGGTCTCCTCACCTCAAAAAGATATTTTGGCCTTGGAAAGGGTTCAGAAAGGGCAACTAAAATGATTAGGGGTTTGGAACGGGTCCCATATGAGGAGAGGTTAAAGCGACTGGGACTTTTCAGTTTAGAAAAGAGGAGACTGAGGGGATATGATAGAGGTGTATAAAATCATGAGTGGTGTGGAGAGGCGGATAAAGAAAAGTTATTTATTAGTTCCCTAAATAGAAGAACTAGAGGACACCAAATGAAATTAATGGGTAGCAGGTTTAAAACTAATAAAAGAAAGTTCTTCTTCACACAGCGTGTAGTCAGCCTGTGGAACTGCTTGCCAGAGGAGTCTGTGAAGGCTGGGACTATAACAGAGTTTAAAGAGAAGCTAGATAATTTCATGGAGGTTAGGTGCATAAAAGGCTATTAGCCAGGGGATAAAATGGTGTCCTTGGCCTCTGTTTGTCAGAGGCTGGAGAGGGATGGCAGGAGACAAATCGCTTGATCATTGTCTTTGGTCCACCCTCTCTGGGGCACCTGGTGCTGGCCACTGTCGGCAGACAGGATACTGGGCTAGATGGACCTTTGGTCTGACCCGGTACGGCCGTTCTTATGTTCTTATGTTATGTAGGGATAAATTTAGCCCTTAATGCTTTTAACTTGGTTGAATTCTTTTTAAACTATCAAAGCTAATGAATAACCTATATAATCCACTATGCTGGAGTTTCAGACAATTAGGTCACCTAATGTACTTGCAGCTGTCTCATACATTGATCTTCTCCACTGTCTAGTAATTCTTCATAACCTACAGCAAGTTATATATTAACTCATTTATTAGCTTCACATAAGAATCAATCTCTGCCCACAGTGGCAGCCACTCCATTATCATCTGGTATATTTCAAACAATAGAAGTGATTGAAACAGGAACTCCTACATTTCTAAGAAGATTAAGAATGACACACCACCCTGTAATTTAAGTAGTTGTGCAATAGTTTTTCATTTGCATTAGAAGGGGAGTGCAGATTATGCTGAATTGTTCCATTTTTTTAAAATAAAATTTCACTTCAGGTTTTGAAAGATCTCTGACTAATAGGTTACTTATTTTTGGAGTTCACAGGAATTTTATATTTTTAAAAATGCAAGTGTTTTTTCTTCTAATGAACAGGAGTTTTATGTTTATCAGCAAGATTAGGAAATATTTCATCTTTGGGTTTGGTTATTATTTTGGGCATTGGAAGCCAGATTAACCCCTGAGTTATGCCTGCTTACTCCACAGCTGAATTCATCCCTCAGTATATCCTATAATAAATTCCAGACCTTGATTTATTACTAAATGAACGTTTCTTTCTTAGATGATGACAGTGTTAAGCATCATCAGGGATGTGGTAACTGATTTTATTTTCCTTCAGTTAATTGGTATGCTGAGTCAAATTTGACTAAACTTTACAATCTAATTAATTAAACTCTGTTTTTGAAATTTCATTAGAGCTGGTATTACAGCTAAATTTCTCAAATGACTCTCAAACTATAATGCTTTATATATACATTTCATCTAACCTTCATGATTTGAAGAGTTTAGACAGAAGAGCATTTAATCAGGCCAAAAGTATAATCAGAAATTCCATAGTTATGACTAAGATTCTTTTCATATTTTTTGTCCCTGTAATATTTTCATCCATAGTCTGAGCAATAGTCTTGATTCCATTAGGTATACTCTAAAACATCATGCCACAGTTTCTCTGAAGAATTTGCTTATAGTGAATGTTTAATTATGGAGATATACCTATTTCATAGAACTAGAAGGGACCTTGCAAGGTCATCAAGTCCAGTCCTCTGCCCTCATGGCAGGACTAAGTACCATCCCTGACAGATTTGCCCCAGATCCCTAAATGGCCTCTTCAAGGATTGAACTCACAACCCTGGGTTTAGCAGGCCAATGCTCAAACCACTGAGCTATCCCTCTCACCCAGAAAAAAACTAGCCCACAGAGCCACTTCTATACAAATTGTCATTATCTTAGTGTTGGCTGTCCAGTTGCTCCCAGGGCAGCTAAGACTTGAACCCACGCCTCTGTGCTCTCTAGGCAAATGCCCTATCCCCTAGGCTACTCCAAATGTGTTACTGCCCATTTCTCTCAATCACCATTATTGGCCAGAAAATCAGATTTTTTTAAAAGGTGGTAATTTATGAAGAAGTCTTAATCCACATTAGCAGGTTGGTTTGATTCTCAAGGAACTGAATTAAAATCTTGTCCTTCAACTCGGTTGCCTGAGTAGTCCACACTTGACATCATTCCCAAACTTATGGGAATAATGTTTGCAGGACTGGGCACTTACATTGCTACAGTAGTAACATGGCTGTATAAATTATCTTATTTCAACAAACACCCACACAATGTATTTATTGCTTTATTTTACAAAAAAAAGACATGCAGTTCTGTGTTAGAACTATGATGTAACATTTTTTTCTGGTGGCTGAAGCAGTGGTTTGTTAGAAACTGGAGGACGTCAGAGCAAACAACGTATTTCTATATTACAGTTTATTCAGTTTATACTCCTCCCTTGCATTAACACAGCTGTAGCATTTTATATGCAACACTTCTCATTAAAAAGCATAGATAGAGTTACATGCAGATAGAAAGTTGGCTTATTTAATGCTGAAGATGTACCTTTTTTATTCTACTACTTATATTTTCATATATTGTTTTAAATAGATTGCACTCAGCTGTCAAAGCAGAGGGAGTTTGTTATTTTTCCATAGCAAAGGTCACTAAGCATCAGGGTAGTCAAGTGACTGGCCAATAAAATCTAAAATAATCTCTTAATTTTACACTGCCATCTTCCTTTACTTAAAAAGGACTCTGTTTTTTTTAGTAGCCTGGTCATATGATTCATGTAGAGAAATTCTTTGCATATTACTGAATTTCATAATATGACAGAGATCACTGTCAGTTCCTGAATAATCTTAAAATGTGTCAGCTGCTGAGGATGGGCCTAATTTAGTAAACATGGATAGGGGCTTTACCCAACAATACATGAAAGTCTAGCAAGACTCTTTTGGCTGGCTTGGGGGCTGGGAAAAGGGAGGTGGAAGAAATGTCAACCTCTTTTATTGGTTATTCTCAGCAATCTTAATTACCTATTTTGTGATAGAAAAATGCAGCCACATGCAAAACCCAGTCGAGCACCAAGACCTAATCCAGTCAGTCTGATGATGTATGCAAAAAGTTTACACAAAATGACCTTGTGCATAATTACTCATTTGACGGCTCTTAGTAAATTACACAAACGGAATCTGACACACATTGTAACACATTAATGAGCACCTACCTCCCCCATCCTCTTCTGTACAGAAAAATGGTTTTAATTAAGACTTCCGTGATTAGTCATTTAATCAGTCATTAGCCCAATACAGATGGAGTCAATTAATTTTTTTTACACTTGAATAGACACTTGATGCTACTGCAAACCATACAGTCTATTTTTTAGCATTGTATCATGGCAATTGTTTTGCAGTATATCTAGTCAGTGTATGTCACTCTTACAGAGTCTGGGTAGCCACCACAGTGTATCAGTAGTACAGCTGATATAGGGATTTCTTATTGCACATATCCAGACTACATGGGCACAGCTCCAGCTGTGATTTAAGGCTACAGCTACGCTACTGCAGAAAGTCGACCTAAGTTACGCAACTCCAGTTATGTGAATAACATAGCTGGATGTACGTTAGATTGTATTTACAGCAGGGTCTACATTGCGGGGTCGATGGGAGAAACACTCCCGTCGACTTCCATTACTCTTATCATATGGAGTAGAATATAGGGGTTGACCGCAGAGTGATCTGTGGTCATTTTGGTGGGTCTTAACTAGACCCACTAAATCAACCACTGATGGAATGATCTCAGAGCATCGATTGGGGCTGGAGTGTAGATATAGGCTCAATGTGGTGTATTTTCTTCTTAGGGTTCATCCATTATTCCCCTTAGCCTTAGTGGAATAGTCACCTCTTGAATCAAATGCATACAGTAGCTTGTTGTTGTTGTTACTATTACTAAAGCTAGTACTTTGCATTTCTGTAGGTACACCTTTTATGCAAGAATCTTAGTCTTTCATGACCATTAATTAAGCTTTGTGATGCCCTTTGATAGTAGGCAGTTCTCATCTCTGTTTTGAATACAGGGAAAAAGAAGCAAAAAGAGGTGAAGCTACTTGTCAGAAATCTCATGAGGGCCTCATCTTGAAATGTGCTGAGCACCCATCACTGCCATTGACATCAGTGGCTCAGCAGCTCCAGATTAGGCTCAGAGTATATCAGTGGCAGGTCCAGTATACAAAACAGGCAGCCTCTCTCTCAAGCTATGTCTACACTTATGATTGCATGTAGAATACACACATTACACACATCCTGGCATGTGTATACACAGCAGTGGAGACAGCGAGAGACTGCATAGGTGAGTAAAGACAGCCTAAACCCTGGGGCTCTATGCTGTACATAGCTCTCTATATGCGAAAGCAGGGGCTAAAAATAGCAGGGTAGTGTCCCACTGTCTTCCTGTTGCCGAAGTCTTTCCCAAGCAGAGGGAAAATCTCCAGCCCCAAGGAAAGGCTGTGTCAGAGGAGAGAAAGTGGGGAAAGCCTCCAGGCAATAGAGAGCTGCCTCCCTCCTGCCAGAGCCTGTCACTGCCACAGTTAAGTACACACCTCTGTGTGGACATAGCCTATTTTCCATTGCAGTATGCAACTACATACCCTTCACATCACCACCAGTGGTGTCATCCTGCTATAGCTATGAGGCAATACTCTTAAACTGAAAAAGGACAGCTCTATGGTACAAATACATTGTAAATTATTCCATTTTAACCTACTCCATTTTTTTAAAGGCCTGGAATGTTCCACTGGGTGGTATTTATTGACTTACAAAACAAAAAAACTTTAAAAATGAGTGGTCCTTAGAGACTAACAAAAAATGATTATCTGAAGAAGTGGGTTGTGCCTATGAAAGCTCATGATGCTATACTATATTTTTTGTTAGTCTCTGAGGTGCTACAGGACCACTAATTTTTTAAGTTTTTTTTAAGTTACAACTTAAAGGGGTACCCCTTTGAGACTCATGAAACAACACTGCTTGTTATTTAAAGATATCATAGACTTATCGGACTGGAAGGGACCTCAAGAGATCATCAAGTCTAGTCCCCTGCACTCATAGCAGGACCAAGCACCATTTTAATCATCCCTAACAGGTGTTTGTCTAACCACAACTTCCCCGGGCAATTTATTCCAGTGGTTAACTACCCTGACAATTAGGTCACATCTCCATTTACCAGGAGATCGATGCTCCTGCAACCAATCTTCTGGTGTTCAATTTAGTGGGTCTAATAAAGACCCTCTAAAGGCCCACTAAATCGAATGCTGAGGGCACCCCCATCAACCGCAGTAGTCGCAATTGGGAAGTTGACAGGAGAGTTTCTCCTGTCAACTTCCTGCTGTGGGGCTACCTCAGAAAATTGATGTAAAGTACGTCAACTCCACCTGCACAGTTGTCGTAGTTGGAATTGTATATCTTACATTGATTTTCTCCACCAGTGTAGACCTGGCCTTAGGAAGTTTTTTCTAATGTCCAACCTGAACCTCCCTTGCTGCAATTTAAGTCCATTGCTTCTTGTCCTTTCATCAGAGGTTAAGGAGAATAATTTTTCTTTCTCCTCCTTGTAAAACCTTTTCGGTATTGAAAACTGTTATGATGTCCCCTCTCAGTTTTCTCTTTGCTACATTAAACAACTCCAGTTCTTTCTGTCTTCTTCCATAGGTCTTGTTTTCTAGACCTTTAATAATTTTTGCTGCTCTTCTCTGGAATTTTTTCCAATTTGTCCACATCTTTCCTGAAACATGGCATCTGGAACTGGTCATAATACTCTACTTGAGGCCTAATCAGTATGAAATAAAGCAGAATTACTTCTCATTTCTTACTTGCACCACTACTGCTTATACATCACAGAGTGATGTTTGCTCTTTTTGAAACAGTGTTATACTGTTGACTAATATTTAACTTTTGGTCTGATATGATCCCCAAATCCCTTTTCTCTGTACTCCTTCTTAGGCAATCCTTTCTCGTTTTGTATGAGTACAACTAACCCATCCTAAGTGGAGTATTTTGCATTTGTCATATTCAATTTCATCCTATTTACATCAGACCATTTCTTCAATTTGTCCAGATCATTTTGAATTATAATCCTGTCCTCCAAAGCATTTGCAACTCCTCCCAGCTTGATATCATCCACAAACTTTTTATCAATCTGCTGTGTTCTTGCTCTTTGGAAAAAAAACACAAAAAGTTTAAGATTTCCTCATATGTCTGTGATATTCTCAATATACAGTTGCCAAAAATGAGACTTAAAAAAAGTCATAAATAAAGGATCAAGGTATATTAGACAGCTGCAGGAAGCAGCGGCCTGGGTCACACTGCTTCCCATGGCTTCCCTAGGCTGCAAACAGTGAACCACAGCCAATGGGAGCTGCAAGGCTCCGTGGCTGCGGAACCAGTAAGGAAACAAACCTGCATGGCCTGATAGCAGCTTTCTCAGAGTGGATCCTTGGACCACTTGGAGAAACATTGATCTATACTGAATGTGTGCTCGTATAGCTGGGAAAAGCTATCAGATCGAAGCATGAGGAAATATTCCAAAGTGGATACATCACATGAAGTCTAATATTCACACCATGCCTCTTACCTTTGCATGGATCTGCTCTTACCCACTCAAAAAGGAGAATGAGTTGTCCTGTTTCTCATTTCCCAAGATTGTGTAGCGTGTCTCTCTGTAGGGCCTGTATTCATGCATCTCCAGGGGGCAATGAGGTGATATGCAAGTCAGAGACAGTACTGGGCAGCTTCCAAACCAGCTCAGGTATTCATACAGTTCTTAAGGGGGAGTTCCAGGAATGGCAGAGCACTGTCAGCACAGCCTGCGGCAGGAGAGAGAAGAGATTGCCTAGCCTCAGCAGATCCATAAGGTCCAAGGGCTGGAACTTCTGCTTCTCTGACTGGCAGGAGTGGAGTGGCAATGGAAATCTCACAGTAGGGGGTGGGTGGGGGGGAGAGCACATATAAGTGTGTGTTTTTGTTTTGTCTGGAGAAGTATATAATGGACATTTTAGAACTCTGTGTGTACTTGTAAGTGCTAGACCACTACAGCTCCTCCAATTATAGAGCAGATATAGGGCTTCTGGTTTTATATTTTCACTGATAAACATGGATAAAATACACTTGTACAAATAAAATAAATCAATCAATAAAAAACAGCTATCTATCCAACAAGTAATGGAAAAACACCAGAAATGGTTACTCGGTTCATGCTGGTTTTACCTCTTTCCCACTGCATTTTGTTCATATAGATGATGTCCCTTCTCCTTGGCTTGTACCTACGAGCTTGTCTACACGTAGCATAATATGATCTACTGAGGTGTGATTTCTAAAGCTCACTAATGTGTGTCACATTCATTGGAACAGGTAGACACTACTGGTGTGCAGTAAAAATTTGCAAGTGTGCTGTAATGCAGTGCTGTTTGAAACAGTTCTGTGTTAAAACACCCTAGATGATAAATGCACCAAATGCTAAACCAGGGACTCAATAACACGTATACAAAGCTGAAACTAACATTTATACTTTTAACAGATAGATAGATAGATATTAAGTATATATCCTATTTACACAAGAATTTTGGGAAATACTTTTTTTTTCTCATTACAGTATCAGAGTCCTGAAAAGGCCCTATTTTTTATATCTACACAGAACTAAAAAATTGCTAAAAACAAACCCTGAAAAATGAAATTACTAAACCCTGGAAAACAATTTCTACTCATATGTCATACAACTTATCAAGAAGAACAAAGTTAATTGGGCGTGAGATTTTTCAAAAGCAACTAAAGGAGGTTGACCCTCCCCACAACTCTTCTTGACTTTCAGTGTCAGTTAGGTTTCTAATTCTAATTTCAGTTAGGTGCTGTTGAAAACCCCACTCTAAGTTTTTGGTCATCAATAATTGATCAATTAGCACAGGTATTTGGTGAGTGGGACAGTCCAACTAGTGAATAGGCCTAGAGCACCAGTGTGGGAGAAGGGAGTGTAATCAGCGTATCTCCTCCCACAAAGTGACTTTATGGATTCCTAGCAAGATAGAAACTTGCACCATGAAATGATAGGCTGGTATGTTAGGGGTATGCTACAAGAGCAACTGCAGATGGGAATCTAAGGGAGTTTGTGCAATCAGCCTGAATGCATTTGTGTATCTGGTATATGTTTGAAGTGCTGCATACTAGAAAGTGAGGAACAATTAATGAAAATGAGTGCATGTACTGAAAAGACCATGAAAGGATGAGTAACATAAGTTGGGTTTCCACTAGAAAGGTTTATCAGTCACTGTCTGAAAAGTCAGCACAGTTATTTAATGAGCACAGCAGTCCATGTCCTGAGGAGAAGAAAGGGTCCAGACTGAGAAAAGGTAGCGGTTGGAATGGATTGTGAACCAGATACAATCATGGAGCATGGAATAATCATAGAATCATGGAGTACTAGAACTGGAAGGGACCTCAAGAGGTCATCAAGTCCAGTCCCCTGCCCTCACAGCAGGACCAAGCAAGTCCTGATAGCCTAGGATAAGTAAAAGTGGAGAGTTCTATAGGAGCCAGGAAACATCTAAAGTGAGATCTCTCCCTTCTTCCTAAGACCCTTGTAGTTATTTGTATATCTGAAGCAAAAACTTGACAAACTAGTATAAATTTGCATAAGAAAACTTGCAACAGGAATCTCCATTAACAGTAAATACTTGCAATTGATACAGATTCTGCTCCATCATGAAGTCCCCTCCATGCTGGAGACATGGTCTAGGGAGCTGTCCAGCCTCAATATTTGTGTGGCTTCCCATTAGGTCAGAGCCTCACCATATCAGTAGTTTGTTTTAATCTCCTCTTGGTGGGCTTTCTCAAAGAGACAAAAGAAAAAGGAATAGATTGATTTCTTTTTCTTTGTTTTTTCTTCTTCTTTCTCTTAAGAAAAGATTTAAAGATTGAAAAATGAGCCCTGTCTTGTCTAAGCAAGGAATAATAAATAAAAGCAGGTGTGAAGGGTTGGAATTGGAAACAGCTGGATATGACGGATGTGATCTGACTTCTCTTGAGCTTCAGTCTTTAATCCCTGTGGCTCAGTGTGAATATTTCCCTCCTGATGCAATGCAGAAATAATAAATGGAACACAACATATGGAGGGGTTCCTAAGGCTGAGGAAGGAGGGAGGGAACCACAGTTAACTCCTTAAAAGCCTGCTCTTCCATCCTCCATACCTCAGTAACCTTCTGCGACGTGTGCTACCATTTCTGAATGAGTAAATGTTTGCAATAAGGAATTGGTCGCTAAAAGGAAAAAAGATGACTGAAGAGATATCATTCATCCTTCAAAGGTTCTCAGTAGAAACACTGCGGTATTGTGTGTTGCAGTCGGACAATATCTTTTTAATGTCAGTGTTTGTATTATTTATTTTAAAATGTGTAATGGCCCCCTATGGCCTCACCACCTTACCAGTGGAAACAGCCACTGCATCGACAATGTAAATCCCAATAAAAAACACTCTACTCCCTGCTATTAAAAATTATCTAATTGTCAGTCAAAAGCTTGGACAAACAGATAGGCCGCCCCCTGGGCCATAAGGTTTACCAGACTCTGGCTCTGACACACTGCTAGGTGAAACAGATTCCAGAGGACTGGGTCATCCACCAAAAATAGCCTGCCACCTCCCCTGGAGAGCGCAGTCCAAGGAACGAATAGCAAGAGCAGCTGAGCCGATCAGAGCCGTCATGGTGGTACTTGGGGAGGGAGGAAACTCTCTGATATTGGGAGCCAAGGCTTAAGGTTTATTATATTGTGACCAACATGTTGAACTGCATCCAGAGGTAATTAGGAAACCAATGCAGGGCATGACTAGTATTATGATGTTAGGATGGCTCACTCCACTCCAGGGACAAGCCAATGCATTTTAACTACTGGAAATTCCCACGTGTATCTCACCGGTAACATCAAGCAGCAATCTAGCTGCAGTTAGAAAGTTCTAGATCACGATGGTAAGGTCTGTATAAAAAAGGAGTATCTTGTCTGGCTCAGGTTTTTGTATAGTGCCTATCTCTGTGAAAATGAAGCCCTGACATTTTTAGCCTCAGAGACAATAACAAGTTGATAAAGGCAATATGTGGCATCGCTGTCTCTGTCTCATTTATACAATGCTCTCCACCAGTGTCTGATGAGCAAGGGAGGATGGAATTAGGATATTGTCAGGACTGTCTGATGGTTAAAGCCAGTCCTGGGTCCTGTTGCTGAATCTGCCAGTGACTCTTTTTGTGACCTCGGGAAGTCATTGAAGCCCAGATCCTCAAAAGGAGTTAGGCCCCTAACTCCTATTGAAGTCATGGGGTCTGTTCCACACACTTATCAGAAGGGATTAATGTAGGCCAGGTGGGCCAATTAACCCATTAGGCTGTGGGAAGAGGGATAGTTAGACTAAAAGAGTAGCCCTAATTAAGGGAAGCTCACTTGTGCAGGAGCAGGCAGAGATGCTGTAAAACCAGGGAACTGACCACAGAAAGGAGGCTGCAGGACAGCGCTCTGCAGTCACACTCCCTGTGACAAGGGGGTAAAAGAGATTTGGAACCAACAGGAAGAGTTTTGCTAGCAGACTAGGAGATAGGAGTTTAGTTAGAAGGTTAGAAAATGCAGGCCTGGGATAGACAAAATAGGAAGTAGTCCAGGGGAGTGGCCAGAAGATTTGTGCTAGTACAGATCTTAGCTGCTGGAGATACAACCCCTGCACTGACACCCAGAGTAGAGGGCAGACCTGGGTTAGTGGCACGATCTGGGTACTGAACTTGAAGACATGCGGGCTCCATTTGTCCAGTCACTGACTGAGTGGCTCTGTGAGAGCAGTGAGCCCTCCTGAGAAGGTGTGGAAGACTATGATAGTGCCCTGGAATGGGAGGGCCTTTGTGACTTAACTGGAGAGCTAAGCCACAGAGACCAAAAGAGCGAGACAATGGACTGAAAAACTGCAAGAAGAGGGTGTCAGGCTGACAGAGATAATCCCCAGATGTGGCCAGTAGGGGGCACCACCAGTGATGAGTAGAAGCTCTTGTGGCAGATGCCTAAATACCTTTGAGCAAGTGGGCTTGACACTCTCTTGGACTCTACGTAAAAATACCAGATACAATACAATACTTGCCTGTTCCATAGTTGTTTAATTTCTATGTCTGTAAAATGCTTTGAATCCTTGAGTGAAATGTGTTAGGTGAATGCAAAGAATTATTAAGAAAGTTGCAAAGAATGCTTTCTCTTGAGAATTGGTGATTGGGTTCTTTTTCTCTTGTCTGTTATGTTCCCAGAACTCTGGCAGGATTTTTTGGGGGTAATCTCTCCAACTGTAGAGCAAAGCAGAATATTTTGAAGGGCATTCTACTCCTCACAATTTTGTCAGAGCTTCCAAGCAGATTCTGCCAAAAAGAAAATTGTAGGAACTGCTGTTGTAGACTGCATAGTCATCAGCTTATAACAGGGAGCCAATAGCCAGAATTCATTATACATTCACACAGCTGCAGATAAAGAGGACCTAAAATTGGATGCCCTGTTCCAGACATCTGTGATCCTGATATTATTAGATGGCATTAGTGTGATCCTATGATAGTCTCTGGAGTTATTGCGCACATTAGGCCATCTAATTTTTTCCCCTACAGATCACTGGTTCTGTACAGCAGTTGTGACTAGCTGTTAGAGCCAGGGACCTGGAAGCCAAGATTCCTGGGTGCTCCATTCCTTGGTTTGTTTATTGGTTTACAGTGCAACCATAAGTCACTTGGCCTCTCTTTCTCAGTTTCCCTTTCTGGAAAGAATAATATAATAAATACCTACCTCAAGGAGAGGTTGAGCTTTAAATCATTAGATGTAATTCTTTTTTGAAAGCCCATATGTATGTGTTTCATATTGTAACTCAAAAAAGAGAAACCAATTTAGGTGAAACTTTCAAGACCATTCTCCCTACTCTCTCAGCAGAAAATGCACCTTTGGACTAAGATTAGGTGCAAGAAAGTTAATCTGTAAAGGAATATTGTTGGAAATAAGATAGTAAATATTTGGACAGCAATGGCAGTTTTAAGTTAAGTTCCCGGCTGCTGTGGTGTCATTCTTTGTGGCAGAAAAACTAAAAAATGTACAAGGTAGAGGAGATTATCAACAACTTTAAGGGGAGCTGGGTGCCCAATGGTGATAGATGCCTAACTTCACTCATTACCTTGGAAATCCTCCCTCTCAAATATCTCAAGATTCTTAGTAAATGGTACTTGTTTAAAATGTAAATTAGACAGAGTTGGTTACATTTTTGAATAATTTCTGCTTTTGGGATCTGACAGAAGTTTTATAGGCACTAACAGGTCACCTTTTAAGGATCACCACAATGGAGGATTCTGCCCCTGATGATTTGGAGCTGGCATTGCTGCAGTTCTGGGCATCTGTAGCAATGTGTTTGCATGTCATTGGAAGTCCTGCTTCTTCATGCCAAAGGCTGTTTGAGGATGAGGGCCAGTAGGTGCAGTGGATGGTTGTGCTGTCCCTTGGTTCTGAATGTGTTTCTTTGTACTTTTGCCTTCTTTGTACTTTTGCCTTCTTTGCAGGGCTTTCAAAAGTGCTTAGCATTGGCTTAACTCTGTTCCCACGGACATGGATGGTATTTTTATCCATGACAATGAGAACAGATTGACGTTTTCAGGAAATTCTACCTCAATTATCTGCCACAAAATAGCCTTTTAAAAGAAAGGGGTTACTGCAGTTATCAAAAATGTATAACCCCTCTCTAAGATCTCTGGCCTGCCTTCCCCTCTCTAGGGTTACTTGGCCCTCAACTCTGATAGCTAGTACCTTATATTCGTGCAGGATCTCAAAGCTTACAAGCACTGAAGTGCAGCTATCTCTGCAGCCCTAAAAGCTTTTCTGCAGTCTTGAACCTCTGCCTTAACTCACAACTGCCACTGATGGGAATCAAGGGGGTTGTGTCATAATACACACCATGTCATATTAGTCATCCACACACATTTTTATTCTTATCCAGGGCAGCAGTTGAGCTCACTGTGTGTGGAAAAGAAAGTTTTATATTACGAATTCTTTACATATTGCCCAACAATCAGGCAGTGACAAGTTTTGGCATTTTTAACATGATGGCAAGAGCTTTAGTATTGTGAACGAATACTGATAAGCACACATCTACATTCTAGCTAGGAGGTGCAAAAGAGGCTTTACATTACACCAGGATGGAAAAATTGCCATAAAGGTTATTGATACTTCCACGATACACATAATGAATTCCACATGGGATAGGAGTGGAACAGGTGATGGATACTATTGCATTTGGTTAGATACGGAAATCTAAATTAATCCCTTACAGGAACTATTTGCAGTGCCCTCCCATTTACACCTGTGTCACCTAACTAAAGTTACATTTTGACCCAAAGTGCCGTCATTGCAGGAACACTCCAAAGATGAGATAAAAATCTGGCCCAAAGTCTGAAGTGAAAGCAATTCAGTTCCTGGTAAGTCTCTTTTAGAGAGTCTAAAAATGATCTGCATAGTGGAAACCAAAGTGCTATGTTAATCCACAGGTCAAACGTGATCCAGGCAGTTAACTTTTCTCATTGACATCCTCTCTGACTTGTAGGGATTACTCCTCAAATACCACCATGCTAATGGAGATCCAAACTCTCCTAAGGAAAATGAATAATTTGAGACTGAAACTATATTGTGAGGAGGGCAGAGCATATCCAGTTAGGAGTGTACCAAGATCACAAACTACTTTGCTTCTTGGATTATAATGTTAAGCATTAAGGAATACAAGACTCTGCATGTAATTCACCTTCTCTTCTCCTGGCCTGATTCAAATTGGTGACCATTCTGCCTGATGAAATCTAGTGGTTCAATATTCTACATTACTCAGAAGCGAGTTTACATTCTATGTGCTTTTTATAAATTATTGGTATTGCGATAGTAACCAAAATTGGTATACAACTACGCAGAGCCCTGTACATACACGTAATATGAATGACTCTTATCTCTACAGGGCTAAGAGTGTCAGTAGACAGGACAGACTGAAGGTGGTATAAAGGGTATTATTACCTACATTTGGTAGATAATAGAGGCCAAGAGAGAGTAAATGGCTTGCCCAAGATGAACATGGGGAGTGAATGCCAGAGCCAGGAACTGAAACCAGATATGCTATGTCCTAAATCATCCATCTTCTCTGATTTCTGTGACCTTTGTGTGATCACCTTTAAGGATGATATCAAACTATATTACTAAACAAACTGTTATGCTAGTCTAGACTCTTCTTGTTTCTCAAGTCTGATGTGTCATTTCCTTAGGTTACAGCTGTAAAAACTTATCATTTGCTAGAATTATTTATTTTAGATTTTGTTTATTTGTAAGTGCACTTTTATGCAGCTCTGGGCCTGTATACTGAAATTAAATCACAAAATGTACAAACTCAGAATTTTGTCTTGAACTAACCCTGAATTGCCATTTCAAGTCATCTGAAGTGGGGAACCACTTGCAATTCCTAACTTTATAGACTAAAACCAACACCTTGAATTTGAATTTATTGTACATGTGCTTATTCCTTTTCCCAGCTTACAGTCAATTAGCCAATCCATTAATTTGCAGCTCATACAGCAACATAGATTCTAAAGCCAGAAGAGAGAATTGTGATCATCTAGTCTGACCTCCTATAGTGAACTTCCCCAAAATAATTTATGGAGCATAGCTTTTATAAAAACATCCAAACTTGATTTTAAAATGGTCAGTGATCCACCAAAGTAGCACATTGCAAGCAGCTGTACACAAGTTGGGCCAGACCATCAGCTGATGGAAATCAGCATAACCCTATTGAAGTCAGAGGAGTCATGCTGATTTATAATAGTTCAGGGTCTGGCCTCTTGGGTCTGATTAAAGCAGAAACCTAGATAGTATGGAGAATAATCAGAGCCAATGAAATCTGCATTTCTATGGGTTACATTTTTGAACCAGTGTACAGGGAGTAATTTGCACAGCTCTTGTTCCCTGAACACACTGTTGAAAATTTACCCTAAGTGTCTCAACAGCCATCATCTGTGAGGGCTTGGAGTGCCAGAGAGATAGGTCACAACAAAATAAAAACCTGCCCCCTGAAAGATTTAATTTGCACCATAGGGAAAGTTAAAAGTGGAATGCAGATTTTTGTCTGTTGTCCTAAGGGAATTGATAGTTTACTCAGATGAGTTAAGGCAATATTATTCAAAGCTTTACAGGCAAGTACTGTACAAACATGGTAAAAACAATTAAATATCTAAGAGCAGCCCAATTAAGTTATTTTTATTAATAGATGAGGAGCTATTGGTAGAGTTTATTTGTACCCAGCAGTTTAAGTACCTAGTAAAGGTTACATACTGCAACAAAAAATGTAGGTAATGTAGGAGGCCAGCAAACTGTGGTTAGAAATAATCATTCAATCTGGAATTTTTACAAAACACAAATCAAAATAATGCATCCAGCTAAGAAATGGGCAATTGACACTCAACAGTTACTTTTAGCTTTAACCATGTAATCTACAAGGAAAAACTCAGGAAAAATTAACATTAAAATTACAAGTTGGCTAAGAGAGTAAAATCCTTCACATCCTTTAAAAGGTTCAGCAAGGGTAGTGATGTAGCTCAATAGCCTGCACCAATCTGTGCAGTATGATCCGAATAAATCAAGATGTGTGGTCTGCTTGCTTGTTTGTATTCGCATTCAGTTCCAACAAAAGTTAACAGTGAATCTTTATCACCTTTCAGTTTGCTCCCATATCACAGTGGATAACTACTTTATAAATTAATTGCAGCTTTTGCAGTATTTGCTGCCTGACATTTTCAGCAGGCGACAGCATTTGGAAAACTGTTAAGTATTGACAGTCTGCCAGTATTCAAATTATTCTGTTTTACATCTCTCCTGATAAAGCACCATAGCAGGCCAAAGATGGTCCCATGCAGCCAGTGGGGGTTTTTCTGTATCACAGTGATAATTAAGATCATGCTTTCAAATTAAAACACCAAGAGGACAGGTTGAAATGATGAAGAGCATAGTTCAAATATTGAGCCTTTTGGGAACCCCCAGTGTGTTTGAAAAGTATCAGAACACTTGCCTATGGTAACAGGGATCCTGATGTTTAACACTTATTAAGCTCCAAAAGGGCTTGTCCTGAATAAATTCAAACTGAACTAGGCAGTCCCACAGAGGACTAGAAACAAAAAAAAATTAGTAGTTTCTGGGTCAAAATCTGCCAATAGATTTTAGGGTAGGGATACATTTTCAGTGCAGTGTGTGGCAATAGTATGACTATATGTTAGGGGGCTGGAGCACATGACCTATGAGGAGAGGCTGTGGGATTTGGGCTTATTTAGTCTGCAGAAGAGAAGAGTGAGGGGGGGATTGATAGCAGCCTTCAACTTCCTGAAGGGAGGTTCCAAAGAGAGGCTGTTCTCACACAAACAGAGTGGAAAGCAACTGTCTAGGAAGGAGTACTGCAGAAAGGGATCTAGGGGTCATCGTGGACCACAAGCTAAATATGAGTCAACAGTGTGACACTGTTGCAAAAAAAACAAACATGATTTTGGGCTATATTAAGAGGAATGTTGTGAGTAAGAGATGAGAAGTCATTCTTCTGTTCTACTCTGCACTGATTAGGCCTCAGTTGGAGTATTGTGTTCAGTTTTGGGCACCACATTTCAAGAAAGATATGGAGAAATTGAAGAAGGTCCCAAGAAGAGCAACAAAATTGATTAAAGGCCTAGAAAACGTGGGCTATGAGGAAAGACTGAAAGCATTGGGCTTGTTTAGTTTAGAAAAGAGAAGACTGAGAGGGGACATGATAGCAATTTTCAAATATCTAAAAGGGTGGTACAAGGAGGAGAGAGAAAAATTGTTCTCCTTGGCCTCTGAGGATAGGACAAGAAGCAATGGGCTTAAACTGCAGAAGGGGAAGTTTAGGTTGGACATTAGGAAAAACTTCCTAACTGTCAGGGTGGTTAAACACTGGAATAAATTGCCTAGGGCGGTTGTGGAATCTCCATCACTGGAGATATTTAAGAGCAGGTTAGACAGACATCTATCAGATTGGTTTAGATGGTGCTTGGTCCTGCCATGAGGGTAAGGGACTGGGCTTGATGATCTTTTGAGGTCCCTTCAAGTTCTAGTATTCTATGAATCTATGATTCTATCTTATCAATTGTTGATGTGATTTGTATGTGTACATGCTGAATGCTTACAAAAATTTAACCTATATCAAAAGAAGTAAGAAGAAAGCTATTCAGAATCACATTATCATCTTGCAGGGAAAGCAACAGAACATGAACTTTACCTTCTCAAATCCACATATCAAAGGTTTCTTTGATTCTCTGAGTGTGTATTGATGACAACAGGATAATAGAACAGGACCATACACTCTGCACTTCTGCAGAATTTAGAGAGACTGTTGCTTTTCTGCAGCAAAGTGATGGAAGTGCATTACTTTGAAATGGTATGTCTACAATACAGAGTTTTGTCGGGAAAACAGCCGTTTTTCCGACAAAACTTGTGGATCGTCAGCATTGCAATTGCGTTCTTCCACAAGAAAATCAAAAGAACAGAGGGGTTTTTCTGGCATTGGTAAACCTCATTCGACGAGGAAGAAGCCTTTTTGCAAAAGAGCTCTTTCGCAAAAAGGCATGTGTGGACGGGGAAGAGGGAGTTCTTTCAGAAGAAGAGGAAAGAGGAAAAAGCACAGGTGCCGTGGAGGCCATTCCGTTCATAGCAATCACAATTTACATGCGAGAGAGCGTCCATTCAGTTTGGACGCTCTCTTTGAAAAAAGCAGATCTCTTCCAAAAAAAGTTTCTTCCGAAAGAACCCTGTAGTCTAGACGTAGCCTAAAATAAAGAGGCCTCAGAAGTTTTCCCAAAAGACTTTTGTAACATTAATGATGTAAAATCCGTGGTGTAAGAGTGTGATTCCATTGACATTACATAGGTTTTCACCTGTTTTTGTCTCTGTGGGTATGTCTACACAGCAAAGTTATTTCGAAATAACAGCTGTTATTTCGAAATAACTTTACTAGCGTCTACACAGCCAAACCGCTATTTCAAAATTAATTCGAAATAGCAGAGCGCTTATTTTGAATTTGATAAACCTCATTCCACGAACAATAATGCCAAATTCGAAATAGCTATTTCAAAATAAGTGCTGTGTAGACACTTATATCGAAATAGGGGGGCCTCCAGCTTTCCCAGGGTGCCCTGGTGGCCACTCCAGCCTCAACCAAGAACACTCCTCTCCCTTAAAGCCCTTAAAGGGGTTGATTCTGGCCACAGTGTCTGTGCCAGCTCCAAGCCTGCCAGCCCAGAGCCGGCAGTCACTGCCCTTGACCCAGTGGCCCAAAACATGAGCCAGCAAGCCACTGGCAGCCAGCCCTCCACCGCTCCCCAGGAGCAGTCTGCCAGCTCCCAGGAGACTGCCAGGGCCCAGAGAAGGTGGGCACCTTCCTGGTCCAGGGTAGAGATCATGGACCTTATTCAGGTTTGGGGGGATGCCCCCAACGTCCATGATCTCCGCACTAGACAGAGGAACGCGGCCGTCTATGGCAGAATAGCTGCCAGCCTGGACACCAAAGGCCACATGCGAACCCAGGAGCAGGTTTACATGAAAATCAAGTTGGTCCAGTGAGACCCCCAACCCTGAGCCCTGAGCTTCCCCTCCCCCTTCTTCTCCTTGCTTCCCCCTTCCAGCTCCCTCCTCCCAGGTTTCCCCTCCTCTCCCACCTCTCTCTTCCCCTCCACCTCCTTTCCCCAGTCTCACCAGAGTTTCATTCCCCCCCCAGTTTTGTTAAATAAAGAGAGTTTGTGTTCATGAAAATATGTGTATTTTATTTGACATCAGGAAGGGGGGTTAGGAGGGGTAAGTGGAAGGACGTGAGGAGGAATGAGGCAGAAGCCCCAGTGGGGCAGACCAGGAGGCTCTTAGTGCTCCTCATGGTGGAAGCTCTCCCGCAGGGCCTCCTGGATACTGACAGCCCCCCGATGGACCTCCCAGATGGCAGCCTGCAGAAAGTGCAGCCAGGCTTGCAGCAACGCGTCCATGAGAAGCACCAGAGTGCCCAGGGGCAGCTCCGGCTCCATGTTGCAGAGTGTTGTGGTGTCCCAAGTGAGGGCAACCAGAGCATGCAGAGACAAAATGCTTTGCTGTCCCTCATCGAGGTAGGCAAGCAAGAAGGGAAAGCTGAGAACCGGCTGTCCGGGGGGGGGTCCCTTTAAGCACAGGCCTCAGATAGCCTCAGGCAGCAGCCACACAAAGTAACTCCTAACCTGATGCCCTGCCGGACCTGGTTCCAGCCGGCGTTAAATGCGATTCAGCGTCCACTCAGTGTGGACGCACTATTTTGAAATAGCAAAACGCTATTTCGAAATGCATTTTGTGTGTAGATGCGTTATTTTGAAATGAGCTATTTCGAAATAGCTATTTTGAAATTAGATATTTCAAAATAACGCTGTAGTGTAGACATACCCTGTGAGATGAGAAGTAGCCTGGTTATCTGTACAATTATTCCTCTTCTTTGGAGAAAGATTCTATAGATTATATTATTGGTGTTTTCCAAAGAAGTGATCCACAGGTTTAATCTTTTAGCTTCATGCTTCTTCACACCTACAGAGAATCCTGCTAGATGTGACAGAGTTTGCAATGAGAATGAGTAATGCATCAAACTCAACCTCTTTGTCTGTTCATTGAATATCTGTGAGCACAGATTGTGATTCTCACTTGTATCTGATAGTTGAAAGCAAAACATTCATACATTTTTTCTAAAATTATTTATATTTCTGTAGATTGATTATTAAGAATTAACTCTTTGTTTTGTGTTCGTTAGTTACGATTGGCTGGCTAAATCACGTGACTTAGCTTCTGCTCTCTGAATAGATACTGAGAGAAGTACTCTCAGCACAAATTCTTTCATAAAATTCAGGGTCAGCAAATACCTTCCAGACATGACTCTGCCATTCATTTTCAGCAAATGTTTGAGCCAGTACTACTGAATTGCTTGCAGTAGCAAAGCTAATGCCAAAGAATTGTGTGTGGCCAAAGTGAATTCATTTAAAAATTGAGTGCAAACTTACTGGAAAAGTTCTCTAATCACCAAACTCAAGATATAGATAGGACTGCACCTGAGGCACAAATGACTTCATCCTTTCTGCCCTAGCTTTTGCCCATGAGAGAATCCAGAGAGAAAAAACATTTTGCATACAAGAGCTCTCTGTTCAACCACAGTGAGCCAGGGCTACAAGAGATTTGTACCTGTGTTCTCTCCCACGTCCATCGTTCATGTGCACAGTTCTCCTATGCCTGAGTTATGTTGTTTTTAACAAAACTCATTAACCCATTCTAATATTTTTACCATGCTGTATGCAACATATTACTGCTAGTTTTAACAAAGGAAATGATACTCCAGTTCTAATTAAAGAAATAAGCTTGTATTGCTAACAGGCTCTTTCCCTCTGCTCCAGCATTAAGGATCAATGGGCTGTCACATGCATGTCTTTTTAATACATGCAGAGATGACATTGAAGTGATAGAATGATCACTATAATCAATGCAATTCAAAAGAGTTTTATGGCTTAAACATGAACTTGACTTTCCCCTGAAATTCTGTTTTTAAAGTTAACGTTGTCTGAGCAGCAAAGTACAAGGTTGCATCTAGGTTTGAAAAAATACAGCCTTGGGATTGCAGAATGAAAAAAAATCTTCATGTAGCTGTACATTTTCTTTCTTAACTCATATTTTAATGCAATTCAAATAGGCCTCCCTATTTACTCACATTGCCATACTAGACTGAATCAAAAAACATTCTCAAGTAGAAGGAAATCATACTGAGCTGCCCAAACAAAAGAACTAGTGGAGGAGGCATCTTCAAGTTTTTATTTCTATAGTTGTATGATATATTAAGCCATGCAAATTGACACTGCAACACATAAAAATTATTAATTCTACTCAAAGGCAACTGTAATTGATCTTTCTTTGCCTTTAGAACATGAAAGTATGGGTTGCCGGAGTGAGCATTGCTGAATGCCAATACATATAATACCAGATAAGCTTATCCATGTATCTTGAAATGATAGGCTAGTTTGTTTTGGCCACTCCTTAATCACATTCTTCTTAGCCTCTTACAGGCAGATGCATCTGTTAAACAGACAGTAGTGTTGATGCTGCAGTATACAGTTACAGCAGAGAAAACAAAACGCCAAAGGAACAGCCTAATTGTGAGCTAATGGAATCCATATATACCATTGTTTTCATATTTTAATCAGTGCCTTTAAAATCTATGTACACGCAATACATCTGAACTTTTTTTCTTGTTCTGGGTTTATTTTTTCAAAGCCCTAGAGGTTGTGTAAAAACTCTTAGGATTCTTGTAAACCCTTTTATTTCTCTTAAAGTTGGCAGACTGACAGGCTTTAGTTATTCTTAGTGCTAAATTATTTATCTTCCTTTTCCTTCCCAGCCCTGACTTCTGAATCTTTAACTTGACTCTTGGGATATATCTGGGGCCTTTTTTCCATTTTAAAAAAGCAGTTTTCATCTTTTGTCTTTAAATTTTTATCATGAAAATTGTACATACTTAGATATTCAAACTTTGCATCTTAAAGGTGCAGTGTCTGGATTTTTTTTTATTGTCATTTTCAGTAGACTAACCTTACTACATAAAGGACAATTTCAAATTTAACTTGTTTATGACAGCTAGTTCACCACCTGAAATCGCTGCAGCAGTAGTATCTGGCATTGAATTTTTTTTAAGGTACCAGTACTATCTTTTATAATGTATGCTAGATCAGTTCCAAGGCTATTTCCCCACAAGGCACAAATAAAAAAAAGTTACTTAGTCTTTGTTGATAGTATGTATATTTGTATTGTATACATACTATACAACAGGTAAAACAGGATTTACCATGCCAGAACATACATTTGATCCTTTAAATCCAGCATCCTACTGAACCTAATGTTACAGCTCTATAATAGTCTTGGGCATATCACTGGACTAGAAAGTGGTTAGTGGACTTTATTGGGACTTAAGCACACACTTAAGTACTCTGCTGAATAGGAATAGTATTACTCAACTGCTGAACGAGGGCCTTAATGATTTCTGGTGGGGAAGTAATAGCACAAACTTTGAAGCGAGAAAGATCTTTTCATGCAAATGTCACTAGTGTTGAAAAAATAGTAGCAAGAAATACAGAAAATATTAAACAAACATAACTATAAACTAAAAACAGTTTTTCAGAGTTAACCATAGATGCTGATGGATTTGAATGCATATAACTCCTTGTGCACGAAGACAGGAATATAGTGTACTTCCTAGAGTACAAATAACATATTTAGCATTTTAAGGTAGATAGTTTTGTAGTCCGCTGGGTTATATATTACACTTGTGATCAGTGTAAAACCTGTTAGGTTGATATTTTGAAGAACTGTATTGTTGTACTTTGCATTTTTGGTGCTATATAAGTAAAGACTGTAAGAGCAACACAGACAAAAAATAAAATATCTCCTTTTGGCTATAAGAATAAGCATTGCCAAGCTGTGTATTATTTGAAGAATTCTTCAAAAGCAGAAAGACAAATTGTCCAGACTAACAGAAAGAAATGGGGCATTTTTGTATTGTTTGCCTTAATGAAAATATTCTGGCATCTAACACAGATATTGCTAGGTTTCTAAAGCAGAGATGTTAGGTCTCTCTGGAAGTGCTTGTTTTTGATGGCAGCTTGTTTTAGATGATTTTGAAACTGGTGTGGATTCTGAGATTTGTTTGGAAGTTAGCAATAATGATATATGTAAATATGCTACATTTGGTTACATAATTCAGGCTGGAGGTGAGCTGTGTTTTTTAGGATAATGAAATTTTTGTCATCTTGATCACTGCTGTGCTTTGCTACAGATCTTCTAGCTAGAGGTTGAACCTCTCTAGTGTGGCACCCTTGGAACCTGACCAGTGCCAAACTAGAGAATTTGCCAGACTTTGAGAGGTCAATATTGTGTAGCAGCATTACCAACACTTCCACTGCTTACTGGGCTCTTAGAAGACATTTAGGGGTAAATTAGAGCTAAATAACAGCACAGAACACTGAGAGCCAGGACTGGCGACTGTAAACAAACTTTATGGCACTGCAGGAAACTTGGCCACACCCATGATAAGTGAACATGCAGCTAACGAAATCATGCCGGACCATGGATGTTGCCAGACCAGAGAGTGCCGAATTAGAGAGATTTAACCTGTACTACTCGCCAACTTTTGCCATTGGTAGGAAATTTAGTGGGTAAGACCCTGATTCACTAAAACGCTTAATCGTATCTTTACTTTTAAGCATGTATGTAAATTAATCTCTACTCAGCAATACAAACTCCCATTGACTTAAGTGTGACTTAGACATGCTTATATGTTTTAGTGAATCAGGGTATAAATTAGTTGCTAGTTTTAAGTCTTTTCATTATGTTACCCCCATTTTGTTCTCTTTTCAGGATATAGCATGTCCATGTGCAGACTTCCTATAAGGGCTCTGATTCAATAAAGCAAGAAAGTACGTGCTTAAGTATGTGAATAGTCTAATTGACTTCAATATAAGACTTATGCACCTGCTTAACTTTAAGCATCTGTTTACGTGCTTTCCTGAATAGTGATGCTTTCCTCAATCAGGGTCTGTATGCTTAAAATTAAGCATGTGCTTAAGTTCTTTACTGACTGGACACGTTAAAAATCACATACATTTGCACACGTGGGCCAGATTCTCAGGTGGTGTAAATCAATGGAGCTATTCCTATTTGTGCAAGCTGATGGTCTGTTTTGTTAATCTGATTCTATACTGCCTTTAACCTTATGCAGTCATTTACAAATGTGCAATATGGTCATATTTCACTCATTTTGCATAGGTGTAAATGGTTGCATTTATTTATAGCCATTGTGAGCAGTAGATAATCAGGCTCAGGCACCTTTATCCTGCTGTGGAGTTCAGTTACTTTGGTTAATAGAATATTGAAATCATCCATTTTAAAACTAACCTTGCAAAGTGCAAAAAGTAAAATGTAACATACTAACAAATACAAACTGAAAAATTCAAGTGTATCAGGTATGAGTTCTGCTAGGAGAGAGCTATAAAGTGGTAAAAACATTCTGAAAATCAGCATGCACGTGAATATATAGGGGTTTGTTCCTTCATTATGGAAGTTTTGGTAATTATTTCAGTGGGAGCAGGGTTGGACCTGTAAAGCACACCTTTGCTTCTGATTTCCTCTAGCCAGTACTGTCATGATACTCAGGCAAGTTGGAGTATGCAAAACTAATCATATTCATTCTAGGGCTTTTTCATTCTTTTAATGTTTTTTTTTTTCCAAGTCTTGGAGTGTCTCCTTGAAAAGTGGTTAAGAAATGTAAATTTGATTGATAGGATTTTCTGATCACTCTATATGTGAAAACAACGAGGACTCCTGTGGCACATTAGAGATTTAACAGATTTATTAGAGCACAAGCTTTCGTGGGAAAAATCCACTTTATCAGTGAATTGGAGTGGAAGTTACAGAGGCAGAGGTATACATAAGATCAACAAAAGAAAGAAGTTACTTGGGTTAATGAAACTAATCAAGTCAGGGTGGAAGTGGCTCATTCATAGTATTTGATGTGGAGATGTGAATATCAGAAGAGGGGAAATTACCTTTCTAATGCATTATTCAGTTAAGATCTTTATTCAGTCCTAAGTCAATAGTGTTGAATTTGCAAATGAATTCCAGTTCAGTTGTCTCCTTTTGTAATCAGGTTTTGAAATTATTTTGTAGAAGGATGGCTACTTTCAAACCCATTATTGAATGTCCAGAGATGTTAAAGTGTTCCTCTACAGGTTTATGTGTTACCTTTCCTGATGTTTGATTTGTGTCTATTTATCCTTTAGCGTAGAGACTGTATATGTTCTCATATATATGTTCACATATGTGTGAACATACTTAACATGTATGATACTTGGGTGGATGTTTGAAATGCTGCTATACTATAGAAAAGTTAGAAACTGGATAAAGCAGTAAAAAGTATATTGTAATGTAAAGTCCTGTATGTCACATTGGTGGCTCTCCAGCTCCAATTTCTATTAGTATCATTTTTAGTATAAGTATTACGATAACTAGACCTTTTTTTCCCTTTGTACTGCAGGTCTGAATTGACAGCTAAAGGGTACAAGTCAAAACAAGATCAGCACTCCATGAAGAACTTTAGGGTATTGCCAGGTAATTATTTCTAACTGTTTGTGTTATATCAAGTGAAGTGTTTTAGAAGCTGACTACAGTGTAATTTCAGGATTAGAATAACTGGGCCATGATGATGATCATGACCACTTGTTTTTATAACATTTTCAGACCATTAAGTGACAGGCTACTCCTAATTTCCTAGAGCGTTGTTTCAAAACCACATGATTTCCTCAATATGTTGTGTATCACAAAATTATGATAGTTTTAGGTTCTTCTGAAGTAATGATTCTCTTGTTCTTAAATTACTATTTGTTTGGTGTCCTCCATAACCCTTATGATTTGTCTTGGATCTGGTTATAAGCAAGGACGTGGAAGCCTTTTAACCTCACACTCTCAGTGACACCAAAAAGTAAACAGAATGAAACATGGAAGGGAGCTCTCATAGTAGGAGCTTACTTCAAAAATCTTTAGTGATTGTGGAGGTGTGGCAATAGCATGGTGGGAGACCAAGAAATCTGCATTTGAAAAGATGTTTTCTCTTTCAACCACACTTAAGTGGAATAAGTAATGTATTCTGCTATCTCATGATCTCTTGGGGTTAGAGCCTCGGCTGATGTAAATCAGTGTATCTGAGTTGAATCAATTGAGCTACACATATTTACATCACCCATGGAGTTAGCCCTTGATGTCCAAGGTGTGTTGGTAGGGGGAGGCAGCACTTTACTACTTCCTGATTAGATGGGAGAGATTGGAAAAAATATCCTACTAGGATTAGAAGAGATGGAAGAGACTTTCTTCTTACATTGTAGATTGTTACATTTTCCATTTTAAAAACTTGTTATTGTATCCATTTATAAAAACTATTCTTGTGAGTGTTCATCAAAAAGACTGCTGCTAGCGTAGTATTCTCACTCTTCTGAAAGTGAAAGACTACATTTCTATGCTTGAAGCTTCCCAAGCACACGGACTCAGTGATGAAATGGAAGACCAATTTTTATTAACTATTCTGTTATCAAACGTGCATTTTTAACAGTGAAAGCAATTAACCATTGGAACAGATTGCCAAGGGATGTGGTAAATTCTCCATCACCTGGAGTCCTTAAACCTGGATTGTATGTCTGTCTAAATTATTCACTAGCTTAGTTCCACCAAGTCAGAATATATGATCATAACTTTAAGTACATCTGCTTAAAATCTATGTATTGTGAATTTAAAAATACACAAAAAATAGGTGTTTCAAAATGTATGTGACTGATGTTGTATATTATGTTTCTGTCTTTATTGACTGTCGTTAAAGGGATAAATTGCAGGCCATGATTTGACTGGTCTATTCAGGGGATCATTGTCATCTGCTATACTTGCTTTCTTGCTTCTATTTCATTTTTAAACTCATTACTATAAAACTATAACTTTCTTTTTCACTTTTGAAGTTGGTGACCTCTGAAGGTTTTTGCATCTCTGAAAGTTTCATTGATGGAAAAATACCAGGTATCATATTCTGGAAAGCCTATGGCCCATTAACTTATGTCTGTTAATGGCTGAAAAATTCATAAACCTTTACATAATGATTTTCTTTAAGTACAGTAGTATTAGTTTTTATGATAATTTTACTGTTATTTATGATCCCCAAAAATGTCCATTGAAAAGAGAGGGAATCACATAGAAAGCCTAATTTGTAGGTACTTTAATACCGTGTAGTAATTGTTGCAGTCTCTATTAAAAATTAAGGAGGTTACAAAGGCTGTCTTTATAAACCAAGACTAATTCTGTATAAGGAAAGATATATGTTTTGAAATGATTTCTTGGGGATCTGCAATAATTCATTCATAAATTCCATTCATCATCTTTCTGGTTTGAAAATATTTTAATCTGTACTGACCTGAAGAAACTCAGTTTGTTTGGGACCAACTCCTCCCTGATCTGATTATCAATGGCTTTTCAGAGCAGTTGGCACACACCAGGACTGGGTTCTTTGAGGCCATGTCTTCTTCACTCTGAGGAAGATCAACACTGCCAGGATCGATCTTCTGGAGTTCGATTTAGCGGGTCTAGTTAAGATCTGCTAAATTGAACTCAGAGGGTGCTCCTGTCAGCAGCTGGTACTCCTGCTCATGTGAGGAGTAAGGGAAGCCAATGGGAGCATTTACTCCCATTGTCTTCCCTCTGTGGGGACGGCCGGGAAACTCAAATCAAAGTATGTCGACTGCAGCTGTGTAATTAACGTAACTGAAGTTGTGTATATTGAGTCGACCTTTCCCTTTAGTGTAGACCTGACCTGAGCCTGATCTAGTAAATGCTATTTCACGTGTTTAACCTTTACTTATAAAAGTAGCCCCACTGAAAACTATGGGACTATTCATGCAAAAAAAGAAAAAGAGTGTATGTTTATATTGTTGTAGGATCAGGAGTGCAAAGTACTACTAGATGTGATGTAAGAAACTATTCTATGCTGGCCCAATGTACGATGAGGGATTAGATGGCATACACACACACTCATACAGTGAATCAGTGGAGACTAAGAATGGGAGAAAAAAACTTGTGCCAAAATTTAAAATGGACTTTGAGTACTTGTCAGCATAAAGACTTGAGTGCTTGTGATAGGTTGTGAATCACTACTGCAACAGGTCCTGCTGGCTGACTTGGGGGTATGCCAGTGTACCCTCTTCTGGTGATGTCCAACTACCATCAATTCTGCTCTAGGGACGTACCTCACTCCCAGGACTACTGCATTGTCTTCATGACTCAATCCTCCCATTGTGTCACGCTCGGTGTCCCTTCTCCTCTCCCTCACCCCGTGTTCCATGGGATAGTATTGGAGTCCCTCAGTCCAGGTACTTCCTCAGTAGCAAGTGGAGCAGAAAACTGGGCCCACCCACTACTCCAGATTCCAGCCAAGGGACCCTGTACAAGAGTCATCATTTGCTGAGTCCCATCCAACTCTTCCCAAAAGCAAGAAAAAAACAAAAGAAGAAAGTGCCTATAGAGATTCTGATGTGGTCTATGGAAGGGTTGGCTAAAAAAAATGAGCTGTGCATCAGATCAAAATAACTTGGTCTTTCTGATGCACCACCAGGTGGAGAGAGTTCCACAGCCAAAGACTCTCCATTGAGTATACCCTGCCTTTCAACCTTAGGGGTTGAAGTGTGCACGGGGACAGATGCAAGGTTAAATACCTGCCCCATTGAAATCAATGGGGGTTTTGCCATTGACTTCAATCGAGTTAGGATTTCATCCACAGTCTCTTACCCAGCCATGTCCCCGTCAGATAGGGCATTGTACTCAGCGGGGAACTAGGACAATGTCCAGTGTGTCCAGATATGCCATTCTTCCAAGAATTGGCTGCTCTAAGCAGGCAGGTTGATGCATCCTGCACTAACAGAAGCTTCTGAGTGATCCTCAAAGGGATTCCCAAATTGCAGTCATTGACGCTGTAGATGACAAAGACAGTCATTAACTCAAATGTAGGTTATATTAAATTCCATGCATTTTTATTAGTAAAGGCCTCAACTTTATTTATATAAAAAATTAAAAACTGACATGGCAAAACTGCTATGTGCCCGAAGTAAATTGTGGTGGGTTTTTCCACTTGCCACTTTTTCCCTATTTTAATACAATCACTCCATTTTAAAAAAAAATAGTACACAGTGTTGCATTGCTAACACTGCTTGTATGAAAGTATTCCATCAAGTACAGAGGATTTGTCTTTATTGCAAAATTAACTCAAATCATAATTCAAGTGTTGTCCCTAATTTAAATCCTTTCAACAAACAAAACCCCTTAACTCAAGAATGGTGCTGCTTTTATCTCAGTTTGCTGTCCTGTCAAGGGGCACAGGCTACCATACAAGTTAGTACAACTCGTCAGCTACTAACACAATCTCGGAGCAGTAATCCAGCACTCTGTTCTGCTCAAAAGTTATTTCACAGCATGGTCACTGTCACTCAAGCTGGGCAAACTCAAGACGAGTTAACTTTAGTGTAGATAGCTTAATTCTGTGAAGACATAGCTAAAGGAATACAAGACTTTCCTATGGAATGAATTAAAGTGTCCGATAGTCTGTAACTGAAACTACACCTTTTGGGCCAGACTGTGCCGCTGATTTTTAAGCCAAACTCTCCCCATTGATCATACTCATGATCTGGCCTTTGTTTGTTATTTGAATGCTACTATGGGTCATATTCTCTGCTCAGTTTGACTGCTACTCTGCAATTACACTGAAGTAATAGAAGTTGAATGAGTGCTTCTAATAAAGAAGATCTCTTGGCAAGATGTTCAGAAAGCAGAATTTAAATAAAAAATACCTTGCTTCAGGTTTTCTCTAGTAAAAACCCAAAGGCTTTTTTAATTAGGTAACTTAAAATAAACAGTTGATATATTTTACAGTAAAAATCAACCCAGTGGTCTTAGGCTCTGTTTTATAAGAAAGTTTTGACCAGTCCTTCACTGGTAATTAGCAGTCTTCTTGCATTTGTGGTTTATTGCAAAAATACTGTATCTTTTATTTTAAGATTGGAGCAGAACACTTTCCCAGAGCTGATTTTAATTACTCTTCAGAAAGCTGCAGCTGAAAGCAGCTGAAAGCAACTGAGAGCACCCCTCCCCACAAAGCCCTTCGTGCAGTCTATTCAGGGATCATTTGACAGTACCGCAAGAATAGGCTTCTTGTGCTGTTTAAAGCTTTTAGAATGACAACCCACAGGTCTGCGTATCAGGCCAATTACATCACATAGCACAAAGAGAAAAAATCAACGTATTTTTCTCTGGTAGGAAATCTTCCTTGAATAAGGCAACGTGTTCCAGGCAGCTAGCTTAATCCTTATAAACAGATCTGTATTCCAGGGAATGTTCTTAACTGATGCATTGTAAAAATAATCACCTCATTCCAAGACAGGATAAACAGTATAATGTAAAGAGATCTCAAGGACAAAAATTGCTAAGATAGCAAATGCATACTTTTTATACATCCAGTGTATACATATTTATTTCAGGGTTCTGTGTTTTCGCTGTTGTCAAGAAAACACTCCACAACACAGAATGCCCTGTCTTGACATTGTTGTCAAGAAACATCTCACCAACATTTATAAATCATATACAGAAATCCATTCAAATGAATCGGGCTGATTTTGCATGATATTACAGAGTATGCCGCCTGTTGTATACCCTCCCCACCCCCCCATGTTTAGATGGGTTTTAAAAAGTAGCAAAGGCATTTTATACTATGCTGCTTTGCAGAGCTTTAAAGAAACCAAATTCCAGATAGATGTGATATTGTATTCTTATTTCCATTTTGAATGTCATTGTATTTTTCAGAACAGATGGGAAGAGAAATAAGGGAGGGAAGATTTGTATACCACAAAATCCAACAACAGCCTTTCATTTTCTATATATATATTTTAGAGTGTGTCTGTCTGTCTGTGCATCTGTGGGTCCGTTTGTTCAAGAACTCCTACTAAACCGTAAGAGCTAGGACCACCGAATTTGGTAGGCAGTTTCCTCTTACCCTAACTTAAATCAAGGTCGGGGTTTTGCCTGGACAGTGGGAAATGCCTGGAATGGGGCTGTTTTGCATAACATGGAAAGGGAGGAGGCAGAGAACGGAGGGACGCAATACTGAAGGTGGCCACTGGGGGCAGCTGTAGCACCAATAGAGTGGGCAGCAGGGCTGGGGCTCTGCCAACTTGCCTGCCACCAGACTGGGTAAGGAGCCCTCCCACCCCAAACCTGGAGCCTGCCCTCTCTGTGGAAAGACTGCAGGCTGTGGAGTAGAGAGGGGTGCTGAAGGAGGAGACAGCCCCTGGAGCCTCAGGCCCTCCCGAGATAGCTGGCAGGACATGGGGGAAGACCCACTGGAGGAAGGGGTAGCTCTCGTAGGCTGGCCCCACCCCAGGCAGCCTGAAGCCTGGGGGGGGTGGAGCCACTGGAGGCAGGGAATAGACCCAAAGCCTTGTCTCCATCTCAACAGCCTGCAGGGGGGCTCTGAAGGCTGGGGGCATCCCATGGAGCCTGCCCAGTTGCCCGGAGCACCCTCCCCAAACATGCTGCAGGGTGGAGGGGGCTGCTGGAGGCTGGGGTAGCCCCCAAAGTGCCACTCTCCCCAGATCAGCTGCAGGCTGGGGAAGCAGCTGGAGGCCAGGGCCAACTCACAGGCTACGTCTAGACTGGCATGATTTTCCGCAAATGCTTTTAACGGAAAAGTTTTTCCATTAAAAGCATTTAAAAAAAGCATCTAAATTTGGCACGACGCTTTGCGCAAAGCACTTTTATGCGGAAAAGCGTCCGTGCTAATCTAAACAGCGCTTATAAGAAATCCCGATCGCCATTTTAGCCATCGGGGCTTAAAACAATTCTGGGTTGTCTACACTGGCCTCTTGCGCAAAAGCATTTGCGCAAGAGGGCTTTTGCCCGAACGGAGCGTCATTGTATTTGCGCAAGAAGCACTGATTTTGTACATTACAAAGTCAATGCTCTTGCGCAAATTCAAGCGGCCAGTGTAGACAGCTGGCAAGTTTTTCTGCAAAAGCAACTGCTTTTGCGGAAAAACTTGCCAGTCTAGACACAGCCACAGAGCGGCGCTGCCCCCTCCCAACAGGCTGCAGGATGGGCGGTGGAGGTGTGTCACAGAATTCAAATGTATCACAGAATTCAAATATTTGACAGCCATTCCTACAGATACGATTTGCACATGAGGTCATGTGGATTCTGTGAGTTTGACTGACCTCCATGACTCCTTTGGCTTCAGCCCACACCAGAGCAGTGGGGCTGGAGCAGCAGTAGGGCTCAAGCAGCAGCCAATGGTTATATGCCAGGGCAGGAGCAGTTATTGGCTCTCCCGTTTGTTAGTTCCCCTTCCCCTTAGTATTTTTAGTAGAAGTCAGGGGCTGGTTCCAGGCTTCCACTGAATTTTTGTATATTGCCTGTGAACTCTCCCTGACTTTTACTAAAAATACCCATGACAAAATCTTAACCTTAGCCATTGGTTTCCATAAGGTTCTGCATATATCTGATGTTTCATCCTACCTTGTGATGGAGTGCTCCACTCACCCCTATCATGGCACCTCCTCCTGATCAGTCTGGGGCTTAGCTTCACAGAGTCAATGCCCCCTCCCACAGCTGCATGCCATCTCTCCCCAGTCTTCAGTCCCTCCCTCACTCTGGGTGCTGCAGTCTCCTCTGTGTGACTTGATCGTCCAGCCAGGTCACTGTATGTGTTTTCACCTTCTGGGGTACCAAAGGATTCCTTCAACAATCCTGTCTCCCTCAGTGACTGGCCTGACCTCAACGCTGGGTTCCAGCTTAGGGACCCTCTATCCAGAAGTCAAAGCTTGTTCCATCCTGGACCTTACTGCTTTTCCCTGTGCCCTTTCCTTACCACCTGGCACACTGCTAGGGAGCAACTGCAGACTACTTCTGTCTGTAGTCCCAACACCCACCTCCCTCCTTCCAGGGAGTGACTGCAACCCATTTCCCATCAGCCTCCTCCCCTCTTGCCAATTTCCTGCCTTTATAAATGCAGCACACCTTGCTCGTCATCAGCTGGGTTCCCTCACTCATTCAAGGGATTACTTATCCACCTGACTACCCTCAGCTATGGCCTGCTAGGTTAATTAGCTCCCTTCTCAATACACATTAACTCTTTCCAGGCAAGTTTGGGGTGAACAATCCATCACATAGCTGTTAGATTTCAGTACACTTGAACTGAGGTTTGTGGGGAAGTCTGTGGAGAAACTGTTGCTGTTATGTTAATGATTGTAATAGAGCAAAACCTGCTCTTTTTTTGCACAGGGTCACAGAGGGCCATAGCAGCACTGGAACTGGTGCACTGGTATGGGTCCCAAATGGTAAACTCCAGCATAGAATTTTGCAAATTCTGGATCTGTGGTTTGCTGAGACTTCCTGCACTCTGGAGCAGTGTTGGGGAGGGACAGTCAGGGCTTGTAGATCTATTGTTGTATAGCTTGGAGCAGAGGATTCCATTTCCCTTAGCCTTGGTACTTGGTGTAAACCTCAGTATGCAGTCTGTTCTTCTGACTCTATACTGAGGACCTTTTTGAGACCCTTTACAGGCAGATTTTTTTTGGAGGAGAAAGAGTAAAAGGTACATTATATGTGTATACATAAGCAATATGAGGGAACTAATGACATTTCCAAATAGAAATATGGTATGAATATTTGATCAAAATATAACTGATCTAAGAGCTTCCTTAAGCATGGAAAAATGCATTCTAGCTGTTCAATGTCCACTGTTATGCATTTACAATTAATACCACACCAAGGAAAAGAGACGGACAGTTTTCCAGTTTTTGAAAATAACAGTGTCTTGATGGTTATGCACATAGAAATAGCATGCAATTCTAAGACTATACAATATAGTTCTAGGATATGCGAAGGATGGGGAATGGGGCCCAACACACATTAATAATTCCCCGGAAAATTTGTTATGCTTCTTCAGTTAATGAGAGCTGAATTTCAAACAATGTGGCTGGAAGTTTGCTGAATGCACAATTGTGTTTCAGTAAACAAAAAACAACTGGTACTGCTAGTGCAGTCTTAAGCCAGATCCTGTAAAGGCTTATGAACATACTTAACTTTATGCACGGTGACTAGCCCTATAGAAATCAATGGGGCCATAGAGTTAAGCATGTCTTTAAGGAATCACTGCTTTATACTAGATCCTGAGAGGATAACAAAAGATGCTTTAAAGTGTAATTTTAAATATTTAAAGATTGTTCCTTGAATTGAAAAACTTTTTTAATGTGTTGGGGTAGTTCTTCAACATGTAAAATGCTAGTTCTTGGTATTTGTACATTGCTCTAAAAGCTATCACATCCTCAGTGATATTTTAAAAGTTATTTTAGAGACAAGCTATGATGCATGTTATTTGAAAGCAGAACTGCTGCATTTGGGGGGAATATTAAATATTTGTGTACTTTGAAAGATATACTGTCAGAATTAAAGTTTTACAGCTTCTCCATAGCTGGAGAGAACACACTTTTATTAATGTATAAGATTGGAAAAGCATTTAACATGTTAATTTTTAGGATGGTAGATAGGAATGATAATTTTAAATTCTTGGAAGATACTCTGATAACGCAGAATGGGAGACCACATGAGAACCTACTCTATCTTTCTGTCTCTTTGTCAAGTCTAAGTTTTTATAACACTCAGAGCTGAATTTTTAGATATGGTCTCTAACTGTTTACTGGGAAACTCAATGTCATGGATTAGATGTGTTTCTACTACGGTCCTGCAGGAATAATTTCTTGTCCCTACACAAATTAACATTTTTAGAAATTACCTGGAAGAAAACATAAAATCATCACAGATAAAGTTAGCAAATGACCCCAAAACTGGGGGAGTTGTAAATGATGAAGAGGACAGGTCACTGATACAGAGTGATCTGGATCACTTTGTATACTGGGTGCAAGCAAACAACATGTGTTTTAATATGGTTAAATGTAAATGCACACATCCAGGAACAAAGAACATAGGCCACATACGCAGAATGGGGGAGTCTATCCTGGGAAACAGTGACTTGGAATAAGATTTGGGAGTTGTGGTGGATAAACAACTGAAAATGAGCTCCCAGTTTAACAGTGCTTACAAAAAGGCAAATACAATCATTGAATGTATAAACATCTTAAATAGGAGTAAGGAGATTGTTTTACCTTTGTATCTGCCTTTGGTGTGCCTGCTACCATGTTTAGTATTGGCTACAATTCAGGAAGGATGTTGATTCATTAGAGAGGGTTCAGAAAAGAATGATTAAAGGATAAAAAAAAAAGTGCTTCTGTAATGACTCCAAGAGATCAGTCTTAACCAAGAGAAGGCTAAAGGGTGACCTGATTACAGTACCTATAAGAACCTATATGGGAAACAAATGTAATAATGGGCTCTTCCCTCTAGAAGAGAAAGCTCTATCACAATCCAGTGCCTGGAAGTTGAAGCTAGCAAATTCAGACTGGAAATAACGCCTAAATTTTTAACAGTTAGAGTAATTAACCATTGGTACAACTAACCAAAGGTCATGGTAGATTCTCCATCTCTGAGTATTTTTAAATCAAGATTGGATGTTTTTCCAAAAGTTATGCCATGGGTGGAGGTCCCTTGGCCTTTGTTATACTGGAGGTTAGATTAGGGCCACATCTATAGTTACACACAGATCGATGCTCTGGAGATCAATCTTCTGGCGTTTGATTTAGCAGGTCGAGCAAGGACCCACTAAATTGAACAGTGGGAGTGCCCCAATAGGTGCCATTATTCCTAATCCTCACATTAAGCAAGGGAAGTAAATAGGAGCATTTCTTCCGTTGACCTCCCACTGTGGGGACAGCAACAAAGTTCGAATCAAGACACATTGACCCCAGCTACGCAATTAGCATGGCTGGAGTTGTGTATCTTAATTTCAACTTATCTAATGTAGACCTGGTCTCTATCACAGTGGTACCTTCTGACCTTGAAACCTAGGAATCTATGAAAAAAGTGGGGGCTACTGTGGAGCGTTACATCACAGATCTTTCTAATCAAGGGTTGTTTATTCCAGTATGCAGACAAAACAAACAGGCTTGCATACAGATTGTGTTCTCTTCTTTACCAGGGTCACACAAAGACCTCTTGTAGTTGAATATTATACTGCAAGTAAACAAATTGTTATATATGCTTAATTTTCTGCTTTACATGTTCATCTGTGGAGTATTGTACGAACAATGGCTGCTTTGAAGCCAAGCTGAAAATTTGGTCTCTCAAGTCTTACATCTGCTTTAAGAGTACAAGAATACCATCTCCATGGATCATCACCTTGTAGTGGTGCAAAGGCATGTTCCAGTGACCCCTGAGAGCAACGTTGTCTGGAGTCATGTACTTCCTTAGGGCCACCCATGGCAGAATGGTCATGGGCGAGGTTCCAGATAAAGTGTGATCCAAGAAGTCCTCAACAGGAGAGCAGACAGAGGAGAACTGCACAATGGAGTTGAAAATGTTTTGTAATGATACAGTGGCTATGAAGGCAGATGAAGGCTGCAGATAGTGGATCTCCAATCGTTGTAGTGTACGTGCCATTGGTTTCAAGCCCTCTCTCTGTCAAGGACAGTGTGGTGACTGTTGTGCACCAGTCTCTCCACTTTAAAAGAAGTCCCGCATAGGCATCTTCCAGGTTTGGGGAAAACAACACTTGTACAAGTCAAAAAAGCTGTGGCAATCGGCGAGTGGCGACGGGAACAGGACAGCGAGATCCAGAAGTTCCTAGCCACAGACCAACACATAGGCAGTGGGTGTGTGATTCAGTCTTCTTGCTCGAGGACTGAGGCTGGTCAAGCATCTCGGCTGCTGCACCCATGACTGAGCAGTCCTCTTTAGGACCCACTCTGCTCTCCGGACATGGGGAGGGGGCTAGAAAAAGTGCCCTCAAATAGTCTTGCCTCTTTCCTCCTGGCTGGATAGCCACATGCAGCAGGATCTCCACCCCAGTGATCAAAAATGTAAGAAAGGTTTCAACTTTGGAACCTGGAATGTACATACCCTGATGGACAACTCAAACAGTGACCGACCAGAGCAACATACAGCTATCATTGTTCCTGAATTGAATTGTTTTAACATCAATATTGTTGCCTTGTCCGAAACTAGAAGAGCTGATGAAGGACAGGTGAGGGAGGAGAAAGGAGGATACACCTACTTCTGGAAGGGAAAATCTTTAGATGAAGCTCAATTGTATGGAGTAGGCTTTGCTATTAAGAACAAGCTTGTAAGGTGCCTCTCTGACCTGCCAGTAGGCATCAATGAGCAGCTTATGATACTCTGACTGAGGCTTACCAGAAAACAACAGGTAACTATTGTGAGCACCTGTGCACCAACAATGGACACCAGTGAGGATGTAAAGGAAGATTTCTACTCTCAGCTGGAAACCATTTTATCAGAGACCCCTAAAAAAGATCAGATCGTTCTTCTGGGAGATTTCAGTGTATGCATTGGATGAGACTCAGACCTGTGGAAAAGAACAATCAGGAAAGAAGGAGTTGGGGAAAGCAACTAAGATGGAATCCAGCTCCTGACCAAGTGTGCTGAACAAGAACTTATCACAAACACCCTTTTTCAACAAAAAGTTCAAAACATCTTAGAGACACCCATGTTCAAAGCACTGGCATCTTCTCAATTATGTCATAGTTTGTGTTCAAGATCGTATTTACGTGATACTCACAAGAGCAATGACAAGTGCTGATGACTGCTGATCATTGCCTCATTCAATCTGCAATTAAAATTAAGATCACCCCCAAATGGAGGCTGCAAAATAAACAGATCAGGAGCAAACTGAAGGTTCAAGATCTGAAGGACCCCATTAAGTGTGACCACTTCCAAGCAGTCTTAGAAGAAAAGTTTCCATCAGAGTTTCCAGAAAAAATTGAGGAACTTTAGAGCCAGCTGAAAGCAGCAACCATCAATACCTGTGAGGAAACCATTGGCTGCCACACCAGACAGCATCAGGACTGGTTTGATGAGAATGATGTTGAAGTTGAGCAGCTCATGAATGAGAAGAGAATAGCATTTAGCGCTTGACAGAATTATATACATTGCAAGACAAAGAGAGAATCCCATGTGAAGGCAAAGGCGGAAGTCCAGCGTAAAACCAGAGGACTCAAGAACAAATGGTGGACTGAGACAGTGCAAGAACTCCAACATTTTGTGGATACCCATAATACACATGGTTTCTTTAGTGCTATTAAGACTGTTTATAGGCCAGCTTGTTATGGCATGAACCCTCTTCGCTCAAAGGATGGAACCGCACTTTTGAAGCACAATGAAGCCCTTAATTTTTGCCCTTAATCATAATTCCATGGTTGCAGATGAAGTTCTTGAGCAAATCCCCTAATGACCTTCTAGGGATGAACTCGGAGACCCTCCCATTTTGTATGAGGTATACAATGCCATCAAGAAGATTAAGAACAACAAGGCAGCCAGTCTAGATGGGATACCCGCTAAAATCTTTAAAGATGATGGACCAGCATTAACTCGGTAGCTTAGCTCCTTTATCCTTAAAATCTGGGTAAAGGAGGAGATACCCAGTGAAATGAGGGATGCCTTGATAGTCACCCTCTAAAAAGGGGGATAAAGCTGACTGTGGAAACTATCATGGTATCTCTCTCCTTGCTGTTGCAGGCAAAGTTCTGGCATGGGTCCTTGCAACCCGTCTTCTGCCTGTCAGATGAAATTTTACTAGAGTCACAGAGTGGCTTCTGACCATGCCACGGAACTGCGAATATAATCTTCATTGCACAGCAGCTGCAAGAGGAGCGTCAGGAGCAAAACCAACCACTGTACATGGCTTTTATTGATCTAACTAAAGCCTTTGACTCAATGAATCACCATGCCCTTTGGACTGTACTTTCGAAGTTTGGATGTCCTGATAAATACATGAATGTTCTAAAGTTGCTTCATGATAACATGAAAGCGACTGTTCTGAGCAGCACTGGCTCCCAGAGTGAACCTTTCAAAGTAAAAGCAGGAGTCAAACAGGGCTGTGTCATCACCCCAACCATGTTTGCAGTCTTGATAGCCGTCATTTTCAACCTAATTGCTGGGAAGCTCCCAGCTGGCGTTGAAATCATCTACAGAATGGATGGAAAGCTGTTTAGGCTTAGCAGTGGAACTTCAGTATGATGATGACAATGCAGTTTTTGCCCACTCTGAGAAAGATCTTCAGGCTATATTGAATGTGTTTGCTGATGCTTATACATGTCTTGGTCTCACCCTCAACATCAAGAAAACCAAACTGCTCCATCAGCCCTCTCCAAATTAGGCACCATGTGCCCCATCTATTAAAATCAATGGAGAAATACTGGAGAATGTCAATCATTTTCTCTACCTTGGAAGTTTTCTGTCATCCAAGGCAGATATTTATGCAGAAATCTAACATTGTCTGAGCTGGACATCACTTGAAAGTCCTTGAGAGTTATCACCAACACTGCCTCCGCAAGATCTTGAAGATCAAATGGGAGGATAGGCACGCTAACATCAGTGTTCTGGAAGAGGCAAAGTCCACCAGTATTGATACAATGATCATCCGTCAGCAACTTCGCTGGACTGGTCACATTGTTCGGATGCCAGCCCATCGCCTCCCAAAACAGGTTCTGTTTTCTCAGCTGAAAGAAGCATACTGTAACCTGGGAGGACAATGGAAGTGTTATAAGGACTTGCTAAAGGATAACTTTAAGAAATGCATCATTGACGTTGACACTTGGGAGACACTTGCCCAGGATCACTCAAAATGGAGACATGTCCTACGCAATGGTTCCCTGCATTTTGAATTTGCCCACTGACATGCTGAAGAGGAGAAAAGGTGCAGGAGGAAGGAGAGACTGGCTTCTAGTCATGGTCAACAGCCTCCTGCTGTACCTGGAAATATCTGTTCCCACTGTAATAGAACTTGTGGTTCAAGGATTGGCTTTATCAGCCACCTGAGGATCCACAACTCCCATGGAAGATGATCATACTCGGCAATGAGTGATTGTCCATTGCATCATCACAAGAATACACAAGTATTTTCTCTCTCCTAGATTTGTGTGTGTAACTTCCATCACCATAGTAAAGGCCCACATCCTGTTTTTTACTTTAGCAAGAATGTTGAAGACCAAGATAGAGCTGTAGCAGTCAGTACAGGTTCAAGTCATGCTGCCTGCCCTGATACTGAAAGAATGATTCTGAGACATCCAGTGGAGTTTACATAGCAGCAGCTCTTACAGGTTTTCTGGAAACCAGCAAGAAGAACTTTCCTCTGCAGCAGGTGCTTAGGGTGTGGCCTGACTGTGCCCAGCCTAGCTGAGGTCCCTGGCATACCACTGGCACTCTAGCCAGCCACTCCATCTGTCAGGGAGTGCTTATGACAGCATTCTACATGGCACCTATGGGCATATCCTGGGATACGGGGTAAGCCTCCTGTGCTCTCCACTCCTCAGTATGACACTGCAGGGCAAGGTACAATTTAATCTTCTTTATTAATGTAAATGCCCAAGTGCCTCACCTTTTGGTGTTAAATGTGAATTTTTCTATAAAGGAAATAAGAAATCTGCATTATGAAGGACCCAGCCCAAGCAACTAAAATATCAGGGGATTGTGCATTTGCTCCTGACTATATGGTGGCTGAAGTTTGGCTGCTAAGCCTTGGCCTTTATAGTTGCTTATCACACTGAATTACAAGGCAAGGGAGAGGGTATGTTGCTGTGTTTGTTTCTTCTTTTTATTTTGCCTTGTAACCATATGTCTGCCTGTTGGGTTCTGACTCGGAGGGTACGTCTACACTAGCCCCCTAGTTCGAACTAGGGAGGCTAATGAGGACTACTGAAATTGCTAATGAAGCGCAGGATTTAAATATCCTGTGCTTGATTAGCATATTCCCGGCCGGTCGCCATTTTGGAAACTGACTAGCCCGAAGTAACTGCCTGCGTCTACACGCGGCAGAGAAGCGTGATTCCGAGATAAACCCCTTAGTTTGAATTAACTGTTAAACAGGTTAGTTTAACCTGGAAACAAACCTGTTTAACCTTCAGGCTAGTCAGTTTCCAAAATGGCGACCGGCCGGGATTTGCTAATCAAGCGCGGGATATTTAAATCCCGCGCTTCATTAGCAATTTCGGTCGCCCTCATTAGCCTCCCTAGTTCGAACTAGGGGGCTAGTGTAGACGTACCCTGAGTTCCATGACTTGGCAGCAGGAAGCAGTACTTTTGGATATGGCTTAAAATATTCATTCTGGCTATTACTTTTAACCCTGGTGTCCGCCAGGTGCTTCCTAACAGATTGTTTAATAATTTGCTCCATTATCTTCCCAGGTATCAGTTAGGCTAAACTCCCCAAGTTCTCTTTGTTCACCCTTTTAAAGATAGACACTAAGTTTGCCCGTCTCCAGTCTTCTGGGACCTAACCGGTCCTCCATGATTTCATTAAGACACTAGCTAAAGATTCCAAGATTGCTTCAGCTAGTTTCTTAAGTACCCTCGGATGAATTTCATCAGGACCTACTAACTTGAATACATCTAACTTATCTAACTATTCTTTAAGCTGTTCTTTACCTATTGTAGCTTATGTTCATTCCCCTTTGTTGTTAGTATTAATTGTGTTGAGTATCTTGTCAGTATTAACCTTTTTATGGAAGACTGAAGCAAAACTGGCATTAAACATCTCAGTCATCTTGTTGTCATTAACTGTTCACTCTCCTTCCCCACTAAATAGAGGAGTGAAGGACACTTTCCTTCATCTTTCTCTTTATGTATTAAAGAACCTCTTCTTATTGGCTTTTATGTCCCTTGCTAGGTGTGAGTTATTACATGCTTGTGTTATTCTTTTGTACTTCTCCTTAATAATTTATCCATTTTTCCACTTTTTGTGGGATTCTATTATGACTTTCAGGTCATTAAGGAGCTCTTGATGGCGTTCTATTGACCTTTTATTATATACTTCCTATCTTTACTTCACATTGGGATAGTTTGCAGCTGTGTCTTCAGTATTGCCTCCTTGAGAATCTCCTGTACTCCTTAGATTTTCTTGCCAGGAGACCTTAGCTACCTATCATCTAAGTTTGCTAATCTTTTTTTGAAGTCCATTATCCTTATTCTGCTGCTCTCGCTCCTTCCTTTCCTTAGAATCATGAAATTTATTATCACTTTCATCTGAATTGCTTTCCACCTTCAGATTCTAAACCAATTCCTCCCCATTGGTCAGAATGAAATTTAAAATGGTGGTCCCCTGGTTAGTTTCTCCGCTTTCTGAAAGAAATACATCTCCTCAATGTATTCCAGGAGCTTATTGGAAATTTTGTGTTTTGTCATATTACTTTTCCAATAGATGTCTGGGTAGTTACTTTCATTCCATGCTACCAGGTCTTGTGCATTGGATATTTGTTCCAAAAATGTCTTATGCACCTCCTCATCTTGATTTGGTGGTCAGTACAAGACCCCTACCAAAACATCATCCCTATTTTTCCCTTTCCATGAAGACTTTCAGCTGGTCTGCCTCTCTCTTTCTACAATCATTCTGACATTATAAGTGAAAGGACATTTCATTCCAGGTAATAGGAAATCTATGTACACATGTTTCAGGATCACACAGTGTTAGAAGAATACTCTTTAATGCTGTGTTACATTGCCACATGGTGCTGTGCTGTATTTTATACTTCTTTCTGGGGACTGGTTGGGAAAGCCATTTTTCCTGACTTTCTGTGTTATAAGTACATCTTTCTTTCCATGCATGGATTCATTATTAAAAGGGATAATTAAAACCATAGCTTAGGTGCTGAACTGGTCAATTTGGTTTTTAAAATGTTTCTTATCTTTAGAGTAGATTATTAAGAGTCTCACAGCACTTCTGAGAATTGGGTGTTAACCCAGGTGTCCTGGCCACATTCCAGCGTCGGTAATAACATCCTGCCTACCTAAATTCCCCCTGTAATTTCAATTTCATGGAGTGTTCTTCATTTCCAGCCCTAAATTATTGTGTGGTTCTGTACTTCACACCAGAAGTGGCTTTATATCAGCTTCAGAGGGGTAGCCGAGTTAGTCTGTAACAGGAAAAACTTAAAAAACAACAAATAGTCTAGTAGCACCTTAAAGACTAACAAAATATGTAGATGGTGGTATGAGCTTTCGTGGGCACACACAGCCCACTTCTTCAGATGACAGGAGTGTTGGAATTCCAGATCCAAGAATAAATAAGGGATGGGGGAAAAGGGGAGAAGGGAAAAAAATGGAGGGGAGGAAGAAAAAAAGAGACAGTGAGTAGATAAGTTTAAGAGGGATAGCTGAGTGAGTCTGTAACAGGTGTTGGTCATCTTCCTTTCCAAGATAAAACTAATGGTTCTTATCAGCCTCTTGTAATTATTTAGTCTTTAAAGTGCTACTTTACCACCCTGTGCTCCCCAGGCAAATGCCCTATCCCCTAAGCGACTCCAGGACCCAACCTTCCTCCCTACTTTCCCCGTGTCCCTTATCCAGACTTCCCCATGAGGGAGCCGGCTCCATTTCTGGGGCAGCCAGTGCCATCTTCTCACCAGTTTAAAGACATTGCATTATTCCACTACTTTGTGTATGCAATCTCTGTATGAATTTGTTATACAGATAAAGTTTTGTCTACTTACTGGTCCAGAAACCATTTTAAACTTATTTTACAGTTCTCATATCCTAAAGAAATATTTGGCTGGGCAGAGAAAAATTCATTGTCCGCGGTCCCAGTGGGCTTTGTTCTGTTTTGCAAGAATACATTTGGAGTCATATTTTGGCTTTTGATATGCACCAAGCATACCACTTCCATTGATATCAATGAGAACCCCTTCCATCTGCAGCCAGAAAACTGCTCTGGAGTCTTTATACTCTCCAATGGTAGGAAATTTTCAGGATTAATTGCTCTACACAGAATTAAATTGAATATTTAAGAAGCTTCGTTTTGTTTTCTTGCTCCTTTTTTTTTACATTGTAACTCATTCCTTCAGGTATAAGTTTCAATATGCAGAGAAATTCCCAGTCTCTGCAAAAAGAACTAACACTTCCCTTCCCCCCCTCCTTGTTTTAATATGTTTTCTGGTGCCAAAACATACAGAAGGCTAATATGTCACAAAGAAAAAGTAAGAAGAATAGGACTGTTTCTAAGGCAACAAAACGTTTTTATTTTATTTCCCACTCACTTTTATAATAGTTCTTGTTGCTTTGAAACTCTCCAGGCATTTTGCAGGCAATAAAAGGGGCAAATAACTTTCTTTCCTGAAAGTCTTTTATTTGTGGTGTTTCTTATCTAAGCCAAAATGTAACTGCTTAAATGGCAGATGCAGTTACCCTCTGTTTACACAGCACCTTGGTGACTGCTGTAAAAGCATACACCAATTTTATTACTATTATTAATCCCAATTATACAGCACAGCACTTCATTTTGTATGGTGTTTTTCAAGCAAAGTCTGTCCCAAAAGGTGTAAAAAAAGTTAAATAATACAAAGTTAAATAACTAACAGAAGGGGAAAGAAAATTGCAGATATAGGCAAGGAATAAGTGAGAAGTTTTCAGTTAAGATTTGAAAACAGATTGAACCTGATTCTCATTTACACTGAAGCCACTTAAAACTGCTGGGCACTGCATTTCAACCCACTTTAGGGTCCCTTTGCATTCTACTGTGTAAATGAAAATCAGGCCCATTGTGTCAATAAGACATCATTATATGGGAAGCTTGTTCTAGATGGCAATAGTGCCAGAATTAGACTGTCTCAGTAAACGAAGGGTGATTGTCTTAAGGGTCAAAGAGGAGGGTTGTGCTAGATGAGCTGCTGGAGTGGGGAGAGAGAAGAAGTGGGGATTTTAAGGCAGACAAACAAAATCTATGGAGAATGCTGAAAAGAAAGGCACTATTGAACTGAACCCTAAAATGAATGGAGTACCACGGGTGTTGTCCGAGGGTGAGGAGTGATGGGGATCAGATTTATTCATACATTTTGAGAAAGCGAACAGCAATGTTTTGCAAATGCTGCAATCTCTGAGGTGAAGCCAAGGTGAAGGGAGCTGCCATAGGCAGGGTGAAAGGTGAAGACCGATGTCAGAATCTCTGCAAAATGTGTGCCAAGTCTTCACTTTTAGTGAGCTCTAGACCTCACCAATGTCCGCCTGCATGTTAGTACAGAATAATATTTTCAAACATCAACAGAGTATTGCATTTATAACTGCAAGTCTTCAATATTACTATGTTATGAACTCTGTGAAACATATTTCTTGTTCCTTTCTCCTATCATTAGTATGCTTCTTGCGCACTTCCATGATTCCATTCTAAATGTGTATTTTTTGTACAGAAAAGTTTAGGCAAAGGCAAGCCTCCTATAATGCACTTTAAATTATATTCACTAATCCTGGATAATATAGTCCTTAGTGGTTTGTACAGCTTCTTCAGACTTCTGTGTCTGAGAATCTGGTAGTTGTAGAGGCAGCAGGATGAGGTAGAGAGGGTGAGCTATTAACAGTTCATCCTAGGCCCTCTAGTGTTGTAAGACTACATTTTGGACTTGAAGTAAAGAAAATGAGAAGGACAGCAATGCCAACACTCCCAGATACTCCAGTTATAGGCAAACCTCATGGTATCTGGGTAAAAAAAGTGATTCTGTGCCTTATTAGATTACAACATCCAGAAATAATTAATTAGACTTCTTAAGGATCCAAGAAGTCATGGATCCCCTTCTTAATTTTTAAAGAAATTATTCAATATAAGACAATCTTTTTTTTTTTTTATTTACAGTTCCAAAATATTGCACTTACTGTGAAAAAGCTAGACAGGCAGACCGCATTGCTGTCTACCTCACTGGAATACATGGCCACTGCTAGCAACAACTGCTATCTTTGTTAATTTTAGTTCCCAGCATGATATGTAGCACAATAAGTAGCACAGATATGTTTAAAAGCAAACCTCTAGTTAGGCATATGAATATAACAGAGCAGAAAGACCAGCTAACAGGTATTTTCAACAAGACACAGGACAATACACTTTACTTGGATCCTGCTATCTAGTGCCTCTTTTGCATAAAGAAAAAGAGAGAGAAGTGAAGATCCACACCATGGAAAGGAAAAGAGGGCTGTTGGTGTCAGTCAGAATATGACATTCTTTAGGATGTAAGTTAGATATCCTGAGTGTGTTTGCTTGTGCAAATACAGTGATTTTAATACCTTCACTTACCACATGTTCATAGCCCAGAAGGTTACTAATGGTGTATAGAGCCTGTCACCTATAAATTATCACTTGGAATTCTGCCCAAGTAGGTAGTGGCCTGTGTGAAATTGGTTTGGTGGCCATAATCCAGTTACCAGAAGACAAGTGTCCACGTCACAGAAGTTGCTGGTATAACTGGCTTAGAAAATTCTGTATTGCTTTGCTCCATGCATGGATCTCTGTTAAAGTCAGCGAGAGATTTGCACGTGAAAGGACTGTAGGTCATACCTCAATTAATCTGTATATAGAGAGTCCTTTCCTTCCCAGCTGCCAATCAACATTTATAGTAGCTAAGAAACTTTTGAGTCCAAAATGTGTCACCATTCTAGTCCTATAGTCTGTAGAAAGCAGTACTCACGTAATTTTGGTAGTTTGATTTTCATGGCTTTCCAGATACTGATTTTCATAGTTCACAAAAGACATCATACTTATTGATTACAGGGTCAACTCAACCTTTCATTTTTCAGAAGTGGATAAATTGACTTCCATGCAGATACTTTGTGTTAGTCTCTTTAAGGAAACTTTTACCCATATGTCTTGTTCACTCTGCATGGACATTAGAGATCCTAAGGACCTTTTCATAAGAGGCAGGGTCTGCCCCTGAGTCCTGGGTCAGAATTTCCCATTTTCTTCTCCCATTTCACCTTGTGCTGTGGGTAGGTTCTCCTTGTTTCTGGTACACTTACCCAGAGGTGGCTGCTTTTCTGTGGGGCAAGGTGCATTTAGGTCCTATTTCAGCTGTATATGTGTGCAATGTGAGAATTCCCATTGACACCAATGGTACTATTAAAAAATGTGCATAGAAACAGCATTTGCACAAGTGCTTTCAGAGCCAGTGTCATAGTCTGTTACATTCTCTGAGAGCTTATAAAAATATAAAGTATTATTGTAGATCATAATTGGATTATAAATTGTATATCATCATGAAGCATCATCTAAATTACAGTTGTGGTGGTAGTTTTTTCATGTTTTAACTGTGTATTACTTTGGGAAATCATTGTATATGCTAATCTACAGTACTTTGAAATATCAGCATAGATAGTCATACTTGCCAGTAAGTTATGAACTCTTTCTTTAGATGTACTCTTTAACAAGAATAGAGAACAATAAAAAAATTAAGTTTTGCTTTCTTTTTCTCGTGAACATTATCCTCTACTTTTCATATATGAGAATGAATGTGATGATGCAAGAATTTAGATACAAGGGCACTTGTATCATTATTCTCTGTGTTTTTTATTTCATTTAAAATGTTTAATTCCCAACTTTCCCTTATCTTTTCCAGGCCAGTATGTGATTATGGTCCATGAAGTGACCATGCCCCCATTCTTGGGCCAGACTCTCCTACCTGCTTTCAAGCTCTTGAGGGTTTTTTCCAGAGAGAACCAAAATCAAGAACATTAAAAAGGAAACTGTGAAAGCCACCACCATATAAAAAGGTACATAAATGTGTAAAGAGTCAGGGGCCTTATCCAACACCCACTGAAGTCAGTGAACGTTTTACCTTTGAGTGCAATGAAAGTTGGATTGAGCTCTTGAGCCTTGGTCTTGCCCATGCAGTTCTTAGTGACACACTGAGGTTTAAGTTTAAATATTGTGTACAAATCAGAGTAAAGAAATAATTGACTACAAGGAATTGATTTCACACTGGTCCTGTCTGGTAACATTTTAGAAGACAAATAGATATTTCAGACTGTATTATGAGAAGCAGGGAAAAGACTTTAATCGAATCTATTTTTCATCAGAACAGTAGAGCCACAGAGTAATGAGGATTTCAGAAATGGAGGTGGTAACTTTGAAATGTTCATAACTCTGAACAAAATGTTGTGGTTGTTCATTTAAAAGCTTACAACTGAACATTGACTTAATATAGCTTTGAAACTTTGCTAAGCAGAAGAAAAAAGCTACCTTTATTTTGTTAGTAGTTTACATTTAACACAGCACTGTACCATATTTGATTTTTTTCCTTTCTTTCTGCTGCTGCTACTGCTGCCTGATTATGTACTTCCAGTTCCAAATGAGGTATGTTGTGGACTGGTCAATTTGTAACTCTGATGTTCGTAACTCTGAGATTCTATTATTTGTAAACTGTGTGTATTTTAACAGAATTTCATTCAAATGAACTGGAGTATATGCAACAGTTTGATCAGATAATGATGATCCTATACAACCTGTTGAACCAGCCGGGCTCTTAATGGAAGAAAATCTTCACAGCAAATTAACTTGTATATGAACACCTCTGTAATGACATGTTTACTAATATATTGGTCTGTGCATAAAGTCTTGTTCATTAACTACATATTAAAAACACCTGCCCACTACAAGATGGCAACAAGGCTACTATCTTCTCTCTTAAAACTGGTTCCTGTGATAAACTAAGGAGGATAAAAGCTGGGTTAATTATTCAAAAAATGTCTTTGTTGAATAGTCCATAAATGAAGGTCAGTGATGGTGGTAAAGCATTGAGTTGACCTAATTGTAATATATTTGTGTTTAGTGGCAGCTACTGTTGGAGATGTAATATAGAATCCCATACCGGGTGGTAAGTTCAAGGTATACCCATAAAACACATGAAAGTTTGCCATGCAACAAGAAAAGAACAGACTTCTGAGTGTAAAATGGGATCAGAGAAAAATCAAAAATTTCAAAACATTAAATAGGAGCTCCTAGAAAAACAAAATCATTACTATCTGTCAAGGGTTTATCAGTGTGATTCACCGCCCAATGCCAACATCTAAAATGAAAACTTCAGCAGAAAAATAGAGAAGTGGGAAATATGGTAAAAGTGAAAATGGAAAATTGTCTTTGATGTGTCTGTTTGTTAATTTAGAATTCCCATTTCAATCATCTTAACTTTTTAAAAAATAGTTAAAACCTTGCCTGATTTTTAGCATTGTATTAAGTCCATTGACTGACTGCAGAATACGGAGAGAATTAAAGGGGGAAACTGTGCACTGAGCTGCATAGACTGCTCAGACCTGAAGAAAAGCTCTGGGTAAGTGCCAACACTTTGGCTATGTCTACACTACAAAGAAAAGTCGGAAAAAGATACGCAAATTGCAAATCACAATTTGCGTATCTTTCTCCACTTTTCTTCTGAAAGAGACTTTTCGAACATTTGGCCCATCTACATGGGGCCAAATGTTGGAAAAAACCCTTTTTCAGAAAATCCCTTCTTCCTTGTAGAACGAGGTTTACAGGGATGCCAAAAAACCACGTCTGCTTTTCCAAATTTTTTTTCAGAAAAGCAGATGCATTCCTTGGACATGACAGAGTTTTTCTGGGAAAACTCCAGTATCCCAGAAAAGCTCTGCAGTGTAGACATAGCCTCTGTCTCTTTCACCAGCAGAAGCTAGTCCAATAAAAGGTATTATTTCACTTACCTTGTCTCTCACGTACTCAAAGGTTCATATATCTCCTGACCAAAAGACATTCATTGTTTCACATCACAAGTAAGCTAGGGATTGTATAGATCTTCTCTGTTAAGTCTAGTGCCCTCCTGATGATATCTGAAGGTAGGCAGACAAACTTAATCCATAGGAATAGTTCAGAGTCTTGTCACAACACTGAGTCAAATCATATTATGGATTTTATCTTAATTGCCTCCATTGAAGTCAATGGTAAAACTTCTGTTAACTTCTGAAGGATCCGTCAAAGGGTCAAAACCAGGTAGGCAGTGCTCACCCTGAGGAGTGTCTGCTGGATAGATATTTCTATGAATATCTTGGGAACATAGGTGAGGCAGTAAATATATGCTGCAAGGGATCATGACAGCTTTCTGTAACTTCTTACGGATTGTTCCTTTCCTTCAGAACACATCAGAGCTGCTTGACTCAAATCCTTCGTTCCCTTTTACTTCACAAAACCAACCTTATTTTCTGTCCCGTGCTTTGTTATAACTAGGGATGTTAAAGACTAATCGACTAGTTGACTATCCGATAAGCAAATGTAAGCAGGGGGCCACATCCAGCCTCTGGGCATGAGGTTTCCCATCCCTGCTATAAAAGTCGTGAAGTGTCGTTATTTCCATTTTACAAATGGAGAACTGAGACATGAAGGAGTAACTGCGGCACAGCCACACAGTGGGTCAGTGGTAGCTTGGGAATAGAAACCTGGAGTCCTGACTCAATCCACTTACTCAGAGCCCTGTACTTATTATCTTTGTGGTAATAGGGTGCTAACTGCTCTTACGGATCTTCTTTCTGAATTCATGAAAAAAAGGCCCTTAAATCATTAAGCCTGCCTTTCCCTTAGCCTATAGTAGAAAGCTAGAGCATTTATTTACCATCTTTCTTTTGTTATATATAAATACATATACAGGTAACTGGCTGACAAGTTCTTTACCATTAACCAAAAAGGAATAATAGAGGATCCCTTATAAAACACATCATCTACTGCCAGGGCCTAGCCAGAGGATATATCAGACAATGCAGTCATAAGTCTTTTTGCTTCTCTCAAATTAGTAGATTGTTATCTTTCTCTCCCCTGCTGCCCCTCCCCCCCACACAAGAATGCTTCCGTAGTGGACAAATTCCTGGTGTGATAGGTCTCCATGTCAGTAGATCTTGTTAACTGGCCACTCGCAGTTCTTGTCAGACATCAGAACAATGAACTACATGTGCTATTGATTTAATGACATCTCTCACTACTAGGAATCGATCTTATGCTTTCTGTGCACTGAAGCAAATTTAACAATAGGTTATTCAGGATTAGCTAACTCTAAAGATCTACAGGCATTGAAATCATGTTCCTTGTCAAAGTCAGAGTTATACAGCATAAACCTTATAAAAGATCAGGATTCTGTCTTTTTGAAGTAATCAGTTTAAAAGTCTAATTTTCATCAAATTATTACCCCATCTTCTACTGTACTGCGATCCTCATTACAGTGAGCAGGAGTCCTTGAGATAATAAACTACACCTTTTTTCTTTTCCTAAGAAGACTGGTTGGGTTGCCTATGATCATTACAGGAAATAAACACATATATATCTAAGAATGGCTTTGTTCTCAGACAAATTGTCCAAATGTAAATATAAACCCTCCATAGTGAGATTCTGTACAGTTGCCTCAGAAGGGGAGGTCCTTGCTACGAAAGCTGGGCATGCTGTCATACATTAAACAAACATCAACATGTAGCGTGTAGTGTAGGCCACAGAAGGATCTTGCTGTGTGCAATTTTCAAGGCATATGGTCCCCTGGGTAATTCATCTTTGGAAAATTGCTAACATACAGAGAATTCCAGCAGCAAGTTTTGGTTTTGTTTCCTTGAAAAGCTTCCCTCACTTTGTTCAGAGAAATATACTGGGAGATCACCTAGTGAGAAGCATTTACCAACTGTCAACAGTACCTGAAAATAAAGGTTTTAATTAAAAGTGGCATTTCTGAATCTCCTGCTGGTTGCCATATTATTGTGAATTTAACATTGTTTATGGCACCAGCAGAAGCTAGAGATCATAAACAAGATTTTATCTTGCTTGGGACTGTATTTTGTGTGGTATTTTTGCAGGTTTTAACATCAGAAGAAGATTTTTTACTTTGAAGTTTAAAATAAATGCAAAGTGTTTACAAACTGCAAGTTCTTCTGATCCTTAAACCAGCTGAAAAGCAGGATGGAACATTACCATATAGTTTTAGCATGAAACAGGAGTAGAAAACACTGGGGGTTCTGACAAGCAGAAAGCTACCGGTAAGAAGGCATCAGAAATCTGCAAAGGTCTTTAGATATTTAATTGCCATTTGACTCAATGGGAGTTACATTCCTAAATACCTTTGAGGTTGTGGGCCTAAGTGATCAGTCTTAGGGTGCAATCAATGGGTCTAGCTGTATCAAAATAGATACAGTTTATTTATGTAGAGATATGTATTCTTTTTCTCTTCCTCCTTTATTTAACTCTGTCATTATGTAAGGCAGTGATGAGAACAGATGGGTTGTACTACAAATGATCTCCAGGAAGTTTTTAAGATAAATGACCTTCCTATATTACAGCGCTTTTAGACAATCAACGCATCCCCGCCTCTGAATGATGGCAAAATAGTAAACCACAACTGATGAAATGGGAATTTATACCTGTAAAGCACGTGTAGGTGGTACTGCCTCACAAATTGCAGGTTATAGTAGCTGCATTTTCTCTCTGAAAGAAAAGACAAATGTATTACCTTGTCAGGTGTTGGTTATATAGATCCTCCTGCCACAAAGGTTGTGAATTGAATTGTGTCCCCATGTCTTTTGCTTTATTAATATATATTGGAGCCAAATTCAGATCCTATTGAAATCAATGTTAAAGTTGTCCCAGATATTTGCATTAATTCCATTTATATGATAAGCCCATTGCTTTGCAGGCCATAGATTTGTCATTAAAAATATCAAACCAGTTTTCTGCAAACAAATGTGAGGTTTTGAATACACAGACAGGTCTGCCAACAAGAACTCAAGAGCACATTTCTGGAGGCACTTCAAAAATCGGTGTCATGACTCACTACTATTATTATTTAATATTTATATTCCAAACACTCTCCATCTTCTCTCTCTACTGTAAATGGAGATAATTCTTCTTTTATCCATCTTTTCTATTTAGTTTGCGTCTCTGGGACAGGAACTATCATTTTCTCTGTGTTTGTACAGTGCCTAGAAAAATGATGCTCCAGTAATCAACTGGGGCATCTAAGCAATAATATAAATTATTTTTTAAATGTTCAGTTTGTTATCCCTACAGACTATATATTCAACATGAAGAGTGTTTTTAATTATGAAAATTAACTAAAATATATTCACTAAAAATTAGTTCTTTTTCATTGGCTGTTGGGAAGTTTTGGAGAGAAGGTGCAGTTTCTATATCCACAACCACTAATGCAATTTGCTTTCTCTTTTTGTCTCCACTGAAATATACATTCCAAATTCTTCTAGTAGAGAAACTAGCCTCAGGATTTTATGGGTCCCAAATTTTAGATATAATTATAGGGCCAAATTCCAGCTGATGTAAATTGTCATAGATCTCTTGAAATCAATGGCAGAATTCATATTGGTTTCCAACGGAACCAGAATTTGGTCCTAGTGAACATTAATAAACTACAAGTATGTGAAGACAGTGGAGCTACACTGATTTACACTAGCTGAAGATCTGGCTTACATACTTTTCATGCACACACATAACCTACAATTGTTCATTTTTAATTATTATTATTTCAGGTGATAAAAGTAGGAGGGAGACGTGTGATTATATTTGGATGATTCAAGTAGTGAAAAATATGAAAATGGTCACACAAAAATGAAACAGATGTCCACAAATACGTTCATGCTATTGAAGTGTTACCTTTCACTGTTGCACTCTCTATCTATCTATCTATCTATCTCTCTTTAGACTTCTCCATTTTTCCTCAATTATAGTACATAAGTTGGTTTGATTTTATGGGCTCAGCACAGAGTGTGCTCTGTTAACCAGCAAAATGGCAAAGAGATCTGGCACTGAATTGGATGCTGTCCAGCCTAATCCATCCCAGATACTGGATCGTGGTTCATTTCCAACAAAGCAAGTACCTCCGCACTAATGGAAATCTGCTGAGAGATACAACAGTCTAGTCTGTCTTTAGTCTTGAGTAAAAGTAATGAACTCACTGTTCTGTCCAGTATTTTGGAATAGTGCCTTAAGTACTCACAGTTACACCTCAGTGTTTCATTTGCCTGTGTTTCCTTTATTGGCAGTAGACATGGATTCAGAGTAAGAGGAGAAGAGGGTCCTAACAGGCAAACAGTGATAAAGATGCTCTTGAGTTTTGAGTAGTTTTGCATTTTTATGAGTATTCCCCACACCTCAGTAAGTCTGGGATGGAGAGAAAGGAGTGAAGGAACAAGAAAGGAGCAATATCTTCTATCTCTGCCATGCACACATACTTTAGGTATGGTGAGGAGAACAGGAAGAGTGTATGTAGCACTGCCGCAACCTCTCCTGTTTGGTGATCTACCACTCCACAACTGAAGGAAGGAATAGAGAGTCTTCCCATGGCCTCAGGACCCATCAAAGTCACACTCCAGCTAGTAAGGTCAGCATTTGTTAGGAGTATTTCCCACACCTCTACTAAGTTCCATGAAAAGTCCCATCAGACTTAACATGTTCTGCAGCAGATAGTGTCTGTTATCAAAGCAAATCCACAAACAACATTTTGTGTCAGTTCTAAAAATTCTATACCACAGAACTAGTAACTGCATGAACTACTGTAATGAAATGGCAGAAATAATCTCCTATAAAGCATACAATGAAGCCCATGTGTATTGATTTTCAGTGGCTCTTGGCATTGTGTGCAGCTCCCTTGTCTTTGTAAAGGTCAGCATGTGACAGCACTCGGTTTTCTTTGATGGGAGACTGATTTAAAGTTTTCTACTTGTGTCACATGAGATATGTGATTTTCTTTCTTCCCAAATGTAAATGTTTCTTGCAGTTAATGGCCTTTCATGCTCACATTATCAGACACATCAGTTGTGGTTTCCCATTCTACTTTATAGGTTTCACTAGGGGAGACCAGAAACACATGACACATAGCCATGCTCTGTCATGTGGGACACACTATAAATAGGAAATATTCTAAAGGCAGGAGGCCTGGTTCCCGACAGGGTTAACCTAGTTTTAGGGCACAATATTAGTCCATTATAGTCAATGGAATTATACTAGTCTAATCTTGGGCTAGCCCTGTGGGGATTCAGGAAGTACCAATAAAATTGGAGAGCACAACCCCAAAATTATTTAGTTTGGAGAGGAAGAGAGCAATAAAGGGTTAAGGATTAAGCAGGTATACAGGAATAAAATTTTCAGCCTCCTCTTTTACCATATCATCACACAAGAACAAGGAGTAATTTGGAGTTCAGTCCTACAGAGTACATAGCACCCTCAAATCCTGTTGAACTCAGCAGGAGTTGAGGCCACTTACCAACTTGTAGGATCTAGCTCCTGGAAGATGAATGGCCTGGAATTTAACTAATGCAAGCACGGGTTCTGGGTAGTCTCTCAGCACAAGAGTTCAGTTTGCTAACAGCAGCAGTGGGAGTAGGAGTTTGTCTTCCCAGCTACTGCAGGATTGGGTGTGGCCACCCAAAAGACCTTTCCAGAAAGTGTGGGGGAGGGCACAGCAGTCTCTCAGTGTGGTACCAAAAGCTGCGGGAGAGGAAGAATGGCTTACCAGAGCCCCTGAAGAGTGTTGGAGGAGAGGAAGTGAACCGCTTGGTCTGAAAGAGACTGACCAAGATGCGAGTCACATGCCAATTAGTTCAAGGCACTAAACCCTTGGCTCAACTTCTGCCAGACCAACAAAGTTCTTCCTTGCTTTTGGGCAGCTCTGGCATTTACCAGGCAGTCCAAGATTTTCCTTCAATGGTTCCATAACCAGAGAGAGCTTCACTTTCTTAAGCGTAATAATTGCCTTAGAAACCTTTGGACTTCCCTCTTCCCTTGGGAGCCCCAGGTTACCAAGCCTGATATTTGGACACTGGTCTAAGGATAAACCCTAAGTTTTAAAAGTCTTTGAGGGTGATTCCCTTAATATTCTGTGAGAACATTTTCTACAAATCATCATCACATAGTGTCAAGTCCAATTTTCCCTTTTAAACAAGATAAATTGAGGACCCAAAAAACCTTTCAGCACAATCTTTGAGCAGCACGGGAGTGGAGTCCAGGCCAGGAAATGACAGCATCTTCTCTGTGCTGTTGCTGGCTTTTCTTTTCTTTTCTTTTTTTTTTCTTTTTTTTTTCCCACACAAATCTGTAAATCTACTTAAAACTTATGGAGCAAAACTGAACGGTTCCAAGCTTTCTTACCGTACCTTACATCTAGTGAAAATCAATTTTCCTTTGTGCTTTATGTGCAATTACTATTATTGTTATTTCTAGGTATTATGTTAATGCCTAACGGCCCCATTATGCCAAACCCTGCACAAACAGATAAGAAAGAGATGCCCCCTGCTCCAAAAAGCTTACATTCTAGGTGGATTATGATGTATTATGTAAAGACGTAGGCTGCCATTTTCAAACAGACCCAAAGAAGCTCATAAGAACATAAGAACGGCCGTACCGGGTCAGACCAAAGGTCCATCTAGCCCAGTATCCTGTCTGCCGACAGTGGCCAGCACCAGGTGCCCCAGAGGGGGTGGACCGAAGACAATGATCAAGCGCTTTGTCTCCTGCCATCCCTCTCCAGCCTCTGTCAAACAGAGGCCAAGGACACCATTTTATCCCCTGGCTAATAGCCTTTTATGGACCTAACCTCCATGAAATTATCTAGCTTCTCTTTAAACTCTGTTATAGTCCTAGCCTTCACAGCCTCCTCTGGCAAGGAGTTCCACATGCTGACTACACGCTCATTAAATTTGGGTGCCTACTTCCTCAAGGCATTTTAAACATGTCATTTGTTGTGTATGTGTGCGACCATCAGGGTAGTGGGGGAGGACAGGCATAAGAGTTGCTTCTTTAACCCCATTGAAATGCATTGTACTGTGAAGAGATTGCTGATGAAATAGAATGGTTAATACAAAATACTTTGCTAAGAATTACTGAGCAGATGTATTTTTTCCAAGAGGGTAAACACATGATTTTTGTGGGTGCCTCAGAACCCAAGAACAGATTACATGATTATTTCTCATGGTCCTGTAACTAGTATGTTACAACACTGATGCTCACCAATGAGGACCTGCTAAATCGACTGCTGATGGCACCCCTGTCGACCCCAATACTCCACGGGGTCACAAGGAGTAAGGGAAGTCAATGGGAGAGTTTCTTCTATTGACCTCCCACAGTGGGGACACTACAGAAATTCAAATTAAGGTACGCCAACCCAAGCTATGTGATTTTCGTAGCTGGAGTTGAATATCTTAGGTTCACTTTCTCACGTACTGTTAACCTGGCCTTAAAGTAAACGTTGCGATTAGGCAATGAGTCAACAAGCATAGGGGAGCTATGAAATAAAACCTGGATAGCTAGTTTTCAGTATGTCTGTGTTCTGTAAAATAATTAGACTGTTACCACTCTCCTAGCGTGGGGTGGTCCACAGTCGTACCTTTTACTACTAACAGTCTTTATTCACCCAAATTCCTCACCCTGGGCCAGTGTTTGAATCACACCAACCTAACACAAGGGTGAGTGTTTGAATCACACCTATCTGACACAAGGGTGAAGAATAGAGGGAAAGGTACACCAACAGATAGCTACTAATAAAAGGCAGACGGTGCCTTATCAGAGGTTAAACTAGGCCACAGAGCATGGCCTGCCAGGTCTCCTTGTGCCTCAACTTCATCATCAAAGAGGAGTTTCTGCAGAATATTTGGACACTGCATTTGCCAGGAAACATAGTGTTGGGATTGTTGTGTTTAGTTTTCTCCCTAGAACCTTTCAAGTTTAGTCTGTGCTAGGAGTGTAAACAGTAGGTGAGATTCCACGGTGACCTGGAATGCTATTTGAGGGTAGATTGTGTCCCTGTATTACTTTTGTCTGTACAAATTACTCCTTCAGCTTGCAAAACAAATCCTATTGAAGGCAACTTCAAGAGACTAGAAGGGTGTGCCTGGGGGACATGGGTGTGATTAAATGTTTTCTGGGTGTTAAACACACCACCATTTTTAAATATATATGTAAATAATACTTAATCAAAGATGAGAGCTCCCACAGGCCAATGAGTAGTTTACACTGTTCACTTTTCTTGAAACAACTCGGAACCTGGTAGCATTTATGTCTTCATAGTGATTTCTGATGTTCATTGTACAATATTGCATGTTAACTAACATGCAGTAGCACAGCATTTCAGAATAATTGGGTCTGTGTCTTCTGTGCTAGCCATGAAAAGTAATTAAACACATTTCAGTAGGACAGTTTGTTCCACAATTTAGTTAGGGCTATTATAGAGGCTAAAAAATGCTGTGAGTTTGACTCCTTTTGACCTGATACTTTAATGCTATTAGGAAAGGACCAAAATCTTAGGCATCAATCACCAACCTTTGACTGATAAAATGACATAATAATATGGAGCTGCATGGTGACTAATTAGCAAGAAACACTATCTCAGCTTTGACTTTTAAATTCTAAGACATGGAAACAAACAACAGAAGAAAACACAATGTGGAAAAAATAATAAATGCAAAGGACTCAATAATAGCTCTATTGATTTCAATAGAGATAGCTCCACTAGTTGAGGTTCTGGTCCAAAGTTGGAAAAATAGAACTCTCTTGCCCAATAAGCTTCCTCATACAGGTATCTTCCTAAGTCATCTCTAGAAATGGTGCCCAGATTGGCTCCATTGGCTCCCCAAATGGAAACCATCTCCCTGCATCTCTAATGCTATTTTTTATTATTATAAGGAAAATAAAAACAAGAGACAAATGTGCAATGTAGAGAAAATGGATAAATAATGCACCATAATGATCAATCAGGAGGAAAATGTGCTTGGAAACTGGAAAACAAATTGTTCCAAAAGCACAAGTTGACATCGGTTTGTGTTTTTCTATAAGGCAAAGCTTTTTGTCTCCGTGGTAGCACACGGGTGCTGTGGTTGCCATGGTAAGGTACATGTTTTGTTATGAATACTATAAATAGTCATGTCATTGGCCAAGAACGTAAGTGAGAGATGCTCTGGTCAGACTTCACATAGGCTCATGTCATGGCCACGGTGGGTTATATGATTGTTTACATGGTGAATTAAATAGACCCAGCAGGCCTGTCTCTGAATGATTATGGAAGAATTTGTCTCTGTGGCCACTCTCAGGTTAATGCTGCCCTTAGGTACCTCTGTGAGTCCTCTGACCTTAAATCCCTTTACTAGAGTATGAACCAGAATTGTATCTTTTTGCCTCCCTTCCCCTGCAACTTCCTCACTGTGTCTGAAGCCAAGAGGGAGGGCAGCATATTTGATAAGAACTGGGAGTCAGGACATAATTTGGGGAATCTAGCTGCGTACAATTTACAGATTCTGGTTATGATATGAAGTTGTTGTTATGAATTTGTTGTATCATGGAATGCCTCTGTGTTCTGTGGAATGCTGGCAGGACTAAAGCATATCTTTAGTCATTTTGATCTGAACTGAGTGTGTTTGATATGTTTAGGGTGTCAGATATGTATTGGACTGATCTTGCAGTCTCTCTGAGTTGTTTCATTGATTTCATTGTGATTATTGTGAGTAAAGGGTGCCAAGGGTGAGGCCTGTAGATCACACCTGTACATTCCTTGATCTGAGAGGTTCCCTACATTGTTACCACATGGCATCCTGAAAAATGAACAACCAGAATCCCAGCAGATATACTGCTCCCAGGAAATGTTTTGGGACCTAAGTCTTCCTGTATCACTCATGAGCATTTCAGATTTGCCCCTCTGCAAATGATGCCTGAACTACAACATCTGCACAGAGTTTTACAAACTATTTGTTACGGCAGAAACATTTGCCTAATCATTCTCTTGTACATTTGAGAGAAGTTAAAAAAAACAGCCAGCCACTTAATGCGTGACATTGCAATACAGGCAGCCTCAACAGGAGTGATATACAGTGCTCGATATTACTTGAATTCCTGCTATGAAACACATGCTCGCTGAGAAACACAGATGGCAGGGTTCTGTCCTCTTTTGGTCCAAGTACTGGACTCTAAAATTAACTCTTTGGAGTTGGTTGTTGGAACAAATTCTGGGTCTGACATAAAGACTAGTAGCATTTCCTAGGTACTCAGATTCTCTTCCCATTTACTCCAGTGTAAATCCAAAGCAATTCCATTGACTGGTGTAACTGAGCAGAATTTGGCCCATAATTGTAAGAAATCCTAAATCATACTGCTAGAGGAGAGGGTTAAGTACATAAAGATTTCCTATAGCTCAGCATAACCCTGAAGACAAACAAAAAGGCACGGAGGCTGTCGGCTCCTAGATACTCTGTGTTTCTGGGTGATTATAGCAGAGCATGGGTGGTGCAAGAAGGCTGAGGAGAATTTTGTGCCCCACAGAGGCAATAACCTCATGCTGCCTTGGCTGCCTCATTGCTCTTATGAAATGGAAGTTTCATAAAAGTAAGGAAAGCAAAGCTGGGCAATTCCTAGGGACCCTGCTGCAGGGAGGCAGGCAAGTTCATGGGATGAGTGAAGAGTGAGGGTAATGAGTTCAGTCAAGTGGGGTGGATGAGAACAGGCCAGCCGACAGCAGGGTCCAGTTGCTCCAGGACCCGGCGATTCAAAGGGACCCAGGACTCTCAGCTGCCACTCCTGCTGCTATAGCAGCAGCGGCGGCAACAGCCGGAGCCCCAGGCTCTTTACATCGCTGCTGGAGCATCATGCGCTCTGTGGGGCTGGTTGCCTCTGGCCCTGCTCCTTCCATCCAAGGCCCTGCCCCTTCCAGGAGTGCACAGCCAGCCCCCCACACCTTGCCCAGGGGTCCACGGAGGCTGTCAGCTCCCCTGGATAATGAGCTGGACAGATAGATACACTTGTGAGAATGGTGTGAAGGGGCTAAATTCTGACCTCATTAATATCTCCACAACAGTGTTCTGTAGCACTAGAATATCTCAGAGCACAGTGGGGACCCAAGTGTTTGTCAAACTAGTTTTACTCACATTTTCTGCAGTGTCTGTGTAAGTTGTTCCCTTGGGATGCTGAAAGACTGGGTGCTGCGTCCACCATTGTGCTCTGTGTTCTTTTAGCAATTGTTTTTATTTGCTTCTTTCCGGTTTTTTTTTCTAATGCACCCAACTTTGGGTCATAAGAACATAATAACCGCCGTACTGGGTCAGACCAAAGGTCCAGCTAGCCCAGTATCCTGTCTGCCGACAGTGGCCAGCACCAGGTGCCCCAGAGAGGGTGGACCGAAGACAATGATCAAGCGATTTGTTTCCTGCCATCCCTCTCCAGCCTCTGACAAACAGAGGCCAAGGACACCATTTTATCCCCTGGCTAATAGCCTTTTATGGACCTAACCTCCATGAAATTATCTAGCTTCTCTTTAAACTCTGTTATATTCCTAGCCTTCACAGCCTCCTCTGGCAAGGAGTTCCACAGGCTGACTACACGCTGTGTGAAGAAGAACTTTCTTTTATTAGTTTTAAACCTGCTACCCATTAATTTCATTTGGTGTCCTCTAGTTCTTCTATTTAGGGAACTAATAAATAACTTTTCTTTATCGCCCTCTCCACACCACTCATGATTTTATACACCTCTATCATATCCCCTCAGTCTCCTCTTTTCTAAACTGAAAAGTCCCAGTCGCTTTAACCTCTCCTCATATGGGACCCGTTCCAAACCCCTAATCATTTTAGTTGCCCTTTTCTGAACCCTTTCCAAGGCCAAAATATCTTTTTGAGGTGAGGAGACCACATCTGTACACAGTATTCAAGATGTGGGTGTACCATAGTTTTATACAGGGCAGTAAGATATTCTGGGTCTTATTTTCTATCCCTTTCTTAATAATTCCTAGCATCCTATTTGCCTTTTGACCGCTGCACACTGTGTGGAAGTTTTCAGAGAACTGTCCACGATAACTCCCAAGATCTCTTTCCTGATTTGTCGTAGCTAAATTAGCCCCATCATACTGTACGTATAGTTGGGGTTATTTTTCCCGATGTGCATTACTTTACACTTATCCACATTAAATTTCATTTGCCATTTTGTTGCTCAATCACTCAGTTTGGTGAGATCTTCTTGGAGTCCTCACAGTCTGCTTCTGTCTTGACTATCCTAAACAGTTTGGTATCATCTGCAAACTTTACCACCTCACTGCTTACCCTTTCTCCAGATCATTTATGAATAAGTTGAACAGGATTGGTCCTAGGACTGACCCTTGGGGACACCACTAGTTACCCTCTCCATTCTGAAAATTTACCATTTATTCCTACCCTTTGTTTCCTGTCTTTAACCAGTTCTCAATCCAAGAAAGGACCTTCCTCTTATCCCATGGCCATGTAATTTACACAAGAGCCTTTGGTGAGGGACCTTGTCAAAGGCTTTCTGAAAATCTAAGTATACTATATCTACTGGATCCCCTTGTCCGCATGTTTGTTAACCCCTTCAAAGAACTCTAATAGATTAGTAAGACAGGATTTCCTTTACAGAAACCATGTTGACTTTTGTCCAACAAATTATGTTCTTCTACATGCTTCACAATTTTATTCTTTACTATTGTTTCACTAATTTGCCCGGTACTGAAGTTAGACTTACTGGTCTGTAATTGCCCGGATCGCTCTAGAGCCCTTTTAAATATTGGTGTCACGTTGGCTACCTTCCAGTCATTAGGTACGGAAGCCGATTTAAGGGATAGGTTACAAACCACAGATAATAGTTCAGCAATTTCCCATTTGAGTTCTTTTAGAACCCTTGGATGAATGCCATCCGGTCCCGGAGATTTGTTAACATTAAGTTTTTCTATTTGTTCCAAAACCTCCTCTAATGACACTTCAATCTGGGACAGTTCCTCAGATTCATCACCCACAAAGGACGGTGCAGATTTGGGAATCTCCCAACGTCCTCAGCCGTGAAGACTGAAGCAAAGAAATCATTTAGTTTCTCCGCAATGGCTTTATCATCCTTGATTGCTCCTTTATAGTTCGATCGCCTAGGGACCCACAGGTTTTTTAGCAGGCTTCCTGCTTCTAATGTACTTAAAAACATTTTGTTATTTCTTTTGAGTTTTTGGCTAGCTGTTCCTCAAAATCTTTTTTGCTTTTCTTATTACATTTTTACACTTGATTTGACAGTGTTTATGTTCCTTTCTATTTATCTCACTAGGATTGACTTCCACTTCTTAAAAGATACCTTTTGTCCTCACTGCTTCTTTTACATGGTGGTTAAGCCACGTGACTCTTTTTAGGTCTCTTGCTATGTTTTTTAATTTGGGGTATACATTTAAGTTGGGCCTCTATTATGGTGTCTTTAAAAGTTTCCATGCAGCTTGCAGGATTTGGCTCTAGTCACTGTGCCTTTTAATTTCTGTTTAACTAACCTCCTCATTTTTGTGTAATTCTCTTTGAAATTAAATGCCAGGGTGCTGGACTGCTGAGGTGTTCTTCCCACCACAGGAATGTTGAATGTTATTATATTATGGTCACTATTCCCAAGCGGTCCTGTAACGGTTATTTCCTGACTTGATCCTGCGCTCCACTCAGGACTAAATCGAGAATTGCCTCTCCCCTTGTGGGTTCCTGCACCAGCTGCTCCAAGAAGCAGTCATTTAAGCCATTGAGAAATTTTATCTCCGCTTCTCTTCCTGAGGTGACATGTATCCAGTCAATATGGGGGTAATTAAAATGTGGGGGTCCACATTCAGACCTTCAGCAAAACACCAACCAAGTTAACCAGCGCTACTCGAGTACATGAACTGGGCCCAGAAATCAGCTAAGACTGGCAACAAATGAAATATGAATTCTAATGTCTCTCCACAAGCATCGACCTGCCCGCATGTGTTATGGTGGGTGCTCGCTAGTGCTGGACTCTCTTTCAGGCTTTGTCAGTTTAGAGTCAGAGTGACAGCCCTGGAGATTGCTCATCTGCATTCACCCATCAGATAGGTTCATCATGGGAAATGATAGAGCAAGCTTGCCCCTATCTTGCCTTACCAATGTGCTACAAGGAAAGGTCTCCAGAGAGCTCATTCAGTCTTTACCTTGGCTGCTGAGATCGCTACTCAGAGTCCCTGTCAGTGTCAGCTGTGACAGGAACATCTCTCGACTGGGAAATGGGCTCAGTCCGCCAAATCACAGTCATTGAGCCACAGAACATTCATCAGTGACCAATCAGCCTGGTTATTTGGCTCCTTTTAAAGAGGTGAACTAGAGGTGGAAAGCTCAGGAGATCCATTATCCAAATTCCTCAGGTAGTGCATCCTAATCCACCTTTCTACCTCTCCCAGTTCTAGGGCTACAAACAGCATAAAGCAGTGGTGGGGAAATATCAGCCCAGGCCTGGTTCTGGTTAGCCCTTGGCGGGCTGCTCTCACTATATTCACCTGTGCCTCCACAGGTTCTGGTGATTGCAGCTCCTGTTGACTGTGGATTACCATTCCCACCCAATGGGAGCTGCGGGAAGTGGTGTCCTGGTCCATGCCACTTCCTGCAGCTCCCATTGGCTGGGAACAGCGATCCCTGGCCAGCAGGAGCTGCAAGCATCTGTACCTGCAGAGGCACAGGTGAATATAGTGGTGGAAGACCACCGGGGCCAACCCTGGCAAACCACTGCTGTCTTATTGCTCACCTCTGGCCTACAGGCTGCTCTTAGTTATGCCAGGTAGAATGGGGACTGCTGTGATGACTAAGGATTGAACAGAGTTCCGTGCACTCTGGCCCCATCAGCCATTCCCCTGACCCACTTCCCTCTGCCCCCATCAAGCCTATGCCAGGGAGGAGAAAGCAGATAGCATAGAGCAAGTTCCACTTGAGGAATCCCCTATGTCAAGATTGAGCCCAGCAACCCTTTCCTAATAATAAGCTGTTATAAGGGGAGTATTATGTCTGTGTTCCTGATATTCTTGAGAAGCACATTGCAGCCTTCCCCATAACATCTCAAGTGTTACCACTGCCGATACATGTACTCTGAAGAAGAGCTGTGGGCAGATTGAAAAGATTTCCTGCGAGGTGCACACCATGAGAATTGTTATGTCTGTCTTACATCCCTTATTACATTTAATTGTCTGCAGAGAGTTAAGGGCAAAAAGCAGTTGCTAGAGAAACTGTTCTGAAAAATGAGGTAACAGTGAGCCAATCTGAAATATATTCTTTCAGAACTTCAGAGTGTTCCCATTAGTGTGTAATTACCAAGAAATACATAATAAAAAAAGCCATTTGGCTTCCCAAACTTTGAATCTAATACCAGTTAATAGTCTCAGGTTACAGTTGTTTTAATGTTTTGTACGTAAAGGGTCAAAGTTCTAGCAAACATGTTCCTGGAGTTGTTGGCAGCACAGAGAGAAGGTCTGCTTTATTGCGCTTTCATAACTGTTCTGATTCCCATAGCCAAGAAAGCACCATTAGAGTTTTTATTATTTTAATATTAAAAACACTTTTAAAAATATATTACAGAAGGACACCTGCAGGAGCTGAATAATCCTGAAAAATCTTTGGAAACTAACTACCTTGGAAAGGAATTTTTTTTAATGCTAAGAAAAATATGAGGAAAAAACCCCCTAGTTGTAGCTTCATGTGAGCCATAAATTTCATTTAATAAGCCATCCTTTCTCTTCACGCCCTCCAGCTTGTGTCTTTGCAAGTCCAAGCAAGATCTTCCTTTTCATTGTAAACTTCATTCACACTTCGAGCCTTTTAAAAATGTTATCATCCCAAGTTTTAACCCCAAACCAAACTTTCAACATACATGCTTCTGCCTGTTGGATTTTTCATTCCATTACATGGGTGGAGAACACTTTCCCCAGAGCAAAGAAATCCAAAAGGAACAAAATAGCTATGATGGAAAAGAGTCAACATCTCTACAAGAGAGTCTACAGATGGAACTGTCAACTTTTCTCCAAGCTGGAGTTATGGAATCACAGAAATTAGGCGTGGAAAAGACCATTATGTCATCTTGTCCATTTCCCCTGCCAGTTCACAGTTGCTCTCTGCAGCATATTCTCCAGTGGTTTGTCTAGCTTAGCTCTGAATAACTGTAGTGAAAGGGCTTAAACTCTTTCCATAGGAGGCTTTCCCAAGTTTCTTTCTGCATGTGCAAATAGCACAACTAGCCTGGCTGAGCCACTCATATTCCTCTAATGCAAATATTAATAATAACAATAGATGTGATAAGGAAAATTGCCTTTGTAATTAGGCAAACCTGCCATATACCTCCTGTTTGTGGTAACTAAAGCTGAGTGAATAATTGTCAGCTAACGGTTTATTCAATAAATTTCACCTGTCTGCAAATTGCTTCCAAACAGCTCAGATTTACTGGCAATTTGCTGAATCATTTCTAGGAAAAATTCTTAATCTGTGGTTCAGTTGCAAGCCGTTCTTTGGGAGTGTTCCAGGTGGGAAATACAAATTCATTTGATTGGATGTCTAGGTCACCTGGTATTTTCTGTGTCCTGAGTGGAGGAGTGTTGGTTTGGGGAAGTGAGCTTGGAGTCTGTCCAGCATCTAGTGCACGAGATTCAGGTTCTCACCCTGGCTCTACTGCTGTGGACTCTGAGCAGGTTGTTTTACCTCGTTGTGCTTCATTTTACAAACTTTATCTGCTGTCAGTTGGGTTGAATGACACTGAGGCTAACTTCCTCACCCAGGTTCTTGTAGAGTTTATAAACGTTGGCAAAACACAGTGAGATTCCTGAGTGGAGGGTGGTAGAGAAGGGCACTTGTCATTGCAACTGCACGTAGGACCCTGTTCCAGGATTTACCTAATCCAGCTGGGATTTGGAAACATCCACCTCCATCAAACTTTAGTGTGATGAAAGGCCTAATGCTGTAGGGTGTCATTCCTCAAGTAGGGGTTACCTGAATATTTCTGCTTTTTGGAGCAGCAGATATTTTGGTCAACACCTGCTCTTTGTTCAAGTGCTCCCCTGCACTGAATCCTCCGTATTTCCCCTTGCATTGAGCTGCATGTTTATATTCTCGCACACTGCTGATTCCTAGAAGGCCGCGTGTACTAAATGGACTGCACAAATGCTCAATCCTTGCCACCCACTTGGGAGATGGGGGGGAGGCTTTTTGCCTGGGTACCTCTGTGAGGCCAGTTGCTAATTGTCTCCAGTAGCTGCTAATTACAAAGCCATGATCCACAGGTAGATGAGTGAAGAAGATGGCAAGGAAAGCATATTATTTAGGCAGAATGCTGAGGCCCTGTGGTTGAGATGTCTGCAGGGCTGTGCAGGAGAACCTTGCTAATAAATAAGCATGGGTGAAAGGTGTGTACACTACACAGCAAGTCACTGTCTCGAGAAGACTAAATATGGTGTAAGCATAGGAACTGAAAGCCATAGAATCAAATCTCACCAGGATTTAGCTCAGCCTTGCCAGGTACGTGCTGTTTACCAGGTCAGGATCTTGGAGATGACATCTTAAAATATAGACCAAATTTTCAAAATGGGGTGATGCTTTTGGGTGCCTCTGTTCTTGGGATGTCCAACCTGAGATGCCTGAAAGGGGCTGCTTCTCTATGGAAATCAAGACCCTTAAAGGTATTGCAAGTCCAAAATCCAAAAATAACAAGATGGCTTTTGAAAATTTTGGCCTCGGTTGCTAATTCTCTATGCAGACATTAAATATCTTCTCGGGCTCTTTTTGTGAGATTTGTCATATGTCCTTGGCAAAAACCAGCCCTCCACTTAAGTTCTGTGTGATGCTGATCTGCCTGACTGCAGCTTCTACCAGTGGTTTCCAACCTTTTCCAGATGGGGACCCATTTTGACAATTCAAGAAGACTTGGTGACCCAAGGCAATTCAAAAATGAGGGGAGGAGGGAGGGAGGGCAGAGCCACATGGGGAGACACTTGGCGACCCTTTTGAAATGTAATGGTGACCCATATTTGGGTCCCGACCCATAGGTTGGGAAACCCTGAATCTACCCTAAAGATCTTGGGGATGTTTGACTTTATCCTGCTCTCATTGAAGTTAATGGTAGCTTGTGCTTCAGGAGGAACAGGCTGGGTGCCAAATCATAGAACATTAGAACTGGAAGGAACCTCGAGAGGTCATCGAGTCCAGTCCCCTGCCCTCGCGGCACTGTCAAGATCATCCCTGATAGGTGTCTATCCAACCTGCTCTTAATTATCTCCAGAGATGGAGATTCCACAACCTCCCTAGGCAATTTATTCCAGTGTTCAACCACCCTGACAGTTAGGAAGTTTTTCTTAATGTCCAACCTAAACCTCCCTTGCTGCAATTCAAGCCCATTGCTTCTTGTCCTAAGTTTGTAAGTGACTTGCAGGATAGAGGGGACTGCAGCAGGTGTTTCAAAGATCAACTGTTATTGTCCGGGTGGAAAAGAGGATGTGAAACAGAGAGCACCAAATGGATCATCCTCCCTTCTTCTAGGACAGGAGCAGAGTGGTGTTCAGGTCAGCGATTTATTTCCAAATATTTATTAAATACGTGATCTGCTTTTATGTAGGAGACTGAGGGTGTGGCTACATGGCAGTGTAAACCCAAGGTTCACACTTAGGCTCAAGCCTACCCCCTTTAAAGCACATAAAAATCATGCTAACTCAGGGCTCAGATTCTGAGTCCAATGACGTCACAGGGATGAAGGATCCAAGCATGAGTCAAGTTGGGACCCAGGGTTCAAGCCCTATAGCTTTGCAATGGGAATCTACCAGAATTATTCCGCAATCCCTAGGCCGACTTTTCTTGTCCTCTGGATGGCCAAGTTTTTTTATGTTGCACCATGAACTAGAGTAGTGATACTTTGGGGGGGTGCTAGGAAGTCTGGGATATGGGTGGTTGGACTTGGGCCCACATAACACAGTGCAGATTTGGAGCCCCAGGTTTGGCTCAGGACACAGCTGTGGTTACAAGTGAGTGTAGATGTCGAAGACCTAGGCTAATAAATCAGTTTCCACTCACTGAAGTTGTATTAACCTTCCACTGCAGCATACGCATATCCTGTTTTCCTTCAGGAAGAACATGACTTTTCAAAGGCAGGCATGAGCAGGTCTGGTGTAGTTTACAGAGAGCAGAAGTTTACAGAGGGTCCCTGGCACAGAAGGAGTTAATTGCCAGATCAGGTATCATTCCTACACAACAGTTGCCAATAGTTGGGGAACTGAGTGCTCAGTCAGGAACTGGGAGCAGAAAACCCATAAAAGCAGCCCCTCAGTGATCAGACATTAGCAGTACACTAGTGGTGTGAGATGGCTCAGAGATGGACAGTTTCTATAGTGGATGAAAGGTCTTGGCTTAAATGAGCTTATCAATATCATTATTTTGGTCTGAAACAACATGGTGGCTCGCTCACACTCTACAGCAGGGTTGGGTTCATTTCATTTCATGGTGGCTCCTCATAGGGCATGATCATCTCCTTCCTAGGGTTCTCCGTGGAACAAAGCTCTGAACACAGAGTTCATCCCAAATCCTTACACAGCTAAGGAAAAAACTGTAACTAATCAAGAGGGACAAAACTCAGAAATGAGGAATTTGGGATCCACAACAGGATTGCCTTGATTTAGGAGAAACGGGTCTGAATCAATAACCTCCTGGAGGTTCAGTGACTGGCCCTGTGGCTCAGGCCCCATTTGGTGTTTTAGATTTTAAGCAGCTTCATTCCCTGGTGGTGCCATCTCCGCCCCTCGAACCCTTCCCTTGCTACAGCCCACGCTGCACCACCATCTTTTTACTTTGATTTCAAAAGTCTCCTTTAAGCTTCCAGAGCACAGGAAATAGGAGCTGCCCACATTCTGTCTGTCATTCATTCATGGAAAGGGTCTCAGGGCCACTGAGTCATTGCAAATTACAGGGCCTGCTCTCCTCTCTGTGGATCAGCCAGGGATGGTCAGCACTCCCCACCATTCCGCATGCCCGTGTGTGCATAACTCACAATTGTCAGAAGTCACAGCTTTAAAGTCTTATTCAGCATTTCAGCAACACTTGGGGGGGTATGAAAGTCTCAAGCCTAGAAGGCTTTGAAAGACACTTCCATACTAAGGTCTAAGGAAATGCAGTCTTTATGAACCTGGAGAAAAAGAGGAGTTTCTTGGGCTGGTGGGCTCAAGGAGCGTTTTTGGGGATTCCTGGAGGGAAATCTGAAAGGAGAGAGCTAGTTCTAGGTGCTTTGTTGCAGCCTGGGTTTCCGCAATAGGTCAGTTTCTTTCCTCACGAACGTTTTTTCCACTCAAAGAGAAAAGGCCCAGAAAGTCACAAGGACTTTGTGGGTGGCACAAGTACAAGCTGATCCACAACCCACCCTTTAAAATGATTCACTGTTGCAGACTTCCAGGCTCACCTGATCCTAGATCCCCTGCTTGGTGCTTGGGCAGGGCATGCCCATCCCTGTGCGTATGCAGAATGCACGACTGTATAGGGCACGTGTGCAGGAGCTGACCCACTTTTACCTGCTGTGGTGCCCCAAATGATGGTGATATAAGCATGCAAATGCAGGTGGGGGTGAGTTGGGGTGGGCATGGTTATCGCCACTGCCAGTTCCCGCTGGCTGCAGGGCACCTGGACCAGGCCCCCCGCTGACTCCCAGTGAGGTGAGCGAGAGGCAGCCCCCACAGCAGCCAGGCATTTAACCCCCTCCTTGTTGGACTTTCTCAGGTAAGGTGCCATGGGGTGGGGACGGGGAGAGCACAAGGAGCCCTGGGCTGGGGGCAGGAACAAGTGACATGGGGTTGCAAGGGAGTGTTGCGTAGGGCGGCCCTCTCCTTAGGTGACATTAGGTGAGGCTAAGCTGGCACTGCCATGCAGAGCCCCTCTCTCACACTCTTGTCCCGTTCAGGAAGAAGCTGAGGCTCCAAGGTATTTTTCTTACCCTGGTTATAACAGAGCGCCTGCCCCCATTTAATCAGTTCAACCATTTAAATGTAATGTTTAACCAGGTAACTAATTAAACAGTATTGCACATCCCTAGCTCAAGCCTGGACACTGATCCTGGCATGTAGCCGAGCCCATTTCCCTCTGTCCTTCTCCGGTCCCTCCTCAGTCTAGAGCAATCCACTTTCCAGGCCTGGGCTCCACACAGGGAGGTCCTGGGGTACAGAGCAAGTCCCTCTGGGCTGCAGCCCTTTCATGTCTTCCCATTCCCTTCCTTTCTCCCCACAACACCAGAGCAAGGGGAGTGGGCGTCCGACAGGCGGCAAAGAATAAACACCAGATTGATGGAGCCTTGTCTCCATTCAGGGAGAGTCCAGACCAAACCCCAGCCGCAAGGACTCTCAGGAGGAGTGAGTTTGGCAGCTCCTCCTGCCCCACAGCCACAGGGCTGCCCAGGCTTATTCCTTCCTGTGGTGTGTGACTGCAGCAAGGGGTTAACCCTCATTAACCAGATTTGTAAATCACTTGGACGCTTATCTCCACAGAATCCAACATTGCTCCCCTGCAGGAATGTCTGTACTTTAACCCTCTCTGTACTGGTCCATCTGCTTCTGCTTTGCCCACAATTACCCAAAATGAGAGGCAGGAGAGCCCTTTGCATTTGAGGAGAGGGACGGAGGGAGTGGTCTACCGGCTAGAAAAGTATTTCTCACTCCTTCCTTCCAGGACTTTAATTCCACCTCCCTCACACATTTACCTCCGAGCGCAAATGAGAAAGGACGTGAAGGATTGATGGGGTTAAACTGGGAAAGCTCTAATGACTGCCCAGAGGGGAAAGGAGTGTGAGTGTGTGAGAAAGCAATTCAGCATTTGGCTGCATCCCAACCCAGAGAGGGTGCAGGGCTCTGTGTGCTTCCTGCCTAGGGTGGGGTCACCTCCCATGCCTTCTTCCCCTCCTTCCCCAAATTGCTTTCAGCGCCACATTGTTAACATCTGGAGCTTAAAAAAAAATCAACATTGTTTCCTTAGCTGAAGCAGAACATTTTCATGACTGGGGAATTCCTGCAGTGTGAAACCAGCCAAAAAAAGAGTCAAAGGGGTTTTAGCTTCCCCCCCCCTTCATCTTTCAAAAGCAGGACAAAGTTTCTTTGACATTTGGGTTGCACCCGCCCTCACCACAGAGAAAAACTCTTTGCTAAAGAGCTGGGCCCCAGGCACCAACCTCAGCTCTGAATGTCCCCAGAGTCTGGGGATATATTGGGATGTGGGAGTTTGATTTGAGACTGTCTATAGCACTGAGATTCATGGACTCCTGACAGGCGGTAATGATATTTAGCAAGGCTATTACAGTTTTAATCTAAAGTATTTTGTGAACTTTTAGGGCTCACAACTCCCCTTTGGGAAGCGTGGAAGAGCTGCATGAACAGCCATGAATGGGGTGATAGGCAGCAACTTTTGGATTGCACACATAACAGTTTATCAGAGGAAATGAGGAGTTCTATATCCCGTTGAATGTATAGGGTATTCCTGGGGGCCTCCCATCCAAGAACTAACTCTGGAGGCATAAGGATCTGTGCAAAAGGGGAGTTTTGCGCAAAACGGAAGGAGCTACACTGCTGCTTTTTGCGCAAAAACCCCTGGTGCAAAAAGCATCGGCAGAAAATATGTTAATGACATCACGACTCATGCTAATGAGTCCGTCATTAGCATATGCTCTACCGCAAAAACCTTGTAGTGTAGACAAAGCCTAGCTGTTTTGCAAAGAAAAGCTTGTTGAATGCATATACTTATAGATTTAACTAAAATCTGATCATATCTGGGCTCATTCTAAGCTGTTGCCTTTACCAAAGGGAACTACACACAGTGGCCTGCCTGATGTAATATGCTGGGCCATGGGGATGAGGTTGGATCTATACAACTACCCAAGTACAAACAGGGTGGTGCCGAAGTTTGGTGGACTGGGAATAATGGATGACTGCTTTGAATTAGAACACAGATGACCAGTCTGGATAAGACCCAAAGATCCACCTTACCGAGTGACATCTTTGAATAACACCCAATGTTTCAAAGGAAGATGTAAGACCCTCGCGCAATAGGCACTTGTGGGATGATCAGAAGCAGAATGGCTGGCAGCAGTGGAATAGTGGGAAATAGCATATACATTGCCTGTAATTAAACATCAGCAGAACATCAGCAGAAACTCACCAATACCATCCCAAAGCAAGCCAAGGCCATTTCCTGTGATATCCTTGGATCACAATTGCACTGCCAGGTCATTTTGAAAAGAAACTTTGCCTAGAAATAGTACCTTAAAGAAGTCTTAAAAATTGCTTATGAGATGATAACTGTGGAATTGTTTGGCACATGCCTGTAGCAAAATTTGTGGCATGACATGTATACAGTGTCGGCCGATTGACGGCCATTGGCTCCAAAGCAGAAGCTGCTCTAGCATTTCTCAAAAACAAGAAGTAGTCCTGTGGCACCTTACGGTGCATCTACACTGCACCCATAGCTCAAAATAAGCTATGCAATTTGAGCTATGCAAATTGTATAGCTTATTTCTAGTGTATTTCAAAATAGATACAACAGCACCAAATTTCAAAATAAAGCACTATTCCAAAACATCCCTTAATCCTCATGGAATGAGGTTGACACGGACGATGAAACAGTGAACCCGTTATTGCAAAAGATATTTTGAAATAATGGGCTAGTTTAAAAGATGCAGAATAGCTTTTTCAGGATACCCGAAGTATCCTGAAATAGTGCCACTGTCTAGACACAGGCTTAGAGACTAACAAAAATATATATATTATCATGAGCTTTTGTGGACAAAACACACTTCTTCAGATGAGTTTGAGTCTAGCAATTCTCAGTGGCATGACTTTGTAGTATAATCAACCTTTGTGTTCTCTTTGTCACACATGGAAACCTTTGCTGTTAGGGTGTGATATTGTTGCAACTTTGTTCCCAGATCGGGGACAACAGATGAAGCTGGTAGGAATATAGATTAGGGAGAACATTGAGTGTGTCTGGAAATATCAGTATGAGACTCTCAGCTGTTCCTTCGATACTACTTGGATGAGTGTAGTTGAGACTGGTGAAGAACAGGTGTCATTTGTATAGAAAATGTGGCCGCACTTGAGCTGGAGGAGAAACCTCGTCAATTGCCCATGTGTTTTCAAACTCTGTTAACACACATCCCTTTTCTCCATTGCTCTAATTCCTCTCCCACTCCAGCTCTGACTGTTCTGTAACTGGATTGTTTAGAGGTCTGATGTGACAAGGTCCTGATGCTCCACTCCCATCACCCTCTTCCCAGGAACTTCTCCTTGCTTGTTTCATAAAAATCCATCACAACAGACATAAGAATAAATGACAAGGACAACTTCCCCTTCTGCTGTTTTCTAGCTACTGCCTGGCTCAGGCAGGGCTCAGCTTTCCTCTTCAGCACTCCCATCTTCAAGCTCATCCCTACTGCTAGATGGACAGTCCTTTTGCCCTATAATCCAGCAGAGTGGAGAGTGATGTAGCGACCGGTGAGAATATCACCATAACTATCACTTAGTCATCACAAGAGCCTTCTCACTGAGGAACCCCTGACAGCAGTTCTGCATTTTGATTGACTGACGGCATCCTGAGGTAGCGTACATTTTTGCCCATGCGTTGGTTGTATGGAAGGTGCCGAGGTACACAACCAGTTTTATATGGGGTCTCTTTCCTTATCTGAGCTTTTTCTCCAAGTCATTACATGGTTTCTGTCTAATTTTATCACTAGCACTTCGGAAAAGCCATTATGTCATTTTATCTTTTAAATCTAATACATATGACAGCAGCAAACTGCAGAAGGCCAGGTGTACTCAGTGAGACCCTAAACAAGGACACACACAGGCATTTGTTGTATCCCAATAGGAAATCGCTGATATCCTACCCCAAGCAAGGATAATACTTAGCTCTGAAGAGGCACTTTTTTGTCTTCAGTGTGCTTTGCACACATTAAGCAATTACTCCTCTCCATACTCCAAGGAAGTTCTAATATTATATGACTGTTGCAGGTGGGGAAGCAGAAAGGATAAGTGACATGCTCAAGGTCATAGAAGAAGTCAGTAGCAGAACTGGAATTCAAATTTGGGGAGAAAGGGGATATTATTCTTATTTTACAGGTGTGGAACTAAGGCACAGAGAGTTAAGAGACTTGCCCAATGTCTGTGGCGGAACTAGGAATGGAAATCAGATCTCAGTTCTAGCTAGTTCAGTGTCTCTTCATGAAACCAGCCCTCTATTTTTTGCTACTTATGGGTAACACTAGCTCTCCTGTACTATACACTGGCGGGACTAGTATACGTGGCAGTCTTCCTAGGCAGCATTCCTCTGTCACTGTCCTTTGGTTCCTCTTGTGTTTTCACACTTTCTCTACATGTAACAAGGAGCTTAATAAATTCCTACGCCTCTCTGAAAGGAATTTTGAATCCTCTTGATTCAACAAGCCCTTTGTTGGGAGCTAAAGTGAAATTATCTGTACACTTTTTGCCAAATGTTTTTAAGACTCAATCCCTCCTGGGCCTGCCTCAATTGTGAAAAGCTGTGTTCAGTTTCTTGGCCTGGTTTTTCACTCACTCGGTTAATCTTTCTGTGACTTCTGATAAACTGCCAAGGAGCTTAAAATCTGCCTTGATAACTCCCTTGTAAAAGAGGCTGAATCTACCAGAGGTCGTCACTGCAAATTATTTCTCAATTTCCATTATTTCTTACTTTTGCTAGAAGAGCTCCTTTTAAAAAAATTAAAAAAGAAGAAGATGACACTGGTCAGCTTGATTCTCAAAAGTAAAATGATCATCAGCTTTATAATGGATTCAGCCCTTCTTTCTTGGAGCAGAGACATTGCTCTCCTCAGCGTTTCTAATGATCTCGCCCACACTCAGCGGGATTCTCATCTCTGTGCTTTCACAGCTATTGGCTGCTTTTGATATCTTAGCTCATCAAATGTTACTAGACAGACTACATGCTTTATGTAGGTCATTGTGCAATTGCTTTGGATGAGTTTGCTTCATATCTTAGTCAGCAAACTTAGTTCATATGTTTAGACTGAGATTCTTTAGCATATGTTCATGTTCTTATGGGGAGGATCTGTGGTAGTCCATATAGACCCTAAGCCTTTGATTTTTACTAGGAATGGAAATCAAATCTAGTAACTAGATCTAGAAATCAGATTAGCTGACATTATGGGCAGACAGAGTTTCACCCACTCGGTAAGCGATGCACCAGTCCAGTTTTCTGCTGCTGCAAATCTACTCAGATTCCCCCTTATATCTCACTGTGCTAGATTTGTAGATCTTAGGGGCCAGAAGACACCTCTCTGATCATCTAATATGATGTGCTGCATAACAGGGCAGGTGCTTGCTTTTTGGCTACATGTTTAACCTTTATCATTCATTTTATCTCAAGGGCATGCTAGTGCACTAAAGCACAAGTGTGCACCATGGGTGTGTGCACAAAATTGGTAGTTGGGCTCTGCCATCAAGTCTCATGAGATCAGGGTTTGGAGCCTTATTCATTGTTTGTCTACAGTGTAATAAAGGATCCTTGTTACACGTGCCTCTGGCCCAGGTCAGCTAACTTGGGCTCACGCTCACAGGGCTAAAAATTACAGTATAGACATTTGGACTCAGGCTGTAGCACAACCTCTGACACCCTAAGAGGGGGGCGAGTCTCACAGCATATGCTCCAGCCCAAGCCTGAATGTCTACACTGCAATTTTTAGCCCCGCGAGCCTGAGTTGATTGACCTGGGCTCTGAGACTTGGCGCCTCGTGTTTTTACTGCAGAACAGACGTATCCATTATGAGTTGAAGGGAGGCAGGCCCAGAACCGAGATTTGTTAGGGACCATTCTGCCTTCCCTCAGACAAGCAATTGTTACTCATGCAAGGGGACACACTGATTTCAGTGGGAGCCTGGGTATGTAGGCCTGAGCTTACCAGCAATGGAGGAGAGCCTACAGAAATCACGGGTAGGGGTGAGGCCCTCCTGTGGTTGGAAGCTGCAGAGAAGGCTGCATCTAAATAAATCAAAAGTCTTTCCCGACTTGCAGCTTGAACAGTGTAAACAGCCTGCCATCACAGGAGCAATAGAAATGCTCCAGTCACATCAGTTCTCATTTATACTTCATAGGAGTATTGCCTCCAGGATGATTTAAGGAGCTGTATGGTGACTAATCAAATGTTCGATCCATTTTCATTTGGAGAATGCAGTCAAGGAAATATTCATAGATAGAACCAGCAGGTGGAATATCCCCCGGAGCTCCACAGGCATCGCTGCCCTCTCTGGGCACGTCTACACTGCAGGGCAAAAGTCAAATTAAGCTACGCAACTTCAGCTACATCAATTGCGTAGCTGAAATTGAAAAAGCTTAATTCAGCTTTTGTCTCTGTCTGCGCAGCAGGAAGTCGAAGGAAGAGCCCTCCTCCTTGGACTTCCCTTACTCCTTGTGAAATGAAGGTTACAAGAGTCGGAGTAAGAAGTCCTCTAGCTCAACATTATTTTGAAATAATGGCTTGCTGTGTAGATGCGCATTTTGTTATTTTGAAATAACGTCAGTTATTCTGAAGTAGGGTTGCCAGGTGTCCGGTATTTTCTGATTTTTTTTCCCTGCCAGGAGGCAAAAATACCGGACATCTGGCAACCCTACGACACACTCAGCAACCGGGCCCAGCCCCCCCTCCTGCTTACCTGGTTCTGCATGGGCTTGTCTTGTGGCTGCAATAGAAAAACAAAATGGCCACCGGCCAAAAAGCCTCTTCTTAAAGGGGCCGTGCTGATTTTTAATTTGTTCTTTTTTTTTTTTTTTTTTTTTTGCTTAATAACTGCTGTGGGGGGTCCTTTTTTTTCTGTTCAACAGTTTTGGTCTCCCCCTTTTTTTTTTTCTCAACAGAATTTTTTTACCGGTGTTTTTTTTTGGGTGGGGGTAGGTGTATGGTATTTTTGGTTAAACCATCTGGCAACCCTATTTTAAAGTAACGCTGCTGTGTAGACATACCCTCTGAGGGCAAGAACTGAAAAACAGCCCCCCCCAGCACAGAGATTGTTGGAGAAAGTTGGTCATTCTGATTAATTATTTGTATCACAGTAGCACCTAAACAAATCTAAACAAGATCAGGGCCCCACCGTCCATATCCCAGAGAGCTTACAGTCTAAAGAGACAAGGCAGAAAAGATCTCCTGTGAGCCTTTTCCTCACTAGTTCAGGATGGAAACCTCACCTCCACATCTTCAGCTGCCCTGGATATTAATGTCTTTCTTGTGTGTAGATGCATTAAAAAAACTAAACCCAACAATCTACAGTAGCACTGACTCTTGCCATAATTCCTTCTCACACAGCACAGCCCCAGCTCCTTCCAGCATTTCCTGTGCACTTGGAGAGGCTGAGAAAATATCTGCCACACACTCAGCCTGGGGCTTGCTTCCTCCTGATTGTCCTGATGTTGTACGAGCTCAAACATGGAAAAACACTTCTGCTGCCATTACTTGCTCTGAAGCCGACATCTTTAACCTTTCATTCTCAGGAGGGAGGACAAGTTCCATCATGTTTAAAACATCCTCGGATTGTTCCCATGAACAACTCTGACGATGTTTGCTCTGGTTTTCATTAGCAACCTATTTACTTACCAGCCATTGTTTCTAAGGTTTTTAAATGTCCTGGATTGTTGTTTATTTTTAAAGGTCTCTCTGCAACATTTATTCAGTCCATTGCTGTTCTTTACCACAAAAGAGGAACAGGCGATCTCACTGGGAGTTTGGATTTCATGCAAATTCTAGAGCCTTTTTTGCAAGTTGTGGGTTTCACTAAACATTTTTTGCCTTCCATGGAACATTTCCCCTGCACACCGCTTGATTTAAACCATTGCTTTCCCAGAAACATTTACAATTAAAAAGTTTGTTGCTAAATGAATGGGAGCCTGCACTCTGCAAAAAAGAAAGAATTTAGTTTGAAATGACTTTTGCCCTCCTCCTAGGCTGTATGAGGGAATAAAAGAAAACTTGATGTTATTCCCAGAATTCTTTCTGCCAGAGCCAGATGGTGATCAGACTTCAAGTGTTCCAAGTTTGGTTGTTAATCTAGAACTCATGGTTTCCAAACAGGGTTTGGATCTGGTAAAATAATTGCTCCCTTTTATACCTTCTTTCAAATTGCAGAATAAGGGTCTAAATTTTTGAAAGTTACTAGTGAGGTCGGGTGCCTGCGGTTTTGGGTTCCCAACTTGAGACACCTAAAGGGAGATGACATTTCAGAAGCTTTTCTCATTGCTTTCATTGCTGTCATTGTTCTCTTCTACAGGACCTGGAGTTGAGAATGGCTGCCCAAGTTCAGTTGGCCCACCTGAATAATTTAAATCAGGAGTGGGGAACCAAAGGCCCAGGGGCTGCATCCAGCCCCCAGGTTGCCTGGCTCCAGCCGCCTGAGTCTTAGGGCTTCACCCCAAGTATTGGAGAGCTGGCGCTGGTGCTCCAGTCCCCTGCCATTCTACCGTGGGCCTGGAGCACACAAAGCATGTGATGGGAATGTGGGGAGTGTCTGTCTCCTCCTCAGTCAGGGGCCACGTCAGTGAGGGTTTGTTTGGGGGTTTTTTGTTTTTTTGCAGCCCCCGACTGATTTTTCTGTGGGTCAGCGGCCTCCAACCCAAAAAAGGTTCCTCATCCCTGATTGAAATGAAAGTTTCTGTTAGTCTGGGGAACTGAGAATTTCTCACTTCTGAGGCCCACCTCATGCCCGGCATCCATGGCTTTTATTGTGGAACAGCTGCAGCCACAGGATCTAGGCCAGGGGTTCACAAACGTCATTGCTTCATGACTCCATTCTGACAACAACAATTACTACATGTCATGGGGGCAGGAGCCTGCGCCTGCCCAAGCCCCATTGCCTCAGGCAAGGGCCCAAAGCCCAAAGCCCAAACCCGATGGCTTCGGCTCCAGGCTGGGGGTTTACAAACTGAGTCCTACTGCCCAGGACAGTGAGGCTTGGGCTTGAGCCCTGAGCCCCAGCAAATCTAAGCCAGCCCTGGTGACCCCATTAAAATGAGGTCCTGGCTCACTTTGGGGACTCACAGTTTGAGAACTACTGATCTAAGCAATCATGGCAAGAATGCAATGGCCGTTCAGGGCTCTAGGTCAAGAGGAAACCTTCCATGTAGCTTTGAATTACAAGAAGTCACAACTTTCTCAAAGCATTCCCCATAGCATGGAGATTTAGATCAAATAACAGACCCAAGTCTGCCTTCAAATCTCAAACAAGAGCTTTACTGGATCCATTTTGAGCTTTCGAAAGAGTTTGGGATGTTTTTATTTTAATGCCCTTAGAGCGTGCCTAGGACAAGAAGCAGACGTGCTCCAATACTACAAGAAAACAGAACCTCTTGGATCTGCAGTTTGGGTTGGATTTCCAACTCAAACCGCAGATCCAAGAGGTTCAGGGAGTACCTGAACTTGCAGATGCTTTTCCAGTCCCGACCCCTGAACCTTTTGAAGTTTGCACCCCCACTAGCCTGAGTCCATGGACATGTTGCACTTCTCCACTCTCTGCAGCCATCTTTTGTCTTATCCCAAATAAAGCGAATGTTTGGTTCTTTCCAAACTCCCTGGATCTAGTGTGTTTGGAATAACTAACGAACAGAGGATCTTAAAGTTCCAATTCTTTGGAGCTAGTGTACATTAAACTCTAACCTGGGCAGTTGCATAAGACCTTCGAAGCCCAGACAGCAATAGAAAGGGCAGCCAAAGCCTGCCCTATCTTGCATTCATTTTGCTTTGCTAATCTTGGAGTATTACTCACTAACATGAAGTCCATACCAACAGCAACTGTCCCTGATGTTCGAATCCTTTAGCTATGGAACATGAATTGGCTGATGGTGGGCTAATGCTGAAACCAGTCTGCAGCATTTAGCGAGAGACATAAAGTATCGCTGCGCTAGCACCCCCACTACCGTCAGAAAGCTTTTTCCTCTTCTCCCCTATTTGAGTAGGAGATCCCTGCTTGTGCCATGTTGAATTTCAGGAGAGCATTTCACATTTACCTGTGCTCTGTTTGTACTGCTTTGTGAGACAATGTTTGTGCAGCACTTTTGGAGATTCAGAGGGCTGTCGAGGCTCTCCGTGTTGCTCTTGTTGTTGTTGTTTGTTGTTGTTACCAAGATGTATTTAAAGTTCTCCCACTCTGTGTCAGGTCTTGTGAGAGTGCTGGTGGCAAGGCTGGAAGGAGTGTTCAGTGCCAGAATCACACTCCAGAATGGCTCATCCATTTGTGCTCTGTTTGACGGAATGCATGGGAAAGAACAGATTCACAGACTGTAACTCTGGTGACTGTGGGTATGTCTACACTACAGCGTTATTTTGAAATATCTAATTTTGAAATAGTTAATTCAAAATAGCTTATTTTGAAATAACGTGTCTACACACAAAATGCATTTCGAAATAGCGTTTTTCTATTTCGAAATAGCGTGTCCACACTGAGTGGACGTTGAATCGCATTTAAGGCTGGTTAGAACCAGTTCCGGGAGGGCATCAGGTCAGAAGCAGGGCACCCTGGGAAGGACTGGAGGCCCCCTATTTTGAAATAAGCATCTACACAGCGCTTATTTTGAAATAGCAATTTCGAAATTGACGCTATTCCTTGAGGAATGAGGTTTACCAATTTTGAAATAAGCCCTCCACTATTTTGAATTAATTTCGAAATAACGGAATGGCTGTGTAGACGCTAGGAAAGTTATTTTGAAATAACTGCTGTTATTTCAAAATAACTTTGCTGTGTAGACATACCCTTTGAAAAGAACTGTGCTGTGCCTTCGGGGCCAGATCCAAGACTTAGTGATGTCAGTGGGGGTCATTGCATTGGCTTTAGTGGTCGATGGAGCAAAGATGTGAAAAGGAAGTACAGGAATGTCCAGCAGGACTGAGTGACAGAAACTTGCCGTTTTGTTTGGGGTCAATCATGTTATATTTTTTTAAGTAATTATGTTTATTGATGGAGAAGGCACCATTTCTGACCTGGATCTAATGGACAAAATCTCAGGGAAATATTAGGATTTGCAGATAAAAGTTGGGGAGCAAAAATATAGATGCTTTTGCATGACACTTGCATATGTGTAGGAGAGAAAGGAGGAAGGCACATAGACATAAAGAGTGTGTATTGAGGCTGCACATAGGGGTGGAAGATAGTCAAGCAGTTTGGATAAAATAAGAACTGACCTGCACCCATAGCCAAACCCTGAGTTGAATCAAAGCCAAATCTTTTTTGAAGGGAGATGTACTTTGTGTCTAAGATATTTTTTACCCATTGCTGTACCAAGTAACACCTAAGAGGCTCAAACCAAGAGCTTAGTTGGACAAGTCCATAGATGCTGTGGTCATGGGCTGTGCAGAAAGATCTCAGAGAAGAAGTTCTTTCTCTCTTTTTTCAGTGTTTCCTTTCTGCATCTAATAGAACTTTAGGTGCAGTTGGCTTCATCATTGTCCCCGTGTAGTTCATCGGTTTCCCCTCTTGTTCATGTGGGTCTTTCATAAAGCAACAGGGCTGATAAAATCGTATTTTGAAATAGCAAAATGTGTATGTAAAATAACGTACATTCTCAGCGGGTTTCAGCAGCTGGTATCAAAGCAGGACATAGTTTTGCATCCTGTTTTGACTCTCGCTAAATATCAAACTAATGATCATTCATTTAAGATTTAAAAGGTTTCAGTTAACATTTTGTGTGATGTCTGCACTTCATGGAATTGTCTGGGACCAGAAGCAGAAATTCTACAATAGCATGGAAGAGAATAATTCCTCTTCATGTATAGCTCAAGCTGAAAGCAAGATGTGCATAATATCTCACATGAGAAGCTGAAAGTCACAAGATGTCCAGAACAAAGATGTTCAAAGAAGGTTTAAGAAACATTCAAGTCACTGGGTGTTTATTGGCATCTGAACTTCTGAACCTTTTGAAGTTTAATCATCTCTAATTATATTGCATGTTCATGGTGTCCAAAAATAACTGCCACCGCTGACAAATCTCTTTCCATCAAACAATTTCACCCATCAGGTATGTCAGTTTTGCTTCCTAAATAGGAACAGATGCCATCAAGGCATTGCATATTCCCAAATGGAGATTCACCCCAGTCCAGAAGGGACTTAAGTATTGCATAAGTCTTTCATGCTTAACTTTAGAACCAGTAACCCAGTTTGGCAGCAAATATATGAATGATGCTCTGATATAGTGCTAAGGGAAAAAATGCAACTGTATTTCCTTTCCTTCTTTATTTACCAATTAAAAATAGTTACACCAGATAGGCTCTTCAAGATAAAAAACATCTGGTTGGCAGAAGTGCCCTGTCAGCAGACAGCAGCAATTACACTGAGACTGAACAACAGCTTAATTACTTACAAGGCAGCTCCACTGACAAAGGGAGCCGCTGCAAGCTAAACAAATCCCCCAACCAAAATCATCCCTGAAATTAGAACTATTTAAAAGAAAATCTCAGACCACAAGAAGTCAAGTGAAATCGAGGCTAGCCCCACAGTTAGCAGTAGAAAGGGCTCTGAGTGGAAATGTTCATTAATATTCGCGTTGGTTCTCTTTATTTTTGTATTCTCATCCCACTGGAAATGGCATGTTTTGGCTCTAGTTCAGGAGGCAGCAAATCCCAGCTACTTGGAGGCACTTTAAAGTGGGACTTTGATAGGGAAGCAGATGAGACGGAAGAGAATATTTATACAAAATCCTGTGTATTTGGCCCAGAGGTCTCTCAGTTTCCCCTTTTTTTCTTGCTTCCAGTAGCTTACATTTGGTGATGAGCTGTTGATCTGTTTCTCTCCATCCTTTCTGTGGGCCTCTGGACACTACAACAATAAATCATAATAATCACAAGGGTCAGAAAGGGATTTCCTCCCATTCCACAATGAGTCAGGCAGTTTTTTCACCTGTATTTGAAGAATTAGTTATTAACGGTCATTTTTATATATAGGATACTGGTCCATATAGTAGTACTAAGTACCACTGAGATTGCTAATTCTGGCAAGCTCCTGCTACATCTTATTCCCCTGTGAAATGCCATGCCCACCTTCTGCACAGTACAACAATAATGCAATCAGCTCAGGGTGGCAAATCTTTGTTAACAAGAGCTTGTTGATAAGGTGCCTGGCTTGGGAATCAGAAGTAATAGGTTTGAGTCCTTGCGCTATCACAGACTCCCTGGGCAATGTTGGGTAAGTTGTCACTTCATCTCCCTGTGCCTCAGTTCCCCACTTCTAAACTGGAGATGCTAATGCTCCCTTTCTCCTGCTCTTTGTGGGTTTAGATCAGGGTTGGGGACCTAAGGTCTGGGGCCCAGATGTGGCCTCCGGCTTGCCTGGATCCAGCCCCCCAAGGCTTGGGACTCCCCCCCAGCACTGGAGAGCCCAAGCTGGCACTCCAGCTCCCTTGCCCTCCACCGCCACATCTTATGGAGCTGGAGCACACAGAAACTACTAGCTTGGGCCTCCCAAGGCTCTGGTGTGAGAGGGAAATGTGGGGAGTGTCTTTCTCCTTAGCTGGGGGCCACATCAGTGAGGATTTTTTTGTTTCTCACTTGTGTGCAGCTCCCGACTGATTTTTCTGTGGATCAGTGCCCCCCAACTCTAAAAAGGTTCCCCACCCCTGGTGTAGACTGTCAGCTCTTCAGGACAGGTACTATCTCATACTCTGTGTTTGTATTACACCTAGCAGCATGGTACCCTTACATGCTACCATAATCTATAGATACGTATTAAAAGATTTGTCTGTCTGTCTGTCTGTCTGTGAGTCCATTTGTTTAAGAACTCCTTTTAAATGGTAATGGTAACTCCTCCCAAATTTGGTATGCAGCTTACTCTTATCATAACTTAAAGAAAAGTTTGGGTTTGGTTGTGCTAGGAAAACAGGATGTGCCTGGAATGGGAGTGTTTTCCATAACATAGGAAGGAAGGGAGCTGATCGGAGTGACAGCTGTACTGCAGAATGACCACAGAGAGCGGGGTGCGTGGCTGCATATGGAAGACAGTGGCCTGTTGGGGCTGGAGCTCACCATCTTGCTGGCCACTGGCCCAGGTAAATGGTCCCCCTCCCCCAAACCCTTTCCCCCGACCCTCAGCACCAGTCCAGGGAAAAGCTGGCAGGCAATGTGCGCAGCCTCCCCTGCCCCAGGCCACCCCCAGGGAGAAGCCAATGGCCACCCCCTGCCCTGAGCCCACACCTGACCTAATCCCCCCATTTCCTCCTCCCAACCCCCTGCCCTGACTCCTGCACCTCCACTCTCTGTCCTGAGCCCCTCCTCATCCCTGCTCTAACTTTGGCACCCCCCCCACACCGCCAGCCTCCTACCCTGAGTCCCCCACAATCTCAAGGCCCTGCCCTCACGCCTGCACCTCCTCCCCCAGTGCCAGCCCCCTGGCCTGAAGAACCCTGGCAATGCTGGGTACGTCTGTTAGTACAAATAATAATAATATAATCTTATCCTTGAACGGGATGAGGGAAAAGAATGACAAACTGATGTACGTTATCTGGGGGGATGCATATTTGAGAGATTTCTGCTGATGTGCCCCACATTCAGTGTCCATAATGGGATCACAATTGAGAATGGGAAATTGGAGCATTCTGAAGCCATGAACTCAAATCAAAGAATGGGGGCACTGCTTTGTCAACCTGGGGAGAGAGCTGTTTTGAAAAGCTGCGCATTCTGTAGCTAGGAAAACGATTACAAGAGATCTGTGTCAGGCAACCGGGGAGAGGGGGACTCATTGCACAATCTAATCTTGGTAATTCTGGGAATGCAGGCTCTGGCCCAACCCTCCCTTACATTTGCACTCAGAATATAGATCCAATACAAATGCAAGAGCTTGATTTACTTCTGTGTAACATAAACACCATCGAATAACGTTTCAACATTACCGTGCTGACATCACTTTGGAGATCTGATTGGGGTCCCTCAAAGGCAATTAAAAATAAGCCCCATCTCCCTGTCCAAGTTTTATATCATCATAGTTCTGTGAGGAGCATGTCAAGGCACATAAACAAAAAATAACATCCTGACCGTGCAGTGGGACTTGGAGGGGGAAAATAACTGACTTGTAGAAATGGGTTTAAGGAGTAAAGCACCTTCAAGCCCAGTCCAAGACTGAAATGTTTAAATGATCCCTGTTTGTCACCTGTGCTTCAAAGTATGCGAGGGACACATGGAGCTTTTATCATACCTTTCTAAAGTACACAGAAATGAATGGGAGGGAAAAACGGGATGGTCTTGTGGCCAAAGCAGAGGAATGGGTGTTTGGAGACACGGGTTCTTCCAGCTCTGGCTCTGCTGCTGACCCCCTTGGTGATCTGCAGTGAGCCATTTCACTGTGTGTGGATCAGTTTCCCCTCTGTAAAATGGAGATAATGACCCTAACCCCTGGTCCTGCTGTTGTTGATGTTAACAAGAGTCTGTGCACTGATTTCAGGCATAATTGACCGTGGCTCAGCAATTCTCACCTAAAAGGCTTAACGAACTGTATGCGGAGCGCTGTGATAGTCTCGTTGCTGCAAAGTGTTGTCTAAGGTTGAGAACATCGCTGACTCCACTCTCTTCAGCATCCCGTAGCCACAATCTAAATGCTCTTAGCCAAAGCAGTCACTTCGAAATTAGTAATTTCAAAATAATTTCCTAGTGTAGACGTGCCCTGCGAGTGTCTAGCTCAGCTGGAATGTCATTTACTGCACTGCAGAGTTGCTGGGAATGAGCCTTTAAAAGGTGGCCAGGTGTTTGCTTCCTCTGTTTTGCCCCCTCCCATTCTCATTACGCCTGTCACAGAGGAAACCTCCCAGGGGAGAAGAAGAGATGAGGCTTCAGCGTATGAGATATAAAACCCTCTCCCAAAAATGTGTGACCAATCGCAAGGATGAGGTCATATTGATAGCTTATCCTGCATGCTAATGAAATGATATCCGTGCACAGAAAAGGCATGAATATTGCACCCGCTGGCCAAAGCCATATTCTCAGCCATCCAAGCCTATGCTTTTCCTTTGTGCTCCCTAAGATCTGTAACATACCCACTCCCATAATGAACAAGCCTGGATTTCCTCTTGCTAACACCTGTGCAAATCAGGAGTAATTCCTTGGAAATCCATGGGAGAGGAGAACACCGTCCAATGAGTGGGAGTGTGGACCAAGGAGATGTGACATCAAGTGGTATTACTGCTGCTTAAAGTGGCTACAGAAATGAAAACAGAAAGGGCTGCCCAGAGACTAGTCTGTGCTTTGGTATGTACTATAAACACCCTTGCTGAGCTCACAGACAGGGTCTGCCAGAGGAGACCACCACACCCACAAGTCAAAACAACAATCAAGGAAAAACAGGCCCCAGAAAACTCTAGTCCATTTCTGTAGCTTTTTCACTTGTCTTTGTTTAATTGCTCAGACCGAGGTGGTTTGGGAAAGGAATTTTCTTCCTGCAGACTCTAGGACTCTCCATTACCTTCACCTGAAGGGATACACGATAAGCTGGCCCAAGGGACAAAGAAGATGTTGCAAGGTGGAACCATTAATAATGGGCCCTTTTGTCTCGCTAATGTTCACCCAAAGGAATGAACCTTACCTCATAGAATAGAATCATAGAATTCTAGAACTAGAAGGGACCTTGAGAGGCCTTCAAGTCCAGTCCCCTACGCTCATGGACCAAACATCAGCTAGGCCATGCTTGACAGGTGTTTGTCTAACCTCCTCTTAAAAATCTCCAATGATGGAGATTCAACAACCTCCCTAGGCAATTTATTCCAGTGTTTAACCACCCTGGCAGTTAGGAAGTTTTTCCTAATGTCCATCCTAAACCTCCCTTGATGCAAGCCCACTGCTTCTTATCCTATCCTCAGAGGTTAAGGAGAATATTTTTTCTCGGTCCTCCTTGTAAACCTTGTATGTATTTGAAAACTACTATTTCCTCTTGGAGGCTGCGTCTAGACTGGCATGATTTTGCGCAAAAGCAGCTGCTTTTGCGCAAAATCTTGCCACCTGTCTACACTGGCCGCGAGTATTTGTGCAAGAACACTGACTTTGTAATGTACAAAATCAGTGGTTCTTGCGCAAATACTCTGATGCTCCCGCTAAATAGTTAGGGCCAGTGTAGACAGCCACATTCATTTCTTGCAGAAGAAAGCCCGATGGCTAAAATGGCCATCGGAGCTTTCTTGTGCAAGAGAGCATCTACACTGGCACGGATGCTTTTGCGCAAAGGCACATGCCAGTATAGACGCTCTCTTGAGCAAATCCTTTTAACGGAAAAACTTTTCCGTTAAAAGTATTTGCGCAAAATCTTGCCAGTCTAGACTCAGCCTCAGGGTATGTCTACACAGCAAAGTTATTTTGAAATAACAGCCGTTATTTCGAAATAACTTTACTAGCATCTACACAGACAAACTGCTATTTCGAAATTAATTCGAAATAGCAGAGCGCTTTATTTCGACTTGCAAACCTCATTCCATGAGGAATAACGCCAAATTCGAAATAGCTATTTTGAAATAAGTGCTGTGTAGACACTTATATCGAAATAGGGGGCCTCCAGCTTTCCCAGGGTGCCCTGGTGGCCACTCCGGCCTCAACCAAAAACACTCCTCTCCCTCCCCCTTTCCCAGGGCCCTTAAAGGGGTTGATTCTGGCCACGGTGCCTGTGCCAGCTCCAAGCCTGCCAGCCCAGCGCCAGCAGTCACTGCCCCTGACCCAGTGGCCCCAAAACATGAGCCAGCAAGCCATTGGCAGCCAGCCCTCCACCGCTCCCCAGGAGCAGTCTGCCAGCTCCCAGGAGCCTTCCAGGGCCTGGAGAGGTGGGTGCCTTCCTGATCCAGGGTGGAGATCATGGACCTTATTCAGGTTTGGGGGGGATGCCCCCAACGTCCATGATCTCCGCACTAGACAGAGGAATGCGGCTGTCTATGGCAGGATAGCTGCCAGCCTGGCCACCAAAGGCCACATGCGAACCCAGGAGCAGGTTTGCATGAAAATCAAGTTGGTCCGGCGAGACCCCCAACCCTGAGCCCTGAGCTTCCCCTCCCCCTTCTTCCCTTTGATTCCCCCTTCTAGCTCCCTCCTCCCAGGTTTCCCCCTGCCCTCTCCCACCCTCTCTCTTCCCCTCTCCTGCCTCCTTTCCCCAGTCTCATCAGAGTTTCATTCCCCCCCCCAGTTTTGTTAAATAAAGAGAGTTTGTGTTCATGAAAATATGTGTATTTTATTTGACATCAGGAAGGGGGGTTAGGGAGGGGTAAGTGGAAGGACGTGAGGTAGGAATGAGGCACAAGCCCCCAGTGGGCAGACCAGGGAGGCTCTTAGTGCTCCTCAGGGTGGAAGCTCTCCTGCAGAGCCTCCTGGATACTGACACCCCCCCGATGGACCTCCCGGCTGGCAACCTACAGAAAGTGCAGCCAGGCTCCCAGCAACGCGTCCACGAGAAGCACCAGAGTGCCCAGGGGCAGCTCCAGCTCCATGTTGCTGAGTGCTGTGGTGTCCCAAGTGAGGGCAACCAGAGCACGCACAGACAAAATGCTTTGATGTCCCTCATCGAGGTAGACAAGCAAGCAGGAAAAGCTGAGAACCGGCTGTCCACGGGGAGTCCCTTTAAGCACAGGCCTCAGATAGCCTCAGGCAGCAGCCACACAAAGTATCTCCTGACCTGATGCCCTGCCGGACCTGGTTCCGGCTAGCCTTAAATGCCATTCAGCGTCCACTCAGTGTGGATGCGCTATTTCGAAATAGCAAAATGCTATTTCGAAATGCATTTTGTGTGTAGACGCGTTATTTCGAAATAATGCTGTAGTGTAGGCATACCCTCAGTCTTTTTTCCAGACTAAACAAATCCAGTTCTTTCAGTCTTTCCTCATAGCTCATGTTTTCTTGACTTTTAATCATTTTGTATCTCTTCTCCGGACCTTTTTCATAGGAAACAGGGAACCATCTGAGCAAAGGAGCAAGGTCTTTCCTCATCCCAAAAGATACAGGGCCAAAGGAACTTGGAAAGGTGGCAGATGGAGGCACCGCAACATCCAGCCAAGAAATGCCATTGGAACACCCTGGAGAAATGGGACATGGAAAGCAGGAAGAGCTGCCTGTCTCTGTAGACTTGGCATAAGGGTGATTCTCATTTCAGTGCAAGAGAAGCAAACACAAAGGGGTTTTTGCAAGATAATCCAGTGGATAGAAGCAGGAGTAAGGCTGTACCATGGAACAAGTCACTGAGTACCTCATTTGCATGCTGAGGATTGTTTAAATCTGTGCCTCTACAGAGCCCCTCTTGTCTCCATCCGTACCCCACTCTTGTTTCACCTTGTGCTCTTGCGAGTGAGGGCACAGGTACAAGGCAGTGTGGGGACAGGGGAGTTTGAGCTAAATATGCAGGACTAAGTCTAACACTTCTTTCATCCATGCTTTGCCTCTCCGCTTGCACTTTTGCTGGAGCACTGCAGCTGCATCAGCGGTTCCCAACCATTTTCAGATGGGGACCCATTTTGACAATTCAGGAAGACTTGGTGACCCAGGGCAATTCAAAAAATGTGTGAATGGCTCCTTAAGAGCCACCTGGGGAGACACCTGGCGACCCTTTTGAAATGTAATGGCGACCCATATTTGGGTCCCGACCCATAGGTTGGGAAACCCTGAGCTACATGCTCTCTACTGTGCCTTGCACAGGGACTTGTGGGACTGAGGCCATAGTAAGGTACATTCCCTGGCCTATGCACAAAAGCTTGCTCTGTACAAGAGCTGCCACCATCACACACGTGTTGCTCAGCACAGCCTCCTTATCTTATGAACGGCACTAAAGACAACCCAGCAGCTGGCGGGATGCCTGATTTCTGAATTCCAGCTCTGAGCCATTAGCATTATGGATTGGGTGGTTTTAGTTGAATGCAAAGGAAAGGAAAGGAAATGCAAGCATTCTGAGAAGTTTGTCCAGCAAGCAGGAGTTGGTGGGGGGATGCAGAAAGGATGGGAGACAACAGGAGACGATTGGCAATGTTTAATGGGACTTCATTTTTTTTTTCTTTCTAAGCCAAAGACCAAGCACTCTTTGAGGCTCTCCCTCTGGTTGATCAGGAGAAAGAGTGCTGTGCCTTTGATGTCTCTTTGGAAAACCCAATTGCCAGTTGAGGAAATGGCAGCAGGAGGAAGTTTGAACTTGAGCTTGCACACACAAGGGTAAGAGAACAGCTAAATGTTGAATCCCAATGGGTTGTCATAGCCAAGTCTTCAGCCAGCAATAGAATCCGAACTGTGGGTTCTCAATACAGCAGGTACAGGACTGTAAAAGGTCATCACTAGAACTTCAGCGTCCCACTTCTTTCGACATAGATTAGAGGAGAAAGCAGCTGTCCATCATAGCTAACCATGTTCTCATAACTCAGGAATGACTGAACATGTGGGACCACATGGACAAGGTATGTGCATCCCTAGCCCCTAGAGATAATAGTTTAGATCCAGCTGTGGCAGGAGCAGCAGCAATCCCAATGAAGCTAATGGGACTTTACCCCATTTATGCCAGGGCTGAATTTCACCCAAACGGTGTTATTATGGTAGAATTGCCAAACTGATCAGATCAGACCAGCATCTAGTCCATTCCCACGTCTCACCAGCCGCTTCTAAAGAAGGGGCAAGAAGAAATTATACGAATACCTGTCTCCAGAGAAAGTCCCTTCTATTCCCATTCCTTAGAGACTGGCTCATGCAGGGAAGGAGGAGAACTTCCACTTTTTCTATTATAGCTATTGAAGCCCTTACCATTCTAACTCTGACCATTGTACCTCTGTAGTGGCTCTCAGCACTCTCCTTCTTGGGTGTCACTTTTAGACTAGGTTTGGGTAATTCTAACTCCTGTATTGAATAGTATTGGGTAGAAAATGTAATTCAAACTTTTTTCAAATAATATATGATCTTTTGAAGGAAACAAAAATATAGATTTACAGAGTTTAAGCACAGAAGGGACCATTAGATCATCTAGTGTGATCTCCAGTGAACATTACATTTCAGCCATTTACTCCTGTGGTCTAATAACTTATGTTTGACTAAAGTATATCTTCCCAAAAGGTACCCAGTTTTGATCTGAAGACATCCTGTGATAGAGAACCCAGCACTTCCCTTGGTGGTTTGTTGCTGGGATTAATCACTCTCACTATTAAAAATTTGCCCCTTATTTCTAACTTGAATTGGTTTGGCTTCAACTTCCAGCCATTGATTCTTGTTCTGTCTTTTAAATTAAAAAGATTAAAAAGACTTGGACTTTTCATCTTAGAAAAGAGGAGATTAAGGGGGGATAGCATCTATAAAGAGGAGATTAAAGGTCTATAAAGTCATGACTGGTGTGGAAAAAGTGAATAAGGAAAAGTTATTTACTTATTCCCACAATATAAGAAGTAGGGGACATCAAGTGAAATTAATAGGCAGCAGGTTTAAAACAAACAAAAGGAAGTTTTTCTTCACTCCACACACAGTCAGCTTGTGGAACTCCTTGCCAGAGGATGTGGTGAAAGCTAGGACTTTAACAGGGTTCAAAAAAGAGCTAGATAGATTTATGGAGGTTAAGTCCATCAATGGCTATTAGCCAGGATGGGTAGGAATGGCGTCCTTAGCCTCCTGTTTCTCTGGAAGTGGGTGACAGGGGAGCGATCACATGAGGACTACCTGTTGTGTTCCCTCCCTCTGGGGCATCTGGTATTAGCCACTGTCAGAAGACAGGATACTGGGCTGGATGGACTGTTGGTCTGACCCAGTATGTCCGTTCTTATGTTATGTTCTTTCTCTACTAGATAAAAAGAGCCCGTTAGTATGCAATATTTTCACCTTGGGATGGTACTATTCATTGTAATCAAGACACCTCTCAGTCTTCTTTTAGTTAAGCTGAACAGATGGAGGCATAGTAAGGCATTTTCCCCAGTCCTTGAATAATTTTTTGTGGCCCTTTTCTGCACCCTTTCCAATTTTTCAACATCCTTTTAAAAATGTATACACAGTATTCTAATATTGTATCTCTAAAGCCATCCACAGAGGTAAAATCATCTCCCTATTTCTACTCATTATTCCCTTGTTTATCCATCCAAGGGTTACATTAGCCCTTTTTGCCACAGCATTGCATGGGTAGTTGTCCATTATGACCCCTAAATCCTTATCAGAGTCACTGTTTTCTGGGATACACTCACCCATCTGTAGGAGTAGCCTGCATTACTCATTCCTAGATGTGTAACTTTGAATTTGGCTGCACTAAAATGCATTTTGTTTCACTGGGCCCAGTTTATCAAGTGATCCAGATCACTTGGTATGACAGACCTGTCCTGATTTATGGAAACAAGTAGAAATTTTTCATTGTTTTTCCTGCTCTCTATTTTCCTTCCCCATTATTATGATAAAAGAGGGAGGGCAAAAAAAACCAAAAAACTGAACTGAAATGGAAATTTTCAATCCAGTTAGTTTCATTGAAAATGTTTTTGAATTTTTTCAACAACCCTTACTTACTGTTGGACTAAGTATTTTCCTGCTGTGTTTCCTTGTACATTTTGGTAACATGGTTTTTTTAAGGGCCCATTTTTGTATTGTGCTTGTGGCGCAGATCCTCTGCTGGATGGTATGTGAATAGTTCAACTTTGTCTCGTAGACACTATACTGTGAAGAGTTAATAGAGATTCTTTTTGTGGGAAGTGACAGCGGCCTAGATCTGCGTTCAAGCCCTGCTGTTCTGAGTAGTTATGGTGTGTGGCATTGTGACAGTCAGCCAGTTCCTACATGATCTTGAATTTGTTACAATATTGTAGCATGCAAAAGGAAGCCCGATTCTTGGATAACAATGTAAAATACATCAGCTCTCTGTAATATATACATGTATCTGTTTGCATTCCAAATGTCACCGGGTGGGGCCATAAGGAAAACCAAGAGCAGCTGTGGTGGTGAAACAGAGTGAATAAAAGTTTGAATTATTGTTAACATATGCACCACTATAATAAAACCCCAATCTGATCAGTTACATGAACACAACATATTGCTGAATAACCCCCCTCTGGATACATTTGTATTCCAAAACATGTCATAAGAAAAGATTAATGGTTTGGAAATGGATCTTTTCCTTGGGATGCAGATTTCATTTCCTTGCCTGATATTCTTGGAAACTTTTCAAAAAGCTGAGGGTGGGGGGAATAATATGAGGTATGAAACCTGGCCAATGTCGTGTTTAATTAGTACAGCAGTCAGGCATGACAGGGACAAACTGGAAGCAAGGATGATCACCTGCTCCCTGGAAGCATTTCTTTTCTCTAATCATTGGCCCCAAAAACAGTATTTTTGGTGGATGGGGGTAACTCAACCTGGGGAAGTTTGGAGTTTAGCAAAACATTATAGGACCTGTTTAAGAAACCAATTTTCTCTCCCATGGAAAATGACTCAGAATGCAACAGAATAAGTTTCCTTAAATAAAGAGATTGGTTTCCATGCTACAGAGCTGAAAGAATGTCAGAGCCTCCCCCTCCACTGGAATCTTTTTAGAAAAAGACTTTGGTCTGGTCTTTCTTATTTTCTGAGTTTTCCCCTGCTCAGATCCCATCCTGATGTACATCCTTTGCAATCTGAGTCAAAGAAAGAAAATATTTTCAGTTGCTAAATTCTTGCTCAGTCATTGATCTACTCTCATTGCAAAGTGCAGGGACTTCCCACAGGTAGAACACTCCTGCTAGCATCATTGAGTGGCACACACACACAATCTTTCCATCAAATTAGGGAGAAGGTGCTTGTCCTGTGATCATGCTGTGGTCTTATCTGTACTGGAGATGGGTGAAATGGTTCCAGTAATATAGAAATTGGGCTAACCTTTCATTCAAAACTCAAAATGACTCTCAAGTGCAACTTTGTTGAGGTCGTAAAAACTTGAAAGCCTCTGGGGTTTTTTGTATATATTTCCATCCCCCTTTCTGCTTCTGAGTTCTGCCGCAGCTGTGATGGTAACAAAAGGTTGCTCCAGAGAGTGACTTGGATACTTGTCTGTACAAGTTTAAATCCATCCCGCAGTGGCCATTCCCACTTCTGCTCTGACTGGGAGGTGAGAAGCTTTTTCAGGATTATTAGGCAGCATCCTTCACCTCTTGGCTTCTCTGAACCTTCTTGCCATCTCTCTCACTCGTGGATGTTCAGACACATAAGTGACATGAGTTTGTGAGGTCTTGGTCCAGTTCTTAAAAGGTAAGGAAATAACAGACGCTCCTATCAGGGTGAAGGGCACAGGCCATTGAGAGTACAGGGAGGCATGTGGCTCAGTCTTGGCAGACCCACTTGCCCCAGAACTGCTCCACCATCTGTCTTCTACTGCTGTGCTCCAAGCCAGACCCTTGTCCCAAATAAGAGGGCTAAGGTGAGCCTGAAAGGAAGGTTAGCAGCCTGTGAGTCTCCATGGTGGGAGGATTGCTGCGAAAGGGAGTTCCGCTCTCTTGTGTTGCAGTGCTCCGAAGAGCCTATGCTCTGTGGGGGGGTGTCTACACAGCAGCGTTATTTCAGTACTGACATCATTTCGAAATAACAGTCCTCGTCTACACAACAAGCAGTTATTTTGACATAATGTCAAGCTGGAGGATTTCTTACTCCGACTCCTGTAACTCTCATTGTACAAGGAGTGAGGGAAGTCGGAGAAAGAGTGCTCTTTCTTGGGCTCCCTGCTGTGTAGACAGCGCCAAAAGCCGAATTAAGCTATTTCGACTTAAGCTACGCAGTTGACATAGCTGAAGTTGCGTCGCTTAATTCGACATTAGCCCTGCTGCATAGATGTGGCCTGCAAGGAGAAGTCAGGGCTGTGCGCGGAAGCAGCCAGAGCTATAGACTATGCAGACGCAGCTTGGGCTAGAGGAAAATACCCTTGAAGATGAGACGGTGACAGGCCTGGTCACTACAAGTCCTTTGCAATGGACGTAGGTGTACCATCACTCACAACTGCAGCTAGCAGCTTAGAGACACTCTAGAGCAGTGTTTCTGAAAGTGCTCCATGAAACCACTTTGAGAAACACGTTAGCTGGCTGCCCTGGTTTGTTTATTTACTGGCACTGCGGCCACGGAGCCTCGCGGCTTCCATTGGCTCCATTTTGCTTTTTGCAGCCAAGCGGAGCAGCGGGAAGCAGTGGCCCGGCCCACGCCACTTTCCACGGCTCCCCTTGGCCACAAAGGATGAAATGGAGCCAATGGGAGCCGCAAGGCTCTGTGGCTGCGGTGTCAGTAAATAAACAAACCAGGCCAGCCAGTCAATGTGTTTCTCAAAGTGGTTTCGTGGAGCACTTTCAGAAACACTGCTCTAGAGTGCACACACTCGGGCGTAGGCCCCGGAGCGATGGAGAGTGGGATGAATTGCAAGAGAGAGGCGCATGCAGCAGGATGTCTGTAAAATCCATTCACCAGCTCTCCAGTAGCCTCCATACACTGTCCCCAACCCACCCACCCTTTGTTACAGATTCTACACCTATGACAGGGAGGACCAGACAAGCAGCATATGTGGCCTGGAATCGCCACGTCCCGTCAATGATGCACTAACAATGGAATGAAAATCCCTCTGCAGGGCCTGCAGCAACAGTGTGGTATGCGTTCTAGGCACCCAGCATTGAAATCCAACAGAGTTACAGCCAAAACGGCTCACCCCTTCTCAAAACCAAAGTCAGAGGAAAATCCCTAGCCCCATCAGATTGAAAGGGAAGAGATTGCTAAATCAGATTGCCTTATCTGCAGATAAATGTTGCCCCCTCCCAGTCTCCAGACAGTTGCTGGGGAGGTATAGGGGTAGGGAGTGGCGAGCAGGCCTGCAGACAGCAGTCAGACTTCAGCATCATCCAGCATCATCTCATCGCTGGAGAGGTCTGAAGATGTCAGCCAACTCTGCTAGCAACAGGAGATGCACCAACGGATTCCTGCAAAATGAGAGAATTGGGAGTGGGGCCTCTGGATGGATAGAGCCCAGTCCACGTGCCAGCTCAGAGCCCGGATGGAAGAAATAAGTTGCAGCTTCAATCGCTGTGCTCCCCAGCAGCACTGCCTTCAAACCGTGATTTATTTAACAATGATAATAAAAGAGAATCCTATTGGCCAAACCCTGCCTCTCAGAGGGTCCCAGTTTATTACACACTCGTGCATTGGCTTCGGATTTCCAGAAAGCTTCTTTCGTAGAGATGTAGTGTCTCTAATCAGACACAATCTGAGCTGTTTCCTTTGTATCCAAAGGCACTTTGAAACAATCTGCAAGGGCTGTAAGTTGGCTTTCTCTAGCAGCTCTCATGCCCAAGGGATCCTGAGGCGCGTTAGCCCTGATCCAAAGTCCATTGAAATCCATAGGAGGCCTTCCATTAGCTTCAGTGGTTTTGGAGGGGGCCTTTTTGAGTTATAGCTATGATGAATATCCCAACAGGAGTCCACATCTCCTCAGGTCCACCAAATGGGCTTGGATTTTCATTGCCTTAACCTCCAACTGAGCCCAACATGTGCCACTCGGTTGGGATACGTCTGCCCCAGTTTTCCAGCAGTGATGGAAGTTCACATGTGCTAGTCACAGCACTTGCCAGGACTCATGTCGCCAGGACTGTGTGAACATCGGCATCATGTACCTTAGCAAGGAGCGTGTTAACTGGGAGGAAGGTGAGCATAGATAAGGAACATAAAGGTTGCAGAGTGAGGCAGGGTTAAAACAGAGCACTGTGCCCTGTGACAGAATAAGGAGACCTTTAAAGCTTGGTACACACAGGACATAGGCTGCAATTCAGTAAAACATCCTTTCTTTAACATTTAAGCAACATTTAAGCATGTGATTAACTCTTAAGCATGTGCTTTGTGTGTTTGAACATGAAGCACGTGTTGAAATGATATCTTGAACCAGAAGGAACTGAAGCATATGCTTAAATACCTTCCCATATAAGGGCCTCAACCCTTTGGGATTAAGGGGAAACCCACGGATTAAAGTTAACCTGCTCGTAATTACATTCTTCCTAGATAATAATATCTCATGTTCAAAGTTTTTTTTTCTTATCTCAGCTATGGAAAGAGTTCACCTACTTAAAAAGTATCTGTGGTGCCCTTCACTCATCAATAAATAAATAAATAATTCCCAGCCATTAAATTGCTAATCAAGTTCTGAAGGAGAAGAAGAGAGGATGTCAAAATACTCACATGAATGTATTATTATAAATCCCTTAATTATTATTAATTGTTGAGCACTGATGAATATTTATAGGGCCCCAGAGGTGTCTTCACGGCACTTTGCATACTCTCCAGTGACACCGCCCCTTCCATCTGTAATGTAATTCTTCAGTAGAAATTTGATATGTGGGATAAGAGTTCAAATATGTAATGGTGAGAAGGCAACATTGGCATGATGGAAATTAGTGATGGGACCCTGCCTAAGGGCCCCTCGCTTGTGTCATCAATGGCGTTTGAAACCTGGAGCTTTAGTGCTAAAAGCATGAATCTCCCTCATGAGCTAAAGGAATAACCCTCCAAACTACTACCAGTTGTAGACTCTTAGGATACATCTAGACTGCACTCTGAAATCGAAATAAGATACGCAAGTTGTGCAAATTGCATATCTTATTTCGATTTTATTTTGAAATAAAGCACTATTTCGAGACATCCCTTATTCCTCGTGGACTGAGGTTTACAGGGATGCCAAAATAGCGCGTCTATTATTTTGAAAATTATTTCAAAATAGCGGACACGTTCCTTGGACGCGGGGTAGCTATTTTGGGATCCCAAAATAGCTTTGCAGTCTAGACGTATCCTAATTATCCTCTTCTGTGGAATAGCCACAAAAGTAGACGGTGACATAACATAAAAGAGATGGGTTTTCGGGAGGGAAATGGAGCTGGAAATCAGCATCTGTTTTGAGCATAAAAGCACCCCAAAAGAAAAAATGAAATAGAGACTTGGGGGAAAACAAAAAGCCACACTCTGCATGTACTTACCATTGTGAGTAGCCAATAGAAATGTTGCGTCAACATCTCTGCTCACTGGAGTAAAGTTACTCACAATGGTAAGTACATGCAGGGTGTGGCCTTTTGTTTTCCCTCAAGCAGAGGAATGAGTGGAGTTACTCAGTTTTGGGCCCAAAGAGAGGAGTTAGGAGGCAGGATTGGGATAGGGCAGAGATAAGAGGCCTTGAAGATGTGGGTGAGGATCTGGGACTTGATGTGGTAGAAGACAGGAAGCCAGAATGAGTAAACGCAGCTCAGGGTTGTCATTACACTGGATAAGCTTTGAAATATGACCTACTAGTTATAGGCAGGCTAATATTCTAAACAAGGAGAACATATCTACTGCTGCTCTGAAGTGCATCCAAGACCTTTAAAAGTGTCATATAAGGAAAGCATCTGTCATGTCACATGTTTGAAATTCCTATTATTTGTTCATCACTATACTGTGAGATGCATGCTCCTTACCAAGCAGCTCATAAACGTGCTACAGGCATTAACTGAAGACTTTCTGCCCTCTCTATATAAGCAGAATAAAGCCAAAATTCAAGATGGAACACGAGCCTCGAAGATGTGTTAGCATTGTGACTGTGGAATTGTCATGCCTTTTGTTTTCTGCATACACATCTTTAAAATTCTGGGCAGAGCTTAGCAATTTGTGATGTTCTGAGAGTTGCTAAAGACAGAGAAGATGCAAATGCCATGTTCTTTCTTGGAAACTTTGTTCTTTCTTATAATTTCCTTTAGTCTGAAATGAAGGACATTTCTCACTGAAAGTGCATATTTTGCTTTTTTGTGTATGGAAGTATTATAAGGGTAAGGGGTGGTACGGCTTTTATAGATGAATTACTGTCATGATTTTTTTGGGGTGGCTCTTAACTTTGTATAGGCAGATTGAGGAGGAGTTTCCTTCTTGTAACTGCACCCACATAAACTTCGGAAATCGCATTTGCAGCCTGCAAGATGCCTTCTTCCCAGCTCTTGAGCCTGAGCTCTGTGCTAATTACAATATTATCATTTTTATTAATTGTATTGTTTATTTGTTTAAGGTAGCACCTGATGATCCCAACTCATATTGGGGCCCTATTCTGCTAGGCCCTGTACAAACACAGAGTGAGAGACAGTCCCTGCCCTGGAGAATAAAGGGAATGGGATATAACGTACAAGCAGAATGGCCTATGGGTGGTTTGCAGAGAACAGGTTGGTGCCGGGAATATTTTGGCTCATTTTGGCTGGCTTTCCGTTTTGCTTTGAATGGGGTTTAGTTCCGCTGGGGACAGTTGAGCAGAGGACAAAAGGAGGAAGCAAGCGGAGGGAAGGAATGTAAGTGGAGAAGAGAAATGAAGGGCAGAGTGTAACATGGAAGACAGCGGGAATTCACCTAAGGTGAAGGAATGCTGGAGGGTTGGAACACACCACAAGATAGCAGATGGGAATGTTCATAGAAAGGACTTGTGTGATGCTACATAGGCACCATACTGTCCCATTGCTGAGGGCAGGGGGATCCAGAACAGGTAAAAGATTAAAGGCTTGGAAAAGAGTCCTTTAGCTGTTCAGATTCTCCTCGGGGTCCAAACTCCCCCCTCATTCTAGGGACATTTGGACTTAGTTTGGTCCCGTGATACAGACAAGAACCCAGCCCAAGTTGCAGTGAATTCAGACCTTGCCTCTCTGCTTGCTCTCTCTCTAAAGCATAATGCCAGCTGTAGAGCTGTGTGTACCAGCATGTATGTTTGTTCCATTTTGTGGACTATTCCATGAATTCTTGGCAATATTGAAAAGAAAGAGCTCTTGACTGACCCACAGTCTGACTGATCCATAGGTGCCTCCCAGAAAAAACCCTGCCACCATCAGTACTTTCTATGCTGTACCTGCCTGTTTCCTCCTCGACACTGCAAATGGCCTGACGTTTGGGTTGTTAGCAAGCTAAGCAGGATCAGGCTTGATCAGGACCTGGGTGGGAAACCTGCAGGAAATGCTTTGGAAAAGGGTGGTCACTCAGTAGGTGGCACTCTTCCTTTTCAGACAGCAATGAACCCAATGTCCACTGGGATTGTGAGCGTGCTGTAGGGAGCTTGTGCCAAACTGCTCTGTAGTGTTATTGAGGGCTATTAAGCAGCTGCTGCCTTCCACTCCAGAGGTGGCTGCACTTCAGTGATGAGAGAAACCCTCTATATATAGCTTGTAAAGCACTGTGCCTTCCTTTGGGATTAGCAGAGCACTAAAAATGGAAGGGATTATTTTGGTGCAATTGTGTTCTTCGCAAATCTCTTCCATTTGGTTCCTCCTTCAAAATATCTAATCTAATCTATTGCCATTCACACTCATTATCCATCCATCGGGTACCAAATGTCCCCCCCCCTTTGCTAGAACCAACCCTGCAGCAATGACCTTTAGGGGGGCCGGGGGTAGGAGAGGGCTGAGGATGTTTCAGTGCAGCCCTTTGAATCTGACCCTTGTGAGAGAAGGAAGAGTCAGCAAGGAAAAGCCTGCTTGTGTCCCACAGCTGCCTCACTATCAGAGTCAGGGATCTGATTTCATCCCTGAAAGGTCCCATTGTCTCCAGGAAGGACTGTGAAATAGCTACTTGCCGAGTGACAGTGAATGGAAGGGCAGCTGGACAAGCGGGATGGTTCTCGCCCAGACCCTTGCACAGCTGCGCACTGGAACAGCAGATGTCGGGATTTGATGAGCCCCCCCGGAGGAGAATAACAGGAGGCAGGGCTCTTCTGCTGTCAGCTTAGACAGGACCCTGCATGGCAAATCCCGCTCCAAATGCAGATCTGATCGGCCACTTTCTGCATCTTCCTCGCCATGTAAAGAATATGATGCCTCCAGCTGCTCTACCACACATGCCCTTCCCCCAGCACAATCCCCCTCTCAGCCTTACAGTATGAAGGTCCCTATGGGATATATTCCGAGCACTAACAGTGAGAAATAGTGGCTGGGGCTGTGTGCAAGTGCCTGGTTGAGCATATACCTTAACTTGCCTTTTGGAGGTACTTTTCCTTGGCCCTGGGAACTGTGTTCTGAATGCTGGGTCCTCTTTTGCAAGGACAACTCACATGCATGGACATGAGTTTTCTACACTTTGGCAATTTGCTCCTAGTGAGCCAAGAGTCAGGGCTTCCCCATGTCAACTAGGAAATTATTCCAGTGACCCACAGATAGCACTTTGCCCAGTATTCAGGTCAGTTTTCCGATTGCTCTGTTTCATCCGCTTGCTTCCAGTTGCCGCCTCATGTATCTTCATAAGCAATTCCTCCATTTCTTTAGTCTTTGCCCCCTTCAGCTGCTGGCAAGCTGTGGTCATAGTTCTCCCAACTTCCTCCTTGTTTGTATGAATAATGAGCCAAAAGTTGTCTAGCAAAAGAGCAGCTCATAATATCGACAAGGGGCCACATGCACCCTTTTGGTATGGAGAATTGAAGGTAGCACATTGGAGGTCAAACCTGCAGTGTGGGGGAGACAGAGCAAGCAGCTGTTTTGCTCCATTATCCTGCCCAACCTCTGGGCACCTCTTAGGCCATGCATGGGTTTAGGAGGTGAAGTAGCATTCCAGTTCTGTAGCAAAAGAAGACAATTCGAAGGAATTCCAGGTGTGGAAACTTGGAAAGTGCCTTCTGTGCAGGTTTTTGTACACGGCAGGAGCATGTAGCGGGTAGATGTGCATAGACCATGATGTGGCTGTGGTGTAGATGAAAAGGGATTTAGTGTTTCCCAACAGCCGGACTGCGGACTGACACCGATCCCTGAAATCTCCCTGACAGTTTAGGAAGGCAGCAAGCCAGTCCCTGGTATCAAAAGGTTGAGAAACACTGGTCTAGCACATAGGACAGTGGATAGTGATTCTGGAGACTGGGGGGAGGAGGTGTCTGTTCTTGTGTCTGCCACATTTGCCTTCTGTGAACTGGGGCATATCACTTTTCTTGCTCTGTGCCTCAATTTCCCACCAGCAAAGTGGGGATAATCCTTCCCAACTTCACAGATGTATTGGGAGGATAAACCCCAGACCCGTACATGGGGTGTGTGTGCAAAAGGTACGAAAGCCCCCCACCCCCCGATCTCCCAAATAAGCATGCCCCACTGGCCAGGGGAAGGCAGGAGTGGCATACTGCCCAAGCCTCCCTTCCCCATGCTCTGGCCAGCCGGGGAAAGGCTGGGGCTGATTTCCCTGCTCTTTTGGGGGGACCATAAGAGGTGCATTCACACCTTTGCAGTCCATATTTACAAAAAAAAGCACACACCCCCAGAAATTCCTGCGTACGGGCCTGCACCCGATAGTAATTGTGAGACGCTCACATATTACAATGACCAGGGTGGATCACCGTAGTTCCAAGTAATAGGCAGCACGTCCCGGGGCATTCAGGAAAATGGATTGGGAACCAGAACAGCTCTAGGAGCAGTTTTCACCAGTGCCTGCAAGGCAGAGGGTAAAGCTGGAGAGGAGCAAATAGGATGAGCAGCATTGAAATAAACCTGCTGAGAGAGGAGACTTTCTGGTTCCTTCAAAGGTTCTACAAATCTGCCAGGGTTATTATGAGCCCAGGGCGAGCTTAATTAATGTTATTAGCAGCAGTGGCGGTTTTTAATTGATTGGCACCCACGGGCCTCTCAATGCCTTCACAAAATGTACATAAAGCACAATTATAAATACAAGGCAGTGTGCCATGGTATCTAACCCAAACAGGAGCTGAGCAAAAGAAACAATATGTCTTTCATTATCCACCACACCCGGCCGCACACACGCAACCTGCAGCATGAAATGGAGCCCCAATTAAAGGGAGACTCAGCTTTTCCTGAGCTTTGCACTGAAGGATGCTAAGGATGTGGTCAGTGGAGGGGAGAAGATAGTTCTAGAGTGGTGGACTCTTGCTGAGAAAGATCCCCCCTTTTGCTCTTTGGACTGGACTTCAGCAGTGTTCCTTCAAATTTTGTCCATCCCTGTGTGGATGAAATTTTGTTATGTGCACCAAGGCAAGTGCAGATGTGCACCACCAAGATAAACTCACGCTACTGGCTTTGGGCAGTTGTGGGCTCCCGGCTAATCAGCTGGGCAGCACCCAAATCTCTCCTGGGTGGTCACCCATGCACTCAGGTTATAGGGAATGCTGGATGTTAGTACTTACAGCAGTTCCAACTCAGCCAATCAAAAGTGTCACTGTGAGTGTAGCCTATCAGGTGTTGGTCAGTTCATTGTCACATACCTCATAAAGTGCAGCCACTCCGTACCTGGCAGACTGCAAATCACAGGCACCCTTGGTGAGCCCATGGACAGGCACACTGGGAATAACTACATGAGCAAGTGCTTTTCCAAGGTTGCGCTGAATTCAGCTCCTCACTCCTTACCTGTCAGGAAGGTGGAAGTCTCTGAGCAGAGCCTCACAGCCACCGGAGAAGGCTTCTGGTTCCCAGTGCACACACAACAAACATGGGAGGGATAGCATGGGCCAATGCATGAGTCCTACCATCTCTTGCTCGGCGGTGCCAGGAGAGAGGAGAGGCGTGTTCTGTCCCACAACGGTTACACCTCTGCCACGTCCAAATAGTCAGTGACTCAAACGCTGCCAAAGCATAACCCATTTTCCGCCTCCGAGCCAAGGAAGAAATGCTTAAGACTGGCATTGTAAAAAGAGCCTAAAGGGGGAAATAATGCACCTAGATCCTCTGGACTGGGATTTGGGTGCCTAACTCCCATAGGCTCGTTGAGAAATGCCAGCTGAAAAGCTCTGCTTTGGGGCTGACAAAACTCAAAGAGACCGATGGGCAGGTGCTGTCACGGTGCTGTGGCCAGGCAGGTTGTCTTGTTCTAAGTAGGAATATAGCCCCAGAGCTAACAACCCACCCCAGTCTGCAGTGGGGGAGAGGAGCACCGCCACTGGCTACAGCTGGGCTGGACTTTAAGCTCTGTCAGGACAGAGCTAGTTCCAGGTACTGGAGCAAGTCAGAAGTGCTATCCTACTGTGGGCAGAGCTCCCTGGCCCACCTCATCTCGCCCAAATCCCCGCCCCCACACTCAGGGGTTACAGTAGAGACAGGGGTTACACTAGGGACAAGGCTGGCCCTTGTTCTTAGCTGCCAGCAGTATGCTATCTGTTCCTGAAACCCACAGTGAGCAAGGCCCCTGGTCCTGAGAACAAATTGGATCATGAGCGGAACTGGATCATGACTGCAAAATGCAATATCCATCACAGGGGTAAAACAGCCAACGGGCTTCAACACCCACAGCTCTGCAGACAGACGCCTGCACATGCTCGCATTGCCCACATATCAGGAAATACACCCAGCCATCCACCGACAGGTACAAGCATATGCCCCCGGAAACACCAACTCTCACACACCTCCAAAACACATCCAAACATGCATGCCGCCTAAACAAAAACGACATCTTCCCAACATACCAATACACAGTCTTCCAGAAATATACAATCTGACACCACACACAAACACAGTACACATACCCTGTCACTAAGGATACAGACATACCGACACACCAACACATCACAAAATACACAGCATGATAGTCTAGACACATACACATCCATAAACACCATCTCTTCCCCAAACGAAGCTAACCCAACACATGCACGCACATGTGCACACACAGCTTGGACACTTAAACACACTTCCACAAATGAACCGCTAAACATACATCCACTCCAGATTCACACATCAACAAACATGCTTCCAAGAATACACTCCCAGAAAAACATGCTTGCATAGACAATATATACCCATAGATCAACAAACATGCACCCAGCATGCACGTGTGCGTGTGCGCACAGACACACATACAAACCCACACACAGAGGACAGGAATCACTCAGCGCCAGCGTTTGCACTGGCAGGAGGATGTCAGTCACGGAGCAGCCTGTCTCCAAACAGATGTTTGATTGTTTCAGGGTTGTGGTTTAATTGTTGGATAGCGTTCCAGCACTCAGAGGGGATAGAAAATACTCCAGGTCTGCAGCTGCAGCAAATGCCAGCTTTAAAACAAGGCGGATTCTTGAAATCATAGCTCGGGGGGGAAACTACTTGCACAGGAAACCGTAGTGAAACCCTGCATTAATACCACTTTGAAGTCAGAAAATTAATCTCTGCCATTTTAAAACATTGTGTTTTATTTCAGGGAGCTTTGTGAGTTTATTTAAAACAAGCTGATCCCTTCTGGGTATCAGTGGCAGAATATTTACTTGCCCAAGCCGAATGACTTTATTTGTTCTCTCTTCCTTTTCCAAAGATCTGCTCTCCAAGACCTCTGCTGGAAACTGCTCGCAGCCGGCCGTTCTTACTACCAGTTGTTTTTCATTTCATTAAAAGGCTAAAGTACAAAACAACTGACCTTTGTCAGGAGAGGGGGGAAACAATGGATAATACAAGAATGTAGCATTGCCAGTCAGGCCACACCAAGCAGCATGTAGTGTGGTCTGGACAGACCACTAGAGACAGGTATGGGACCTTGAAACCCAGTTTGGAGGGGGCGGACTGCAAATCCCTGGGATGCTCCCACCATTACCATGGGGACATGGGGACAGGAGATAAATAGGTGGAATCTAGTTGTTCTCTCAGGCACTGGAAATGAGAGGAAGAGGGGGGAGAAAGGTGACGGACTTGGTGTGGGGGGTGGATTACAGGGAATTATCTGGGTAGGGAGGAGATTTAAAGCAATTGGCTTGATGGGAAGCAAGAATTGAGGGGTTTGGATCCCCCAAGGCAAAAAATTCCGAGGCCAGGCCTGCCTTCAACCAACCACTTCAGAGACGAACATGGGTGGTTGAATGCACTGGCCGAATGGTCTGCGCTGCCCTTTAGAGTTCAGCTATGAGAACGAGATGTTCCTGGCGTGATGTCCCCCCGTGAGAAGCAGTGAGGCTCTTTTCTGGAGTGCTGGGGGTGACCCTGGCATCATGCCCCATGGCTGCTGCCCCACCTCCTTTCTTAAACACCTACTGTGATCCCTCGCGTCAAAACCCTCCCTGGAGTTTAAACTGGAGAAGGCCTTTCCCCAGATTTGCTCTGTAGGGTTCAGGTTTCAGACCGGCTGCTTCATTCCTTCCTAGAGGGCACGTCATTTCACCCAGGCCTTTATATGTAGAGGAGCAACGTCTGGCTCTCGTACCAGCCCCTGTACATTGTCTAGAGACATACAGGGCCAATAAAGAATCAGAGGAGAGTGTCGTAGAGTTGCCAGACATGGCTTTATGCTGCTCTTCTTGGAGCTCTCGACATACCAGTTGTGCCAGGATCCTGGGAAGGGCCATGTCAGGGGTAAGGATGATGTGTCCATAGCAATGAGCGTTATAAAGATTCTCCCTTGATCCCAGGCATTGCACAACCCACAGGGAACTGGGAATGGCTGCCATACATTAAAGTGGCCCTCGGGGCTGCTCTAAATTACACTAGAGACCACAGCAGGCCCCTGCTGGCCCTAAATCCAGGCAGCTCAGTGGAGGTGCAGCACAGAGTTTGCCTATGCATGCCTTATTCTGGGCCCTTGCAGCTGGACTGTCCAGGCCCCAGTCGGTCAGGTTGGTGTGAATACTGTGGGCAGTATGTGCACTGCATGAAATTTGCAAAGCTCTGTCCTGGGGGCTTCTTAATAAAATAAACTGTCTGACTGAAACCTTTTCTCACCTCCTGCTTTGATCTAAAAGGGGTATTTTCTATGACTCTGGGGAGTGGAAGGATACAGTCAGAGTCAGAAGTGAGCCTTTATAGTGCTTTAAACCAGTACCCCTGGAAGCTACATAGACATCTTCTAGAGGGTACATCAATTCAACTACATATTTGTCTAGTTTTACAATAGGCTACATAATAAGCACTAGCATAATCGGTACACACTAAAATTTCATACAGACAATGACAGCGCTGTGTACCATATGCTGAAATATAAGTACAATATTGACATTCCAATTTATTTAGTTTATAATTATATGATAAAAATGAGGACACTGGCAATTTTTCAGTAATAATGTGCTGTGACACTTGTATTCTTGTGTCTGATTTTGTAAGCGAGTAGTTTTTAAGTGAGGTGTAACTTGGGGGTGACCAAAGCAAATCAGACTCCTGAAAGGGGTACAGTAGTCTGGAAAGGCAGAAAGCCATTGCTTTAGGCATAATTGGCATTAACTGGTGATCATCTATGATTCTGCTGCGTTTTCTAACACTGTCCTAGCACATGCATAGAAACACATCCTGAAAAATCGGTCAGGGCCTCCGTAAATACAGCTTCTGTGCAGGATCTGCTTGGTTCTCAACAATTAAATCCACATGTGTTTGTACAGTATCCGACGCCGCACTGCCCTTGACAGCTCCACCTTGAAAGACGCAGATTTAGCAGGTGTCAGGAGCAAGGACTGGACCAAAAATTCATTTTTATGGCCCATCAAAGCAAAATATTACATAATGGAAGTTGATCGGTCAGCCCTGAGTTAGGTCACCCTCAGCACAGCTGTCTCAACTAGATTTCCCATTGCGAATTTCCTCAGCTTTGAATTTCAGGCCCTTGTTGGTTTTTCTCAGTGCAGTTTTCCATTCCCCTCCCATTCCTGGAAAAAAAAACCACCACAATTAACACTGGGAGAGGTTCCCGGAGTTTGCTCCATTCCAGGGTGAAAGCAGCTACAGCTCCTGGGTGCACTGACTTGCCCAGCTGTTATTCCTCTCAGCTCACACACTGGCCAGCCGTGGGGATTTTTTCCAACATGTAGAACTGGAGATTTTAAACCCTTTTGTACACCATTTTGGGAACTTGTGGAGTATTTTGCATTAGTGGTGTCTGCTGCTTTAGAGACATCTCAGGGTCTCTTTGGCCTCTCATCATTAGTTTGTTGCATTCATCTATAGTTTTAGATTGTAAGCTTTTGGGGGGGTAGGACCGTCTCTCTGTGATGTAATTACTATTATTATTGTTTACTTGTATTGCCCTGGGCCTAGGAACCATGAAGAGAGATTAAAAAGACTTGGACTTTTCAGCTTAGAAAAGAGGAGAATAAGGGGGGATATGATAGAGGTCTATAAAATTTCAAGTCATAGAAGTTATAGAACACTAGAACTGCAAGGGACCTCGAGGGGTCATCGAGTCCAGTCCCCTGCCCTCATGGCAGGACCCAGTACCATCTAGACCATCCTTGATAGATGTCTATCTAACCTGCTCTTAAATATCTCCAGAGATGGAGATTCCACAATCTCCCTAGGCAACTTATTTCAGTGTTTAACCACCCTGACAGTTAGGAAGTTTTTCCTAAATCATAACTGGTGTGGAAAAAGTGAATGAGGAAAAGTTATATACTTATTCGCACAATATAAGAACTAAGGGTCACCAAATGAAATTAATAGGCAGCAGGTTTAAAACAAACAAAAGGAAATTTTTCTTCACTCAGTGCACAGTCAACCTGTGGAACTCCTTGCCAGAGGATGTGGTAAAGACTAGGACTTTAACAGGGTTCAAAAAAGAGCTAGATAGATTCCTGGAGGTTAGGTCTATCAATGGCTATTGGCCAGGATGGGTAGGAATGATGTCCCTAGTCTCTGTATGGAAATGGATGATAGGAGAGGGATCACATGAGGATCACCTGTTGTGTTCCCTCCCTCTGGGGCATCTGGTATTGGCCACTGTCAGCAGACAGGATACTGGGCTAGATGGACCTTTGGTCTGACCCAGTATGGCTGTTCTTATGTAGACATAGGCATATGCCTATGTTCTTATGTAGACCATAGAGATAGGCCAGGACTTCACTGTGCTAGGCACTGAGCAAATACAGATTTAAAAATGGCCCCTGCCTCAAGGAATTTATAATCTAAGTATAAGAGAAGAGATAACAGACATATGTACCGTTCCCTTGGGGTGACCAGATATCCTGATATACTTGGAACTGTGCCACTATTAGGAGCTTTGCCTTATATAGGCAATTATTATCCCTCCTTCTTTCCCAGTTTTTCACGCTTGCTATGTGGTCACCTAAGCACCCTGGACAATGGGGTCCTGGCTTCTAGATGTTACCACATTACAAATAAAGAAATTATTCATTGCCTCCCTCTGCCTCACCCTTTCCCAAGCCTCATGTCTCTCTTCCACCTCCTTTGTCATGTCCCACCTGTCAGTCATTCCCTCTTTCCTACTCACAAGTCCAGCTCATGTCACTCCCCTATTTGTCTCTCTTGGGGCAGGTCTACAGTATGGGGGGAGATCAGTCAAAGTTACAACAACTTCAACGATCCAAATAGCATTGCTGAAGTCAATGCACTTAGGTCTACTTGTTGCAGTGTCTTCACTGCGGTGCATTAACAGGAGACACTCTCCCATCCACTCCTTTTGCAGTTCTCATTTTGGTGGAGAACCAGAGTTGAAGGGAGAGCGATCGGCACTCAATTTATCACGTCTATACCAAATTCAATAAACCAACCTCCCTTGGATCAGTTGCTGCCCCATTTATCCACTACTTCCAGGTAGTGAAGGCAAACCCTTAATTGGCTTCCCCTTGCTAGCCAATATCAAGATCAAGTTTCTCCTCATCATACTCAATATCCTGCAGAACTCTGCCCCACCCACATCTCTGCTTGCTGTCTCCTATTGCCTTTGCTAGTTCTGAGTCCTGCTCTCCTTTTCTGAAACTTCCATGCCCCGTTCCTACTTCCAAAGCTGAAAGCATGAGTCTCTCTAGTTTGAGCTAAAGAGTAAAGCTGTCAAGCAAAGAGCAATACCTGACTTCTGTCCTCTGTGGACCAAGGTGCAGGAGGAGACATATAACATTCAAAGATCGGTGGGTTACACCTACTTCAGGTCATGACTCAGCCAGTTTAATAAGAGCAATTATTTCTTTAGGGATACACGACTGCCAGTGCTTCAGTAATAAAGATATAAAGCTGAACCAGTTATAGCAATCAGGTTTGCATAACAGTCTCACTGGAAACTGAGAGACCTTATATAATGTAGAGCTGGAAGGCCGAAGATAGACAATCTCCAGGCAGTCAGTGTGAGAACATCAGAAAGTGACATGCTTGAGACGGGAGATATTTGGGAGCTTCACCAGAAAAAAAGAGGCTCCTTCAAAACTAAACGTTTCTCTTCCAAAAGAAAGCAAAAAATTACTGTCCAAGCAGCCAGCTTCTAGTTCTTTTTAAATACAGCATTATACAGTTTGCTGTATGTCATTAATCTGCAAAATCCTGACGTTTCCAAGAGCCATTTTGTCAGTTTTCACAAGGGAACTTCACAATTAAAACCAGCAATGAACTGAAGGCTTATCCCACTGCATTAAGTGGGTTTGGGGGAACTGCAGGATTAGGCCTGGAACTGGGATTCAAGCAGAACTGGCACCACTAATATAATCAGTCTGTCAATATGATGGTGCTTGGACGCTCTGATAGAAAGGCCAAAGCTGAATGGCCCACAGAGACTGGACTTCCCTCTCAGTGGTTCCTCAATGTCAGGGCTGGAGAGTGTGGAAGAAGCTTACTCATTCATGCCTATTTTCTTCTCAGGCTAGGTCTACACTATGGGACAAAGTCCACCCAAGATACACAACTACAGCTACAAGAATAGCATAGCATGTACCTATGGTCAAATTTCTGTGGCATCCCCACTGTGGGAGGTCGACAGGAGAAACTTTCCCATTGATTTCCCTTACTCCTCATGACCCAGTGGAGTACCAGGGTCAACAGGGTGCCATCAGGGGTCAATTTAATGGGTCTTTACTAGACCTGCTAAATCAAACCCCAGGAGACCAATCTCTAGAACACTGATCTCAAGGTAAGTGAAGACAAGCCTTCAGCATGCACCTCAGTCTTGTTTTATTCTATCAAGCTAGCTCAAACCAGCTACCCTGGCTCTAACTCCACCTGCTAAAATTGAGCAAAAGGTATTCATCTATGTCTACACTGCTTCTCAGTTGAGTTCAGCTGGTTTGACCAAGCTAACTCAATTGGAAAAAGGCACTATTTTCCCTAGCTAAGGCCCAACAATTTCAGAGTTCAACAACAACAACAAATACTGAGCTAAGCAAGCACAGATATGAAAGCCAGGCAAAGCCACCCTGCTCTTCCAACTGCCTTCTTTGGCACATGTCTCCAAGAAAAGCAAAGCAAACAACATACATAAGAATTCTGCTCTTTGCCTCTTCATGTGGCTAATTGCTTTATTAAGTCAGCCTTTCAAAGGGAGGGGAAATCAAGGAACTGGATTCCTTCCTACACAAACCCCCTACAGGTAGCTTGCTCGAGGAATATATATATATATTGAACAATTACCTCTAATTCTGGGTTTGTTTTATGCTCTGGGAACTCATTAATCTCTCCATTTTAAGCATGCTTCCCCACAAAACAGCTTCCCCAGGTCAGGACACCTCCCACCCTCCTACCCAGCAACGGCGTGCAACTCGCTTCCTCCAAGGTTTTCCTGAGGGTGTATCATCTTGCCAAGCAATGCTCTGCGGCAGTAACACGATGGAGCATTAGTGCATTCTGCCATCCATGCCAAAGTCTTATCCTAAAAGGGAATGTAGTACATGTGCTGGCGGCAAGACAGCCCAGGGAGGGGAAGGGCTGACTGATTTATACCTTTTGCTTTAGAACTGCATCTCCGGCCCCTTTAATTCTTTTCTGTTTGTTTTTCTCTCTCCTGTGGCAGCCCTTAGTCATCTCCCCATGGTGATGCTGAAAAAAAAACCCTCAATGTTCTTCAGGAAGATCTATGCCATTGTTCCTAAAACAGAACATAGAAATCACAGCTCAGGACACCTCTGACCTGTCCTAGGGCTGGGCTATTGGAAATGCTGGTTGCAAGGCATGGTGCTGATGTGGTGATGGAGGGGCTTCCCTCTCTCTAAGGCAGGGGTTGGGGGTTCAGGGCAGGGGTGGGGAGTGCAGGAGTCAGGGCAGAGGTGGGGGTGCAGGAAGCAGGGTAGGGGTAGTGCTTTCAGAGTGGAGAATGGAGAATTCTTTGCTCTGTTGAGACACCTCTTTTCTGTTCTCCTTTTTTTCTTTTCAGTTTAATGCGAGGAAAACAAGCAATGGGCAAAATGGTTGGAGAAGGGCTGGGTCTGAGCTGCAAAGCAGAGGGGCATGGAGCTGCATTCCTGCAAAATGTGGGGCATCTCCAGATGTGGGGTTTTGGTCCGGCTCATTATAGAGCAAGTTGTGAGGTTTAGAGCTGAACGAAGGCAAAGGTTTGGGGGCGAGCCAGGTCTACACTTTCATCCAAACTGGTTCATCCTATCTTTAAGAAGTCCGAGCCTGCCAGGAACTGGTATTGTTTGCATCCATCATTACTGGCAGCTTCTGCCTCTAGTATGAAGCAATCCCCTACTGTAATATTGGGCCTTATTCAACTCCTGTATAAAGGCTTCCATTGACTTTGTAGGAGATTTCCTTGGGCTCACAATGACTCGCGTTAGGGGACTCTCATCTGAATCCAATAAAAAGGAATTGCTTTATATGGATTTCAGATCCCTTCCCCCCATCATCCCTAGTTAGACCATCATGTCATAACAGCCAACACACCTGGCTTTCAAGGACAGTTTGGACTGGCTTTAAAGCTATGCAAGTAGAATATGATCTTTAAGGGAGTCTATTAGGACATTTTAAAAAACAACCACCAAAGAACACTCCCATTGGACTAAGATATAATGCAAATGTGTGTGGGTATATAGGAACGTGCCATCGTGTTTAAATCTGTGTGTATGATTGTTCAAAAATCTAGAAAAGGTTTTTTTTTTCCTTGTTACAAAAGAGCATAGTTTGCTCTAATGGGATCTAATAACCCTTAATAGCCCCCATAAAAGTAATAGTGTTCTTAAATCTCCACTTGGCAATAATCCGGGGCAGAAAAAGTGCATTTTAAAAATGGGAACAGCTCAAGGCTGTATGTTCCCAGCCAGCAATGACAAGCTGAAACAATACAAGGAATCCAGATAATGAAGCACATATGTCTTTCCAGTACCCTGCAAGTCCACAGCTTCCTCATTTACGCCATCAAAAGGAGGGAAACTGCCCCCCCCTCCACACACACACACACACACACACACACATGCTCTCTCTCTCTCTCTCTCTCTCTCTTTAATCCCAGCACCTGAGGTTAAGGGGTTAGGTTTCCAAACTCTCCTGTCCCTGATATCGCTGTAAGACAAGACTTGAGGAAGTGAATTTACTCTTTGCTTTGCTTTGCTTTCTTTTCTCCTTTCCCTTCCCTCACCCTTTCTCAATATACACATTTTCCAATGTCAGGACTGTAGGAAAGCAGAATAAAGCCAGCTCTAATGGTTTGTAAAAGCCAGGCAAGGCAAATGGCCAAATGCCTGGCATGAAACACAGGGTCCAATTCATTAAAAAGTACAAAAGTATATATATAAATATAAAAAAGAGGGCTCTGTCCTCAGAGGAGACTGCATTATGGTTACTCACTGGGAGCCAGGCTGCCTTGCCATAGACAGAAACCCCTGAGGCTTCCAGGTTTGCAGGAACCATTTTGGCATCAAAATCTGGAGCTGGGGCAGCCTTGTTCTCTGCATCATGGAAGGTCCAGTGGCATCTCCCCAAGCGGTGTGCTTTTGCATGGGTGCTTCCGAATGGAAGGAGAGCCGGGTTTGCAGGCAAAGCAAAAACCTGAAAAAGTCATTTTTTCTTCCAGGGGTTGGGGAGAATTCCCCTGACTTTTGGCAGACATCCGTAGCACTGCCAGCCTGACAGAGCCTTTCCTTAATCTGGCCTGGTTTGAAAGAACTAGCAACATGCACACAACCCCGGTCACAGCAAACCACAACAGGAGATGGGCTAATTAGGAACCATGCCTGGAGTCCCAAGGAGCGGCTCCCCAGGCCAGGTGCCAATCTCCTGGCTCGTCTGATTCATAATTGTAATAACAGCCACGAGACATTTTTGCAAAGATCTCAGAGTGTCCGCTTGCGACACTCAGCAACGCTGACGCCGGTTAGCCTGTCTGGTATATTGAGCATCCTGCCTGAGATCCCTAGGTCCTGATTTTCAGAAGCGCTGCTCACCCACAGCGCTCAACTCCTCTTCAACGCGGGCCCTGAGAGTCTCATTCCGAGCATTGAAAATTAAGGAATCCAAACCGAGTGGCTGCTTTGAATATTTTGCCTTAAGTGACTCCCCCAAGGTCACTCAACAAGTCACTCAACAGGTCTCTGGACTGCCAGTTTCAGCTTGTGTCCATTGACTCACACTGGGCTGCATTGGAACAATGGTTTGGCCTTCGCCCGCTGCTGTAAATTAGCTGAGAGCCTGCACTTGCAGATGTTGCTAGCTTGGGTTGAGCTCTATAATCCCTTCCTTCTCCCCAGCTCAGAGGGAAAAGGATGAAGAAATGGCAGAGGTGTTTCTGTTCCCTGCCCAATGCTGTTGGAGGGGAAAACATGCCAGCTATTTAATTTCAGATTTCAAAACCATCTTTTACTTATAATCAAACCGTTTGTGCTCCAAAATCCACAGATTTCCAAGCAAAAAGGTTTAAGATCGTGGCAATTTCATTTTATATTTTTTACAAAATGGGCTCAACTGGGGTTAAGAACAAAATGTTTAAAACATCCTCAAATTGCGGGTAGCCTATTCCCCAGAGCAGTTTAAAGATCCCATTATCTGCAGTGGCCAAAGGGGAGGGCTTGGATGGCCAATGACGGTATTGGTCTTGAAATTTGAAGAGCCAAAGGTATTTCTGAGCAGCTGGTAGCTGCCCTATTCAGAATCATGAGGACAAAAACCACACCAAAATTAACCCTTGGCTTGCTGGAGAGCAGACAGCAATAGCACAAGGGCTCCACAATTGGCTGGATCATATGAGATCCCCTGCACGAAGGATTTTATTTTATTTTAATCTAACTGCTTTTCTTCTTGTACCCAAATGCTTTTGTGGTGCAGTTCCTGCCAGCAACTAACAGAGATGGCCAACACACAGTCTCATCTGGGTCTGCTGTCAGCTTGATACCAGTTCAGTGGAGTGTGTTCCATCCCACACTTGGGTTTGGCAATTGGGTTTGATTTGGAGAAAGGCCCAAAATGTGGGAGCTTCTCCAGACCTTATCAGAACCCTCTGTAGTTAGTGGATCTGTACCAGGCTCCAAAGGAGATGGATAGTGGCCAGAAAGTCAACATGCCAGCCAGCGAGGAAGGGGCACTGCCTATCCAAGGAGTGGCTCTACTAACCCAGACCACGGAGAGGAAGAGGAGCTCCTCATCCTACCTTACTTTAACCTCTGGTCTGACCTGCGTAAGGGGACTGGAAATCTCATGTCAGTGGGACAGAGACAGAGCCCCATTGCACTGGGTGCTGTACAAATGCACAGGACAGAGCCCCATTGCACTGGCTGCTGTACAAATGCACAGCAAATAGACAAGGCAAACGAAGGATGGGAGGGGATACAAAAGCACAGAAAGATGAAGTTAAATTCCAAAGCTGGAGAGCAGGGCAGTGCCTAACACAGGACCAACACTCACATCTCATGACTCCAAATGTTCTATGCCAGGGTCGCAAGTGAACTGAAGTATCGCTCCTTGCTGGGTGTAAAGCATTGAACTCGAACTGCTGGGGAGTTCATAAATTCTGTGCTTCTCTGCATCTCTGCTCCCAGAAGAGCTCAGCAGAAACATTGTTTCTGGAATTGGTGAAGACCTGCAGAAGAGTTGCTAAAGATGCATTAGGGTCATGTGGACTCTTCGTGTTACTGCACTATGGAAATTAACTGTAGTGACACTGGGAGATTAAAGCAAATCTGTGAGCTCTTCTTCCAGAAAAGCCTGCTAGGTCACTTTCCTCTTTTTGTATGGGAGAAACAAAATAAAGACAGACTGACGCAACCAGTGGAAATACAGAAAATCAGCAAAGACCTCAGGGAATTCTTGCATCTCATCCTCCAATGGCAGAGGAACAGGGAAAATGGATCGGTTCCTCCTCATTGTGCCTTTAGCTGGAAAGAGAGCACATGATTTGCTGGGGGGTATTTTGGAGATGGTGGTTTGGCTCCTTGCTATTTCAATGTTTAACACTCACAAAAGTTAAAACCAGACTCGCAGGAGCCATGTGTTTGTCTGCAATCCCAGATGAAACAGTCTGCCACCTGCTTTGGGAGGAGACAGGTGGAGAATGCAATGTGTGTCTTTGGAACAGGGAAGGGCCACACATGGAGCAGCTCCAAAACCAAGACCTACGCTGGTAGGATGCTTAAGAACGGCCATACAAGGTCAGAGCAAAGGTCCATCTAGCCCAGTGTCCTGTCTTCTGACAGTGGCCAATGCCAGGTTCCCCAGAGAGAATGAACAGAAAACACAATCATCAGGTGATCCATACCCCGTTGCCCATTCTCAGCTGCTGGCAAACAGAGGCTAGGGACACCATTCCTGCCCATTTTGGCTAATAGACGCTGATGGACCAATCCTCCGTGAATGTATCTAGCTCTTTTTAAAAGTTTGTTACAGTCTTGGTCTTCACAACATCATGTGGCAAGGAGTTCCACAGGATGACTGTGCGTTGTGTGAAAAAATACTTCCTTTTGTTTGTTTTAAACCTGCTGCCTATTAATATCATTTGATGACACCCTAATTCCTGTGTTATGAGAGAGAGTATATAACCCTTTCTTATTTACTTTCTCCATACCAGTCATGATTTTATATCTATATTTATTTCTATCATATTCCCCCTTGGTAATCTCTTTTCCAAGCTGAAAAGTCCCAATATTATTAATCTCTTCTCATATGGCAGGCATTCTATTCCCCTAATCATTTTTGTAATCCTTTTCTGAACCTCTTCCAATTCTAATATATCTTTTTTGAGATGGGGTGACCACATCTGCATGTAGATGTGGGCATATCATGGATTTATATAGTGACAATATGATAATTTCTGTCTTATTATCTATTTCTTTCTTAATTATTCCCAACATTCTGTTCGCTTTTTTGACTGCTGCTGCACATTGAGTGGATGTTTTCAGAGAACTATCCACAATTATTCCAATATGAGTCAACAGTGTGACACTATTGCAAAATAAAATAAAAAAAAAAGGAAACATCATTCTGGGATGCATTAACAGGAGTGTTGTAAGCAAGACACGAGAAGTAATTATTTCACTCTACTCTGTGCTGATTAAGCCTCAGTTGGAGTATTGTGCTTACTAGGCTGTAAATGCCAGGATCAATTCTGGAGCCTTTTTTGAATAATTGGCATCACAGTAGCTATTCTCCAATAGCTGATTTAAGTGATAGGTTACAAACTATGGTTAGTAGTTCTGCAATTTCAAGTTTGAGTTCCTTCAGAACTTTTAGGTGAATACCATCTGATCCTGGTGACTTATTACTGTTTAGTTTATCAGCTTGTTCCAAAATCTCCTCTAAAGCCACCTCAATCTGGGACAGTTCCTCATATTTTTCACCTAAAAAGAATGCCTCAGATATGAGAATCTCCCTCACATCCTCAGCTGTGAAGACTTAGTTTTTCCACCATTGCCTTATTGTTCTTTAGTGCTCCTTTAGCATCTCGATCGTCCAGTGGCCCCACAGATTGTTTAGCTGGTCACCTGCTTCTGAGGTACTTAACATGTTTGCTATTGCTTTTTGAGTCTTTGTCTTGCTGTTCTTCAAATTCTTGTTTGGCCTTCTGAATTATATGTTTATACTTCATTTGACAGAGTTTATGCTCCTTTCTGTTTTCCTCACTAGGGCTAAGTCTACGCTGGTACTTTACTGCGCTGCAGCTTTCTGGCTCAGGGGTGTGAAAATCACACACATACATACCCTGAGCGCAGCAAGTTACCCACTGTATAGTGCCAGTGGGCTACAGCACTGGGAGCCAGACTCCCAGGACAGTTAGCTATTCCCCTCGTGGCGGTGGTTTACCTGGAGCATTGGGAGAGCTTTCTACTAGAGCTCCTGCCATAGCCATGCTGTTGCATTAAAGTCACAGCAGCTCTTTACACTTTGAAGTGTAGACACAGCCTAGGAGTTAACTTCCACTTTTTAAAGGACGCTTTTTTGTCTCTCACTGCTTCTTTTACTTTGTTGTTTAGCCCATGGGGGTACCACATTGGTTCTCTTCCTGTGTTTTTTAATTTGGAATATACATTTCAGTTGTGCCTCTATTATGGTGTCTTTAAAAAAAAGTTTCCATGCTGGTTGCAGGGATCTGACTTTTGGTACTGTACCAAAATTTCCATTTAACTAACTTCTTTAGCTTCAATGTGGGATTAGTGGGCAACTCTCCGTCAGTCTGAGCCAGCCCATGGACAAATGTATGGTACACTTCCCACATCCTGATGGGGAGGCAGCATTATCATCATCATCATCATCAACAACAACCATGGGCTCAACGCCCGTTGGTGTCCGATGCCTCCCTCACTATTTCCTTCCATCCTTCCCTGTCCAATGCGGAGTGGCTTAGTTCCTGTAGACTAGCTCCACGCCAGTCTACTATATCATCTACTCAGGGAGGTGGTGGAATCTCCATCCCTAGAGGTTTTTAAGTTTCGGCTTGACAAAGCCCTGACTGGGTTGATTTGGTTGGGATTGGTTCTGCCTTGGGCAGGGGGCTGGACTTGATGACCTCCTGAGGTCTCTTCCAGCTCTTTGATTCTGTGATGCTCTGTGGGGTCTGCCTCTCCTATTCAAACCATCCATTAAGCCAAATACCAAGGTCTTGACTTTTTGCTCATCATTCATTCTGCAGATATGCCTGAATAGCTGTAGCTTCCACTGTATAACCTTCTGCAGTAGGTTCTCTTTTGGCTGTATCTTCCTATATAATTCCTCGTTGGTGACCTTCTGCATCCATCCTATTCTCAGGATCTTTCTATAACAATGCCTCTCAAATGCCAATATCCTTTAGCAAGGGGCTAATTCTGTCCTCATCTCTGCCACTGATTCACTGTGTGGTCTTAGCTGAGTCACTTCACCACTGTGTCAGTTTCTCCATCTGTAAAATGGGGCAATAACATTCTAATCTGTTTCCAGGGCTCCTTAAAGAGAAGGATAACTAGGACCGGGTACTTGGAACCATGCAGGAGTTGTGAATGAGATGGCACCCTAGAGATGGGCCTAAAATGTGGAGTTCAAATCAGTGTCCATACTCCTGCAGGGCACAGTGGTCTTTGGCTTCCTGTGCTGCACATCCTGGGCTCCACTGGAGTTGAGCCTCAAAGTCATGCTGGAGGGGACAGCTCGGTGAGGCAGAGAGTCAGCAGTGAGACATCCCCAGGCCTATCTTCATTTGGGGACCCAACCATTTTTTAAAAAATCAGCTCCCTACAATCAGAAGGGTCAAGCAGCACCCAGCCACCCTCATAGATTGTCTATGCGGGTGCAATGCCACCCCAGTCCAGTAGAGGGAAGGCAAGCTCCCCTGTTGGTATCTGGATGGAAAGTGACTCCAATGATGAGGTGAGGTGGTCAGTTCTTGCATTCAGTTTGACGGTTGATGCTGTCCACCGCGGGGGGGAATCAGCTGTCCTGATTTTTAAAGACTGCTATATTTTTGCTCAGAACTATACGTGACGTTCTTTCCATGTACAAAACCAGGCCAGGTTTGCAAAGGAGTAGATCCCTAAATGGCTCTCACATATGCATTTTGCCCACACAATGGGCCCTCATCCGTAATGTGACCTGTTTATGCAGATGCACATTTGCTTCATACCTTACATATGGCATTAAGGAAGCTCCTTTGAACCCAGAGCTCAACACTGCCATAGGCCTGAGCTGCAAAATTCAGAGCTGCTTGGAGGCAGAGGTTCAACACATCCTTGTCTGCTTCAGCCCTGGGGTTTTCATTACTGTTTTATACCAGAATGTGTTTGGGGTATAAAACGTTTGCAGTGATATGGTAGCTGTGTTGGTCCCAGGATATCAAAGGGACAAGATGGGCGAGATCATCTCTTTTATTGGTCCAACTTCACCTTGAACGGTCCCTTGAAATATGTGTTAACTACTTACGTTAAAAACTCCGTTCTACAATGTATTTAGCAGTGAGTGTCCTAGACCTGAAGCAGAGATCTGTGTAGCTCGAAAGCTGGTCTCTCTCTCCCGCAGAAGCTGGTCCAATAAAAGCTATTACCTCACCCACCTTGCCATTCTGTTTTATCTTACAACGTTCCAACAAAACCAAGTGTGCTGTAACTCAGCACAAGAGCCACGGCTGCATACTTTATTTATAACCAACCTAGGCATCTGCTGTATTTAATTTTGGAGGCAGCACAGAAAGGGGCAGACTATAACAGAGCTTGTACCATCCACTTTTGCCAGATGCTAAATACAAAGTAATCATGTATTGCTAACCTCCTCAGGTGACTCATTAGATTATTTCAAGTTGCACAGGTTGCACCTCTGAAAACCGGCACTCTGGTCAGGTAACATCAGTGCTCCGGCAGGACCACAGATGCTCCTGCACCAGAGAGCCCGAGAGCCTAATGGCAGGAGGGCCAGGAGCCTGGCCAGGGCTGGGGCAGCGAGACCAGAGAAGCCCCACAGCAGTGCTGGGGTGAGGGGCTGGAGAATCCCGGCAGCCCACATAGGGTGTGGAGCTGTGGGCTAAGAACACCCAGGTGCCCGCGGCAGCACAGGGCTGTGAGCCATAGAAATCTGGATGCCCGCAACAGAGCAGAGCCGAAGAACCCTGACAGCCCGTGGCAGCATGGGGATTGGGGCTGTGCAGGGCTGAGGAAATCTGGCCACATGAAGCAGCCCCTGCCACCCATGGCAGTCCGGGTCCAGCGGCAGCAGAGTGGACAGCCCGGCTGGGGAGAGGAAGGGGGGGCCAGAGGCGGGGAGCCAGCTGGCTTGGGGCCCGTGGCAGGGGACACATCTCCTGGTCCGGCAAATTCTGTCCTACTGGTGCTGGACCAGGGAGGTCCAACCTGTATTACAGTAGTGCCTACAGGCCTAAACTGAGAGCAGGGCCCCATGGTGATTGGCGCAGTACATCCACATGGTAAGAAACAGCCCCTGCTCCAAAAGCCTTATCATCTATATTAAAAAGCAGGCCAAAGGTGAAAGGAGACATAGAGACTCACTCAAGGTGACAGAGCAGATCTGGGAACTGCACCATCTTGATCCCCAGTCCGCTTCTCTATGCACTAGGCCACCCTGCCTTTTCTAACAGCACACGCCGAGTGAGAGGAAGATTTGCACGAGGACCCTTGACATTTAGTGCTTTACGTAGAATTGAACTGGCATCCGCCTCTCATTCCGAGTTTGCAAGTTTCCTCGTCGGATCTTTGCTGTTAATACGTCTTGGCACCAAAGTCTCCATGTTTTGAGGCAGCTAGTGAGCAGGGCGATGTAATGGGGCAACCTGCTGCTGGAGCATGCTTGGGACAGGCTCATTTGACTCCAGAGTTAGATACGCACCAACATGTGTACTTAACATTTGCGCAGAGCACTATCAAACTTGACACTCAGAGCACTGCCTTGTAGCACTCCAGATTGGCCTCCCTGGTGCAGCACCCTCAGGACCTGAGCGGTCCCGAACAAGGAAGTTTGCCAGACCAGGGGAGGTCAAGCCTCCGGGCTCTCCCGGAGCTCCCCTTCTGGCCACCACCCCAGAAGAACCCGGAGGTCTGACCTCCTCTGGCCCCCCTGCCTGGCTTTGCTGCCCCCAGCCTGCTCACGGGGCTCTGCTACCTGCCCCCAGCCGCCCGGCCCCACGCAAGGTGGCAGCCACTCCCCGGGCTCTTTGCCCCCAGGTGAGTGGCCCTGCAGGCTACCGCCCACCAGACGGGCTCCGTTCCCAGCTGCTCACAACCTCTGAGGCTGGGGCTGTCTGGTCTAGCAACATCTGCTGTCCTGCTGGAATACGGGTGTTGCCAGATCAGCGCATCCCTGAGGAGAGAGGTTCAACCTGTGCCACCACCAGCTCTACAGAGATGAACTCACCCCAAACCCACGCTAAAGCCAAAGTACTTCTCAGCAACTGGCCCTTTTACGCCTCCTGGAGAAGAAGGTGGGCTGCGATATCCTGGGTAGAAGCCACACTCCACCTCACACGTTCTCCCCTCTCAATGGATGAAGCTAGTTTTATAGTTACACCTAGTGGAATTTCCTGCTCTATCACCCCCCTCAAACCAAACTCACCTTTCAGGGGATTCTGCTAGAGCCAGAGGAGTCTGTGCTCCAGACAGCCCGTAGATCAGGCTCCAGTATGCAACATTATCCCTCCTCTCCATTCCGGGATGACTAGGGTCCTTGAATGTCACTCAAACTGCATAGAGAGGAGACTGTCGTTAGTGTGTGACACACAGGAGGTTAACCAGGCCTGACACCAGTCACCTGTCAGATAACAGGAAGCCTTAGTGACTGGCTACAATTACTCAGATTACTTCTTTCCACTGCACCTAAGGAAGCTGAATTGGGGCTCAAAGACCTCCTCTGTTAAGCACTGGCACTTGGGTCAATTAATAGCTTGAATGAAGAGACCCTGCCCCTAATCATGCTGCCCATTATTTTGCAGCGTTCTGTTTATGTGAAGGCACTAGAGTGGAAAACAGGCTGGCTGTGTATGTAGCGTTGGCTGGCAGAAAGAAAGAACCCATATTCTCTGCTCATTAAAAAGGGATTCATAGGTTTTTGCAGCTTCCAGGTTTATTTTATGTTAATTATGTTTGCAATTATTCATAATGGTTTCCAAAGGGCCCTGCAACTTGTGCCTCAAAAACTTACTGTTTTAATCACTTCACCTCCCAGTCAGTTTTATGTTCAATTTTTTTTTTGTCAAAACACCTTTTTTTCCCCTTTATTTTGATTGAAATTTTCTGGGCTTTTGGAAAACAAAACTGAATATTGTTTTTAGTTAAAAAAAACTCTTAGGTTTTGGTAAAAAAACATTTTTTTTTCTGAAAATGCTTTTTGAAAAATGTAATGTCATTTGTTTTTCAGTTTCATTTTGTGTTAAAAAAATTGTAGGAAATGTTGAAGAAAAAAACAACCCAAAGGCCTTCTCAGGGAAAATAATTGCTGTGGGGTTTCTTTTGCAATCTTCAATGTAAAGGTTGAAGCCAATACTTGGAAATATAAGATGATTTGCTGTAAGGCCCATTCCAAATATTGAAGAATAAAACATACACATCAATAATAAAACGGCATGAAGAATGAAGTTTACATATTTCCAGGTGTATGTGTGTAAGCAAGTGAATTGCATATGATTTGTGTCTAATTTAGTAATCAGTAAATCTAAATCTAGCTGTGTCGTCTGTGATTTTAATGCATTTACATAATGGATGTGAGAAACATTTTATCAGTTTGTTTGCTCGCCTGGCTCCACTTTGTGGTTCCTCATTCGAAACAAGGAGAGAGCTGAGAATGCAGCAACATTCTCCACAGTCACAGGGCTTGTTCTGAAACATGCAGAGAGGCATCCATTCCCCCAAGTGACATGTGGCACCCCCTGCACGCTTCCTACCCACCAAAATGAATGTGGAGAAACATCAGTGGCCAGGCTTGTTCACTGAAATGAAGATCTGAAACCCCCCACCCTTTCCCCCACCCCAGTCAGCAGAGCCCTTCCTCCATGGCTGCAGGGGCCTTACTGGTCCTATGTGTGAGGATAGGGTGCGGAGACCCTAGGCAGGGAGTGCACACCCCTAGATTCCCATGGAGCTCCATGTGACGGAGCATCTGCCCTGCACTGGCCCTTTAAGGGTTAAAACCTAGCCCTGGGAAAGGGCTGGAGCAGTGGAGCGGTGGTGCCAGCAGCTGTGGTAGGAATTAGCCAATTAGGGCCCAGCTGAGAGCAGTATAAATAAAGGCTCCAGAAGGGGAGGAAGGATTCAAACTCACTGTTGCTCTAGCAGTGGAGCAGGAGGGATCTGGCTGCTAGGGTAGCTGGAGGCTTCCTGACTTAGAGCAGTGCTGGGAAAGGGAGGCAGGGTTGGGGAAGCTCTGGCCAAGCAAGCTCCCAGGCTGCAGGGCCTGAAGCAAGGCCTGAGGCTACTAGGGCTGCAGGGAGGCAGCCAGAGTAGGCAAAGGCAGCAGGTCCACAGCCCCTTGCCAATGATGAGTGGCCATTTCAGAGTGGTCACTGAGGCAAGGTAGGCATAGGGGGCCAGGGGTTCTTAGAGGGGAAGGACCCCACAGGGTGGGGGCACTGTGGCAGGGCAGTACACAGAGGGGAGGACACCATGGTCTGGGAGGGACGTGGGTCCTGACACAGAGGTGGAGGAAAAACAGATAAGAGTGGGTGAGATACCAGGCCAAAAGGGGGTGCTCCAGAGCTGAAAAGCTAATTCCTAGAGCATCCGGCAGGGGGTGTCCCTGCTGGTGAGTCCTATCGAGTTACACTCCATGTGGGCTCACCACACCCAGGAAGGTTATGTGCTAGGGAAAGGACAAGATAGGGGGCATGGGGCAGCATCACTGGTAGAATAACACTGGCTATTCCACCGGAGTTGGGGGGGACACGAGGCATGGGAATGAAGCTATAGCAGGAAGTGGCCACCCTCTCTCCTACTTCTTTGCAACTCCTGGGGAAAATTTCTTCTCACCCCCCCGCAACGCCCTAGGTCGTAGAGGGGAAACCAACTGAGCCACCTAAGGAATTCTGATATTGAGAGCTGACCTCAGTCCATGGGAGCCCTTTCTAAGGCCTGCGAAGTAGGTGTCTGGGCTTGGAGCAAAGAAGAGTAGGAATGCAGCACCTAGGGTTGCCAGGTGTCGGCTATTGATCCGGACAGTCTGGTATTTTTGCCTCCTGTCTGGTAAAAAATTCAGAAAATACTGGACACCTAAAATGTCTGGTATTTTCTGATTTTTTTTTCCAGTTCTGTTCGTCCCCTGCCCTCTCAGCAGGACCAAGCACCGTCTAGCTTATATCCATTTGTTCTTTGTCGACATTGGCCCTTAATTTAAATAATCCATTTCCCTCCCTAGTATCATCCCTCTGCTCTTGTGGATTTCTGTTAATGCCTCCACAAGAGATTGGATCCACAGCACTACTGTGTTAATAGAAAGCAGTCATATCTCCCCTGAACCTTCTCTTGGTTAGGCCAAGAAAGGTGAGAAATAGCAGGCTCTCCTTTGTGAGTGTTAATTACCATTCCTCATGTTTTTGTTCCCCTATTCCTTGCATTGATTGTGGAGGGCTGACAATAAATCCCTGCTGTATTACTAGTGCCATGAAGTCTTGGTTTGAGTAGGTGGCAAAACGGCAGAGGGGACAGTCCCGAGAACCCTGATGAAAGACACCATTTTGGCTCATGTCTGAACTGGGAAACACAGGGGCTGTGTCTACATTGGCATGATTTTGTGCAACAGCACCTGCTTTTGCGCAAAAACATGCTGCCTGTCTGCACTGGCGGGGAGTTCTTGCGCAAGAACACTGACGTTCTAATGTGTGAAATCAGGGCTTCTTGTACAAGAACTATGATGCTCCCACTCAGGAATAAGCCCTCTTGCGCAACTGTTCTTGCGCAAGAGGCCAGTGTAGACAGGCAACATGAATTTCTTGCGCAAGAAAGCCCGATGGCTAAAATGGCCATCAGAGCTTTCTTGCGCAACAGAGCATCTATACTGGGCACGGATGCTTTTGTGCAAAAGCACATGCCAGTGTGGATGCTCTCTTGCGCAAACACTTTAATGCAAAAACTCTTGCGTTAAAAGTATTTGCGCAAAAACTTGCCAATGTAGACGTAGCCAGGGGGCCTGAGTCTTCTCTCTCAGTGGTGTACATCAGGAAAAAAGCTTTTGAAATCAAGGGAATTATAGTGATGTAGGGAAGAGGAGAGTGAAGGCCTGAGTACTTTCTATGCAGGGAAAGATGGTCTCATAGCTGGGGGGCTGGCTTAAGATATGGGAGACTCATGTTATGTTCCCTGCTCTGCAACGGTCCCCTGGGCTATCTTGGGCAACTTACTTATCTTCTCTATGCCTCCCTTCCCTTTAGATACTCCTTTTTCAGGTATCTAAAAGGGTGTCACAAGGAGGAGGGAGAAAAATTGTTTTCCTTGGCCTTGGAGGATAGTACAAGAAGCAATGGGCTCAAACTGCAGCAAGGGAGGTTTAGGTTGGACATTAGGAAAAACTTCCTAACTGTCAGGGTGTTTAAACACTGGAATAAGTTGCCCAGGGAGGTTGTGGAATCTCCATCTGTGGAGATATTTAAGAGCAGGTTAGATAAATGTCTATCAGGGATGATCTAGACAGTACTGGGTCCTGCCATGAGGGCAGGGGACTGAACTTGATGGCCTCTCGAGGTCCCTTCCAGTCCCAGTGTTCTATGATTCTATGATTCCCCATCAGTGCAATGGGGATAACAATGCTTCCCCATCTCACATGAGAGGTCCATGGATCAATACATTAAAAGATGGTGAAGCGCTTTAAGACCTAGTGATGAAATCACTATATTAACCAGCCATCTCTACTCATTACAGTATGTAGCACCCTATCCCCGGCCCCATTAAAACGAACTGCTTTCCTTATCCTCCTTGACTATAAATGTGATTCTGTTGTTTATATGCTCCACCCCCTTTCAATCTGCCCTCCCAGCCACATGGACCTACTGCTGGGTAATTTACACCCCCTCTGAATGAGCAGCAGTGGGGTTGGGCTGCTAAGTGCCTGCCGAGCAGTATTGTTGTTGGAGCACTCTGGAGTGTGTTTCGCTCTTCTGGGTTCCAGTTACCCTGCACGCGGTGCTCTGCAGGCATGAGGGAGAGAGGATTCCTGCTCATTTCATGATGGCTCTTTCCTTCTGCCTGCCAGAGACCCCGCGGGCGTGTCCCAGCAGCAGCACCCACCAGTATTAAGGCAGGTGTTCTTTGTTCTCCTCCCGTGAAGAGCCACACTCCTCAAGGTTGTGTGGCAAAGCACCATTCTCACTTGGCAAGAGCCATACTCTGCAAAGAGCTGTGGAGATTCAAGGTATTCTGGGATTGAGACTGTCCCAGTTGCGGACATGGCACGCAGTACATATCCAAACGGGGGTGGCTCTGCTCCCTTCAGGAGCCGCAGTCAGTGCAAATGTATGTGATTTGATCAGGTACTTGCTTTTATCCAGCAAATACGTCGTCTTCTCTTTTATGAAAGCAGGTTGCCTCCATTTAATCCTTGCCAAGACTTGGAAAAGTCACAGTATTTCTTTAACCGATTTCTGAATTACTAACTTTGCATTGGGATGGCACCTTTCTTTATTAAATCTTAGATGACTTTGTACATTTTAATTAATCAGGCCACAGAAGACATGTGTGAGGAAGGTGAGCATTATCATCCCCACCTTACCCTTCAAATACCGTGTTTGAGTAAAGGAAGTACCAGGTGACTCTGCCAAGGTGAAAAACTGAACAAGGCTGGAAACTGAATCAAAGACTCCTGAGTCTTGGACCCATGCTCTAAGCATAGAGCCCCACTGCTCCCCCTAGATCGGGAACCTAAGTTTTGACTTCCAGCCATGACTATTCTCACGATAAATGAACACTCCCTCCTTTTTCAAGAGGAATGTTCATGGAGAGAAGAACTATTTACTCCAAAAGTGACTCACTTGGCCAGTCATTCCCAGCACTGGGACAGAGTGAAAGTCCAAATCCCCCACTCCCATTTTCATTTAAAATCCCAGACTGCAGCGGTTGGCTTGCCATAAGAGAACAGCGCTTGATAAGGAGAGATAACGTCTTTGCCAACCACTCTAAGAGGTTCCAGGTCTGTTTTCATCCCCATGTGAGCCAGTGATTTCCAGTAGATTAAAATCATGTGACATTCATATTTTCTTCTGGTTCAGAGATGAGCAATCCAAGTGTTGCGTTTGAACAACCTGAAACTTGGATGAGAAGAGGTGGGTCCCTATTGTAATGGGATCTGGATCTGAACTTCTCCTAAAAGAGATTAACTGGCTCTGAACCAGGAGTGGATCTGGATCCAGATGAGAATTTTCATGCAGAACAAAGAGAAGCTGGGAGGACCTTGACTGTTTCTTTGAACTTGTGCAGATAGTTTGAACCCCAAAGTCTCAGCAAAGCTTAAGGAGGTGCTTCCACAGGGACTGAAACCAAAGGGAGGGGGCTTACTTGTGTGCAGCGCCTTGTGCAACCACATACACTAGGCAAAGTGAGTGCCAAATTCTGTATGAGTAGTATGGCACATCCCCTTTGCACAGATGGGGGACACAATGCCCAGCAAGAGAGAACTGGGCCCTGTATTCATGTCTAGCTCTGAAAGGCAAATCTGCCACTTTTGCACCACTCTACTCAGTCGCCAAAGCCCATGGCGGAGATTGCATAGTGAAGTATGGCCTAGTCTGGCAGCAGCAAACGCTCCCCCCATGAATAAATGACTAGCACAGCATGCACAGAGGCGCTCTGCCTCATTAGAGGAGGTTCCTCGCAGCCCAGAATTCATCTAAGAATCACTAGCCTGAAAACAGCCACCCACATCATTCAGCATAATTCACCGTGGAAATAAAAGCTGCAGAGACAGTTGCGTTTCACCTGTGGGCTTGAGTCCTGAACGTTTAATGCTCCTGGCCTCCCGCTGAGCCTGTTCAGATCCTACAGTCAGTGCCGCTCCTCACTGATAGCTTCACACTTTGTGCTCTTGGCAGCAGCACTGTTTAGGAAATTATACCAAACTGGAGACATAACATAGACATTGCAAATAGAACTGTTTACATTCCTGTAGAGAGAGCTGCCGCAAAAACTGCCAGGACGGCAAGCTCCAGTGAACGAGATACTCGACGCTTGTGAGCTTTAGATTTTTTCCTCCTCTCTGTTTAATTCGCTCAATGTGTGCTGCAGTCAGGAGGTTTGGGTGCTTTCCGACAAAACACCCTACCCCTGGCCATGCCTCTTAGGGTTAGAGATGAGGGGCCACACCTGGTATTCCAAGTCCCAATACCCACAGCGTTTGGTGGGCCTCAGATCAGACTTCGCAGCTTGGACCTGTCTGTTCCAGAAGTGGAACCACCTCAGGCAGAAGGAAATACACATTGCTCTTAAGAGAAAAACCAGTGGAGATGTAATGACCATGCACGTTTTAACTGTCCCTGTCCACCTGTTCCCGTACCCATGACAGCTGTAAGGAGAGGGATGCCAGCACCAGAGCCTCTCTAGGCTCAGAGGGCATTTCTATGCTGCATCTGGCAATAAGGCTTCTAGCGCAGGCTTAGGAGCGCTTGTGCTAGTGCTCTGAAAAGAGCTGCGTAGCCACCGTGGGCCTGGGAGGGAGGGGCCGAAGAGTCCACTTTCCATCCCAAGGCGCACTGTGGAAGTGCTATCCACACAACTGTATTTCGAGTAGCAGTAACAGGGGACTCAGCCTCAGAGGCTCACTTCCAAATGCAAGGCAGACATGCACAGGCTCCCTGGCCAAGCAGAACATTACCTGGGAATGACCTCTGAGCTAGAAACGGGCAGACTCTTGGTTGGCTTAGTAGAGAGGATCTGAGCTGCAAGGATGGCAGGATGTCCAGCATCTGTATGGTGGGTTGGGGGTTGTTCAGACTCACAATTTTGGTATGGTCCAGTGTAGCCATAGAAATCATCTGTGAAATGCTGATCAGGGTTAGGAACCGATGTGTTTCTGAGAGACACGTTCCTGGGTTATGAAACATACAGCATGGGGGACTTCATGAGAACTTTCATCCCAGCTGGTCTCACTGCTGCACTGCACTTAATCATCTATGTCAGGGGTGGCCAACCCATTAAACAAAGAGAGCCGAAACAGCGGCAGAAAAAGTGTGAAGAGCCACACCAGAATTGTTGAGCAAAAAAAAGGGAAGAGCTCCCCATCAGCCAGAGTTGTTAAGCCAAAAAGAAAAAGAAAAAAGGACACTGCCCCTTTAAAAACCACACCAGGCTCCTGCTGGCCGCCGCCATCTTGCTGCCACCATTTTGCCATGCCGGACGGCTCCCCGCCACCCGGTGAGCACAGGGAGACAGGGGCCATTTGTAGGGGCACATGGGGTGGCTTCGTGAGCCACGGGTTGGCCACCCCTTGTGTATGTGTCTTGCATGGAGTCTCCTGGGCCATGGTTCAGTTACATGAGTTGCTTTGGAGAAAAACCATAGAAGTTCTATCCTCTCAGCATGTTAAATGCAGCCTTCTTCTCATGGTAAAAGAGCAGGTGATTCCCACTTAACACGGTTTCCGAACCACAAGTATGGAAATCAGGTTTTTCTAGCAGTGATATAACCCTGGACTCTGGTAAGCCTCTGTGTGGAGTATTCCAGCTCCCACTCAGCCATACACCCACTAGCCCTGTTACAAACACCAGTCTCATTGCTGTGAACAGCCAAAATTGCATGACAGCTTAGCTCATGCAAAAGCTGAATGGGATGCAGTGGGCTAGGGTTGACAGAGATACAGTGTGAGGCCAGATCTTCAACTGGTGTAAATCAGCGTAGCTACATTGGAATCACTGGAGCTGGGATGACTTACACTAGCTGAGATTCTGCCCAGCAAATGGGTGCAGCTGCCCAGAAGGGGTAGGGAGCTCATGCAGCTGCTTCCAGGGATTGACGTATAAAAATGAATATATAATTTAAAATAACAATGAACTGGAAAGAAACCAGGATCTGTGAAGCTCTGTTTAGAGTTAAACAAATTCAGACATAGATTCTTGTATTATTTGTTATCCATTTCAGGCTCAAGTGGTGTTACTATCAATGTATCACATGTTAAGCTTGGATTGCTTTAGTTTCCCACTGTTTTTTCCCTTCTCCTATTTCTTTATTTCCTCTACATTTCACAAATTGAATTTAGGGCTGGAGGCTTCCCCTCCTTCAGTGTCTCAGAAGAGAGAGCAATTGGCCTAACATGTAAAATCATAGTAGGAATGTTCTGTATGTATCAGATAATGCAAACCAGATAATATTGGGGTCTGATCCTTTTCCATGGCAGAGGTTACAGATTTGTTCAGGGAGCCTTCTCTGGGCACGTCATTAAGGGTCTGGTCCTGGCACACTGAAGTCACAGGGAGTTTTACCATAGATTTCAGTGGGCTTAGGATCAGACCCCAGTATTACCAACACCAAATATTGAAAAACACAAGTCAGGCCCCAAAATCATAGTACAGGTTAGACCTCCCAAAACTAGGACTCCTTTATCTGGCAATATCCGTGGTCCAGCAGGACCATGGGTGTTCCTGGACCAGGCAGTCCTGGCTGGGAGCCCTGTAGCAAGAGGCCTGGCAGCACAGATCCCAACAGGGCTGGAGCGGGGACCAGCACTGGAGCCCTGGAAGCACAGCAGAGGCCGCAGCAGCCCCAGTAGCAGGGCAGGGCCAGAGATGCGGCAGCCCTGATAGCAGGGCCAGGGCTGGACATGCAGCAGCTGCGGTAGCCCCGATAGCAGGGCTGGGACCAGGGCAGTCGGGGTTGCTGGGGCTGAGGCAGCCCAGCAGCCCAGCAAGGGGGCATCTGAGGCCGGCAGCGGGGACGGAAGGTGGTCTGGGGAGCTGGTAGCAGGGGACCTCCTCTGGTCCGGCAAATTCCCTCGTTTGGTACCAGGCAGGTCCCGAGGGTGCTGGACCAGAGAGGTCCAACCTGTAGTGACTTGAAAATTATTAGATATACATTAATTATTATTATTATTATTTTATTATTTTATTTGCCTTCCGATTTTGAGACTTTGGGGGTCGCTGTTTCAAACTGTTTCGCAATCTGGAAGGTTAGACATTTGCTCTTTTTTTAAACTAGAAGATTTACCCACAGTTGCTCGGTTCCTTAACTCAACTAATTTTTGTTTTTCTCCATTTAAATCATTGGTCTGGGGTGGGGCTGGGGAGGAGGGTTCACTATGCAGGCTGCCCTGGGGAGAGAGGACAATCCCAGCCCTCTCTCACCTCAGCAGCTTAGGGTCAGGTGAGAAGCGCTTCTCCAGGGCTGCTGCAGCTCCCTTGGGCTCAGCCGGGGGAGGGGTGCATGTCTCCCAGCTGGGGAATGTCCAGGTTTGTCTGCCCCCTTCGCTCCCCAACCACAAGGAGGAATGCAGGTGCACTTGCCCCTGACTCTCTGATAAAGGGGAACAGCCAGCAATGTTCCCATACAAATTGGGGGGGGGGGCTTCTGCCACCCCACCCTTGCTAAAGGGTGCCCAGGAGTGGGAGGCTCAGGACTGTGGCAGTCGCAGAAGAGGAGACACTCCCCCAGCCAGCCCCTTTCACCTGCCTGGTGATTGTCTCTTTTCTGTATGATTTTACTCATCCTTGAATGAATTGGGGGGGGAGCTTCAGCCCCTACACCCCACCATTCCTAAAGGACACCTGGCAGGTGGGAGGCTCAGGGCTGGGGCAGTCCCAGAGGAAGAAAGGGGTCCCCAGCCAGGTCCTTTCACCTGCTTGGTCTCTTTTCTGTATGATTTTAGGAGAAACAATCCCATTTCCGGCACATCCCATTGTCCTGGCACAACCAAACCCTGACCTTGCTTCAAGTTATAAGAGGAAGCTGCCTACCAAACTTGGTGGTCCTGGCTCTTACCGTTTAGAAGGAGTTCTTGAACAAACAGACGGATGGACAGACAGAGAGACAGACAGACACACTCACCGACAAACTCTCTCAAATATAAAGTAGGTGAAAGCTGAAATTTTCACATTTTTACATGACCCCAGCCGTGGGAGCTTTAAAACACCATGTATTGCGAGACTTTTCATTCAGTTGTGAGAGTGGCAAAACTGAGACCCTAACAGCTTAATCAGAAAAGCTTCCTAGGAAAGAAGGAGTGCTCACAAAACTCTTCGTGATATAGAGATTACAAAGAGACAGCTTCAAAGATCAAAGGGCACAGACTGTCTCCTGATGTGTGTGCAGCCCACTATTGCAAGCCTCCAGTCTTTGAAAAGTCACGTCAGAGCCCCTGACAAATCATGCTCCTTTTTAAAAACTGGGGTTTCGATTTGCCTTCTCGTATCTGAACTTTTACAGTGCACCAGAGGTGCATTTGCATGGTTTTTTCCATGAACCATTAAGACTGATTTTTTTTTTAATGAAAGTTGAAACTCTTAGGCAACGTCTAGACTACAAGCCTCTTTCGGAAAAGTGCATCTAGACTACAACCAGTACTTTTGAAAAAACAAGCCACTTTTTCGAAAGAGAGCACCCAGGCAGTCTGGATGCTCTCTTTCGAAAAACCACAGTTTGCATTACATAGCGCCTTTTTTCAAAAGAGCACTTTCAAAAACGAGGCGTTCTTCCTCCTAAAACGAGGTTTTCCGCAGTCGAAAAAACTGCCACGTTCTTTCGATTTATTTTCGAAAGAACGCGGCAGCAGTCTAGACGCAGGGGAAGTTTTTTCGAGAAAACCCTGTAGTCTAGACAAACCCTGATGTACATCCATGACTCCAGCAGCCATAAGCACTGGAACTAGGGGCACAGAGGATGCTTCAGCTGCTGGCCCCACACGTCGGGGGCTTTGCTGTCGGCCCCGTGCATCGGGGGCTCTGCTGGTCGTCCCACCTCCAGGGGACCAGTCCCATGCGCCGGGGATTTGCTCTCAGTTTGAGCTGGGGGGAGAGGGTGGACGGGGTAAAGGTGCTGAATTTCAGCACCCCCACTCTTAAAAATGTTCCTGCACCTCTGCCAGCAGCTGGCTTATTAAGCAAGCAATCCCAAGACTTAAGATAAAAATCACAACAATGGCAGCACTACTGTATGGTGCTTAGCACAATGAGGTGTCTTTCTTGGGGAGGGCCTCTAAGTGCTTTTGTATGTGACACAATAACTACCACTTATTTTATGCATGTATTTATAGTTTAACATGCTGCCTTCCACATGCATTGCTGAGTGATTGTGGTGCCAATAAAAGAGCCAAGCTGGAAATGAGAGGAAATCCTATCTCCACTGCTGTAGCCTGCACACCACAGTATCCCAGAGTATAAATTTTAAAGCACTGAAGATCAGAGGCATATAACTTATAGACTGCAACCAAATCTGTAACCTTGTTGTACTTACATAAAGTAATTTCCTTTTGATTGCCTATTGAGTAAGTCTGATTATTCTTTAAGAGTCACTTTGGAATGGAGCCTGAAGGTACAATATAAAATAATTGAATTGAGTGTAAAGTCCCAGCTGGTAACCTTGTCAGTAATTTGAACAAAGATCTTGTATCTGTAATTTAGAGAGCTGCAGATATGGAGTGGATTCCACTAATATTGATGGAATTTATCCTTTCTCCTCCCCCCACCATTAAAACGTCTATTCGTACCAACAAGCTCATTTTAATTGAATTAACGTACCAGTTGACTGCCACACACTGGAATTAGAACTGTGTGGTTGGCTCAGATTTATTTCACGCTATATCACAGTATGAACTTGAGGAATGATTTCCAGGAGACTAATTATCACATTATGCTGAACTGCATCCGTAATTACTACAAATGGGGAGACAGGATTCTTTTTTATCATTTCTAAACCATTTGTTGCAACGGTTTAGCCCCTTAATGAAACTAGAATGAAAAAACAGTGCTGTAGTCCTAAGCCCTTTAAGAGATAGCAAGAAATATTTGTGTGAGGCTGAGGTTATGGAGTAGAAACTCCCCACCTTTGCTGTGTGGGAGGGACTGGGAATTGATAAGGGCTTACCTTATTTCTGGTGACTATGGTCGCTGGGCCAGCTTCTGTGTTGGATTACATTGAAAGCAAAATCCTCAAGGATTAGAGGACAGGCTGGCTTTGAGTCACCGCCTCAGGGAATGTTTTCACTGCAGGAAATTTGAGTTGTCCCTAGCCTACTCTCCCGTCCCACACACACAACCCTCTTACCTGAGTTTGGTGGTGCTTTCATCCCAAGCTAGCTGGCCTGGGCTTAGCTTCCTCTTTCACTTGGGCTGGTGACACACCCACTGCACTGAGGATGGGGGCTAAAGTCACTTGAATGCTAATAAAAGTCTCTTTCTCTCCACTCGTCTGAGGACGTGGGTTTTGCCCACCAAAGCTCATGATTCTATAAATCATCTTTGTTAGTCTCTGAGGTGCCACAGGACTACTTGTTGTTTTAACATTACAGACTAACATGGCTACCCCTCTGAGACTTCAATACGAATAGTCCTTCAGTGCCTTCCCAGTTCCCACAATTAGAACAAGAAGCAACGGGCTTAAATTGCAGCAAGGAAGGTTTAGGTTGGGCATTAGGAAAAACTTCCAAACTATCAGGGTGATTAAGCACTGGAATAAATTGCCTAGGGGGGTTGTGGAATCTCCATCACTGGAGATATTTAAGAGCAGATTAGATAGACAGCTATCAGGGATAAGCTAGATGATACTTGGTCCTGCTGAGAGGGCAGGGGACTGGACTCAATGATCTCTCAAGGTCCCTTCCAGTTCTAGTGTTCTATGATTCTTTGAATTCCTCAGGGGACCAGAAGAAGAGACAAGTTCACCCACAGTTTACTAGGAAAGAACCATAGAGCATCTCAGCTAACTGCGGTACACGGAACCATGGGATATGCCTCCAGAGTCTCCCAGATTCTGAGGTGTATTGGAATGGCCGTTGACATATGCTAGAGAAGTCCTAGAGGTGACTGTATGTTATGGTGGCTTCCACACTGCTGCCCAAGGGCTGTCCTATAACCTGGAATATCTCTAGCAAAGCACCTGTGACATCACCCTCCTTCACCTGACCACTCCCCAAGGGCCAAGGTGGATGGCATAGGGCAGTCTTTGCTACCCCTGGGCCACCATTGCGCTGGGAGGTTTCTCTGGAGCCCGTCTCTGCTCTCAAAGCCTCACCGGTTGGCATAGGGGGCCTTAGCAAGGGACATGCTATTTCCCTGTCTCTGGCTCTGGACATTGTCCTATTTTCATCACCTTGTGCCGGTTAGCTTGCCTGCTTCAACTGGAATTGCCTTTGCCACTTTTAACGGCCCCTATATGCACAGCTTGCTTCGTACAGTGTGGCGGGGCCTGCATTCAGTGCAGGGAGGATGGTTTCCTGTCGCACGCCTAGCAAAAGGGAACAGCTGTTGGTGTGGTGGCCCCTTTCCAGCAGGCACATGCCAGGGAGATGTTGTAAGTAGTCATGGCAGAACTGAGGTGCTGGGAGGAGGCAGATTCAATCCCACCACTTGCAGCACTTTAAAATGCGAAATGGAAAGGTGCTGTGGCTGGCTTACAGGAGAGCAGAAGGGGTTTTGTTGTGGAGGGGAGAAGGCTTCAGCAAAGGGACTTTGCCTGGACTGATCCTCACCACTCAGATCTGCACCTCAGCATTGGTGGAATTGCTCTGTGCCTAGCAGGGTTATACACCTCCAGACCAGAGCTGCAATTGCCCATAGCAATGACAATCCTTCCACACAAACTTGTTTCCCTCTCCTATGGCCACAAGGCCTGAAAGCAGCAGATTCAGAGAGCTCCCAGTGATGGAATCACCTGCCTGACCACAGCCTGGCCCTACATAATTTAAATTGTCTTCCAAGAGAGATTTGACCCGTCTTCCATCAGTGTCAGCCTCATTGGAGCAGCGTTAGTGCAGGATTCACATGAGTGTTTGGCTGGTTCTTGCTTCCAGTGGAAATGTGCACCAAAAAAAACCCCAGCCCAAATCCCGAGTGCTCATAGAAAGCAAGTACAGTCATGAAGCAGATCATCTATTGAAAGGATCCACGCTCATCTCTGACTTTTGGTAGCAACAAAGTGCCCCTGATCTGCGTATTGGAAAAAGTACATTCCTTGGCCAACTCTCTTCTATGCAGATGTGATTGGTATAAAAGGTTCTGGGACATATTTACCATGAAAAAATGTGCATGATACAAAAATGGGTCCTAGCGATTTCTCTATCATGTGTGCAGGCTGCCTTCCCATCCTTTGTCAAGCAAGACTCTTACTGGATCCAAAATAAAGACTTCAGGATGTGACCCATACTGCAGTATATGAGTTTGGGTCCAGTGTGTAGGTCACCTCTCTGTGAAATTCTTCCTCGGTAGTGGCAGATTGACTAATGACTGGCCAAGTGAATCCAAGTTTTGTATCTATTTCCCATATGCTAAAAATGGAGATGTTTCCAAATTGGAACAATGGATCCAAATGTCATGAATCTCAGGCTATGTCTAGACTGCAGGCTTCTTTCAGAAGAAGCTTTTCTGGAAGAAATCTTCCAAAGAAACTTCTTCCGAAAGAGAGCCTACACAGCAAAAGCTCATCAAAAAAAGCTATCTGCTTTTTCGAAAGATAGCGTCCACACTGAATGGACACTATCTCGCATTTAAGCTGTGATGACTGTGGATGGAGTAGCCACTAGGACACCTGCGCTTTTTCCTCTTTCCTCTTCTTTCGAAAGAACTCCCTCTTCCCTGTCCACACACGCCTTTTTCCTAAAGAGCTCTTTCAGCAAAAGGCTTCTTCCTCGTAGAAAGAGGTTTGCCAATGTCAGAAAAACCCCTCTGTTCTTTCGATTTTTTTTTGAAAGAACAGGATTGCAGTGTGGATGTAAGTGAAGTTTTTTTCAGAAAAACGGCCATTTTTCTGAAAAAACTGCAGTATAGACATACCCTCAGGGAAGTTCTGATCCACACAGGGATCTTAGCTCTTTGACTTGTGTCTGTTTCTATAAATGGGCACCCAGTGTATATACATCTGAATCCAGCTCTTCAGCTGATGTCAAACTTGTGTGGCTCCTTTGAAATAAATGAAGCTGTGGACTTCTCTACACTGGCAGGTTGTCACCAAAACCTGCCTTTTGGCAACAAAACAGTGAGAGCATTTACACTGCAATGTGACTTTTGTCAGGAAAAACACGCAGTTTTGGTGACAAAAATCTTCCCCTCCCTTTATTGTCAATAAAGAGCTAGTGTGGACTCTGCTGTTTGTTTTTTCAAGAGAACTGGCTTCTGCCAGCATCCCGCAATGCCTGCTCTGACGGCTGTACTCAGTATTTTGTAATCTCTGCTGCCCTGCAGGCTATCAATGGCTATTAGCCAGGATGGGTAGGAATGGTGTCCTTAGCCTCTGTTTATCTGGAAATGGATGACAGGAGAGGGATTACACGATGATTACCTGTTGGGTCCCCTCCCTCTGGGGCATCTGGTATTGGCCACTGTCGGCAGACAGGATACTGGGCTAGATGGACCTTTGGTCTGACCCAGGATGGTCGTTCTTATGTTCATGCGCCCCTCCTCTTTTAACGCTCCGGGAAGTAGCTGACAGCTGAGTGAGCTGCTCTTTGGCGAACAAAGGACAAATCATTGGAATGCTTCTGTTCTACCCTGCTAGGAACACAGCAGCAGGCAGACAGCTGCTGCCAGGGGAGGCCTGGAGAAACTGCTGCGCCACTTTGACATTCCTCAACACAGAGAGCTCCCAGAGCTACAAGGAGACCCCAAGTGCAGGGATCAGCTCTGTCTTCCCTCAACACTGCACGGTGGGATGCTCACCCACATTGCTTTGCGCTATTCCATTGACGGGTTGCTAGCGATGTGGCCATGGAATGTCGACAATGGGAGGCAGAAAAAATGGTTTGGTCGATTTTCACTTTTGGTGACTTTTGCATGTCGACAGCAAGTTCGGCACCAAACCTTCCCCATGTAGACACAGCCTGCATTGACTTACGCTGTCTGAGGATCTGATCCCTGAACTGTAGAGAAATTCAGTTTTGCATCCTCTTGAGCAGGTCCGTCCTTAGGATTTACGGGGCCCTATGTAGTACTATTAAACTGGTGCCCCTGTGCCCGGTGGCAGCTGAGGGGGGGACGATTCTTTTAGAGATGTGACTTTTATAATCTTCCGCTACACGTTAATGAAATATTTTTAAAGCAAATTTTAACCTAAGGGCCCGCCGACTAACACAGACATTCAGAACCTTCAGGGAGTAGCCGAGTCAGTCTGTACAGGATAAACTTAAAAAACAACAAATGGTCTGGTAGCACTTTATAGACTAACAAAACATGTAGATGGGATCATGAGTTTTCGTGGGCAAACTCCGGTCATCTGGAGAAGTGGGCTGTGCCCACGAAAGCTCACGGTCCCATCTACATGTTTTGTTAGTCTATAAAGTGCTACCAGACCATTGGTTGTTTTTAAAGTTTATACAGGACATTCAGAAACTGACAGGATAGACCCAGGGCTGGCAAACGCCTGTGAGATGGTTTCATTGCCACTTGAATGGCTCTTTCACGGTTTCAATGTCTGCTAATAGCTCTGGGAGGCTTTTTCACTTTAAAGTGAACCAAATCCTCTCTAGAGGAAGCAGAGCCACAGAACAGGGATGGGAAGAGGCAGATGGGTGGGTGGACATTAAGACCCAGTGGTGCCCCGAATTTTCAAGTGCCCTATGCAGCTGCATAGTCAGCGTATGGGGAAGGATGGCCCTACTCTTGAGGATCTGAAATCTCTGGTGGAACTAACAGTCCCTTCCGTGACTGCTTAATGTATGCTAGGATTTAAGGTGACATTATGGATATATCTTCACTGCGGAGGTAACCCCGGTTTTAGCCCAAACTCCAAATGTCAACACACAAACCTTTTCACTTGGGGTGTGTCTAGATTACAGGGTTTTGTCCACAAAAGTGGACTTTTGTCAACAAAACTATACCTGTGTCTACACTGCCACCGAGTTCTGTCGACATAACGTCGACAGAACTCAGCAGTTTTGTCGACGACTGTAAACCTCATTCTACGAGGGATAACGCCTTTTGTCGACAGAGTTCTGTCGACAGAAGGCGTTATCGTATCTACACTGTCCTTTGCGTCTACACTGTCATGTCGACAAAACGGCTTGCTTTGCCGACAGAACTGGATGTAGTCTAGATGCTCTTTGTCGACAGAAGCTTTGTCGACAGTATCTGTTGACAAAAATTCTGTCGACAAAAGCCTGTAGTCTAGACGTACCCTTGGGTTTGGAGGTGCTTTAAGCCCAGGCCACACCAGCTGGAGCAAGGGTCCACTTCAATTCAGGCGGGAAGCTGCACACTTTGCAGTGAGGATGCGGATAACATCATTTGAGTACTGATAATCCTCCAGTACCTTTCCACAGTTCCTCCCCGGGACAAAAGTGACTGGGAAAGAATCATAGGGCATCTCATCCCAAAGCATTGCCCCAGCCACATGCAGGGAAGTGCAGGGACTGTGAAGCTGCAGCCACACAAATAGGGCTTTGCATGGAGGTTGCACACATCCAGACTAAGCCAACCAGGTTGCTCGGACCCAGGCACCAATCACCTGGTGTCTGCATTGAAGATTTATCCCATGTGGGCACACTAGTCAGCAGAGACTGCAGTGAACAGCCCCTAACACTCAGGCTATGTGCAAAATTGATCCTGTGAAATGTAAGCCCTGGTCTACACTAGACCAGGCAGGGAGGCTTAAGATATGCCATCAAGTTATGCAAAATGTGTAGCTGGATTTGGCATTCCTTAAGCCGAGCTGCCCCAGCTTTTACACTGCGGAACGCTGAGAGCACACGCTCCCGTCAGTTTCCCTTACTCCTGGCAAAATGAGAAGTACAGGATGCCAGTGGGGGCTGCCCTCAGCGTTTGATTTTGGGGGTCTATTCTAGACCTGCTAAATAGAACGCTAGAATATTGACCTTCACAGATTATTTGAAACTGATCTTGTTACAATGAGGTAGAAGCCCGTCTTTCCATTTTTTTAACCAGGTTTATTTCCATGCAGTTGATTAGGCTCAAGCTTAGCCTAATCAGAAACAAAGCAGAGGTTTATCCTAGTTAAACCCAGGAAGTGAAATGAAGCAGAAGCAAATTGTGTGTAGACAAAGCCCGAGCCAGAGAGAAGCACAGGGTCTATGTGCAGCAGCCTCAATAAAGAAGCCTCTTATTCATTGTAGACCAGTCCTGTCTCTTTCCTACCTCACAGAGTCCCCCCTCTAGTACAATGCTTGTTCATCATCTTAATCGTAGTTGGCTCTTATTGAGCATTTTTAGCACAGTGCGTCACAAAGGAGCATGTCTCATTCCCCCTCTTTCTAGGTGGGAAAACTAGCGTGGGGTAAGGGGGGTCTGGTGTGCACAAGGTCACACAAGCAATTAGAGAATTCAGTTCCCAGTGGGGCTTCATGCAGGCATTGGAAAGGTCAGAACAGAACCATGCAGACAGAGCAATGGGAAGAGTGTCATAATTGTCATACTGAAATGCCTTGGGGCAAGGTTGTTCTGACTGCCTTATGATGCAGCGTAGGGCCCTTCCTTCCCCTTCCGGCACTGAGTGATCACATACAGTATGAAATGTTTGGATTCAAATCACCTGACTGCAACACAGGACAGTGAAGAATCCAACTTTAATCCTATTCTGGGGCATTAAGACGATGTCCATTTTATCTTGTTTTGATTAAATCCTGCATTTAGTTAAAAATATTGAATTTTTTTTATTTAGGGCATTTTTTTTTTTAAATTTCAGAGGCAGTTTCCAGAAGGGTAAAAGATCCAAACATGGAAATTAACCTTGTGCAAACGTCAGGATAAATGGTATGTTACTATGGCATTTTGGATGCCTTCTTATTTACTAAGCTTTTCGACCCTGCGTGTTGCTAAGATGCACAAAACAATAGGCTGTCCTAGACTTGCGATAATAAGGTCAACGTGCAAAGCAAATGGGATGTAATTTTCCATTAAAGGAATGTGTTCTGCCGAGGGAGGTCGGCTTGCAATATTTTTTTTTCCTTTTTCATTTTGCTGAAGCACAATTTTAAAGAAACTCCCTCTGATCGAAATTGGAGATTTGCTCTGCCTCCCTAATTCACTGCTTTGCTTGAATAAATGGTGGATTTGCCAATTTAGGCAGGATAAAACATGCACACACACACACACACACACACACACATGCAAATCTTACTTACTAATGCATTTCTATTTGGTACACTCCTTGGCCAACTGCCATGATCTACAGCCAGTGACGCCAACACCTTGATTTACTGTCTTCTAGCAGCTACGTCTCATTTCATGAACCACTTTAAGGAAATGGTGCCAACCCATTGCATGATGCTGTTATACCTCCCTCCTCCTTTGATAGCTCCCTTCTCATGCCCCAGCTGGTATTCCTTGGAGCTTTGCCTTTGGTAACCTGCCATATATTCTTTGCAAATATGCCACAGCTATTCACTTTTCCTTCGATAAATGACTCGCATTAGCTTCTATTGTTGCTCTGTGTCACTGTGAATACAGTTCCTTCAACTTGCTGGCTGCAGTTATTTTTCTTTAGCTATTTTCCATTTAGATGCTTTTCCTCTCAAGTGTTATGAAAATATCACTCTGTCCCCTCCTTACTTTCAGTTTGTAAAGCTTTTCCCATCGATAAATATCTCACATTGAACCGGTTGGAAAGAATGTGGGTTTTTTCCTTGTTTTCCGTCTGTAATACATTTCCCCTTGTAAATATAAACGTGTGCCTACACCGCTGGGAGAGGGTATTATGGATATTGCTGTGTATTGGGACAATAGTGTGCATATCGGTATAGGGGAGTGCAAACTGGAGCACATTTAGGAGTAGTATATTGTGGGGGACCCTCATGCATTTATGTATGGGTGCCTGTCTGCAGGGATGTAAATGTGTGTGTACTAGTGGTTAGTGAACATATTCTGATCTCTTACTGGTTTCATACCCATTTAACTCTACTGATTTAAATTGGTGTAACAGGAATCATTAAATTCCTATGGCATAGAAATACAGTGGTGAGTCAAAGATGCCCTCACACCAGGATGAGAATCCAGGTTCTGCTTTCAAAATCCAGGATCAGCTCAGCAAAGCATCCATGTCTTTGGATTCTGATGTGAATTCTCTGCACCTTTTGAGTATGTGACTTTAGACTGGAAATCTCACAAGCACATAGTTTGTGTGAGAGTCCCAGTTTTTGTCAAGTTTCACAGAAATACCAAGAAACCACCTTTCTCCTGGATTAATGCACTTTCTAGTCAAAAAAACAGAAGCAAGAAAAGAGGATAGAGAGAGGCTGTTCTCAGCAGTGACGGATGGCAGAACAAGGAGCAATGGTCTCAAGTTACAGTGGGGAGGTCTAGGTTGGATATTAAGAAAAACCATTTCACTAGGGCTAGGTCTACAATGCAAAGATAAATCGGAAAAAGAAACGCAATTTGCAGTACGCAAATTGTGTATCCTTTTCTGCTTTACTGTTGAAAGAGGCTTTTCCGAAATTTGGCACATCTACACGGCACCAAATCTCAGAAAAAAAGTCTTCTTTCGACACACCCCTTCTTCCTCGTAAAATGAGGTTTACAGGGATGGCGAAAGAGCGCATCTGCTTTTTTGAAATTTTTTCCGAAAAAGCGGATGCGCTCCTTGGACGCGGTGTTGCTTTTCTGGGATACCTCTGGTATTCGGTAAAGTGCTGCAGTCTAGATGTAGCCTAGGAGGGTGGTGAATTACTGGGATGGGTTACCTAGGGAGGTGGTGGAATCTCCATCCCTAGAGGTTTTTAAGTCCCAGCTTGCCAAAGCCCTGGCTGAGATGATTTAGCTGGGGTTGGTCCTGCTTTGGGCAGATGGCTGGACTCGATGACTCCTGAGGTCTCTTCCAGCCCTAGGGGTATGTCTAGACTACAGGCTTTTGTTGACAGAGGCTTTGTCGACAGATACTGTCGACGACAAAGCTTCTGTCGACAAAGAGCGTCTAGACTGCATCCAGTTCTGTTGACAAAGCAAGCCACTTTGTCGTCATGAGAGTGTAGACGCAAAGGACACTGTAGATGCAATAACGCCTTCTGTCGACAGAACTGTCAACAAAAGGCGTTTATTCCTCGTAGAATGAGGTTTACCACCGTCGACAAAACTGCTGAGTTTTGTGGACAAAACCCTGTAGTCTAGACACACCCTAGGATTCTATGAAAAGATATGTCCCACTGTGACAGGGTGTACTTATCTCACGGCACCCAGCCATTTCACAGCTTGAAAACAGTGGGCCTGTTTGAAACTGTGTAAGGCTAGGGCCAGAGGCCAGGGTTTACTGGGACTATTGTCTGCATCTAAGGGCCCAGGGGAATTAGGAGGGCTTTGCAGAGACCCTAGGGAAAGGGCTGTAGAAGACCTCTATAGTCAAGAGGAAGAAAGAATGTGTCAGACCCAACCTTGACACAAAGAAGCATGAAGTATTAACAGGCCTGAAAGCCTGTGGACATTGGTAAATGTGACGTAGCTGGAGGGTGAAGTCATGGAAGCAGGCCAGAAGGCATTGGCAGCTGGGTAGAGTTGTGTAAGACGAAGGGAAGAATGAAACAAAGCTGCTGTAATGCCCCACCACATGGGGGGAGCCTCTCAGGTTGCCAGGTGTCCAGTTTTGAACTGGACAGTCCAATATTTAAGCTTTCTGTTCGGGAAACAGATTAAGAAAATATTAATGAGAAAATATAAATGTCTGGTATTTTCTAACTAAGATGTAACATAGATTGTGATGTAATGTCAAGTGTGTCCAGTATTTTTGTTGAAACCATCTGGCAACCCTATCTGGGACAGGGAGCTTTGTACCACTACTATTGTTTGTGGGCCACCTCTAACTGGGAGTCTGGCTGGAGCAAGGACCGCAGAATGCGATGTGCAGCGTCTATGCTGTAATTCTTTATTTTACCCTGAAGTCCACTAATTCAGGAGTTAGAATTGGGCCCGGAGGTGTTGTTAGATGTAATGGTTACCTCTGAGGAGCCAGGTGCAATCCAGAACCTTGTGCTGAGGGACTGAAGAAACACCTACATCCCTGGAATGGATTGCTCAGATCATGTACGCAGGCCTCATGAGTAACACCAGCCAGAGCATGCTGTCTGGTAATTCCTTCAGCGGTGGACATGGACTTGCGAAGGGATATTTTTCTTTAAGGTTTAATCAGTTAGGAACCTAGCCAGTTTTATGGAAGATAAGTCTCTCCTGAGACAGTTGGAGAGGTGAATTCCATGTAGCGAAGGGCTCACAGGATTTCACTCAGTCTGCAGGGAATAGATGAAAGCTGCCTCACACAGAACATTGTTTCCTGCACTGTGAGCTATCTGAGGTCTGCCAGAAATGCCTGTGCTTTTCAGCTCACAACAGTAAATGTAGAAAACAAACCCCACCCAAGTGTATGCACTCGGGCAGTAAATCTAGGAAGGGTTCTGGTAAGACCTATGAGACTGAAACTTGACTGGAATGTACCTTTTACCCAGAAAGCGTAAACAAATATCGTGTATGCTGTAGTTTGGATGTAGTTAATTGACTGAAAAACAGACACTGTATATCAGGTCCCTTAGTTGATTAAAAAAAAAAAAACCCCTGTGTTATACAATCACATAATTTGAGGGGAGGAAAATGAGTTTGCTGTTAAGGAACTGGGCTGGGACTTGGGAAATCTGGCTTCAGATCCCAACTCTTCGTGAGCACTAGTTCTGTATCCGTGCAGAACAGCAAGGGGCCTGCTTTCCAGACCCTGCTCAGACAATGCCATGCATGACGGAAAGCTTGTGAGAGGGGCTAATCTTGTGAGACTGGCAGAAACCACCTGACATTTCCACCATTTGGGGGCCCTGCCACTGGCTGAGCAGTGACCCTGAGGGCAAGAGGCTGTGGCCAGTCGTATACAGTGCTCTCGCCAAGAACAAATCATGTGGCCAACCTCAGAATTTAAGTTGCATTGACTAGTAGTGAGTAGCTTGTGCTGCCGTGAGTCACTTTCAGGGTGTTTAGGATGTGCAAAGCATAATGAGCTCACTGTATCCAAATAGCATCATTCCAATGAAATCCAATCTATAGACACTCCCTTAGTGCAACTCCTGCATCAAATACTTGCTCATTAGTTAGGTCAGGAGGGAGCCTGTAGCAATGGAGCAATGGAGTAGTGTTGGTGGGATACACAGGCTGATGCAGCCGAAGAGAAGACACATTATTTGCTCAAGCACGTGCCCAGGCAGAACTGCTCACCATGAGTCATAATCGTGCACAACTTACACTAAAGAAGGAAAGGTGCTGCCATGCAAATCCCTCTTGTACAAATCAATCCGATAGTGCTTCTGATAGCGTATATAGAATCAGAGAACACTAAAACTGGAAGGGACCTTGAGAGGTCATCGAGTCCAGTCCCCTGCCCTCATGGCAGGGAAAAGCATGATCTAGATCATCCCTGAGAGATGTCATTCCAACCTGCTCTTAAATATCTCCAATGATGGAGATTCCACAATATTTTAAATTACTGTGACATCCTCAGGGACCCTCTGTTTACTCACTTGACTCTGTATCTCCCAGCAATCAATAGGAGGACTAAAGGCATGAGCATGTTGCCTGTTTCCTTTGCAAACATCCCCATGGTCTGTTAGGAATTAACTCCAACAGCTGAGGGGGGTGTCCTCAGTAGCTCGACTGCCTTTGCTATCTCGCTAGCAAGCACTGAATCCCCCCACCCCGTTCTTCCTGTCCACATGACCCTGCTGCCCAGATTCCTGGCCACCGGCCCCACTGTTCCCTGCCTGTTGTCTCCTCTCAGCTACTGCCCCCTCGCACAAGGGCTCAGCTACCAGCCCTGGGTCCCACTCAGCTGCTGGTCCTGCTACCAAGCTCCACATGCAGGATCCCACGGTCCCACCCAGCTGGTGGGTCTGAGGTCCTGGCCGCCAGGCCCACGTGCAGGGTCCCATGGTCCAACTCAGCTGGTGGGTCTGAGGTCCTGGCCACTGGGCCCACATTCAGGGTCCCACCCAGCTGGTGGGTGTGAGATCCTGGCCGCCAGCCCCACATGTAGGGTCCCTGCTGCCAGCCCCAGTTCCAAGGGGCAGTGATGGACACAGACAGAGGAAAGGAGGGTGCTGCTCTGCACCCCCATTGTTCTCCCGTTTCTGGGTTCAGCCATGTCCCCCAGGTGTTTTGAGTGTAGTTGCACGTCTGATAATGACGAGGAAGCCCCATTCTCCTCTCAGACCAGTTCCCCACCGTTGCCACTTCACTGACATCCACTAGCGACGAATCCCAGCCAACGTGTCTGTCTGTCTGTCTGCTTCCCAGGAGCTGACTGAGCTGTGGCCTCTGTCACCGCCTGCCAGGGACACTTCATTCTCACTTATCAGCTCTTTGCTAAGAGCAGGCCATGCAGCAGTATCTCCCAGCAAGGCCTTGGGGTTGTAAGCTGCTTTATCCTGACATGAACAGGCCTCATCTACGCTCGCCAGTTGGATCCTGTCCCTCTGGCTGCAGCCGTGCGCTCTCAGTTTACATTTCTATCGAGCCCTGGACATGTTTGATCTTGCACTATAAAACTTACGTGCACAGGAGATACCAAGTAGCAGCACTGCTTCCGACCGCGGGTCAGCTGATTGCCAGTCAAAAACGGGGGAGCGTTGTCGTGTTCCACAGCATCACTGGTCTCCCCTTCAGTGTAACGGCTGCACTGGTATATCCTCCCTCCTCCTTCAGTCCTCGCCCCCAGTGCTTAATGCGGCTGCACACAAAGACGGTTTGACTGGTGGCACTGGCACGTGAGGCCTGTTTCCCTCTTCCATTCTTTTGCGTGAGCAAACTTTAGTGTGGCAAGAAACTACGCCGGCATTTCTAAAGCCCAGCGGCTTCTACTTCTCTGTAGAAGGATCTCAGCACACAAAAGGACAGTGCAAATTTCCCCATGCTGCCCCCCTTCTTTGCTCTGCTAAGTGGATGGGGCAGAGCGGGGTGGGAACGAGAAAGCAGTTCTCTCTCTGTAACCCATTTATTGAAGAGTTTAGCCTTGGGCACGAGGTGTAGGAACCAGTGGGCTTCCATGGACCACAGGCCATCTTCATTGGTGACTGTCACTCTCAGTCCCTCCTCCAGCGATGGGCAGCCGAGGCTAGTGAGTGAGCAGGCCTCCTTCAACTCAATGGGCCACAAGTTCACCACAACCAAGGTGGTGTCCCGGGACAGGGCAGTTTTGCTCGCTGCGCTTGTGGGCCTAGAATTTGGGGGGTGCCCACTGAGCCGGAGCAGCGCTGGGATTGGATGCCGCGGGAGCACCCAGCTCTCGCAGTCAGTGGTGTTTGTAATCCCGGCACACCTCACTTCACGAGCCCTTGCTTTAGGTGTGTGTCACTTTAGAAATAGCACTAGGAAAAAACCCGACGCAGACAGAAGCCGCGGAATGTGGCAACCCTGCACATGGGCAATGGTAAACACAGAGGGTACGGCTACACTGTGGGGGGAGGAGGGGGTTTCGAACAAGGTATGCAAATTGCACTCGCATTTGCATATCTTCTTCCGGTTTTTTTTCCAGAAGAGGATTTTCCACTATTTGGCCCGTCTACACGGGGCCAAATGTCAGGAAAAAACCCTCTTTCGGAAGCCCCCTTTTTCCTCATAAAACAAGGTGTACAGGGGACTTCCAAAAGGGTTTTTTTTCCTGACATTTGGCCCAGTGTAGACGGGCCAAATATTGGAAAATCCTCTTCCGGAAAAAAAAACAGGAAGAAGATATGCAAATGCGAGTGCAATTTGCATACCTTCTTCAAAAAAACCCCACAGTGTAGCCGTACCCAGGGTCTTGTGGGCCACGCCTAGAACCCCGATGTGCTGCATGCCGCCCCAGGCTACAGGCGACCCTCCATGGCCTTGGTCGCACTGCTAGGGAGCCACGTAAAGAGCCAGCTGTGGTGTTTCTTTTCCTAAGTGGCCCTTGTCCAGTAAGCACAGGACTGAGACCCGCCAAGCAGATTTCACACTGGGCAGACCGTGGCTTTCCAGTGCTCATGGCTTTTGGATGCTGACCACTAAAACCTGGCTGGGCTCTGAAAAAGGTCGGTGCTAAATATGCTCAGCTCACTCTCCTGTAAACAAACTATCTGAAGTACAAGGAATAAGGGAAGGTGCAGCCCTGAGGCAAAGGGTGGACTCCACCGCAGCTGGGGCTGCAAAATAACATGAGCAACAGAGGGTAGATTTTGCCAAATCAAATCTAGATTCACGGCCAGTTTTATGTTTAATTCATTTTCATCAACGAATCTGTTGCTTTCCGAAAGCTCTGCTAGGAATGGCCGTGCCCAAATGAGTGCTGACAGATAAGTAGACCGGACGCTCCCAGAGCTGACATTGATCCTGTTTCTGACACCAATTTACACCAATGGTGGTGGAAACAAAACCTTTCTCAGACCTCTCATTTGCAAGACATGATCTGGGACCTCCCTTGGGTCTATGCAATTCAGCCCTGCCTGGTGCAAGTAGGAGCTAGCAGAATGGAAGCAACCAGGTTCCCAGTTCCTGGGAAAACTGCCGCTCACTCTTTGAGCAAATCTTGTACGATGTTAACAAAATTGTGTGGATGCTATTGGGTTAGAGCTGCAAACATCGGTCGTGTTAGCTGGAGTGACGCTGCCGTCCCATGATATGGGAATGTGGCGCATAGGGCGGGGTAGAAAACAATTAAACGCACAGCCATCCCATCCACAGGACAAATCAGAGTGGCTGCCCCAGGTCCTGCACTTTTGGGGGCCCTGCAGCAGCCGCCCCAACTGCCCTGTGGATGGGAGGGACCTGGGGAATTACAGGAACCTGGGGCAGGGAGACAGAAGCAGTCAGGCCCCTACCCGCTGAGAAGTGGGGCGCAGCAGGGCCAGGAGAGGGTGGTGTAGCAGGAATGTGGTGAGTTGGGGGGGCACCTCTGCTGCTGCTTCGCGCCAGGCTCCTGTAATTCCCTGGGTTGCAAAGCTTGGGAGAGGGGGGTGGAGTGGGGGTGGGGCTTAGGGAAGGCTTGGAGGGGGGCAGGGCCTGCAGTGGCGGAGGAGGTTGCCCCAGGACTCGCCAGTGGGTCACTGGGGGGGGTGCCCCATGTCCCGTGCCTCTCTTGGAACAGCTCTGATTATACTGACCCTGAACATTCCTAATGAATCTATGGGCCTGATTCTGAACGGCCTTACTACTTAGGCATAAAGCAGGATTAACACCATTGAAATCACTGGTGTGACATGAGTGTGAAACCTGCGCAAATGAGAGCAGAAGTCACAGCAAGCGTTCACCATACAGTGGAGTTCTTACACCTCGGCCTGTCCAGAATCACAAGCCAGTTGCTCACCAAAGCTACGTCTACACTGCAATGCTATTCTGGGAGACCGGAGTATCCCAAAATCGCTATCCCTCGTCTTCACCGCAAGCCCATTATTTCGGGTTTGCTATTATGACGTCCCTGTAAACCTCATTCCACGAGGAGTAAGGGACATTTCAGAATAGTGCTTTATTTCGAAATTTGGTGCTGTGTAGACAGCGCCAAATGACGAAATAAGCTATTTCAAAATAGCATCAAAATAAGATATGCAATTTGCATAGCTCAAATGAGTCTTATTTCAAGTTACGGTACAGGGTGGATGCACCCCGAGTGACAATGCAAACATCCAGCAAAATAATCACTGCCGAAGGGTGAGGGAATCAGATTTCCATGGAGCTCACCCATGTACCTTGGTCCTTCCTCGTGTATCCTGGGGAACACAAGGTCTGAGCTGCATCTATCTGGAAGCAAGGGCTGGATCAGGCATAGAAATGAGGATAAAGAGGAGGGGGGTGTAAACCTCTTCCTACCACAAATAAATGCCTTAATACTGGTGAACGTCAAAACCCTCAGAACTCAGCATCAGTTGAGAGAGCTCAGGAACTCATAAGAATGATCCAACTCCCGGGTCTAGACTGGAAAATCTGTGGGAACCAATGTTCTCTTCAGATTCCTGGTGCTGAAGCCTTAACCCAGGCTGGAAATGGCAGGAGAAGAGCTGTTCTCAGATTAGATCACTGCTTAAGGAAGGCTGAAGTCAGTGGAAAAACTCCTGTTGATTTCAGTGAGTTTTGGAGCAACCCCACCACATCCAAACCAGGAAGTACGCAGGACAAATGATGAGAACAAAAGTTGGCCATACATTTTGGAACCTCCAAGGCAAATTTGGTTCAAGTTGGAGTCTCTGGGTGAAGGGTCAGCTAAGGTTTCGGAATGCCTCCTTTCATCCTTTATAAAAAAGAAGACTAGAATAAAAACATGCAGGGTATTCATTAGAACCGGCTTTCTACAGGGTAAGTTCACTTTTTCCTACTTAGATTTTGTTTCTTTTTTAAAAGGGCTTACAAGTTTTTTTTCGTTTCTTCTAAAGGTTGGCCAAAAGTTGCCACTGTCTGACTGCAGTTTGGTGCCCCGGGTGAAATGAGTTTCTGGGGTCTCAGCCCATTTCTAAGTAGACGGATGTCTATGTCGCAAAGCCCCGTGATCAGAAGTCCCTCCAGAGGCCAGGGATGAGAAATTCCTGGAGATGGAATGACCCTTTGGCTGCTGATGCTTGGGCACAGGGCATGTTGACTGATCAGTGAAGGGGAAAGTGGTGTGATGTAGCCTTTCCTGGGGACCACATAAGAATTTCATCATTGCCCATCTGGTACCTTCCACCGGCTTAGTATTCCCGTTTTTATAAAGCAGCCCTTTTTGCTCTCCCTCCCCCCCGCCCCCATGGCATAGTGTTTCGCCACCTGGCCCCTGGGCTTTCACAGTGACATGTCTGGATGCTGGACAGCTTGTGGAAGCAGGCATGTGACGGGTCTCCAGCCCCCCCAGTCTGTGTCTGTTGTGCCTCCACAAGGGGTCCTACTCAATTTCCCAGTCCCCAGCAGCAATGCAGCCTGGTCCTTTGGCATCTGTAAGTGCCCAGGAACTTGGTGTCTTCCTTCCCGGCTCTGTTCTGACAGTCTTGCTTTGGCAGACAAAAAAATGCCAGCAGATGCCATCGAGTGTAAAGAGACAGGTGGCGGCAATGCGTCAGAGGAGGGACTTCCTCCAGAAAGATGGCACTTGCTGGGCTATGTAGGCTGCCCATGCAAATCCATAGCATGTGACATCTCCTTGTGAGGCAGTTCCCATGTCCTTGGGAGCAGGCCCACGGCCCTCCCCAAGCCACGGCGGCTGCAGGCCCGCTGCTTGTGAAACAGATTTGATTCCATCGATTTAGGAGTGAGGCCCCGCATCCGCCGTGATCCCTGATGTGGCGAGCTTGCAGTCAGGGCAGACAAGTGCCCTGTGGAGAAAGGGGAGAGGAAAGAGGTTAATTTACAATCAGATATCTATAGATGTGCACCCCCCTGTGATTTAAAACATGTCTATGTAAGTGCCAGCCCGCCCCGTCGACTCCTCAAGCCGTTATTGTTTGACTGATTATTTAAGAGGGTCTGGCTGAGCATCCCCGAGAAGGGCTGCCAACGCGGGAGAGGGATAAAGGCGGCAGCTGCCCCAGGGCTCAGCAGTTTAGGGTCTGGGACTGCCAGTGGCTGCTGCTGCTGCTACCTCCGCGGCTCTGGGCCCCTTCTCTACTGGAGCCCTGGGTGGCGTGCGCCCAGCGGCACTGAAAAGCTGGCTGGAGGAAGCTAGGCCCTAGTCCCGCCCCTTCCACCCAAGGCCACGCCCCTTCCAGAGGGCCTGCCAAAGCCTGTCCTCAGCGCTGTCCACGAGTATGTCTACACTGCACCACGGCGCACTCAGCCTGGGCTCTGACTCCGGTTTCAGTCCACGCCCCTCTCCCACCTGCCCGTCACTCACAGTGACTCAGAACCTGAGTCCTAGGCCCCCAAGAAGTGGGGGTCAGCGCCGGAGTCCCACTCTGAGCCGGGAGTGGACCCTGCCATTTTGTGGCACGGGCACAAGAAGTCGAGCCACAGGCCCGAGTGGGGAGGTCTGCCGGGGGAACGAGGGGCAGGCTCGCCGGGCCGGGAGCAGCTGCTCATACTGGTGGACACTGCAGTGGGGCTGCCCAAGCGCAGGCTGGGGAATGTGAGTCCACACAGCGTAGTGTGCAGCCGCAACATACCGAGAATGTGGGTTGTGCTTCCACCGCGGCCCCGGCCCGTTGGCTTGCCTGGCGATCTCTCTGTGGCCCCGCCCCATCTTCTTTTCCGAGCATCGGTGACTGACTCGTGCGTCCCACCCCCCTCGGCTGCCGCCAACATTTTAATTGCTAAATGGGGTGCCCATGCCCCCTCCCTGTGCCTCTGGGTTGCCCTCTGTGTGCCCCATTTCCCCCCAGACCCCACATGCCTGTGGCAGGGCGAGGGGCTAGTTCTGTGTGTTGCTACTGCATTCTGCCTGGAAGTCCCACTGACTTCTTGCAGTCAGCCGCGCTACAGGAAGCGTAATTAAAAGCAGAGCGTGTCCCCTGGAGCTTTGTGAGGAGGTGAAGGCCATTCCTCTCTCCCTGAAGTCCTCCCTTGCTTTCCCGCGACTGTGCTCCGTTGCTAAGGCAGGGCCTGTGCTGTAACACAGTGTTCTGTCCTTCTCATTGTGTTTATGAGCAGGTGGAGCAGAAATTGCTGGTTTTCCACACAAATAGCTACAGAACAAATCTACTAAAGGAAACTCAGGGGTGGGCCCCACAACCATGTTAACGTGAAAAGAAAAGCTGCCAGAACATGCCAAAAGTTGAATCATAAACATACACATAGAACTCACCAAGTTGCTGAACAGCTCACAGGGAGGTGGGGTGGCCTAGTGGCTACAGCACTGGGCTGGGATTCAGGAGAGCTAGGTTCTTGTTGCCAGCTCTGCCACTGGCCTGCTGGGTGACCTTGGGCAAGTCATCTCACTGCTCCGTGCCTCAGTTTCCCCACCTGTAAAATGAAGCTAATGAAACTGACCTCCTCCGTAAAGTGCTTTGAGATCTTCTGATTGGGGAAAAAAATACTAGAAAAGACCCAGATATCATAATGGTGAAGGCAGGCAGGGAGCTGCTGAGGGGGTAGGAGAGGCAAGTGGTAAAGGTTAATTTGGAAGGACGCTCAGGGAAAAAAAGCCTGCACTGAAGGCAGCAGTAGAAAAAGGACTCAATGGGAAAGCGCTCGAGTCCTTCCTTTGTGTAATTCCACAAGGCCAGTGGAGCTGAATCTGAGTCCCCTCGAGCCTGTTTACATCACTGTGCTGTAGCTGCCGACGTCTTTACCTTGACATTAATGTATAACAGCTCACAGAGCTGGCATTAGCACAGCACGTTTTGCCATGTATCCGACACATTGCACTGCAGAGGAAAACAAAGGCAGATGAAGCGAGAAGTGGGAGTAATGAATCATTTTAAAAAAATAGCACACATGCTCACACCCCCACGGTAGGAAGAATGACAGCAGCGCCATTCAAAAAGAGTCCTTGCCACCGGGCTGGATTGCAGCCGAGGGGATTGTGTGGGTTTTAAAGTTAGATCACCTCATATGTGGCAGGAGCCTGCCTTCAGTTGCCATTCTCAGAGCCTGGCCATTCAACTCAGAACATTCACCTCGTTTCTCCTCATTCCCAGCACCACATCTGCCCTGACAGAGAGAGACGTAGAGTCTCAAACCAGAAGGGTCTGTGATCATCTGGTCTGACCTTCTGTAGAGCATGGGTGGTGGGTGAAGGTAGGGCTGGGGGAGGCAAGCATTAGTTTATCAAACTTCATTTTAAATAAACTACAATATTAATTTATGTCCAACACAAAAGGTTTCAATGTTTTCTTTAGTTATGGCAGGGGTGGGGAACCTTTTTTGGACTGGGGGCCACTGAGCCACAGGAAAATTAGTTGGGGACCACACAAGTGAGAAACAAAAAAACCCTCCAAAACCCTCTACCCTCACTGATGTGCCCGCAACGGAGACACCTTACTCCTCTGGCGCTCCAGCCCCACAGGACAAGGGGAAGGGAGAGGGAGGACTGAGGTTCAGGGCTTCCCATGGGCCAGATTTACTCTTCTGGAGTTCCAGAGTTAGTGGATTTTGTGGCCCCCCCCCCTAGGATCTGGGGTGGGGACAAAAATGAGGGGATCAGTGTGTGTAACAGGGCTGCCAGTGAGTGGGTTAGGTATGGGAGTGCAGGATCTGGGCAGGAGGTGGGGTGCAGGTGCAGAAGGGGGTGAGGGAAGCCAACGCTGATGCTCCAACCTCATGGGGAGGGGGGGAAGGCTGGAGCACCAGCACGGGCTCCCTGCTGTGGGGGGGACGAAGGGAAGAAGTGGGGGCTGAGCTCAAGCCACAGACCACCTGGAAGGCAGTTGTGGACCACTAGTGGTCCACAGACCACAGTTTGAGAACCACTGAGTTAAATAGATTGAACTCCTTGTGTCTAGCACTGTCACATAAGGCAAGTGTTCTAATCCTATAATCATTTTCATGGCTCTTTTCTGAACCCTTTCCAATGTATTGAAGTCTTCTTGACTACTGGGCCTCAGAACCGGGCACACCAGTGCCAAATACAGAGGGAAAGTAACCTCTTGACTCCTAGTCAAGATCCCCCTGCATCTCAGGATTATGTTTGGACACAGTGCCGCATTGGGAGCTGTGTATCCAGCAGAAAGCCCCAAACCTTTTTCACAGTCCCTCCTTCCCATGACAGAGTGCCCATCCTATAAGTACGGCCTACATTGTTCCTAGATCCCTTCCATGTTCCGAGATAGCTAGATAACACTACCGATCTCTATTTTGGTAGTTCCTACATAGTCCCTCGGGGCTCATCAAAGTGCAGCTCCACTGCACTACTCTGGTGTGAGTGGAGAACCCTCATTTGGTAGCATCTTGCCATACCCACTTTGCTCAGAAGTAATAACACAAGGTACGAGGTAGCGAACAATGAAGCCTGTGATTCCCTAGAAACCTCTGGCTCTTGCCTCACATGAGTTTCATGCTGGCGTTCCTTCCGTGGGCTTTCAGGGAGCTCCTGAAGATTTAGACCTGTGAGAGCCCTTGTTGCAAAGAGTGGGATACACAATTTGGTGCATGACAGGGGAGCCTCGGAAAGACTCAGGTTTCTGGTGTGTTGTATATGCCACTATGACACTCTTGGTTTTGGAACAGTAAATCTTTCACATGAAGGCAGAGTTCAGCGGCCATTTGGTTCTGAGTCACTTCTGTCCTGTGAAGAGGTCCACACGCTTCACTCTCCTCTAGAGAATTCGCTATTGTGCTTTCTGGATGCCTTTTCCTAGGTATAAAATTAATTGATTTTAGATGGAATCTCTGTTTTTCCATTGTGGGTGGAAGCATAAAAAAGTGCAGATCAGCTCACCCCAGAGAGTTTGTGATAATTATACTGCATGGCCCTTATGGTACCATGATATCTCTAACTCTAGGGAAATACTGCAGTTACTCCTGGTACGTGGGCAGGGCCGCCGTCATAAATGATGGGGCTCTATTCAATTGAAACCCCGCCCCCTCACTTTTGCTGGGTCCTGGTGCTTTCCTGCCCTCTTTTCCATTTGTGCAGCTCCTGCCAGGAGCCTGGGGTTTTCCCTCACCCCTCTTCCCCCACTCAGCTCCTGCCAGGGGCTGGGGCTTCCCTCCTGCCCTCCCCCCATCCCTTGCTGTTTCCCACACACACACACACACACTCGCACCTTACCGAGACTTCCCTGGGGCTGGAGCAGAACTGCAGAGGCTGGGGGCTCCTCTCTGCCCCCAGTCTGGCAACTGGGAGCCCTCATTAACCAGCTCCTGCTGGCTGTAAATTACATGTGGGGGAGGGGGGAGGGAGAAGACTTGCAGCAGCCGTGGGCATGCAAGCACACACTGCCGCGTAGGGGCACCTGAAAATTTGGGGCACCAAATTTTCAGGTTGCCCTACAGAGCCACGTATTTTGCATATGCCTAGGGATGGTCCTGTATGTGGGGCAGTGAAAGTGAGACATAAATGGTGCTCAGTGCTTCTGATGTTCCCCTGGAATATTCCCAGCTCTTCTGTTGAATATTAATAAGAGAACTCATTTGAAGCTCAGTTCTAGAAATGGGGCTGGATTTCTGGACTCCTGTTTTATCTTAACCTTCCTTAATACAGGTTGAACCTCTCTAATCTGGCACTCTCTGGTCTGGCAACATGCATGGTCTGACATGATTTTAGTTCGGCAGATGTCCACTTATCAGGGGTGTGACCAAGTTTCTCATGGTCGCATAAAGTTTGTTTACAGCCACCAGTCCTGGTTCTGTGTTCTGTGCTGTTATTTAGTACTAATTTACCCTTAAATGTCTTCTGAGAGCCTAGTAAGCAGTGGGAGTGTTAGCAATGCTGCTAGACAAGATGGACCTCCCATAGTCCGGCACCAGTCAGGTCCCGAGGGTGCCGGATTAGAGAGGTTCAACCTGTACTAATGGAAATGAAACTTCAGGGTGTAGCCAAGTAAGTTTGTACAGGATAAACTTTAAAAAAACAACAGTCTGGTAGCACTTTATAGACTAACACAACATATAGATGGTATCATGAGCTTTCGTGGACACCGCCCACTTGTTCAGATGACCTGTGCCATCCAATTGTCCTGACTTATCTTCACATGTGGCTGTCTTCTCCTGAGTGCTATGAAGCTCAGAATCTTGCCCGAGTTAATTCATCTGGGGGGGCTGTCTTCCTTCTTTATTATCTGAGGTTGTTTGCTGGTTATTATTAGCTGTGAATTGCTCCTGTTTTATCACAGTAGCCCACACAATATTCTCTCCTTGGTCTCGCAGGCTCTAAACTATGTGTGAGTTCCAGGTTAATTTTAACTTTCAGTTTAAGAATGTAATCCTCAAGCTGTAGTTTCTTCTGTGAGGTTTTGGAATTGCATCTTCAACTTTTCTGTTTTCGTAGGTATTTTTCCTTTTCTTTTTGTTCATTTATTTGTTATTTCTATATTTTATCAGTTCTACTGAAGGAGGGAAATAACCAGAACATCTAGAAGAGCCAGTGTGCCTAGTGGTTAGAATGTATTACTGGGAGTTAGGACTCCTGGGTTCTGTTTCTGCCAGTGAGAATGGGTGTTTCTAGTAGCTAGGGCAGGACTTCTGGATTCTTTTCCTAGTTCTGCCACTGAGTTAAGGCAGCGTCTTGGGAAGTTACTTTGCCAATTTGCTTTATTTACCCAACTGCACTTTAGTTTTTTACGTTTAAAAATATTAAGCTTGCGTGCATAAATCTCTGTGGTTTCTGAGTTTTTTCACAGAAAAACCACCCCTGCTTTGCACTGAATTACCTACAACACATAACAGAAATAACCTTTTCCAGGGCATCCAAGCCCACCCTAAAGACAAATTATCTCCTAGTCATGCTCTAAAGTCAAAATACTGCCTGACCAAATTGACAACCCTGACTTGATGCTCTTCAGGTCAACATTCTGGAGCACCCAAAAGGGGGTGAAAATGAAAATGAGAGACACCCTTTTAGAGATTGTGAGGTTAGAATGAGCATACAAATACTTAACATTCTGGGTGGACTGTAAAGCTGAAATTGTTAATTAATTAGTGTAAAGTGATTTAACATCCTTGGCTGAAAGGAGCTAGAGCAGTGCAAAGTGTCGTTAATTAATTAATCAGTATAGTAATAATAATAATGTTATCAGTGATTTTCCAATTAAGATCATTGGACAAGCAAGTGATCTCTCATTGGTAACTGCATGAAAGGGTAAAATAGGTGAAAGAGAATTTATAAATACTAACTATTTCAGCCCTGAGGGCCTGATCCTGCACCATGAAAGCCAAGGGGAACTTTGTTGGTGACTTTAATCTTTGGTAAACAACCTAAGTATGTATTTTGCAAGTGTTTCCTTAATTAGCACTCTAAAAACAATTCACTTCTTTATTCGTCACTAGTTAACCACACAGGTTTCTGGTAAGGCATGGTATGGTGATGCTTCTTTTTGCAGGATTGGTTTGTTGTTTTTAAGGTGTGTTGTACCCCTTTGAGACACACTGGTTACTTCAGAAACTCTTTGGTTTTACACATTTTTTTAGCTGTAGGGGGAGGAGGGGGAAGCAGGTGTGATTACTAAAACGATCTGGTTTGCTTGACATACTGTAGAAGCAAATAGGGGGGGGAAAAATTAAATTGCTGAATGCAAGAAAACTGCCAAGAAAACATTTTTAACACTTACACCAGACAAACTGTTGGGTTTCAAATTGGCAAACAGTTTGTTATGACAGTCCTTTGATAGAGCATTTCACAGAGAGAAAACTAACAGGAAAACTCAACTCCAGGGAAGAGGGGCTCTGAGGCACGAGAGAGCGGCTGATGCCACTCAAATTCAGATTGCTAGAGAATGGTGGAATCGTAGCTAGGAAAGCCAAGATTCTACAGTCAGATTGCAGGGCTAAGAACTTTCTTGGTCTTGACAACACAAGATGATGCTGAATAATGCTGGGCACATAATCAGTAACATTGTTCATTGGCTGAATGGAGCCTTTTTCTGATTGGTGCAAACAAATGATGCACAGGTGGAGGGAGGAGTAGGGTGGCTTGCACCTCCTTTTATGCCAGGAGCCATTTTGCATCCGGGAACCCAACAGATGCCCTTAGATAGCCCCGTGGGCCTGCCTCAATTACAGCAGCCCAAAATGAGACGTGTAGATTACTGCAGTGATATCTGCTGCTGCTCGCTCTTTTTCCTTCCTGCCCTAGCTTCCCGCTGGGGCCTTGTCATCATAAGACCACAAGAACGGACAGACTGGGTCAGACCAAAGGTCCATCCAGCCCTGTGTCCTGTCTGCCCACAGTGGCCAATGCCAGGTGCCCCAGAGGGAGGGAACAGAGCAGGGAATCATCACGTGATCCCTTCCCTGTTATCCATTCCCAGCCTCTGACAAACAGAGCCTAGGGACATCGTCTCTGGCCATCCTGGCTAATAGCCATTGATGGACCTCTCCTCCATAGACCCATATTCCATTCCTGACCCACAGCAATTCACCCCCAGCTGGATTAGTCAGTTACAGTCCATTTGTGCTGCCACAGTGGGAGGAGAATCCCACCACATATTTCTTACTCATTTCTCCTTTACTCAAACACTGTTGAGGCAGACTCATTTCAAGCCGTGAGCTTCACACGAGCCCAGTATAACCAGCCTCTTTTGTTTAAAAATCACGAGTCAGGTGCACCAAGTCAGGAGACTGGTTTGATCATGATTTTACAGATACATTTTCGGTTACTTTTATCTGCCTTCTGGCACTGTGGGCTGGAGACACCATTACAAGTCTGACGTTGCAACTACAAGGAACGTGGACACTCTTTTCAAAATGGTAGCTGAGCGCCTCGGATAACATGATTCCAGCAGCTGGGACTTCAGTAGAAATACCAGCTATTGCAACCCTTGCAATACAATTGCAATAGTTGGCAACACTGCCATTTACTGAGAGTATTCAGAATTCACATTTCACTAGCTGAGCTGTTTTGAATACAGCTTTGTATCACATCACACACACAACACAGACACACACGCTCACACACAGAGTTCCTTGCCTGGTTAAACATGCAATTTCAGGCATTCTGATACCATAGTGCTGAGGGCCAAAGATTTGTTGTGATTATCGATTTGAAGATCACTTTCCATCTCCACCATATTTCCCTGGTATGAGACTGTCATGTTTCAGAATCCGTCCAAAGTCAATACTTATCCTGTCTTCTGACAGCCCTACACACAGGGCCATGTACCACTCATGTCCAACCAGGTCAGACCCAATAAGAAACTCGTTGCCTGGAACCTTCACCATCACACCAATCACGCCTATGCAAAATCTTTTGGGGAGGTTCAAAAGAAGAAGTTCCTCCTCCTCTCCACATTATTTCTCGTTCCAGGTAGAAAGAAGCCTGAACCCAAATCCCATTGCAAAGCCTTAGGAAGTCTCAGGTGAAGAGTTGTGTCCACCTTTAGTTTCAGGGCCCTCTGCATGGTCGGTCCTGTCCAGGCAGTAGAGGTATTCAGCTACTACCTGGAAGGCTCTTTGTAGAGATTTCTGGGCACGCTGGAAGAAATCATAACTAGGGATCTCGATGAAATTTCATTCCAACGAGTCTTCCAACGATTTGCGGGGCTCACAATGGTGCATATGAGCATCTGATAACCATCCCAGATTGATTAGGGAAGGGCTATGCATTGGTGTGCAGTCCCTCCCCTCCCCCCGCCCCCAACAAAAGGCTACACAGGCTTTGTGCAAGATTAAAGGTTATCTTCTTCCTGGGATGAAACTAAAGCGAACCTCCAGCCTGGGCTCTCGCCACAGATTTTTCATGTTCAGATTCCTCTCTTCACCTTGTTTTCATGTGGAAAAACAGGGGGTGTTCTTACCAGGTTAGATAATATGGCTAAAGTCTAAAGCAGCACTGCTCAGCCTATTTACCATTGTGGGCCACCTATGCAGCACTCTGAGGGTATGTCTACACACAAAATGCATTTCGAAATAGCGTTTTTCTATTTTGAAATAGCACAGCCACACTGAGTGGACGTTGAATCGCATTTAAGGCTGGTTGGAAACAGTTCTGGCAGGGCATCAGGTCAGAAGTTGCCTTGTGGCCAAGGTGGCCAGCAGGGCACCCTGGAAAGGGCTGGATGCTCCCTATTTCAAAATAAGCGTCTACAAGGCACTTATTTCGAAATAGCAATTTCAAAATTGGCATTATTCCTTGTGGAATGAGGTTTACCAATTTCGAAATAAGCCCTCCGCTATTTCGAATTAATTTCGAAATAACGGAATGGCTGTGTAGACTCTAGTAAAGTTATTTCAAAATAACTGCTCTTATTTTGAAATAACTTTGCTGTGTAGACATACCCTGAGTGTTATGTGGGCCACATCCACACAAGACATATACTACCCATCTGGCCCTGAGGATGACACATGGGCCACAGCTGTTTGCTGATTGGGCCACAAGTGGCTTGCGAGTTGAGACCCAATGGCCCAAAGTTGGTAGTTTTACAAGTATTAACAGATTACGATAAACGTAAGTTCTCCTCGACCTGCCAACATGTGAGAAAAGTACTGTTGCCTCATCCACACAAGGGTTTAACGTGCTCACTAACATGTGGTTAACCCCACACACATCTTTTTCCTAGTGTGGACACTGGTGAGCGGCTACCACCGCTCCTAGCCCCAGCTGCATTTCAAGAGAGCTAGTCCCACCCTCCCCCCTCAATTTAGAGGGCAGGGGCAGTTTCACAAATCCAGCAGGCTTGGTCAGTCTCGCTATGGGCTGTATCTGAACCATTTGTGAGTCCTGGTTCAACAGACTGTATACTGCACTGAAGTCCTGCAGATAGTTGAATGGCACCTCCATGCATCTGCCTGTGAGTCACTCTAGTATATCATTACTATTCCACCAGGAATGGAAGTCCCCTTCAGAAAATCTGACTGTCAGGACAGTGCCTGGCATAAAGTTTCTACACTTGCAATGTGTATTTCCCTGTTGAGGTGGAGAAGGCAGATTGTTGCATAGCCAGAAGTGATAACAACACGCTGGTTCATGTGCATAAAGACCAACCTCAACTGGAGGGATTGTACGGCCATGTGTCATGCTAGCAGCAAACAGACTCTCCTTTGGATCAAGTTGCAGGCTCCTGTGCTCCTAGAAAGATCTGAGCTCGATTTCTGTTGTTGCCCTGCGATTGTGAGTGGCCATCACATGCAGTGTAGTTACAGTGTAGCTACACTCCTCTCCCTGGCTTGGTAACCAATGCTCCCCTGGCTCTGTAGTTGGTATGAGGAGAACACTCTCTAGGGTTTCAGTCTTTGTGGTTGCAAACATAATATCCTAGTTGTCACAGACTTGTACAAATGTATATGTATGTACAAAATACCCACACCCCCTGTCCCCTACTCACAGTAGACCTTTGAGATCAGGTTCATCAAACCGATGGAAAGAGTGGATGTCGGAAATAACTGGAAGATCTGATCAAACCTACTGTTTAAGGTAGGAAGGGGAACTTTCCAAATTCCTCCTTATTCATTTTCCACTCTTCTCTCCACTAAACTTTTCTCCTGCTAAACGCCAGCCAGGCTGCTCAATCTTTAAATCACTTAAGTGGATGTGTTACACCTCCAACTGAATGAATAATTCAGTTGCTAGTCACTGTCTGACTCTGATAAAGAAAAGGGGGAGTCCCCAAGGGTCTGATTATGTGAATCTCAGCTCAGTTGGGGGGGAAGGGAAAGCTAATTAATTACACATTTACTGTGGGGAATACTTTAAAAAAAAAAGCACCTAAGTACTGGTTTTCCTTGGGTGTCTCTGATCACCAAGGCAACCAGCCTCTTGGAAACTTAACGCTTTCACGTCTGGTTAGGGAACTGACAAATTAAAAACCAGCAACAACAAAACACCTGGACCTGTGTGTTCATCTGAAAAATGCCTGAACTGCAGAGTGATTCATCCTATGCTGCTGCTGGATGCATTACCCATGCAGTTGTGAAGGCGATTTTTTTTTCCTCCCCATGTTGTTTTCCATATCCTGGGAGACCTTGCTTCTGAAGGCAAATGTGGAGCATGGTAGTATTACCATTGACACCAGAGATGCAAATTATTTTTCACTTGGCACCAGCAAGATTTGTGCTGCCAAGAGAACTATCTCTAGATTAAGCTTTTTTTAAATACTGTAAACTATTTTGGTAGCAGTGTATTGCCGTTGCTTGGTGGTACATGATCTCTGCCTATTTTTAATGCACCGGGACAGATTTGCAACTCTCTATCCAGTGTACATGTATGGTCATTTTCTGAAGGAATCAAGGCCCCTTTTATAGCTAGGCATTTTCCGTTCCCCGCAGAGCAGGTGAGAACGACAGTTCAGAATGATTTTCTCCTCCAGTTCCGGTAGCATATTTCTATCATGTAACACGGTGGTTCCCAACCTGGAGTCCGCAGACCCTGGTGGTCTGCGACGGTACTGTAGGGGATCCGGGGAAAGTTTAAAATAGAAATTAAAATAAGCGTACGGAGCCTCTTGCAGCCAGCACAACCTTCAAGATGCGTTGTTTCCCACAGCTTGGGAAACAGTGCGGGCCGAGGGACATGCAGGCTACAGACACAGCTATATTATTCGGGGGGGGGGGGGTTCTGTAAAATAGTAATAGATTGAAAATGATGCTCGAAAAGGCTAGGAGCCGCTGGTGTAAAACCTTCACGGCACTTACTGTTTCACACGTCTAATAACTGCTTTGAGCTTTCCTTCTACATTCCCATTTGGATTTCTTATTCTCCCTCATTCCCTGCCCTAAAGAATTGAACAGAGTTGCTGTATGCTTTGTAAAAAGCTGGGGGGGGGAGAGATTCTGCCTGATGAGGCCCTATGGTGCATGCCAGAACCCTGTCTCTCATTTCCATAGAGCAATCGGCTCTTCCGCTGCTGGAAAGGGATGGGCCTGACCCTTTGGACTGGAGTGGCGAGGGAACAATCCAACTAAAATCTGCTCTAAATTCTGCCAGTATTTACTGTTCTGCCAGCTGGGGATCACTAGAGCACAGTGCCCTTGACGCACCCCCTCCCACAGCTGACCTGCTCCCATCATTCCTCCCTTAGAGGGACAGGGCTGGGAGCAGGTAGCATAGAGCCAGACGTAGCAACTTTCCCCCCCCCAGGGACCCACCTTGGTCAGAGGAACCCCCCTTCCCGCCCTCTCCTGAGCAGCACAAAGCAGGCAGAGTGGGTGGGAAGCAAGAGGCTGCATTAATAAAATGGCCCTTCAAGTAAAACAACATTTCATGAGTGACACTGCGAAAGGAAAAGCCCCTGGCTAGCAGAAGTTCCCTCTGGCATTGGGAATTGGCGGGGGACATGTGCAGGAGCTTCCTCCATTCATCCAGAACCCCAGCATGACGGAGAACAAGAATAATGTCGGCACCTCCCACGGACTCGCTCTCCCCTCCCAGCAACAGACGGCAGCATGTCACGTGACAGCTTTAGTGGCCTCCTGTGATGAACTGGGGATGGTTTCCACTCTGCTCACTCTGTTCTGTTGCATGAGACGTCTACTGTCCTGTGGTAACCCTGTGTGTGTGCCTCAGTTTCCCTGGGCACTGCATGGGTGCCCAGATGGGGATGGGAATGTCGGGTGTGACTCTCACTGAGGTTCACTCTCCTGTACACAGTGGCGCAGGCTTTCTGAAACATGAGCTGGGGTGGGGGGGTGCAACCAGGTGACACCTTTTGCTCGGAAAGCCACACAAAGGAGGAGGTGGGGGGGGCTGGGCCCGGTTGCTGAGTGTGTGTGTGAGTCTCAGCTCCATTAGGATACAGAGAGGGGTTCCCGTATCCTCAAGATGGGTTGTACTAACCTCTTCTGGTTCCTAGGCTAACAAGCCTGTTCTACCTTCTGTTCTACCTGCTGGCTGAGAGTCACCTCTGGCTGCAGATGGTGGCTCCCCCCACTTCTGTGACATCTCCTGAGTGAAACGGCATCTTGTGCGCAGGGCAGTCTGCCTATTGCTGGAACGACGGGCCAGCTCTGCGTAGCCTTTCTGGCCCCTAGCATCGCCCATGGTTTCCTCGGTCAGCGATGGCATTTTCCACAGCTGGCACCGTCACGGGGCCATCTCTTTAAGAAGGGGGAAGTCGTTTCCCCGCAGCGCCCTTTGAAACACGTCAGAACTTTTCCACTTACTCATCCCGACGTGGCGGGAAATCCTCGGGGGCTGATGTGGCTCTTTGGGAGGCTCAGGGAACCAACCTGATTTTATTCTGGGGATCGGAGCGGAATGGACCGCTGTGTAAGCTGGTGGGCCATAACCCAGGGCTTTTGCTGGCCTATTGCCCACCCCTTGGCACGTGCATTGTCCCTTCCTTTTGTATATCAGATCCTGGAGATGCTGCACTGCAGCCTGGATCCCCCATTGCACCAGCAGGAGCCATTTGCAAATGCTGTGTTCCTCTGGACTGGGGGAGAATGGTGATATGGTAGCAATTTACACCCACTTCACACCAGTGTAAGGATCTGTTCCCCCGCTCTTCCACGGACTCCCTCTGCAGCCTTGGGGAGAACCTGCCCCCCTCACCTCACCTTCCACAGACATGAAAGGGAGGCAGTCACACCTGCATTGTTCTTGATAGCCCATAGGAAGCACTTTGTTGACAAAATAAGCTAATGAAGTTAAGGATCATTATAATCTGGCCATGAACAACCCAGTGGATCAGAGGCAGGGAGAGAAGTAGGGATGGACTTCCAGTAAAGGGAGGAAAGTAGCTCTCTGGGTACCGCACTAGACTGGAACTCAGATTCCTGGCTCTGGTACAGACTCCCTGTGCCACCCTGGGCATGTTACTTAGATCCAGATCCTCCAAGGTATTTCAGCGCTTAACTCGCCCTGAGGTAAAACCGAGTTAGTCCCCTATAAAAACGAGTGGTCCTATGGCACATTAGAGCCTAATAAATGTATATATAAAAGCTTCAGGAGGTAGCCGAGTTAGTCTGTAACTGGAAAAACTTGAAAAACCACGAATAGTCTAGCAGCACCTTAAAGACTAACAAAACATGTAGATGGTATCATGAGCTTTCGTGGGCACAGCCCACTTCTTCAGATGAGATGATACTCATGATACTATGTATATATTTTTTGTTAGCCTGTAAGGTGCCACAGGACTACTCATTGGTTTTAAAGTTACAGACTAACACAGCTCCCCCCAAGACTTTTAGTCACCTAAATACGTTGGAAGATCTGCACCTTAATCTCTTAGGGTATGTCTACACTAGCTCGGTAGTTCGAGCTAGGTAGGCAAATGAGGGCAACTGAGTTGCAAATGAAGCTCGATTTAAATATCCCGGGCTTCATTTGCATCGGCGCTGCCATTTTTAAATCCCCCTTAGTCGAACTCCGTGCCCGCCACACGCGCACGGAGTAGGTAGTTCGAATTAGGATCTCTAATTCGAACTACCGGTACACCTCATTCGCTGCAGTAGCCGCGGGCACGGAGTTCGGACTAAGGGGATTTAAAATGGCAGCGCTGAAGATGAATGAAGCCCGGATATTTAAATCCCGGCTTCATTTGCAACTCCGGTTGCCCTCATTTGCCTACCTAGCTCGAACTATCGAGCTAGTGTAGACATACCCTTAGTGCCTCGTCTCGCCAGCTGAAAAATGAGGCTAATAACCCTTCCTTTCTCTCCGACTTGTCTGTATGGCGAGCCGGCTCTTTGGAGCGAGGACTGTCTGTTGCTAGGTGTGTGTACAGGGCCTAGCACAACGGGGCCTTGCTCTCGCTGGGCAGGCTAAGTGACTACTACAAATGATTACACTGAAAAGGCTCAGTTGCGGTTCGTCCTGGATGAAGACGTGGGTGACAGGGTAGACGGGCACTTGTCCCCTGTCTCTATTCACGAGGCAGGCAGGGCAGGTGTCACCGCCCCACAGCCTGCTTATTGAGGGCACCCATATTCGTTCAGAACTACTGAACACAGACCTGCCTCACTGGGGCTCAGCTTCCAGGACGCGGGCCAGCCTGGGAGTGCAGTTCCTCCCCTCATCGTCACGCGCATTCATAAGATCATTTCTTTTATCGGCTGTTTATTCTGCATCTCGGGCGCATTGACGCCTCCAGCAAGCTTTGTATGCCAGGGAATGATAGGTCCACCGTGTCTGCAGATCTGCATCTCAGCCAAAGCCTGGGAAAGCTACTTCTCTTGAATGCCATGCATTTGGCTGGCTTCCGTCCCTTTTCCTCTCTCTCTCTCTCTCTCTCTTTCCCTGCCTTAATCCAGCCTCGTTATCCTCTCTGCACTGATCAGAGACTGTCTGCACTGCACTGGGGGCAGCGGGGGGCTTCACTTCCCAAGCAGACGAACTCCCAATCCTTCTGCAGCAGGAGTAAGAAAGTAGGTAGCACATGGGCTGTGCTCTCCCTGCCTGCCCCCCATGACTAAACGCATTGGGGACTGGCGTTCAGAAGGGTTCTCCCAATCAGGACCACACTCTCCTGACAGGGCAGAGGGCAGGACCCTGTCTGCTTGCCCCAAAGAAGAGAGGAAATTGCATCTGATTTTCCTTTTTTCTCCTCCAGCTTTTCTGCTGTTTCTCCGTATTTTAAATATTCGTGTTTTCTGGGTTACCCCAGTAAATTGGCGTGCAGATGAAGTGCTAGTTACATGTTGTGAGAAGCTGTTTTCCCCCTCTCCTGGCCTGCAAGTATTTCCCCCCCTAAAACTGTCTCTTTCCACCTATTCCTCCCTCCCCCCCTTCAGGCGTCAGCAAGCTCAGCTGCACATAATGACATCCAATCTGTTCAGGAAAAGGAAAAAAAAACACAAAAGAAGGAGAATATTTCCCTTTGATTTATAGAGAAGCCAAGCTGGCAGAGAACCCCGCTCAGGGATGGGTGGAAGGGAAACCAAAAAAGCGAATTTGTGATGCATAGGCATCCTTGGGGAGACGCCAGCCCGCCCAGCAGCCGCGGCCGACAGAGAAGCTTTGCAGGTTTCATCTGTGCACCCAAGACGTCCTCCTTCCCAGGGCGTTACTATCTCCACGCAAACACCCGCCCACGGTCTGTGCAAAGCCGTGCTTGCTAATTTAATTGGAAAATGACATTAGCGCTAATACAACCCTGCTCATTAACACTAGACAAAACACACAGCTCTCCCGGTAAGGAGATGGGGGCTGGAGCCTGGGAGGAGGCCTGCTGTTCTGCTGCTGCCGTTCTCACTCCGGGTTGCCATCTTCGAAGGAAGAGCTGTGCTTTGGGGGAGAGGACGTGGCTCGCTGAGGAAGAAGGGAGGAGATCAGCGGGAGGAAGATGGGTCTGGACTTGAGGCTGAGGTACTGGGCTCGAACTCCCTGGTGTAAATGAGGAGTAACTCCCCCAAAGTCTGGAGTCCCTCTGGCCTAACCACTGTGAGACAACAACCGGGCGTACAGCAACCAGGCACGGCCCCACCCTCTCTCCGCCCCCAGAACGCCTGCTGTGCCAGGACTGGGCAGGCTCAGGTCACGCGCTGCCTGCCCTCCCGTGGTGCTCCGGGCGAGGAGGCTCAGGCCGCGAGCCACCCTTCCTCCTTTGTGCTCCGGAGCTGGGGAGGCTCGGGCCACCCGCCTTCCCCGTGGTGCTCCGGGTCCAGGGCTGCTCCCATGGGGGACTGAAGGTTTGCCCCTGTGGTAGCGGAGGCTTGGTTCCCATGTGGGGCGGGGCCTCGGGCAGAAGGGGTGGGCCTGCAGGCTTGCCTCCCCCCAGTCCTACATTTACCCACTGCCCTGGTGACAACACACGACGCGTTAAGCCTGACCTGATTTGGGTTTATTTACTCATGAGCGGGGTGGACAGGTAGTCAGAAGCATCCGATGTGATGTAGGCAGAAGCTGCAGCTTCCATTGTGCCTCAGTCCTGATCCGCCTAAGCCCCATGATGCTGCGCTTACATCTCCCCGAAACCTCACACACATGGAGCCATTCCCATACCCCTCGATCTGGGCCCACAGCACTCCCTGCGGTTCGGCCCTTCAGTCCCTATCACAGAGCACCTTGCTCACAGCCCTCAGCCCCAGTCTGCAGTGATCCTACTTGGGATCCCCTTGGATGCGGCCTGCCATTGATGCTGCATCTGTCAGGGATTTTTCTGGTGCAGTTACGCTGTCCCCGCAACTGCCAATCCCATCAAGGAGACCCACAAATGATCCAGGCTGCTGGAAAGGAAGGGGTTAGCGCTGTAACCCTCCAGGTCTCCTGACTTCCTCCATCAATTTCCTAACCTCTCGAGAAGGAGGCATTCCCATTCCTATGCCATTGTTCACAGAGAGTGTAAACAGCCACAAATAACTCCCCTGCTCTTCTCTGCTGAAAATCGATGGCACTGAGAGTGGCTCTGCCATCTGAACCTCAGCGCTACACGCGGCCCTGCTCCGGCAATCCATTTAGTAAGCGAGGCGGCCCAGAGCTTGGCACGGCGTTCAGTTTGTTTTGCAGCAGGACAGGATGTGCAGAAAGTAACGGACAAATAAAGCCTTCCTGGCCTTGGCTGCAATAGAAAGGCGGGGGAGGGGAGGCTTTTCTCGTGGGGAACACTGTCAGCTCTGACTGTTCAAGAACTCCCAGCTGAGAGACGACGCTAGAACGGACACAGAGCAAGATAAACAGCAGCAAACTGGCATGAAGGCGGCCTCAGCCTCTAACAATGAACAGTGTGTGTCTGTTGTCGTTAGGTACCTCAACCAGATGACTGGACAGTAATCAAGGGAGAGCTGAACGGAGAGATTCTGGCTTCCTCCAGAGAACCAGCCCTCCCGCCCGGCTACTCTTGCGGAGATCCTGTGCCCGCCACGATGGCACAGGAGAGAGGAATTGCACTGCCTAGTGTGTCTAACAGCTAAGGCAGCATGAGAGCCCGCCGGGCTGGAATGTCCCATCCGCATGGGGAGCATCCCGGGGCAGAGCAGGGAGGCATGTGTGCCAGGAAATGACGTGCCTTGCAAGGGCATCGGTGACTGACTATTGAGAGGTGATGCCAGAACAGGCTCACTGGCTGGGCTTTCCCTTGGCTCGGCCCCAGCTGTGGCCCCGGCCAAGTGAGAGCCCGGGCTGTCAGTCTGAGACGGGCTTATCTGCCCTCAGTCGCTTTCATGTTTGCAGGCCAAGCACTTTGTCATTAATTGATCCACAGTGACTGATTTGGCACAGCAACCCATTTCCTTCTGCCTGCGTCATCCTGGGGTTCGGTCCCTGAGTGCCTTTGCGCCGCGTCTGCTAGGACTTCCACGGCTGTCCATTCATTAACCTCCCCATCCCCTGGGAGGCAGGGGAGGGCTCTTCAGAGTCTCTAGAGGGGCCCCGAGACACGCAGACCTGCAGTGAGTTTCCAGAGTCACTCAGCGAGTGGAAGAGCTGGGAAAGGAAGCCAGGCGTCCTGACTCCCAGTCCCTCGGGTGTGTCCAGAAATACCGAGTCAGTGACAGGAGGAAAGATTTCAGCGGAAATCCAACAGCTCTGGATTAGGCCCTGAGAACAAAACTTTCTAGTCAGACAGAGCCAAACAGCCATTGTCCCTCTGCCAGGCTGTTCCCACAGCGCTGGGAGGCAGCGCTGGTCGGGGCAGAGTCTACAGCCAACACCCAACCTCACTATAATATAAAGTACAGACTGGCCGAGTTTGCGCCACTCTCTGCATTTCATTTATATTAGCCCCAAAAAGCCCCAGTCGTGGTCTGAGCCCACGCTGTGCCAGGTGCCGTACGCATATGGAGACGGTCCCTGGCCTGAAGGGATTACAAGCCAGACAACAGGTGGGAAAGGACCCAGAGGTGCAGAGACTTGATCCAGGAGGGCTGAGCCCCCAGCCACCGCTCTGTCCACTGGCCCAGACTGCCTCTCCGTGTCATTTTCACATTGCACTACTCAATTGCTTCCATGTTGCAACTGGCGGGTGAGCGGAAGCCAGAGGGAAGGAAGTGGCCGTGAGCCTGGCTATGTTTCGAGAGGGGAGCCGCCTACGAGGTCAGTCCTAAGCCACAGCTTGTTCCGCCTTCAGATACCTCTGTTCCCGTTTACCCCGCAGTAGCCTGGCCACCTGTCTCTGGGACACGCCTTTGTTGTCTGCCCAAGACGACAAGGGCTAAACCCAACCAAGCCTGATGGCTCGGGGCCAAAAGTGCTGGAAAGCTCAGTCCCTAGCACACCCACTTCTGCTGTACTCCTGACAGCAGATCTGTGGTTGCAGCTCTTGTCTGCTAGAGAACAATTAAAACCCCAGCCCAGCCTGGCCCAAAGCTTCCCCCTAGGAAAGCCTTCAGGCTTAAGACGACTACCTCAGCCTAATTACAGGCTCCAAACAACTTGGCTCCCAGTTTTCCACGTTGGTTTCTTCTCTCTCCTGCACCCCCGTAACTATAAATAAACCGATTAATAGTCTGGTAATTGAATTGCAGCCTTCCTGGGAGCCTCTTGTTCCCAGCTCCCTCCAGCAGGATGAGAAGCCAGGATGAAATGTCTGCTTCCTGGTGAGTCCCATCCATGCACAGCGGCCGGAGAGCAGGGTATCTGAGGGACGTGCTCTAGTGCCCTGGTATTGCTTTATTTCCTGGGGGCATTTCTAGACGACCTGTCTCTGAGCACACAAGTGCTCGCTGCGGGATTGGCTAAACAAGGCAAAACAGTGAATCCCTTGTTCCTCAATCCTCCGTCCTCCTCCACGAACATACCCTATAGCTCGGAAGGCTACTGCAGTTGTGCCATCACAGGCGGTTGCCGGTTGTAGAAGGCACACAAGGCTGTAGAAAGCTGGCCGCTGGAAAATGAGACTGACCCTAATTACCTCCGTGTGTTGAGTGGGGTCTTAGCTCCATGACTCATCCCACTGAGGTTGATGGGAAGCTTGTTACAATACCTCCCCCCCCAAGCCCTTTGATGATGGAGGAAGCAATGAGTGAGGGGAGAGAGGAAAGCAGTGTGATCTGGTGGAAAAGAGCAGGACGTGGGAATCCAGGCTGTAATTCCAGGCCCTGGCTCACATCGGGTGCATCTACACTGCACTGTTATTTCAAGATAACTAGCGTGATTTTGAAATAACAATGCAAGCGTCTACGCAGCCGTTCCGTTATCTCGAAATTATTTCGAAATAACGGATGACATATTCCGAAAGCTGTAAACTTCATTCTACAAGGAATAACACCTATTCCAAAATAGCTATTTCGAAATAAGGCGTGTGTAGACGCCCCACTGCAGCTATTTCGAAATAGCCCCTCACCGGGGCCATTCTAAGTTATTCCTTCCCAGTGCCTCGTGGGGCTCTAAATTGAGGTAGCACGTCCACATTAGGGAAGCCTGCCTTGGACTAATTTTGAGACTTCCCTGCAGTGTAGACGTGCTATTTGGAATAACTATTGTGGAATAGCTAATTTCAAAATAAGCATGCAGTGTAGACGTACCCATTGTGACCCTGGGCAATGACCACACATGATTCAATGTACGTCAGGGGTGTTACGAGGGTTTAAGGACGCTGAGGAATGGGAGCACTCTGAGGGCCTGATCTAACTGGTACCACAGCATGTCGGCCTCCACAGGCCCAATCCTGACAGGCTCATGGTACCTCCTCAGGGGGTTGCAGTCCAACAGGGAGAGCTGCTCACACCTCGCAGGGTGAAGCACTCAAGCTTTTAGCCCAGCTCTGACTCTTTGCTGGGCACTTGTCCAATCTCCTGAAGGTTCTGATCCGTGAGGCTTGGCTACAATCAGGCCCTTGTTTTGCTCTTGCAAACCTGAGACATTGCTGAGGAAATCTGTACAAAACCCAAACCACCAGCCCCAGTTTCACCCATCTCTTGCTGCCTGGTGCCACCCTGACAGCATCTCTGTGCGTAGCCAATTTGTCTGAGGCTGGGGAGCATTCAGGTCTGTGCCAGCCTCTTGTTCTCCTGTGGGGATTGAAAGGACCTGCCAGCACTAATCCAGGATTAATTTTCCAGGCAAAACTACTGTGCTGCTGGCTATGTCGGCAGGGAGCAAGCTCAGTCTCCCCCACCACCTCTTGTCTCCTGGTGTGTTCTCCCTGTGGAGCTGTGGAAACCGATTTCTAGTGAATAAGCATTACGGGCCCTCTTGACTGGACACGCAGCAGTCAGACCACTCAGTGTGGTCAGTGTGAGGAGAAAGGTGATTAGATTGATATGATGAGAGGTAGCAGGCTCTAATGGCTAATGCACAGGACTGGGACACCTGGGATCTGCCACTGCCTTACTGTATGTCCTTGGGCAAATCACTGCACCTCAGTGTCTTAGGCCAGGTCTCCACTTGCTGGAAGATTGACACTGCAGTGATCAATCTTCTGGTGTTCGATTTAGCGGATCTAGTAAAGACCCACTAAATCAAACACTGAGGGTGGCCCCTTCAGCATCGGTACTCCTACTCCTCATGAGGAGTAAGGGAAGTCAACAGGAGCATTTCTCCCATTGACCGCCCACGGTAAGGACAGCACGAAATCTTGGCTTAAAGTACATTGATTCCAGCTATGTTTACATAGCTGGAATTGCATACCTTCAGCCAACCTTCCCCCGTAGTATGGATCTGGCCTGAGTTTCCCCACCTTGGAAAAGCATCATGTAACCATCGTTTACACAGGCAGACTCCCATTGACTTGAACAGGGATTTAGCTAGAGTAAGTGGTGGGTAAAGTCTCAGTCGGGACACTTTGGTGAAGAGTTGCACTGGGGTTCTGGATTTCCCCAGACCAGCCTCCCTCCCCCATGCTGCATTTCTCCCTCGCCCCCATTTCCTGTACACTTTTTAGAGTTCCTCTTTCCCTTTAAGCTGATTTTCCACGTGGCAAAGACGAAAGGTTGAGCTTCTGGAGTGATGCGCACACCAGACAGGGACGTGGGTCAATTGCTTAACACCCACCCTCCCTGGGCAGGCACCAGACACAGCACTGGGAGGAATTGTAACCCTGAGGGGCTGAGGACGACTGCTACTGCTCAGCGCTGCTAAATAAACCAGTGCCTTTGTCTGCCCTCCTCTCTCTCTCCTGATTCACTCGGAACCCAAGCCTCAGCACCACAGAGACCTCCCGACGGCTGACAGCTGAGACACTGACGGCCCTGTTTCCTGTGTCTGGGCGCACCTGGGCTCACAAGCGCAGCATCTGTGCTGCGCGAGGGGAGGGGAAGGAAGAGGAAAGGCCGAATTGACACAGCCCTGCAGCAGCAACAAACTCTCGGGAGAGCCTGGACTGATTCCCAAGCTGCCCTCTGAATCAGAACGGGGGCATTAGCTCATTACCAGCCCCGTTCCACATCTCAGCCACCCAGACAGGGGCTTGCTCCGCAGAGATCTTTGTTCCCTTTTCGGAGAAGGGGCTCCAGGAGGAATTAGGAACACGCAGCGCCAGCGAGAGCCATTTGGCACGGTGCCACCAGCACATGCTGTGTTATTAACAGGAATCACTCACGTCGCTGAGCCGCAGAGCCAGCCAAACCCTGCAGCAGCCGCCCGCCCGCCAGCGGGGACTGTCGCCTTGCTGCTGTGGTTCCCACCCACGCACGAGACACGTCGATGCCCTTAGCTGGGGATGGAGTAGAAGCGAAAGAGGAAGCAGGCCCTGTTTGTGCCATGCAGTGGGTTTGAGTAGAGAGAGGCCAGGGTGGTGAGGCCCCAGTGCGTCACGCAGGTAGCTCTACTGGCATCGCTTACAGGTGGGACCCGTTTGGTCCTGAGTCCGTTCCGAACAGCTGTCTGGTGAAGCAGCCCACATCTCTGCCAGAGGGACACCCTCACCTGTTGGGACCTTGAGCCTCTAGAACAGGGGTGGAGAACCTTTTATAGGTTGGGGGTCTCTGACCCACAGAAAAGTCAGTCGGGGGCCGCACACAAGTAAGAAGCAAAAAAACCAAACTAACCCTCACTGGGAAGCAGAAAGACACTCCCCACATTCCCCTCACACACCAGAGCCTGGGGGAGGGGCAGGCTAGTAGATTCTTTGTGCTCCAGCCCCACGGAAGGATGGCAGGGGGGCCGGAGCACCAGCACGGGCTCCCCAATGCTGGGGGGGGGAGCCCCAAGCTTCAGGGCCTGGATCCAGATAAGCCAGGGGCCACATCCCGCCCCTGGGCCTTAGTTTTGCCACTCCTGCTCTTGAGCCATAAATGTTAAACACAAGCCCTGGGCTCTGGAGTCTTAGTTTTGGCACCGACTCACTGTGTGATCTCATGCAAGTAACTTTATTTATCGATCTTAGTATCTGAGCACCTCCCTGTCTGTACTGTATTCTGTTCCAATGAGGTAGGGCATTGTTACTATCCACATTTTACAGATGGGGAACAGAGGCCCAGAGGGGCAAGTAACTTCCCCAGAGTCATGCAAGGCGTCTGCGGTGGAGCAGGGAATTGAATGTAGGTTTCCTGAGTCCCAGGCTAGTCACTAACCACTGAGCCATCCTTCCTCCTCAGTTGTTCAATAGGTCTGATGCTGTCATGCGTCCCAGCTTCAGACAATGCCAGAAAGGCTCTAAAATCAGAAGACAAATGAACAAAAGTCAAATTGTATTTCATTTTTTAACCTTGTGCTTTTTTTGGCGCCTGACTTCCGTGAGAATTGTGAGCATCAGCAACACTGGCTTCATGTGGGCCATTTCCACACTAGCGACTCCCACTTAAATCAAGCAGGGCTTCCTCTCCCTCTCTGACTGCATCTCAGAGCTCTTTCAGAAGGGTTAGCTGAGCTGCAGCCAATCAATTAGCAGCTAGAGGGATACAGTCTCATCCTAGCCTGTGTCTCCCTGTTGCTAGCTGCTTTTGGAAGATTAAGGCCTGATCTACTCATGCAGTTATATCAGTGTAATGGTTTTATGCTATATCTTTTTTGCATGTGTGACAATACTTATATTGGTTTACACCTGGCTTGTATCAGTGTGTCTAGCATCAGCAAATATATAGACACAAAGGTAACCAATATGGCCCCTTTAAAGTCAATAAGAAGAGGCTTTCTCTATGCTAGGAAGTTGCATTGGTTTACCCTAAGGTTTGAATTTAAACCAATATAGTTAAGCCAGTGCAAACCTCTGTGTGGATGCTCTTGTTTCAGTATAAAAGTGGCTGTTTTGGTTTAACATAGGTCACTTAGGGTGTGTCTACACAGCAAAATTATTTCAGAATAATGGCCATTATTCCAAAATATCTATGCGAGCGTCTACACAGCAATTCCGTTATTTTGAAATAATTTTGAAATAATGGATGGCTCATTCCGGCTTCTGTAAACCTTGTTCTATGAAGAATAACGCCTATTGCGAAATAGCTATTTCGAAATAAGGCATGTGTAGATGCTCCGCTTCTGCTATTTAGAAATAGCCCCTCACCAAGGCCATTCTAAGTTATTCCTTCTGGGACTCTAAATTGAGATAGCACATCTACATTTGGGGACCCTGCCTCGAACGAATTTGGAGGCTTCCCTGCAGAGTAGACGTGCTATTTCAAAATAAGCTATTTTGGAATAACTATTCTGGAATAGCTTATTCCAAAATAACCGTGCAGCGTAGACGTAGCCTTAGAAACTGGTTTAAGTTAAACTGCAATAAGCCACTCTTACACTAGCCTTGTCTCCACTTACCAGGAGATTAACGCTGCCGAGATCCATCTTCCAGGGGTCGATTTAGTGGGTCTAGTAAGGACCCACTAAATTGACTGCTGATTGCACCCCCATCGACTCCAGTATTCCACCAGCTTGTGGGGCAGAAAGGAAGTTGATGGGACAGTTTTGCCAGTCGACCTCCCACAGTGGAGATGCCACGGAAATTCAAATTAAGGTACGTCGGCTCCAGTGATGCTATTCTCGTAGCTGGAGTTGTATATCCCCCTAGCATAGACCTGGCCTGAAATAAATGCCCACTCAAGGGCTTGCGCTACTTTAACTGTATTGGTGTCATACGCAATTTAAATAAACGGACGCAACTTTCCCGTGAGAAAAGTCAGTGCAACTTTTGTGTGTGGACTCTCTGGTCTTAACTAAACCAATTCAAGTCAAGCCAGCGTCATTTCTACATGTAGTCACGCCCCAAGCAGCCGAGGTCTTTTAGCCTCTTTGCTGGCTCCCCGTGTGCGGCAGGCGATATACTGGTGACTATTGCTCCCCACTTGATGTGCACGCAACTCGCTTGCCTGGACACCACCTCTAGCTCTCTACTCTGCCTCTCCTTAGCTTGTGCTCCAGCCAGGGTAATCTTTCGCAGGTCTAAATTCATAGATGGGACAGACACAATGTGAGTAGTCCCACTGAGTTTTCTGGAGCAAATATTCATGAGTCTTGTAGGATCTGGCCACAAGCTGTATAGACTCCAGATACTCAGATATCTCCTAACTCTACAGGGGGGCCAGATCACTGAAGACAAGGTAGCTGACTAGGGAGTGTTTAATTTGCCAGCACAGATTCCTCTGCCCATCGCTGCCTGTTTGATTAAAAATATATATACATGCCAAAGGCTTGATATGTCTCGTGTGCCCCATTTAGCATCTGCTGAGCATCCCCGAGTTGCCTGCAGTGGAAAGCAAGTCACTGGAGGATAGATTTGACGGAAGGAAAAAACAAAGCAATTGACACCCTCCGGCACCCAAAATCTCCAGCCTGATTCTTGCTGACTACAGGCAGCAAAGCAATTTATGGGAACACGGTTGAGAGCTCACTTGATTTCAGAGATGCAAAACCCCTGCTTGGCACTTATGTTAACACTTCGTAAGGCAAAGTCAATGAGCTATCTGGGCTCCTAAGGCCTCAGCCCTGGGGAAGCTCTTAATGGGAGTCAAAAGAGACATTAAACTTTGGAGAGAAATCAGGGAAATGTGAAACAGAGACGGAGGTGTAACAGGAGAACCGAGGAGCTCGATAAAGAGGAAAAAACATCCCCTGGGCTGCAGATTCTCTTGCCATTTTACTCGCTCTTTGGACCAGATCCTGTGGGGGGGATGAATCGGAATCGCTCCATCGATGGATTTGGTCCATGAGGCCGAGGAATGGCATGCACTCTGCAGATGGAGGCAGGGGTTCAGGAGCTGGTGTTTGGGAGTTGGCAGCCAGATTTTTTTAAAGGAGTTATTGCAGTGAGAGACAGGAAAACAGACGGAGGGGGAGAGAGAGAGAGAAGTGAGTGGTTCATTGGCATCGTTTGTCTGGCACAGCAGGTTCAGCACTTACTTTTCAGCTACGTCTCTCTCCAGATGGTTGGTGGGAGCCAATTACCCAACTCCCTGCGTAGCCCGCTCCGCAGTGGAAATGTACCGCACCTCTTGCCATCTTTTAAAAGCTTCTCTTTTTTTTAACCCCAGTGTAACCCATTGGTGAGTGTGTATTACGGTCACCTTCTGTATTTGATCCACAGATAGTCTGAAGTGCCGTCTACCTGTCTTTCCAATTGCTGCCCTTTGCTTTTGTTTTCTCTGAGGCTCATTTCTCATCTGAATTGTGCCATGCAATAACTCCACCGGGGGGAGGAGGATTCACCAGGGCGTGTACTTCTCTGAACATCGCCGCATGTGTGCAAATGATTATTAGCCACAGAGGAGGAGGATCGAGAAATTACAAAAATAAACATGGACGGATGGGTACCCCGGACAAAGAATCTTCGCGGGAACGTGGATAGAATGCCCCCGGGTCCTACATATTTTATGAATGTATGGCTTTTCTGTGGCCCAGGTTGCCATAGTAACTGAGAACCTCATGGACATTAAAGAATTTCCCCCTTTATGGTGGAGAAACTGAGGCAATGAGCTCGTAAGGCCTGGTTTTCAGAGGTGCTGGTTCATCGGCACGCATAGTGACATCAGCTGGAGTTCTGGGTTCTCAGCCTCTCTGAAAAACTCCATATAAACTCCATACAAAGGGCAGCTTCAAACAAAGCGAGCAAATGAACACATCTCTCTGTCTGTGTGTCCAGTCTCATTGGCAACTGGACTCTCTGACGCAGCCGCTTTACTAAGTACGTCTCAATTTCCCTTGAAGTGAACTAATTTCCTACCCACAGGAAGACCACAACGTTGCCATCTTTAAAGTGTTCCCAGTGTTTTTGGAATAATCCTTTCTTTGTTTAAAGGCAATTAGTATTTGCTGCATGTGATTCATTAAACAAATTAGGGGCACTTTGTATTCGATTGGCTCCTCTGCAGAGCAGGAGGAAGTTCGGGTTCCTCGAGAGCCCATCTCCTGAGCTGGTTAACCTCAACTGGTTTCTGACTCACAAAGTGCATGACACACTGGGTTCCCCTTTCTTCCCTCCTCTCCTTCTTATTTTCCATTTGAAATATGCCATGTGCTGGGGAATGCAATCAGAGGGAAGGACTTACAGGAAATGGAAGCCATAAACAAAGATGATTGGCTGGGTTTAAGGGAGGTCTGGAGCGCAGTTGTTGAAACAAGCCCCTAGCTTCAGATCTGCACGGGTCTCTGGACTGCATGCCTTTGAGACTGAAATGTGGGACTAAATGGGCTGGGCAGGCTGGGGAGACCTTCCTCTCCGTTTTGGGGGGAGTGGTTCGGCTGTCCCTTTTCAAAGTGGATTGCGTGTACTGTCCAGCCTGTTGGACCCAGGAGGGTGTCGAACTTCTGCTTCTGGCTGGACCCTCTTGCTGGGTGACCTTCGATGAGTCACTTCGCCTCGCTGCAGCCCGTGGGGCCAGAGTCTCGGAAGAACTCAGGCCGTATTTCCCAGAGAACTTGGCTTCCATCCAAGCGTCTTGAAAACCAGGCTCAACCTCTTTTGAAAAGATCTGCTGGAGCTCAAACAGCTACGGGTTTGATGCCGAAATTACAGGGGTGACAATCTCTGAGCTGTGCGGTGCAGGAAGTCAGACTAGATTATCATAATTGTCTCTTCTGGCCTGAAAATCTGTTACTCTAAAGAAATGCTTGGCTTTTCCAAAGAGATCACATCCAGCAGCTTCCTGGGTTCTCAATAAGTGTGGTGGGGCAGAAATGCTCTGTTCTCAGTAGGAGCTGCTGGGGACTGGACACTTTTACAGGCCGGCCATTTCAATTAGGTGCCAAGCGAGGGCTGAGCTCTTGAATTCACTCAAGTTGCAGCTGAGGAGCCAGCTTGAGAATTCTGGTCCTAGCTACCCTGGCTGTCAAATGGAACGAGTCTGACTCTTCCGCCCCTCAGTAAAGTACCTCCAGATCTATGGGTGAAAACGGCAGATAACACCGATTAAGTAAGACGCTTGTGAATCAAACCATAGCGACACAGAGATGAACAGAACGACTCCTTCGTTTCCTCATGCTGCCTTGTCAAGCATAAAAGATACTTCAGTGGGCTATGTAGTTTGCAGGAAAAGTCACAAGCCGCCATGTGTGGAAGGGATGAATGTTTCAGGGGATCTGAACAGCCACTGCAGAGCAGCACTTCTGGGTTCTATTTGCAGCCCTGCCACTGATTTGCTCAGGGACATTGGGCATGTCACATCACTCCTGTGCCTCTGTAAGGGGTAGAGCACTTACCCTATCCGGGCTTTGTGGGGCTAAAATTCAACATCTGCAGGGTGTGCTCTGACTCTGGGATGTTACTCAAGAGCAAAATATAATTATAAAGTCTCTCAGTTTCCAAGTGAATCTATGTCTGTCCCAAAGTAGCTGACCCCTGTGGGTAGTCTGAGCCCAGCATGCACGGACCAAAGCAAATGAGCCCAGTTCAGTTAATTCACCAGGGCTGGGCAACACGTGGGCCTATAAAAGGCTGCTAGTGGGCAGCTGGGGAAGAAAGACTGAGACAGGCTGTGCCTGGGGCAGTAAAAGCCACATGGGAGCAGAACTTGCCCCTGGGACAAGGGATTCAGGGCAGCTGTCCTGCAGAGGCTACTTCAGGAGGGGAGCAGAGCCTACTAAGGTGGGAAGGCTACCAGGAGCAGGAGTAACAGAGACCCCTGGGCAGGGTGGCCCAGATCCATGGGGCCAGCTGACCCAGGACTGAGTTAAACTATTTTCTGTTTGATTGATAGTCTTTGTTGAAAGAAATCAACCTCCGTGGAAAGACTGGGTATAGCAGGGTATACCTTGGAGCCAGAGAGAAGCACAGCCTTGTGATGTGTGGTGCCAGGATTTTGGCGTGGTGACAATGTCCCTTAAAGGCACTGGTGCATGTTGGAAACCAAAACCTAGTTATGAGGAATATGGCTCCTTGCTTGTGTGGATATTAGGATTCAAACATGACCCAAAATCTTCTCATTCTAAAGGTCTAGGAATTTTGCCACTGACTTCAATGAAAGCAGAAGCAGGTTCTAAGATGTCAGAGCTACACTAGACCCAGCAGTTCGGCTTAAGGTACACAACTCCACCTATGTAAAATACGTAGCTGGAGTCGGCTTATCTTAAGCCAAGCTTGGCAGCGTCCCCACAGCAGGAGGCCAACAGGAACAAATGCTCCCATCAGCTTCCCTTACTCCTTGCAAAAGGAGGAGTACTGGACACCAGCAGGAGCACCCTCTGAGTTCAATTTAGCAAGTCTTAACTAGACTCGCTAAATCAAACTCCGGAAGATCAATCGCAGCAGAGGCAATCTTCTGTGTAGTGAAGACAAGCCCTTTTAAGGCTCCTTGTCACCTCTGATTGGAATTAACTCTGCTTTCTTCCTTCAACTTCTCTCCACCCTTTGGAAAGGAAACTGCACTAACAAATCAGATTCTTTAGGAATGTATTTCAAGTTTGGGATTTTTTCTTTGTAAGTGCTGGTTCAAAATTCACCAGTTTTAGAGGGACAGCAGGAAAGGGGGTATGGTGGGGAAGTATATATAATCCCTTTAATATTTTAAAATTTAATTATTTCCAAATTAGGTTAGAGAGACTGTCAAGAATACAGCATCTAAAGTATGGCGCCCAGAGGCAGCGTTGGAAAATGAGACGAGAAATTAATAATAAAAAAAAAGCTATTGCTTCCAGGCAGCAGACTGGAACGCTGACATTCCATTACTCCGTCTGTCTGCTGAATTCATTTAGCATCTGTGGCCTAAATAGGCTAGTTTAAAGAGGCATGCTCCAGAGTTGGTGGTGGGTTGGGGGTTTTTTGCAAGGGAATTTCTCTTTGGAGGAAGCAAACTGTATCGAAAAGGGAGAGGAGATTTGCACATCATGCAAGTGGAGCATTGCTAATCTGTCGTTATTTGTAGCTTAGTGCTTTTCATAAAGCTTTACAGAGTGTGGTCTGGCTCTTGCAATTGGACCATGGTAAGCAGACTTCCCCTGCCAATGGGGCAGTACACAGGCGCCAGGGCTCACGTATGTGGATCCAGTTACGGGATTGGACCTAAATCGGTAGAGGAATGACAGCAGCCAGGAGGGATGTGCAGCCCCTTCAGGAGTTGGGGGGCGGAGAAGAAAGCGAGGATGTGACAGCTGGTTAACAGCTCTTGGAAATGCTCCATAAAAGTTTGGGACAGGAAGTGAATCAGAGTCCTGTCTCCCATTGTAAAGGCAGTTTGAAAGGGTAATCAGACCCAAGGATCTGACGCCTGTACTCTTGAGTGTTTCAAAGCTCAAAGGTGGTCAAGCTGCTCTGTCTAACATCTCACTCAAAACCACCGCACTCTCTACCTTCAGCCCAGGGTAGTGGATTAATGCTGACTCAGTGGGAAGAGCGCACCTCCCCAGAGCACCAGCGATCATTCTGGCAACACCCTTTTCCCCGTGGGGAGCTACCCTCTAAATACCGACCCCAGACTTTCCTGCTTGTCATGTGCAACCAATATCAAAAGCCAGAAGCTGCCTAAGTGCAGCATTAGAACGCTCTCCTAAGCATGTAGTAGAGGATAGATAGATGGCTTCACAGCCGTCTGGAAGGGAAAGAAGAGAGTGATTCTCCACTTTGCTGCCAAGAGACTTACAAGTGTTTCACTTCTGGGCATTTTCTGAAACATCTGGATACCAGGAGGATAAAAGATCCCAATGTAACCTCCCACTAAGATCAATTGCTTAAAGCTTTCGATGTACTTCTAGTCTGGCTTTGTTTTCCTTCCCAGGATTTACAAACAAGTCCCTGAATATCCCGTAATACAGCGTCATGTTCTAGTTATTTTATCTGTGTTCCTTTTCCATGGAAAGAGTCTAAAGTTCTGTGCTCCCTGATTTATCATCTTGAAGGCCTTTGGGCAAATCCCAGAGAAAGGAAACTCATGAATTTTTAGGGGGAGGTATATATAAATTCTTAAATTAGCCGCTCCTCCTCCTTATTACACTTTGCTCTCAATATGGATTTGATCAAAAGTTGTTGATGAGTGAACAGGAGATTTCGGATGTCCTGATAAAGCTTCAAATGGACTTACTAATGTCATCTACCTGGAGATGGCACCCTGGGCTTTCCAAACATGTACGATCTTATCCAGGAAGAGTCTCAGGGTGTGTCTACACTGCAGGGCTTAACTTGAAATAAGCTACGCAAATTGAGCTACGTCAATGGCATATCTTATTTTGAAATAGCTTATTTTGAATTAGAGAACGTCAACACAGCACTTATTTTGAAGTAGAGCACTCTTCCTCCGACTTCCCTTATTCCTCGTACAATGAGGGTTACAGGAGTCAAAGTAAGAAGCCCTCCAACTTGACAGTATTTTGACACTATGTCGAAATAACTGCCTGCTGTGTAGACATGGACTAAGTTATTTTGGAATAGCGCTAGTTATTTTGAAATAGTGTTGCAGTGTAGACATGCCCTCTGAGCCTTCAGCAAACTCCCCTGAGCCCTCAACTCTCAGTGGCCTGCCATCTTCATCCTGATCAAGCCCATATTTTCAAAGCTAGCTATTTATTTTAGGTATTTGCAATATGCCCATCACTACTATCCCATATAGAGCCTCTGTAACAATAGCCAAGGGTTCCCTGAGTCACATAATTCTTTCAGGATATCAGTTTCTGGGAGGGGGGGGGATTGTCAGTTTTTTTGTTTTTAAGTATGTTTCTAGTGTTCCTCATTGAGAAGAGTAATGTGAAAACATGACCCTTGTACTCTCAATATGTTGTGTCTGCCTAAGTCTGTAAAGCACCCAAAACAATAATTCTGGGGGGAGGCATTCATTTCAATGGGGTGTTAACACCAAGGCCTACTCTTCTGGGAGACCTTGCCAACCTCACGAAGCAGAGAAGTTAGTGGGAGAGAAGTGCAGCTAAGGCATCTACTTGAGCAGCTATCCTGCTGCTGTCTCTCTGGGAGGGAGGGGAACCCATTGCTACTCAAAGGTACGTCCACAGTACGGGATAAGGTTGAATTAAGTGACTCAACTTCAGTTACATAAATTGTGTAGCTGAATTCGAAGTACCTTAACTCGGCTTTTGGCGCTGTCCACGCTGTAAGAAGTCGAAGGGGGAACACTCTCCCTTCGACTTCCCTTACTCCTCGTGGAACCAGGACTATCGGCATTGACCGGAGCGCCCCTCTCAGTTCGAATTAGTGCATCTCCACTAGACCTGCTAATTCGAGCCCTGGAAGATCGACAGTGGCAGCTTCGATCTTCTCTGTAGTGGAGATGTACCCAAAGTGAGAGGTAAAGATGCAGCATGAGACTCTCAAAGCACTTTAGAAGGATGAAACATACAATTATCATCCTCGTTTTCAAAGGGAGGCATGCTGAGGCACAGAGAGGTGAAGTGTCTATCCAAAGGCTCGCAGCCAATGAGAGACCACAGCTAGCACCCAGCAGTCCTGACCCCCAGTCACATGCACATTCCTCTAGCCAATAGCTGAGTCGTTTTCACTGACTGAGGTGGAGATCCATGTAACCACTCACTCACTGGTCGCCGGTCCTCCAAACCTCAGCACAGAACTATGCCCCATCTCAGGCAAACATCCCACTGCTCAGGTCCATGGAGAGCTGAGTCTAGCACGAGGCAAAGGATAAAACTGAGAACACAACAGCACATTGGGCAGAAGCAGCATGGTCTGCATAGATCCCTCACCCAGGTCACAAATTATTATCTCCCTCCCAGAGTGAGGCTCACTTTTAATCACTCTTAAGCACTCTTATTCTTCCCACAACTTGTGATACCGTTGAAGAATCATGTGATTGAGTTAAGGAAGTGGCTTGCTCAGCTTTAATGACTTTCCTATTAATCTGTGACCAATTAGGAAATGTGAGTGTTTACCATGACCAATGTAGTGACATTTTTCAGCTCTGCTGATGACATGCAAAGCCCCCTGGTCATGTTACAATGGGCTGGGTTTTTTAGTACCCTCCCAGAATGGAAAGAAGATGCCCCATCCTGTGAAATAAAAGAAGTGCAGTTGTTTGAGCTGCCGCCCCTCTCTCTGGGTGTCAGAGTTCACACCCAAATATCTACACAGCTATTTTTAGCTCCATCGTATGAGCCCTACAAGTCCAAATCTGTAAACCCAAGCTCTGAGACTCACTGCCAGGGATTCTGCTTGTCATGTAGACGTACGTTGAGTGTGCTGAACATCTTCCGCTAAATGTCACAGTAGGAGCAGATGGATGCGGTACCATTTGGAAACTTGGTCCCCGCTGAAAATAGAACTGGGTGAATAATGGATTTTTCAGGCTGCTAGAAATTCCGAAAAGCCAACAAAAATCATTTTAGATTGAACAAAACATTTAGATGGTGCACGTTTTTAACACTCCATTTTGAATCCACAGACATTTCCAAGCAAAAAAACCCCTTATTTCCAAACCAAAAATTGAAAAATGTCCTTTTTAAAAAAATATGGTTTTGCTTTTTTCAACACACAGTTTGGGGAAACTGACCCATATTCACGGACTGTGTCAGTGTCATTGAATCTGCATTTTTTGTCAAAACAAAAATCAGCCACAAATGTCACCCACCTCGGCTTGAAAAGCTGGCCCTGTGTAGTTTGGAGAATTGGCCTTCCCCTTGCCACAGGGACACCTCAAAACCCTGGATCCAGTGTTCCCCCATGAGATACTTTCTCGCTCAACCAGAAGTTCTGAGTTCGATGCATGAATGAGGGTTCCGCTGATAGGCTATTACAAGGGTCCCTTCTGCCCTTCATATCTGTGGAACTTTGAGGAGTTTATCCAGTGTTCTTGGCTCAGATCCATTTTACGCCCCCTTCATTGCAGTGGGACTACCACCCTGGCCAAGCAGGGTAATCCCTAACGTGGAGCTCCCTCAAACACTGGTGTTTGTTCCATGGGGCTTCCGCCAACCCTTTTTCTGCTGCAGGTGTTCTAGTTTCAATCTGTGTGTGTTCCCCCTTACCCCCACATACCACTGAGGCACAGGACCCAGTGGAGTTCAGGAAAGATAAGACACTTGTATGGATGACAGTGAGAACAGACTCAGATATATTAAACGGGATGAAAACTTTCAAAATAAGTAACGTCAACCTCATGCTTCAGGACCTAAGAAAGCCCCTTTTGTCTGGGGATTAGGGACAAACTCTCCCTATGGGAAGATTGTTCCCTAATTGCTCCTTATCAAATCACAGAAATAATTATTAGTTCACTTCCCAGAGAAGCACGTGACACTGAGCACTGTCCAAGACAGGACACTCAGGCTATGTCTAGACTGCCACTTTTTTTCGGCAAAAGGTACGCAAATTGCGTACCTTTTTCCGATAGTTTTGTCGGAAGAGGCTTTTCTGAAATTTGGCCTGTTTACACTGGGCCAAATTTCGGAAAAGCCTCCTCTTTCGGAAGAGCCCTTGGAACGAAGAAAACAGGGTTTCTGAAAGAGCATGTCTGCTCTTCCACAAAAAATGTCGCAAGAGCAGACACATTCCCTTTTTCCAGGATACTTCTGGTATCCCGGAAAAAGTCCATAGTCTAGACATAGTCTCAAGTAGCAAACCTCTGTCCTTGTACATGGATCCTACCACTATACTGAACCCAGTAGCAATCTAGAACTTTACCTGGCTGGGCATGGGCTAGAACTTGGATCTTGCTGCTTTAAAAACATAGATCTCTATCACTTGAGCAAAAGGAGAATCTTTTACCTTATAGCAACCCACAATTGAGTCCATGCAAGGGGGTAGGGGGTTGGGAAAAAGTCACATAAGCATTAACCAGCTCATTACAATTTTTTATACAGAACTTTTTTCCCCTCCAAACCTGTCCTCTGTTTTCTAACTAGATAACTATGATAGAGCAAGTTATTCATGCTTCAGATTTGTCTTTCTCATCCAATGTAAAGAATGAACATGGGCCCTCTGGGTAAATAATAAATGGACGTGTGAAATTTCTTCAAGAAAGCAAATTAATATAATAACTTGAAAATATGAGTCATAGTAACGTATATTCCATCTTTTTTACACTGACTATAGGGGGAAATATTCTAAAAATCAGTTGTCATTTTTTTCACTTGTTTTAAAAAGACTTTTAATGGGATTGCAATTTAACTTTTAAAAGGATGCTAATGGGAATCATTTGCTGCTGGGAACATCTGTGCTGTTAAACAACATATTTTACTGTTTTCAGAAGAAAAGCACCTTGCTTACACTGAAGGAGCCAAACGAGCTCTCGTATTTGTACTGCTCAAAAATCCTCAGTGCTTTACCATTCTTGGAAATAGGTTGCTTTACAGAACTGTAAAATTCACTACATTAGGGGGTGTATTTTCTGTCTCGTTGATCTGAACTGACAGTTTCCTACAGCTGACCTTTCCTGCAACTTGTCTGACAAATCTCTTACCACACAAGCTATCGCACCGAAGGTATGAGGGCAGTCTTTACTCACACCAGGTTCACAAGCTCAGATCCTTTGACGTAGCAAAAAGATTCTGGGGGAGATGGATCAACAGATAGAGGTGGTTTTGAACTTGTTTAAAGCATACTTCTCTGGAAACAGAAACAGAATTTGAAAAGTCAATTTAATAAAGATTGGTTTCGGCGTATGCAGAGAATGGCACTTGTTCTAGCTGATAGTCTTTGGACACGTCTACACTTGGAAATTATTTCAAAATAACTTATTTCGAAAATAGCATGTCCACTCTACAGAAAAGCCTCAAAATTAGTCCAAGGCAGGCTCCATTAATGTGGACGTGCTACCTTAACTTAGGCTACGTCTAGACTGCAAGCCTCTTTCAAAAGAGGCTTTTTCAAAAGATACTTTCAAAAACGCCTCTTTCGAAAAAGAGCATCTAGACTACAACCAGTACTTTTGAAAAAGCAAGCCACTTTTTCGAAAGAGAGCACCCAGGCACTCTGGATGCTCTCTTTTGAAAAAGCACAGTTTGCATCACATAGTGCCTTTTTTCGAAAGAGCACTTTCAAAAAAAGGCGTTCTTCCTCATAAAATGAGGTTTTCCACTGTTGAAAAAACTGCTGTGTTCTTTTGATTTCCTTTCGAAAGAACGCGGCAGCAGTCTAGACGCAGAGGAAGTTTTTTCCAAAAAAAAAGGCCACTTTAAAAAACAACCCTGTAGTCTAGTCACACCCTTAGAGCCCCAGGAAGCACAGGGGAGTAATGATTTTGAATAACTCTGGGGAGTCATTATTTTGAAATAGCAGCAGTGGAGTGTCCACAATACCACTATTTTGAAATAACTATCATATATATAGTAGCCCAGTGTCTGTGCGTCTGTAACGCTGACGTACACGGCCATGCCCCCTGGCCGTGTACGTCAGCGCTCCGCCCCCCTTCCCTTCCTCCGTGGTGGCTCAGCCGAGCACTCTGCCGCTCAGCTGGGCCGCGGCGGGGGAGCAAGCAGCAGCAAGTGGCCATTTGGGGTCCGCGCTCCCCATGCATAGGAGCGCGGACCCCAAACGGCCGCTTGCCGCCGCTTGCTCCCCTGCCGGGGCCCAGCTGAGCGGCACTGGCGCTGCACCGCTCAGCTGAGCCCCGGTGGGAGGGGAAGGGGGCGGGGCCGTGACGTATACGGCCAGGGGGCGGGGCCGTGTACGTCACCGCCCCCCCTTCCTCCCGCTGTGGCACTCAGCTGAGTGCTGCACCCCTCAGCCGGGCCGCCGGGGGAGCCAGCAGTGCAAGGGGCCGTTTGGGCTCCCCACGGCGGGAGGGGAAGGGGGGGGTGACGTACATGACGCCACCCCCTGGCCGTGTACATCACCGCCCCGGCCCCCTCCCTCACGGCAGCCCGGCTGAGCAGGCAGCACTCAGCCAAGATCCACGGTGGGAGGGGAAGGGGAAGGAGAAGGGGAAGGAGAAGGGGGAAGGGGAAGGGGAAGGGGAGAGACGGAGGGGAGAGAGAGGCAGGAGGAGGAGGAGAAGAGAAAGGGAGACTGAGAGGCAGGAGGGGGAGCAGAGAAAGAAAGAGACGGAGAGAGAGGCAGGAGGCGGAGGAGAGCTGAGAGAGAGGGGGAGGCAGTAGGAGGAGAGAGAGAGAGAGGGAGCGAGAGACCGGAGGCTCAGGAGAGAAGACCAAGGTGGAGGAGAAATCTGAAAATCCCGTCTTATGACGGGCTAATTGGCTAGTTTTAAAATAAGAGTTATTCCTTGTGGAGAGCAGGAGTTATTATTTCAAAATAACCAGCCCCTTATTTTCAAATAACAGGCTTGAGAGTGTGGACGCTCTGCTTGTTATTTCGAACTAAGGGGGATTATTTTGAAATAACTCCCTACTATAGATCAGGGCTTTAGGAATTGTTCCAAGAAAAGCCTTCCATTTTCTGTGAGCAAAAAAAAAAAAAAAAATCAACACATTTTCTTTTATGGATAAATGCACTCAAATGTAACATCTATACACACACACAGGAGGTTGCTAGCAAAGGATGGTATATCATCAGATATGACCCCAAACTGCAAATCTTTGAATGTGTGCCCACCACTGCCACTAGCCCTTGAGTAACTAGCCTCTCCTTGTGTATGTCTCTCTGCCTCATTGTTAATCTCTTCCCATATCACCATGTGAAATGTCAAAAGCCTGATGTTTTTGAATGATGATTAAAAAGAGATCAAAACAAATCAAGATTCTCAGCAATAGTCACTTACCCAATGAATGGAAATGACTTCTCTCCAGGTTACTAGTGAGCCTTGGAGAACTCTTCTGGCTGTAAGAGCATCTCCTCTTGCATCCTTGAGGTGACAGGACCACTTGACTTTGCTTCACTGAGAGCTCTAAGGAGACAGTCAGAATCTGAACACACCTTAAAGCACCAGAGAAATATTTCCCCACTATCATCTTCACTACAGAGAATGGAAAGGTGGTGCCTTGGGGTTAAGACGTCTCATCACCTTGCTAGCTACTGGGATGAAGATCCTGCTGGTTTCCAATGGATTTCATCTGGCTGATTCTCCAGACTAGTTTCATCCACCTACACTCAAAACTGGCATAGATTTCCATGAAACCTCTCTGGAAAAGCAATGGTGGCACCTAGCCCTAACGGTTTGTTCACAGTGTTATTCTTTTTATTTCACAGTGTTTTAACTCCCAATTGCCTATCTTGAGTCTCTGTTTTATTCCTTTGTTTGTCTCCAATGCTACAGAGGAACAAAGTATTTTCCTTCCTTATTAACACCATGTATATATGTGGTGTCCACTTTCCCATACATCCATTAGTCCTACATACACATACACACACACATGCACAAACTAAACTACCAGTTTCTCTACACACATCAGATCATCTTATGGGTTGGAGTCCAATTCTTTGAGGTTTTGAGTGTCCTCAACTCCCAGTAAATTCAGGGGGAGTTTAGAACACTAGGTACTTTGCAAAGTTGCACCCTGGGGTTGTTTTTATGGAGCTTTCTTTGTATTTCCCTCTAATTTTCATGACAAGCCCCTTTACAGTATGCTATGTAGGTAATATGACCTAAGGATTTCAACATCAGGGAACAACAGATTCTCAGCTGGTGTAAATCAGCCTGGCCCCTTTAAAGTCTGCACAGCTATACCAGTTTATACCAGCTAAAGATCTGGCCCAACATTGGGCAATTCTTTGATTCCCCTAGAGCTTCAGACTTACATCCCAGCAAGAACAAGTTGAGGTATGTCTATACTATAATTTTTTTAACCACAAGCTAATTGATTGCCAATTAACTCAAGATAAACAACACATTTGTAACAGCGATGGTGGATGCTTCTCAAATGGTTGCTCCCGGCTACCCCTCTTTTTTACCCTAGGGTAATCAAAAAGTCTAGTGTAGACAAACCCTTGTGCTTTCAAATGGAATTCTGTGCTGTTTGGCTCTCTTTCGGATGATACCTCAAAAACTGAGCTTCTGTGTGAGCATCTACCATGCCATGGAACTGACTTTGACAATGAATGTGTCCCCACACCTATCACAGGGTGTGATTGCAGGTCAAGTAGATATAACTCAGCTATCTTTGATCTAGCAATCCCAGGTGCCAGAGCAGTGAAACTACTGCACCATAGCATCAGCACAAACTAGCTGCTGAAGTAATCCCCCCAGTTCTGGGCAGGCATGTGCAGCCATGGTGCCATGGTTTCCCAGCTATTGGTACTCGAGTTGGCTGCCATGATGTTGTATGCCAGGTCTCTCCAAGAACCCCACCTGAGACGTGCCTCCATTTCAGCCGTGTCTGTGCATATATATGTGTGATAGGAGAGCGCCACTACCACGAGCTGCTCTTTGCAACGAGGGTCTGGTAGAGTCGTGGGAGTGAAGGGTGGTTAGACGAGAACATCAGAGAAGGAGGTTTATAATTAACATACTTCTTCCACTGGTCCTTTTCTGCTCATTCCTTTAGCTACTGAAATTGATCCAGAGTCAATTAAAAGGTGCACTAGAAAATGAAGACTGCAGGTATGCCACTTCATGTTGTTCACTTCCAGCTCTGCCTTGGCTGCTGCTATGGCTGTGTATGCAGTAACCTTCCCTGTCTGGTCCTGGGCTTGTTATTTATGCTCCCAGCGGGCTTATCTTCCTGTTTACATGCCAACGGAATTGGAAATAGGTACCTGGCCTGCACCACAGCAGGCATAGCGCTGCATGGGAGTGTAACTGTGGGGGACCAGCATTGTGGAATTCCTCCTCCCTTCTTCCATCAGGCTGCCATCCAGCCCATGTTATTGTTGCTGTTACTTGCATATGCCCACTTCCACTTGGCTGCTCTTTCTGTTCCGCTCAGGATGCTGCTTGGCCCTGCCTAAAAGGTCTTCAGGCCTTGGGAGAATTCCCGGAGTGTTAGTTAAAGTGCATTCGTGCTGCACATGCAGAAGACACATGTTAGAGCGTTAACATTTCTCCCACCTGGAATCAGAACGGTGTCACTATGAGTCCCCGAGACACCTTCTGGCAGGGCTGCTCTCCTTGCACAGGGAAGGCTTTGTGTTGTTGGAACAGGGTTTGATTTGTAACCCTGCTGTCACCATAGATAACTGCCATCCTAGGCCCCCAGTGACTCTACTGCCGTGTGTTTAATTGTAAGCAAGAAAGCTTAGAGGCAAACTTCTAAGCAGATCTAGAACCTGATTTAATCCCTGGTTTCTCTGCTTTCAGTCCCCCTAATCAGGCAGTCAGGGGCCATCCCTGCAGAAAGAAACTGCAGCTAACGTTGAAGAAAATTCGTTCCCAACTGCAAAAGCCTTTTAGCCCATTCTGGTTGAATGAAGCTTTTGCAGAATGCATCTTTCTGGGGCATCACAAACATCATGGGTAACAACCAGGCCGGAGGTGTCACTTTCTGGGACCTCTTCAGGAAGGAACAAGAGGAGATACATTTTTAAAAGTTATTTAAAATGTGCCACTGTGTCAAATGCCCCTCTGTTCGCTGGTTGGTGGGACTGTTCAGCCCCTAAATCCATGTAATTGCAGTGTCATGACTCTGCTACTGCTCTTACCAGCTGCAAAGCAAACAGAGTCAATGAAACCTGAATTTCTAAAAGCAAAATTTTGTTTTAAAACAGCATTCAGACCTTTCAGATATATGACAAGGGGAGGGGCAAGGGGGAGGAGGAGGAAGAGTATGGCCCAATCCCACCCACTTATTAAGTCCTTTGAAGAGCACCTTTAATTCAATGGCATGTTTGCCACTCACCTTGAAGGAGCTCTATTAAACACTCTGTCTTTAAAAGATTTCCTTTAGGAACAGGAAGAGACTTAGCTCATTTTCCTGAAAGGAGGAAGGGACCCTAAGGTCATCTCCTAACTGGGTAATTGCTTGTGGCTCTTCAGGCCTCACAGGTAATTGACTTCAATTAAGTTCCCTCACAGGTTATTATGAAGCTGAGGGCTGGAAGCAGCAGCCTCTCCTGGAAAGCAAAAGCTAACCTCTGGAGGAGTGGGGGTCCGGCACATGACCAGGAATAACGTAGGGTTGCCAGGTGTCCAGTTTTGAATTGGACAGTCCGGTATTTGAGGGTTCTGTCCGGGAAACAAATTGAGAAAATACTGGACATATAAAATGACCAGTATTTTCTAATTAGGTAAATTTATTATTATTAGGAGTATGAGTACCTAGTTGAGAACTGCCTGGCTGGTAGACACGCTCACGCTACCAGCGTGTCTACCAGCCAGGTAATACTCAATTACGTGAGGGGGGGCGGGGCAAGGGCGGGAGGGAATCCCCGGGGCTGGACTCACTCGTGCTTCACTGGGACTGTGTGTGGGATGGGCAGCGCCCCGGGATCTGCGTGCACCCGGGTCAGTCCCGCTCCCCACCAGCCAATTCTCTCCCCTCCTCTCTCTGCCGGCCAGCCTCGCTCCCCCCGACCTCCTCCCCGCCAGCCCTGCTTCCCGCCAGCCGGTCTCCCCTCCTCCCCCAAACTCCCGGCCAGCCCCGCTGCCCTACACCCCCCGCCAGCCCTGCTTCCCGCTGGCCGGTTCCCCATCCACACACCTCCTCCCGGCCAGCCCCACTCCTCCCGGCCGGTCCCTCCCTCCCTCCCTCCCGAAATCTGAGATCAAGTGTGTAAGTGTGTCTGGTATTTTTTTTGAAGCCACCTGATAACCCTAGGAATGAGGCACAGAGGGGATGGTCATTCTCAGCATTATAGACTCATGGCACAGCAGGCCAGGTCAGGGGTTAACATGAGGACGGTTGCAGGAGACCCTTGAGACCAGCCTGTATGAGATGCCTTGCTTGCCTGCAAGCATTCGGTAACCACAGGACTTTGGCTGCCCGAGGTGACTGCAGTGTCTTGCTCAACACAAGCACAGTGTGAAAACCAAAGGCCTGACTCTCCTCTTGCACCAGACGTACAGCTCTGTAACTCTGCTGACTTCCGCAGAGCTGCTCCAGGCTCATGTCATGTGACAGAGAGGAGACTCAGCCCCAGGGCTGGGTTTGGTTGCACCACCCACTGCCCTCCCTTTCCAACCCACAGCTCTGCTGCCCCCTAACTCCTCCACAGCAACGGAGGAAGGCCTGGAGACCTGCGCTGAAGGATCCCAACAGCAAAAATCATAAACGTGAAACAGAACCAAACAGAGGAAGGATCCAGGCTTTGAATTTACCTTCCCCCAGGGGCTGTTTTACCTTCTTGCTTTCTCACGCGTCAGCCTCTGTGGTCTGATAGGCTGTCTCTCTGATTTCGATGTGAGGCAGTTCTCTTGCCTTTAATGTCCAATGTGTAATGAACATTACCCCTTGGTGGCTCTTGCTTAGGTTTGGTGACTTCAGGGCCTGCATTCCCTACATTGCACTGCTCTCAGGACACGTCTAAATTACATTCCTCTTTCGAAAGAGGAATGTAAATGAGGCAAATTGAAAGTGCAAATGAAGCGTGGATTTAAATATCCCGTGCTTCATCTGCATATTCGAGTCTGAGCGCTTTTTTGAAAAAGGGGTTTTCGAAAGTGAAAGCGCAGTCTAGACGAGGTTCTTTCAGAAAAAAAACTCCTGAAAAAATGAGGAGTACGGGTTCATTTGAAAAAGGGGTTTTTTTCGAAAGAACCCCATCTAGACTGCGCTTTCACTTTCGAAAAACCCTTTTTCGAAAAAGTGCTCAGATGCGAATATGCAAATGAAGCACAGGATATTTAAATCCACGCTTCATTTGCACTTTCAATTTGCCTCATTTACATTCCTCTTTTGAAAGAGGAATGTAGTCTAGACATAGCCTCAGTTGGTTTGCAGAGCAGTTTGATTCCAAGTTTTATTTTATTAGGGTGGAATTTTCAAAGGGGCCCCTCTATGGGACCTGGAAAGGCAATGGAATAGGACTTGTGCTTCTAAATGGCACACAAGTCCCATTGACTTTCTAGGTCACATAGGCCCTTTTGAAAACTACCCCGAGTCTCCATTTCTTGGACCCTTGCAGTGGGTTTTATAATGCAGATCTAGAACCCCGCAAATCCAAAGATATCTGCTTTATATCCGGACGTTCCCGCATCCGCGGATGTGGATGCAGACAGCCACGGCTCCTTTTTTGCGAATGCGGCTACACATTTTGTAACCACACAGGGTTCTATGTGTAGCCCCTCCTGTTCACCAGCCCAATGTGGGGTTATTTAACATAGGGGAAGCCTTGTGAGTTTTCACACAACTCTGGGAGACTGGGCCTGAGGCTCCTTTGTGTGCTCTGCGTTGTGTGTCTGGGTGCGTGAACCTCAGAGCAGACCCACTCAGACAAACCACCAGGAACAGGCTTTATTCTGTAAAGAACATAGAAAAGAATCACAGTCCAGCAGCCTCCTTAATGCTTGCAGCCTACAGTCTCCGTGCTGAGACCCTGCTGGGGGGCAAGGTAGATCCTAGCAGGAACCAGGAAGTTCTCCCAACATGCCAGTTTGTAGTACGCAACTTGAAGTTCCAAGGGCTGCTCCTGAAGCACCCTGGACCTTGGGCTACGTTTGCATATAGCTGGGTTAGGATAATGTTTGTGTCCCTGCCAGAGGGTGTCAATCAATTCATTTTAGACACTAAAAAAAATCCATATAAATAAAAAAAAATAGCAACATCCAGATAGCCCTGAAAACAGTGTCCAACAATGAGAACCACCCAGGGCTCGATGATCTCTGCTACCAAGTATTGGTATTACACCAAGTAATGGTATTTACTTACAGAATCACAGAATCATAGAGCTGGAAGAGACCTCAGGAGGTCATCAAGTCCCGCCCCCTGCCCAAGGCAGGACCAATCCCAACTAAATCAACCCAGCCAGGGCTTTGTCAAGCTGGAACTTACCCCGTAGGGAAAAAAAAATTTTCTCTCCAGCAAGAATTACTGGGTGAAATTCTCTGGGCTAGGATACGCAGACGGTCAAACTCGACAATCACAATTGTTTATCTGCGCTCAACATCTATGACTCCATCCGACCCGTCTGAGCTTGTATAGCTGCTGCAGTTCCATGCTCTTGCTTTATATAAGACGATGTGCATTTGGAGAAACCACTTTAAAGCACAATATGTAAACTGACACAGTTTGGAAGGATCAGAAAGCTTCACAGCTGTACATTTAATGGATTCGAGTGTTCCTCTGTCTTGTCGTCAATTATAAACTCCACTGAACCACAGGTGGTAAGAGACACTGGAAAAGGCCCAAATTGTTGTGCAGATGGTCATTAGTGGTGAGCAAGGAAAGAGGAAAAGTGAACACATTTTTCCAGACTTCTAAGGAAGGGGAGGGAGATGTGAGAGCTGAGCCCATTAAAGTCAGAGGAATTAAAGCCACTATGTAACTCAGGAAAAACTCATTGCTCTGGCGGTGCAGAAACCTTTAGCCAGACATGGCCTGAAGTAAAAGCACAACTTCAAACACCTCCTGAACTTCGTTCATTTCCAGGTCTGGGTCTGACTTTTGTGGTCACTACTGATCTCTATTCCAAGCTGACCAAAAGGCTCAGATCCAAAACACCCCAAGATCAGGGGATGTTTGTGTCCAAGTTTTCTCTCTCCACTCCCCAGATCTGGTTTGGATTGGGCTGTGGGAGTGCTCCACAAGATTCTCCCTTTCTTGGGTCAGGTCAAAATAGACTTAGACAAGAGGGGAGAGCTGCAACAGAGTACTAAACGTTGAACAACTCGGCACTTTGCTGCACTAGATGGTGGAGGGACAACCACAGATTAACAGAATGATCTCGAAGTCTTCCTCATTTGTGATTCCTTAGTAAGCACCTAAGCATAACTGTGCCTCTCTGAGTGTGGGCCTCCTATGACCAAGTTGCCACAGAAGAGGTCCAGTGATTTCTCGTGCTGGATGTAGAAGAATGATTATTAGGGCAATCATAATACTTCCCTTTTGGGGTCCAGTCCTGCAGTTGCACATGCTTAACTTTACCACTTACACCCATGAAGTTATTCCTGGCTTCACTGTAAGGGTGAGCCCTCATCCACAGATAACAAAGCTGGATACGTAACATTATTGCCATTATACAGATGGGAAAACTGAGGTACCAAGAGCAGAAGGGACTTCCCCACGATCACAAAACAGATCAGTGGAACAGCCAGGAATCAAACCAAGTTTTCCCGATTCCCTGACCCGCCTCTCTGACCATATTGCACCTTGTGACATGTTGTATGCAGCGCTGTTGGAGCTGTGTTGGTCCCAGGATATTAGAGAGGCAAGGTGGGGGAGGCAATATCTTTTATTGGATCAGCTTCTGCTGGTAAGAGAGAGAATCTTTCAAGCTTACACAGAGCTCTTCTTCAGGACTGGGGAATGTACCCAGAACACCTCCAGTAGTCACCTGCTACCCCCACACTGGAACTCATACAGGATATCATCAAACAATCCTCATCCTCAAAGGAAACCTGAAAAAATATCTTCAAATGAGGAACCAGGCAGCTTAAATTCATAATTTGGCAAGATACCAGAAATTATGGACTAAATAAAGACCTTGGTCTTATTTCAACAACCTATAGCCCCTCAGACACCCAGCCTACATTTTTTTCTCCTTTCCAACTATGACTGGAGAGGTTTTAACTGGCCACTTCACCTTGAATGGTCCTTTGAAATAAGTGTTAACGACTTATGCTAAGCAGTCTGTTCACCGTCTCTTTCCTGTGACACTGAGTACATTTCCCAGACCTGAAGACGAGATCTGTGTAAGTTGGAAAGCTTGTCTCTCTCTTACCGACAGAAACATTGGTCCAATTATTGGTCCAATAAAAGATCTTACGTCACCCGCTTTGTGGCATGTTGATCTTTTTACTTTGGGTGCGTCTACATTGCAGGGCTTAACTTGAAATAAGCTGCGCAAATTGAGCTACGTCAATTGCATAGCTTATTTCAAAATAGCTTATTTTGAAATAGGGAGCGTTTACACAGCACTTGTTTGGAAATAGAGCGCTCGTCCTCTGACTTCCCTTACTCCGCGTACAATGAGGGTTATAGGGGTCGGAGTAAGAAGTCCTCCAGCTTGCGAGTATTTTGACACTATATCGAAATAACTGCCCGCTGTGTAGACGCGGACTAAGTTATTTCAGAATAGCGCTAGTGATTTTGAAATAGTGTTGCGGTGTAGACGTATCCTCTGTGTCCTAACCTGAACCAACATCATCAACATTCAAACAACTGACCACACTTTTTAAGGCCCTGATTCAGCAAAGCACTTAAGCAGGTACTCAAGCCCATTCCTTTTCAACAAAGCATTTTTAGTCATAGCTGCTTTTGATAGTAGGCACCTATCTGCTTCTTCAGATAGATACCTTTAAAAAGTTGGCCCTTAATCATGCATCACTTGCCCTATGCTAACTTCAAGCACCTGCTTTAATGCATTGCAAAACTGGGGCCCACACCTAAATCAATCAATCAGTCAGTCAGTCAGCGTGCTGGTTTGCTTTCAGATGTGAAGTTTCAAGCCAGCTCTTATTTTAGTTCAAGCACTCCCTCTAATCTGCTCTGCAGCTACACTACCAGCTTGCCAGGGTAGCTGTGAATTACCTTTGTGTACTCTCAATTTAGCTCAATTTGAACATCTTTCCTGAAGACATTACGAGTGACAGGTGTGTGATCCATGTAGAAATAATTTCACCAAACAGGTTATAATAGACTTCTAAATTCTTCAGAATATGTTGATATTCTCCCCAGCCCACACACTTCCTCTCTTTAATGTTATTTACATGTTTGTGTAAGTGCTAAAAATGATAAACGCTATTGCACAATAACATACAGTAAATGCTGCAACAGACAACACATTTCTGTGCTGGGAGCGGAAAGAGCTTCCATCCCTTCCCATTGTTTGCATTCCTGGTCTTGGGAAAAGATTTCTTTATATATTTTGCGGGGGGGGGGGGGGGTTATATTTGGGGTTTTCCTCTTGTTCATCTAGCCCTGCTATTCAACCATTACGCAATTAAGCCTTTCACCCATCAGAGTTTGAGTTTATTAAGGGGAAAGATGACAGCCCGTCTGCTCTGATTGCAAAATGGTCCTGAGATTGCTGGTTTCTTGTCTGGGTTTTTCTGTTTCAGACAGACTGTCTCCCTGCAGAGAGGGCCTACAGGAGTCTGGGAGAGACCAGGAGGTGGTAACAGACTGGCAGCCAGCAATATTAGACATCAATGTTTTCAAACATGAACCAACTGGGTGAGGGGCAGACCTCTTAGACCCTGCAGATGAAGAAACGTCTGTTTTCTTTTTCCGGTGGCTTATAAAGCAGCAAATTATCACTATGGTTAGTGACCCACACTGCCATTCACACTTCTGTTTTTCAGTCCCTCTTTCCATGATATAAAATCCAGTGATGGAAGCCTAGAGCTGGTGTGTCTGGACAATGTACAATGGTAGGTATAAATCAATGGGCATTGGCTATGGCACACTTTGTCATGTTACTTGTGTGACTCAGGAAATATTTCAGGCCCTGGCCTGCAATCCTTCCCCACTTGCATAATCCCATTGACTTCGGTGGGTTTATTCCTGCAAATAAGGACTGCCTCGTCATGTACGTCTCAGAAGTACAGTGTGGCCAGTTCTTGCAACTTCATCACAAGTTTTTCATTTGCTGTTTCTCTGAAAGCCCCAGCTCGCAGAGTCATGGGAAGACACAGCAAATCAGCTTTCATATGAAAAGCGAAGGAAATTTCTAGCCCTGATTCTAGTGGGAGAATGCCCAATGAATCCCACTGGGGCTGAAGGATGAGTTGGGTGCTGGGCATCAGGGTTTAGGCTGTCGTGCACATGCCAGTGGAAATGCAGGTGCCTGGGGAATTCAGATGCCTTCAGGACTGGGCGGTGCCAGCAGCTGAGTGGTGGCAGAGGGGGTTGATTTTGCATTTTGGACTCAGGCACCTAAATGAGCAGACAGCCATGCTGGATCCCTGGGCAAGAGAGGGGGCAGCCCAGTGTTTCCAGAAGGGCCGTGACCTCGAGTGAGTAGAAGGGGCAGGGCCAGGGGCAGCCAGTCCCCAGCGCTGCCTGGAATGTGCCACACTGCCACCACCACCCCCAGCCCTCAGAGCCACCCTAAGCATGCTGCGTGGTGCTCTGGTGGCGATTTAAAGGGCCAGGGCTCTGGCCACTGTTGCCGTGGCAGTAGAAAAGATGGCAGCCAGGAGCCCAGGCTCTTTAGAATCATTGGGACCGGATTTAACTGCCTCCTTTGTCCCCTCTCCGGCCCCTCCATCAGCGGGTCTGGGGGCAGTTAGGCATCCACATCCCCTGGATCCCCGCTCAAAAGCGAGAAGAGAAACAGAACCCAAAGTGTGTTATTAAAAATTAACCTCCTCCCATGATTTCCGGAGGCCTGGCCCATGATTTTTGAGCGCTCAGGGTTGCCAGAAATGGGGCTAAACGCAAGGCCCTTAAAACTTCATTCACCAGAGGGGAGAAATACACATGGATGCTTCTCACTCGGTGTTACTGCCCCAAAGTACTTTGGAAGGAGATCGATCGGAGAGGCTGTGCCAAGAACAGCTCCCAATGGGGGCTGTTAGAATTTCCTTGGCTGCCTCTAACCAGGGGAAAAGAAACATTTTGTCATTTTCATAGAACACTAGAGCTGAAGGCCAGAAAGAATCATCCAGCCTGGCTTCCTGTACCACAGTCCCCACCCAGCAGCCGTACACTGCACCCGACCACTGGGATTAGACCAAAGTATGACAGCCCACCAAAGACCAAACGGCCGTATCCCACAGGCAGAAAACAGGAGGACCTGAGATGCACCACAGCCTAAAGCACCTACAATGGCAGGAAACTGATTCATCTGAATAGGTTATTTGAAAGATTTGGGCCTTGACCTGCCAGCGGCTCTAGGCAGGACAGATCCCTGATGTGAATAGGTTGTTGCAAGGGTAAAATATTTTAGAAATCATTTAGGGTGCTAGAAAAATGTTTCCAGGTTCTGTTTCCAGACCCTTTTGCCTATAACCCCTGCTGCTTTATTATCAAAAGTCCAATTGTACAGGCTTCAGTGGGAGAGGAAATTATAACCATGATATTTTTAGAAACTTGTAAAAAAACCCAAAATAGTTTATGCATAAGGAATAATATTGTCATTTCGTGGGCCATGGGGTCACGATTTTTCAGGGCTAAAAGCAAAAGCCTTCCACCTTTAGAAAACCAGGAATCGTTCTTTCCAGCATTGTGACACGCTCCCACTTCTCCCCCCAGAGCCATGGTTTGGGGACCTTACATTTGTCACTGGCTTCGGTGTAAATAGTTCCCAACTTTGTCTCGAGGTCAGTGTCGTTTTGTGACTCAGGTTTCACACTTTGTTAGAGACAACAGGCAAAATGCTGTGGCAGGTGGTTTTTTTAAAAAAATTCAGAATAAAGCAGTGACTGTTTGAAACTCCTCCATGTTTTGGACTGTTAGACGTAGTCTGAGCAAAGCTGGATTGGAGGGCAGAGTACTGTTGAGGGGATCAAGCACAATTTATCATGTGGGGCTACAATTTATTACATAGTTACTGCCATTACCACCACGGGGTGTGTGTGTGTTTGCTTCCTAGGAGACATACAAACCAAACTAATCTCTAACAACCACACCAAGATCAAAATTCTAATTCCAGATATGAGGTGCCTCTCATGGGCTATCACTGCATCTGAAATATGATACACCTGAGATTAGAATCTGCCCTTAAAGACACAGTTTCTCTTAAGCCTTGCTCGGCTTCAACTATAATTGCAGTAAAGTGAGTAAGTAGCTGTGCAGATGCTAACCAGATGCAAATATCAAACTACAGTTCAACATGTTTCCTGACAATAATACTACAGTGTTACTATGGTGATAACAGATTCACTAGAGGTTTGATTTAATAAAGCAGGATTGCATGTTAGGATCTGGATAGTTACCATAGTTTTATTCAAACAACTGTGCTTCAACTCTAGTTTTATGACTGGACTGATAATTACCATTGGGCTTAGTTTTTCCTTGAGAATGTTCTATTTTCAAGAGTAAATTTGCTGTCTAAGCAGGGTCTGTTAAATTGGCAAATGGGAATATCTCTGGCATTGCCCTAAAATTGTTAAATTCTGAATTAATGTCATGCTGATTGATATTTAGTAGATTGATTGAGGATTCAGTCTGGAGTAAAGCTCTCCGAAGAAGCCTAGGAATTGGGATAAGCAAAGCATGCACAATCAGGCACTTTATGTTTGGCCTTTAGGTCTATTATTGTGTCAGTTAGCAACAGCCTTCAGCTCCCAACTTCTGAACAGCCAAGGACCCAAATGTCAAGACTTCGACTTAATTCTTTAGAGCTATCACCTGAGGCCTGATAGGGACGAAGTGGGTTTGGAGGTAAATCCAATTAAGGTGAATGTTGTCACTCTGGCTTTACCCCAGTGGAACTACCAGCACATTTTGGCCCTGAAATCCCACTTGAGGTTCTGATAGTCCTCGTCTTGCCCGTTGTCTAGTCATTTACAGCTGTGCAAAGTGGTTATGGCTGGTGTGAGAAGGGACATGGCAGCTTTTCACACTCACTTTGCACAGGAGCGAAGGAGGACACAAGGTGCAAGACAGTGACAAATCAAGCCCAGAATGAGCTAAATTCTTCCCTCACCTCTGCCCCAAGCCTGTCAGTGGCAAAACTCTCGCTTGCTATAATGGCTCAGGCTCCTCTCCTCAGAGCTGTCACTTCCAAAAAATTCGGGGGAGGGGAGGGGGGAAGGAGGCAGCAAGGTTGTCTCCACACAGACAGTGTTAGGTGGGATTTTATCCTACAAAGTCTGGAGGGGAGCAAAAAGTGGGGCAGATAGAGCTATGAAAAATCTATGGGGTGAAAACTTGGGAGGGGGTAACTACCCCCTTTCCCCCATATCTAATTACTTCCCCCCACAATCGTCACTTGAGGTGGAATGGAACTAACGTTCGGGTCTCTTCTACCACCTACGAGACGGAGAGGAGCTGCTGGCTCCCATTACCCTGGAATAATAAAAATAATACGACTGATCATTAGCGATGATGACGCTAATCCTCCGGCCCAACGCGTGCGAAGAGCATTGCCTCAGCACTATTCCCAGGCACAACCTCATTGGTATTCCGTGCGCTGCCATGTCTGTCACTGCTCTGTGCACTCCAGGCCTGGAATCCTCGGGGAGCCTCGCAGCTGTCAAATTGACTTCCATCATTTCTTCCTGAGCCGAGAGACAAATTACCCAGCCAGCCGTCAGACTAGACACTGCGGTCGAACCTGCAATTTCTAAGCGATTAAAAAAAAAATCCCCATCCCAGCTCAGACAAAAGGTTTGGCCTGTGCAGTTGGGGGTTGGAAAGGAGGGTTTCTCCCTTCCTTTTCTGTTCTTTAGAAGTCCTTATCAGGCTGGAGATCTCTTGAAAAGGCAAGAGGCAGAGAGATATGCAGAGGCCACAGCATGAGTCACAGACAAGTCAGCTCAGCACCTCACCTAGAAAGACCAGACCACTGGGGGCATGTCTACACAGCAAAATAAAACTCACAGCTGGCCCGGGGCCAGCTGACTCAGATGCTCACACTTCAGGGCTGTTTCATTTCTCTGTAGACTTCCAGGCTGGGACTGTCTGGGCTGCTCTGCAGTTTGGGAAGTGCAAAATGCCGCGAACCACGAGATTAAGAGCCTAGTGCTGGTCACAGGGAGGGGAAGCTGCCCTCACCAAGGGCCTAGGACTATGAAGTGAATCTGAGGTAACTTTTTCACCAGCTTTGACTGTGTGGGAGGCATTTGGGGAAGTTTGTGCTCGCTAGGGATGTAAAAAGGCGCTTAAAAACGTAACCGTGTAACTGATAAAAATCTCCGCAGTTATGTGGTTGCAGCCCCTGCTGGTCCTGCTCCTGGGGAGCCTTTGCTGCAGGCTTTGCACCTGGCTCCCCAGGAGCCTGTGTGTAACCTGCAGCTGAGGGGGTGGGGTGGTCGAGCCCGCCTCGGACGGGGGCTGCTCCACTGGGCCCTGCAGGGCTGGAGCAGGCCCCTGCCTGGAGCAGTCGGGGAGCTGCTCCAGCTCCTACTGGTAAACTGGAACCAGTAAGCATCCGATGGAGCAACAAACCCCATGAGATCTTCAGCATCCCCTGTTAACCTTTGACATCCCTAGTGCTCCCTGCAAAAAAGGCAGCTTGGAATGGAAATAACTTCAAATGGAAGCACTTCTCTTGCCCCTAGAGATGGTGAAGGAACTCCAGCCACGAATGGAGAACTTCATTTGAGGTCTGCAGAGTCAGGGTGGAGATGGTCAAACCCCCCACCACCTCCAAGCCAATAGCAATACTGCTTCTACTGGTGACTCCAGCTGGCAAGGGCCTAGCATGAAGACTGGATTCTTCAGAGCAACAGAGTGATCAGATGAGGAATCACCTGCAAGGACTCAGTCTGAGCTCCATGTTCTGGGCTGCAAGCCGCAGACAACAGGCCCTGTAGGTAGTAAGGCTGGAGCCACACAGGGACCGAGGTGTTAAGGAAACTCAGCATTGCAACACCTCACCTTGGAAAATCACTGGCATCCCCAAAGGCAGGGTTAAATACCGAGGCTTCCCCTAAATGAGAGCAGTAGCAAAGAATGGGATGCACAAAAACCAGCTGTCAAGGTGATTGCCCTGCCTATGCAACGTGGTGGGAGATGCTGATGAGAGAGGTGCCACCTTTCCTAGGGATGCTCAAATTCCCCAGCACCACGTACCACGGGGCTCCTGGGGCAAAGCCAGCTCAGTGCACTTAGCCTCATGGGAAAGGCATGATGCACCAGACCTACAAGCCACTATTGTCCATATAGGCTCTTTCTCTGTGGCGTGTGTCTGAGGTTGAGATCAGACCTGAAGGAAAGAGCCAAGGTGAAAGATCGCACATTCAAGTACTGATTTGTTTTTCTGGACGTTTCCCTATTGACTTTCACCATGCTTTCACCTGGAGAGGTAGCTTCCAAAAACAATGCAATATCCTTACTTGGGGGGGTTCCAAGTTCTCTCTGTCGTCCTTCTCATCTCCAGTTCCTAAGAGGCTGCTTTTCACAGTTATAATTAAAGAACATTTTTCTATCTCCCAATGGAGAGATTTCACAATTTGTTACTCCTTTCCCTTCCCAATAAAGGGTAGGGTCATTAGCAGGCCAAAATGAGAGTAGGGGAGACCCCAGACAGTAAAAGAACAAGCCCAATAGCTCAGGAACCAAGAACTCAGCCAGTGTTAGAAGAAACATTCCTTCTTCATTCAGTGATTTGGCTGTTTCTCCCCATGGATACCTGGCTCAGGACTCCAGGATCTGCACAGGCTCCAGTTTGAGTTTCAGGTGACATTTAAGCAGAGCTGTCACATATGCAGAATACACAGTTGCACCCAAAAATGTGGGCACCGCTAGGTCATAATGTCCACCTATCCGGCTCTTCCTATCTCTGTTTCATGGCTCTGCTTCCTCCAGAGAGGATCTGGTCACTTAAAAATAAAAAAGCTTGCCAGAGGCAAATTCCACAGGGTTAGTCCTGGCGGGCCCCCAACTCCATGTTTACCTGAGCCTCCACAGGTATCGGAGGATCGCAGCTCTGGTTGGCTGCTAATCGCCATTCGTGGCCAATGTGAGCAGCAGGAAGTAACATCCCGAACCGTGATGCTTTCCACCACTTGCATTGGCCACGAACAGCAATTCACGGCCAATCACAGCAGCGATCCTCCCATACCCAGGGAGGTGCAGGTAAATATGGTGGGGGTGGCCCACCCGTGACTAACCCTGTGGGCTGCCGTTTTTTTATTGCCCACTCCTGTCTCAGCAAAACACCGAACCTGTGAAAGAGCCACTCAAGTAGTAATGAAGCCATTTCCCAGACATTTGCCAGCCCAGGTACATACTGTCGGTTTCTGAATGTCCTCTGTCACTCGACAGGACCTGAGTTTAAAATGTGTTTTAAAATAATTTCATTGGTGCGTTGCTGAAGATTCTGAAATCACATCTCTAAAAAACCATCATTCCCCCGTCCCCGACTGCCACTGGGCATGGGGCACCCATTGAATAGGACTGCATAGGGGCCCATAAATCCCAAAGGCGTCCCTGAATTTACGGTGTCATTGTTCACCTTTAAAACCATACGTAGCCTGGGATCTGTCCACCCAAATGACCTAACTCCTTCCCTGGGTGATCCCACTGCAGTTCTGCTCCAGGTGAAGCAGCAAGAGGAAGCTGCTGCCAGGCCATTTCCCCATGAGGTATTTGAAAAGAGCCATATCAGTTGCTCTTCAGGGCGTGCTGCACAACCCGTCTGTTGGAGCGCTGCTTGGGAGCGGCTTGTGACAGCTTCGTCAGCGCTCTGGTCTGGGTATTGTGTTGGCTGGGTTGGCTGCTTGCATGGATTGTGTGCCTGGACTGTCAAGGTGCCCAGAGCTTGGGGCAGGGTCTTTGCATGTAAATCTGGAATGAAGGCCCCGGCATTCAATCCGAAACTGGTGGAACCTGCTCTATTTCACTGTGCACAGCCTTTTGAAGTGGGTTAGGCTTGGAAGCAGGTAAGAAATGTCTCTCAGCTCTGCATCTTCCCTATTCCACTTCTTCCCGTCACTCCTTTCTCTCTGAGACAGCCCTCAAGTCCAGAGCCAGACAGGGCACTCAGCATCTCATTCCACATTCCCACTTTGTGCCTTTGCAGCCCTGCATGAGCCTGGGCCAACAGGGCGGGTTCCAAGCATTCTGAGATGCAGCTGAGTAAGGGGAAGAGTTGAAGGGGTCAGAAAGGTCTGTAGATTCCTGAAATGTCTCTGCTTCTCGGGAATTGGGAAATTAGAATTAGTCACAGAACAAACGTTTTTTTAAAAAAATAAAAGCCCCCCAACCCAGGCATTCCCAACCCAAAAGATCACTTTTAAAACTTTCCCTTGAATTTGCAGAACAGGCCTGGGTGGTAGGAGCTGGGCATGAGTCATTCTCTCTTTCTCCAGAACAGGAAAGCCTGTGGAGGGTGGAGACATGTCAGCGCACAATGTGGTACACTTTAAAATATCAGTTGAAATGACGAGGCTGAAGAAGTAGGAGGCTAGCTATTAGTCACTCAGTATTACACAGCAGAGAAGATAAGGACAGAAGGAATTACTGGACAGGCATAAGTTACTTGGCCCAACCTTTTTAATATGGGTATCTCACCGTCAGATCTCTCTGTTCGTTCTTCAGAACCCGTCTGTTCTCCTCGCGTTGTGAATGAGACTCGTTATCTTCGCTCACAGCAAGCTGCCACTGGCCAACTGTTCTGAATCTGACTGTAAAGAAAGCAGCAGGGCTAGTCCCTCGCACAGAGCATCAGCACCTTCATCTCCGTCCCCCCAAAACTCACCGGGAACCCGTTCCCCATCCTGCCGTGGCCAATCTCAGCAGATTGCTGTGGTCCTGGGATTCTCTGCAGCCCAGTGCAAGTTGGCTGCAAGGCTGAGGAGCCGAGGCAGAATGCCGTAGGTGATGGAGAGCTCATTAGTATGATGCTCGTTAGTATGATTGCCAGCAGGAGTGCACCAGCCGTCTGCTGGGCACAGGAAGAGCCTCTGCACTCTCACACTCCATTCCCAGTGTCCTCGCTTTGGCTGGCATGGTGCACAGCCAGCAGACCTGACAAATAAAGGTCCAGAACTCCTCTTGCTGCCACGTTCCATGGGGCCAGGAGCTGCTCAAAACATAGGTTAGTGCTGCATCCATACTGACAGCCCTGGGGACTGAAGAAGCCCTCAGTCCCCACACAGGGACAGCATGCGCATTGGCTCAGCGAGTTTCCCAAGCACCATACTGAGAAACCTCAATATCAGTGGCACCCAGGACTCAGATCCAAAGTCCAGTGAGACCAGCAGGAGTCTTTCCAATGAGGTCAGAGGGCTTGGAATCCCACCCCAAATGAGTGACTGTTTTCTCTTCTCTCGGGCCTTCTTCCATCCAAGGATCTCCAAGCACTCTACAAGCATTAACTATCCTTCAGCATCCACTGTGCATAGGGAGAGTCTAAACCCCTTTTATCGATGGAAACTGGGGCACAGGATAGGTGACTTGTCAAACATTACAAGAGTTAGTTGGCAACAACACCACAGATCACAGCCAGGAATCCTGTCCCCCAGGCTTGTGTGCCAAATACTGGCCCATGCTACCCCTCAATGGACTGCCGAAAATGATGAACTAACCAAAGAGTTCATTAAAAACCCACACGAGCTAAGCCCCCAGTGGATGTGTAATCATGCGAAGAGTAGACTGAACAAGATGCTGATAAACTAAACACTGGGAGTACAATCCTGTCATCTTGGGATGTTTCCAAAAGACTCTGCCACGCTCTGGATCATGTACCATCACCCCAAGGGGGCATGACCTGTTGCTAGCCCCGTAGCCTGATTATGCATATGGTAGACAGCTCTTAGCAGCTTTGTGCTGGCTCAAGCCAGAATCATAGAACACTAGAACTGGAAGGGACCTTGAGAGGTCATCAAGTCCAGTCCCCTGCCCTTTCGGCAGGATCAAGCACTGTCTAGATCATCCCTGATAGATGTCCATCCAACCTGCTCAGCTTCTGCCGTATAAGCTCTGTAGATAAACATGGGACTCGAGCTGTTCATCTAGTGTCTTCCAAGTGAGTTCACTTGTCATTGCCCATCCAGCACAGGCAAAGCACTTATCCTCACCACGGCCCTCCTTCAGCAGATTGGCACCTGACCCTGAAAAAGACTTGCATGTACTCCAGGCAGCAAGTCAAGAGGTCTATCTGCTGGAGCAAATTTACCTACATGACTCTGCCAGGATCAAGACATGAGCTATTAAAGCAACAAAGCTGCATTTGAGTCATAGGAACCCCAAACCTGACAAACTAAGAGATTTCAGAGGCATTTTTTGTTTGGGTCCCCCACCCCTAAATCTCTCTCTGTATGGCTGTGAACTAAAGAACTGACTAGAGGTGAAACCAACAGGATGCTGCAGACATGTAAAATGGTCCGGTTAGCTCTGCCCACAACCTAAGTTCGACCCACCACCAATATTACTCTGAAGCCCTATGGGAGTTTATAGAGAATGAGATCCACCCTATAGGCCTAGTTAGAACAAAAACCCCATAGCAGGGAAAGAAGTCTCTTGTAAATTCTATAGGATGCTCTGAAACACCTAAGGAAACAATTATTCTATATTGAATTCTACAGACAAAAATTTAAACCGGCGCTAACGACAGGTCCGTCAATGGCTATTAGCCAGAGTCCATTCCCTCTCAGAAATGCCATAAATAGCACTCCGTAGTGCAGGGGTGGGGAACCTACGGCCTGGGGGCCAGATGTTGCCCCTGGCTTGCCTGGGTCTGGCCCCGAGGCTCAGCCCCCAACCCAAAAAAGGTTCCCCACCCCCTGCCATAGTGGTCCCCATCCTGCCTAGGACATAGCATCACGCCACTCCCAATAGCCACCGTTGTGTGGCTCCTCCAAACAACAGCAGGGCTTTGGCCCTTTATTTATGTAGGGAGATCAGCCTCCTTAACTGCAAATTGCAAATCCAGCAGCCACTCCACTTGGAGCTAACGGGAGTTCCACGCCCAAAGCCCCTGCAGGATCCAGCCCTGTGGTTTCACTGGATTTTTAACAGGAGGTGTTTCATCAAATAGTCCCCAACCTTGTCTTCTTTCTGTAATGCTGTATCCCTGCAGGGCATCTGCCAGCCTGGTGCATCAGACTTAGCCAAGCCAAAAAGGAAACCCACGACAGGCCTCCCTCGTTGTTTGTGATGAATTTATCGGCTTGGAAAACTGGTGGAGCTATTTGTTTTATATTTCGCCCCCAGCCCAGAAGTATTCCCCACAGGCTTTCAGCTGATCATTTCTGGCCATTTTGCTGTGTGCAAATGGTCCCAAAGATGGCCAGAATTTTTCAAATTTCACTGACATCTTTAATTTGGGAAGTAAAAACAAAAAAAATATGAATGAACATTGTCTTTCTTTTTTGCACCAGCTCTGAAACTCTCCGCTAGAAACGTCTCATTTCTGCTTCCTGACTGGATGACTGGAAAGTGCCTAATGAAGTGCTGTCATGAATTCCCACACAAATATCAGTCAGTGCTAAAATGTATGAAGCATTTGGGCTTTGTGAACATTATCACGGGCACACAGGCGTTCAAATACCCCCACGATGAATCTGCTGGAGTGGAACTGATTGCTCTTATTCAGAAATAGGTTCTAGCTGCCAGTATTCTTAGATCAGGTCAGGTCATTCCTTGCACCGCGTTTCTCAAACTATGGGTCCCGACCCCCCGGGGGGTCGCAAGTAACTTGGGGGGGGGTTGCAGCAACTTGGAGGGGTCGTAAGCAACTTAGAGGGGGGTCGCGGTATCACAAAGTTTGAGAACCCCTGCCTTACAGTATCCAGAGCAGTTTGCCCAACCCTAGTGATCAGTTTGTCCTGGAGCTATGTCACAGCATTCTTACTAATGATGCCTATTGAAATCAGCTCCTTTAAGCCATTATTTTTCAGCAAAGCAGGGAAATGCCAGGTAAAAAGGACATTCTCTAGGCTTTTATGCTGAAAGCTCCTGTATTGCAGGGGGTTCGTTAGCCTTTGGGCCTTGCTTCCTCAGGATCAGAAGCATCCCACCCTCTTATTGAAAGGAATGAGCAGCTTTGAATTCGGCCCATTCCAACACCAGTTCTTTCTGCCGCTCGCAGTGAGAAGAGCAGGCAGGTGTGCATGTAGCTGATACTTGCATTTCGTTGGAGGATGTGGCATGTGCACCCGGAGCATATCCGCAGAGGGGGTCAACATCAGAGGAGAACATCAGATTCCAAGCTAGCCTGGTTCACATCCAAGGTGGCCAACAGACAGAAGGGGCAGGGCCCCAGGCAGAAGGGGTGGAAGGAGATAGCCGCCCCCAGGCAGCCCTTCCGTGTTGTCCAGAGCACACTGCTCGGGGCTCTGGTGGAGATTTAAAGGGCCCGTGTCCTTTTAAATTGCTGGGCCCTGGGGCAGCTGCCCCTTCCCTGTCAGTGAGCCTGCTCACATTACCTGTTTTCTCATCTGTGCAAGACAACATGTACTGTTCCCCTGCATGTATCTTTTCTCCCTGTATTTGCCATGGTGCCTCTCCTTGGTGTTTTCTTCCTTCCTCCGTATGTAAAACATGCTGTGGGGGCTGATTTTAAAGGCGACAACAAAGACATTCCAAGACTAAGAGGAGAAGCAGTGGCAGGTGGTGTAAGGAAAAGCATGTCAAGGAGTCAGGCAGCATGTACCTGCTTCCCACCACAATACCAAGAGCATAAGCTTAGCTGGATGAACAATAGGACGGCAGCCATGTGTTCCTCGCACAGAGGCTTCCGTTCTCCTAACCCTAAAATAAACTGTTCCTATTGAAAGGGTCTCTTTGCACTGGATGGGTCAGATTTTCCAGAGCACTTCCAGCATATTGGTCACAGAGATCCACAGGGCCCGGGGCTCTTTAGAAAGTCCAGCCCTTATTTAGGTACCTGCATAGGAAAATTCAGCCCCAGGTGTGGCACTGTGCCCTTGGATATGTGGATTCCCATATGTTTCAGGGGCGGGTAGGCGTTGGTAAGGACGTTCTAGTTTAAATTGTTGGTAAGAAACAATAGTCTGATTCTTAATTCAGAACATGGACTCCAAACCCTTTAGGCAGCCATGTGGCCAGCTGCTGGATTTCACAAGCTCCATGCGGCCAGCGGACCCAGATTTTTATCTGAGTTACTCTGGTGTAAGGACTTACACTGGTGAAGCTAACCCTGAGGATGTGGTTTTTTGCACTAGTGGCTGCACTGACATGAATCTCTGGCATTGGCCTGCCATGGAGACAAACCCTGCATGGAGCTGTGCGAAGGCCACAAAGATCTATTGCAACCAGGGACCAGTTTCTACTCTAGGAACCACCCCTCGTTGCTCATTTCAATGTCAGACATAAAATAGGTCACTTTTGTAGCTTTCAATCCTCCAGTGTTTCTGTACAGGTGACCTCCCAGCAGTGACCTACAATCAGGAGACGTAGGCTGGAGCAGCAACGATTTCCTCACAGCATGAACCTGCCAATGCCTTTTCCTGAGGGTGGTTTTTTTCCTCTTTGAAGTAGGTCAAGCCTGTGAACTGCTAAGACTCTGCAGACCTGCTGTTCGGTTTATCACTCTGTCACCCAGCATGGTAGAGATACTGGCTACTTCCTCGTGGCTTAGCTTGGCCTGCCTGGATGCAACATAAATTCAGTTAGTTGCTTGCTCGGCTAAAATCAGAACAGCCACCCAAACAACAACCAACTGTCTTAGCTAAGAGAGGTCACTCCAGGAAGGCGAAATCTTAAAGATCCACTGACACCAGCCGAGTATCTGGTCCAGCGACATCTATGGAGTTATGCCCAGCTTGCACTAAGTGAGTTGTATTGCATTGTCTTAAATGCAGCTATTGTAACATTGACAGACCCTGGACTTTTGAGCATGGGCCTCTACCACATGAACCAAAAGCCAGCTTGGTACAGGAGCAGTCCAAGGCCAGCTGCAGCAGCTGGCGCCCCAGGCAGAAGGCACGATCGGCACCCCTGCCTGCACGGCCATGACGCAATCATCAGGCACCCAGGCACCCCATGACATCATCATCAGGCACCCCAGGCCAGCAGGCAACCTCACAGGCTGCCCCTGGCTGGGTAGTAGACTCATTCTCACTGTAAGTGGTCTTGGTGCCGCTAGATAGGATAGATGCACCACACTCAGGAGGCATGTGGGTTACATACTTCCCCTGGCTGAGGAAGAGTGTTCTGTGCTTCAGAGATATCCCAGGCAAGCCCTCACTTGTAACACTGACAGATCCTTGTCAGGTAGGGGCAGAATCAAACCTGGGAAACCTCTGGAGTTTAAATGTAGGCGCCTCTAGCACATGAGCTAAGTGCCAGCTGGCCTGTAGCAAAGTCTGTATAGCAGACTTGTTCTCTCTGTAAATGATCTCGGTGTCATTCGATGGGACAGTGCACCACGCCCAGCAGGTGTGTGGGTTACACTATGTCAGTCTATCTCTGGCCTGTGATTCTGCTCATGTCCTCATGATTTCTGCTTTCTCTCCTTGTTTTTTATTGCCACTGGTGCAGCATGGAAATACAAAGCAGGCTCAGACTGCAACACCCTCCATTTCCTAGGGGCCCCTCCCAAGTAGAGGCAGTAATGCTCCATGAGACACGCCGTGACTTAAGGCATGCGATTCTCCTTATGGCAGATAGGCAGCAAAAAAACTGCATTTGTGTTTTTAAAATGTAGATTGTTCACATGCGTTTTGATCATTGATGGAACAATCCCTGGAGGGTCTAAGTAATGTGAAGCAGCCCCGGCTTTCTCCAAATGTCTTTGGCCTGGAAGTCATACAAACCCCATGAGATCTTCAGCATCTCCTTGTTCCAAATGAGGCAGATACACCAGAGCTGCTTTGTCTTATATATTTTCACTATGTAGCTGTTCAGGATATTAGAGAGACAAGGTGGGGGAGGTAGTACCTTGTATTGGACAGTTTCTGTTAGTGAGAGAGACAAGGGTTATACAGAGCTCTTCCTCAGGTCCCAGAGAAACTTTTTCAGGTTTTGTCACTGACAGATATAGTTGAACCAGTCCATGAAGTTTTAGAATGAGCATTTATTCATGTATTCAGTTTCAAACTACCCCAAACTTTTCAGAACCTCTAAAATAGCTTTACATTGGGTTTGAGTTTGGGGCAAATGTGATGGCTGGGTTTGAACAGAAAATCTCCTTTCCTAATAGCCAAATTGATTTTAAACCAGAAAACATTGGTGCCGCTGTTTCCTTAGTCATGAGTGATATGTCTGACCAACAGAGGTGTAAGAAAGATGCCAAGTGGCCACTGTTACATGCTGAGCCTCTCTGGGCACGGACTGTCTTTTGGTTCTGTGTTTGTGTAACACCTAGCACAGTGGTCAATGATAAACGTTCTTATGAACTATCACAATACAAGCAATAATAGTAGGAGCTGCCCACTGGGCTTCTGTGTATATTCCCTGGCCCTCTGGAGTTACGCTGAACTGCTTCCTTCCTTAAACCTGACTCTCTTTCTGCAGTTCCATTCGGGATAGCATAACAACAGGTCTGAGTCCTGACTCCTTGCTCAGACAAACCTCCTGCGGAAGTTGGTGGGAGTTTTACCTGCGTTAGGCTATGTCTACACTACAGAGTTTTTTTCAGAAAAACAGCCATTTTTCCGAAAAAACTTCACTTACGTCCACACTGCAATTGCATTCTTTCGAAAAAAAATCAAAAGAACAGGGGGGTTTTTCCGACATTGGTAAACCTCTTTCTACGAAGAAGAAGCCTTTTTCCAAAAGATCTCTTTCAGAAAAAGGCGTGTGTGGACAGGGAAGAGGGAGTTCTTTCGAAAGAAGAGGAAAGAGGAAAAAGCACAGGTGCCTTGGTGGCCACTCCATCCATAGCAATCACAGCTTAAATGCAAGATAGCATCCATTCAGTGTGGATGCTATCTTTCGAAAAAGCAGATCGCTTTTTCTATGCGCTGTGGCAGTGTGGACTCTCTTTCGGAAGAAGTTTTTTCGGAAGATCTCATTCAGGAAAGCTTCTTCCAAAAGAAGCCTGCAGTCTAGACATAGCCTCAAATGCGCAGGATTAAGATTTTACTCTTCATACCATCATTGAGACCAATTGCTCTACATCCCCGAATACTGTGGAGTTAAAGTTGTGTGAGGCATATGGCAAATTACAGACACTAGAATGTAAAACTGTTGTATAATGAGTAAAATGAAGATGTTCATTTATAAGGTCAATAACAATTCAACACATTTCTATCAAGCAATAAACATCTTTATTTCCAAATGAGTTTTTCTGGTTTGATTAGGCCACTTGAAATATTTTTTTAAAATTAATGGAAAGCCTCCATGCTCTACAAAGATGTTCTTTTTAAAACATATTGATCAGATTTTTTTTTTCTTTCTGTGAAATCTTAGGCCTGCATTTTCACACGTGACCTCTGAAATTTGGGCATCTCACTATTTTTGGAAGCCCAGCTTGAATCACCCACATCATGAATTTTCAGTCTGTGAGTTCTCGGCTTCCTGGGACATCAGGAACAACCTCCCCTTCTCCTGTTACTGAAGGGGAAAGGAGTCCTAGATACATCTTGGCAAACAGAAACTGGGGTTCTCAGAGGGAGATATGGAAAAGGAAATTGTGCTATAGAAAGGTTAAGAACTATTGGCCCACATGGATTACGATTACTTAGACACCTCAAGCCATTCTTTTGGGCAGTTCATTTGAAAAGTTGGCATTAACATTTTCAGGGTGGATGTTCTGTCCCTCATGTGGATCTAATCATCTGTGCCAGGGGTGGGGAACCTAAGGCCCAGGGGCCGGATGCGGCCCCCAGCTTGCCTGGATCTGGCCCTTGAGGCTCCCCCCAGCATTGGGGAGCCCACACTGGCACTCCAGTCCCCCGCCATCCTCCTGTGGGGCTAGAGCACACAAAATCCACTAGGCTGCCCCCCCCAGGCTCTAGTGTGCAAGGGGAATATGGGGAGTGTCTTTCTCCTTCTCATTCGGGGCCACATCAGTAAGGGTTTTTGGTTTTTTTTTTGGGGGTTGGGGTTTTTTTGTTTTGTTCAGGGTTTTTTTCTTCCCAATTTTTGCAGCCAGTGGGTCAGTGGCCCCCAACCCAAAAAAGGTTCCCCCACTCTTGCTCTATGCCCTGAAACCTCACCAATCATTTGTACTCTATGTGTGGGTGTGTCACCTACAGATAAACTTCTGGTCTCACTAGGAAACGTGGCCTTCTATCATCCTAAAACACAGAGTTGCAGTTCACACACCAGACCAGGGCTTTAGCACTATTATGTAAAATGATTTGATGTCATTGTTCTTGTATCCAAAAAGAAAAAGAAGAATAACAATAATAAAGCGTAAGAGAACATTGGTTTCTTTTTTCTTCCTTTCCGTTTCCTTGATGTTTCATGGTTTGGCCAGCACCTCACTATTTTTTCCTTTTGGTTGCTACCATACAGCTTTTTACACAGACCTCTTTGGAGCTGTTTTTTGATGCCTGGGGTACTTAAGCCAAAGTTCTGTTCACTTTTTCCTGGCAGCAGCTACTTGACAGAGAATAACGTGAATGACAACCTTTGCTTCTCTTAGGCTGCGTCTTTGGTTTTTTTGTATTCGAAGGGTCAAGTGATCTAGACCTCTACAGAATGCACAACTCTGTGGAATGGCAGTAAGTGACCTGGCACACACTGAGACATTAAGACAAATTTGTCGAAATATGGGGTCTAGAAAGGGGCATGGAGAGCCACGTTTAGGGACCTAACCAGTGGTCTGATTTTTCAAAATTCCTGAGCATCCTTTTCAGCCACTAACTTCAGTGAGGCTGCATGTGCCCCGCCGCTTGGAAACATCAAACTGCGCTTATTTAGGTGCCTAGTTTTGGGCCCTCCAGTACAACCATACTGGTCTTGGTGCCTGGCGGAGATCACCTATTGCCATTCTGACCTGAATCTGGAGAATTGTGCTCACAGATATCTAGTTGGGCTGGGGCAAGCTGGAGGTGGTATGATGAACATCCTGCTAGCCTAGGAGCCCGAGTCTTTACATACTATTGCCTCTCCTCAGAGAAATCCCCTCCTCTTCTTCCATGTTTGATTTTAATACCTTCGTCTCAGATGGGTCTCTGTTTAACACACACTCTACTTCAGTACTGAAAGAAGACGACAAAGGAGACTGGTGGAATCTTTGCCGACCTCCTTTTGAGAGTCTAATTCCAGGTGATGTCTAACAGAAAATCCACTCACAACTAGAAATAATGCCTTATGGCTCTGTCAGGACATATGGGGACGTTAAATTGTCTTTTATTCCTATCTCCGATGAAGATTTCCCATTCGTTTCTACAGCTGCCGTTACAAATCATGGGAATGGCTACCAATTGACACCAGTCCCTAATCGGTGAAAGGGGAAGTGAAAGTTCAAGAATAGAATGAAGACTTGACTGTCCTGACGTGTGGAAATAATAATCACACTTTGGACCCTTCATCCAAGGATATCAGAATTAAATCCTATTCTCCATTAATTAAGCCTCACATTGTCTGGAAACTGGACCTTTAATTACTCCATTCATCTGAAGAAGTGGGTTGTGCCCACGAAAGCTCATGATCCCATCTACATGGTTTGTTAGTCTCTAAGGGTACGTCTACACTAGCCCCCTAGATCGATCTAAGGAGGCTAATGAGGGCAACCGGAATTGCAAATCAAGCCTGGGATTTAAATATCCCACGCTTGATTTGCATGTTCCCGGCCAGTCGACATTTTAGAAATTGACTAGCCCAAAGAAACTGCCTGCGTCTACATGCGGCAGTGTAACGGGCTTCCGATTTAAAGCCCTAAATCGAATTGGGTGGTATTCCTCCTGCAATGAGGTTTACCACCTAATTCGAATTAGGGGCTTTAAATCAGAAGCCCGTTTCACTGCCGTGTGTAGACAGTCTAGGGGGCTAGTGTAGATGTACCCTAAGGTGCTGCAGGACTATTCCTTGGTTTTTAATGTCTGTATGAGACAGGTAAGCATCAGTGTATTCACTAGGCAGATGGGAAACTCAGACAAAGATTAAATCATTGACTGGGAAAGGGACCCAGGATTCCTGACTCCCAGTCAATAATAATAATAATAATAATAATAATAAATTGGTTCTTTTATGTCACTTTTCTACAAAGTGCTTTACTAAGCACAGATGTAACCCACACTGGGTCTGGCTCTCTGTCCCATGCAGTGGTACAGTAATTCCTCATTTAACATGTGCCCTCTTAACACGTTTTCGCGATAGCACGATTTTTTTTTTAAGGAACGTTTTTTGAATTACACGACCGTCCCCGGAATAACACGATTTCCCCAGCCGGCCCGTTGCCGGCGCTGGGCTTCCCGCCTCCTGCGCGGTGGAGGGTTCACCGCTCGCCACGCCGTTCCCCAGTGACCCCCCCTTGCCGGATGCAGTGCGGGTCCCGGCAGACCCGTCACAGGGGCATACTCCCAACCCAATCCCCCTCCCCTCTCCACCCCTTCCCTTCCCCAGAGCCAAACACCTCCCCTCCCTGCTGTAACCCAGTCCCCTTTCTCCCCCAACCTTATGTCCCAGTCCCAACAGACACCACCGCTTGAAATGCAACCCCCACCTTTTCCATTATTTTCAATGGGAAAATTGACCCCGCATAACACATTTTCACTTAACACGATCCTTTTCTGAAACATATCGATAGTGTTAAATGAGGAATTACTATACTTAGACCACTTACAGCAAGAGAGAATGAGTTTGCTCCACAGCAGGGGTGGGGAACCTCAGGCCCGGGGTCCAGATGTGGCCCCCAGCTTGCCTGGATCCAGCCCCTGAGGCTCATGGCCCCCCCCCCCCCGCATTGGGGAGCCTGTGCTGGTGGTCCAGGCCCCCCTGCTGCCCCACCACAGGGCTGGAGCACACAAAATCTACTAGGCTGGGTCCCCCTAGGCTCTGGTGTGCGAGGGGAGTGTGAGGAGTTTCTCGCTTCTCAGTCAGGGGCCACGTCAGTGAGGGGGCTTTGTCAGTGATTCCCGACTGAATTTCTGTGGGTCAGTGGCCCCGGACCCAGAAAAGGTTCCCCACTCCTGCTCTAGTGCCTTAGTTGAGAGCCAGCTGGCTTGTAGCTCAAGCAGTAGAGGCTCATGCACTAAGCTCCAGAGGTCCTGGCTTTGGTGGGCATTACACAGGCAAGTACCATTTTCTCTGTGTTACTGATGCAGAAAGACGAAGGTATAGAAAGGGGAGGGGACTTGCCAGGGGACTCCTGAATCACTGTTCAGCTCTCTCCCTAAGGGACTGTGCTGCACAGGAAGCCTTGGGGTGACTATCTCATTGCAGATAAGCCCGTGTCCCTCCATGGTCTGGACGGTGCTCAGCTGAAAGGGCTTAGCAAGCCGTCTTTATTACTGATCCCCCTTGCTGCTTCTTTCAGCTGGAATGCTGGTGCCCCCACTCCAGTGAGGATGACCGATGCCTCACAATGGGGGAATCCTGGGTTTCTGGGCAAGCCAGTACAACTCCAGACTTGAATGCTCAGAGACCCTGCAGAGGAGGCTGGCTATGGAAAAGGCCTCTCTTGGTAGGCGATTAGCCCCGTTAGCACAGGAAGCCCTGGGGGCGGGGCTGTTAAGTTGGACTTACCAGTAGGGGGCTCTGTGGCAGCAGGGAAAACTCTGCTGCTTTCCAGGGACTAGGAGCGAGAATGTGACCTACTCTGGGGAATGAAGATGGGTGGGGGGGAGAGCAGTGCAAGGATAATGGTTTCACTGCAGCCAAGAATGCAGAAACTTCTTTAATTTGCTCTGTGACTTCAGGTCTCAGCCCAACTGTTTGAGGCTGGAGCGCTCGGCGTTCAGGAATAATGTGCTGCCGCTGCAGCATAATTTGCCCCTACTGGAAAGCTGTTGATGCCCTTGTGAGAAATGCTAAAGGGAAGCCAGTCTTAGCATTCTGCCTCCAAGCCACTCACTGGCTTCAAACTCCTGCAAACCCTCATGCCTCCGTGGGTCCCATATTCAGAGAGACTGGACCAGATGCTCTCAGCCTAAACAGCCCCTGTCTTTATTTGGTTATTCCCTATAGGTCAATATGAGGGGCCCAATCCTGGCACTATTGGGCCAGATCCTGAAGTGATGCTGGTGCACCTCCCCCTGAAGTCAACAGGCACTACACATGCTCAGCGCCTCTGGTCCTCATCCCACTGAATTCAAAGGGGATTACTGGCATTGACATCAACGGAGCAAGCCTGGGGCCTGTTTATGCTTTCCTGCTACTGTGAAAGCTGGATAGTCTATGGCTGAATCTGGTTCAACCAATAGGTATGGAAACGGGGGGGCACTATGTTAATGTCTGGCACTTTTCTGGCTGTAAATCAACTGTGCTACAGTTGACCAGACCCAGAAAAGGATAATGTGGCAGGGGAAGGACGTTTGCAGCTCATCTCGTGTCCCCGGCCCTAGCTAAGGTTGCTTCAGATAAAAACCGGGATCACAAACAGGGGAATTTGGAAGAAATCAAGTTACACAAATCAGGGTTTCACGTAGCGGCTATATGTCACATTGTTTTTTGTGGGTTTTCTGTTCTTCCCTTTCTCTTTTTGCTCCATGGGACTGCACAAGTGACAATGTTTTAAATGGAAAGAGCTGCAGTGAGCCATCAATCACAGTGCATGCAGGATAGATCTTCTGGCTTAGTCTTGTTCATGCGTCTATAAATCAGCATAGCTGGAATATTTGTGGTTGTCTGTAGGAGATTTATGCAGGTGGGAGATTAGAACCAGTCTGTCATTTTTGTGGGGGAAGCATGAGATGGTAGAGGCTGGGGAATGCTAGCTCGCAGGAAGGATTTATGATAACGTCAGCGGATATTTAGGGGTTTCATAGAGGGACAATTAGGAAAAAGTGTGTGGTATGCCTCTCTAATTTGGAACCAGGAGGTGGTTGTTTAGCTGTGTCGTTTTCAATGAGTCTAGTCAAAGAGGGAAGTTACATGGACATTCATCTTCTTAGGTCTGCCTAGTTTGGGTTTGTTTTAAATTCAAAGCTTTTTGTTTATGGCTTTTATTCCTTTATTTATTTTTTTTTATCTAGGCACTAGTTGCAAATTAGCTTGATAGGTAACCATAACTATATATTTTTTCCACTTCAGCCCATCTGATGAAGTGGGTTTTGCCCACAAACGCTCATGATTCTCTATATATTTATTAGTCTCCAAGGTGCCAGAGGACTGCTCGTTGTTTTTAAAGTTACAGACTAACACGGCTCCCCCTCTGAGACTTTATATCAAGCGATATAGCATGTCTTGCTGGGTGATTATGTGGTGTAAATATATCTGTCTCAGACAATAAACATAAATAGCTTATCTAATGGGGGCCAAAAGGAAATGTGTCTGCTGCTACTGACAGCAAATCCAGGCCAGATTCTCATCTGGTGTAAAACCATGTAGTTTAATTGGCCATTTTACACCAGTTGACAATCAGGCCCTCCATCCTTTGCTGAATTGCACATGTATAGTCTAAAAGGTCTTTTCCCTCTCTCATGTTCTATGCTCTCAAAATAAAATAAGACACAAAGTTCAAGACAGTGGCCTAGTTCTTTCATGCACCCTTTGCGATTTCTAACCTTGGTGGCTGGCATCCTAGCGCCTTGTTGCAACGGGCCAGCAGTCACCCACCAAGAGCGCTGAGAATGGAGTAGCTGTGAGTGTCTGATTGGTCTGTGCCTGTTAACCTTTCCTTTGCAGTCTCAGGCAAAGGCCGGGACTGAGCTGTGTGCAGGTCACTGGTTCCGCTTCCATCTTGCCTCAGAATTTATCAGATCAGCTCTGTTCCAAATTGCTTCCTAGGGTAGGCAGATTTTAGTAGGTAGCTGGGGAGCTTGCAAAGCTCTTGCAGTCTGTAAAAAAGGTAAAAAAAAAAACCCAAATGCTGCAAAATACATGATGCCCAAAAGGTCTCCCTCCAGCCGCCTCTCTCTCTCCATAAAAATGTCTTTCTGCCTAAGCTGTTTGCCCCCACCAGTTCCTCGCTCCTCCCTTTCCATTGCAGTTCAGACTGGGCTGTAATATGATATTGGTGGATCAGCTGCAGCCAGTCAGCCTGCCTTCAAAGTCCAGCCTCCGGAGCCATGTGTGGCTCCAGGAGATGTCTGCATGATCTGTTGCTGAGGCCTGACTGCCGGCTTCTTTTATTCCAGCGCAAACAGGGCCTGCGGGAGGGGCACGCTCCCAACATCTACACACTGACCAGTGGCACCAGGATCCAACCAGATGAAAAACGATCCCCTCGGTCCATGGAGCCAAAATGTTGGTCTTGAATATTTTCCTAATTGTGGAAGGATACTTTCCCAGTAGTTTTTAAGAGCAAGAAAATCCCCACAGTAGGAAATGTTAACTCCTCTATCACAGGACCATTTTCCATGTTCTGTCATAAACTGTTAGGGTATCTTATTAGATATAAGTAACAAAGTACTTTCCAGTGATGTCAAGAGCCTAACGTGAAGAGACATTGACACTACTAGTTAGGTCAGATTTCAATATATCTTTTTTTTCCCTTCTCCTCCTCTGCTGAGCCCCTGGAATTGTTTGTAGCATTAGAGACAAACTAAAACTGTTAACACGTTCAACAGCAGAAAAGTCCAGGAATAGGGATGGTTGAAATTTTCTATTGAACCTGTTTTTCTATCAAAAATTTGATTTTGTCAAAATGAAATTTTCACTAAACATGTCTGTGTTTCATGGGGGGAAGATTAGGATGGGGGTGGTCAAAATATTATGGCAAAAACAAAATATTTCAGGCAAAACCTATCCATTTTCAGCCTAACATTTTGATTTTTGAGTTTTAGCCCAAAATGAGAAAATTTCCATGGAAAATTTCACTTTCATTGAAAACGTCCTTTGGGAAAACGATATCAGATCAGCTGTACCAATGACAGCAGCCTAGAGCTGCTTATTAATAATACTACAAACAAGCCTACAATAACAAACTAATGTGTGCATGCCAGGCAGATGAAAACAATTTTTGGGCAAATCATTAGTGTTCACATTCAAACGTCCAAGGCACTAAATTTACAGATAGATCTGAGCAGCAAAGTCCAGATCTGTACTTCCACAGCCTGGGAAGGTGCGTGGATCCAGGCTTTTAGCTCATCCCAGAATAAACTCCATGGATGACATTTGGATCAAAATGCTGACTTCCCTCAAGTGAGAATGGTGTCTGGATCCGAGATTTTAGTTTGGGGCTTAATCTCCAATTACCCTGAAACACAATGGATTCGGTTGTCAGAGATTCATGCAAACCACCTCTTTAGTTTTAATCCAGTGCTTGCATCCATGTGTCTGCATGAAATCTAGTGGAGGATCTGGTATAAGTCACACAACAGGGCAGATTGCACCTAAGAGTTTGTCTACCCTGAGGCCTTGTCTACACTTGATATGCTACAGCTGTCTGCGCCAGGGTTAGGTTAGCTCCCATATGTCACTCAGGGGCATGGATTTTTCACATCCTGTGCAACATAGCTTGGTTGACTTACAGTTTGCATGTAGACCTGGCCTCAAGAAAATGAATTTGAATTAACTGAAGATCTGAATTTAACATGTATTGATTAAACCGCGTGAGAACGCCTGTGGTGATGCTCTTATTTAGAATGAAAGAGTGGCCTTCTGAATTCAATTTAGTCAAAAGTGAATTAAATTAAAATTAAATTGAATTAAATGAAGGCCACTTGAATTCTGAACAAGAACATTAAAACAGGGGGTCAATTGTGGTCTAACTAATGCTCTTTATAAATTAATTTGGATTAGTTTTCCTAAAAGTCCCTATGAAGACAAACACCAAACTCCAGGCCATGGCTCAGACCACTAGACCACACTTCACTGAGCTGGTAGCACAGCTGTCCAGTTCCTGAAATAATCGTTGTAAAACTAGTTTGAGTCCAGAAACAATCAATTTTGTGGGAAACTATTTATTGTGTCTTCACACAGCAGCTGTCTCCGTGACTTGCCCATGCTACTCCACCACCTCACATTCAAGCAGTGTCCCCAAGTCTTATTGTGAGGTCCGTGATATTTGGTGCTTTGCCTAAAGGCTCGGCTCCTGGAGTCATGAGAATCTCGTTTTCTTTTTTAAAACGTGGTTGCCAACTAAAATGTGACCCAAGTGTTGCCTGAAGGCTGAGAAGCCAAGAAGGCAAATAAAAGGACCAACATTTGTTTGTTTGTTTGTTTGTTTGTTTGTTTGTTTGTTTTTGTTTGTTTGTTTGTTTGTTTGTTTGTTTGTTTAAAATTTAACCCATTCTCTTGGGAAGGTTTGAGGCTTGACTTGAGAATTTGGATACTTGAGGTTAGTGCTACTGTAGGGCATGTCTACACAGCAGCGCTATTGTGGAATAACTGACGTTATTTCGAAATAACAAAATGCGTGTCTACACAGCAAGCCATTATTTCGAAATCATGTCAAGCTGGAGGACGTCTTACTCCAACTCCTGCAATCCTGAGGAGTAAGAGAAGTCAAAGGAAGAGTGTTTTTTCCTTCAACTTCCTGCTGTACAGACAGCGCCAAAACAGACAGCGCCAAAAGCGATTTCAGCTACGCAATTGATGTAGCTGAAGTTGCGTATTTTAATTTGACTTTTGCCCTGCTGTGTAGACATACCTGTACTGTCTCAGTAGCCCAGTGGCGAGGGCCCCACACTGGGACTCAAGAGACCAGCATTTTCTTACCCACTCTACTCTTGGGTGACTTTGGCCATGTCTCTTCCCTTTTGGGGCTTTTATTGTTCCCATCTATAATGCGAGTGAACTCCTTTGTGAAGCATTCTGAAGCCTATAAGAGTTAGGTATTATTATTACAAGTTTATGGTCTGTCCCTTTCACTAGAGCAGTGACAAATACCGCATTTTTAAAATGCTGTTCTTTGCATGCTTTCTGAACCTACGGACCCCTTTGGCAAAGGGTACAGAAGTGCTTTGTGGAAATAGAATTGTTACCTGGTAATCCCCCACATCCACTAAAGAAACCCCACCCAAATTGAATCAACAGAATTGTGTTTGCACTAACTCGTGAAAATTAAAACAAAGGCAAACCTTAAATGATTAAGACAATATTGATATGGGTACATTTCTTGGATTTTGTGTTGCCTTTTTTATTATCTTTTTCCAGGCTGGAGCCTAATCTCCCTCATGCTCAACAGTAAAGCTTAAGTGATTAACCAGACTGATACCTCTTCATAAACCTGAAATACACTGCAAACAGAAAACCAGTGAAATGTATTAACTCCTGACCCTTAACAAGGATCCCATCAATTGCAGAGTGATGTGCGCTGTCATAGACAGCTGAGGAAAAGGGTCGCCTGGCTGATTAATGGGCTTAGCTCGCATGGGGAGATGTGGCACTCATCAATAAAAAGGTAAATTGGATGAGCTCCAGAAGTGCAGATCTGTAACAGGAAAGGACAGTCTCCGTGCGTATTTTCCTGTAATATGAAATCAAATAACAGCATGTTACGACGTGAATAGCTGAACTTCCCCCGTCAACCCACACGGATTAGTGTCATCTGTTGTTACTAGGGTCATGCCTAGGCACCCAGGCCAGGATCAGAGGCTCATTGTGCTCCAAAGTACTTACAGTCTAAGCCTCTGATCCTGCAAACACATAGGCACACACTTAACTTTAGCTGACTTCAGGGAGACTATGCACATGCTTAAAGTGAAGCATGGGTGTCAGGCTTAGTCTGTTCTTGAAAGTTATATCAGCTAAGCTATCTCCACCAGGGGTGTGAAACACACCTTGGCCCAAGGAGCTATGCCAACTTAATTCTCAGTGTAGATGCAGCTATCTCAATGGAAAATACATCCTTTAAGGTAGCTCTTATTCAGGGAGATGATGTTTCTTCACTGACAGAAAACCCCCTTCTGTTGGTGTAGGATGTGTCTACCCAATGGGGCTTGCTGGCATAGTTATGTTGGGCTGGTGAAGGCCTGGTCTAAATAAGAACACCCTGAGTGACATAGGTAAACCAACCTAACCCACAGTGTAGATAGAACTAGTTCAACAACAACAAAAAAGATCTTCTACTGATCTAGTTACCTCCTCTCAGGGAGGTGGATTACCTGTGACAATGGGAGAACCCCTCCCATAGCTACAGTGGTTTCTGCATTGAAGAGCTACAGGCATTTCAAGTCTAGACAAGCGGCCCCTGTGCAGAAAGATTCTATTGACATAGCTGCTCAAAGGTCCACACCCCTGAGCCACAGAGGCCAGGTCTATTCTAAAGGGGAAGGTCGAATCCAGATATTCAACTCCAGCTACGTTAATTACGTAGCTGGAGTTGACATATCTTCAGGGCTTGACGAACGGCGGCGAAAGCCACTCGCCAGCCCCACACTGCGCATGCACAAGAGCTGTATTGCGCATGCGCGTGCCGGAAACAAACGGGGCGCCTGGCTGAAATCTACTCGCCACAGGCGAGTAGATTCAATGCTTTGTCGAGCCCTGCATATCTTGATTTGTGTTTCCCCGCCATAAATGCTCCCATCGGCTTCCCTTACTCCTTGCAAGAGCAGGAATAATGGTACGGCCACTGATGGGGGTGACCTCTGAATTCGATTTAGAGGGTCTTATCTAGATCTGCTAAATCAAATTCTGAAAAAAATCAATCACAGTAGCGTGGCTCTTCTGCTTAGTGAAGACATGGCCAGAGCTATTCAGTTCTTCTGTCGACTTAAAACTGCCTTTTGGAGAGGTGGGTTAATGATGATGATGAGAGAACCTTTCCTGTTGCTGTAGTGCATATCTACACTGAAGCCCTGCAGCTGTGCCACGGTAGCATTTTAATTATAGACACAGCCTCAGTGTCTGCCAAACTGGGACCTAAATACACAAGACAGATGCAAGCTGGGAAAAAGGGGATATCATTAACATATGAATAGCCATAGTGGGTCAGACCAAAGGTCCATCTAGCCCAGTATCCTGTCTTCCAACAGTGGTCAATGCCAGATGCACCAGAAGGAGTAAACAGAACAGGTAACCATTAATGATCCCTCTCCTGTCATCCATTTCCAGCCTCTGACAAACAGAGGCTAGAGACACCATTCCTACCCATCCTGGCTAATAGCCATTGATGGATCTCACCTCCATGAATATATCTAGTTCTTTTTCGAACCCTGGTAAAGTCCTGGTCATCACAACATCCTCTGGCAGAGAGTTCCCCAGTTGACTGTGCACTGCATGAAGAAAAACTTCCTTTTCTTTGTTTTAAACCTGCTATCTGTTAATTTCATTTGGTGACCCCCTAGTTCTTATGTTATGGGAGCAAGTAAATAACACTTCCTTATTTGCTTTCTCCACACCAATCATAATTTTATAGACTGCTATCATATCCTTCCTTGATCTTTTTTCTTCTAAAATGAAAAGTCCCAGTCTTTTTAATCTCTCTTCATATGGCACCCCAAACCGGGGCATTGAGAGTTTGAGAGACTTGCACAAGGACAAGCAGCAAAACCAGGATATGATGCTAAATCTTCTGAGACCCAGGCAGTATCCAAACAACAAGCCTGTCCTTCCCCTTTATTTATTAAGTGTTTTTCTATATTGCCCACCACTGTAGTATCTGCTCACTGCACAGGTAAATTAGCCGTCTGCTCCAGGCTGGTTTTCGAAATGATGCTAAAACTGATTTCTCCTTCCTTGTCTACTCTTGCAGACAAATCATGTTTAGCACCAGTTCAGCTTTACCCATTGCAAACCGCAAGGCCAAAATATCTCCATTGTCCTTGTTGTAAGCGGGGTTAATGATGCTCACCATGCCCCCCTTCCCGCCTGGGGTGCTGATGGGCTTAACCAGTGTGTGGAAAGGTCGTTGTGATCCAGAGATGGAAATGGGATGGGCAGAGCACAGTGCTGTGTGATCTCACAGTCTCCTTTTTTGTGGGTTAGCACAAACAGGAACAGTCCTTGGCATAGTGAGCCAGGCAGGAGCTCAGTGACAAGGGAACCTGTGTCTATCCTGTAAGAGGGGACAGAAGCAGCTTTCTCCTGCTGCTGGTGCTGCTGACTTCCCTCTCTCCACCTTCCTCCCAGGGTCCCCACGCTAAATCAGGGCTTCTTCCTCCCTGGGAGGAGCTACATCTCTTGAGGACTATCTGTGGACAAGTCACACGCAGACCGAGCCAGTACAGTAACTCTGTTTCCAACATTGTCTCTCCTCCTGCTATCTCAGCCACAGCTAGTGGTTTTACTTTGGCTCCTTGCAGGAATAACAACAAAATAGTCCCTGATTTGGTGGGAACTGCAAGTGACTTGCTCACATCCCTCCTCCACTTGTTGGTGTTAACAGCCACTGCTGCTTGTTTAGCCAGGTACATTTCCCTCCCCTACTCCCCCCCCCCAAAAAAAAAGACAGGAAGGAATGTAGTGCTGTGAAAGTTAGCAGCTCATTTACACTTTCAACATGACAAGACAATAAACCTTAATGGTCTCATCAGCGCATGCTTGAAAATGTTATGTCAGTGTTTTGTTTTCTTTTAAGGAAGTATTTCTGTTCCTAGGAAATATTAGATCCCAGAAAAAGCCACTGCATTTGAAAGTGAAAAAGGCAAGAGGAGCCATCCCCTTATGCTAAGCATCCCCTGGGGCAGGCTTGCTACTGATCTCTGCTGCTGGAAGATCATCAAGAAGCAATGGGTTTAAATTGCAGCAAGGGAGGTTTAGGTTGGACATTAGGAAAAACTTCCTACCTGTCAGGGCAGTTAAACACTGGAATCAATTGCCTAGGAAGGCTGTGGGATCTCCATCACTGGAGATATTTAAGAGCAGGTTAGACGAGCACCTGTCAGGAATGGTCTATCTAGACAGTGTTTGGTCCTGAAGTGAGGGCAGGGGACTGGACTTGATGACCTGTCAGAGTCCCTTCCAGTTCTAGTGTTCTGTGATTCTATGATCATCAGCCCTAGCTCCAAATACAGCAGAGGGGTGAAACAAAGAGTGCTTCCCTAGCCCCAGAACCACAGTAGGTGGGCTCTTATTGCCAGAGGAAGGAAGATGGTTTGGATCTAGGCCACATTATCTGAAGGATCCAGGCTTCAGGGTGGTTTAGCTCAGTGTTATCAGTGCTAAAGTTTATTCGCATTAGAGGAGGGCCTAATAACTCTGACCAAGATTCCCCTGCTGTGCTAGGTGCTGTACAAATGAATAATAAGGGGGACAGTCCCTGCCCCAGAAAGCTTGTAATTTCAGTCCATGTCTGGCTAATACCTGGGACAATGGAGGTTACAGAATAATGGCAGGTAGAAAGGTCTGGGGCCCAGCCTCTCGGCAGTCCATTCAGGATACCTCTGCAGTGCTCAGGAAGCAGCACAGGGCCCGGCTAATCTGACGAGCAGTGAAGGGCCAACATCAGACTCTTTGGGTTGGCTAAGCCTCCAAATATTGTGCATCTGAGCCTGTTGGGCATCTTTACCTTTTGCTCCTTTCTCTTTCCCAAGGGCCCATCACATTGTTATCTGGGCACCGACAAAACTACAAAATCTTCACTCTTGCAGCAGGACTATGTTCTTCTACCACTTTTTATTACTTGGGTACTTACGTGACTGTTAGCAACAATATACCTGAGGCTTTGTCTACACGGCGGTTTTTTTTCAGCAGAAGATATGCAAATGAAGCACTCATTAGCATATCTCGCGCTCTCGTTTGCATATCCTCTTCTGATCCTTTTTGCGGAAGAGGTTTTGCCATTAAAAAGCCCCGTGTAGATGGGGCCATTTGTTGGGAAAAAAAACCTTTTTTGCAAGATCCTGTAAACCTCATTTGTTTACAGCACAGGGGACATTAAGGCTATATCTACACTGCAGGGAAAAGGCGGAAAAAGATACGTGTATCTTTTTCAGCTTTTATTCCAAAAGAGGCTTTTCCGACTTTTGACCTGTCTACACAGGGGCCAAACGTCAGGGAAAAAGTCCTTCTTCAGAACATCCCTTCTTCCTTGTAGAACGAGGTTTACAGGGATGCTGAAAAAACGTGTCAGCTTTTCCGAAATTTATTTTTTTTGGAAAAGCAGACACGTTCCTTGGACTTAGCGTGTAGACATAGAGGAAGTAATTTAATTCAGGTTGAATCTTTCTAGTCCAGCACCCTCAGGACCTGGCCGGTGCTGGACCAGAGAATTTGCCAAACCCTGGGTGGTCAATGTTGTCTAGCAGCATTACCAGCACTTCCACTGCTTACTGGGCTCTTAGGGTACGTCTAGATTACATGCCTCTGCCGACAGAGGCATGTAAAATAGGCTACCCAACATAGTCAATGAAGCGGGGGGATTTAAATATCCCCAGCTTCATTAAAATAAAAATGGCCACCACGCTGTGCCGGCTCAGCTGATTGTCGGCACAGTGCGCGAGTCAAGACGTGGATCGGTCGACAGGGAACGCCTTTGTCGACCACTCCTGTAAACCTTGTTTCATGAGGCATAACGGATTGGTCGACAAAGGCTTCCCTTGTCAACCGATCCACGTCTTGAATCGCGCGCTGTGCCGATGATCAGCTGAGCCGGCACAGCGTGGCAGCCATTTTTATTTTAACGAAGCCGGGGATATTTAAATCCCCGCTTCATTGACTATGTCGGGTAGCCTATTTTACATGCCTCTGTCGGCAGAGGCATGTAATCTGGATATACCCTTAGAGACATTTAGGGGGGTAAATTAGAGCTAAATGACAGCACAGAACACTGAGAGCCAGGACCGGTGGCTGTAAATACATTTTATGGGAAACTTGGCCACACCCATGATAAGTGGACATCCAGCTAACTAAAAATAAGAGCTCAGATTACCCAAATCTGTATCCACTAGACTAGATGATCCTTTATGCCCGGGATTAGCCCTGTTATTTAGGAATGTTACATGTAATTCTGTGACAGCTTTGTGCCTAGCACCCCATGCATGAGTACCTTCTTTTTGCTTGGCATTCTGAGCCTGGCATTCTAAATCTGGTGGATCTAAGATGCCATATGCCTCCAGTGACCATTTTAAAGTTGGCTGCTGCTATTCCTCGTGGGTAAGTATGAATTCCTGGTTTGATTTCCCCGTCTTACTCTAGAGAAGGCACATTCCCACAGTGCTGCTGAGAATGCTGGGATTTGTCCTGCAGGCTGTTTATCTCGAGCACTGGAGTAGATCACATTGTTTATTTTATGCTGTTTATAGCTTGTGAATTGGGTTAGAACTCTCATGCAAGCAGGTTTTTGGTGATATGTTGGATGCCTCTTGCTCTAAACCGGATCAAGGTATCGCTTTCTGGTGGTATGTTGCTACTTTTGCTTGTACACCTCCTGGTGTACTTCAGCCGGCATTGTATATCACTACATGTCCTTTGCTGGGGAGCTAATGGTACAGCAGCAAATCTTTCTCCTAGTGTGAAAGGAAATCCTAGTAAGTTTAGGCCTTCAGTATCTCCCCCATCTCACTCTTCACGCCTTCTTCATTTTTGAGGTACGTGATAATGCTGCTGAACAGACTTGAGTTGGATTGTTTACAAGGTGTTTTTTTTAAAAGACTGATTCTCATGCTAGGGTAATCACACCCAGTTGCATGCTCTGACACTGCCTGAGATCAAGGGAAATCGTACTGATGTTGTTGTTCTTGCTGAAGAATGGTTAAAATGAAGGGGAACAGCTGTCCATTCATAGCAAGTTCAAACACAAACTACAAGTCGAACCTCTCTAATCCGGCACTCTCGGATTTGGCAACATCCATGCTCCAGTGTGATTTTTAGCTCCACATGTCCACTTACCATGGGTGTGGCCACGTTTCCCACAGTGCCATAAAGTTTGTTTACAGCCACCAGTTCTGGCTCTTAGTGTTCTGTGCTGTTACATAGCTCTAACTTACCCCTAAATGTCTTCCAAGAGCCCAGTAAGCAGTGGCAGTATTGGTAATGCTGCTAGAAAATATTGACCTCAGGTGGTTCTGCAAATTTTCTGCTCTGGCACCAGTCAAGTCCTGAGGGTGCTGTACAAGAGAGTTTCAACCTGTATCAGTCACCCATATAATCTATACTGTAACATAAATACACTATCTAGTGCACCTATAGTACACACTCACCTTAGCTGGCAGCGTATGCGTGACTTATATATAAAAGTAAAATCATTGTTGAATGAAACTTCCATAATATATAAAGCAAACAGAATGTTAGGAATCATTAAAAAAGGGATCGAGAATAAGACAGAGAATATTTTACTACCTCTGCATAAATCCATGGTACGCCCACATCTTGAATACTGCTTACAGATGTCATTGCCTCATCTCAAAAAAGATATATTGGCATTGGAAAAGATTTAGAAAAGGGCAACAAAAATGATTAGGGGTTTGGAACGGGTCCCATATGAAGAGAGATTAAAAAGACTGGGACTTTTCAGCTTAGAAAAAAGGAGTCTAAGGGGGGATATGATAGAGGTCTATAAAATCATGACTGGAGTGGAAAAAGTGAATAAGGAAAAGTTATTTACTTGTTCCCATAACATAAGAACCGGGGGCCACCAAATGAAATTAACAGATAGCAGGTTTAAAACAAAGAAAAGGAAGTTTTTCTTCCCGCAGCGCAAAGTCAACCTGTGGAACTCCTTGCCAGAGGATGTTGTGATGACCAGGACTTTAACAGGGTTCAAAAAAGAACTAGATACATTCATGAAGATGAGATCCATCAATGGCTATTAGCCAGGATGGGTAGGAATGTTGTCTCTAGCCTCTGTTTGTCAGAGGCTGGAAATGGATGACAGGAGAGGGATCACTTGATGATTCCCTGGTCTGTTCACTCCCTCTCTGGGGCACATGGCATTGGCCACTGTCGGAAGACAGGACACTGGGCTAGATGGACCTTTGGTCTGACCCAGTATGGCTGTTCTTACATTCTTATTTAACTTCATATATATTCCCATCTTAGTGGTGGTGGTGTGTGTATTTATTTTTTCCACCACTAAATTTTGAATTTTATCCTGGTTTTGAAACAAATGTGAAAAAGGGACCTTCAGTCAGAAAATAATCCAAATGCAATGACTCTGCCATGAAAACAGAACCCCTTCCCCTCTGGATTTGCAATGCAAAAAGCATGAATGCTCTATTATTTCACATGTCCTTGTGAATGTTATGTGCACATCTTCTATGCAGTTACACTTCTTTCTATAGTCTCAGCCAAGAAGACGCCTTTCAAAGAAAACTGGAGTGTTATAGGGCAACATTCAGTCTCTGCCCATAGTGACAAAGAATAAAATGCATTTCAGGATCTTAAATATATTTAACAATCCAATAGCAAAGCAGCATCTTGCCATTATGCTAGCGATGATATTGTTTGTTGTTTGTATTGTAGCACCTTCAGGCTGTAGTCAGGGACCGGGCCCCCATTGTGTCAGCTGCTGTACACACACATAATAAAAAACAACGGTGTGCCCCAAAATATCTTACAGTTGGGTTCCTACAAATTAATTGATCTGAGCTCAACCTCCTGCATTTGCATAGGGTTCCACACAGGTGTAGGGACATGTCGGGCAGATCCATTTGCAAGGTCCAGCCATTGGTAAATGATAAGACAATGAGAAAATGGGGCAAGGGAGGATTTAGAATAGGACTGAAGGAATCCACTAGGCCCTGCAGTTGTGAGAACATTTCCAAACTGTTGGAAGCCTGTGTTCTTGGATGACGTTTAATTTATTACCTGGACTATAATTGCTGCATGGATGCGAGAGGGCAGCTGTTTGCTGACCTCCTCTTACAATTCCCATCATAGATAGGGGGTTGTTTGGTTTGTTAATATAAATTAGAGAGGTACATTCACATCTTTGAATCCCAAGAGAGGCAGGTTGGATTCGGGGGAGTTGGCTCAGGCCCATCTCTAGCGTGATCTTAAAACCAATAACAAAGAAGGGGGGGCGGGATAGCAAATGGGTTTGAGTGATTCTGGGAAACAAGGCCGGCTGTGGTGTTTAGAGAGTACGGTGCTCCGATAATAGGGCAAGGCTGGGAAGCAGGACGTGTAATTGAGACACTGGAGAGGTAAACGCTCTAATGATGGGAACCGCACGCTCACGGGAGGTCTCTCCCCCTGAGCACAAGCTGCTTCTCGGCTCCTTCAAAACAAGACATCAAGCAGATGCCAGTTTCCATGGCAACTGTTACACTCCTGTGCTAATGCTGTGACCTCAGTGATTACACCAGGCCTAGTTTAAAAAAAAAAAAAAAGGCAGGAGGTGGGTCAGATGCCAGAGTCCACTTGGGAGCTAACGCTGCTCTCCTCTGACAGGAAGGAGCAGCTTTAAACTCTGCTAGATGAGTACTGCTCCAGAAGCCTCTCAGGAACTTGTCCCAGTCACATCTGTGCACAGGGGAAGACAGTTGCCCTCAGAAAGCCCTCCCCGCAAAACACTTTTGTGCAAAGTGCGAGGCAAAACAGGTCACTTTCAAAATAACTCAGGGCCACGTCTATGCGACGCAGATCGATGCTGCCGTGATCTATCTTCTAGGGTTCGATTGAGCCGGTCTAGTGAAGACCCGCTAAATTGAGAGGGCGCCCCCGCCAGCGCCGGTACTCAAGCTCCTCACGAGGAGTAAGGGAAGCCGACAGGAGTGTTTGCTCCCAGTTACCTCCCACTGTGTGGATGGTGATTTAAGATACGTTGACTCCAGGTACATAATTAACACAGCTGGACTTGCGTATCTTAAGTCGACCTTTCCCTTTAATGTAGACATGCCCTTTGGGTTAGATCTGCAGCACTCTGAACACTATGGGAATCTTTTCAGTGCCTTCAGTAGGCCTTGACTCCTCTCAGGCCATAAGAACAGAATCTGGCCCATTCCAGGAAGAGTTAGGAAAACTGCCAAGCAGTAAAGGCCCACACCTAGCAGAAGAAAGTTACCTCGTTTTGCTATGAAGCCAAATCGTAGCCCAGTTCAGTCTGATCAGATCCCCAGGTGTTACAAACCTTTCTGACAAATGTTATCCATGGTTAGGGAGAATACTGTGCAGATGGGGCACATGCTGAGGGAATAGCAATTGTTTCACGAGGAAACCCTCAGAAATCACAGATGTTTTGCTTTGAATGTTCAGGTTTGTTCACCGCAGCTGTGGGAGACAAACCCACAGAGAACTGAACCCAGTGCATTCTGCCGGGAAATATCAAACAGCAAATGCAAGCAACTCAGTGTTGGGGAACGAAGAGGCTGATGTTCAGTATTGCACTAAGTCAGGGGTGGAGAACCTAAGGCCCAGGAGCCGGATACGGCCTCTGACTTGCCTGGATCCAGACCCCAAGGCTTGGGGCTCCTCCCCAGCATTGGGGAGCCCACACTGGTGCTCCAGCCCCACCACCATCTCCCAGGGGGCTGGAGCACACAAAATCTACTAGTTTTCCTCCTCCCCCGCCCGCAGGCTCTGATATGCGAGGGGGATGTGGGGAATGTCTTTCTGCTTCTCAGTTGGGAGCCACATCAGCGAGGGTTTGTTTAGGTTTTTTTTGTTTCTCACTTGTCTCCCCTCCCCAACTGATTTTTCTGTGGGTCAGCGGCTCCTGACCCAAAAACGGTTTCCCACCCCTGCACTAGGTAATAGATGCCGTTTGTTAGTGCAGTTTGTACCCAAGCACAGAGGGGCCCTCTCAGGATGGAAAAGCAGGGGCAGCTGCCTCTTCTGAGTTCTGGAGCTTGGGAAAAGAAAGACACGTGGGCTGAAATTTTTCAGGACTGTGTTGGGTGTCCCACCTGAGCAACCTGGAGCCTGATTGTCAGAGGTTCTTTGCCCCTGCAGCTCCCATTGATCTCAGCAGGAACTGCGGGTAGCCAACACTTCAGAATGCCAAGCCCAATGGTATTGCAAGCTCAGGCCCTTCCCGAATTAAAGGCATCTCTAGTGAGTGTCTTGGGCTGCTGCCTCGAGCCAGTGCTGCTAGTCTTTATTTATTGCGGCAGCGTTGTCATGGTTTTGCCACGAGTCTCATGGTAGTTCTCCTTCGAGAGCTGTCCCTGTGGGTGCTCCACTCCAGCTGTGTCGGTGCGTCCTCGCGCCAGTGATTGGAGATTTCTGCCTGGTGCTGTTGCATCCGTTGTCTGCATGAGTGGCAGGGCCCCCTCAGTTCCGGCTCTACTGTCCTCAGTAGCTGACAGAGCTCTCAGGAAGTGCTACTCCTCACCTTAGAAAAACAACAAAAAGGCTTTAATTAATCCCCTTCCTTACCTATTTCAGTTATTTTCTCTATCCATTTCACTTAACGTCAAAAAAACCACTTTTTATTTCTTTGTGGATAGTTCTCTGAAAACATCCACTCAGTGTGCAGCGGCAGTCAAAAAAGCAAACAGAATGTTAGGAATCATTTAAAAAGGGATAGAGAATAAGACCGAAAATATCTTATTGCCTCTATATAAAACCATGTTACACCCACATCTTGAATACTGCGTACAGATGTGGTCAAGTCATCTCAAAGATATCTTGGTGTTGGAAAAGGTTCAGAAAAGGGCAACAAAAATGATTAGGGGTTTGGAATGGGTCCCATATGAAGAGAGATTAAAAAGACTTGGAGTTTTCAGCTTAGAAAAGAGGAGACTAAGGGGGGATATGATAGAGGTCCATAAAATCATGAGTGGTGTGGATAAAGTGAATAAGGAAGAGTTATTTATTTATTCCCACAATATAAGAACTAAGGGTCACCAATAGAAATTAATAGGCAGCAGGTTTAAAACAAACAAAAGGAAGTTTTTCTTCACTCAGCGCACAGTTAACCTGTGGAACTCCTTGCGAGAGGATGTGGTGAAGGCTAGGACTTTAACAGGGTTCAAAAAACAGCTAGATAGATTCACGGAGGTTAGGTCCATCAACGGCTATTAGCCAGGATGGGTAGGAATGGTGTCCCTAGCTTCTGTTTGTCTGGAAATGAGTGACAGGAGGGGGATCACGTGAGGATTATCTGTTGTGTTCCCTCCCTCTGGGGCATCTGGTATTGGCCACTGTTGGCAGACAGGATACTGGGCTAGATGGATTGTTGGTCTGACCTATTGTGGCCGTTCTTATGTTAAAACTCCACCCCCTTTAACCTGACCTGACCATGCAGGGCACTACTTGTCCAGCCCCAAAATGCTGAGCTCTCCTGGCTTCAAAAAATGTGACTCATACCAGGAGCCCATGCCTGTTTCAGATAGGTGTTCATCCTGTGTTAGATGCCTGGGGAAAACATATATTCCTTAAAAATGCCCCCATTGCAATAATAGGAAGGCAAGGGCCAGGCGTGACAGAGAGCTTTGGCTAAAGTTGAACCTCTTAGAGAAATCCTTACAGCTTTCTGATGAGATCTTGGCAACAAGGTGCCATAAAACGATGTTGACAGAAAAACCTCAAGCTCCTACCACTTTGAGGAAGCGAGCCTCTTTTTCACCTACCCAGGATTCTCTCAAGTCAAGAGTGCCTCCGGGGAGGTTGCTTCCCATGGTGCCGAGCTCCACCGAGACATCAGGCACCTCCTGCACCCCTGAACCACAGAAGCCAGCACCGACCAAACGGGATGAGTCGGAGCCAAGATGAAAGGTCCCCTTCACAGAACTGTCAACCCCGACTTGTGACTCAGCACTGAGGGGCAAATGGATGGACATGCCGCCTCCACTGGCACCGGCACACACAGCATCACCGACAACTAAACATCATGTGTCACCAACTACCAGCACTACAACAGCATGCCATTGAGGTCTCATTGGCGCTACAGTCCTCACGTCTTGGTACAGACAGTTCCCTTCAGCGCCCATGTGAACCACCCCCCATTACCTCCTACGCCTTCCTCTCCTCACAGTGTGTTATGGGCAACAGGACACGGCAGCAGGTTCTCCTCACAGAACTCCTAAGCAACAAACAGGAGACCCCCGTGGGAAGCCACCAAAGCCAAGACCACCCATCATGGACCTGACAAGGTAATAATGGAACCTGCAGAAGCCATATGACAAACACCAGCCTCCGCCCCTCCCACTAATAAATAGGTGGACAGAAAATATTTTGTCCTGGCCAGGGGAATGGACTTTTTATTTTCCCATCCACAACCAAACTCTGTAGTGGTTGATGTCATCCATCATCATCCACAATTTAGATCCACACCTCAGGACAAAGACTATAAGCACCTGGACATCTTGGGGGAAAAAATCTATTCTTCCGCCACACTGCAGTTCAGGGTTGCCAATTATACAGCCCTTTTTGGTGAACGATGATCATGCTGACTACTTGAAGAGGCAAAAACTGTTGGACGACCTACCAGACCAGAAACGTCCAGTTACAGACTATCTTCCAAGAAGGTCAAATGATACTCCGTACAGTTCTTTGGGCAGCTGTGGATGTAGCCGAAACAGCAGCCTGGTACTACTGCAATAGTAATCAAGATGTGTTGGAGGGGCCTTGGATTGTGGCTCAGCAGATATGGGGTCTACTCGCATCACTACCACAGGCCTACTATGTGATGTTGGGGAGGTCCGTTCATCTCTCTGGGTGCGTCTACACAGGACAATTATTTAGAAATAACAATGTGAGCATCTACACAGCATTTCTGTTATTTCGAAATAAATTTGAAATAACGGACGGCTTATTCCGACTTCTGTAAACCTCATTCCATGAGGAATAGTGCCTATTCCGAAGTCACTATTTCAGAATAGCTGTAGTGTGGACACTCCACTTCTGCTATTTCGAAATAGCTCCTTGCGAAGGCCACCCAAACTAATTACTCCCCAGTGCCTCCTGGGGATCTAAATCAAGGTAGCACGTCCACATTAGGGGAGTCTGCCTCAGACTAATTTTGAGGCTTCCCTGTAGTGTAGACGTGCTATTTTGAAATAAGCTATTTCGGAGTATTTCTTCTGGAATAGCTTATTTCAAAATAAGTGTGCAGTGTAGGGTGTGTCTACACAGCAGGGTTTAACTTGAAATAAGCTACGCACATTGAGTTATGTCTATACAGCACTTATTTGGAAATAGAGCACTCTTCCTCAACTTCCCTTACTCCTCGTACAATGAGGATTACAGGAGTCGGAGTAAGAAGTCCTCCAGTTTGACAGTATTTCGACATCATTTCAGAATAACTGCCGGCTGTGTAGACGCAGACTAAGTTATTTCGAAAGAATGCTAGTTATTTCAAAATAATATTGCTGTGTAGACATACCCTCTGTGCCCTAGTTCACTGACTGTGCCAGAGGGCTGATGATGCAAACCCGCCACAGAGGTGTGCAGGCAGGATACTTCTGTGCTCAGGCATTGGAGTGATGAAGGTCACAGCGTGCTTGGACGGTGAGACTCCCGTCTCCTTCGCTCTGCCCTCTGGACCTGTTGCTACAAACCTTTTATGCAAGAAAACCGGGAACAGCCTTTTGGCCACAGCGTGGCGATGAGCAAGGCATCGACTCTCTCGCGAGCCTTGGCTTTGGACTTAGTAAGGCAGCACCGGAATGTGGTCTCCACCCCTCCGTCTGCTCTCAGGGGCACATGGGGGTTGGGGCGGAGAGCCCGGTGAGAAACCTCTGACTCTAGAGCCGCAAACGCCAGCAGGGAGCCAATCCCTGCAAAGGAACCAACATGCCAGAGGGGAAGGGGAAGCCAAGGAGCGGGGTTGACAGTGTCTGAGGCCTCTACGGAGAAATTAGACCAGTAATTCATTCAAATGCCACCTCGCCTCTCGGTGGTGTTGCTGGGAGAGGGGGAAGAGAGGCACAGAAGGTACTGACCCTCCGCTAGCGACGCTCCCTCCTACCATGCAGCCCTGCCCTGCTTCTCCCTGCACGTGCTACAGATGCTGTCTCATTCACTGGTGAAAGTAAGAGGGGGGGACCAGCCTTCCCCCACCACTTCCCTTGCCTCTTTACTCGCAGTCAGCAACCCACAAACAGTGCTGTGATGTGGTGTCGAGCCTGCGGTTCCTGAGCCAGGGGTCAGTTCCTGCATTCTACATGAACCAGCATCTTCCCCGTGCTCAGGATGCCCCTGGAGCCAGGCCCCGAGGCACAGAGGGAAGCTCTGGGCCTTCCTCTTCAGCCACACCTTACAGGTGACCAAAGCTATTTTTGCAGGGAGCCATAACGGCAGAGGAGCATGGCAGGAGCGTGGGAGACAGTCACGACTCAGGGGCTTGCTCCTGCTTCCGAGAGCCACGTGAGACCGGCAGTTTCCACGCTGCCGCTGATTGAGCACGCACTCGCTGGGCCTCACGGCCGGACGGCAGCCTGGCAGCTGGGGCAGCCGCACCTCAGATAGCAGGCGGGGTCAGAGAACCAGTGCCGGGGGCTCTGCACGTCCAGGGTGTGCCAGAGCAAGAGGCCCCCTCTCCGCAGCTCCCTTTATCAGTCCAGCCCACATCTCTGGCTGTGCGGGCCACACCTTGAGCGCAGTGCAGGTTAAGAGCCAGACTGCGGCATAGACCTGGGGAGAGCAGTACTGAGTCACCCTGCCCTGGGGACAGGCACTCTGCAGCCGTGCTGGTGCTCTGGGGAGAAGTGCATGGGCTGCCCTTTCCACTGGCTAGCACAGCTCCCCTGGCCATTGCAACTTATCCAGGGTGCTAGCACCCCATTGCCTCTCCCGACGTTAAGGGAAGGGGTGCAGCTCTCTTTCCTCTCTGACTTGAGTGGTGCTCCACTCTTCCTTGGCTGCAAGGTAGTGACAACTCCCCCATCTCTTCCAGTCTACACCCCCTGCTCCTCCTCCCCACCCTGGGGGGAGATGTGCACCCGGCCCTCCAGGATTTCCCTGGAGTCTCCAGGAATAAAAGATTAACCTTTCATGAACGGCTATGTCATGTGATGAAATCTCCAGGAAGGTATCCCTGCAAATTTGGCAACCCGCAGGGCGCTAGGAAATAGCAGTCCCTGGCTATAAGGACTGTGCCCTGGAGGCACAAGCATCATTTATCCATGCAAGGAATAGGGACAAGCTAGCTCTAATTCTAGGTTTACTGGTGACCTAGGGCTAGACCTCTGAGGTCACATGCTTTCCCAGGGCAGCTGGCTTCCTGTAAAGCCAATCCTTTGGTGCCCAGCAAACAAAACAAACCAAAAAAAAAAAAAACCCTTTCTTACTTTGCACAGGCTCATCAGCCAGGTATTCCCAGTGTCCTGTTGCATTTTTTTTTTTTTTTACAAGGGCCTCTCCCTGCTTAGAAAAGTACCAAGCAGGAAATACCATGCCCAGGAAATAGATGGGGTGCATAGCAGTGTTCCCTGGAAGCTGAGCATTTGGATGGCCAGCCAGGAGAGATTGAAATGCCACCCCGCTGACTAGCAGAGCGCCCACAGCCAGCAGCCTGTGTTTCTACTGGCGGTGCACATCTGCACATGCCTCGCAGCACATAAAATTTATTCTGCACAAGGATGGACAAAAATGAAGGGGAACATCGATGTGTACCCCTGCCCAGTTGTGGCAGTTGAGCCTTGCCCAAGGCTCCCAAGGCTGGTAATAAACAGAGTGCACCAGGGTGGGGGCATGCAGACAGCTGGCATTCTGTGGCATCACACCTCTGCGAGTACCTAGCTCTTTTTTGTTCCCTTGGTTTGCCACAAGGGCGGCCCCTTACAGATGCTTGTATTCACGTCCAGGGTCTTCCTCGCTCGGGGATTTTAAATACCAATCTGCCTTACTCAGTGGTGGGCACAGAGCATAGCCCCGGTGATCTGAGCACGGCTCTGTGCGGTCTGTAACGGAATCTTGTCATCCGTGGCGGTTTCCCCATCTGTGTAATGGGAGTGAGGGTTGATTTAATGTAGCGCGCCGTGGGGCCGCGTGTTGGAGAGAAGTACAGCAAAAAAATCCATCTGCCATTGACCTGCTGGGGCTGCTCTAATTGGCATAGCGCCCTTGAGTCTTTTCCGGCACAGGGGAGCAGAGTGCGTCTTGTCGCTGACCAATTCATCATCGTTGGAGGCAGCCTCAGAAAAGTGGGGGACACAGCTGGCCAACTGCAAGCAGTGCACGGGAAAGCAATCTCTGAGGGAAAACTGCCCCACCAGCAGATGAGACAGGGGTACCCAACTGAACCCACAGACCCCACCATGTCTCCCCTCAACCTCAATGAATTCCGTGAACCTGAGCTATGAGTCTCCGCTCCCGCCATTGTGAATCGGGAGTCATGCAAGTGAGTCCCACGCACGCAGAACCAGTAAGCGTTTGAGGAGGAGGAGGCCCAATTGGTTTACACCAGATGCAAATCTGTAAGCACTGGGGGCCAGTGTTATTTTGAATGGGTCTTGTTGTTTTGAAAGAAATGGGGGAGGGGAGGTTGGTTTGTGAGAAAACAAGACCCTCAGTCCTTCAGGTTTCCTATCTTCCTTTCTCATCTCCTCCTAGGGTCCCTGCCGAGAAATCCCCAGCTAGCCAAAGAAGCCATGCCACTCTCATCTGCTGGCAGGGCAGTTTTCTCTAGGTGATTGATTTCCTGTGCACTGCTTGTAGTGGGTCGGCTGTGCCCCCTGCTTTTCTGAGGCTGCCTCCAGTGATGAATTGCTCCCCCACAAGATGCTCTGTGCATGCCTGCCCCTGAAAAGAATCAAGGGCACTTTTCCAATTAGAGCAGCCACAGTTTGTCAGAGCCCTATGGATTTTTTTTTTCCAAACCCACACCTAGAAACAGAGCCAAATGCATTGGGCGATTGGATATTAAACTCTTAAAAAGAATCACAAAGTCCTAGATGCCCTCAATTCCTGTTTAAATAAATGAGGGTTGAGGTGTCTCAGCACCTTGTAAGACTGGTGCAAAAATCTAAGGGGAGGAATAGTGGTTTCCACCAAACATGGGCCGCAAAACAGTAGATTCTTACATATTCCTGGAAGGACCTTTCTTTCATCATGTAGTGAGGCTGCAGCGGAGCTAGAATGTTAGCAACAGGCTAGTCCAGCGAGTAGCTGGTTGGAAAGTGAAATTTTAGTTCTGTGGGAAATTCCAAAATGGAAAAAATATTCCAAATCAGAATGACAAGCTGAAATTTCCCATGGAATAAAAATTTGGGACAGTCTAAATATTTTATTTGGATAGTGTCAAATAATTTCATCTTAATAAGGTACAAATATTTAATTTCAATACTGCTAATTGATTTTGGCTGGACATTTATATTATAATGAAATATGAAATGTAATACACTAAATATATAACATAAAATATAATATTAAATTAATATTTTACTGTAATATAAATGTATACATAAAATGAAATGGAATATTTTTACCCTATTGAAACAAACCAGAAAGTTGAAACAATTTGTTTCATTTTCTCTCCACCCTCTCCCCAAATGTAACCAAATTTTGTTCACACGTTCTGTCAAACATTTTCAGAGCAGCTGCATTCCAGCCCAGCTAGTACACTTTCATTTCCTGGGCACCAATGCACTGGCATAAAACTGTTGTGTTTCAGATTCATAAAACAATTCTGTTTATAACTGAACTTATAAACCTCCTCCACGTTGTCCATGTTTTGCTCACCCCAAGCCTCAATTTGTGGATCAATTTATTTAAGCAGCTCTTGAAAAGTTAGTGCGGAGAGGGCAGGATTTTTTTTAGTACATTAGCATTTAGATTGCACCTCAAAATCAAGCCGTGGAATCTCTAAATAGACCATACAGAATTTGTATTTTAGGCTGCCGACGTGTATTCCAGAGGGCCTCAACTGTTAGCGTCCAGCCTAAAAGGCCGGGCTTGCTCTTATCACTACAGCAGTGAGTCCTTTGTCGAGATGAATTTTCATTTGTTCTCAGTCAGATAAGCATCCCCAGCACATCCACTTACTACACCCTGTCTCCCTCGACACGTGCAGCCTGTGCAGGGTGGTCCTTATCAGACTGATATGCGTGAGTGCCTCTGGACACTAACCTTGGGTTTCCCAGGGCTGCACTGAACTACAGAAAAGACCTGGCTACTCCATATGCAGTGGGGCTGAAGCTGTGTGCGTCCCAACAGGATATCAGAGTGAAAAGGTGGATGAGATAACACTTTTATTGGTGTCACCACCACGGCGCCTCCTGTCGGTAGCCCTGGGAATTAGCTCGTTAGCCTGCAGGCACCTCCCCCTAGCTGGTGTCTCCCCGTGTCCTCCCGCCATGCTCTCCATTCCGGACCCGTGTCGCTCCCAGACTGCGGTGTCCCCTTCAGGACACTACCCTCCGGCAGTGCCTACGCCTGTGACTCTCAGCCCCCTTTCGGGGTGGTGGGGGTAGTTTATCAATCTCTATACTCTGGGGTCCTCCCCTCCCAGGGAACCCCCAATTTCCCTACACACATCTTGCCTCGGTGACCCACTGCCAGTCTTCATCTAGCCCCTGCCGCAGGGGCAAACTGCAGTCTCACATAGCCACTCATGACCTGCTGCCTTTGCCTATCCTGGCTGCTTCCCGGCAGCCCTAGCACTCTGAGGCCTTGCTCCAGGCCCTGCAGCCTGGGAGCTTGCCTGGCTAAAGCTTCCCCAGCCCTGCTCTGTCCCAGGAAGCCCCCAGCTTCCCTAGCAGCCAGGTCCCTCCTGCTCCCCAGCAAAAGTGTGTCCCTCTTTGTCTCCCGGAGCCCTTATTTACACAGCCCACAGCTGGTCCCTAATGAGCAATATCAGCTTGAGCTGTGGGCTTTGCTCCCAGCCCTCTCTCCCAGGGCTGGGTTTTAGCCTTAAAGGGCTCATGCAGGGGAGACGCCCCGTCACAACTGGACCAACGTCTGTTGGTCTCTCTCACCCACAAAAGGAGAGATTGCCTCACCTACCTTGTCTGTTTGCTGTGGATCAGAGGAGGGCAGCTGGACTCAGCCCCAGGGCCAGCGGAAGCCCCAGAGTTCCTCTTTGTCCTCCTCTGCACGCTGCCCCCACCCCCAGCACAATCTCCCAGCTCCCATTGACTGGAGAGTGGCCAATGGGAGCTGCCTGTTTGCAGGAAAGACAGCACATAAAGTTCCCCTCCCCCCCACTCACAGCATTCAGCGCTCCCACAACTGAATGCCCTGAGTGGTGTGCGGGGGGTGGGGCAGGCAGGGAGAAACCAGCAGGGCTGCTGGCCAGGAGCCTCCCAGGTAAGCGTCTCCCGACCAGAGCCTACTTCTGCCTTCCCAACTCCTTCCCCCCATCCTCTTCCTCCCTCCTGCACCCCTACCCCACATAACCCAAACCCTCTGCACTTATACCCCCTCCTGGATTCTGCACCCCAAACTCCTGCCCCTGGAGACAACCCAAATCTTTGCACCCAGTCTTGCACCAGGTCACCAACCCACTCCCAGACCTGCAGCCCTGTCCCTTGTCCCAGGTCACAACTCCCTCGTCACCCAAATGCCCTCCCGGATCACACACCCCCTCCTGTACCCCAATCCCTAACCCCAAGCGCCTTTCTACACCCAGCCTCCATCCCAGATCCAACACGTACCAAATTCTTGGAGTGGCTCCTGGATCAGAAATTATTGCCCACCCACTAAAGCTTATCATGGCCACTACTCAGAAAAGCATTTAAGCCCATGCTTAATTTGAAGTGTATTCCTGTCTGGAGGCAATGGAACTACTCACATGCTTAAAGTTTAGCATATGCTTAAGTGCTTCCTCCGATCAGGCCCCAGGGTGTGCAACCCAAGTGACTCTACATGTGCATTTGTGCCCACGCAGAAATAGGGCACGACTGTCAAACCAGGTGGGTGCTCCCACAAGGTCCTTAGTCTGGCTCAGCTGTGTCTGTACAACTGGCTTAGGGCTCCTAGGGGGTCCCAGGTCTATGAGGCCAGGGCAGGGGTATGTGGGGCTGGAAGCTCAGTCAAGGGCTGAGGGTTCGCCTCTGCTAGGATTGCAACAGAGCTCTCTGCCCTAGAGCTCTGAGCCCAGAGCATTCCCCACCTCCGCCCCTCCCACCTGTGGCCCCACCCGGTTTCCACCCTACCCCCATGGCTCCACCCCTGTTCCACCCACAGCCCCAGCCCTGCTCCATCCCCCCTCTCATCTCCTTCCAGGTCCCCTGGCTGTGGCCCCAAGATGGGAAAATCTCTGTGTCCCTGCCATGGCTCCGGGCCTGCAGTAGGGAACAAGAGCTTCTCCAGCCCTGGGGCTGGAGCTGTGGCATGGGGAGATTGTCCAGGGGCCCCCAAATCCACCACTGTTCCTCGCCCTCCTCCCCCTGCCCCCAGCAGTGTGAGGTTTGGCTTAGCCTCCCCTAGCTTCCACTTTGTGTTTCCTGTGCTTGGTAGATATTGCTGAGGGCCAGATTTTCCAGCCAACACCAAGATACACGAAGGTTTTGGGCAGATTAACACAGTCGTGCTGGGGGGGCATAAACGCACCCTCCGATCTCATGCTGGGGACTGACTAACAAAAGGGGCAAAGCGATGCGACATTCAAATCAGGGTTTTTTTCCTCAAATCTGATTGCTTATTTGTTTTACTTTTTTATGAGGGTCTTGGGTTGCGGAGGCCCAGGAACGACACCGTGGCTCACTGCCCACGTGGCCTGTGCAATTAGCACGCCAGGCATATGCTTAGCAAAAGGAACAGCAGGTCACCTGTTCCCTGCCCTCCAGCCTGAACCGCTCAGCATTTCTCTAATCGCTGATGTAATTGAGCTAGACAGCTAACCAACAACGGTGGAATTCTGACACGGCGCACGCTCACAGAGGCGACAGTCACTCGGCCCCCGAGAGGGGATGACTTGGCTACAGGATTTTTTAATTTCCAATCAAGGCGGCTCTGGGAAATGGGGATAAAAAGACCCGGACTTTCCACAGCAGCGGTAAGTCACGACCCCTGACAACGAGTGGAAAACATCCCTTGGTGATTCCTGCCAGAGAACTGTAGCGTGCAGTCAGGGGAGTGGGGCGGCTCCCCAGAATTTCAGCTTCTTGAGGAGAAACAAACCAGGTCAGCGGTGAGAAGGGCGGAGGAACTTTCCAGGAACCAATCGTCCAGTTTTAGTGCTTTGTTTCATTGCTTGTGTCGGGGCTCAGGGCCCGGGCTGATAAGCACTTTCACCTTTGCTCTGAGGTGCCATGCATGCTGAGAAGAAGGGTAAGGGCCCGGGAGGAGATTGTATGGACTGGAATTAGAGGTACGCTCAGCAGCTCGGGTTCATTTCTAGCTCTCATGTTGTTCTTTCAACAGTTGCAGAGTAAATGGTGTGGCCGAGGAGGGAGAACACAGGCACACGCACTCCAGTAGTAGGGTGCCTATAAATACTAAAGGCTTTGGCCTGACTCCGTTTCCTCCATGCATCTTGTGCAGTCATTCATACTCCTGCACATTGGGTGTAAAACGATACCATTCTGACCTGGTAGCATTTAGCAGCTGCTTTGCTGTGGTCTCAATGGCTCCCCAAGGGGCAGGATAATAGAGACTCAAGCTCTGGGACATTCAGATGGGGCAAATATCTTTCACACTGATCTGCTGAGCAGGGACGTCCTTGGGGCTTACGAGGCCCTACCCGGTACTATGAAACTGGTGCCTCTATGCCCTAAGGCAGTCGGGGAGGGAGTGAGGGTGGTTTTTTTGGGAGACGTGATTTTCTAATCTCAAGCCACACGCTAATGAAGTATTTTCAAAGCAAAGTTTAGACTCTGCTCCTGCTGACTGACACAGTAAATTCAGACACCGACGGTATGTACCTGGGGCTGGCAAATGTCTGTGAAATGGCTTCGTTACCACTCCAATGGCTTTTTCACAGGTTCAGTGTCTGCTCATTGCTCAGGCTGGCTTTGTCACTTAAGTTAACCCGATCCTCTCCTGAGGAAGCAGAGCCACAGATCAGGGACAGGAAGAAGCAGGTGGGTGGACATTAAGACCCAGCGGTGCCCCACGTTTTTGAGTGCCCTACACAGTTGCATCTTCTGCATATGGGAAAGGACACCCCTGCTGCAGAGAAGGGAGCAGCAACAGAAAGAAAACCTGCTGGGGATTTTGAGGAGCAAGGGTTCTATGGGGGGAGGCAAGAGTAAGGAAGAAGGCAGGGACTTGCACCGCGGATTTGAAACAGAGAGCTGGAAGAGGGGACCATCCCAGCTCCACTCAACTCCCTGGGCCTTGGGGAAGGGAAGCTGGCAGTGTGATGAGGCAGGCATTGATGCTGTGCTGATGGAGTGGCATATTCTGAACATAGAGCCGTGTTTCTCAAAGTGGGCTCCCACTGGTTGCGGTTTGCCGCCACGGGGAGCTGCAGGAACCAGTGCACCCTGGCCCGCTGCTTCCCGCAGCTCCCCTGGGCTGCACACGGCGAACCGCAGCCAATGGCAGCTGTGATTCTCCGTGATTGTGGAGCCAAGACGTAAACAAGCCTGAGCGGCCCTGGAGCAGCTTTCTCAGAGTGGGTCTGAGGGCCACTTTGGGAAACCTAGAGAGCAGCTGGCAAAATCAATGCGTGCTTGTGAACAATGGGCACATCTAATACGAGCGCCCATGAGGGCTATCGCGATGTGCTGGCCATTAAGTGAGGTGCAATAGGTAGGCACTGGACTGACCTCCTGGGTGCTATGCCTGGTTTTGCCACTGATCTGCTTGGTCAAGCCTCTTTCCCTTCCCACTCTTTGTCCATCTTGTCTGTGTAGTTTGCAAACCCTTTGGTGCAGGGCCGGATTAAGGCATGGGCTAGCCGGGCAGCTGCCCGGGGCGCCAACCTATGGGGGGCGCCTAATGGCAGCTGTAAGGGGCACACAGTGCCCCTTATAGCTGCTATCAGGTGCTGCATGCCTGGCTCCCGGATCACGGGCTGCAGCAGCTCCCAGCGGCCATCCTGCAGTGGTCGCCCAGGGCCGGGGCCGTGTTAACCCCCACAGGGCTGGCCAGCAGCACCCTTCCCCCCGTGGCCGTGGGGCCCTGCACGGCCAGGCTCGGCCCACCCCGGGCGGCTCCAGGCTGTGCACCAACGGCAGTAGCCGGGCTGGGCCAGGCCGGGCACGTGCGTCCTGCCGCCGTCAGCTCCGCGCGCCCTCCCCCACGCGCTGAGGCGGGGGCCGGGCCGTGCATGCGCCCTTCCCCAACCCGGGGTGCAATTAAACTGTCTGCCCGGGGCGCCGGAATGGTTCGGTCCGGCCCTGCTTTGGTGCCAGGCTTGTCTTTTGCTCTGTGTTTGTACAGCACCTTGCACAACGGGGTCCTTCTCTCAGCTATGAGAGTGCTACCCTAATGTAAACAACCAGCAAGGTTGCAAAGGGTGTGTGCGATATTTCTCGCAAGCCCGGGTCTCTGCTGATTTCATTTTCCATTCTCTGTTTGATGATGCTTCTGTGGCTGGCTTGAAGCATCTGCTCCGTCTCCATTTGGATTCTGTTCTGGTGTGAAGTTTAGCAGCTGTACCTTCCTTTCATGTGTTCTCTCTCACCACCGCCGCATGTGATATTACAGCTTCCTCTATGACAGACAGTTTTGTACATGGCAGCGGGAGCCAGAAAACACTGCAAAGCCAAACAGGCTGAAAGCTGCATCGGGATTATCCCAAACGAGGGGAGCATGTAGGATTTGGCACTCGGCTTCTGCGACAAAACCGTGCGAGTTCAGGGGGAAAGGGCAGCTGAGTCTTCAGTGAAATCTGAATAAACCCAAATATCCTCGCGTTTTCTTTTTCACCAGATTTTTTTTCCTTCCTCAGGGCCATTTATGGGGCTGAAACTATGTGCTTCTTCCTACGATGTTTCCACCCATCCAGGAACAGAAACGAGATGGGTGAACGTCTCCCATAGGCATCACAAAAGTCAGTGGAAAAACGTAAACATAAATACTAGACATACAAGTGTCCTTGAGTCAGATCTGCTCATGTTTCCTGCTCCACAGCGAGAGGTGGGCCAGGCATTTCGCAGTGTAGGGGCAAGCACCTTGGATTTTATTCTTTCTTGAGCACCCATAGAACTGTCAACTAATTCCTAATGGTGCCATTGTTACAGATGAAGATGACAAAAGATCCCAGCTGTCTGGATCCAGGCAGAGTCCCCTCCGCATAACAATTTGCTTTGGAAAACTGATGCAATGTGAAAAGCACAGGGTCAGATTCCCGTGTCCTTACTCAGTTCTGACTCATGACCAAAACTCCCATTGACTTCAAAGGGAGGCATAGGGTTGTAGGATCTGCCTCATAGAGGGAATAAACACAAGAACCACACACTTGTCGTTTTGACCAAGTCACTTTCCTAGCTCTAACCACACGCTAGATGGTAGTGTGGCTAAGTGATGACTCATTTCAATCATGAAGGGAAAAATGTTTATCATGGGGGGAAATATCATTTGTAACCAGAGAGTTATCTTATGTCCCGCTGTCTCCCACTAGCTCCTGGTGAAGTGGTTTCACTTTGAATAAATAATTATAGATCGGTGAGCTAGGGAACAAGATTGACTCTCTAGCCTGCTGGGTGAGGCACTCACCGTGGCTGCGGTAGGCTAAGGTTCACATCCCTGCTGTAATAAATATTTAACTGTCTATTAAGTGGAACAGCTTCAGCAGGAGAGGCTGAGACCCTGCCAGCCAACCACAGGGTTGCCCATTGCCCGATGGGTAGGGCATGCCTGTCGGAGGGGGCAGACTCAGGTTTCAGTCCCTGGTTTGAATCGGGCAAATTACAGACTGCAACGTAAGTCTCCCACATCCTAACTGAGAGCCCTGGCCACCAAGTTTCAGTTTCAACAAACAGGCCTTATCGGATGAAAATCTGTTGCATGAAAAATGTCCCAGCCAGCGCTATTAGCGACTCAATGTAGTTCAAGTAGGATCTGAATCAGTCCCATCTCTGAATCTTCTGAAACTAGCTCAGGAGTGGCCAGGAATTGCCAGCGTTCGCCTCAGTCTGTTTTCTTGGGGGAGTCCCTACTTTAGTATAAATGTAGATTAGGGTCTTTAGCACTGGGAGCTTTGAAACCTCTGGTCAAGATTGGCAGAGGCAGCACAGCAACGGCAACTTCAGGGCGACCTGAGGGACTTTAACCTTCACAATCCCTTTGGTAGCGGTGGGGAGGATGGGAGCAGCTAAGCATTGCTAGAATATTTTACAGATGGATTTTGGGGCTGCTTTTCAGAAGCACTGAGGGCTCCCTGAACCAAGCTGAATTTGTTTCATGGTGGGCACCCCAAATTAGCAGCCTTAAAAAATAAAATGGCCTGAATGTTTTATCCAAAGTCACTCAAGGCAACAACAAAATCAAAGACAGAACCCAGGAGTCCTGAACGCCCCGGCCTTTAAGTACACACAGTACGTCAAGATAAAAATAAGACCAAAGTGTCTAAATATTGGAGGGGTTTTGGCACAGGTTCCATGCTGCATTACCAGGGATCAGTGGAGTAAGCTAAATGGGGATTTCCACCATGACTGAACTTCTTGGCTTTTGTGGGTATAGTTCAGCTTTTTTTCATTATCTGGTCTCTGGGCTCTTTCTCTCTATTGGTTGGTTATCTATCATATTTGACAGAGAAATTGCGATGACAAAATGCTAACACTTTTGCTCTGGGCTCTTTTTAATCTACTGTAGGTGAAAGATCAGAAGGCATTTTTTGAAAGGTTTATATGGCGTCCCTATCCTCACGCTGAGCCAGATTGGGTAAATGGGATTTGACAAACTGCAGGACAGGAGAGTTAAACTGCTGACCTCTGACCTCAGGAGTCAGAGCCACTGTATATTATCATGTTTATGTTCAGAGACTAAATTCCTTGCTCTAAGGGACTCTCATAAATGTTTAACAGAGCTACAGAAACAGCGTTATTATTCAGCCTTTATACTTTATTGGCGTAGTCAATGGTTAAGTCTCTCTTTGGGTTGTTGTGGTGGAATTTAATGCAAAATATTGTGGCTAGTAGTTAATCTTCTAGGTATTTGCAGTAAAACAGTGAGTGTTTACACTGCAACATGAATTTTGTTGGGAATAACACCCGGTTTTGGCAACAAAAATCTTCCACCCCTGCGAGACTTTTGTCTTTCCCCCTCCCTTTTATTGTCAACAAAGAGCCAATGTGGACTCTGCTGTTTGTTTTGTCGAGAGAACTAGCTTCTGCCATTATCCCACAATGTCTGCCCTGATGGCTGTGCTCAGTGTTTGGTGATCTCTGCAGCCCAGCAGGCATGCACCTCTCCCCTTTCAAAGCTCTGGGAAGTATTTGACAGCTGAGTGAGCTGCTCCATTGGGGAACAAATAAAGAACAAATTATTGGACTGCTCCTGTTCTGCCCTGATAGGAACACAGGATCAGGTAGATTGCTGCTGCAGGGGGAAGGCTGGAAAGATGGCTGTGCTGCTTTGATATTCCTCAGCATGGAGAGCTCACAAAGCTATGAGGGAACCCAAGAAACACAGGGATCAGCTGTGCCTTTCCTCAACGCTGCACGGTGGGATGCTTCCCCACAATGCTTTGCTCTATCTGTCGACAGGATGCTAGCGACGGTGGCCACAAAATGTCGACAAAGGGAGGCAGAAAAAACAGTTTGACCAGTTTTCACTTTAGGCGACTTTTGCATGTTGACAGCACTTTCGGCACCAAACCTTCCCCGTGTAGACACAGCTTCTGAGCCATTCACATGGGCTTGAAACACAACTTTCATATGAAGCACACGCTTCAGTGATTTGCTAAACTGAAGCCCAGTTTCTGCAGCACATCATGATAGGCAGGGAGGATGAGGAAATGATGGACACATTATATAAGCCCCCTTAACCAACTGAAACAAACTAGGCTATGTACACAAAACAGCTTTAGCCGGTATAAGTTCTGTCACTCAGAGGTGTGAATACGCCACCCCCTTGAGCGATGTAAATTACACCAACCTAAGTACCAGTGTGCTGCTCCCACTGACATACTCAGCACTGCGCACGGGGGTGGAGTAATTAAGATGATGGGAAAGCTCTCTCCTGGCAGTTCAGCATCTCTGCATTAACAGTGTTAGAGCCAGTGAAGCTTCATCAGTGCAGCTGCGCCTCTGCAAACGCTATGGTGTTGCCATTGGGGCTATTAAAGGTTAACCAGTTAACAGGTTAACTGGTGAGCATATGCCTTACCAGCATGCTTACCGGCTATCCAGTTAACCAGCTCCCTTCCCCATCATGGCCCAGCCAGCAGGACCCCAGCCACAGTGGGTGGCGGGGCTGGAGCAATCCCCAGCACCTAGGGCTGAAGCAGCCCCCACCACCTAGAGCAACCCAGGGCCAGAGCAGCCCCTGCTGCCCATGGCTACAAAGAACCAGGGCTGCAGCAGCCCCCAAAGCCAGTGGTTAACCAGTTAAACAAATCCTTTAACCCGTTAACTATTCTGGGCAATTTTTACATCCCTAGTAGCCATGGCCGTAGCTAGCAATTGTTTGGAAACAACACATAGTAATGCCTGAGGCTCTTGGCTGCTGGCCTTACTGCTTGGGTGGTGTATTGAAATTGAGAGAATAGGGGGAAGGGGAGGGAGAGGAGAGAGGAGGCAGGGAAAGGAGAGAGAGAGGATGGAGCAATGGGAAGAGAATTGATTGGGGAGGACTTAAGAATGGGAGGAGAGGCGGGCCTGAGATGCCTGTGGCTATGCCAGCAAAAATGGACTCTGCCCAGTAGAAGATCATGAGTTATCTGCCTTAAATGTTGTCTAAGGCAGGGGTGAGCAATCAGCCAGAGGCGGTTCGCCAAGGTTAACCCCTGGCAGGCTACTGGTGCTTTATTCACATGTGTGTCTACAGGTACAGCTGCTTGCAGCTCCTGTTGGCTGCTGAGCACCATCCCCGGCCAATGGGAGCTGTGGGAAACAGCACAGACCGAGACACCGCTTCCCGCAGCTCCCATTGGCTGGGAACAGCGATCCACGGCCAATGGGAGCCTGCGGACACACAAATAAATAAAGTGCCGGTGGCCCACCAGGAGCTAACCCTGGTGAATCACCTCCAGCCCACAAGCCACTTCTTGCCCACCCCTGGTGTAAGGTTACTCATGTAAGTGTCCCTAGTCCTCTGATCTCTGACATGTTCCCTGCAATATCTATGCCCCAGTGCACAAGACTTTTCTGAATTCTAAATCATGGGGGCAAGCAGATAACCAGTTCATGTACAGATTTGTTCTGCACATGCAAATTTTCTCTTGGGCAAAGTGTCCTTGTGGATAGACTTGGCTGTGGGGGGAAAAAAGAAAAAAAAAGTTTAATCTTAAATGGTAATTGTCCTCCTCTGGCTAATGATAAGCCATATTATGGCCTGCATATCAGCTATAAGTGAGCCGAAAGACACAGCAAGGTGTATGTGGCGGTGAGATAACACAGTGCTCAAAAGCTGATGACCTGCAAAGCACTTTATCTTCCGCTTGCACAAGCTCCGTGGAGTCATCCTGCACATGCTACCACATCCAAAGTCCCCTTCCTCCCTGTTCTCGGTATTGTACCCAACTGCTTTTATTGCATTTTGAAAACACTTGCTCCCTTTCCTGTGCGTCTTATCAATGTTCATGTGTATACCAGGCCTGGCTAGAGAGGGAGAAGCAACCTTCAGCTTTGGCCCAGGGCTCTTGGCATCTCTTGGCCCAATAAATCCTGTGTTAGCCAAGTCAATACAGATATACTGGGCCAGATCCTTTGCTGGCAAAAATTGGTGCAGCCCTGTAGACGATCTAAGCATGTGATTAAAACCGCACATTGAGCTTAAACGCTGTGCTAGATTAAAATTGTTTCACGGCAAAATTTACTTTTATGGTGATAATTGATTAGAAAGTGTCAGGGGGCTGAAGTTTGTAGATATGGTCACAATCGTTAACATAACAGCCCTACTGGGCCAGACCAAAGAGCCATCTACCCCAGTGTCCTGTCCTCCAATAGAGGCCAATGCCATGTGCCCCAGAGGGAGTGAACAGAACAGGGAATCGTCAAGGCTATGTCTACACTGCATGCTTATTCCGAAGTAAGCCCTTTTAGAATGTATATTTCGAAGTAGCTTGTTTCGAAATAGCGCGTCTGCACAGCAAATGCCCATCGAAACAGTGCTGAGCTACTTCGAAATAGAGCGTGCACACTCATTGCACGCTGAATCACATTTACAGCCACCTGGAAGCACTTCAGGCAAGTGATCAGGACAGCAGTCACTTCCCGTAGCTGCGGACCAAGGCTCATGCGTCAAGGGACCCCTCTGTATAGTCGTGTCTCAGGCTCGTCCCCTTTTCCTATCTCTTCGAGGGACAGCAAAGCCTTTTCTCTGTGTGCTCCGGTTGCCCTTGCGGACACCACAGCACTCCGGCTATGGAGCCGGACCTGCCGCCAGCAGTCGACGGCTCTTACATCTCATGATGCAGTTTCTGCAGGTTGCCCTCATGGCTCTGCAGGAGAAGGACCCTCAGCTCATTGTGGGGCACCGCCTCTCTCCAGGCACTGCTCATGCAGCGCGACCCCACCCACCCTCCCCTGCACACCGTGCACTGCTGAAGACTGGCCACCAGTTCTGATGGGTAGGACCAGAGCGTCATGGTGGGACGACCAGCAGTGGCTCCAGAATTGCTGCATGTGGAAAGACACCTTCCTGGAGCTGTGCGAGTGGCTCACCCCTGCCCTCCAGGCACCCACAAAACCTGCCAACCCCCTCTAGAAGCAGGTGGCCATTGCTATTTGGAAGCTGGCCATGCTGGAGAGCTACTGCTCCGTAGGGAGCCAGTTCAGCTTGGGGAGATCGACTGTCGGGGACGGGGGCATGCAGGTCTGGTGCTCTCGGGCTATTGTCCCAGGAGGGTGGTGAATTGCTGGAATGGGGTTCCCTAGCAAAGGGGGGGGGCAATGGAAGTTCCCTCCCTGGAAGGTTTTTCAGTCCACCCTCACAAAGTGCTGTCGGGGGATGGGGCAAGTTGGGGTTGCTCCTCGTGTGTGTGTTGGATGTTGGGCTCGGGGAACTCCCGAGGGCCCTGGCAACCCTGTGAGTCTCTGTGTGTCTCCTTCTACAGGTGGTGCGGGCCATCAGCACAGGCTCGTCATCCTGGGCGACATGGACCCCAGCATCACCAGCTTTGCCGCCATGGGCTTCCCCAGCTGCGGGGCGGGCCATTGATGGCACCCCCAACCCCATCCAGGTCCCCGACCACCGGGCATCTAGATACACCAACCGGAAGGGGTACTTTTCCGCGGTGCTGCAGACCCTCGTGGACCACCAAGGCTGCTTCACTGACATCTATGTCGGGTTGGCGGGAAAGGCGCACGACGCCCGCGTCTTCCGAAACTCCAACCTCTTCCAGAAGCTGCACACCAGCACTTTTTTCCCCAACCGCACCATCAGGGCAGGGAACATGGACATGCCAATGAGCATTGTAGGGGACGCAGCCTACCCTCTGCTCCCCTGTCTAATGAAGCCCTACACTGGACACCTGGACCCCCCACCAAGGAACGTTTTAATGCCAGGCTCAGCAAGGCCCACATGGTTGTGGACGGCACCTTCGACCATATGAAGGGGAGGTTCCACTGCCTCTTCACCCACCTGGACGTCAGCGAGCGGAACGTCCCCCAAATGGTGGCAGCCTGTTGTGTCCTCCACAATGTTTGTGAAACCAAAGGGGAGACGTTCCTGCCAGGATGAGGGGCAGACGCCGACAGGTCTCGGCAGGGCCTTTGAGCAGCCATGCACGGCTGCTATCCGGCAGGCTCATCAAGGGTGGTGTGTATCCGAGAGGCTCTGAAGGAGAGTTTCACAAAAGGACCCCAGTGACACGCCCCACTGGGCCTCCCCACAAGGGGGCCTGTGCATTGACCCTCTTTGCCTTTCCTCCCACATCCCTCCGTTGCTCCCTCCCACCCCTCCCCTGCACAGACAATAAACCACACTTTTTGTTTTGGAACAATAAGCTCTGTTTTTTTTATTGGAGTAAATGTAACTGAGGAGGGACTGGGGAAAGAACCTGGGAGAGGGAGGAGGGAGGTGGAAGGGGGAGGAGAGGCTCAGGGGTGGGGCTGGAAGTGGCACCTGCCTCGGGTGCAGGACCTTCGGTGGCCCCGGGGAGGCTCGGGGGACAAGCCAGAGGGTCAGGAGCTGGGGTGGGAGCAGCAGCAGGAGTGGCCACCAGGCAGTTGAGCATGACGGTGAAAGCTGCACAGATGGCCCAGCCCCGCTGCAGCAGCTCCTGCCAGGTGTTTGGCGCAGGGAGGGTGCTGCTGGGGGTCTCCTCCACGTCCTCCCCCCGACGGGTTCCCATGCAGGGCCTCGGTGTCCTCCACCTCACCGCAATTGCCCAGGAGTGGATGCTGCCCTGGGAGTGCAGGCAGGACCGTGTGGTGTGTGCGGCACTGCTGTGTGTGTCCAATGACCGCACCCTCCTTAGTGGTGGCTTGTGGTGGGAAGGTGTCAGTCGGGAGTAAGGCAGGCCTCTCCAGAACCCCTGTGAGCAGGCGCGCACGTTTCCTTTATGACAGGTTCCTGGGGCCGTGTGTGTGGGCTGGTGCCCCGTGTGCACCCACGTGCAGGGGCTGCTGCATGCGATCCCTAGACCGAGATGGCTGAGCAAGGAGCTCGCAGCCCCTTGCTGCCCGCTACCTCCCCCGTGTGTGTCTAGGGAAAGTGACGGAACTCACCTGATGGGCCTTCCCCACCATCAGCTGATCCCTGGCCAATCTCCTGGTGTGTGTGTGTGGGGGGGGGAGGGGGTTTACTGGCTCCAGGGCCAGGATGGCCTCCTGGCTGGTGGGCATCATGTCCACGCTGGCCTCTTCCGCCTCCTCGTGTCCAGCCAGGCCCTCCGGGTGGCTCATGATGGGTGTCTCCAGCCCTGAATCCACGATAAGGGGAGATGAGACTGCCTCCCCTCCCAGGATGTGATGGAGCTGCCCATAATAGGGGCAGGTCTTGGGTGCACTCCCTGGCCTGGCACAGTTCTTGGACCTTCATGAGCACTTGCTCCTGGGTGCACATGTGGCCCTTGTGGCCCAGGCTTTCTGGCCATAAATGTCTGCATTCCCACATTTGGTGCAGAGAGCCCACTGGTTTTCCTCCTCCCCCCAGATGTCAAGGAGATCCAGGATCTCCGCACCAGACCAGGATGGTGCCCTCCTCTTTCAGCCCCAGGCAGGGGCTTGAGAGCTGCCCAGAGGCAGTGCTGGCAGCTGTGGGCGGCTCAGCCGGAGCGGTGGGCTCAGCCATGGCAGCAGGGAAGGCTATGCAGGGTCCTGCTGCGTGGCATGATGCGAACAGGGCCTGCTATGTGACACAAGCCCTCTCCCTCCTGCTGCAGCTTCAAAACCTGCTCCCGTTGGCCTCCTGCTGTGGGGGCAGCAGGGAAACTCAAAACAAGGTACGTTGACTCCAGCTACATAATTAACATGGCTAGAGTTGTGTATCTTAATTCCATGTTCCCTTTTAGTGGAGACCTGGCCTTGGTAACCAGTGGCAGAAGTAACCTGGATGTAAATCTTGCACTGGGCAAGCTCTTGGTTTAATCATCATCCTGAGGAGGTGGGGAGAAGGAACTGGCCTTTGGGGAATTGTGTGAGAAAGCCATCTTTTGCTGTTGCCAGGAATCGTGGTGGTTTTAAACTCTGTGGGTCTGATTCGCTGGGCTCTATGCGCAGCTACTTACCCCTCTGCAAAATGGGTGTAAAATGCTACCAGCTCAGCAAGGCAGTATTTTACTTCTCCTTTGTGCTCTGCACATGTGTAAATTACTATTATTTGTCTTCAGGTAGCACCTGGAGGCTCCAAATTCCTTTGAGTAGAGACACACTCTTCCCTCGGGTTTGGGCAACCACCCAGCACCCCTGGGCCCTGCTCTGAGCGGAGGCCTCTGGATGTGCCTGCAAAATAAATAAAAAGCCCATTTTATAAATAAATGTTAAGTTAGAATTAAAAAAAGAACTGGGAGACAAAGCAGAAGCAACGGAAACAGCTGTCTCCACCTCTTCCTCTGAGTCTCTGCACTTGGCCAGACATTGTATCTGACTACAGCTGCCGCACTGTCAATGCCTGCTAGATGTCTGGGTGATAATCCACTGGAAGCAATTATAGGGCATCCGTCACCAGCAGGGACCTAGCCACAGGCCTCTTGTCTGGGGAAAGGGCTGGAGGAGAAGAGGGGGGGAAATCAATGCCTTTCACCAGAATTGTCTGCCAGATTGAATGAAGCCACGTGGGATCCCTGCTTTTCGCACTGTGAAAGTCAGAGCTGGACGAATGCGCGTGAAGAGCACGCGGCTGACCGGAGAGGCAGGTTACCTGCGCACTGACCCCACCTTTGCATTTCTTGAGCATCCCCAAACTCCTGTGCACCCCAGCGGGGAGTGAAAGGAAAGCAGGATCTGGGTCTGTTGTAATCATCCATCTCGAGGTCTTGGTTCCAGGGGGCAGGCTCCCTTTCTTCAGTCCTGCTAGATCAGTGGTTCCCAAACTTTTCAGCATCACGCCCCCCTTCTTGATTTTTTGAAAAAACCCTCACCCTCCCCCAACCCCCACCAAAAAAAAAAAGCAGCAAAACTTGTTGAGAAAAAAAAAAGGAACTGAGCGGGGCAGCAAAACTTGATGGGGGGGAGGCTGGGTCGCCTTGCACCCCGGTATTTCTTCACGCCCCCTTGGGGCACGCCCCCCAGTTTGGGAACCCATGCGCTAGATCGTTATTATTGGACCATAGCATCACCTCGCCATGCACCAGCGCCCACAATCTTTTGGGAGTGTAAAGCAGGGCTGGGAAAACTACAGCCTGGGGGAGGCCCCTGAGGCTCGGGCCCCCTTCCAGCATCAGGGAACCAGCACCCCAGCCTTGTGGTCCCTGGGTCTTGAGCGCCAGCGCCGGCTCTCTAATGCGGGGGATGGGGGAGCCCCGAGCCTCACAGGCTGGAGTCAGAGAATCCGGGACTAGATCCGACCCACTGGCTCTGCCTGGCAGGTGGAGGAAGCGGCTCCACGTGCTGCCACTCCTCCGCCTCCCAGCTGGGGAAATGGCAGCGCAGCAAAGTTCTGCCCAGAGGTCATTCACTTGCAGCTCCAATTGGCTGTCATTGCAGCCAATAGGAGCAGCAGGGGATGGAGCCTGGGAGTGGCAGGGGACACGGAGCCATGTGTGTTCCCGAGGAGCTGCACCAGGTTAGCGCCCCCCTCCATTGCTCAGACCCCACACTCCCTGTCCATGCCTGCACCCCCTCTCCCCTCAGATCTCCACTTTGCTTCTGCACCCCACCTCCTGCCCAAACCCTGCACCCCCAGCCCACTCCTGCACCCCCTCTCCTCAGACCTCCACTTCGCTCTGCACCCCATCTCCCACCCAGACCGCCTCCCAATCCCTGGCCCTCCTGCACCCCACACCCAAACCCCACACCCCCACTCCATTCCTGCACCCCACCTCCTGCCCAGACCCATGGCTGCTTCCCAGCAGCCCCCACCCACATGTTGAACCCCTTATTTTTGGCCCCACCCCAGAGCCTGGGGGGGGCACAAAAAATCTACTAGCCTGGGCCCCCTAGATGCTAGTGTGCAAGGGGAATGTGAGGAGTGTCTTTCTCCTTCCCAGTTAGGGGTCATGTGAGTGAGGGGTCGTTTAGGGGGGGTTTTTTTTGTTTCTCACTTGTGTCCAGCCCCCAACTGATTTTTCTGTGGGTCAGTGGCCCCAGACCCAAAACAGGGTTTCCCACCTCTGTGGACCAGTAACCCAACAAAACTACTAAACCATCCCCCCAGTGTGGCGATGGGAACAGGAGGAGTGACACCTTCAAATGCATGAGAGTGACACCGGCAGTATTCACGCAGCAGACTCTGAGGGCCGATCCCTGACGGCAAGAGCTTTGCTGCCGGCCCCCCTGAGCGCACAAAGAGTTACACCAGTAGAGTACATCCACGCTACATGCGTATTGACAGCATGTTAGGCCATGTCTGCACTACTGAGCGTATGGCAGTGTAGCACCCCCTACTGTAGACCAGCCTATGCCGATAGAAGCAGGTTGGGGGGGGGCGACAGCCTCCGCGGACACTTGGGGAAGGCGTTGGGGGGGGGTGGAGCAAACTCGGCGCTCCTGGAAGGGGCGGGGCCTCAGGCGGAAGGGGCGGGGCCAGGGCAGCCAGCCCTCTGCGCCGCATCTCCCCTTCCCCAGCACTCAGAGTCCCATGGAGCGCTCTGCACAGTGCTCCAGCAGCAATTTAAAGGGCCCGGGGCTGCAGCTGCTGCTGTTGCTGCAGCAGCTGCGGCATCACTGAGTCGCCTCCGACCCCTTTGAATTGCCCGGCCCCTTGGGCTCCCCCTACCTGTGTGTCAGCAGGCCTGGAAGCCGGAGTTCAGTGCCTCCCTGGGCCACGGTTGCTGTGCCAACAGAAGCACTCTACTTTTGACATGGTTGCGGCTACACGTGTTGTGGGGGGGGCCCCACAAGCATAGCTATATGTGAATTTTTTTGTTCCACGTGTCACCTCTTTGGGGCTTAGTGAACGTGGCCCCTTTAAATCTTTTTCCTGACAGGAGGGTGGGGAGTGCTGAGTTCTTCTAGGGAGGGGACGTGCTGTGTGGGAGGGAGGCAGAGAGAGAGGGGAAGGCAACATGGTGGGTGGGGGGAGTGTCAGGAGCTCCAGACAGAAGGGCTGCAGCCAACAGGCCCTGGCAGAGTGAAGCAGCCAAGCACCTGCCCAAAGCTCGGGGGGCACATGCCAGGAGAGGAGCCGGGGCATCACTGTGCCAGGGAAGGATCGTCCGAAGAAGCACAAACCGGAGCTGCCCCCGGCATCGCTGCTGCCCAGAGCTGCATGGGGCTGAGAGTACTGGGGCTTGTGACTCCGCTTTGGGATGGGACTCCGTAGCTATGTAAGTGGGGAGCTGTGGTCTGTGGCCTTTGCAGAAGAGGGCCCCAGACAGGTTTGCTGGGGCAAATTTACTGGTGCAAGAGATAACCAGGAACACCTAAGACTCACCACTGGGCTGGAATTTTGGCCAGGACCTCTGAACTCCGTGTGCAGACCCATTGCTCAGTGTGTGCCCTTTCAGGCTGTGGTAGTGTAACCCCCCCATCTACGGGGTGTGGTTCGCTGTCCCATGCAGTGACACTTAGCCCACCTACAGAGAGAAAGACTGAGTTTCACTGAGAGCCAACTGGCTTGTAGCTCACATGGTTGAGGCTTATGCACTATGCTCCAGAGATGCCAGGTTTGGTTCTGGCTGTTGTTATAGTAGTGGGGGCTTTTACCTGCCCTGTTTTACCTCTCCCCCCGCCCCTTGAACTTCTCTTTCATCCAGAGGGGAACGTAAGCAGGTGCGCAAATACCCAAACGATGTGTCCGAGCCGGCTTGAGGCCCTTTGCAAGTCAGTGAGATTCGGCCTCCTGCCGCACTGCACCGTTTTTTGAAATGCTGGCCGCCGGGCGCCGTCCAGTCTGCAGTTTGGTGAGAGCGGGCAGCGCGTGGATCTGTCTGCGTCAGAGCCGCCGCTTGATGCGCGTCACCACGGAATCTGTGTGCAGGGAAACCCCAGCGCTCGGTGCAGCCACTGGTGGTTCCGTTTCATCGCTACCTCCCCCACCTACCCTATTTATGTCAAGGGCTGGTTGGGGCTGTAATTAAATCCTAATTTTCTGTCGGTAGGAGACTAATTCTCTTACGAAGTGCGGGCGAGATCCAGGCGGTAGATAAGCAATGGTATTTATGAGCGCTTAGTAAAGCGGCCATCTATAAAATGACACATTCCCCTGCTGATTCTGGAATCAGTGCTGAAAAGGCCACCAGGTCACCTCAGGAGATGCCTGTCAGAGGGTGCTGCCTGCTCCGTCTATGAAAGAAGACCAAGAGGCAGGGCCTGATAAGCAGCAGGAGGAGGGGTTCTCAACCTCTCGCTTCCCAAGGCTCTCCCAAGCCAATATGACAGCTCCATGGTGCACCTGTGCCACATCAATAGCGTCTCTGCATAGGAAAGCCAGGGCACGCATCAGCGGGTAGCAAGCAGGGCAATTGCTCAGGGCCACAGGGGCTCCCGCTAAGCTGCTTAGACTTTGGCTTCAGCTCCAGGTGGAGGGACTTTGGCTTTTGCTCTGGGCCCCAGGCAAGTCTAATGCCAGCACTGCGTGGTGGACATCTTGAAAGCTGCTTGTGGCCCTGGACCCCGATTGAGAGCCCCTGTTCTAGACAAGGCACTTGTACAAGGGTGAGCTGGCTTAAAATACAAAGTGTGGGGCCATCAGCCTTGTGGATGCAACCCATGCTAGAGCGGCAGGTCCCACTCCAGAGCCTGGGTAGTGCAAAGAATAACACGCCACTACTGCTGCCAGCTAAATGTGACACTTTGTTAGATGACATTGTAGAGAATGATGCTGAAGGTCCTGAGTTTGAACCCTGCTGGTGACCGTTAGCAGGTGATTGTTAGCAGAATTGAAGCTGGTACACAAGAATTACCCAAGTGTTCTCCCAGCACAGTCAACAGTCTCCCTTCTTGTTTGGTTTCAGGAATAACAAAGCAGAACATGGGACAAATCATGTGAGACACCTTCGGTTCCTCTAACTGGGGGGGGGCCGGGGAGTCATTGCAAACATTTGTTTTTCATCCACGTGGCATAGCAACCTCTCTCCCATTTTCCTTCTCCCCTGCTCCCCTCCAGGTTTTGCCTTCATTCCACAATTCGGGCAGACCTGTAGGGATTAAGAGAGACACTGGGCGGCACCATGGCAGGGTGGGCTCCGGGGAACACTCAGAAGAAAGAGCGATGTCCCCAAGGGCCCAGATCAGCGTGGACGCAACAGCAAACGCACGCATAAACAAACCTGATGCGCTACCAGCCAAACAAAACTTCCATGCTGCCCAGAACAATTGGACTAGCTCAGTTAAATCCAGGGACCCATGGAAACATTTTTCCTCCCAAATGCAAGTCTGTGGGAATTTGCATTGCAGTCAGGTATACTTAGAGTGCACATAAACCATCTAATAAAAATTCCACTGGAGTGTACGTCACACAGCTGTGTTTTATTATATTTGCGCTCCCTTCCCACTGACAGCGCCTTTTTAACTGGATTACTCACATATCATCATTAACTCTGACACTCCTGGGTTTTTACTGCTTCCCCGCTTTCTATCATCTTCGGCAAGTTTTATCCCTTCCCTGCAGATGTTCCAAAATGTATTTCTTTTAATATCCTTGCAGCAGATGTACATGGGTGTTGGGGAAAAAATGTGGTTTGGATGCCCGGGGCTGTAAGAAGGGCTCCCGTAATGTTAACAGCTATTCTGCTCGTTGGGGATTTTTTTCCCCTATAGGCGCAGTGCTCTGCCCTGCAGGTGTGGCTGTGGGGATGACCCTGAAGATGAAAATGTAGCGCGCTAGGGTCTAGCCATAGTAATAAGTTGGCATCACTGTTTGATTGCACAGCTGTTGCCGTCCACTGTGCTGTCAGTCACGTTAATCAGGTCTTCGCCCACGGCTTGGAACCAGCAGCTTAAAAAGTGTCTGCGCGGTCGCCCTCTGACCTGTATGGCGTCTCAGATTGAAGGGTCCAAAAAAGATTCCTCGCCTTGGTCCTACCCAGGGTTTGGGACTATCTGAAGCCGAGGAAGTTGTGGCGGAATCCTTCCCAGATTTTACAGAAGACACGGAGCAGCCCGAGACAAGCAATCTGCACTTGCATTTGTACAGCGCCTAGACCACTGGGGTTCCAATCCTGGCTGGGGTTTTCCAGCCCTAGGGCAATCCATGATAATCATTCATGGGGGTGGGTTTAAGCAATAAAACATCTAGTTCTTCATAGTCATTTTATTTCAGGGCCAAATTCTGCTTCCACTCTGACTGGTGCAGATTCAGGATAACTCCATATCAGTCAGCTAGGTAGTTCTTGACCATGGAGTATTCACCAAACATACCCTAGTGTAACTGAAAGAAGAACCCAGCTCGTCCTGAGTTCATACATAGCGCCCCGTACCTTAGGGCAGCGGTTCCTAACTGCCGGTCCGTGACCCAGAACCGCTGGCTGCTAGGCCGCAGCACCTCTGGGGGCTGGAGTACACCACCCAGCGCCTCCCCTCCCACTGCAGCTGTTGGGAAAGGCATATCCTACCTAGCCTCTCAGTCTGGGCAGTGGCAGGGTCTCCTCCCGGGGTGCAAGAGTGGTTTGCTGCGCAGTGGGAAGTCCACGGAGCCTGGCATGGCAGCCTTAGAGCAGCCATGCCCTGGGCAAGGAGGCAGCGCGGGGCTTAGGTGAGGAGGGCAGACTCTGGGGGTGGGGCTAATACTGGGGAACTCTCAGGTGGGGGGCTCTAAGAGGTGGGGGGCTGGCACTGGTGGCGAAGCTAATACTGGTGGACTCTGGGAGGGTGGAGCTAGTACTGGGGAGCCCTAAAGGGTGGGTAGGGGCTCTAAGAGGCAGGGGGCTGGCACTGGAGCATCTGGGGTGGGGAATTGGCACTGGGGGGCTAGGGCTTTTGGCGGACCAGCAACATTTTATTTGCATATTTGCTTATTCATAATCTGCTTTATGAATACACAAATATGAAAATATTTTGCTGGACCGCTAAAAGTTTGTGAATGGGTTTGCCGGCCATGCTATAAAGAAGGTTTATACCTTAAGGGAACCACTGCCTTAGGTATGTCTATGCTGTAGTCAGGGTTGCGGCATGTGTGGACAGATCCTAACTACCTTTGCTCAAGCCAGCTTGCTAAACTAGCAGTGCTAAAGGTGTAGGCTAGCCAGTCAGCTACATGGCCAGGGTCCCAAGCAGGACTGTAGTAGGGTCACTTGTGTAGCCCAAGGTCCACTGGCTTCAGGAGCAGCCCTGAGACCTACAAGTTGTGGATGACAAACTATGACATGTTGGGAGAACTTCCTGGTTCCTGCCAGGATCTACCCTGACCCCCAGCACGGACTGCGTGGGGAACCCAGCAGCTGCAAGCAGAGAGGAGGCTGCTGGGCTGGAATCCTGTTTTATGCTCTTTACAGAACAACGCCTGTTCCTGGTGGTTTGTCTGAGTGGGGCTGGTGTGAGGCGCACACGCCCTGACACACAACGCAGAGCATACAAAGCAGCCTCAGGCCCAGTCTCCCAGATGTGTGTAAAAAGTCACAAGGCTTCCCTGTGTTGAATAAGTGGGCTAGTGAAGAGCAGGGGCTACAAGCAGAGTAGCCATGTTAACGGCGTAGGCTAGCCAGTCGCCTACATAACCAGGGCCCCAGGCAGGACTGTAGTAGGGTAGCCTGTGGTACCATGGTGCCTCTGCAGCTGCACAGCTAGTTTTGGCAAGCTGGAACGATGCTGCTAAGATGGGTGCTGCGCTGCAAGCCAAAGGGGTGACTGTGGCATATGGGGTGTCAGAAAGAGCTGAGTGTTACTGTGCAAGACAGAACTGATGTCTAGCAGGAGATAATCCAGGGGGTTGAGGGATGCCCATCAGTTTCTCGAAGATATCTCAGGAGTGTGAAGACATTGTCTTATAGCGTGTCACCCTTGAACTCCCCTCAGCCCTGAAGGGCAGTGCATTGAGCAGTGTCTGAATAGCATCGATCTAGCGGGTAGGAACCAGGACATTGGCACTTAGGAAACCTTGGGTGTATTCCTGGCTCCCCCATTGACCAGCCAGGTGACCTTGTGCCAAGTCACCTCACCTCACTCTGCCTGTTTCCCCTCCTGCCCTTTTCTTGTCAAGCCTATTTGGACTGTAAGCTCTTTGGGTCAGGCACATCCCCCGTCTATTGTTTGTACAGCTCCTAGCACAATGGGGGGGTCCTGATTTCATTGGGCCCTCTTGGGGTTGCTGCACGGTGAATCGCATGTAACACTACCCTGCAAAGCATGAGATAGCACAGCCTGAAGTGCTGCTTTCATGAGATGTTGATTCCCAGTGGTGCTAAGAAATTAGGTCCACATTCAAAGGTGAGCACCATGCTGCCCTGGTTCTGGTGGAAGAGGCACCTGTTCGCTTTTGGAGGCCCGCAACGTGGATGGAACCGGCCAGGTGCACTGCTGACTCTCAGCGGTCACTACAGGAGAAAATTACACAGGTAGGAAAGCGAAGTGAGGCTGCAGCTACTCTGAGCAATCCAGTTAACCCCTCGCTGACCACTTCACTACAATAATCGCATGGGGCAAAATGACCCTCACAAACTTCAGTTACACCCAGTGGGTTTCCTAGTTGTTAGCATGAAGCAATGATTTTTTTTTTCCTGACTGCCCTTCTGAATATTTGTTGCTGCATCAAGAGGACTCTAGAGAACAGGGTTCTCCATCACACTGCTCAGAATGGCGGCTGTAACGCTGGGTTTTGCTGCCGAGACGCTGGTATGACAACGCGCTCACCAAAAGAAAATGACTTTGAGTGGGCGAAAAGGCTCAACTCCTCAGTGCATCACTCTGGTTTTGTTCCACGTTGGGCTGCAGTCAGGCTCTTCAAAGGGTCACAAAGACAGTTTTAGTGTGTTCAGGCACCACCGGAATTCCTCTGGAATTACATTGCCACTCCAGCTTAAAGACGTCGTCACGCCAAATCATTGTTACACCCAGTACTGAAGGAATTTGTAAGGAATTGTCAGTTTGTTCAGCTTTCTCCTGTGAGTATACTTGCTCCAGGTCTACACTAGACCGGGAAGGTTGGCTTAAGGTATACAATTCCAGCTATGTAAACAGTGTAGCTGTAGTCAAAGTACTTTAAGCCAAACTTGGCACTGTCTTCACAGTTGGAGGCTGACAGTAGCAAATGTAAGTGCCACTGGGCAGATTTAAACTTGGGACCTCTGGAGCTTAGTATGGGAGCTACTACAACTTGAGCTGTAAAGCCAGCTGTTTTTCAGCTTAGGCTGTAGAGCTCCCTTGTTCTTATCTCTCGCTATAAGTGGTCTACATGCCACCATCTGGGACAGTGAACACACAGGGGCTATGTCTACACTGGTGGGTTCTTGTGCAAGAATGACCTTTCTTCTGCAGAGCGTCCACACTGCCCGCCCGCTCTTGTGAAAGAAGATTTACAGTACGGCGTGGGAGCAGAGGGCTTCTTCCGCAAGAGCTACTCTCTTTTCTAACAGGTGTAAGCCCTCTTGTACAGGAGCTCTTGAGCAAGAGGGCAGTGTGGAACGCGTGTCAGGGGTTTCTTGCGCAAGAAAGCCTTATGGCTAAAATGGTCATCAGAGCGTTATTGCACAAGAGAGCATCCATACTGCCATAGATGCTTTTGCGCAAAAGCACATGGCAGTGTGGATGTGTTCTTGTGCAAGAGGTCTTGAACAAGAATGCTTACGCAAGATGTTCTTGCGCAAAATCCACCAGTGTAGACATAGCCTAGGTGTGTGGGTTACATACTTCCCCTAGCTGATGAAGCACATCAGGAGCTTCAGAGACCCAGTTGAGATCCTGAACAAGCCCCCACTTGTAAATGCTACTGGGCAGATTTGAGCCTGGGACCTTTGTAATTTAGTGCAGGAGTCACTACAGCTTGAGCTATAAAGCCAGCTGGCTCTCAGTTTAGGCTACAGAGCTCCCTGTTCTTATCTCTTGCTATAAGTGGTCTAAGTGCCACTATAGGCTAGCCCTGGTGTGGTTCACTGTCCCCTGTAGTGGCACTTAGACCATGTATAGCAAGAGAAAAGTTCTTGCGCAAGAGCGCATCCATACTGCCCTGTGCTTTTGCACAAGAGCATCTATGGCAGCGTAGACGCTCTCTTGTGCAAGAAACCCCTGTTGCCCATCCACACATGCCTTTTTGCGCAAGAGCTCTTGCGCAAGAGGGCTTATTCCTCGTAGAAAGAGGAATAACTCTTGTGCAAAAATCCCTGTGTTCTTATGATTTACTGTACTTTTTCTTGCACAAGAACGTGCTTGTAGTGTGGACGCTCCACAAGTTTTTGCGCAAAAATGGTCGTTTTTGCACAAAAACTCTGCAGTGTAGACATAGCCTAGGTGTGTGGATTACACAAACACTCCTGTCAGATATCCTTACTCCTCACAACTGCAAAGCGTACCAGTACCAACTGGAGGTGCCCCTCAGCATTCAATTTAGCATGTCTTAACTAGACCCACTAAATCAAACACCAGAAGATCAATCTCCAGCACGCAAGTATACACGTGGCCTTTGTTTGTCTGGTATTTTAGCAGAACAGTTTTCCTGCTCTTGGGTTTTCTGCACAAATGAAGGTGTTGAAGTAATATAATAAGTGGTGAGCCCTGCACATATTGTAGCTAGGAAAAGGACTATAAAAATCTACTGCACAAATGTGACTACTTAAAAGGGACCTGTTTTTCTTGAAGTGCCCAGCAACTGCACTTTGAAAACTCGAACTCTTGTGACTGTCTCCACTTGTGGATGCAGAATCACGAGCCATTTTCTACATCCTTGCCCAGGGCATCAAATGAAATTGGCGTCCCCGATACAGAGATACGACTGGCAACTTAGAGGCATGAATATTTTTTTCTGTGCTGTTCTGATACTGCTTCCAAGCAAGTTAGCATCAGAGCTTGTAGACAGTTGGGTTGCTTCCAGGTGCCTGCCAAAATTTACCTACAGCTCAAAAACCCTCCTGAGCTTAGGGGACATCTGTCATATGCATCAAATACGCACCTCACTTCCGAAAGATTTATGCTTAGGATGGCGGGGGAGGCAAATGAAAAACACAGTCTTTTTGCTCTGTGGATGTGTCTGCAATCTAGGTCAGTTTAATAAAGGCTCCTGGAATAAAGTGTAGCCAGATACATTTGGGAAAGCTGAGCAGGAATGAGCCAAGTATAAAGTGGCCTGTAGGGCTGGCAAGCACACCGCCGCACAGATACAGCCCGTGGAGATTTCCGTACGGTGGGCCAATCTCTGGCTGCCAGGTTAGCCTTAGCAGACTCCAGAAAGAGCAGGGCCCGATTCTGACTTTGCTTTAAACCCACAGCTGGGTCTCTCTTTCTCCCCGAGCTGGCGTCGCGGGACTTGTGAGCATGCATTTCCTGCAGCTAAGCACCTCACTCTCCATGCTCCGGCCAGGGAGGCCACTGCAGCCCAAACTACTCTGCTCCAGCACCGTATATGTGCAGCCAGCCCGGAGCTGTTTACATGGGCAGAGAGAACTTTGGCCTGCTCCCACCCTTTTCACGCAGACCAAAGGCCCAGATGACTTCAAAGGGAGCCGTCCCGGAGTGCGGACGGCAGGCTCAGCCTCTTTGGCTCATGTTGTGCCAGTTAACCCACTGGCAATTAATCCTAAACTAGCGCGTCTCAAATGCAGACACCTGGGGCTTTTCTTGCCCTCACAGAGTCCTTGGTGTTGATGAGGGGAAGGGGGTAAGCAGAGTCCCTTCCCGCAGGGCTGCCAGCAGGGCCTGGTTCCTGTCCCCTTCTGCAGCGGTAGGAGCAGGCAGGCAGCATGAATTCCCCACCTTCCTGGGGATGATGGGGCTAGGGCTTCAGGCCTCATCCCTGGGGTAGGGGAGGGGCGTGGCAGGCAGACTCCAGCCCCCAGGCATGGGGCTTCAGGCTTCCATTTCGGGCTTCAGCTCTACTGACACCTACTGCCTCCCATCTATCCTCCTGGGCGCCCTTCCCATCCAGGGATTAATTTGTCTCCCAGCTTGCCAGGGCTGAGAAAGTATGCTGTGAAATTAATATTATTTGTCACAGCCTCCCAGCTAGCTCGCAAGTCTACTGTGAGAAGTGATATTAACAAATACACAACTGTCACTTTTCACAGTAGCAGACTTACTAGCTAGCAAGGCTAAAAACAAAAAAGCAAGACATTCAAAGCCTCTTAGTTGGGTTTATGCTGTTTAGGTCCAGTAAAGAATGGAGACAACTGTACATTATTTTTAACGATTGAGTCTGCAACAAAAAAAACGCTAACTAAATAAAATACACTGAGCTGGCCCTGGATCTGCAGCTATCTACTTGTTAATGTTAAGTAAGTATTTTAGGGGACATGGGAAGAGTGCCCCCCCCCCAGCCAGAGTCAGGCCAGCCAAAAGTTTGTTGGTGGAACGCCTGGTGCAACCATCTTTTGCTGTTAGCGATGCTAGTATAAATCTGGGCTGATTTCGGTGGAGTAAGTCTGAATTTGCAGCAGAGTAAATGAGGCCAGGACGTGCCACCATATTGCGCACCAAACGACAGGTAGAATTGCATGGTAAGGAAATGCGCTGGTGACAATTTTCAGGGGCAGGGAAAGTGATGACTCCACCCCACAAGCTTAGACCAGTTAGTGCGTGTTTTTTAAAACTTTTTTTTTTCCAAAAGACTGAAAAGTTCCAAGACCAAGGCACCCTGGTGTACTGTTGAAAACCCAGCCAGGCTTCCTGAAGAGAACTGGCAACTCTGTTTCCACCGACCTACTCCTTGGGATTTTAGCGCAAGCAAAATCAAGGTTTTAGCTAAGCTAGTGAGTGATTGGGGGAAGGCTTGACATTTGCATACTTGACTGGAAAGGTCCATTTGCAATACAGGGCAGATAACATGGGTATTTTATATTTTAATTTTGGCGTCCAATAGTCTTAAAAAGCAGGTAGATGAAAGGACCCGTGGGTGAATCTGCCTCTGTTAGAGCAGAGCAGGGAAACAGGTGAAGGGCCTTGATGTGGCACGGTGTATAGACACACCGATGAAGGGTCCAGTCCATTGTGAATGGAGAGGGACGAAAACCTCACTTCATTGAGTTACTTTTGTTTTGTCCTTACTTTGGAAGTTGCATTTTCAGGCCTCTGAGGCACCAGTTCCATACACACATGCTTAACCTGAAGGCTGTGGGCCTCTTCAGGGATGTACGTCAGCCCTTGTGTGTTCACAGGCAGAGCCTTAATCCACGTTGTCATTGGACATGGAGGTTTTGAACCTGTCTGTGTTCTGGCCTTTGGAAGCATCTGTGGGTTAATCTATTTCAGTTCTTTGAAGGGGAAGTGTCTGCAGATTTAACTTTATGAACTAAAAGCTGTTTTCAAATGACGGGGCACGGGCCAGCTCTGGGTGGGGGAATGTCAGGCGCTGGGTCTCATTGGAGCCAGTGAGCAGTGGGGGGGGGCTAAGGCAGCTGCCTGCCTTTCCTGGCACTGCAGACTGCGCCGGGCCCCAGAAGCGGCTGGCAGCAGGTCCAGCTCCTCGGTGTGTGTGGGGAGCACATAGGTTTCCGCACACTGCCCCTGCCCCGAACACTAGCTCCGCACTCCCATTGGCTGGGAACCTGCTGCTGGCTGCTTCTGGGGACAGGTGCTAGGAAGCTGCTACAGCATCCCCGCTGTACCACTGACCGGGTTCAAGGTAAGCCCCGCCTGCCCCAGCCTTGCTCCCCCAATGCCAGAGCCCCCTCCTATACTCCAAAGCGCTCATCCTCAGCCCCACCTGGAGTCCACATCCCAGTCAGATTATGTTGGGGCATGGCAATTTTCTTCAACTGGGTCATGAGAAGTTATGCCCACTGCTACCTGCCAGGATGTGGCGGCAGGGAAAGGGAACAAACCAACCAAAGGCTGAGTCAGAAATAGCAGGTAGAATAAAAATAAAACAAAAGCCAAAAACTCCAAACTCACCCTGCTGATCTGTGTCTGGCTTTTCCACTGTTTCACAAGGGCATGCTAAGAAATGTGGAAATTCTGCTGCCATTTCTCAGAAACACCATAGGAAGAGTTGCCACAAATTACTTTACCATAAGTTTCCAGCCTCTTCTTTCTGCCTTTTCCCTTTTCTCTTGCTTTAGATTTTTTTTTAAATTGGGTATTAATTTTTATATATATTTACATTTCTTGCTTTTCAACAGAAAACTCACTGGCTTTAGCTGCAATTTCCCTGTGAATGGAATTGTGTGAGTGTGTTTCCGCTGTATTTTGTGCAGTCACAGGGCTCAGCCAGTGGGGGTACAAAACAATTGTTTATGCTGCATGGTGCCTGTAGATGCCTGTTGCTAAGCTGTCTGGGATACGATGCAGAGAAGGCCCCCTGCGATAATGCTCAACCCCATGGTGTCTCTGTCTGTGTGTGTGTTGTAGAACATACAAGACCGTGCATGCAGATTTTTAGTATGCCTCAAGAGACCAAACCCAGCAATAAATCTGAGTCTGCCTCTGCGATGAAAGAGAGTTTGATGCCCCTTCCACCTACAGAAGCCAGAAAGCAATTACTAATGGGAACGCAAGTAAGAGACCCTAGTGAAAGGGTGAAGAGAGAGAGAGAGTGTGTGTGACACACAATGCAGCCCGGGGGCCAGATCCAAACACTTCGATCCGGCCTGCATTTGGCCGCTTACTATTTATAGTCTGCTGTCCATGCCACTGAATTTCCAGGTGGTGGCTCAGACAGCAGGATCTTTTTTAAATGGCTCACGGTCATGGTGCTACCCTGGCAGGGGCCGGAGCAGCAAGCCCTTTAAATAGCCGTAGCAACCCTGGGCGGCTGCCAGGCACCGTGGTAGTGGCGGGGCCGGGAGCTGGGAGCGTTTTGCTGTGTTTTTAATTCAAAGCCTCCAGCCCCAGATAACTATGGGGGGGGAGGGGAGCTAGTAACATCAACCTCACCCCTTCCGCCCAAGCCACGCCCCTTCTGGGGTGGAGCCGGTTTGTGATCACATGCCGAAATTCATTAAGTGGCCCCCCCTCAAAAATTATTGCCCACCCTTGTTGTAGATAGTGTTTTTCATCAGCAGATCTCAAAGCACTTTACACTAGTCTCAGCCCCATTTTACAGCTAAGGAAACAGAGGTACGGGGTCACCCTGGAGGCTACTAGCAGACTTGTGAACAGAATCCAGGTTGCCTGAGTGCCCATGCTAGCAGCTGAGGGGATAGCCAGGAACAAGCAAGTTTGGGCCCTGGTCAGATTTGAGGTTTGGGGTTTGTTTTTTTTAAACTACAAATGACGAAACTGCACCACACCCAACTGACCCACCCCATACCTGTTTCTGGTTAGGACGAGCTGCCTAAATGCTTAAATATGGGCTAGTGGGACTGGGGTGGTGGCGAGGAAAGACTGCCTGCTTAGCAGGACACACCATTTATACACCTGGGTCACACTATTTATAAACCTGTATTCACCGAACTGAACAGGGGCCAGCCTGACAAAGGCACTGAGCTGCCCAAAAAGACAACTGGGTATCTTGTGGCAGCTATAGAAAGTGCCTGAGTTCGGTGCCTAACTGCATTTGACGGCAGCAACATGTCAGTGCCTAAAGGCCTTCTCAGAGCTGGCCTTGGGTGCCTAACCCTGCCTCACTTCCCACAGCCTCTGCGTGTCCAGCAGGCAGGTTTATGAGAGCGCAGTGCCCGTGTCTGCCCACTTTCAACCTTGTAAACCCGCCCTAAGCCAGACAACCTTGGGCCAGAGCTGAGTTACACCATCTGGGTGCAGCGTAACCCAGGTGTTTCCATGGCGATACATCTGGCTGAGCTCAGGGTCTGGGTGACAGCTTGCACCCTCAAGGCCTTAGCTGGGGCCAAAAAGCCCTTCGTTGGTCAGCCTGTGTCCTTAAGAGCAAGTAATAAAACCCCTCGCGATTCGGAAGTAGGGGAGATGGTCATTTCCCCTTACCAACAAGGCTGTGGCAAGCCTCCGATGGTGTCACGGTGTGAGGTTGGGCAAGTCACTTGGGGGAGGGGAGGCTTTTCAAAGCAACGTGCCATTGGCCACCTTTGACAAGTCCAGCCATAACATCCCTGTGAGCCTCCTCATCATACAGGGGGGAGAAGACGGGCTTCCCGCCTCGTGATTTTCAGAGCCCTGAACCCCCCCCCATAGCTTCAGTGAAAGGGGTCATGGAGGATGCAGAGATTATGCAGTGGGAAAGCTGGGCCATGTCAGACAAGAGCTTCATTCAGGGGGAAGGCACTGAAGTCTTTGTCCAGTGAGGGAAGGGCATTATAGTTACAGTTCCAGAAACTCTATAGCAGCTTGGATATCCCCCACCCAGAGCCAGTTTGTTGCTGGGATAAACTGATGCTATGGTTACATTTGCGGGAGTGAAAAACTGAAGGAACCCAACATGTGCCGAGCAGCGTGTCGCACAATCTCACTCTTAAAAGGCCATTTCTTAATGTAGCTAGCACCTCATTTCCTACCATGTCTGGTCATGCTTCTGCCCGAAAGTGTCCTTCCTGGTTCTGGGTTTAAAGGTTGTCCTGGACTTTTGAAAGATGGCAATAGCGGAACATGCACATAGTACAGAGGGAGGCTAACATGGGGTAGATGTGTGAAAACACCAGCACTATGAGCCATGGGGCAGGCACACCCAGATTTGTGGTACGGATGTGTATTGGGTGTGTGTATCTCAATAGACTTAGGGGGAGCAAGCTGCTGCCCCTTAATGCCAAAAAAGAGGCCTATCCTATACTGCAGTCCCAGGCTGAAATAGGAGGAAAACCAGCTTTCATGAAGGACACTCACAGTGTGTGGTTTAACGATGAACACAAACTTTTCGTTGTCACACGTCGTGTGGCACAGCCACAGCAGACACACCGCATGGAATGCCATTTACCTACCTCAGTAGAACGAGGCGGGGGTGGGTGGGTAAACTGGTTCTATGGGTCTAGGCATTTAGATGAAAGGGTGATGCATAGTCCCCTAAGTCAGGCCCTCTACCAATGGAAGTGAATCAAGCTCCAAGTGACAGGCTGGAGACGGTGAGGCCAATGTTGACAAATGTTTATCCTATGGGCAGCAAGGTTCTCATAGCGTTTCTCCAGTCACCTATTATAAGCTAGGGATGTTAAATATCGGTTAATTGAATAGTCGAGTAACCTCATGAATTCTTATCAGTTAGTCGACTATTCTATAGTCCCTGGGGGGTGGGGCCGGCAGCCAGTGCGCTCTGGCCTCATTCCCGAGAAGACCCCTGCCACTCCACGGTGCTGCCACTGTATCAGAGACAGCAGCAAAGGGTGCCAGCCGGGAGCTGATCCGCAAGGGGACCCAGTTTAAAAACCGGCTCTCATGCACCGGCTGCCTGTCGCCCTGTGCTGCTGCCTCTGATAAAGAGGCAGTGGTGCGAGGTGGCAGCAGCCTCTGTCTAGGGGGTGGTCTGAACTCCTGGACCTGGCGTGAGCCAGAACTGAGCTGCCCGTCCGGCTCCTAATACTCTTTAAATGCAGACCTGGAGCGGGGGTAGGTCCTGGACCCATCACAAGCCGGAATTGAGCCAGGCTGCTGGCCAGCCCGCTAAAAAATTTACTGGCAAGTAAGGGGGAAGGGGAGGAGAGAGAATGCGTGTAGTCTATAGCATTAACCTATAAGCATTTGCTTATCGGTTAATCAACTACACGTTTACATCTCTATTGTAAGCATGATGGGAGAAAATTTTAACTAGAAAAATTCCCTTTGGTAATAAATAATCTGTGCAATTTGCCCTCCCTCAATCCCTCCTACATCTTTTATTGAGAACACATTAATACCCAGTCTCTTGTTATCTCCAAGAGCCACGCTCTAGCTTCCTAAGTGGCCTCATGTCCCCTCGCCCAGCCTGTCCTGCTTTCAAGATGGCCACATCACCTTAGTCTTGGGCATGATTCTTTAATACTGGAGGAGGGGAGTGGCATCATGTTCATAGAAGGGTCTGCTCCTGTGTATCTTGCTTCCTTTAAATTCAATAGGAATTTTTTGCCACTCTGAGCCCAAATCTTGCATCACTCACAGCTAATGGCACAGAACGGTCATCTCAGGCCAGGTCTACAGTAAAGGGGACGGTCGAATCAAGATAGTAACTCCAGCTATGTTAATTACGTAGCTGGACTCAACATACCTTGATACAAGTTTCCTTACCGTCCCCACAACGGAAGGCTGACGGGAGCAAAAACTCCTGTCAGCTTCCCTTACTTCTCGCAGGAGCAGAAGAACCAGACACCAAGAGAGGGGGCCCTCTAAATTCAATTTGGCAGATCTTAACTAGACTCACTAAATGGCACTCTGGAAAATCAATCGTGACAGCGTCGATCTTCCGCTCAGTGAAGACATGGCCTTAGTAAGTGCTCATCAGGCTGGAGAATATCTTGCCCTGTGTTTCCACAGCAACGGGCTCGATTGTCATTGGGACCTTTGTCACTACCATTGTAGAAATTCACTCTAACTACATAGGAATTTGCCCCATATGAAAGGAGACCCTGAGGCTATGTCTAGACTGCAGGCTTCTTTCAGAAGAAGCTTTTCCGGAAGAGATCTTCTGAAAAAACTTCTTCTGAAAGAGAGCGTCCACACTGCCAAAGCACATTGAAAAAGCAATCTGCTTTTTTGAAAGATAGTGTCCACACTGAATGGACGCTATCTCACATTTAAGCTGTGATTGCTATGGATGGAGTGACCACCAGGGCACCTGTGCTTTTCCTCTTTCCTCTTCTGCCAAAAGAACTCTCTCGTCCACACAAGCCTTTTTCTGAAAGAGCTCTTTTGGAAAAAGGCTTCTTCCTCGTAGAAAGAGATTTACCAATGTCGGAAAAAAAACCCTGTTCTTTCGATTTTTTTTTCGAAAGAATGCAATTGCAGTGTGGACGTAAGTGAAGTTTTTCTGGAAAAACTCTGCAGTGTAGACATGCTCTGAGTGGCGAACAGGGTCACATTTTTGAGCAGGGAAGTGCATGCGGTGACTATTATCCAGACAGAAGAGGGAAATGCTACCAAACATTTCCTGAAACACCGGTGTGTGGCAGTACTCTGTGTGAAAGGGGAACAGACCCACAGGCCTGAATTATCAAGAATGACGCCCAACTCACAACATGTTAAAGGAGCCTGTTTTTCAATCCACGGCTGCTCAGCCCTTTCTGAATTTTAGGTCCCTTAAAGCTAACAATCTGAGTCTCTCCAATGGGAGTTAGGTGCCTACATACCTTTGAGAAGCTGGGCCTTAGTCACACTTGAAAATTTAGGCTGCAATCTGGTATTGAGAGATTCAAAGAATATAGCTTATCTATTGTTTTCTGGACAAACAATTTTATTTTCGGTAATGCGTCTATACACTGTACATTCAGTCACTGTGGTATATAAGCATAGCTATTTTCATACATAATCTCATAAAGTCCTTTATTTTACAATATCTGTTTCAGGGGAAGGGATGTGGAAAAGGGGATGTAAAAGGACTATCAAGGTACACAGCGAAATAGATAAATATGCCAAGCTTTTTTCTTATTTTTTTAAATCAGGCATTTATAAACAAGAAAGCATACATTAATTACATAAAAATAGTTCTAGAATAGTAGAGTAAGTCATAATATTGTCATTAGCAGCAGCATAGGAGAGACCAGGATAACAAAATGTGCTGAAATGCTATTGGCTATTATAAATGTATAGATTTTTTTCCTCAATTGAAAAAATGTCATCTGTGAATTCTCTTGATTTTTAAAAAAACAAAACAAAACAAAACACCCTCAAAAACAAAACCTCCCTCTAAAACACATTAACTGACACGGGGAAATCAACTTTTTTTTAATAATAAAATACTTTACAATGAAAATAAGGACAAATAAAATGCAAATGATGACGGAAAGTTAACCCACATTGAAAACTTGCAAAAGTTGTTTTGTTTTTTTTCCTAACAGACAGCAAAAATTCTTCTTAGTTAAAAACACAACTCATAAAACAAGACAACTACCAGGTAAGAAAGAGTTTTGAAAAAGTAAACACCATATACACTTATAATACAACAGTGTAAAATGAAAAAAAAAGTATTTACATGTTGAATTTTACTTTTTTATTTTTTTACATTGGCTAGTTCTGTTTGAAAAGCAGAGTATTATGTATACTAGTTAGCTGCTCCATAGATAAGAATGTTATTGCTGTTGTTTTTTCCCTTCGTTAAGTCATCTTTCAATATAGAAACAGTGAGTAATTAAACTGAATATACAATTATCTAGGTAATATATTTTTAATTATAGGGAGAGTCAATAGCCTGTATAAATCACCTCTTCTCCCTTTTAACTTCTTAAAGGAAACTAAATGGCAAATGCAAAGGAGGGGATGCAATCTAACAATTCCTAGGCACCCTATCAACTCAGGTGCACATGGAATGCAGCTGTGGTCAAAGTAAGAGCAAGTCTATCTATGAGGGATGATGTAACTATTTTATTTCAGTGCAATGTTGCATATGCAGAAATTACACACAGAACTCCCTCAATGCGAACAACCATCACAAAAGTTTCTCTCACAAGTGTTACTACCATTATAGAGACATTTTCTAGAATCACGTGGCTAGGTCTTGGCAATACCCAGATATCCCCAATATATTGATTTATATCCCTGCCCAGAATTGCTCAATTAAAAAGAAAAGGACACGCTCTCCAGCAATGCCAAGATTCTACTGTTTGCTCATTGCAAAATGTAATTTGGAACGACAAAAAAATCAAATCCCATTTTACAGAACTGTCCTATGAACAAGTTGCTGGTGTAGTTAGTTTGTTCCCATAGTCTTCTTGTACTACTGGGGTGCAGTTCTTAACCTTATTTCACTGCATTGGTTTAAATCATAATTTAAAGTGATTTTCAATTAGGTTGTTTTCTCCAACTTAAAAGTAATCCTATTTAGTGCTTGATATTCATTTGAAGCATAGTAAGGCTAGCAGTCCAGAGATTACACTCAACAAATTTATTGTAACACATCATGTGGAAAAAAAATCTAAATTAAAAAACACATAGTGGCATGCAGTTTGAATATGGAGAATGTTCTTCCTTGGTGTTTCTTGATAAAGCTATTTATGATCTAATTTTTTTCCTTCCCTGAAAAAATGCAGAGTTCATTCATTTTTGAGGAAAAAGACTTCATACACACAGGAGAAGTTATACCAGTGTATAATTATACATGCTGCATAAATATAATGATGAAACATGTGATGTGCTGCAGGTGAAAAGACTGTTTTTCCTGGATGAGATAAGTAGAGGCTTCAACATGCTGCAAATTTTTGTTAGGTCGTAGGAAAAAGTGACATGTTCAAAGGATAGACAAAACAATAATAATAAAAAAATCTGCTTCAAAGAAGCCAGCATGGTGAAAAACAACAGGTTTGTTCTATGTGTAATTTCTTGACATGGCAATAGAGCACAACATATGAGAGACCTTGTAAAATATGCAACACTCAGCTAAAGCTAAATTATTTAGTTTCCCTTGAAGAAATAACTGAAAAAATACAGATGTGGAAATCATAAGGCTGAGAACAGTTTTATGCATATTGCATAACAAACCCTTTACATAAGACAGTAATAATGCCCATTAATGAATATACATATGGCAGAGATTTTAATTCCATGCATACGATCTTTTTAATAATTGCAGAAAAATACAAAGAAGCAAAAAAAAAAAAAAAACCACCAACCCCGAACCCACATAAAAAATACCCCTGCATAAACAATGTTCCTTTTGCATTGCACTTTAGAAGAGGAGATTTGCACCTTAATTCGATCTCCACCATCCCAAACACACAAGGGCAAAATCCCCTGTTTAAACGGACAATTTTAATTTCATGTAATTAACTTGGTATAACAATTTTTGTTTTGCTCCCCACGGTTCTGCATTGTCCCCATAATTTCATTCCTTTCATATACCTTCTCTCTTTGTACCTAAAACATATATGAACTTTACTTCCCATTAATGCTCACAGTTACAATGGTTATTATAATGGATTCAAGCAAACAGCTCTTGTTTAAAAAACTTAAAAAATCTTTTATTTCTCTCTAATGCATGGTAAGTAAATACTATAATTTTAGGATTGGCAGCCGCTTTTTGTCTACTGGGAAATAATTTTCAAGCTTACACAGTTTGCATAAATGTCCAAAAAGAAAATAAGAGTTACCAGGAATATGCTTCACTGAGATAACTTCTTGTTAATAATGATGCACAGATTATCTTTTTTTTAAACAGCTGAAACAAAAAAAAGTCAACAATTCCTTAACAAGATGCTTGAAAGGAAAAATTAGCTGGAAGGCACATCAGCAGCCCCAGGTCTAATTTTCACTTTATGCCTTTAAACTTGGGTGCACTATGAGATGTGTTTGTTTTTTTAATCTACGTTTTCCCTTGTTCAGTAAAGCACTGCATACACATGGGGAAAGCCCAAATCTCCACATCCTTCTACCGGTACTTTGTTGATTTGTACAATCATACAAAGCGAGTGTAAAATACTGCTACTAGTGTACGTGTATGGAAAATCCTGATTGGGTAGTTCTATCCCTGGTCTGCACTCACTTTGCTTGGGTGTGAATGATGACACGAGATGCCAGGCTGTGGAGAATCGGGCAGATGTTTTGAAGTCTTTAAAGCACTGTTCAACCGAGAATAATCAACCTGTAAACTTTACAACTGTGGAATAAAATGCAGAGGAAGATTTTGACAAAGTGCAGTTCTTTTAAAAATAATAATAAAAATAATAATAAAAAAGACAAAAGTGATGTAATGCTGCATTTTTATTCCAGGGCTGCGGCTTGGATCCCAAAATTAAAGTAATTTTTATTGTTTAAAAAAAATAAAAGATGTAGCCTTATTCACAGCAGCAAAAGTATCGTTCTTAGTTTTCTGTAGTATCGGGTGTTGCACTCTCCTCGGGCACAGTAATCCTGACAGACAATGCCGAGTAGGTAAATCAATACTGAATTCATGAAAAGATTGTGTAACAAAGACAAGTTCTCTGGAAAACTGAAAGCTGAAGTAAAGATTTCAGAATGACTTCAAAATGCATGTCTCTTTTTTTTTTTTTTGCTTATCTTTCAACCAACTTAAGTTCATCCACCTTCTTCCTTGCTATTATTTCTTCTTCCATTCTTTTCCTAAAACTGAAGTGTTCGTGGATGAAGCTAGTCTTTTGAACACATCAGTTAATGACAGATAACTTTAAAGATTTTGGCGTGATTTACAAACACTGAAGTCAATAAGGCTGGGTTTGTCTCTCTCGAGCATACACTCTCTCCACACATGCACTCCCCTCCATCCTCCTTTCTTCGTGGGTTTAGCAGAGGAAAATGAGGATCGTTTGGACAAAGAAAAAAAATCAACTTTTGAAAAGCACTCTGAAATTCTCATAGAACCACATGACAGTATTAAAACTGTGATGGCTTCCTAAGGGGTGGAAAATTGCTGATGAAATGGCAACATCACCATAGGGCTTCTACAGTAAGAATCCCAAAGCCCGTAACAAGTCATTTAAAAATTGTGCATCAAGGGTTTCTTTTTTATTCTTTTGTTTTGCTTTTAAAGGTTTGTTATAAAAAAAAATCTCATTAATTGTTTTAATACCAAGTCTGTATAAGGTCATCATTTTAAATAGCTTATAACAAAAAGTTTGTTGGGTTTTTTTGTTTGAATTTCAAAGTGTCCCAGCAAGCACAAGGACAACGTAAACGCACTGCCATGGTTGCTTGCCGTAGACTCTGGTTTGAGTTGGACGATGCTGCTTCCTTGAAGTTTGCCAGTAGAAAATTTGCAGTGGACTGAAAAGTATTTAGTTTATAAACACTCTGTGTGTTATAGGCACAGTAAGATGTTGTGCTATATGGATTGAAAAAAGAGGCGTCAGTGCTTCTGTTGTAAAGAGTAACATTTGCCCTCCAACTAATAATAAAGTCCGTATTTATAGATGTGTGCAGAGCAGCACACACCCACTCACACATGCAGGTTCACACACACCCCACACATCCTCCCTTACTGTGCATATATGTCATTCTGTATCTGGATTAGATGACGTGGTGTTTGTTTAGTTCTCAATGTCGTTTGCTGTGTTCTCACTGCTGGCATGAGTGCTTGATTTAGGCCACAGTTGTTCCTGAAGTTCCTTGACCACTTTTTCCAAGTGTTCCCGAGCCTCCCTCTCATGCAGCAGGTCAGCTCGGAGCTGTTCCCTGTCAGCCTCGGCATGCTGAAGCTTGACTTGTAGGTCCTCAATCTAGAGCAAAAGAAAAGGGGGGGAGAAATAAAAAACACACCATAGTATTTCGGTTTCATTCTGTCTTCATGGATTCAGGCAAGAACTAGATCATTTTGGATCAATAACACACGTCGTTTAAATAGGCTATGAGAAGAGTGACGTAACCTCTTGCTTCAGGAGATAAGAGGATCAATGGCAAGATCAGGAAGGAATTTCATGATCCCTCCCCTTCCCCAGTTCAGTTAGCCGTGTTGCATTGTGGGAACTGTTAGACTTCTTGGAAGCACTTCGCTATCTGGGATAGAGAGACAAGACCAGTGGTATGGTAGGAATTGCAGAAGAGTTAAAGATGGGAAAAACCAAATAGGCCATTTACTGAAGCCCCAGTCAGTTCTTAAGCCCATGGACTTTTAAGGTAGTAACATGCCAGGACTCTTAGCTAAAGAGCTAACGTGACTCATTTGCATGCATTTTAGAGATGTTATTTCCATGATTCTCCAAAAATGCATTCTGATTGGCCAGCTGCACCTCCAATCTGGTCACACCCCTAAGAAGGCCAACGGTAATCACATCTTACACCCAAAGAAGAATCCTACATGGTTTATGTTAAATGGAAGGGACTCCAAGGAAGGGAAGACAATTCTAGTCATGTAGAGGGGCAGCTGGGTTCGAGATGTGGGGCTGAAGGAGGAAAGAAATAACCATCTGAAATTTCCCCTGTCCCCCAACCCCAGTCAGAGGCAATAGCTCTTTGAGCCCCTCTGACAAACTCAGACTGGAACTAAGGCTGAAATTTTTAACATGAAGGGTAAATTGACCATTGGAACAATTTACCAAGGGGCATGGTGGATTCTCCATCACAGGCCATTTTTAAAGCAAGATTGGATGTTTTTCTAAGCAATCCACTCTCGTTCAAACCGGAATTATTCTGGAGAAGCAACAAGGCCTAGCTCTATCAAAGGTCAAACTAGGCCCAGTGGTTCTTAACCCCCAGACCCCTCGGCATACAGCTGCAGCCCTTGTGACATCCCCACGACTAGTACTGGATGAAGCCCACAATGGTAAAGAGCGGGGCTGTCGATTAATCGCAGTTTTAATCTCACTGTTAAACAACCGGACACCAAATGAAATGAATTATTTCAGGATGTTTTTCTAGGTTTTCAAATATATTGATTTCAATTACAACACAGATTATGAAGTGGACAGTGCTCATGTTATAGTATTATTTTTGAATAGCTGGCAGACTGTGAGTAAAACAGAGCAGGACACATACAATTCTTCCCCAAGGAGTTCAGTCACAAATTTAATTAACACTTTTTTTTTTTTAACCGAGAGTCATCAGCATGGAAGCATGTCCTCTGGGAGGCTGGTTGAATCATGAAGGGGTATACAAATGTTTAGCATATCTGACACAAATACCTCACGGTGCCAGCTACAAAAGTGCCTTGCATATGCTTGTTCTCACCTTCTGGAGACATTGTAAATAAGAGGGCAGCATTTTCTCCCGTAAATGTAAACAAACTAGCTTGTCGTAGCAATTGACTGAACAAGAAGTAGGACTGAGTTTACTTGTAGGCATTAAAGTTTTACATTGCTTTGTTTTTGAATGCAGGTATGTAACAAAAAGCCCTACATCTGTTAAAGAGATGGCACTACATTACTTGTATGAGGTGAAGGAAAATACCATTTCTTTTGTTTCTTTTTCACAGTGCAAATATTTGCAATAAAAAATAAAGTGATTGTAACTGAAATCAATATATGTAAAAAATGTCAAAAATATTTAAATAGACAGTATTCTATTATTAATAGCATGATTAATTTTTTAAATCATGTGGTTAATAGCAATTAATGCTTTTAATCACTTGGCAGCCTTAGTAAATAGGTTGAGAACCATGCAAGAGGATCACAGCAGTCTCTTTTGGCCTCGGAGTGCTGAAGTAAAAGCTAAACTGGCAGCTGATCAAACTCATTTTTTGACCAGAGCGAGCTGAATGTAGCTGCTGGGCCATAAACTGATGCTGAAAAGGCTGCTGGGCTTCCCACAGACAGGAATGGGGCCAGACAGCCCCTGGCTCCTTACACAAGAGAGGAAGGGTTAGCACCTTGCAGACAGGGAGAGGGTTGTGCTCAGAATCTGGGGCTTGCCAGTTATGCTGCAGTGGGAAGATGTACCAGCATCGAGCGTCAGCCTGTGACAATCCTCGGCAACCCCAGGAAGAGCTCAGCTCCTCACTGACTTGGACCCCATCACCTCGGCATGCAGGGGTATAGAGGAGGAGGACTGTGCTGACATGTCTACTGTAGCTTAGCTCAGTGACAGAGGTGACACAAAACATCTGCAGCCGCATGGCATGGGAAAATGAATGCCTTGCCTTCCTGGGGCCAAAATCAGACAGCTACTTTGAATGTGGCCCTCTAGGCATTCCGGGGCCAACTTGTCACGCCCTTCACTAGGGGACTGCCCCCTGAACTCTTTTAAACTCCTGGTGACAAGCCCATGCCTGGTTGTATTATGTTTTCTCGTGCTTGTCGGATGCTAGTTTCGGACTAAACCTGGCAAAAGAACTGTGGTTTCTTTGAAATCAATAACAAATTATGAAAATGCATGCACACGGACTCGCTCTCTTGCTCTTCCTGTGCAAGTCTGTCAGCTACAAATGAAGGCCCAAGGACAGAGCGTCTAAAATTTTCAGCAGCTCGTGTGTGTGTGCAAGTCCCATTGAGTTTCTCCAATATTTCTAGCCTCTTTAGTCACTTGTGACTATTTTAGCCATCGGCTTCTAAGTCAGTTAGGTACTTTTGCAAGTGTTAACCCCTCATGCTAGATACATGTCTCTGAAAACCCCACTACTGGGGGAATATTATGGGTGATTAAAAAAAAAGTTAAATTTTCATTCTGAGCAAAATGCAAGAGAGGACACACCTGCAGCTCATGCAAAGCTCTAGCCAGTAAGTAAAGTGTTTATTTTATCTGCATGGCCTGTCACCTTGGGTTTTTTTGTTGTTGCCGTTCTTGCCAAAGTGGAAGTCAGTTTCAGGTAACGCCCATGCCTCAGCACTCAGTCTGGGTATGTTTAGTCTGGACACCTCTTATCAGTGAGACATCCCGTGATGCTAGGGAGGAAGACCACATCATTTCCTGCTTCTGGTCTCCTGGTTAGGCATGTCTCAGAGCGGTACATGCCGACCACTCCCCTTCCCGTTATTGAGAGCCAGGGTTAGACAAATTTAGGTTGTTGCTTTTTGCTTTTTTTTCCTTTTAAAGAGACTCTTTGAAAGGCTGCAGTTTTAAGTTTTGATAGTTGGGCAGAATGACCTGCAATCCAGCCTCTAAGGAGGGGATGTGTGTATAACGCCATTAGATAACATCTAATGGCAACAAACCTATGTTGATCTATGATCTAATCCTCTTGTAGTTCAAATGCATGCTGCTTATATGGTCTTTGCACAGATGCTGTTCTGTGTCGGCTTATCTCTAGCAAAAACCATTAGGAATTTGCCCTCAAAGGATGCTAACACAGCATGAAACTAACTGCTTTCTGGAAGTTTTGGTGGAAGGATGGGCGGAGGTGGGGTGGGAAGGGATAGGAAGTTAGTGTGGGGAGAGGAACTGTGGCAGGAAGGCAGCTGCTTGGACTGGGAGTGAAACCTGCCCCATTTCACTCCTGTGCTCTAGGCTCTCTCTGACCCATCTCCCCTTATTAACCATTTATTCACCAGACTCTTGCACAGAGAACTGACGGGGTTTGGCAGAAGGTGGTCAGGGAGTGAGCAGGTCCGAATAACGCTAGATGGCAGTACAGGGGGCCACTGGGGAGGAGTGTTACTTGGGTTTTTTTGGGGGGGGGAGGGTTGTGAGAGGGTTAATGAGGAGCATGGGGTGCTGTTCTTTATTGGGGAGGGAATTAGGGGCCAATCAGGTTGTTCGGTTGCAGGGGAAGAAGGGGCCAAGCATTGCAATGGGATCCTCTTGACTGCTGCCATTCTGCTCTCAGATAAGCTGGGGACTTGGGACAGCGGAAGGCCTGGCATTTCACATGCCCTGCAAGACCAAGACACCACCAGGCCGACTTAAGGACGTGCAGCTTGAGCTCCTGGGGCTTGTGGCTTTAGCTGTCAGTAAGTTACTGACTCATTTGTTAGAAGAGAATCAGGCTGGGAGGAGGGAAAGGGTGTGAGCGTGTGGGGGGAGGTGTTTTAATAAGCTGAAAGGGCATAAGACATGCTTACAGCAAAACACTTCTGCTGGCTCATGGCTATAGGCAAAATTCCTTCCCACTGGTGAAGTACGGCCATGCGGCCTGAGGTACTCCTAGCCTCCTGAATCTGCAGGTGATTGCTAGGGAAACCCTATTATGGAAATCTAGGGGATTCAGCTTAGTACTCTCAATAGATGAAATCAGCCCTGTGTAGAAGGACAGAACATGGCCCATGGGGCTCAACAGGCACGGCAGAGGTGCCAAAGCCAGTGAATTTCACCTGGCAGTAATATTCTTGGCACAGCCTCCAGCTAAAAGGCTTGCACTACAAAGTTTGGCCGTGTGTGTGACCTTGCTCAAACTGGGGGAGTATTTGCACATGCCCCAAGGAAGAATGGGTTTGTGCGTAAGGCCCTGGACTGGGCCTCAGGAGAGTTGGCTTCAATTCTCTGCTTTCTCACAGGCAATGTTCCCCTCTAATCGTTTCCATCCACGCATGGAAGAAATTTTGTCATGTGCACCGAGGCATGTGTGAATGTGCACCACCTGGAGAAACACTAACCTCGCTGCTCTGCTAATCAGCTGGGCAGTACTGGAATCTCTCATGAGGGGCCGCATAAGTGCACAGCTTACAGGGAACACCAGTCACATACTCCCTACGTGACCCTGGCAAGTCACTTCACCTCTCTGTGCCTCAGTTCCCCATCTGTAAAATGGGAGAAAATTCCTCCCTACACCCAAATCCTACAGAGGGGCAGTATAAGTGCTAGAGGGGCAAAGAATAGCCCTAACGGGGGTCAAGAGGCGTACAGACTGAAGAAGGACGGCGCTGACTAGCCCTAGAAAGTGGAGAGCAGTCGCTCGCGTGCCCATCAGCTCTCAAAGGCCTGGCCTTACCTGGGCAGAGTACTTGGCCCGCAGCCTGCCTGCTTCACATCCTTTGTCGCACACCCGGATCTGCCTGGCTTGCTCCAGTTCCCGCTTTAGTCGTATCCGTGACTCATTGGCTTCTTTCATTTTCTTCTCATTCTCAGCTCTAAGACGTTCGATCTCTTTCCTCAAGTTGCGCTTTGCCTCGGTGGCCTCTCTCAGCTTCTCCTTCTTCGCCACGCGCAGGAATTCCAGTTCCTGGAAAGCACAACAAGTTACAGGGTTCCTCAGGGACTGGGGCAGCTCAGACAAGATTACAGCAAGGCAGTGGGTTCAATAAAAGGAAGAGAAGTTCCTGGAAGTTAGGTACGTCAATTGCTACTAGCCACTCTGGTCAGGGATGCAATCCCTGTGCTCTGGATTTCCCTAAACCTTTGACTGCCAGAAGCTGGGACCAGATGACAAGGAGTTGCTGTTTGCCCATGTCTGTTCATTCCCTCTGACGCATTTGGCACTGGCCACTGTCACAAGACAGGATACTGGGTTAGATGGACACGGGTCTGCTCTTATGTTCTTAAGGGACGCTGGAAAGAAGAGATGGACCTAAACCAAATCCTGAGATTCAAACACCACTGCATTTTGGGGCCAGAGCCGGGGTGGGAAGGAGAGAAAGAAGCTGCAATCTGAACCTGGCTCCCAATTTTGCAAATGACCAAATTCTTCTAATGGACCAAACCAAAAGCCTTGGCCCAATTTACCCTGAACTCTGGGGCTTTCAAAAAGCCAAGCCTGATTCACATTTTGCATCTTGACTGCCAAGCAAAATGGCCACCACCGTTAAAGGCTGCATGATGAGTTAGTTAACTCTTTTGGAGCATCCGCTGCTTGTGTTGAATGCTGCACTGCCTAAAAGCAACTATCATCATGAAGGGGCAAATGGGTTAACCCTACTGGCTGCCCTTGACCTGGAAACAGGAAGCAGAGAGTGCACAATGCTAGGACAATGAAGGGCAAAACTGGCCAAGAAAGGCTTTCGACAGCTGCTCCATCGCAGCCGGCCAGGAAGATACTTGTGACGAGCCTAAAATTAATTTAATTTCTAACATTAAGAAATTCGGAAGCATCCGAAGACTTGATTGCTAATATCCAAACAGTTTGGTTAAACTTGCACCCCTAAGCTTATTATATACTGTATATATTGCATGACTCTGAAGCAAAAACTGGCTCTGATCTGGCTTTTTAAAGGGTTAAATTAAATGAACACCACTTTTCTCTCTCTCCAGAAACTGGACTTCCTCTCTGTCAGAGGCAAACCCTCCCAGAAACGTGTCTCTGTTAAGTAACACGCTGCAGTCGGGTCATGGGAAATTCACTCCTTTGACAATCTCACTTCCCAGCCAGGCCATTGTTAGCTCAACCCCGACATGGGGGGCGCGCATGCACGTCCGCCCTGGCTCTGAGGAATCGGAAACCCAGTGCTGCCAAAATGGAAACTCATGGCCAGACGCCCTCCCCTCTCCTAGTGTGACACACTCCTTTGCTTGATTACTCCTGCACAGCTCAAGGTGGGTTCAGCACCTGTTTTACGTAAATGGGGTTTGTTTCGTTTTGATCTAAATCTTCTCTGAAACACAAGGAAATCAAGTGGCTTGCCCCCAGGGCACATGGAGTGAGTGAGCAGCTCTGGCTGCCTGGAGAGCTGGGCCTCCCGCCCCTGGAGAGCTGGCCCTGCAACCAGTGATACAGAAAACTTCCTTCCAGGAGCAGCAGAATGATGTGAGAGCACGGGCCACAAAACTGGCCCTAATGCAGGGGCCAATAGGATGGGCAGACTCTGGTTCAAATACGAATCAGGTTCATCCAAGACCTTTCTCCTGCGACAGAGCCTGTGATAAAACACCTAGGTTCTCACGCTGCTTTTTCTTGGTGCAAAACCTTTCTGCAAGCAAATTATGTCTGTATCTGAGCTACCAGTCCCCTAAACCTGGCATTTGTTGGCTGACAAACACATGTGCCTGCTTTCAGCAAACAGCAAGAGGCTCTCTGCTGCCTCTGCTCCTACTCCTTTATGCTAAAAATAGCAGGTCACTCATGGTTAGAGAAAATATCCTGCTCCACTGAACTAGGTGTACACGATCACCTAGTTGTGCTCCAACTAGTTACCAGGTAGCTCTGCTTCAAATGGAGCATCCCATGAGGGATGACTGGTCCCTGGTTACTAGCACACAGATGTAGACAACGGACTCTAGATTGACAATCCCAACTCCCTCCCTCCCTGAGCGTGTCAATGCTATGCCCTGCCAAGGTACGCCTGGGTTGGAGAATGGGGAACGTGACGGGCTCCCCATCAGACAGAAGCTCTCAATGGGCCCTTCCTGGGGGAGATAAACGTGCACAATTTTAACTCGGCGGGGCCCGGCCAGCTTTTCAAAGGGAAATGGGAGAAGTGATTTGGTTTTGATTAGAAATTTGTGACTCTCTTTTAAACAGGGACAGGTAGCATGTGTGAAACTAGGCAAAGCTCCCGTACTCCAGGCATTGCCCTTTTCTGTTTAGAACCAGCACCCCAGGGACTGCCGCTGACAGTGTGGGAAGGCAGATGAACTATTTTCAATGTGAGACTAGCCAACGGGTTCCCCTGGCAGAGGACATGCACACAGTGACCACAGGAAACTCTTGCCCATCAGTACCTGGTGCAGGCTGCGTTTAGCCTGCAAGGCAGCGTTTAGCTTCTCTTCCTGCTTCACCCTCATCTTAACCACTTCATGGAGGAATTTCTCTTTGGCTTCTTTAGTATCCAGGCCGCTGTCCAGGGCCTGCCTTAGATGCTCCAGTTCAGCTTCCAAGCCGCTGTTGTGAGACTCAGCATGGGCGGCAACCTCAAAAGAGTTGCTGATGATGGCCGTGGTTTGCATTCCAGGGGAGCTCATGTCCTTCGCAGAGCTGGACGAAGTAAAGGATGGGGAAGAGAGCGAGGACAGGGACGAGGTGACTGCAAACAAAACACACATAACCTGAAAGTTAGCAAAGGTGCATTTTACATTCACCGCCGCATCAGCTGGCAGGGGCTGAAACCCTCTGAAAAGGAGGAACCACTCTCAAAGAATGTTTTATTTCTGATACTGGACGGATGATGGAAATGCAAATCTAAGCAACACTCAGGGCTGCAGGGCTCCTACCAAATTCTCTGTGGAAGTTCTGTTTAAGCACAGACTTCGAGGTTTAGCTGAGTGCAATTCTCTGCACGCTCCCTCTGAAGAACACTTCCACTGTTTTGGGGAAGAACTGGACAGGGATATCCTGCTAGTCTTGGTGCAATTTCACCCAGTGCAGAGCCGCCTCACCACCTGGTGTGCTGCTTAAGGGCTGATCCTAGCCTGGCTGAAGTTAAGTCGTCCCCAGAGGGCTAAAGTGGGCTTGTCACCCATTGTAATGCAAGTGTGAGGAGTTGTGGCTTGTGCTTTTCTAGGGGAGTCCACCTGGGGTGCCTTCCATTTCTCTGTGTCTCACTATTTAAGGCTGGGATTTTCAGAGGGGCCTCAGAGAGCTGCGTGCAAGGGGGCTGGAACAATTTCTGCAGTGGGGGGACCGAGAGCCACTGAACTAAACTGTAAATCCTGCATATAATGGAAACCACTTCAAGCCAGGGGCTGCTGCAGCACCCCCCGCACTCCTAGTTTCAGCACCTATGGCTGGGTTTGAAGACCACATTAAGGACTCATCTCCCACAGGAGTTTAACTTCCTTGGACTCTTCTGGGAACCCAAAGCCCAAAATTATTCCAGGGGGAAAAAGTGAAGGCAGGTAACTCACACTTACATTCCTCTCGGGTTTCTACTTCAATCTCTGCTTCTGATTCTTTGTCCTCTTCGGTAGCCGTGATGGTGGCCGCGGTTTCCAGGACAGCTGGGTTGTCTGCAGCCAGCTTCCTTTTCCGGGGCTGGACCGGGCTGCTCAGTGGTTCACTGTTCCGTGACACCACCGTGGCACACGGGGAATTGCTTACAATCTTCTGCTGAGCAGGAGGAGCGAGAGCCACGTTGGGGGCCACAGAATTCTCGAAACTTTTGTAGGAGTAAAAACTGTGCAGAAAGGAGGAAGTAAAAGAAAAAAAGGCAAAATGTTCAGTCCCATTTGTGCCTTCAAGTGCCTCCGAACCAGCATCTTAGACTGAGGCTATGGCTACACTGCCATTTTTTTCTGGAAGAAGATATGCAAATCGTGCTTTCATTTGCATATCTTCTTCCGATTTTTGTGGAAGAGGTTTTGCCGCTATTTGGCCCCGTCTAGAAAAAAACCATCTTTCGCAAGACCCCTTATTCCTCGTAAATCGAGGTTTACACGGTCTTGCGAAAGAGGGGTTTTTTTCCTGACATTTGGCCCCATCTACACAGGGCCAAATAGCGGCAAAAGCTCTTCCGCAAAAAGAATCAGAAGAAGATATGCAAATGTGAGCGCGATTTGCATATCTTCTTCCGGAAAAAAATGGCAGTGTAGCCGTAGCCTGAAAAAGGCCAGATTCTTCACTGGTGTAGCTCCATGGGACTGCATTGATTTCAATCCTGATTTACACTAGTTGAGGATTTAGCCCTATGATGTCCACCCATTAAGTGCTCCATGGTCTTCTAAGTGCACATAAGCTGCACTCAGTGTACAGGGTTAAATACTGTGAACGCAGAAGAGACCAGACCCTCACGTCTGCCATATGCTAAATGCAGTTTCTATATTTTGGTCTCTGGTGCGTTAGGGATTCTTCCAAGAGATGATGCTTTTACATCTAACTACCCACAATTGCCTTCCAATTTTTGAGATTGCTGGAGAAAAGCCCTTAGAGTGCCAACAACATTTTGTAGTGTATAATTAATTTCTCCACATCACATGTACATGAAAGTGTGCGTGTGTGTGTGTGTATATATATATATATATTAATAATTATATTCAATGAACTCTGTTAAAAAACATTATGATTGCAATGTTAAGCACACAAAAAGTTGAAAGGTCAATGGCTTGGCCTTACAAGGTTGCCCATGTAACCTTAACTCAGTCCCCCTTGTAGATATGCAATGTGAGACAATCCTTAATCATATGTTACAGTCTCTACTTAGCATGTGCAAACGAAGATTTTTCTGAGGCTTATAACTGCCAAATTTGGATGAATTTTCACAAGGACAGCAAGACACATGTTTGAAACCAGGGTGACTCCCCAGCCAAGTTCCATGGGCTTTTTCAAAGCACTGAGTACTAGAGTGTTATATAGATATATACAAATCTTATAGCCATTTGTTAATAGGAGCAAAACAATGTATTTCCCCAACCGTTTCAGCTGAAACTTTTCCAAAAAATTCAGTCTGAGGCAGATAACTGGCATGACAGTTTTCAACCTGTGCAGTTAAAATTTGGCAAAGTTATAAACAACTGAAAACAGGGACTTATAATGGAAAGTGTCAGGCAACCTCAAGTATTGGTAGAGCTATCACCACTGCCTAGACAGGGACCAATTCTGATCACTGCTTGTACCAGTGTAAATCAGGAGTGGCTACTGCCGTATTATAAAACCAATGTGAAAGCAGAATCAGGGTCCGTAACAGCAACTTTCCAAGGACAGTTGTCAAAACCTCAGCGGCACCATTTGTACACGCAACAGCAACTGGACATGTAAAAGATGGGTACACATACAAAGAGGGCAGACACTGACATGCACTGAGCACAAGCACAGACTGCAGTTCCAATTTCAACACTCTTTGTAAGTCTGGACCTCCGGGTGTCAATGGAGTGTACTATGGGCAGATCCTACTGCAGTTACCGCCAAACCAACACTCCTATGCATGCAGAATCACATGGATCTGAGCATCTTTGTACACGTACAGACCCTTTTACCTTCCACAAAACAACAGAACTGTGCAGGAGGGAGGGGGGAAAAACAATTGAAACAAAAATCTAAACAGCCAGGTTGGAATGACCACGAAGGCATCAGGTGTGTGTGGCAGCAGAGTTGGTCTTAGGGGCAGGCAAGCCGAGTGGTTGCCCAGGGCCACCAGGGACATGCAGCAATTAAAAGGGCCGTGACCGCATTTCCCCCCCCCCCCCTTTTTTTTTGCTCGACAAATTTTCACCAATTGATTAGGACAAGCCCTGTGTGGCAGTGCTAAGTAAGGTAATGGAAACCTTTCCAAGAATAACTAGGGATGGGATGGGGGTCCTTGGAGACGTAAAGGGTGGGGCTGATGCAGGTGGACAGAAGGTTTAAAGTCAGAAGGATGAGACCAATGGATGCTGGGGATCTGGAGTCTATTCCCAGCTCTGCCACTGATGTACCTGATGGCGTTAGCAACTTTGTTTCCCCTCCCACTTGTATTTCTTAACTGTTTAGATAGTGGGCTCTTAGGGGCAAGGATTTTTCTCAGTGGATGTTCAGTGCCTAGTATAATGGGGCTCCAATCTCCAGTGTTGCTGTAATAGTAATAATAACAACAACAACTAATAAACAGCAAGAAGAGTGGCTTTAGAAGCTAATTTAGTTCATTCCCATAATAAGTGGAAGGCCTGTTAAATTCTGAAATACTACAGCTTGAATCTCTCTAGTCCAGCACTCTCTGGTCTGGCAACATCTGTGGTCCGGTATGATTTCAGTTAGCCGGATGTCCACTTATCATGGCTGTGGCCAAGTTTCCTGCAGTCCCATAAAGTTTGTTTACAGCCCCCAGTCCTGGCTCTCAGTGTTCTGTGCAGTTATTTAGCTCTAATTTATGCCAAATGTCTTCTAAGAGCCCAGCAAACAGTGGCAGTGTTGGTAATGCTGCTACGCAATATTGACCTCCCATGGTCCGGCATTCTCTGGTTTGGCACCAGGGTGCCAGACTACAGAGGTTCCACTGGAAGTACACTAATAAAACAGGTTTAGGAACCTGTTTGTTAGGAAGTGTGAAATCGAGATGTTTAGAAGGACAAAGCAAACTGATGCCATGAGTCTGAGTGTTACAGCAATATCTCAGTATATTTCAGCCCAAGGGACAAGGCTGTAGAGACAGTAAATTTAACAGATGATTACTGAACAAAAAAAGGGTGAATTTAGGGCATGTGAAATGTGCTGTATAGAAGGTGGAACAACACACATAGCAGTAGTGGATGCTTCCATGGATTGCCCTGACCAGGTTGTCTCAAATCAACTCTCATGAAATCCCCTATATGGCCAAGAGATGGTTTGGGCTCCATGGCCCATTCAATCCATGGCATTTCTGCTGACACTGCCAACAAGCGAGCCAATGTGTCAGGAGCACCTGTATGCTACTGACCTGGGCGGAGATCACTCGATTTCACAGGGGGCAACTAAGAGCAGTCTGGTGATCACAGCTGGTCCCTACCAGCTTGGAACAGATGCCAACCAGGGCCAAGCCATCTTTAAATAGTAGATGGGTAAGACACAAAATGCTTTTGCCTTTGCACCACCAAACTAGCAACACAGATCCTTCATTCTGCAAACTTTTGAGGCACGTTTCACTCAAGGAAACCGAATTACTGAATGCATAAATACTGCCACTTTCTTGTTTTCCCTCCCTAGAATCACTTGTGGCCGCAAATGCTTTCACTGCACCACCAGCAGACTACTTGAACCAAACAAGGCCACTAATATCAGTGCAAGGGAACACCCACAAAGGAGGTTGCTCTCATAGAAAATTGATTCGCCCTCCCACCCCATGGGCCCAAGTCTTCTTACCTGTCTCGGATCAACATGGGAAGATGTGTGGAGAGCTCTTTCTCATTTGCTGAAACCGCGGGGGACCAAGGCCGGAAAGCAGAGAGGCGCTGACGGGGATGGACACAACCAATGCTCTGCAAGGGCAGGAAGGAAAGAAAGGAAGAGAAAAAACAAACAAAAACTGGTCACCATTGAGTACATTGCAAAGGAAAGTTACTGACACGTGCGCGCACTTGGGTTCTGTTACCTCTCACGCAATTCCTCAGCAGGGGCAGCTGGCTGGACCTAACTGCTTATCGCTTTTCACTGGAGGAGCAGAGTTGGATGAGAATTAAAGTCCCATCCAATTCTTGCTTGCCAACAAATATGTGGTTTGCAAGAGACTGTCTGGGACTCCAGGGCCTTTCAGGATTCCCATATGGCTGAGGCATCAAGAACCTGCTTATTTCATTCCACAGCCATGCCACTGCTCACTGAGAGGCAGCAGCAGAAGGGGAAGGGCAGCGTAACTCACTGTCCCTCAGGGAAAGCGGAGAACATCTTTCATTGAGAAAGCATGGGCCAAAGTCATCTTTGGTGTTGGTCCCACTGGCTTCAAAGGAGGGACACCAAGCACAAATTGCTTCTCACCAATTGACTTTAAGCAACAAGGCAAGTGTATTACTTGAGAGTCACCTTATTGGATGAACCAGACAAGGACCGCAACCAACTGGATTGCTTTTCCTTCTCAGCAGAAGCTGGAGACTGGGAAGCAGAGTCATCAATTTTGGGCTTTTTGGAAGCAGGAGGATCTGAAGAGACCTGAAAGGAAGAGGGGGAGAGGGAGCAGAGATTTACTAATTATTCTTTGCATAGTCAATTTAGTGCCAGGATAAAAGGTGATATTTAAAACAAATATTGATCTTTCCCCGCGATCCCTTGAACAGAACTGTCATTTCATGACTACACCGTGGAGAGCTGCAAATGGAAAGAGACAAAGGGAAAGAGACAAATGTATTCCAGGGCACAACACTGGCTTCATTCATTCATTAAAGCATAAATGGCAAGACACAACGTTACAATACAAGGGCTAAAATGAAGTGTAAATATAACTGAGCTATTCACACGGCGCCTCTAAGAAGTATCTGCCTTTTTTATTATTATTGTATGCAGAAAGGTAAATTTTAATGTGGTTCCTGAATTGGAAAGATTATTTTAAATGAGAACAGAGCAGACTTTGTTATTCTGTTTGCAATGGTTGTTATGCCGATGACTTCACTACCCCACAGCTGCAGTGGATTCTGGGGGCGCTGCCAAGAGCTGCTTTGCCTTTTCCACAAGTGCCTCAGCTTGGCCTATAAATCACCCTCAAGCATAAAATAGTCCTTTGGCAAGCAGGACCCCTTTCCTTCAACACCACGAAGAAATACAATTCCTACAGTCCCAGGGTGGCTTGCAAAAAAATTGGTAACTACTGGTTTCACTGGTGTGCGGGGGATTCCGGACTGAGGCACGGCCAGCACAAACACGGCTAGCGGACGGGCCCTGGACCTCGTTCTGCATGAAGAGTACAAATAATAAAACAAGAACACACCAACTTTCTTTCTGGGAGTTGGAAAACTCGTTCCTTTTCCACATTGCTGTCCAACAAGGCTCTTATTAAGATGGCATCACAACAGAGCAATCTCCAGCAATAATCCCAAGACTGTGTGTTTATACAGAGCTTTTTCGTCCCTTGATTACAAAGCATTAGACAAAGGCAAGTAAGTGTCACCGAGATTTTTCACAAGTGTCCACTGATTCTGGGTTTACAAGTTGAGACCCCCGGGAAGAGGCCTGCTTGTTAGAGGGCACGTGCTCAGTAATATCTGAAAATCAGGCCCCTTGAAGGCATCTCAAGTTGAGCACTCAAAAAAAGAGTCACCCCATGCCATAGTGCCCTGCAAGCTGTGTGCTTGGGCTGCCACCCAGGAGAGATTCAAATGTCTGCCAGCTGATTAGCAGAGTGTCCACAGCTGGCAGCATGTATTTCTCCTGGTGGTACACATCTGCACATGCCTCGGTGCACATAACAAAATGTATTCCACACATGAATGGAACAAATTAGAGGGAAAATTGCCTGAAGCCACTATTCTTGGAGATCATGCATGGAATGACTGACCCACTGTTCAGGAAGGGTGTTGCAGGCAGAGCTGAGATTCAACCTCCCTTCTCCAGACGCCCAGGCCACTTCCCTGTCCACTCTGCTCACAGCAAAACCTAGAGTTAGACCCTTAGTAGCCTTAATTTGGAGATAACTCTGACATCCACTGCACGATCAAATCTGCTGCTTTTATGGGTAGCAGAGCAGCTTGGCAGATCTGTAGCTCAAGCTAACCAGTCTCTAGTTAATGCCAGTTCATCTGGCAGGCTGCTCGTGGTCTTTTACGGCCTGATTCGCGCTGTATCATTAAACCCAGCACGGACCTCTTACTACAGCATTCCAAGGTGAGCTAGCGGTGGGGGTGCCTTCCCAAACACAGCAGATGAGGTACGGTGCGTGCGTGAGTAACCAAGAGTGCAAAATTAGCCCGGACCGGTGCCAAATACCAGCGTCAATGGATTTGCAAGGGCTTCTTTTGGCTCAGCGCCAGCCTTTTATATCTTTGGGCTGAGTCTAGAAATGGCCGTGCCGCGGCCCCTCCTCCTCCGCCAGCGAGAAAGGGGCACTGTGGCATGCCTTGTGCGGAAAGCACCGGGCAGCGGGTGGGGGAAAGGTTCGCTGCTGCTCTCAGAGACGCTGTCTGTGCAGAAGCGGTGACAGCATCAGAATGGTATTTGGCAGGCGAGGCGGGTCCCAGCCCTATCCACTGGGGATGGTGAGCAATGTGGGGAGGGGAGAGGAAGGGGCCTGGAATGAAAGAGGCAACAGGTGGCAAGACTCAGCAGAAGAGACCAGTCATCTCCCTTCCTCCCTCCCTCCTCCAAATCAGCGCTACCCGCTCAGCTGCAGGAGAACATTATGTTCAGGCAGGAGGGAGGACAGCCGCCCTGGGCCCAGCATTGTGCACCCACGGACAGCACCCTAATGGGCTTGAACCCGGGGCCAGTGCAAAACCAAACAGCTTCTGGGGTGTGGGGAGCAAAGTGCCAAGTCTTAAAGAGGCTGGAGGAAAGATATTTAAATAGAATCCCTCATTTGCATTTTCAAGGGACAATGTGTCTCCTTTCTTCTTCTCCGCCCTCCCCGTTTGCCCCCCTCATATCCAGGCTGATATCCAAGGCCGGGGGAAAGGGGCAGGAGGGAGCCCGAGCTGCACAAAAGAGAAGTAGACCAGCAAAAAATCCCTGCCCCTCACTGCCAGTAGTCAGCACTGTTCTGTGCACCGGAGCCAGGATGGGGAATCCTGGTAAACGGGGCAAAGGGGAAACACACAAACCTCGGTGGGAAGAAAAACACAGACAGACACACACACACACACGAAAAACAGCTGCTGATAGCCCATGTCGAGTGTTCTAAATGAAGCAACATCATCTCCCACCGTGCGGTACTGGCATTCCTGAGAATCTGGGCTGGCTTGTGGGCAGGGCACTGGACTGTGACTTGGAAGCCAGGCAGTCTATTGCACACACCAAGCTGCTGGCACACCTCAGGCAAGTCACGTCACCGCCCTCTGCCTCAGTTTCCCCTTCCACCCTTTCTCCGTCTGCTGCTCAGATTATTAGCTCTCTGGGTCAGAGACTGTCCCTAGGCACAACTGTGGTGACGGGTACTACTGTCACACCACCAGTAATTGCTTTCTCACTCTCCGTGAAGAAGGATGACTCAAGAAGCAGAGCTGCTCATGAAGAAGTGGGGATAATGCTTTGAAATCCAAAAAAGCAGGGTCGCTTTTTGTCCCAACACACAATGCCCTGTGGTGTCGCTTCTCCTTACGTCCCTATCTGTCTGGGCAGAGCCCCTGAAAATATTTGTTCCCTCCTCAGTGAGCAGCAGCAGCTTTGCCAGGAACCCATCAAAGGCTCATGATCTATAAGTGTCAAAAGCGGTCAACCGATGACCAAGAAGCGCAGCAGAGAGGTCATGTGGGCAGCCAATGAGAAACCATTACGACATGCCTCTCCTCCAAGCATGACTTTTGCTTTGCAAAGCAGAGTCTGCTGATGAAATAGGCAGAATCTGATCTTCCTACGCCCTGGGAGCGTGAACAACCACTCAAAAAAAAATCAGGGTTGAGGAGGTGGACGATGACAAGAAGGGAAAGGACAAAAACACTCGCATAGTCTGGACAATATAACGCAAAAGTCTGACAAGGCATGTAGCACAACTCCCCCTTCCATATGATTCACCGACCGTACTCCAGGCTAGGACAGGCGCTCAGCTGGCAATAAATAAGACTGACAAAAGTATCACTCTGTCGCTTTCATCGTGGCCAAAGTAACCGCATGGGGGAGATACGATAGCTCGGTGATGAGCAATCGAGGCTAGTAAGTGGGCTGCATGAGTGGCCCTCCTTCATCTCAGGGGGCCGCAAGATTGCTGTGACCAAGACAGTCTCCCAGGAGAGGGTAGTTTTGCTGCACATCACTTTAGTAATGCTGGTAAGAAAAAAATGACGTGGACAGAAACAAGTGGAATTTTGCAACCCTGAGCGTGGACAGCAATACAAATAAAATGTTTCGCGGGCTACACGCAGGACCCCAATGGGCGGCAGGTTGCCCACCCCTACAGTAGATCATGTGGGGATGAAAATTCTTTTATTTCAATCCAAACACCTCTCGCATAAAATATGCTCACAGGTGGAATTTAAAAGGGCTTTTCACCATTCTTGCCCCCCCTCCCCCGCATGTGTGCAAGAAATTCTGAGAAGCTTGAAGCAGAAATTGCTGTTTCCTTTACCTTTCCCCCCTTCGCTTGTGTTGCTCAAGAACAATGGTTTGTGATGCTATCGTTCCACAGAAGCACTGGGGCTGTTCATGCTAGTTTGGATTTTGGCCAAATGAGCTCACATTTGACGTGTCATGCTAGCTCGACTAGGTATTGTGTTATCAAAGCATGAAATCAGTGGAGACAACCTTTACCCGCTGCTTCTCAGAAAGACACCCCTCCCTCCTGCACACTCAATACCACCGAAACACACGGACCAGGAGTTAACTGGCAAGCCCAGCCAGGCACCTGAAAGTTCCTTTTCAGGCCAAGAGAATGAACACTGGGGGCTCGCACACTTGCAAGCCAATCGAGATCATTCCTGGGTGCTCTCTCTGGGATCTACCAGCTAGTTCCTCTCTAGCCGGTTTCCGGCTGGAGGCATTTGGGCTGAGTGGGTGATTTTTGTTCTCCCAGCTCCTCTATTCCCCAAGGGCAGGGGGCAATAAATGGCCTGTAAGCTGGATGAGGTTTTCCAGGGTTAGCCCCTGGCTTTATTTACCCGTGTATCTGCAGGTATGGCCCCTTACAGCTCCCATTGGTTCATCGTTCTCGACCAATGGGATATGCGGGAAATGGTATCCCGGTCTGTGCTGCTTCCTGCAGCTCCCATTGGTTGGGAACAGTAATCTGCAGCCAATAGGAGCTGCAAGCAGCGGTACCTGTGGATGCACCGGTACATAAATGGCGGTGGCCCACCAGTGGCTAACCCTGGTGAGCCGCTTCGGGCTTACAGCCCACATCTGTTGAATAGTTTCTTTAAAGCACAAAGCAGGAAGTGCTCCAGGTGTGTATGTTTGTGTGTCTGCCTAAAGCCCTGCTGTGATGTGAGCAGCTATCCAGTGGCGGATAAGCTCAAACCTACAAACAAAGCAGTAGCCTCGCTTGGAGCCTAATCCTGAGGGATGCCAAAGTCTATGGGAGCACTTCTCGAATCTGACCCTGTACTCAACAGGCAAACAAGCACACATGCCTGTTTCTCTGGTCTCTGAAACCAAGCAGCAAACAACCTCTGCAAACCCCACCAGCCAGGGTTTCCTTCTGCTGCCCGTCACTCCAGTTTCACAGCACCGTGAGGCTATCGATTTACAATGGTGCAAACGAGAGCAGAAATGGGCCTAGTAGGAGCGTGAACTTTAGGTGGAGAGTGGTGGGCAGATGGGCAGGAAGATACGAGGCTCCCCAGCTAGGAACACGGGTGGTTCAGACTGGGACCTGCAGGGCTGCCCCTGATTCAAAGAGATCCAACTGAAGGGACCCAATTCTCCGATTCAGATCTCACCACAGCCACGTCTAATCCTACCCCAGACCTCCCCCGCCCAACCTACTGTTGTTAAAATGGGGTAAACTCCTGCACATTGCCATGGATTTTTAATCCTTCCCAGGGTGGGTGTGACGGAAGCCACCCCTCCCCCAGCAGGGGGCAAAAGCAAGTGAGAAAAGAAAAACTCCCGGCTTTTACTCTGAGTTCAGTGATGCAGGGCAAGGCTGGCCACTATAGCTATTATTGTAGCTTTGAGAATAGCTGACAGGCTGGAAGCAGGTGCAGTGACCCACGCTGCATGGGGTTACCGATTCATCTTTGCATGGAAATCAGACAGTGAAAAGGGACGGAGCATGTTCTGTGCGGAGACTGATGAGGCCAGAGGGTGTCTTTCCCCCAACTCTGCCCCTTCCTTTTAAATGAAGCTTGAAACGGATCGGGGACGTGGGAACAATACTAGCAGAAATCACTTTATCTTACTTGGCTGGCAGTGTCTTTGCAGGCTGGACTGCTGCCTGGCTTCATCTGGTTGCAGACGGGCTAAGACTGGCTCCCACCCTTTCCCACTGCCCTGATCAACTCCTCAGATCGCTGTCCTGGGTGTGGGGAGAAGGGATAGGCTGCATGGGGCCACTACTGCCACCTAGGGGAAAGCTGAGTCTGCACTAAGGGGAGAAGCAACACCCCCCAGGTTCCCAGACTCTAGCAACGGCGTGAGAGAGGGAAGGAACTGTGATTCACAATTCCATCCTCTGGCAGCTCAGCTCCGCACCTCTCCTAACACAGGGCTGAGCCCAGAAGGTCCAAGGTCGCCATCAAGAATGAATTATTCAGTCCATTGGAGGAGGGAAGGGAGACTGTCAGGAGAGCAAGCCATATTAATGCACAATTTTTACATGCACATCTACTCACCCCAGGGAGATAGAGGTGCGCAGCTCTGGAGAAGAACTTGATGTAAATCCTACTGCAACAAGAATCTATCTTTTTCATGGTTGCTTTAAATGTCCCTCACCACACACACACTGATCCAAGAAACCTCCATTTTCATCTCTTTATGTGACCCCTCGAAAGAAGTAGGAACGTGTGTGTGTATGGATCTGATTCTTTATCTCCCTGATACGGGTGTACCTCAGGAATAATGCCTATGAAGTCACAGGGGTTGCACTCCCCTAAAACGAGTGGCAGCAAAATCAGAAGAAATAGGCCCATAAATCTATGCAGAGCATTATGGCATATTGTTCACACTGCTGCTTTTGCAAACAGCTCAGTTCAGTTACACCATAAGAAAGGGTGGAGCTTCCTGTCTCGGCAGATACACCATTCGGGCGTGAAAATTAAGTGGATTTCTGACTAAGGGCTAAAACCACAAGACCAGACGCCAGTCTGATACCGGGTTGAAGAAACCTCAAAGATACCCTTCTTGAGGGGTTCAAAACGTGTCAGACACCAAAAGATAAAAATACATTAAAACTAAAGCAGCAAACAACGGCACGGCACACAATAACCTACAGCATGGGTGTCAGCCTCCTGTCCAAATAGGTCAACATCACAGGGCAAGGCTGTGACCCTCTTCAGCTGTACAGCATGAAAGCAGAGGTGTTTGTGAAGCTTATAACTGGCTGCAAATACTAGCATGGGGTGGAGAGACAGGGGTGCTTCTTGACTCGTGGTTTGCACATTTATCCCCAGGCAACTTGTGATCCAGGCATGTACCCAGACAGGAGACCTACCCCGAGAGCGTGGAATGGCTGCAAAGACGATGCTGCAGTATACTGGGACCAAGCAGATACTCACCAAAGAAGCCCGGCCAGTCCTGAAGAATCATAGAGCAACAGGACCAGAAAGGACCTTGAGACGTCATCTAGTCCAGTCCCCTGCATTTATGGCGGGACTAAGTGTTATTTAGACCAAAGTGGGTTGCAACCTCATTTTAAAGGGATTCCCAGGGCTGGCTTTAGACTTGTTGTGGCCTGAGGCCAAAGTCAAAGTCTGAGCCCCACTTCAGTCCCTCTCCTGGTGACATGCAGTAATTTTTGTTGCCAGAAAGGGATCACGGTGCAATGAAGCTGGAGACCCCCCTGATCTAGATCATCCCTGAGAGGCATTTATCAACCTGCTCTTGAACATCTCCTATAAAGGAGATTCCACAACCTCCGTAGGCAATTTAGAGTTTAACCATCCTGATAGGAAGTTTTTCCTAATGTCCAACCTAAACCTCCCTTGCTGCCATTTAAGCCCATTGCTTCTTGTCCTGTCCTCAGAAGATAAGAATAATTCCCCCCCCCCCTCCACTTGTAATAACCTTTTAGGTATTTGAGAGCTGCTATCATGTCCCCTCTCAGTCTTCTTTTTCCCAGACTAAACAATCCCAATTCTTTCAGTCTTCCCTCAAAGCTCATGTTTTCTAGACCTTTAATCATTTTTGTTGCTCTTCACTGAACCCCCTCCAATTTCACCACCTCTTTCCTGAAATGTGGCACCCAGAAATGGACACAATACGTCAGCTGATGCCTGATCAGTGCCCAGTAGAGAAGAAGGACTTCTTGTGTTTTGCTCACAACACTCCTGTTAAAACATCCCAGCTAGACAGGTGATTCAGTAGCTAGGGCACAGGGCTGGGAGTCAGGAAACCTCGATTCATCTCTTGGCTCTGTCACTAACTTGCTGTGTGGTCTTGGGCAAATCACTTAGCCCATCTTGCAACATCTGCACAATGAAGACAACGGGGCTCCCTACCTCACAGTGGCACCGTGCGGATAAAACCAACTGATGACGGAGAGAGGCACAGATAACAGGGGCTACCTAATGCCTAGATGGACCTAATTTAGCCTTTAGGGTGAGTGACTGACAGCCACGACCATGCAGGAGCTCTTTCCTGGCCTAAAAGAACATGGGAAGTCTGAGTCCAGATCTTAGTGGATCGGTGCTTATCTATCTTATTTTTATTTGGCCAGTACTTAGTTTGTAACAAAAGAGGCACCAGGGATCTGCCTGGAAGTGCCAGGTCTGTGACCTGCCCAGCCCGGAGATGCTAGGGCTCTGAACTGCCAAGCCTACAGCTGCCGGGGCTTGATTGGCACAAATTAAGCCCTGCATTTGGGCCAAAATAGCACCTGTTTTGGCCTGCCCACAAGGGCCAAAGATCAAATGGGACATGATGGGCACTGGGGGGAGGGAAGGGGATTTTCAAAAGCACCTGTGACATCTGAGCTTAAATGCCACTGAAGCCAATAGGACTTGTACTCTCAAGGCCCCAGAGTGCTTCTAAAAGCCCTACCCCCATCTGGGCCTGTGGGTGGGAAACTTGTCCATTGCCACCTGCAGAGCATCCATCGTGTGGCTCCCTGGGAAACATCATTCTCTAGGAGCCGTTAGACAGGAGATTTTCCTCAGCACTCATTTGAATTTAAAAGTAAACCTGCCAACCCAAAATTCGTAGCCAAACAAACAATGATGCAGTTTGTCTCTCTATCTAGGCCTCTGCACCATACTCACCACTGGGTAAGGGAGCACGGGGTGTAACACAGAAATTAGCTGCTGCTGCTGCTCTGACTCAAGAAACGAAGCGTTCATTCATATCGGGATTAGGGATGTTAAGAAGCGGGTAATTTGCTAATTGTGTAATTAGTAGAATTTTTAAAAGCGCTCAGTCCCGGCTCTCGCTGGGTCCGGGACCTACCCCTGCCGCAGCCCTGCATTTAAAATGTATTAGGAGCCGGACAGCCTGCTCGTTCCCGGATTCGGCATGAGCCGGGACTGTGCTAGGCCGCCTGTCTGCCTGGTTACTGCTACATGTTAAATGCAGAGCTGCAGAAGGGGTCAGTCCCCCGCTGCAGCTCTGCATTTAAATGCACATAGTCAATAGCATTAACCTATGAGCTTTTGCTTATCGGTTAATCGACTATACGATTACATCCCTAATCAGAATCAGGCACAGCCTGTCAGGCTGTCCTCCCGCAGCAAAAGCTTGGGAGAAAATCTATCACCAGCTACATGGATGACATGCAGCTGACTCCGGAAAGCCAAGTCCACGTGGGATTTTGCTAGACAAAACAGAGATCAGGAGCTTCCGCCATTACAGCCCATGCAGTCACAGCGAGCTCACAGGAAGCCTATGAGCATTCAGCCTTCGCCAGGGAGAAAGACTGAATGCAAAACCAGCCAAAGAGAAGATCTGAAAGCATCGATCCTTCAGGAACTGCTGTGCTTTCCTTCATCAGAGATGAAAAGTGGGTCAGTGCAACTTTCCTAACCCTTCTGCATGCTGGGTTGTTGCAAAGGGCCCCACGACAGCCTCTGTACGCAAGACGTGTCACTCAGTGTCTCCTTGGAAGTCAGGGCCCCCTGGGATCTGTTCTGGCATGGGAAAGGTGTGGTTTAATGATCAGAAATGGGGCCTGTGAGACGTGACTTCTAGGTTCTATTCTAAGCGCTGCTGCTGATTCATTAAAATCACTTCAATTCAGATCCTTCAGGTCTAAAAACAGAGATAACATAACCTCCTTACCCACCTCCAGAGCTCTGTCTTGGAAGAAAGTTGGCACAGGTTGTGTTATTAAGCAGAACACAATGACTGTGTTCCCTGTAAGGTGAGTGCTTGGGCTGCCACCCAGGAGATATTCAGGTGCTGCCCAGCTGATTAGCAGAGTGCCCACAGCTAGAAGTATGTGTTTCTAGTGGTGGTGCACACATGCACATGCCTTGGTGAGCTTAACCAAAATTATTCCGCACATGGATGGACAAATTCCCCAGTGATACCCCTGAGAGTTCCTTTTTAAGAGCCAGAAGGTAGGTTCACACTATTCCATGTCATCATGACCACGCATTGCACAGGCCAAACGGCAGGGTGAATAGGACCCTGCCACAGTGGCATGCACCATGTTACCAACAAGCACTCTAAGCTGCTCCTTCAACTCAGAGTTCAATCTCCAAGGGGCACAGGGGTTCAGGTTATAGCCTTCTCCCCAAACGTTCTTGTGTGGGCATAGTCTCCTCTGACTCGTACCAGTGCAAATCAGGAGTAACTCCATTAAAACATGGAGTCAAACCAGACAGAGCGAGCGAGAGGGGACTCAAACCCTGTGTGCTTACTCGGCCCATGCAACGGGCTCCGTAGGCACCCAAATTATGAACAAACTCCTGCAAAATCCCAAACTAGGCGTAGTTCAGATCTGAGTTCCCTTGCACCCAAACCCTTTACAACCATGACACGAACTCCAATTGCTTCCTAGAGGCTTTTGGCAAAGCAGCCTGCTGGTGATTAATACGAAATTAAAAGGTCTCTATCCAGGACTGTACTTTCACGGGGCCTGCAGAAAAATATTTAGTCTGATGCAGACTGATGGCTCTAAACGACTTGTCTCGGTGAAACAGAGTGAGCACGGAGCACTGTCATCTGGAGCAGTAGGAAGATTTACTGCAACTTCACTGTACATATTTAAAAGAGTGAAACTTACTGCATCTAAACACCAGTTCTAGGAAGCCCTTACTACAGTCGGGCCCCCCCCCCCCTTTTTTATTATTACATTTCTGGTTTTGGTGGCAGGAGTCCAGACAGCCAGAGACCAGAGCTCTCCCTCTTCCCCCTCCTGACAGCTCCACTGGAAACATCAAGTATTCATTTTACCCTGTCATTTTGGGAGGCCTGATGACATGAAGTATTTGCTTTCTATTCCTGCCCTTCCCAGCACGCTCACTGGCTGCCACTCTGTCGCCCTGCATCTGACCTGCGGGGAGGCCTCACAAACCGCAGCTGAAAGCACTTCAGAGTGCCCCTGTTACCTGGTGGTTTGAAAAGGCGTTGTGGAAAGCTCCTTGATGGAGCTACTGGGCTCACCTACTAGGGATGTAAATGGTTACCTGGTAATGGGTGAGGCTTACTGGTTCCGGTTAACCCGTAGGGGCTGCAGCAGCTCCCTGCCTGCTGTGGGTAGGGGGCTGCTCCAGCCCCACGGGGCCCAGCCAGAGCAGCCCCTGTCTGTGGCAGGCCTGGCCTACCCCCATCGCAGGTTACACGTTAGCTCCCACAGAGCAGGGCCGGCAGCTCCCAGGTGGCCAGCTGCAGAGCCCACAGTGACACCTTCCCAGGAACGGGTCCAGCAGCAGGGAGCCGGTTTCACTGTGGGCTCTGCCATACAAAGTTTATAGATAAGCTTTATGCCGCAGCGCGCATATCCATGTAACCACTAGGGTTTTTAGCGCTTACACAGTGAAATTTTTAAATGACTTTTTACATCCCTGTCACCTACTCTTGGAGTCCTGACATGGACTCACTTTGCCTACCTCCCGGCCGAGCCCTTTGCTTGTGAGTCTGATTCTACTTAATGAACACCAGGACAACTGGCACATCCCCACCAAAAATGTTACGCAAGATGCACAGTTTTGGTGATTTGGTACTTGAGAAAGTTCATCTCAAGGATTTGGGAACAAAAGGGGCTAATTCTCCTCTCCTTTACCCCTGCATAAAATCCTTTGGCTCACTTACAAGAAGGAGGGATTGGACCCATTCTGTCTCCTAGAAAGTGCTTCTCTCACAATTCCTAAGTCTTACACACTCCTGAGACCGAGCCTCTTTTGTGAAATATTTGCAGCGAAGCAAAATTAAAATAGTTTTCTAGAAAATTCTTTGCTTATTCCCAGTGGGCCCCTGGGCTTCCACATGTAAGAAAGCTTTTTTGGGGGTTTGTTTTGTAACTAAGTTTTTGGCCAGGATCCATGTGGTGGTTACACTCGCAACTAGCCAACAGTGGATCCATCTAAAAAAATCTCCCAGCCCAATCTCCTAATAATTTGTTCCTGCGGCTATCACCAAAAAAGCTCCCTGACCCTGCAGCTTGGTGTTAAAATGTCCCTGGAAGAAAACAATATTTTATAGGCACAATTTTCTTTTCAAATTGCTCAGTACAACTTAGCAACTCCAGAGAGGCTGTGAATTTAGTCAACTGGTCAGATCTTGGCTCCTGTTATTCACAGAAGCATATTTATTAGGATACAAAATGGCCGTGATTTGTTGTGAACATACCTCCTGGGATACTTTCGGATTGCTACAGGCTGTAGTGTAGTTTAGCACATGAACTTATTTCTGAGATTGTTTCATAGAGGTGGGGTGGTAGAAAGAGACAGCTATTCCCGCCTTGACACATTTACATTCAGAAAAAAAAAGTTCTACCAGTTGAACTGGCTCAAAGTTATTAGTGAACTCCAGAATTAAATTTTCTTACTTCCCACCCCCACCCCATCCTGTCAGCCTCCCAGGCTGTTAAATTCTTTTAGGAAAATGATTATTCAGGCCTGAGCCTGCATATTTTGACCCAAGGGAAGTGGAGGAGACTTTGCCCATCAGTAAAGCAGGTCTGGATCCACAGAGCTGGACTTCTAGGCGTGAGATCAGTCACCAAGAGTTAGCTGAACAGGGACTACAGACACACTTTTGCAGCTTGTTGTTGGTTTACTGTTTCCTTCAAGGGCACGATTAAGCAACCACTTGGATCCAGACATTGGTCCTGATAAGGGCACTTCCCTGCCTGCTCATTATCTCTGATGACTGACTTCAGCAAACGAGACTCCCATTCTGTATTTCCCGTCTTCCAATCAAAGACTCTCTCTGCAAGGGTTACCGTTTTAAACTTCAGTTTACTTCAGGTTTCTGATGCATCTTCACAAAGAAAAAAAAAATCATAGAGTGTGTGTGAATTAAATAGGCAACGCTGTTCCGAGAAACTCTGAGCCAGACATAAACATCTCTTATCCTTGAAATCACTCCCAGACCCCGCCTGGGTTTACCAGCTGACTACATCTGGGGAGGATTTTAGAAAAGGCAGCTCCTGATGGGATCCTTGCTCACAACCACATCAAAACACACACACACACAGACACACACACTCTCTCTCTACACAGCTGGGACTGGACACTCAAAAAACCCAACACACATTAAAAAATAAGGCTGAGAGTGCAGTTGGAATGCAGCTGTGGATATTTTATAATAGGGAGTATGTGTGTGTGTGTTCATGCATGTGTATGAATATGTGTGTGCATGTGTACACTTGAATATGTGTACGTACAATAAATAGGAAATACTCTGAGCAATCTGGAAAAAATGTACCAAGTGAAATAATTTTATTTATTTTTAGCCGCAAACTAGTTCTTTTTTAGATTCCAGCTGCCATCAAGCCTAGAGGGGAAAAAGCAGCAACCATCATAGGGCAGTGCACTACCGGCTTCACGAGAGCTGGACAGACCTGTCTCAAACATTCAAAAATCATAGCCTGCACAAACCAGTTGTCTCAAACACACATACAAGAGTCAGAGGTCAGTGCCTGGGTAGGCTGCAGGGAACCAACTCAACTACAGACAGTAACATTTCTATTACTAAAATATGCCATCATTTCTCTCTCCCCCCCCCCCCCCCCACACACACACACACACACTGTCTTTCCTATTCTGAGCTACTATTTTTGAACCAGGAGCTTTCTGGAAGGAGGGAAGGAAGGAATCCCTTCCCTTTCCCGATGTTGCTTACCCTTAATTTTTTTTTTTAAATAATGTTTTTAGTTCTTATGAGTGCATGATACTGCCTGGATTTGCAGACAGCCTGAAACAACAGCTCAGGAAGTCAAGAAAATGGAGTTAACCTGAAGCTACCAGACCCTTAGGGAGTTGTGAAAAGAAGTTAGAGGTTACCACCAAACTTCCCTTCACATGTTGCTAAATGGGAGAGAGCCTCTGGAGGATCCCAGCATGGAAATTTTAATAAGTAGCATGTTTAAAATAAACAAAAGGAAGGTTTTTTTCACATAATACACAGTCAATCTGTAGAACTCCTTGCCAGGGGATGTTGTGAAGGCCAGGACTTTATCAGGGTTAAAAAAAGAGCTAGATAAATTCATGGGGGATAGCTCCATCAATGGCTATTAGCCAAAATGGGCAGGTATGGTGTCTCTAGCCTCATTTGTCAAAGGCTGAGAATGGTTGACAGGGGGTAGGATTACTCGATGATTCCCTGTTCTGTTCAGTCCCTCTGGGGGCACCTGGCATTGGCCACTATTGGCAGACAGGATACTGGGCTAGATAGACCTTTGGTCTGACCCAGTCTGGCCATTTTTATGTTCTTATGAAAAGGCTGACTGCCAGTATCCTGAACCAAAGTGACAAAGTAACTTTGGAATACAGTCATGTGCTGTAATCCCTACGCTCTCCCCAAACAGCTAATGGAGTACAACCTGAATGTCAAGATTAAACCTCCATAGTACAGTGTTCCCACAAGAAAACCTTTGTAAAGGAAGCCCTAAAGAAATATAGTTCAGTATTTGTTAGGAACTGGACTTGATTTTCGGCCCTGGGTTGCAGCCCCTTTTTCCACTGGCTAAGACTCTGCCTTGTCCTTCCAGTGCAAACTAGAAGTTATGGGCTTGAAAAGAACTCCCTACCCTGAAGTTTGGGTTTTTTAAATGAATAAAGCAAAACATACACACACACACACACACAACCAATGCTGGACCAGATCCAGTCACTGACACACGCGCAAACCAGGTCAGAGGGACTAAGCAGGAAAAATGGCCCTTTTTCCTCTGGTCGTTTTCATTGGCAACAGTTGTGTGGGAACTCTTTGAATGCTATGCGGACACTCTGTGTGTGTGCATGTGCGTGAGTGAGTGAGAAAGGAGCTGTGTGAGCATGTACACAGGAGGGAGGACAGAAGTTGGGAGGAAGCTAGGTGCTTTGCTTTGACACCAATGAAGTTGAGGGGAGATTTACCTTTGGGTTTCCTGGCAGCAGGATTCAATAAGGAGCAAGTAATCTCCCCTAAAAGCCCTACCCTCTGCTCATTTTCAAACCCTGGACTGAGCCCCTATGGGATCATTGTCCTGGGAACCTAAAAAAGCTTTGACCAGATATTACCCACCCTTTTTTTTTTAAATTAAAACCAGAATCTGTTACTGTAACTGCCTATAAGTTCCATCATGAAATTCTCTCCACGGCATCAGTTCCTCTATTAAGAGGAGTCCACTCTGCCAGCCAAGAATCTCATTTTAATTTCAAACCTTACATAAAAGGGCAAGCATTCCCCCTTGTGGCTTTTGCGAAGGTCGGCTCCAGCAAGCATGTTGTTCTTCCTCAAATACCATCCAACTTATAAGAAACTTCAGTGGCCAGGGTTTACGAACTTGGAAAAAAAAAGGGGAGGGGGGAGAGCGCGGGGGGACCCAACAGTGATAGAAAACAGATGAGGTTTTGTTGTTGTTTTGTTAAACCCTCCTCTAGTATCTGGGTAGACTGTTAACAAGCTCTGAAAAGGACTGATTTGGGGTTTCTCTGATTCCTCTGGTGCCTGCGGTAGTAGCCCGCGGTCTCCTAAAAACACATAACTTGCCTTTGATTTAAAATGGGAATGTAGCTAAATGCTGCCAGCACCTGGAGAATGCAAACTTACAGGATTCCTCTGCTGCAAACAATCGAGGAGGCTGTGGATTTCTCCATTAAAAAAAAAAATCTGGTTCCAACATGTCACATGGCAGATTTACCACCTTCCTCACCCCTCTCCACTGGTCTATACAATGAAATGTCTTGGAGGAAGGGAAAGAAGAATGTGCCACACTATTAAACACGCTAGCCACCTCGGGAAGTGCAGCAGCAAACAAACTGGCAATGATCTGCAAGTGTCTTTTGATGGCAACTTAACAAAGAGCATCTCTGGATAGCTTCCTAGGTCTGAAAATAGACCCTCTGCCGTCCTTTTCCCTAGGGTCTCTCCACCTGATTCCTGTCCTAGCAGCAGCCATGCCAAAGCCTCCTCCCCCCAAATTAACCTATATGTACAGTAGCCTTCTGCAAAGGCAGCTATGTGTTGCAATCCTGCTAAAACTAATGTCTTCAGAGTACTAGCCCCTTGGCATAACCAGCTTCTTCCAGTGGAGACTGACAACAGTTTGCTTCTAAAGCCAGGGTCACTCCTGACGTGAACCAAATATGCTAACCAGCAGGCCGCTGCAGCACTGGGCCGTCAATCAGAGCGATCGTCTCCTGTCACTGCCATGCGAACTGGAAGGTCAGCAGGAGTTTTACACATACCCAAGCCCTGCCGCTTTTGCCTACAGCAAAAAAAGTAATAAAGCCCTATGGAGGGCTGCCAGGGTGATGCTTTTAAAAGCATTTTAAATATTTTATGGGTAGAACATTCTGCAAAATTCAGTGCAGGAATTTGGAGGGTTTTTTTTTTAAAAATTGTAACCATGGAACAAAAAGAAAAACAAAACCGAACAATGTAATACACAGATGCAATGCCCCCTTCAGGAATCTCTCCTGTCCCCCGTTGCAGAGAAATAGGACTTCACATCCACTCTCCCACTCCCCGCCCAGGCACCTAACCTGATACTTGTGGCAGGCTGGTTTGCTGTCTGGACCCTTAGCAAAACATGGCATGTATGCATGGCCATGTGACAGTGACAGGCAGCAGGGCAGGGGAGGCGAACAGAACTGAGAGATTCATCAAACTAAGCTGGGAAGAGTTGCCTAAGCACATCACAATGAATTACTTCAAAGTTCAAAGAGCCAGCAGAGCATGAGACACACTTATATTCCGCAGGTTCCCAAGGGACGAAAGTCGGGCACCCTTTCCTGGAGGTACGCAAGGGACCACAGGCATATAATCTTTCCTTTTAATTAAAAGCTGCTGTGTCAGTGTTAATCATTCACACTTATGCTGCATGCCTTATCAGAAGATCTTGAAACACAATTTTCTGGGTGATTATGTCCCTTCTATAGAAAGGTAAAACAGAGGCTTTGCTCAAAGGCATATATAGGAAGTTACTGTCAAAGTTAGAAACGGAATGCAGAAGTTCCCTGCTTTAACCAGCAGACAATACAGCTTATATGTCCCAAGCTGCTTACAAAGTCTAAGGGGAAAGGATATATTGTCAAGTCAGTGATTATGAATTCATGTGTACAAATCTTATTAAGGCTAATGGAAACTGCAAAGGGAGATGCCCACCCCTAATAAACGAATCTCTGCAGTTCTTAGAAACTGCCATAATTTTCATCCTATAGTGCAGACTGAAGGGAACGCATTGTGCCCATACAGGGTAAGACATTTTGGGTACAACTGAGCATCCAAAACGAGGATTTAAAGTCAATAAAGATACATCACTTTTTCTTTCCACCTCTCTTTTCAGTCAGGCCAAGGCCACTGGCAAACGCTGCATTTCAGGGAGGTGTCTCCTTCAATACCACACACAGAGCAGAAGAAGAAACCAAATTCTTTGCTTTCAAAATGTTTTCAAAGCTACAGGAAAGACAGGCAGATGCTTCTGTAAGTACTAGACAACTAATGCGCTCTGAGGAAAGGTTATGATTCTAGGAAACCCACAAGAAGCTCATCTTCTTTAAGTAACCGTTATTACTCCTGAAACCTCCCCAGAGCTCCAAGGATAAAGCCAGACGACCAATTACAGTCTTAGACTTTCAAAGCTTCTTTTGCTGCCTTTAGAAATAAGCATCACATGCTCTTTGCACCAGACATGGAGCTGAGGAGGGGAGTTTGTGGAGAGGGGAAAGGAAGAAAGCTCTTCAGTTCAGCCTTTGCAGCAGCTCAATACAACTGTGCCCCTTTTCTTCTGGCACTTAAAAAAACCGCCACACATTTTAAGCTCCATTGGATAACTTGTCTAAACATAACTCACGCGGCCTGGGACATGCATTTCACAAAGGATGCGCTTAACAAAATACATATATGACACACTTAGAAGAGGGTTTCTTTCTGCAAACGCGGCCAGTGGCATTAATGGCGGGCATACATTTGTAACCATTTTAAAAAATAAAAATAACCTACCTAAATCCAACCTGCTAAACAGAGAGGATAGAGACACACACAGACTCAACTCCTAAGGAGCCAACTCTGGAAAAGTTACCCAGTTCAAAGGAGACGATACACACCTACTTACAATGATTTTTACAGACAAAATGCATTCTTCTCCCCTGTCCCAACTCCTTCTATGTTCCAATACAAAAATCATTCTTTCAATCTATAATGTTGTGGACAGGAAGATTTTTTTTTAAATGCAGCTACTATATAGATGCAGATACAAATGTATATGATGTCAAATGAGGAAAGAAAAAGGAATGGGGGCAGGAGGGAGAACCAGAAAGGGAATTAGGAAGGACAAGGGGGGAAAAACTGGGACACCACAAGAAGGCTTTCAGCTCTTGTATAACGTGATGGATTTTAAGCCTTAAGGGGGAGAACTGGCTAAGCAATATTACAATGCAGCGTGACTGAGCAGCCACATGGATTGTGTCTGCTACAACTCTATTAATAGGATAAAAGCAAAGATAGAAGAGGTTTGGCTATCTATACTGCCTGTATCAACCAATACAACTGCTTGGCGGTGAGGCTCGCTCTTTTTCTATATTAGACCCCAAAGCCTTCCAGAGGGTGTGTTAGCAAGCATGGCATCTAACAGTCTAATCCAGTGGTTCCCAAACTTTTTTGGCATCACGCCCCCTTTTTGATTTTTGAAAAACCCTCACGCCCCCCCCCCTCAAAAAATAGCAACACTTGTTGAGCTTTAAAAAAAAAGAGACTGACTGGGGCAGCAAAACTTGATTGGGGGCGGGGGGCTGGGTCGCCTCGTGCCCCCCCCTGGAATTTCTGCCCCCCTCGGGGGGCACGCCCCCCCCCCCATTTTGGGAACCCATGGTCTAGTCCCACAAACAAGTACACACAGTTTATTCATCTGAATTAGCTCAACTGATGTTACCTACGAAAACACTTAAAAAATGACGAATAGTCTAGAAGCACCTTAAAGACACACAAAACTATGTACATTTTTGCAGGCCTCAATTCAGAAACCATCTCAAACGAAGTACTGAAGTGTGTACATAAGTCCCATTGAAAGTTAACTGGACTTAAGCACAAACTAACTTTAAGCATACACTTTTGGGCTTTGCGGAATCTGGACCCGAGATGGTAACTGCAAAAACTGATCTATTCCTTGTGTTCAAATAATTAAATATCTGAACATTTACTAGCCACCTTTACTATTTTCCCCCTCTCTTCTCATTTTCCTGTTACAATGTAAGTCCTATTCCACATTCCCATCCCATGTGCGTAATCTGCATGACCCCTATAAAGATGGTCAAATAAATATCTGGTGATCTCAGAAGTATGGAAATAAGTTTATTTTAAACAAAAATTATATCTTCAGGGGATTTGGCAATAACTTTCAATTATTTTTAATTGCCTGGAAAATTGAAATAAGAAAATAGGGCGGTATAAATGTTAGGAAACATTATTAAGCAGTTTTCAAAACTTCTCAGTCTTAGCTTAATAGACAAAAAGAGACTTTTTTTAAAAGCCTCCCCTCGTGGTCATCTGTTCGATATGAATGGACTGTCTGTTCCCATGCGTCCTCAAGGGGGAAGTGAAGTGAAATGTTCTATGATAGAAACCAGACTCGACTTGACCTGGTGGGCAAAAAGAACTCTACAGAACCCTCAAAACTTGGGTTTAATTATAAACCACCGCAGAGTCTGGATTGTAGCTTGAGAGCAGACATACAGGGAAAGGGCTCAGAAAGGCCTCGTCAATCCCCCTTTATTATTATAAAGCATGAGGTGGGGTTTTTTTCCATCTTCAAAACACAAATGATTTATTCCCTAACTGCAAGGTAAGCAAGATTTTCAAAGTCACAGCCCAAGTCTGTCTTCCTTTCTTCTCGGGGAATCACATTATCAGAAGCCTTTGACATTTCATCCAACATATCATGGGAATCAACAGAGAATTGAAATTCAGCCCCAGTGCTGGGGCTTCAAGTTTTCTAATGAAGCCTGTGATGTCGTGCTTGGAAAACACAAGACTCTGAGCAGCACCATTTCTTAAAAACCTTTCAAGCAGTCCAGTTGGAAAGCAGTGAACCAAATCTTGCCTGAAAAGTACATGTGTAGCTCCTATGGACCGTAATACTTGCATTAAAAAAAGAACTGAGCTAACTTTACATTTTTTTTAAGGTTCCACCCTCTGCCCTGTAAAGACATCCTTATTTTTAAATTATTTAATAACATGGGCCTTTGGAAAGTTTGCAAAAGAGTGCAGAGAATATTTCTGACTTGCTGGGAAAACAACATTAATCTGACTTTACTCTCCATTTAGTTTATACATCAGCAATGAAGCCTTATCCAAAGTCTACTGGAGTCACTGGCTGGCTTCAATGGTCTTTGGATCATGTGCTCACTCCACTGAAGTCAACAGAATTACACTGGGATAAGTGAAAAATGAATTAGAACCATTAACACACTTCATTCCACTAGTATTTCAGGAGGATGTTTAAGAGCAGCTACTAAAATTTGGTATTTTAAAATAATATGGTCCAGCCAACTTGTGCCCAAGAGTTTTAAAAGATCTGGCTCAGGAGATCCCCAGAATACTAATATTGTTTTTCAATACAGTGGAGAAGTTCCAGAAGATCAGAAAGAAGCTAACATTATGCCAATATTTTAAATGGATTAAATGTGATGATCTGAGTAATTATAGGCCTATTAGTCTGATACTGATTCTCAGCAAGATAATGAAGAGGCTGATCCAGGACTTGATTACTGAAAATTGAAGGAGTGTAATATAATTAATGCAAATCAACATGTGTTTACAGAAAATAGATCTTGTCAAACTAATTTGATATTTTTGATTCAATTACATGTTTGTCTGATAAAAGTAACGATGTTGTCATAATATACTTCTATAAGGTGTTTGGTAACACAACTACCTTTGTGATCTAGATTACTTGGTAAACTGGGCGCAAATTTTTAATACAGCTAAATATTAATGTATGCATATAAGAACAAAGAATTAAGGCCATAACTTACAGGATAGGGATGCTATCCCTAGGAAGAAGTAACCTGGAGTAAGATTTGGGAATGGCAGTGGATAATCTGTTGAACAGATGCCATATGCAAAAGGGTTTATGCAAATCTTGGCTGCATATACAAGGGAATCTTGAGTAGGAACAGAGAGATTATTTTACCTCTGTACTTGGCCCTGCTAGACTGTTGCTGAAATACTGTGTCCGGTCCTGTTAATCCTCTTGTGTGGCTATCGGAGAAGACATTTACCTTCTTCTCCCCCTCTGTGCAATGCTATTATAAAAAGCAAAACTCAAGGGAAACAAAGCCACAAACGGTACTTGAGAGGTACAGTGGTTTTCAATCTGTGGTCCTATGACCACAGACTATGTCTAAGGCTTCAAAAGGAATCCACACCTACCATCTGAAATTTTTTGGGGGTTTGCAAATGAAAAAAAGAATGGAAACGACTACATTAGTGCATCTAACTTAAATGCACTAGTGCACAGAAATTCAGACTAACCGTGAAACTCCAGGTAAACAATCTGTCCTTAGGTCACCCTTCTGTGCCTAGATAAATCAAGACTCTTTGGCATATGTACCATAATGCACTGTTGAGAGACTTCCACACCAAAGGGTGAGGTACGGACAGCATGCTGGTGTTCAGTGTTTTTTAATTTAAGCTCTGAATTTCCCTGTAAAAATAGCACTTCCTATCACATCACCAGAGTTTTGTTTGGTTTAAATGATACAAAACATTAAAACCTAACAAAACAAAAGCCCACTTAGAAAGCCGTGAGAATAAACTGTCTAGAGGACGTAGCTTATTTGCAAACCACCAGACACAGAAGTGCCTTGTTGCACCCAAACAGCAAATAAGAAGAATGCAAAACTCAAACATGTGATTAGAAAGAGGAAGCTGTACCAACCCTCTCCCCCCCTTTTCACTTTTGCATCCCAACATAAAAGGGAGAGTTTCATTTACTATGGCTATGTCTAGACTGCAAGCTTCTTTCGGAAGAAACTTTTCTGGAAGAGATCTTCCTAAAAAACTTCTTCCGAATGAGAGCGTCCACACTGCCAAAGCTCATCAAAAAAGCGATCTGCTTTTTCGATAGATAGCGTCCACACTGAATGGATGCTATCCTGCATGTAAGCTGTGATTACTATGGGCGGAATAGCCACCAGCACACCTGTGCTTTTTCCTCTTTCCTCTTCTTGCGAAAGAACTCCCTCTTCTCCGTCCACACATGCCTTTTTCCGAAAGAGTTCTTTCTGAAAAAAGCTTCTTCCTCATAGAAAGAGGTTTATCAATGTTGGAAAAACCCCTCTGTTCTTTTGATTTTTTTTTGAAAGAACACAATTGCAGTAATTGAAGTTTTTTCAGAAAAACTCTATAGTGTAGACATACCCTATCAATGGAGAAGGCTATGGCTAAAATGCCCACTGTATTAACAAAGTGCTGGGAGGCGAGAGGGGAGCCGCACTCACTAATGCATTTCTTTGCTTTTATTCTTTCTTTAGCCTTGTGTTTTAGAGATTACAGGTAGATGATCAAAACTTCTAGCAAGTGTCTAACTATCCTACCCTTGAGGTTAGGTGTCAAGTCTGTGGGCCACAAGAGATTTCCTTGCAACCAGACCTAAACAGAATCCAGGCTGGTTGGAGGGTTAGTGGCATATACTGTTGCAAACCTCCACACAAGACAAGAGCTGGAATGCTGTACTGACTGCTTCCTCAGTCACTGGGGCATGGTGATGGATGGAGCCACTCATGGCTCTGCAGCATCTGACTCTGGGGCACCTTGTGGGCACAGAGAAGCGGGAGACTGAAGGAGTAGGCAGAAGAGCAGACAGGGGGTTCCATTATGATAAAGATTCTGCGGGGAAAGCAGCTGCTCTGCTAGTACTATGCTTGGCCTACAACACAAGGACTGCTTTACGAACTACCAACAGTAAATAAAAGGGAATTGGCAATTCACCCTAGAAAGGCTGCTCAGGTTGTGAGAAACAGCACAGCGTAGGGGAGAATCTAACCAGCCAGGGCCCAGGATAAATATTCTCTAGCTCCAGGGTAGTTGGACGGAGGGATCAGGTGGCTATGAAACCAATTACTGGATCGAAGGCCTGAGGCTTCAAAGGTCCCCCGATCAATCACACTAGGGCATGAACCACGCTAATTCACAACCATCTTCTGAAAGGGGTTTTCAACATGGCTCTCCCAGACAGCTCCAACAACTGGTTACCAAGAGGGTTTGCTCGTTGTTCTCTCCATCCATTTTGAAGAGGGATCTTTAACCAACATGTGCAGGCAAGCCGGGCTGCAGACAAATAACCCTGCCAAGCAGTCGGTGGGACACTTTTCTCACCAGGCCCCCTCCTGCTGCCAACTGGGTGTTTTCACACCCACTTCCAGGGCGACTGGCTAGAGCTGCCACAGCGTGGAAGCAAAATGGTACAAAGGCCCAAATTCTTTCCCAGTTCTCAGGGGGAGCAGCGAGAGTCTACAGGACCAGAATTCATTCGCCAAGACTCCAGAACCAGTTTCAAAATAGGTGGAAAGGGGTTAAGAGAAATCCTCCCAAAACCCTCTTTAAAAGGAGGAAGCGAGCGAGAGTGAAAGAATGAATTTGGTGGGGAAGAATTTTATCATCTCTGCTGCTGCTGCTGCAGGGGAAGAGAGAGCAGTGAGGGAAAGGCAGGCCAATAATAAGTCTGGCTCAGCTGTTCAGGGTGGCAGGTGTCCTAAAATCCTCATTGCAGAGAACCCGAGAGGTCATGGGAGTCACGGGCATTTTGAATGGAGCGGAGAAACAATAGGTTTGGGGCCCTCTGTCCCCTTGCTTTTCTTGTCTCCTTTGTTAGTGGGTCGCCCTCCCAGAATGGCCGCTCGTTTTATTTTAGGGAGCGTTTTTTTTAAATCTCCACAGCCCGGTGATTAAAAAAAAGACCCCCCTCTGGCCTTATTGTCTGATTCTGGCACACATGTCACCAACCTTTCAGTTGACAAGGCAGGCTGCTGGAGACTCTTGTTCGTCAGTCAGGGCCGGGCAGAGGCCAGAATAACGGGGCTGGATGCAGGGACAGGCTCTGGAAACTTCGCTTTCTTACACACCCCCTTTGGTATTGCTTGCTGAAGGGCCTGCTCGCTGCAAGCCTCGGGGACAGGGAGGTTAAAATGCTAACGTGTCCCATGGCACAAGAGCAGGGAAAATATAGGGGGCCGGGGAGGAGAGGATAGTGTAGACAAGACCGTTCTTCGTGCATGCTTTGTGTCCAGAGCGAACACGGGTTGCAAGGAAACTGTGCCTCAATGTCCCTCCTGTCCGCACAAATGGGCTACAAGAGGGTGACCTGCTATTCAGGGCTCTTTGCTGCTTACTTGTATGACACTGAGCAAGTCAGAGCCAGGAGAGGAAAAGAAAAGGAAGGATGGTCCTGCCTCATTGATGTAGACAGACCCATGGGACCTAATTCTATTCACTTGCAATAGCTTTTCCCGGAAATTCAACTGGAGTGCGCCCTGAATCCACACCGTTCAGAGTGACAAGCTGACTTTTCCCTGCATTCATAGTCCCACAAAAGGACTTTTGCTGCGTGCTGTCAGAATTCATTTAATGGGATATTCCTGGTGCTTTAATCTCCATAAAGAGACCCATGTGTGGATTGGAGTAACGTCTTGAAAGGAGATTGAGTGTAATAAGAGGGCAGATGGATTGAAAGAAGATTAATACCTCATTTGATTCCAAACCACCAGACCAAATACGATGGCTCATTGCCCCTCCCAGCCTGATCTGAACATGAGTCCTGACACCAGGTCAAGAGAAATAAGGTGCACAAACAAAACCCAACAGAAACCGGCATTTGGATCTATCCCATTCTTACGCACGGGAGATAAGCCTACAATATAGTTAAACCTTTCTCATTTCACCATTTGCCCATCCAAGGCCTCTACCCGTCCTAGGTTAGAGGGGCATTGTCTGATTTACACCACCATCATATTTTGTGAGAGAGGTTGGGACAAGCTCTCGTTTCAATGGTATTTGGGCCCCACTGTTCTGAATTACGGTTGTGTTTGGGTTCGCAGGGAGACATGTTTCTGTAAGCTGATTTCCCTGTGGCTGAGGATTTAATCAGGTCAAAGTAGCGATTAAAACCTGGACTATAAACCCAATCCTTAAAGGACCAGCTGCGATATTAAGCTTTTTATTTTTTGACTGCAACAAAAATTATTAAATATGTGTCTCTAGTGAACATATCCTTTTAAAAGTTAATCTGAAAATCTGCTAGGTTGTGGGCCTCTTTTCCTCTCCGGTGGGGAGGCTGGCCTATGGAGGGGTATTGCTGTCCAAATACATTTAGCACGGTACTCAATGCGACTGCATTATTCCCATCCAAACACACTTGTTTTTCTGGTGTTTGGTTTTCTGCATTGTATGTCTCCTAAATTTCTGCACGGTAGCCACAATCCCTTTTCTCCAGGTCCCAGCCTTTTCCTGCCAGGTCCCAGCGTGGTACAGTAGGTCTGTGATTCTTTCCATCCATCCAAAGACAACAGAGTCAGAGCCATCTCGCCCACTGAATGTTTTGTAGCCCAAGGCCACCTGGGGCATTACCGGGGTGCACTGATGCCGCAAGCACTCACTAGTGGTGGCGGGAGCCATGGGAAATAGAGCAGCCCAGTCCTAGCCTGCTTTGCTCCTCTTCTCCCGGATGGGTCGCTCCTCTTCACAGTGGCGGCTGGAAGTGGAGCGCTCCAACTCCACCCTGCTTCGCTCCCTTAAGCGACGCAGCTGGGAGCCGGGTCCAGGGGAGTGCAGTGGGCTAGGAAAGTGGTGCGCAACCCATGGGCTTCAACCCCCAAGGGGGACATGTCTTCCTGAAGGGTCACCATAGTGGTGGGCATAACCCGGCCGCGTGGATCTAAGTGCCGCGCCGTTCAAATTATCTTGGGGGTCATGACACGAATACAATAAAATAGGGGGGTCATGGTTGAAAAAAGCTTGCGCACCACTGGGCTAGGGCCAGATCACTCTACTTCCCAACACCGGGGTGGGAGGGATACCTGCTGCCAGCACCACTCCCCCCAGAATCCCCTGGATCACATCACTTGGGGGAGGGGATACAGAGGAAGGGGTGGAGATGGGCCGGGGACAGAGCAGGGGCAGGAAGAGGTGGGGCAGGGCCTGAGGCAGAGGGGAGTGTCTCAGGCCCTGTACCCCTCCAGGGATGGCATTAACTACGATACCATATTTACAGTGGTGAGGAAGGGGAAAAGAAAACATTTTAAAAAATCCCTTCCACACACTCATTTGAATTTCTCCTCATGCTTCAGACGGGCAGAATGAAGATCACAAAGGCCAAAAATACTTTCTTCGTGAATTCCATAAAGAGGATGGTTCCTTGATGAATGAATCAGTAAGTTCTGCCATACAATGGGGCAGCCTCCTGCCCACAATGATACAGGAGGAATTCTCGTCTTCACAGTGTCTTGCCAAGGGGAACTCATTAATCCTTAGGCCACCCTGGGAAGCGCTGCCATCGCCTGCCTCGTTTTTAGTGGGAGAAACTGAGGGAGAGAAGGCCACTCCAAGGAGGAAGGAAATGTGAGAGTTGGTACTAGAACTCATCTGTTCCTGACTTCTCCTCCTCCTGTGTGCCAACCACTACACCATCTCCTAGCAATCACTGTCCATTTCTACTGGCACGATTCTTGAAGGGACCACGACGCCTGTGAAAGCTCATGGGAGCTGTAGGTACTGAGTACCCCTGTGAATCAGAACCACTGCGGGATATTTTCAAAGGCAAAAACCCGAGGGATTTAGAAGCACAACTCCCAGTGAAAGTCAACTGCACTTGTTCGAGAGAACCAAGTCCTGTAAATAGATCACATTTACCCGTGTGGCATCTTTCACTGCAGTGGAGCTCCTCCTTCACAGCGCAATGGGACATCTTCACCCCAAGCTTCCACAATGCCGCACTCCTTTCTGTTCCCGCCACAATTTCTTTTCACAGGCTTAACCATTTTAAAGCTCATCTGTGTCTTGTCTAATAGGATTAGATACTAAAACCCCAGCCAATTGGGAGCATTCATTCCAGGACCAAAAGGCCAGTGTGGAACACACAAAATGATGCTTACACTTCCCTCTTCTCCACATTTAATTATAATTGGTACAGCACTTGGAAAGAGTCACTTCATGCAGCCCCTAGATTTCCACATGCCGCAACACAACTTTAAAAGCAGGCTCTCCATTAATAGAAGATAATGTGGTTTGGGAGTATTGCTGTCTGTGTCCCGGAGCACCAGTTAAATAAACAGAACGGTCTAATTTTAAGTTTGACTGAACTACATTGGATACGATAGTTTGTCACATACATGGAGGACTTAAAAAATAACAAAAAACCCCTGTGCTCACAGAATGTGGTCCTGTATAAAGTTCATTTATTTCTTGCTATTTTCTGCATCTGGCTCTTGATAATGTAAATTGCCCATCCTTTCCTGATCCACAGGAATATTTCAGTACCGAGACAGTGGTTCAAGTGATGAATTTTAAGGATGTCCTAGAGAGCTGTAATTGTGCAGGCATCCTGACACCAATTCAACTGTCTTCCTCTGTTTTCATGACATGACATTTATACGGCAGTGCTTTCCCGATGCATCTGGAGCATGTCCGATGCAGCTGTACGAAGCCCAGGGGAAATCAAATCATGTTTGCATTGCACACTGGAGGAAGTGTGGTCTCATGGTCAGTACAAGGGCCTGGAATTTAGGGTTACTAGTTCTATACCTAGTTCTACCACTGATTTTTGTGGGGCTTCAGAGCAATCACTTAACTTCTCTGTCTCGGTTTCTCATTAAACAAAAATACATACCTCTTAGGGGTCCTATAAGCACTAATTGATGTTTATAAAGTGATGTGAGATCCTCAGATGAAAGGTACTACTGAAATAAAACTAACTGGTCTGAACAGAGTACTAACAAAACTCTAGTGTAGGAAAAATTCAAAATACTTCTCAAAGTTTCCAGTTAAAACGTAGTTAAACATTTTATATCGTAAGAAGTAACTCAAGATGAGAATTGTCATTTATGTCTTCTACACACTGCGGGCCCAGTTTTCAAAAGTTGGTGCCTTATATGACTTCTAAGAGCTTAGATTATCAACTGGGATGAAAATATCCACAGTTTCTTGAAAGAGGAGATTTAAGGATTTGAGTGTCTTGCAAGGCAGCACTACCATTTGCTTTACTTAAAAGGTTAGGAAGACAGAATAGTCCACAACACTCCACTATAGGGTGCTTTGGTGGTTGGCGGGATGGGGGGGGGGGGGAAAGGTTGTTATTTTTTTCTGTGCATCTTCTTCTGAAACATCTGTTACAGGTCACCAGGTACCAGACTAAAAGAACCTCTGGTCTGATGCAGTGGCAATTCCTCTCTTTCTAGATGCAAAAAATGGGCATTTGTACATCTATGTATTAATCCAGCGGTTCCCAACCGCCGGTCTGTGGACCAGTGCCAGTCCGCGAACTGCTGGCTGCTGGGCCGCGGCGGCTGCTGGAGCTGAAGCTGCCTGTTTCTGGCGGCTCGGTAACATCTTATTTGTGCATCTGCACATTCATTATGTGCACAATGAATAGGCACATATGCAAATAAACTGTTACTGGTCCACCAAAAATTTGTGAATGGGTTTGCTGGTCCGCGATATAACAAAGGCTGGGGACCACTGTACTAATCAGAGCATATGTACCTGGGATCCGGACATGCAAATAGGTCCCCCTTGTTTGAAATTGGGCACTAAGTCGATGATGGAAAACGCATTTCCTATCTACACCAAAGATCACAGCCTAGGGATGCAAAATCCTGTTTAATTGGTTAACCAGTTAAACATTATGTTTAACCAGCCGATCAACTGAAAGGGGCACACGGGCACCCTGCCTGCTGGGACGCGGGAGCAGTCCCTGTCCATGATGGACCCCCTGCCTGTGGCAGGTGGGGAGCTACTCCAGCCCCCACCAGTTAACCTTTTACATCCCTACCACAAGCCAGATTTTCAAAGGTAAAGATGCGGAAACACAAACTGAGTTTTCAAAAGTGGCGAGGCTCCTAACTCCTTTAGATTTCAATGGAAGTTAGGTACATAGGTGCTTCGGAAACCCCACTAGAGGCCTATCGCACATGAGGTGCCCAAATACCTTTGAGAATTCGGCTGGTACTTTTAAGGCTGGGCTCTCTTTGAAAGGGCCACAATAAAGGATCTTCAGGATTCCCAGTAGAATTTTTCCTCATGACAGCTTCATCTTTTCTTAGCCCCTTCAACAGTTAATTAGTCAGGTTTCACTGTAAGTTACACAACCTGGTTTATGTTACATAAGAAAAACCAAGCGTTATTCTTGTGATATATTTCTCCCTGATTGGAACATGCTGAATTACACTAAAAAAAACAATGAGCAAAGAGCCCTTGTACAGCTTGAGGGGTAGGGGGTCTATTTTCCAGTTCAGAACAGTAAGTAAACAATATAACCTCCTTCCAGCATAAGGGAAAAACTTAGAAGTAGGTGGAAAGGAAATGGAAGCTAAGGCCTGGTCTTCACTACCACGAGCCATTGATCTAAGTTACGTAGCTGAAGTCGACATACTTAGATCTGCTTACTGCAGTATCTTCACCACGGTAAGTCAAAAGCTGATGCTCTCCCATCAATTCTCTTTACTCTTCTTATTCTGGTGGAGTATGGGAGTCTATGGGAGAGAGCTCGGTGGCTGATGTAGCGTATCTATACTATCGCTGGTTTTTAAACTGGCTCCCCTTACGGACGAGCTCCCGCCTGGCACCCCACGCTGCTGCCTCTGATACACCGGCTGCTGGCCCCACCCTCAGGGACTACAGAATAGCTGACTAACCGATAAAATTTCATGAGGTTCCTCGACTCTTCAATTAACCGATATTTAACATCCCTAGACCACACATGCATGCACACACCAAGATGTACACACAAACTGTGCAATTTCACTAGTTTTAACTCTCCAGCTCCATGGTTGGGTCACTTTACCCACTATAGCTGTGATCCTATCCAAGCTGACAGGTTTATTTAGATAGTATTAAGAAGGGAAGGTCACAATTCCGCAGCAGTTATCAGCTTGGCTAATGTCACTTCTGTCGGTGCTAGCTGTGAAGGATGCCAACTACCAAATCCATCTCACAGAAGCATCGTTCAGACCTACCCTCTTCTCTGTTTTCCTTCTCCTAAGAAAGGGTTCTGTGAAACTGCGTCTAGAAGAGAAACAAGGCACCAATGAATTCTCTAAAGTCAAAGCGCTGCTTGTGTAGCACTGAGGTTGTGACTTTTCCCTGTCCTCTACTTCCACCTTCCCTTATGCCAGATCGCATTAAACTAACAATCAATTTTTCTGTCTGGTCTTTTCCAGCCTCTCTGCCTTCTCCCCCCAGAATTGCAGAGTCCAGGGAAACTTGGCACTTGGCCACAGATTCATCAGTAGGTAGCTCCAGAGCTGGTGGAATAACCTGGTGGCTGAGTCCTCTCAATTTTTGTTGGCTGGTGCTCAACCCTCGCGCCTGCTCAGCGCAGCTACGACAAGGATTAACATTTGCATAGGTGGGAAATAAAAATAGCAGACAGCAAGGATGTCACTGTCGTAAAGCACAGGGATGAACCTGAGCAAAATTAACCCTTTCCTGGGATGCTGTCACGTGCATCTAAAACACTTGGAAAGGTCAGGTAGGCACTGGTCAGACAGCATGCTATCATCCTGCCAGATGGAGCACTCTAGGCTCAAGCGCAGAGCCAGTAATTTATGCCTATTAGAAACCACCGGCAAGGTTCTGCTCTCAGATCTCCAAGCCTGGAGGAATGGTCATATGATCTGCAGCATTGTGTTCCTGTCCAAGTGACTTGGATTCCCCGAGTGACCTAAGAACATAAGAATCACCATGCTAGGTCAGATCAAAGGTCCATCTATCCCACTAGTCTGTCTTCTGACAGTGGCCAATGCCAGGTGCCCCTTGAGGGAATGAACAGAACAGGGAATCGCTGACTGATCCCACCCTTGTCGCCCACTCCCAGCACTGACAATCAGAAGCGAGGGACACCATTCCTGACCATCCTGGCTAATAGCCATTGATGGACCTCTCCTCCATGAACTTATCTAGTTCTTTTTTTAACCCTGTCATATTCTTGGCCTTCACAACATCCTCTGGCAAGGAGTTCCACAGGTTATGTGAGGAAGTACTTTTGTTTGTTTTAAAAAACCTGCTACCTATTAATTTCATTTGGTGACCTATGGCATAGGGATGTTAAATAGCAGTATCAGAGGGGTAGCCGTGTTAGTCTGGATCTGCAAAAGCGACAAGGAGTCCTGTGGCACCTTATAGACTAACAGATGTATTGGAGCATAAGCTTTTGTGGGCAAAGACCCACTTCATCATCCCACTGAATGCATCTGACGAAGTGGGTTTTTGCCCACGAAAGCTTATGCTCCAATACATCTGTTAGTCTATAAGGTGCCACAGGACTCCTTGTCGAAATAGCAGTAGTAAGCGAATCGAGCAGTTAATGGAATTTCAATTGATTACTCGATTAGTCAGTAAGGGGGGGGGTTCACTGCAGCTCTGCCTTTTAAATGTAGTAAAAGCTTGGCTGCCAGGCTCTTGCTACATTTAAAAAGCAGAGCCACAGCATCTGGGCTCCCCTGCTGTACCTTTGCCTCCCCTGCCTACCCCGGGGAGACGGTGCTGGGGGGGACCGGCTTTTAGGCCGGCTACCCTCCAGCACCAGTTCCTGCTCCTCCCCACCCCCCTCTGCCTCTGACGCAGAGGCAGCAAGGGGGGGGGGGAGCAACCAGTTGAGCAGTAACTTGACTTGTCGCTTACATCCCTACTATGGCACAGGCACCTGAGAGATGCCTAGGTATCATCCCCATGAGTTTCTTTCCTTACTTGCCTGCCACGGATGCTAAAAAGCTTACTTCAAACACCTGAAATGCTCTCAGATTCCAAGGTGGACGTTCTACAACACGATCCCTATGGTATGGAACTAATCCATCTACCGTGTGGATTTCAACTGCAACATTCTGCTGTCCCCCACCAGAACAGACACCACTATGTCCAGATGTGTAGAGAAAGTGGAGAACCACAGCTCCACTCCATGTATTTGAGAAGAGGACTGTGCTTTAAGCAGAGAGGAGAAGAGGTCATTGGGACACCGGGCTCGCAGCATGTCAGGCTGTCACCGTGAAGGCAGCGGTGAAGGGAAGCAGTTTGGTATTGTGCTAAAACACCCCACTGCATCTGTATGTGACACCTGGGAGGAGCATTCTAAGGAGCCCACATTTGGAATGGTGGCTCCTCCCTGGCATTCCACAAAACGAGTGCGTGCACGAACATGCATTCAGAATTGGAAGTGAGTCTGCTAAGTACGCGTTAGTGCATATACCTACACATGGGGATTTGTACGTGAAAACTGAGGCACGTGCAAAATGCTGCAGGCACAATGCAAAATGCTCCTTTGAAAATTTGCATTTTCTTGAACTCCGGACTCTGATTAAGAATAGGGATCTCAACATGTAGTCGACTATACGATTGACCTAGGCTTATCAGTTAATTTTCTCCAATACATGCATTTCCTCCCCCTCTTGCTGCCTCTCTATCAGAGGCAGCAAGGGGGGAAGCAGGAGCCGATACTGGGGGGGGGGCAAACTTAAAAGCCGACATTGGGGCAACCCCAGCACCAGCTCTGCATTGTTGCCTCTTCCCGCTGCCTCTATTAGAGGCAGCAGCATGGGGGGGCAGAGGAGGCTATTGTAAAGCAGCCTCTGTCTGCGGGGGTCCGAGCACGAACCCCCCCAGACAGGGGTTGATGCCACCCCATGCTGCTGCTTTTCTATCAGTGCAGGGTGGCAGGCAGCTGGTCTGTGCGTGGAGCCAGAGGCATCAGCGCGAGATGACAGGGGGCTCCCTGAGAGTGGAGCACTGGCTACCACTTCTGCCCCAGACTATCAAAAAGTTTTGTAACCACGAAGATTTCATGCGGTTACATGTGTATTCAATTACCCAATATCAGAACTTCTCCAATTAAAGCATCAGTGCGCTGCAAGATGGCCCAGTTTACACTGAATGCAGCTCCAGTGCTCCTTCACACCCGTCAATTGTCTTTAAATATAGCACAGGGCCATTTGGATATGTACCAATATTAATTCACACACCCAATCAATCTTTCTAAGGTATTTTAGAACTACTCTATTTCTGGACACTAGCCCTGCAGTGTAGATATGGTACATTACAGACCAGCTAAGAATCGCCTTGACAGAAGTACAAATGAAATAGAAGAAATTCAAATTGCTGCTGCTCTGCCGACAAAATAAATCTACAACTTCCTTAAGGAAATGGACATCTAATTTTTGACTTGGACATTTCACTCAAGAACATCCCCCATTTACCATCATCAAGCACTATCCATCCATCTGCCTACCTCTAAACAGGCATTTAGAATAAATTAATCCACTTAGCCTGAATGACAGTATCACAGCTGATAACGCGACTCACTGTACAGTTGTTTTGGTCCGGGCTTTGGGGATTATTTGGTGAATGCAGGCCATGCACCAAAGTCCAGCGAAGTTCACGGGAGAATCTCTAAGTCATGACATTAGGGAGGGTTAGATCAGACCCTTAATGTACCCTAAATGAGAGATGCATGGGGGGGAAATTCAACATCATCAATTTTTCCTGTTGGACCAAAGTTAATTATTTTGCTCTCTATCCAGGGCTCAGCGGAACCTAGGAGCTGAATACAGCAGAGCAGGTGTCTGTCAAAATGAAAAGAAACCACTAAGCCTCCAGGGAGGAAGGGCAGGGAAGAGGAGGGGGAGATAGTGCGGTTGGGAAGAGGGGGAGCCCTTGAAAGGCACCATGACGACGACAGAGCAGGGTGATGGAGAGGTCAGTCCCTTTCAATAATGCTCTTTTTTCTCGTCCAGCTGAGATACTTGGCCGTGTCCATCACTGGAGTTCAATCGGAGGTAAATAACTAGACCAGGGAGCCATAAACAGTCTACAGATGAAATGCTGTGTGAGCCCAGCCTCCTGACCCTTTTTTCCGATCTTCTACAAAGGCCGTTTCTATAGCAGGAGACTCCTATAGTCCCTTACAAAGGAAGTCCTTGTGAGTATCACCGGGACAGAGCTACATCTTTGAATGATCCCTCCCCTATCCCCCCATCCAGCGTCTTCTGCTTCCTTCAGCTCTTCTGCGCCCGCACGCACGCGTGCGAGTGCGCGCACACACACACACACACACACACACACACACACAGAGTGTCATTTTCAATAATGAAATGGGTGATTAATCTTGATAGGCATACGGCCCTTAGAATTACTTTTCAGCAGCTACTGGGTAGGTGGTCAAATTATACCTTTCCATCACATTTCACACTGTTGCATATCTCTTCAGTACATTTTTCTCATGAAACACTGTAAGGATTCAGAACAATTAAACCTAACTACTGAGTAATTCCCACACTTTTTTTTTTTTAAAGTATGAAATCACTCCTTCTAGTGAGGCATGGAACTGCTTTAGGGAAATAAAGAATAGAGAAGCTTGCAACTGCCAATGCTACATTAAGTCACAGGTTTTTACAGAGAGCCACATGGGATGGGTGATTTGAATTAATCACCAAAAATGGTACATTATAACAAAAAAAGTGATGCTTTCTTGTTCCACCGCTTTACGTGAAAGTGATTGTTCAGTGGCTATTTAATGTTTTCTTCCATTCATCACAGGTACAATGGCTTGTAGGAAGAGAGGGCTCCAGCACGACATATATTTTTAGTATTAAACAAATGCAGAAATTTTCTGTTTGCTACAAAATCAGCTGTGTTTGGGGCTGGGGCTTTTTCCCTGGCTCACTGAGGGATATGAACCCAATACTCTTAACTCATACTCATGACTCTGGCTTACTCCATGAGTAGTTCAATTAATAATGCACAGATACCATTCCACATTGTAGGGAGATCAGAAACTAGCCTACAATTACATATGTCTACAAGGAAGAGGTTAAGAAAAATAAAAACAAACCCAGCATCCTTCACTGTGCGTGATATAATTATTTAAAAAAATATGGTGTGTCCCATTGATGAACTCCTTAAGAACACTTAAATGGTGAAATTCCTTACTCTCTTGTTCAGAATTTTATACATATGAAGGGCCCTGAAATCTGGAAAATAAGAACTGAAACATACACAACTTTTTTTCCCCCCCGATTCTAAGTAAGAAAACCAAATTCCACCCCCCGACACAAATTCACTGTTCTATTTTTCTCTGGTGTCCCTAAGAAAAAATGATAGTCCTTTTTTTCAGAGCTTTCTAGCTGATCCCTCTTAGACATTCCAGTAACATGATTTGCCTGAGTTAGGCTTGAGGAATACATGAAGGGGAAGTGTTTTGGTTAATGGATTTCTTGCTCTTTGGTGGTACTCACAAAAAAATCACTAGAAGACGAGCAAACTTTTCCATCCAGAATTAGAGGAAATGTTGCAGAAAAGAGAAAGAAATTAAAAATGAAACACAGGATGTTGGTGGTTACTGTGCTTGGAAAGTTTATTTACTAGGATTCTGAGTAAATTAAAAAGGAATGTTTTATAAGAACACTGAGGAAGTGTGGCTATGTTTATGGCTTTTTGGCTCATAACCGGTTTCTGGGCTCCTTAGAGTTTCGACATTAAAAGGGCCTGAACAAAATGGCTGCAGGGTTACCCTCCTTTAGCTTTTATATAGTAACATATCAAGGGGTTGTGCTTACAGCTGTTTAATGGTTTCTTTGCTGAGAAAAATCTTCTGAGTTTTAAAGGAGGATCCATGAGGATTTGAGAGGACATTATATAGGGTTGCTGCGCAGAGTTGGCGGAGAAAAGGCAATTCTCGCAGTGAAGAGAGCACTCAGGCAGTAATTATAATAATCCCTTGTCACCTCCCAAAGTGCTTTACAAGCATCAATCAAGCAGGGAAGGGTCATCATCACCACTGCACAGAGAAGGAAACTGAGGCACGGGGCAATATCAGTGGCAGAGCTGTTACCGGAACCTGGATCCTCTAGTTCCCAACCTTGTGATTTAACCTGGCTTCCTAAGGGCAGAATTGCATCTTCCAATATTTTACCAACTACTAAGATGGGTTGGCAGTGGGATGATGTTCCCGCCAATAGCCCTTCACGAGCATTCATTCTGCTGTGATTAACCATAAAGATCGGGCAAACAGTCCCATGATGGCGACATAGCAAAACCATCTCCTTGAAAAGCACTGAGCACTGAGGGTGACCCAGGGCTAATGTAAATACTGCTTGACCTACGTCAACCCTAACAGTCCTCCAGCAGCTGTCCCACAATGCCCGGCAGTGACTGCTCTGCTCACAATTATGACTCTCTATTCAAATACGACTCATATATTTAAAATACTCTTCCCCGACTACCCAACAGGACTGGATTCAAAAGACAGAAGCCCTGTTAAATGTACAGACAGACTCCAAAGTATTTTCTCCCCACACGTGCAGTGAAATACTTACAGGGACTGCAACATGGGGGGGGGTGTTTCCTGTAAGCTGGGTTCTCGTGCAGCCACTCAGGAGATATTCCAATTCCAAATCATATACAACATAGACTCTTAAAATCTGTTCTTACATCTTTAATCACGGGACTAATTCAAAAATGTTAGTATGGGACTAATTCAGACAAAAGCCTTGCTTCCCTCCATACAGATTTGGCAGGAAATTCCTCCATGGGACTTTCTTCTTTTATAACAATATTTTGCCACTCCCTATGCACATATTGCCAAGTGGTTTAAGTCATAAATCCACAAATTTTTAAAGGAAGTTATGAAGAGGCTGGGAAGGATTCAATTTTTGTTGGTAAATGTCAATTTCACAGTATACACACAAACTGACAAAAATATTTCCACCAATTATAGCTGAAATTTACAAAGAAAGAAAAATGCTGCTTGAGAACTTAAGAGGTTAATTTAGGGATAATGACTTATGAATTTTGACATGTGATGCCGATCATTTGTGTTCGAACACTTACCACGCTCTACTTTTTTGAATCACAACATATACTGACATTAAATAATTACTTGTCTGACATCCGCATGTTTTCCCACAATGGTGAAAATGAAATTGATTAAAAACTGAAAAAATGCTTAAAAATACACACTGACATTAGCCATCAAAACTGAAGAAAAAAATTCCAATTCTGCCATCACTAGATATGAACTGCAGCACTAGATCAGACCATTTCTAGGTCAGTATATCCTGCCTCTGTCAGTGCTGAGTACCAGCTACTACAGAGGAAGCAGCATGTCTCATGGGGTATAGATCTACACTGCAATTAAAAACCGGTGGCTGGCCGGCGCCGAGGGGCTGTTTAATGGCAGCGTAGACATTGAGGCTCAGACTGGAACCCTGGCTGCAGGACCCTGTGAGGTGGGAGAATTCCAGAGCACAGACTGCATCCGGAGTCCAAATGTCTACCTTGCACTAAAACAGTAACTTAGCCCAAGCCCCATGAGCTGGAGCCTGCTGGTATGGGCCAGCTGCGGGTATCTAATTGCAATGTAGACGTACCCAGCGTGGACAAGCATACAGTAACATACCGAAAAGGAAAGTTTCTTTCTATCCATTGACAGTTAATGGTTCGATCGTGCCTTTGTCACAAAGAAGAGTGTTATTAAAAAAATGGGTGAGTCTTTGTCGACATGGGGATATTCTGATTGTTAATATAACCCTCTGATATGTTTCTTATTATTTTACCGAGGAGCAAACTGAGGCACACAGCATTTAAAAGACTTGTCCAAAGTCATGCAAAACGTCAGTGGCAGAGCCAGGAATGGAATCCAGATTCCCTGATTCTCCAGGACCCTCTTCTCTCTCCTTCGTGAGACTCTAATCATGGCTTCACACCTGCCACCCTCGCTCACCGTGCCTTACTCCACAAGTCCCTCCACTCAAATCAGCGGCACTCCTAATAAAACATCCCATAGAGCAGAATCAAACCTAATCAGTAGGATGATTTTTCTGTGGTCTTTCAACTGCTATGTACAACTGTAGCACCACATACTAAATCTATTAATAATCAAAGCAACACAGGCAGAGGGGAGAGGAGGGACAGAGGAGGCTGCCGCAAAGCATCCTCTGCCCGAGGAACGTCCCAGCTACCCGCTGGGACACGCCGTGGACAGGGGCTGCTACTATGAAGCAGCCTGTCTGCAGCCACTGGGGTGGCCATGGGAAGAAACTACTTCGGTAGCAGCCCCTGTATGCGGGGGGGGGCACGACACCCCCATGGACACAGGCTGCTGGACCCAGCGCAAGCCGGGACTGAGCAAGCCCGGCTCAGTCCCAGCTTGCACTGGCTCCAGGAGTTACCCACGCTGGCAGCCTGGCTCTTACTACATTTAAACTGCAGAGCTGCAGCGGGGGTGGCTCCCGGACCCAGCGCAAGCCGGGACTGAGTGACTCCATCGACTACACAATTAGTGAAATACCTGCTTCTTAACATCCCTACTAAGTCTCAGTTTCTTCATCTGTAAAATGGGAACGATAATACTTATCTTCTTCATGAAGGACTGAGGTGGTAAGGCTCCATTAATTTAGTATTGATACGGTGCTTTGAAATCCTCAGCTGGAAGGGGCTGTAGAAATGAAAGGCATTATCCTCACCATCATTATTAGTGCACAAGGTTGTAGTCAATGGGAAGAGCCAAATATTTATTAAACCTTGTGAGAGATGTAAGTAGAAGCAATCTTCCTTGAAAAATACAGCTCCAGGAGCACAGCACCAGGGCAGGGCAGAAGGGAGAGAAACAGAGTAGATTCAAAGAAATAGATGCACTGGCCTTTCTAGTGAGAGTTATATTTCTTTAAACCATCCTCTGAACAGAAAAGAAGCCGGTATTAGTTGTGTCTGGGAAGCTGGCATTCCAGAGCGTGCCAAGTTTCCATGCAAAATAAAACCTTTTATTTGTTCAACTTTCTCCATCTCTCCCTCTCTCCATACAAAAGCTTCATGGTTCAGCGCAGCATGATGAATTATACATTACAGCTCAATTATGATGAAATATGCTGAGGGAAAACCAGAATCTAAAGAAGGAGAGAGAAAGGGGGAGAGAGAGAAATAGGGAAGAAAATGTTAGGTAGGAAGAAGGGGAAAGAAAAAAAATGAACCCAGGGAGCTTTTGGAAAGTTGAAAAAAGAAGAGAAGGACGTGTGACTGCTCACAGTTTTAGAAAGAACATTCAAATTAAACAGAATGAGGAATGAAAGAGTTTAAAGATGTGCCGTTCTAGCCTAAGTTATACATCCAAATATATTCAGGACAAGAAATCTCCTGGAAGTCAGATGTAAAAGACTTACTTACCAGTTACTCGGTAAGCATTAGCTTTACCAACATGTTTACCTGGAAACTGGCTAACCGTGGGTACAGGATGATGGGAGCAGCCCCGGCGGGAGCAGCCCCTGGTTAAGGCAGGGCCGGCTAGGCTGGTGCAGCCCCACCCACGTAGGGCCAGGCAGAAGCCCCCAGCTCATCACAGACTGGCCGGTCTGACTGCTGCAGGAGCCCCCTGCCATGGTTAACTGGTTAAACGATTACAATTATATAATTTAACCGGGGTATTTCATCCTTAGTCATAGCAAAAAGTCTAAACATTTCATTCAGAAAATGTCAAAATGAAATGTTTTGACTTTTTTAGAATTTTTAATGGTTTTTTCCTTACCAAAACAAATAGACAAAATCGACATTTTGGTCATGAAATGTTTCCGACAACCCAAATCTGCATTTCTCTCTCTCAAAAAAGTTGTGCTTGAAAAATTCTCCCAATTGTGCTGATCTATTTATGCACGGACATGCTAAACACTTAAAACATTTACACCACTGAAGTCAACGGGACTATTTTTGGAGTAAGTTACTATTCAGAATGAATAAAGGTCTCACAATGTGGTTAGTAGTTACAACTACTAACACTAAGATGGAATAAGGGAGTGGTTATCCAATTTTTTCATCTCCCTGGACTGCAGTATGAAAGAGATCCCTTCAGGCACACCTATCTTACCTCTTAGCAACCAAAGCCCAATTTTCTGAATATTTTCCATGCTGCGTAGCTCCACAGATCGTGAGAGAGCAGTTTGAGAACTTCTGCATGAGGATAACATGACTCACTACAGCATGTGTGAGTAAAGCTGTCATCTGTCAACCACATTTAACATGAAAGGTCCGAACACCACACAGCACCAAAGAGGAAGTCTTGAATTTTACAGGACTTCTTCAAAATGGCCCCTTGTTTTTGTTCAAATGAAACTTCAGCTTAAAAAAACAAAAAAAAGTGGTTATGCAAATAATTAGAATCGCTAATGGCAGCTGTCATCTCACAAGATTATTGCTGGCAATATTGTGTGTATGTGGGGTGGGGTGATTTTAAATAATAAAAAAGGTTTGTCACTCACTCTAACATTAAGGGTTTATTATTCTCTCTCTGACTCTCTCTCTCATACACTCACACTCATTATCTTTCATTCTTCTTTCAGATTACCATGCTACACAACATGGAATAACCACACAGTAATGATTCTCCATGACTGCCCTCTTCTAGAAATGGGCAGGCAAGAGTAATTACTGAGACACCTTTACCACCACTGCCTACCTCCCTAGCACAGTGCAGAACTCATGCTTCCCTGCCAAAGGGGTTTTAAACTTCAGACTTAGCTGCAATCTGCAAAATATGAACATTATCAGCAGAGAAAAATCCTGCCTGAGTCAATTTTTCGATTGGAAAGTAAATCACTAGTCAACTGGACGCCCTTCTCACCCTGAAAATAAACACAAGAATGTGCAAGCAACAAAATGAGTGGGTCTCTACTGAAGAAGGGGACAGACAGACAGACATCTTCCTAAGTCCATCTTCCCAGAGAGAACCCCAAGTCCCTTCATTTACTGAGAAAGAATCAGCTGAGTGCAAAACCAGCCCACTAAGCTTACAGGTTTCAAACATTATTTGTCCAACAGTCTAAACTGGGAGATGTGTGTTTCTCTCAAATTAATAATCTTTGCTACTCAATAAAATTGAATATTGTCACACCACAGAGGGTAACCCCTGCAGAACAGCTTAAATGGCAGCCTTGAAGGAGACAGCACATTTCCCTTCTGTCCTGTCTCCTTCAATCCAGCTTTACATCACACGACAATTGCTAATGTTTCATGACAAAAAAAAAAAACAAAAAAACCCACACCCCACCCACCAACCAACCCAGTTCTTATTAATAAATACAAAATGTCACCCGGCTCTCCCCAGGTTAGGAACTGTGCTAAAAGGCCAATTCTGACTCGCTTTATATATACAGAGAACATATCCTTTACCCATAAAAAGTATTTGAAATTACTTGCAAAATCCCAAGGTATTTTGGACTGCGGCCATGCTAGACCTCCATGGAATGTGTTGGGATAATAAATTCTTCTATTCACTCACCGGCACGCAGCTTCGCCGTGGAGGGGGTTTTCCTGTCCTGACGGGTGTTTCACTGAACATCACTTGTCATATAGAACTGATAATAATAACCAAGGGAAGGAAAGTAAGGTCCTTTTGACTTAGAGCAATTAAAGATACATAGGACTGGCCACAAAGCGAACAAACACCTCACTACTACTTTGGCATTTCCTCTATGTCCCCTTCCCTGATCGACAAACAAATCCAAATTCACCAGGTACCAATCGCTTCACTGTGTAAAAAAGGCACACCAAATTCTCCAGGGAGCAGAAGTCCACTTTCAAGACCATGGGATCACATGTATGTTATTTATAATTAATATGCTACTATTATGGGACCCAAAAAAGCCCATAAACCAACCAACCAGCCAGCCAGCCATTTGTTAGACAGTACAAAATCATTCTAAGGAGAAGTAGCTAAATGCATTAAAAGTATCTCCTTGAAATGTAAGACGCTGTAAGTCGAGGTTAATACAAATACAATGGGCACAAGGCTCTATCCGTTACTTGGTGAGGGCTATTCCACCAAATGCATGAAATGTACCAGAAAGACCTCCTGACAGCAAAACAATTTAATATGTACACTATGCAAAGAGGACACTGAGCACTGCATGTTCACACACTTAAGGATGTGCTGCAAGAGGATCAGTTTCTCAGCATTTGTACATATAAATCATCATTTATGGCTCTATCATACTACAAAAAAAACCCCAAAAACCAAATACTTGAAATATATTCCCGAAGAATGGGAAAATGCTTCATTTATAACACTTCTGTTAATTTACAACTAAATCCGTATTAAACAGCTTCCTGCACTGGGTAATATTTCTGTCTGACAAGCCACACCAAAAGGAGACTAGCTTATGTACAAGAGATCTGCTACCATACAAAACTCATACACTGCACTCTGGTCCCAGGGTTTGAGTGTGAGGCTGCCCAGCAAAATGATGTAATCCCTCAAAGAAAATGTTGAGCTGTAGTCATCTGTTCATAGACAAAAAGGCTCAAAGATTGGCAAAGCATATTCCCTTCATTACTATGCAGATTTTGAGCTTGCTTAGGAAAATGTAACAAGGAGATTCTGTTATACACCAAGAAGCAGCTAGAACGATTTCAGCATCCAAGATGAAGGAGAGATACTCATGGGAAGAATACCTCTCATACAGAACTCTTCAGCCACTGATTCCAAACCACTTTACAAAGCAGGTGATCTTCATTAACCCCATTTCACAGATGAAGCTTAGAGAGGGGAAACAACTCAGTGGCTGAATGACACACCCAGAAGGAGAACCCTGAATCTAGGCAAACTCGGTAACAATGTTCTAACACCCACCGGGATCCATTTCTGCTGTCTAAACTATGTGCGGTCTATGGAGATGGATCAAGTCCTTGAAAGAGTGAATATTCCAGACATACAGACAAAATAAACTGCGCCTTGCAACCCAAACATCCAGCACAATGAGACTAAATTGTTGATCATTCCAACAGGCTGAAAAGAATGGCCGATGAAGAAACATCTGTGTAAATTAAAAGGATATTCAAAGCCAGAGGAAACTTGTTTGAGGCCTCAGGGTGCACTGTAAACACCCAAAGGAGTAATCTATAGTCTGTGCTAACCACGGGACAGCTGTTATGTATTTATATTTTGTCAGGATAGTGGCACCATTGGAAATGCTACATAAACAAAGGAATGAAGCAAATATTCTCAGTATAAACCACTTATTTCAGGAGTTAATACTTCTGCCCAAATAGGAATGTGAACACCCTGAATCACAATATCTAAAACTATAACCGAGAGGTTAGAGGGTGCAATGGAAGGTAGGGGTAAATATTTATTCAAAAATATTTAAGATAGCTGTACGCTGTTGAATTATTAATGTTTAAAACCATCTTAGGTTTGCTGGACACTTTTATGCTCTCCTAAATCAGAATGATCTTATAGAAAATGAAATTTTACATGTTATTTTTCCATAATGTAACATTTGGGACACAGCCTTCCATCAATGTTAGTGCAAAACTCTTACCAAAGGCTATGGGATTATTATGGGTGCACAGACGACATGATATAACTGAACAAATACTAGGCCTGATCTTGCAGTCTTCCTGCACTCAGAAATCTCATTAAATGGAAAGCCCTCCTTGAATCAGTCCATGAAGGAGCCACCCTCCCCCTATGCAAATCCCACCTCTGCTAATTATATTTATTTTGAAATATGCAATAACTTTAGGAGCCAGAGAGCGTGCAAAAGCTACTTTTAGAACGGTCTCATCTGACTGCTGTTACCTTTGGCCTTCCTCTACCTTTCCCTCCTTTTGTTTGTCTCACTCCTTTGTTGCATCTTGTCTCAAATTAGATTGTACTAGAAAGCTCTCTGGGACAAGGGCTGTCTCCTCCCATGCACAACCAGTCCGGATCCTGACTGAGAGCTTCCGTCACCACTGTGATACTAATAATATATGATTCTGGACTAGGGATGTTAAATAGTGGGTAAGAGAATAGCTGAGCAACCGCATGAATTCTTAGCAACTAGTTGACTGTTCTATAATCCCCAGGCGAAGGACCGGCAGCCAGTGTACTTCGACCCCACTCCTGGGGAGCCTCCTGCCATCCCATACTGCTGCCTTTGATACAGAGGCAGTATCACGGGGTGGCTGCAGCCCCTGTCTGCGGGGAGGAAGAGAAGTCCGAACTGCCCGCAGACAGAGGCTGCTGTGGGGGCGTGGGAGGGGAGGGGAGGCTGCCGTGAAGCAGCCTGTCTCTGCGGGGAGCTTGGATCCTCCTGCAGACAGGGGCTGCTGCCATCCTGTGCTACAGCCTCGACCCACGGTCAGCCCAGGCTGCCACAGACAGAGGCTGCTTTGGCAGCAGACCTTGAACGAGGGGACCTTGTCCGAGGGGAGGTCAGACCCACTGCGGGCACAGGCTGCTTCACAGCAGCTTCCCGTGCTCCCCCCACTGCCTCTGATACAGAGGCAGAAGGGAGGGAATGCGAGTAGTCGAATAGATTAACCAATAAGCCTAGGCTTATCAGTTAATCGACTACTCATTCACATCCCTAGCTGGACTTGGTAATACTGCAAAATTGGGATCTGAGATACACGAATATTTCACTGTAGAAAACGTAAGACTGGAAAGGGAGCTAATCATCTACTTCTCCACACTTTGCAAAGATAATGATGATCTTTGAAGGACAGATTTCAATCCATGTTATTCTGGTATGAATCTGGAGTGATTTCAGCAAAGTCATTTCAGATTTACACCATTATACTTGAGATCAGACACTGAAGACCAAAATGTAAGCGCTTTATTTGTATACTTATTCTCATTGTCTCCAAAATGCCCACAAATGAGACACAATGGCAATTTGACTTTTTCCAATGACTCAAACTCTGTATCAGGTCAATTGGTGTAAATGTGCTAAATTCACTAGTGAAACAGATGGAAACACTGACCATGTTTCTTTCCACAAGTGTTTTTCATTACAGAATCACTAAGAAGACAGAGCTGCCTGTTTAAAGTAGCTCTGCTTGTTAATTTTTTCCCTATATCACATACAAACTGAATCAAGAGACCCATTTTTAAGCCATTCTTGATAAAGAGTTCAGCAAAGACTTTAAACACACATTTAACACTCAACATATAGGAATCAGTGCTTTAACACAGCGACTCTCCGGGCAGCTAACAACTATAGGCATATTAAAAAGAAATTGTGTGTGTGATTAGCAATGGGTGCAACAGGCACGTCTGCACAATTTTCTGCTAGTCCAGGGGTGTATATGATGACAAGAGGATCCTTTTGGTTTAGAGCAGGGAAGGGAGGGGAGATTGAGAGGGGGGTAAGAAATCCGAAAAAGTCCGATTGTGTCTGAAAATCCAACTCCATTTCTGCTCTCTTTCTCTCAGATCTCTCTTGCTCTTTATTTAATACCAACTGTGGCTTAGAATGCTGATGTGTGTGTCTTTTGAAAGTTAACATTTAACAGAGATTTCAGGTCTACTGAATTCCAAGAAATAAAAATAAACTCTTGTCCTGCTTTAGTTGCCAGCTGAGGCCAATGTTTACTGAGGGGAGTTTTAGGAACCAAGGAGATTTTTAGGGTGGAAAACTTCCAAGCAGACTTGTTGGCCTGTAGCCCCCCCACCACCGCGGTCTCTCCCCCGCCCCTCTCCCAAGCGAGCAATTTGGAGCCAACATGATTTTTGCCCTACAGAAACATGTCTTTTTTTCTCAAATATTATGCAGAGTGCTTATTAATTATCATTGTTGTTGTTTCTTAAGGACCAACCCACGCCGCTTCCCGCAGCTCCCCCCTTGGCTGCAAACAGCAAACTGGAGCCAATGGGAGCGGAGAGGCTCCGTGGCGGCAGAGCTGGTAAATAAACAAACCGGAGTGGCCAGTTAGCAGGTTTCTCAGAGTGGTTTTGCAGATCACTTTGAGAAACACTGATCTAAAGACCATCTTGTAATTAATGTACATGAAACTGCCTTTACCAGTAGTTGTGTTTTAATTATCTAAAAGACAAATGTACAGACATGGTCAAATTTGCTGATAAATTGTTCAAGATCTGGTCCAAAACCCAATGAAGTCAACGAAAAGATTCCCATTCATTTCAGTAGGCTTTGGAACTTTCCCCCTGCTTTCGCAGGTTTCTCCCAATGCTGAGATTTGGCCTGTAGCTAAGCTGTAGATAATTAATAGATGCTGTTCAGATGTCCCACACTGTGTCAAGGGGCACTGTATACAACCTGCTAACTCCACTCTCAGCAGGACGAGTCAGATTCTAAATACAATCTGTAGTCACAATACAAATACATTTTAAAAAACCCTGCAACTAGGGCACGTCATCTTGGAAAAAAAGGTGAAAAGTTGACTTCCCACTGGTTGCAAGTCAGAAGCTGAGCAGTTGCACTCCTTACCCCCAGGTAAAACCACCAAGACACCCACAAGAAACACAACGGTCTTTTGAAAAGAAAATACCCCATAGCCTAAAAAAGGAGAAAAGAGGCACTGTTGTTCCTGGAGCATGTGAAGCGTATTTGTTTCAAGAGCTTGTCTTTAATATGCAATATTCTGCAAAGTTTCTCTTTTATGTGTTCTAAGTAAATCTTCTGTCGGTAAAATATATATGTGTGTGACTTGTTTTGCAATCATTACTAAGGTTGACTATTACTTACTCATGGAGTCCCAGGTGGCTACTTACATGAGTAAACACTACTCAGAGTGAATGAGCATTGCTGATTGTGTGCATATGACATATATATATATATATATATATAAAAAACTCAAATTTGCTCCTCTAGCCTGCCAAACTTCTCTTACGGTATGTCTACACTGCACTCTAAAATCAAAATAAGATATGCAATTTGCACTACACAAATTGTGTATCTTATTTCGATTTTATTTAGAAATAGGCTATTTCAAAATTTGGTGTGTCTACACGATGCCAAATTTTGAAATAAAGTGCTATTTCAAGCCATCCTTTATCCCTCGTGCAACAAGGTTTACAGGAATGGCAAATTATTGCATCCGTTATTTCAAAAATTATTTCGTTCCGCGGATGCGGGGTAGCTATTTGGGGGATACCTTTGGAATCCCGAAATGGCACTGCAGTGTAGATGTACCCTTAGTTTCTACAGGAAGATGCTGATCCAGAAACTCTATTGCTCTTCCTTCTGAGCCCCAAAAGCAGCAGCTTGGGAAGTTTTACACAACATGGGATTTTTTTTTCTTTCTTCAAGGCCATGACACAGCCTTTTGCGCAGAGAGAGTCGTGACTCAGCATTTCGGAGAGATATAAATTTAGGTCTTAAAAGAAGGGAAATCCTTCATGAAGAGGAACAGTTGAGTAGTTGTCACATGAAACTCAGCACTTTCCATTCATTGGGGTTTCTAGTTTGCTTTGTATGTCAACATACTCTTCGAGTCTCAATGAGAAGGAAACAAACCCAAAACTCAGATGAAACCACAGAAATTTTGTCTGTTTTCAGTCCAATATCATAAATTGTTCCCAGGTTCCCCCAGCATATTCCAGAAGAAAAACCTGTGAATCTAGGTGAGCCGAGTTCAAGTTTGGGGTGTAAAATGAAACCCAAAACCTGGTGACTTGTATCTGGTTTGAGGTTTAGGTCCAGCTTTGTTAGGAAATATCGCACAGCTTAGCAAGGACCAGGAAACTTCAGAGAGTAAACCCTGGCTTTCCATTAGGAACAGATCCATTTGAGTCATCTGTGACAGGAGGGTGGGGATCTGGACTCCAGACACAAAATAGCCCAAAGGTATAAGACTGAGAGCTCAGTCCTGCAAGAGAAGAGAACTCCGGACAAATTCAAGAGAGCTCTAAGAGCACAGAGATAGCAGGGCTGTGTGCTGTCTTTCAGTGTGTCAGGATAGGGATGTTTTCTCCAAGCCAAGATGAGCAATGAAAATTGGTTTTCAAACAAAAACAAACAAAAAAATCCAACCCTTATTTCTCCAACAGGAACTCTGAACGAACATGCCTAAAAGGGGACGCCTTCCAAAGGAATAGAAGCCAAAGCCCTAACCTGGGGATAGGAAAAAGGAATTTGGTTTTGGTTACTCATCTCCTTCCATCAGAAGGCAGAAATCTCCATGTTTGGTGGAGCAGCAGGAGCTCCCATGTGCGAAGACCTCTGGTCAAGACCATCCACCTGGTTTAAACAGAAAGGGGAATGAGGGAAGAGACTCACTCTTCTGGATTAACAAGAAACCTACAGGGATTTATATTGGAGACCTTGTGGTGCCTGCTACTGGAACATAGGCAACACTGTGAACTGAAAATGTAAGTTCTGAGCCCAACAGAAACAGCACTGGACAGGGTTAGCAGTTGGAACTCCTCCCAGAAGGCTGGAGCAAAGTGCACTTCCTTAGCCTAACTCTTCAAAGTAGGATCAAAGATGAAAGCCAGCCTGGAACTATGTGAACAAAACACTCTCGTTGTTCACCTTAAACCCCGAAGCCATCCCATACACCTTTTCCTGTAAGACCAAGCCACAAAAAATGTCACAACAAATTAGAGAAGCTGACCTACCCAATCACAGCTCCCCACATGCCAATGCACATTGGGCTGGTTTCATAGCTCACACCAGAATTCCAAGATGCAAATTTCCACCTGGCTTTGCAGGGCATGGGAGGCATACAGTCCAGAGAAAGAAGCCACATTTCACCTCCAGAGTGCATAAGGATCATATTCTTCTTCAATTCCCCTCCCTCCCCCCCTACCCTTTTTAAACATACTCTTCCAGGTCTGGCAACCCTCATGTTATTTTTCTCCATAGAAACCGACATAACAGTGAGCTTGAGTCAGTCTCCAGCTCCACAAACACAGGCTGGCCCGAAGCAGACGAGCGTCCAGGGTACCCACAGCCTGCCAAGCACATCTGATCCTTTAAGTTAGCGCTCAAAATTCTGGACACAGGCGACAGCCCCATCTTTTCTGCACCGCCCAGCCTAGCTAAGGGAAAAGATCATTTCACACCCTCCTTCCATCCCACAAATTCAGCCACTTAAAAGAAAGAAATGCTTTGCTTTTATCTTCCTCCCATCTTTGCTCAAGCTTCTGGCACAAAGAGAAACTTATGTAAAGGGGAGGGGAGGGGAATCAAGTATCCACGTGCGAGTCATACCAGCTCAGCGGGTTTTCCGGGGCACTAGCCAAGCTACAAACGTGTTGCAAGGTTTTAAATAATGTGACCCTCCTGCTTTAAATAAAAATTTAAAAAATACCCAGCTCACCTTTCTCTGTGAAACATACACCATTCGCTTCCCAGCTGGTAGGGGGACTTGTGTATAAAATAAATAGAAAGTTTATTTAGATCCTTATATCCCCCACAACATGCTCCAAGCCAGGTCTATACTATATAAGGTTTGCCAAATACAGCTACACTGGTTCCCTAGGCAAAATATACTATACCAGGAAAAGCACTGTTTTGTACCTCTATAAACCAGAACTCTCTGGTCTGGCAACCTGGACATGCCAGACCACAGATGTTCCAGAATCAGCAAGTCTTGCTCACCTGCGGGGTGCAGGGGGAGATCAAGGAAGCCCAGTGGGGTGGCATGCTGGCAGTAAGGGGGCCAGAAATGACCTCCTCTGGTCCGGCAAAATCCCTCATCTGGGACCACTCACGTCCTGAGGGTGCCGGACCAGAGAGGTCCAATCTGTAATATAACTAGGTCTACACAAAGATTTTTGTCTGTATAGAAATGATACCAAAACATCACACCCCCAATCAAAACTGCAAGTTTCTAGTGCAGACCTGGCTTAAGGCACGCAAATTCCTTTGTGACAGCTCTGCTCTGAACAAACACCGATTCACACCAAAAGAATAGGCTGGTGTTCTATACGCCAGTCTCTGGGTACATCTACACTGCAAGAAAAGACCCACAGCATGACTGGGGCTGGCCTGGGCAGACTGATTCAAGCTGGGGTGGGGGGGAGTTAAAAATGGCAGAGTAGACGTTTGAGTCCAGGCTGGAGCCCAGGTTCTGAAACCTCATCGGGGGATGAGTCTCAGAGCCTGCCCAAGTCAACTGACACAGATTCTGAGACTTGGTGCGGCAGGTTTTTTATTACACTATAGAGGTACCCTTGGGGACCTGTGGGAAGCCATCTTCCTTGGATGTAAACATATTCTGATTAACAGAGGAGCAGATCAAAGCAAAGTCCCCAGTGCCCAATAAGGAAAGTTTATGAAGAATTTAATCTACACCTCTGTCCCCAGCTCTGCCAGCTGCTGTGCTTTCCCCTCCAACACAAAGAGCTATCTTTTTTCTGAAGGTGCCTACCAATCCCAATGGGGAGAGGCTCCATCCATCCGTTGGGCATAGCAGGACTGGCGTGCGGTATCTGCTCTCCCCATCTTTAGGACAGGGCAGTCCGAACGTTGAGATGCTGAAGGAAACCCTGGAGACTTGCCCAGGATATGATGGTTCCATTTAACATGCAAGAAAATTCTGCACCCGCACACATACAACTTGAAATTCCTTGCTTTTTGCTCTCTACAACCATGAAAGGAACCCACAGTGGCTTGGCACTACCCTGGCACTCCAGAGAGTAGCTATGACTGTGTCTTTATGACTCTGGGGGCTCTATTTGGCTTGGGTTTGTTGAAACATGTCAGGCTACTGGCCCACAATATATCTATCTACCACCCTCTGGAGCAATGCAGCCAGATTGCAACCCTCCCACTCTTTTACCCCCAGGCACAAATAACACAGGGAGCGATGTGATCTACCTTCTGTGCACTCCAATGACCACTTGCCCAAGGGGGCCCAGGCAGAAATCATCCCTCATACAATTTAACTGGCTTTCTCCTCACTGCAGCAGCGTGTGGGGCCAAGGATCTGTGGCCAAGAAAGGGAACAGCTTGAGGAAAGGGGGCTGTGAAGTATGGATGTGAGTGTGTAATCATTTACACTATTAACCGATAAGCCTGGGCTTGTCAGTCACAATGACTACATGCATCTCTCCCTCATTCTTCCTTGCTCTGATACAAGGGAGGAGGCAGGAGCTGGTGCCTGTGGGGAGCCGCCTGCCACCCCTGCTGCCACCCCCAGAGGCAGCAGTGCAGAAGTGCAGGCAGGAGCCAGCGCTCGGGGGAGCCGGCTTAAAAGCTGACTTCTCCCAAGCACCGGCTCCTGTGGAGCTACCTGCCCCCACGCTGCTACCTCTGATAGAGAGGCAGAAGTGTGGGCGGGGGGAGAGGGTACACACGGGAAGGATCTGTATCAGAGGCATCACGGAAGGTACAGGGGGAGGGAGGGCAGTGCTCGCCTGCCCCACCCCCGGTGTGTAAACCTGTAACTGCCAGAAAATTCAGCCATTACACGTTTACAAAAATAAACGTTTGTTAGCATCCCTAGTGCAAAGAGATCCTCTGGATCCCCTGTGCTCACTTGCTGTAGCTTGGATGGCCTTAAACCCCACCCATTGATTGTGCTTCTCAGAAGTGCTTCATTGTTCTCTGAGTGCACCTGCATGAGCCCTGTCAAACAGGGGGGCCAGAGAGACCCAGCCTTTTACAGCTGTATCAATCTCTTTATACTAAGCTTCTGAAAGGATATATTAAATCATCAACTGACCCTAAAATTTGGTTTTATCTGGGACTCATCTGTCTAACCCAGCTTAGGGAAAGCTTAGTGATTTGTGTCCAACATAGAAGTGTTGTTGGAAGCAAAGATGGCTGGCCAGTGAGGCATGTGGGCCTAGAAGTCAAGATTCCTGCATTCTACTTCTGGTTCTCTGACTTGATGCGTGACTTAGGGCATGTCATTGAACCTTTCTGTACCTTGGTTTACCCACCTTTACAATGGGTATAATAATACTTACAAGACTACTTACTGCGCAGGTAATTAAAGCTGAATTCTCACATGAAAGGTGAGGCCATGTGCAAAGAATTAAATATCACCAAGAAACAGGGATGTTAAAAATCATGTATTTGTGTAAATGTGAAACTGCTGAAATTTCTAGCAGTTCCACATTTACACGCAGGGGGGCAGGCAGGAGCCGGCTTAAAAGCCAGCTCCCAGCAAGCACCAGCTCCTCTCTCCCCCCTCCTGCCACCTCTGAGAGACAGGAAGTGCTATTTACCTCTTCATATAACATAAGACCATGGGGTCAGCCAATAAAATTAATAGGAAGCAGGCTTAAAACAACAACAACAACAAAAAAGTATTTCTTCACATGATTCACAGTCAACCTGTGGAACTCCTTGCCAGGGGATGTTGTGAAGGCCAAAATTATAACTGGGTTCAAAGAAGAATGTGGTAAGTTCATGGAAAAATAGGCCCATCAATGGCTATTAGCCAAGATGATCAGGGAGGCACAACGCCATACTCCAGGTGTCCCTAAACCTCCAATTACTAGAAGCTGGGACTGGATGACAGGGAATGGATTACTCAACATTGTCCTGATCAGTTCATTCCCTCTAAAGCGGGGGTGGGGAACCTTTTTTGAGCCGGGGCCCACTGACTCACAGAAAAATCAGTCAGGGGCTTCACACAAGTGAGAAGTAAAAAAAAACCCAACACCTCACTGATGTGACCCATGACTGAGAAGGAGAAAGACACTCCCCACATTCCCCTCGCACATCAGGACCTAGTGGGATACAGGCTAGTAGATTTTGTGTGCTCCAGTCCTGCAGTAGGCACAGGCTCCCCAATGCTTGGGGGGTGTGAGAGCCCTGGGCTCTGGGGCTGGACCCAGGCAAGCTGGGTGCTGCTTCCGGCCCCCGGGCCTGAGGTTCCCCACCCCTGCTCTAAAGCATCTGGCACTGGCCAGTCAGAGACAGGATACTAAACTAGATGGACCACTGATGACACCCATGACGGTCATGTTCTTACGTTCCTTCTCCTGTGATCTTTACATACTCACAGTCTGCAATGCCACTACACTCTGCAATGAACTGTCTCTGGGTTTTAATTTCCCCCCTTCCCCTCCCATCCTGTCTGTTTCATCTGAGGCTGCGGTTCAAAACAACCAGACAGAATTATTATGGCCCATCTTTTTTACACGCTGTGTTAGACTGTCTCCTCAGCATGATGCATTTTTAATAGGGTTTCTAAACACAATCAGCTTGCTAATGACAAGCATTTTGTCTTTCCTCTCCCTCCCTCCCTCCCTCCCTCCCCTCACTTCTTCCAGAGGTAAGCTGCTGTGGAGCTGTGATGTCTCACTGCACCTTATTACAAAAAGACATCGCTGGCATGACACGCAGTAATAAAGTTGACAAGGTTTGTTCTCTAAGAGCTTTGCTGTTGCTCATCCACAACCACCGCAAGACTGCAGTCCCATGAATCTCCTCTACCTTTTTTAGGAGCCCACGCAAGGGATGTCAATCCGCCCAAAAGAGTTAGCCAGTTAAGCAATTTGTTTAACCGATTAACCACTGGCTGGGGGCAGCAGGGACTGCTTCGGCCTGGCCCCGGATGTGGGTGGTGGAGTTTATTGGGGGCTGCTCCAGCCCCACCACCCACAGCAGCCGGGGCCCTATCAGCTGGGCTGCCGTGGGTGGGGGGCTGCTCCCGCGGGTGGGGCCCTCCAGTTAACCAGTTACCCAGTAAGCATTCTAGTAAGGCATATGCTTACCAGATAACCGTTTAACCTTTAACACCCCTAGCTTATGCCCAAATTTAACTTCTGCAACCTGTGCCGCTTAGGGATGTTAGTGTGCAGTCGTTTACACGATCAACCAATAAGCCTTATTGGTTAATCCTAATGACTACACTCATCCCCCCCCCTTGCTGCCTCTTTATCAGAGGCAGCAGGGGTTGGGGGAGGTGGGAGACGGTGCTCGCAGGGAGCCGAATTAAAAAAACCAACTCCCCACCAGCTCCTGCCTGCCTGCCCCCACCCCCAGCACGTAAACATGCAACAGCTAAAAAATGCAACAGTTACATGTGTACACAAATACACGTTAGTTAACATCCCTAGTTCTGCTTTAATGCCCTCGGGAGCCTAGCACAAGAGCTCAAGAGACTGGACATAGAAATAATACATAAAGCTGAGCACATCTCAGGTCAGTCGGAGCTCCTCCTCCAACTGTGGGAGGGGATGGGGAGAAATGTGAGGTGGAGGAGAAAGCCTACTCCAGAGCCCAGATTTGCCCTGCTCAGCCTTCCAACTCCTCAAAGTCCGAGCTAATCCCTTTGCCTCACTCCAAACATCACAAACGGCAAAGCAAAGCTGCACCAAAAAACGCACTTTTCAAGCTACTTAGAGCAAGCAAACCAGCTTCGGGGTGTGTTGTTCTAAATTCTAACACGACTGCCAGGTCATTAACACTATCAAATCACCTCAGAGGAAGAAGATCAGGAAGGACTGACTGCCCAGAGACCACAGTAATGAGTGTACAGATACACAAGGTAAGATAGATGAGATAGATTTATTTTAAGGACAAGGCGTCACATTTCTTAATCTGTTTCTAAACGGATCCCACTTAAAACCTCTAAAAGTAAGGCTGCAATTTAGCACTGAAAAGAAATCTGCATATAAATAAAAAACAGGAGTACTGATGTCACTAGCTTCTTTCCCCTCCTCCCCCCCCCCTTCCCTCTCTGTCAGCAGAACATTTAAAGTGGGCCAAAATTAGGGAGAAAAGGCTCTTCTGTCTCCACAGCTAAGATGTACCAGTTGGATTTGGCAGCTGAACAGCCTTCCACTGATTTGACACCCTCCCCCCCCTCCTGGAATTCTCCCATCCAACTGCAGCTGGAGATGTCGTTAGAGAAAGAGGAGGCATTTCCTGTGTGGGTCCTCCCCCCCCCACACATTCTTGGCACAATTGGGAAGGGAAGAGAAAAGAGAGAGAATGTGCATGTGCATGGAAGGGAGGGGGGAAGAGAGAAGTGAGGGAGAGGCCTGGCTTCCCACCAAAACCCCTACAGACTGGGGGCTTCAAGAATCAGTAGAGGAATGCTATTCCCTTCCCCTTCTGAGATTCTCTCTAGCCAGTGCCCTCAGAAACCAGATGAGGGACCCATTTGCGACGCGATGATGGCTTGACACATGGCAATGGCGTTATATCCTGGCAGGATACTTTCCCCATAATGCAGGGGCGCTAGGGGAGATAACGGATATTCCATTTTGAACCCCATACTGTGTTGTTATTTAAACCGCTGACCCAGCTGCACTAAAGTCCACGAGAGTTCTGTAAATGGAAAAAATAACCCGGGGAAATCCAGAGGCGAGGTCTGCTTTAAAATAGCAGAGAAAGATCATGGGCAGTGGATGTTTAGCGGAGTCCATCACACTGAGCCCTCCGAGGTCTCTGCTCTGTCTTCCAAAAGAGGTCTACCTTAGAGAGAGACAGCAGCAGGAATCATAGCTGTAAGAGCAAGGCCACTGCTCCCTCACGGCCCCAAGGACACCGTCTGGTTATCTAATGTCCAAGTATTTTCCTTTGCATGGAACTTTCCCTTTTCTGGAAGGACAGCTCTTGTCAATATCTTAGGCTACCTTGCCTGACCATTTTTTTTTTTTAAGCTGCATTACTAGTTATAACCTGCAAGGAGGCGGGCAGACAGCTCTTTGAAACACTGACAAGCTGCCCTGTCCTTCCATGCCAACGCACGTCCCCCATCACCAGCCCCTCCACTGCCCTTGATCGGCTTCAAGCATTCAGCACTGCTCCTAGTGGGATGGGATTTTCTACAGCAAAAAGCCGTAAGTTCCGCTACTGCAACCCGATCTCCCTGGTTTCGCTAGTCATTGTCCTCCAATAGGGATCAAAGCCCTTCTAAAGGCTGAGTCAATTTAAACATTCACTCTGTGAATTAAACATTCTTCGATGGGTGGGCAGGGTGAGGTGAGTCAATCTACCTAAACTTTCACCTACTCTACAGCGGACAGAACAACTAAGGAAGGAGGAAGGATAGATTAATAAGTGCTGTTTGTTTAAACTGAGCGTCAAACCAGGTTAGCCTGGTGCGGCATCAATTCTGTTGACGTAAATGCCTCTTTTTCTCATGGGGGTCTATTTTTTATCCTGACTCTACACTCGGCATCTGAGAATCATACCCAGGGAAGGAAGGATACCAGGGACATGTGACCCTTAACTCATCAAGAGCCTCTTTTGCTCAGCAACAAAGCAAAAGCTTCGGGTCCATTTATTTCCCCTGCCAACACAAAACGGAAGAATTTTTTTCCCCCTCACTAACAGCCAGATCCTGCTCTCACGGAAATCCTCGACCTCTTCCTCTTATAATTAGTATAATAGCTGCCCCAACCAAGGTGCTCGATGCTGTGTGTATGTCCATCCACCCATCCGTTCGTCTGTCCGTCCACACACACTTAGAGCCATTGGTCTATAATCTAAATAGACAAGACCAACACAGTGCAGAGAATGTCACAGAAAATATCAAGTGACTTGTCCATGGTCGTTCTGGAAGTCCACGGCAGAACCAAGAATCAAAGCTGAATCTCCACATTCCCAGCACAGTACCTTAACCACAAGGGCCTTTTTCTTCCCTCACTTCCATGCACTTAGAACTTTCTCAGTAGCGCTGATCTATTCCGATGCCAAGCTGGAGATAAGTGGTTATACACACAGGAATGATCTGCTTTTTTACAAGCAATTCCTTAAAATACCCAGGCTGTTTTGATCAGCTGCCTCTGTCAGGGTGGCAGCGGAAGCTTGTTCCATCTGGCGTCAAGACTCTTCCCCTCAGCCCTCAAACCAAATGAAAGAGAAAGAGCAAGATGCAGATACTGTATTGATTTGGCTTTCTAGATAAATTGTTACTGACACCTTCACGTTACACCATCTCATCCCTTTGAGGGCGCTAATCTTTTCTTATCTGTAAATGGCTTCGGTACTCACAGACATGGCAGTAATACGCATTTGGCAGGCGGCGCAGAAATGGCTTAATGCAGTCTGATTTCAAGACGATTTAGTGGGTCACCTCCTACTGTTCCATTCTGCTGGTGCAGAATCTCATTACTGTCCTGATGTTTCACAAGGCGGAGGAAAGGGGGGGATGGTTTTCAGAAGACCAGCAATGTTTGAAAGAGTCACTAATGTTTCCATCTCCAAGCTCCAAGTTGGGGGCAGTGACTGGGCGGTGGGTTTTCAGCCTCAATGAAGGCCGCTCTCCAGTGCTCTAGCAGCATAAAGGAGCCTCAAAGGGGGCAGAAAAGGCCACCCAGCAATACCCCCAGCAGTGCAGAGCCTCTGTAGCCTCTAAGCCTCTGATGCAGAGAAATGACTGAGGGTGGCATGTGTCAAAAGTATGGTGACGGTGCTGCATGGGGAATGGAGTTCAAGTTAGAGCATCCCTAAGGCTGCTCTCACTTACCCCAGGGGCCAGGAAGCAAGGCATAATATGGGGAGTCCCAGGTTAAAACCACCTGGGCTTTTCCTCCGATTCTGTCCCCTGGCTCACACACTGGGCCCTGTGTCGACAGAACTGCACACACTCTTGTTAACACGGCACGTAACGTGAATGTGCAGGTAATGCTAGAGGTTCCTGGCTTGCACCCTGAGAGACTTGCTGGGCTCTTGCTCATTAAAGAGAATTCAAAGCCTCCAAGTGCATAAGCAAATCTGGCATGGCAGGTGATCTTATATCTATGAAGGTAATCTACACAGCTCTCTACACAGGAAAGGAACCTCTAGGGCTCAGAATCAAGGGCAACTCATTCCTATAAAACAGTCCTAGGTTACTTACCTCTGGTTCAGCTGCCCCACTCCTGCATCACAGCTCAGGATCCAGCTGCAGGAGCGTGGTTGAGCAGCCAAGCAGTCTGGGCATACACTATCCGGGAAAGGAGGTTAGGGATACAATACAGAAAGCAGCTTACATTATTAATGCTACAGATCCACAGGAGCTGCATCACACTGGCTGGGCGTCTCTGCGGGCCCACAGCAAGCTGGACTGTCAGGTGAACTCTTTTGGGCTATCCCTGCTGAAAATGTGCAACTTTTCTCCTCCAGAAGTCTCCCCCTCCCTTTTTCTGAACGCTAAACTACAGAAGGTGGCCATCTTCCAAAAGCCAACTACAAGTGAAAACGGAAACCGCAGTCCCACTACACAGCAAAAAGAAGTGTGACATCATCTCTAAAGGTTCAAGAGGACTTGGGCAGATTTCTCCCCTTTTCAGCCCAGGAAGCAAGGAGGAAGCTGTGATTGGCAGACTTTGGTTCTCCGTATGTCCAAGGGATGGAGATTTCATAAAGTGTATGGGAGAATACTGAGAAATTTAGGCCCAGCTCAAAATTGGGATTATGATTTGGCATTTCTATGGGCTTGTCTTCACTGCATAACTCAAGTGTGGCCCCTAACTTGTGTCCCATCCACACATAAAACCTGTTAGTCAAGCGTGGAATTGCTTTTCACTCCAATTGGCTGACCCGTCTGGGAGGTGTAAGTTAATGCTCACAGTTCATGGACCAGATCAGCTTACTGCAGTGCAAAGAACAATGGGACCAGAAGCCTTCGTGTGACGCAAAAGGGAGTGCAACACCAGTGCAGACACATCAGTGCAAGTGTTATTTCACACGGAGGCTGGTCTCACTACAGTCAGGTTGGATCTACACTACAGAAGGTGAACCACCTACATGGCTCAGGGATAGTAAAAATACCCCACACCTGTAAGCAATGTAGCCGACCTAACCCCCAGTGTAGACAATGCTAGGCTGACAGAAGAATTCCTCTGTTGACCTAGATACTGCCTGCTGGGGAGGTGGAATAACTAGTGTCTACACCAAAGCTGTGCTGCAAACATAGTCTAAAACTAACTCAAGAAGAGCAACTTAAATGTTGGATAACTCAAGTTAATTCTGCAATGAAGGCAGACCTGTAAAGCCTCTCAGTTTGACGGATCCTAAAATACTTCACAAACTTAACACAAGTCATATGCAAAGTTGTCATCTCTGTGTCCTCATTGATAAAACAGGGATAAGGACACTGCAGCCCTTAGTAACGTGCTTTGAGAAGGGCTAAATCAGAACTATGCATTATTATTAAGTGTCTTTTCAAATCCCTTTCCATGGTCCAAATATTCAACCATCTATAATTTATAGATGCCTGAGTACTGGGGAAACCACAGGGCACTTTGACCTATGTCCTCCATAACACAAACGCTGGCTAAAGTGTTTCTAATGGTGCCTTGGTAATAAAACAGATCAGCGTGGGTTCATTAAATACTGCAGTTTTTCCTTCACAGGTTGCTAGTTCTTTACTACTGTTGCCTGCATGATTGGGTTAGGTTAAGAAATCATAGTTCAATATTCGTGGCAAAGATAAGTCAGTGAAAGAAGGTGGTTAAAGTCAGCAGAAGGGGAAAATACCCCAATAAAGACTTCTAGTGCATGCTTAATTTCTCAGGCCTTCTTGATGCCAGGAGCCATGCTCAGTCTGTTCTGTGAAAAATGAGGCAAATACCCTACTTTTTATTGGCAAATCTCCGTGGTGGCAACCAGATGTGTTGGAGTTTACCAAGCAGTAATATCCATATGTGGATAAACACCAAGACAAAGCTAACGCATTTATTCCCGGGATGTGGATATTACTTGCCAACTACGCTCCCAGCTGTTATCATCATTGTTTTTTGTTCCAAAAGAGGGGGGGAAGAGCCACAAACTTCCGAACTGCCAGACCAGTATCAGATGACAATGGCACTTCCATCAAATGTTAATCACCCACGCCGCAGTAGGCAAGTATCCTTGATGTGTCTTCACACTCTGTGACAGACTACAGCACTTAAGCCAATCACCACCCCTTGACGACTGACACATACCCCCAATGAACAAAAACTGGCTTCTGTTTTAGCAGCTCTTTCAAAGTCCCTCTTGCTTCACCACATCAACCTGCTTGCTGATTCAGCCCGCCCTGTCCTTCCTCCCCCTTACCCTCAGGTTAGCATGGGGAACACAGGGAATTAGGCCAATTAAATGAGGGAGCAGGTGGCAGCCAGGTGGGACCCTGGGAAGAAGGTACGACATTTCTTCTCTTCTCAGTGTTATCTCTGCACTGAGCCCCTACTTATAAAACAGGTGCTGCTTCACCATATGTCTCCACATAAGCCGCACGGCACAACTCCCATCTTGTGACAAAAGAAACCCTTTATCTTTGGGCATTGTGCTACACACGATTCTGGGTCTCTGATCCAAGAGATACAGCAAGCATGCCTTAAAGCTGCATATGTTATGGAAACACAAAGAGGTGGTGTGTGTGTATGTGTGCGCGCGCATGTATGCGTGTGTGTGTGTGTGAGAAAGAAGCTAGATTCCATGATGATTAGCGCTGAGTCACTGACAGACAGACAGGTGCATGTTCTGATTTAGACCTACCCTCTTTCAACTCCATTAGTCAACTGTACAGCAACAATGCAGTCCTCAGAAAAAATACATGAGACAGAATTACGTTAAACTTTATTAGGAAACCATTATTAAGTTATCGGAATCATTAGCAAGGCGTAATAGAAACGCTTAAGCTTTCTGCCTACTGTCCTCTCCTTAACCCCGATTCTTGGCCTTTCCTTTGGAGATAAATATCTTGCACAAACAAAATTACCTTTTGACTGCAGCTGCTGAACTTCTGACTGCATTGTAAAGAGGCTTGCTGGCTACAGGGAGTGGGTTGCCACAGACATAAACACCAGAGAGCAGACCAGAAAAACAAGTTTTAATTAAAGTCACTTTTGCATAATCGATTTTCCCGTTTGTATCACAAATGTCTAATGTGCGTCTGAAGTGTCTGATACAATTCACACCTGCCACAGGTGGCTCCCTGTGGATGAGAGCAGGCAAGCAGGTTATCAAAAGCTTCAAAATCCCAATGAGGTCAGGATCTAAGCTTTGGGCGGGTAGATCTGCAGAGCAAGAGTAGTTCAGTCCCCATTTTATAGGACGGGGTGAAACTGTACACAGTAGTCAAAAAATAAGATTCTATTATGGTATCATGCTCCCAACCAAAATCAACAGCTCTTTGTGCTAGGCAGCTGAGTACGCAGCGTGGGATATAAACATTTCTGGGCAGAGACTAATTTACTTAGACAATGTAGACACAGGGTGGGAGAGAAAACAGAGAGGTGAAATACTTGCCCAAAGTCACCCACCAGGTCAGTGGAAGAGAACTCATGTTTCCTCAGACGGTGCTCTAACTACTCAATGATTCAGAAGAACCTAACATTCTTAAATATAAAATAAGGGCCAAATCACTTACAGCAGGATGGATTCAAAACTGAACTGGTGTCGACTGAAAGCAGGATCAGTTATTGCCCTTGTTTCAGGTGGCTTTTATTTTTAATACATGGATTGAACAGCCAATACCTATGGTATTTTAGAATATACACATATGCATGTATAAAATCAGAGTATACATATATGTGTGCCCACATTCCCATATATAACATGACCATAACCATCATGGGAATAAACTTCCTTCAAACTAGAAATCCACAAAATCTCAGAAGATTTATTATTTTCTTAACACAAGAAAGGAGAAAAATCAATCAATAGTATAATAAAGAGACCCAGTAGAACAAAGTGAAACCCTAGCTTGCAGGCTGAGTTGTTTTCCTAGGTGGGGAACAGCTTGTGTCATTTGTTGTTAAATCAAGAGCACTAGTGTGTCTGCCCCCCTTCCTCCACTCTCTTTTTCCATGCGTCTGACAAAGTGGTTTTTACCCAGGAAAGCTTATGCCCAAATAAATCTGCAAGTCCTTAAAGTGCCACAGGACTCCTCATTCTTTATCCATGTCTACAGTGTCCGTAAAAATTCCTGCGCGCTATTTGCAGGCAAGGTCACTGTGAAAGGGCATGGCTGTGAGCCAGGGTGTTTTTCAGCAGAGCTGCAGGGGAGAGGAGGGAAGCTCAGGAACTCAATTATAAGTTTCTACAGTCTAGCCAGGAGGCTGCAAGCCCAGACTGCGGCTGTTCTGTCCTCTGTGCACACTCCCTCCTCCCGCTTCCTCTCCCCCCCCCCCCATTTCCCTCAGTCTGCCCAGCTTGTCTGCCGCCTCACTGTAGCTGACGCATTTCACAGGCATTCTTAAAGTCACAGTAGGGTATTTATGGAGAAAATGCAGTTTCCCCCCTGATGGCCTGATAAATCCATATGTGGTTTTCCGGAATGACATATTGGTATGCACAATGCACATTACATGTCCTTTAAGAGTCATCCTGGCTATCAACAAGAGGCATTAATATTGTTTTTATAATGCGCTCCGTTATGGCAACCCTGCCTAACAATCCGCCAACCTAACAGCACATCTAATAACACAGTCCCATCCTGATAGCCTTCATTTACGCAGCTGAAATATGCAACCACTCCTTCGCAATCCAACATCTGAGCAGGGTCATCCCGAACAGACAGACAATTAATCCTCGGAAGTCTCGTTGTCTGGAAGACACACGACTTATAAGTCACGCTGTGCTACAGAAAGCAATGCACGTTAGAATCATGCAGGTTTGAATACAGATTCTCATCCAAAGGGAACCGTCCCCCCAAATCCTCCACACGATTCCCAAATTTAGCTGTGACACTTGAAGAATCTTTTCCAGACTTGAAGAGCAGCTCTGTGTGGCTCGAAAGCTTTCTGTCTCACCAACAGAAGTTGGTCCAATAAAAGATATTACCTCACCCACCTTGTCTGTCTAGTATCCTGGGACCAACATAGCTATAGCAACACTGCCTATAGTTCCCAACGACGGTTCTGGGCCAGGCAATCCCTGAACGGTGGTTTAAGGAAGCATTTAGATTAAAGATGCTGCTGCTTTTTAATATATATATATATATATATTTATTATTAATTTGTGGTGCTTCATCTTCCAAAAACTTTACTTGTATCACTATTAGGGATGTAATTCCCTGACTCAGTCCCAGCTTCTGCCGGGTCCGGGACCTACCCCCACTGCGTCTCTGCATTTGAAGTGTATGAGGAGCCAGGTGGACAGACAGCCCCACTCAGTTCCAGCTCGTGCCGGGTCTGGCTGCTGCCACCCCGCACTGCTGCCTCTGCCTCCCCTTGTGGACCAGCTCCTGCCTGACACCTCAGAGTGGCAGGGGGCTCCTCAGGAGTGAGGCCTGAGCACACGAGCTACCAGCCAAACCCACAGGCACTACAGAATAGTCGAGTAACGGATAAGAATTCAGGAGGTTAATCGACTATTCAATTAACCGATATTTAACATCCCTAATCACTATTTGGTTCCTGGCCTGACTTCACAGCTTACAAACTAATAGCAAATGGCACCATTCTGGCAGGCAACGATGCCATGCAAACACTGCCTGGGAAGAGAATAAAACAGGAGTCTTTTACTGCGCACACACAAGTCTCCTGCTGCCTTTCAAAAGGCCAGGAAGTCTTATGCATGTAGACAGCCTGCAAGAGGCATAGCTCCAAGGACTTAAATGTTGCAAGCTCTAAAACTAATCAGCTTTCAAACTGCATTCCCCAACCTGAAAATGGATGGGCTTTTGGGCCACCCCACCCCGCTGAAATTAAGTGTTCTCCTGGTAATCGAGAGCATTAACATTTTTAATATTTTAGGCATCACAGATACGTGTAACCCCTCCACCCAGTATTCATTTGGCTAGCTGGAAAATGCAAGAGCAGGTAAATGAAGCTATATGGAGGCTACACAGGTAAAATGCCAGCAGCATTTTCTTCCCTGCCTGAAAACAGGGCGCACACACAATTAAATAATCATGCTCTGCTCACAATATGTGAACAGGCGGAACGTGATTTTAGAACTCCAAAAGCCTGAATTTGCTCTACAACAGGGGGTTCCCAACCTGGGGTACGCATACCCCCAGGGGGTATGAGAAGCTTGTCAAGGGGGTCCGGGGAATATTTGGTAAATAACTAGATTATCCTAATTGAAATATTCCAAAAGTAGTAGTGTTAGTGAAAAAAGTTGTGGATTCTAGAGTCTAGAATTTATTTCCTTTCATATTGAATAGGGGGTACGGGAAGGTTTACTAAAAGCCAAGGGGGTACGGGGACCGAAAAAGGTTGGGAACCCCCTGCTCTACAAAGAGGATTCCTTCAAGGCTAGATTCTGATCTTAGATAGGCTAGCACAGCTCCTGTGAATTCAACTCACACCAGCATATTTGAGTACCAAATCCATTGCAATATTTTTCAGGTCATATTTTGCTGTAGATTTTTAGATAAAGGAAGGCTGAGCACTGCTTGCCTGAGACCCAGTTCAGCCACAGAGAAGTCCTAGAGGCGTTGTTACATACCAACTGGAGGAAGTGATTAAAAATTAAAGCAAGCTGAGAGATACAGAAACCTGAAAAGGGTGTGCCCGTAAAACACACTTTCAATCTGTCCCATCAGCAATTTCCCCCCCCCCCCCCCCCCCCCCCCCCCTTCTGCTTTTTATAATCCTAATCTCATGGGAAGCAGTTGAGGCATGAACTCAGGTGTTCTCATCCAGATTCCCAACATCCCCCCCCCCCAACTGGAAAGCACAAGAAATTTCATGTTAGTGAAAAAGGGGGGTGGGGAAAGGGAGGCACAGCTGCTGGTGGCAATTACAGAATGTGGATGTGTAATCACGTCTAATTCTCCTCTAAATGCCTGGTGGTAGGTTGCCCTTGTACAATTCATTTCTTGGGTTGTTTTTATTATTAATTATTATTATTATTATTATTATTATTATTAGAAATACATCCTTAAGCAACCTTGAAAGAATCTAACATGTCTATTTCTCAAGGCTGCTTTGGGGCGAGGCAGTTAGGGCATAAGGAGTAGAACGTACACTCAGCAGGAAAGTGAAAGGCAAATGTATAGCTTCCACTGTATTAAATGCAGGGTGTAGCATCTTGTTATGCAGCTAGCTACACAGTAAAAGGCACACAAAACCCCATGCTCGAGGTAATTTATCTGGCTGGCAACAAGATTTAAAGCACTAGCGGAGGAACATCTTAAAATACGGCTTTCCCCTCAAGTTGAGAACACATTTACTTTTCCCAGTTCAGGAAACACTGGTTGGAAGTTTCATGGTTCTGTGGATTTTAAACAATTTAATTAGCAGCTGTGGCTTTCTTCTTTGGGACAAGAGCAGGGTTCAGTCTGATTTTCCTAAGCTGTCTGAGCTGTTTATGAAGAAAAACACCTCATTTTCAGTTTGGACACAAAATAAAAGGAAGCTGCAAGCCACATATTGGTCATAAAATCTATGGTTCAACTTCACGGAAAGTCTGGACTTCCCCCTCTCTTTCTCTCTCACTCCCCCCATCCGTGCCACTTTCTCCTCCTCCAAGCACTGAAAAATCCCAGCATCCGTTATGGTCATTTCACTAACAAGTCAGAGCTGCTTCTGTTCCTCCCAGTAAAGGGCCCTGACCTGTGACCTTTGCCCTTACCAAGCCCTCTGACTCTTCTATACCCCATACACTGCCCCTGGGACTTCCCATTTTTATTGCTCCACCTACACTGCTGGCAATAAAATGAGAATTGGGAAGCTGAGGGTAAACAGGGATGATGCTAAATGCATAGAGGCCTGTGCATGGTAATAGAGCCTGCACACTATGGGATACCATGCTACACTGCTGAATGGAAGGAGTCTAGTACTGGATCCGTGGGACAAAAACTGATTAGCTAAAGTGGCAAAGAACTGAATCTGCCATATCCTCAGCAGGCCACCTTGGAAAAACAATCGGAGGCCAAATCTCCAGGCCCCTCCTGTTCAGTGTTTACTCCAGCAAGCATCCAGGGAGTAAAGATAGGCTTGAGGGAGCATGAAAGAACAATGACACCCATTCCTCCGCACCAGCATCCCACCTCCCTTTTCAGGTGCAGAGCAGGCTGCGCAGTTTTCTTAATTACTCCCGATGTTCCTTGCAGGTTGCATGATTTTGGAACACTGACTGTATCATTTTTAAAACTCTGGTTGCCATGGTAGCACAGAATGTGGCACTTAACTGTACACATTCTTCTGATGGGAGCCTGGCTTCTTCTTCTTCTTTTTTTAAATGTGTCTCCTCTGAGGAAGCTCATGTTATAATGATAAAAAATCCTTGGAAACAGCACACAAAGAAAATGGTGGCCGTGAAAAAGAGCCCGGGGGGGGGGGGGGGGGGGAATAAATTGGACAGAATAAGCTGCAAGGATATGTCTCTTTTGAAGGCAGAGCTGCCCATTTCAAATGGACTCAGGGAAGTTGAAAACGGGGGGGCAAGCCAAGCCACTTTCTTTGCGGAGGAGGCTGTAAACTGGGCTGTAACTCAGCCACTGGATCCCTTTGAAAGGCCTTAGGCTGGGCCTGATCACTCAAACCCAGAACTTTAAACCTTGAGCAAGCTTTCAAAGAACGACTGGAGGAGATAAGGGACATGTTTCCATGCAACCAGGCAGACAAAAAGTAACTGCTCTGCCCTCCCCCCAGCCCTGCCTAGTTCCCTCCCTCCCACTCCCTCCTCCCTTCCAACTATCTGCCAGAACTCTGGGCACAGCAGGAAGTGGGTAGGGCAAGCTACAGTCATTGCTAGAAGAGAACTGAGCTATCTGGATGACTGCACTAACAATGAGCCCTTTGACTCCAGTGTGACCCAGGATTCCATTCTGCAATACATAATCCCTATAGGTAGCATGTGAAAGGTACTGCAGGGCTCAGACTCCCAAGAGCCTTTTTCCCAGGGCTTGTCTATATACACAGAAGTTTCTGATTAGTTCCTCTGGGATGTTCGAAGCTAAAGTTCCAGCCCATCCTAGTAAGATGCTGAGCTCCCTCCCATGCTGACTGGAGGGAAGGGTATTTAGCACCCTGCAGAATCAAGCTCCTGCACATGCACATGGAGGCTCAAGGTTTCCGTTCTTATGGGCCTGTCGCTTTTGCGCTGTTCCTCCCAAGTTCTTGGGTCTTGAAAGCTAGCTGAACATCTCCAGTGAGAATTCCCATAGTTCCCCCAGCCAGCCAGCCTACACCTTTCTTGCATCATTTCTGCTGCGTTTGGAACCCAGAAGGGCAGAGGAGTGTGAAAATCAAAATGAAATTTGAAGTCGAATTCTTCCAAAACATAAAAAAATTAGTTTGGCAAAGGCGTGAGTCACAGTTTACCCCTCACCACCAAACAGTCAATGGCAAATCATTAATAATGGTAATAATCTGAACAGCTCCAAGAACATCACAAGATTGCATAAGAATTGTTGTTCCGCTTTATACTGATGGGTTAACAGACATAGGAATTTTAAATCACAGGCAGTAGCAGTCAAAAACTAAATACAGGTATCCTGACCCTCAGTCCTGTGCCCCAGTAACTAGACTACAAACTACTTTGAAACCTAAAAAAACTCACGTCAGAAAATCAGCCGGTCAGTTGCAAAAAGAAAGAAAGAAAGAAAGAAATAGAAAGATACGCTTGACTAAATGAGGATAGGAATGACAAAGCAATATACTGATTTTAACAAGGTCATGAGATGCTGCTCAAAGTAGAATGGCAAAGTAACAGTTTCTCTTTCATGTGATACTGGCTTAAATTTTCAAGAATAATGGATTTTTGTGGGCTCAGTTTGAGTCCCTTTAAAGCTTGGGTGCTCAGCACTTTTTGATAATCAAGTCCCTTTAAGGTGTCTCATAAAAAAAATCACAAGTCACTCTTGAAAACGTTTACATTAATTTAATACAATTCCTAGGGTGTCTGTGTCTGCTGGTATTTTCCAAACTACGGATACTTCATATCACATGGATATCCCAAATACCTGCTCACTCAATGAGCATCATGTTCAAGAGACAACCCATCCCTAGAGAATCTCGCCTGATGTCTGTGAAAGATGTAGCAAAGGTAAGTGTCAACATTAATTCCCCCTAAGTTCTAAAGCCTCTTCATTGCAAAGAGCCCAGTTGGCTGCATACAAAAGACCACTAAATCAGCTTTGTTGGCATGGGTAGACAGACCACCAAAGCCTTCTTTAAGAGAAAGTCCTGGACTAACCTGTTCATTTCCACGTTTTCCCTTCAAACAAGCAACTTTCTGGAGGAAAAGGGGTAGGGTAACCCCTTGAAAGGGGTGGCAAACTTAAAACACATGATAAATTATAGGCCTGATGAATAAAAGTATTGTAGAAGGATTCCTGACCAAGTCACACTGTTGCCATTTCAAAACCAGACACATAGCCAGTTTGTGGTTGTGTCCTCCCCCCTGCTTCTTGCAAGCTTGATTAGTTGTTGCCACAGCTGCACAAAACAGCCACTGCCTGAGGTCTCAATGGCATGGGAAGGAGAAGAGCTTTGGAGACACATTCTACTGATTAGCTATTGCTGGCCACGGTTAACCATGTCTGGCTTGAGGGAAATATGTCTGCAGTCAAATTCTGCACAAACATTAAGTGAAAAAACACATCCAATTTTGTTCTTGCATTTGTTTTTGCACTTGTCACTCCTGTGTTATCAGTGGAGTAATTTTACACAAGCATAAAAGGTGAGAAAAATCAGGCCAACATGCTATCATGAGACCTCCCTCACCAAATAAATACACTGAGGGCTCAATTAATTGTATAGTTTTAGGTTGCTGTTTATGTCTTCCACAATGCACCTTTTTAAAGTTGCTCAACTACTTCTGTCCCATGGAACTCAGCATCCACATAACAGAATTCCTCTTCCTTGCCATATGCTCAGATCTAGTAATCTAATTGCTTCATTTAAATATATAGAGGAGGTTAAGGTGTGTCCCATCACAACACGAGGCCTGATGCTGCTTTTATTGGTGAAGATTTCTACATAAACTGAATTGTGCCCTCAGTTCAGAGTTCAGCTTTATCTACCAGTTACTCCTGACTGCAGCTTTAATCCCTAAACAAGCTTCCAAAGAATTCCTTATGGGTTAGAAGTGGCCTCTTCATTAGCAAAATAGGCACTGCTGAAAACAATAGTTCTTTTAACCATGTGTACTGTCTTCTTTACTTACTCTCCCCCCATATACACACACACACACACACACACCAAACAGACCTTCTTTCAAATAAAAACTATAACCTTCACCACGTATCTGAACTTGACTAGGGTTACTCTGGCAACATGCTAGTCGCTGCTTTGCTAAAAGTTTACAACTAAACGCTTCAAAGAGAGGAATACACAAAAAAAGATACACTGGGATTTGGGGAGAGGGGCCCCCAAATGCTTGATCCACAAAAATTCAGCATCCATTTTCTCTCTGCTACTTACTCACTTCTCATCTTGCTACACAATATTGTTCTCCCATTCTTGTCCATCCCATCTAATGGGGCAGCACTCTACACCTCCTAGACACACATTTAGGACACTGAAAACACCATGTGATCTTGCAACAAAGTACCCAGCCACTGGGGACACTGGTGCACTTTTTTGTGTGCCATTAGTCAGACCTCTTTGAGGAGTGTACCACAGAGTCAAACCTGTCCCCAATATTGGAGGATAGTTATGATCACATATGAATATTACTGTGAATGTTACTGTCACCCTTCACACCATTTTTAAAAGTGGTGAGTGATTTTGGGTGCTCAATTTGACAGGCCTCAGAGTCCCTCTAAGGTGTCTGAAGTTGAGCAGAGAAAACAGAGGGTAAGCAGAATAGAGAAGGTAGTTGAGGTCAGGCCTGGCTCTAGCGCAAGGTGAATGCCTTGGGCCCCACGCTTTTGGGGCCCCGCACTGATAAGTATTCACCATCCACTGGCCGGGCCCAGGGCCCCGCTCCCAGCATCCTGCCTTGGGCCCAGCAAACCCTTTGGCCAGGCACGGGTGAGGTAATATCTTTTATCAGATCAACTTCTTGGTGAGAGAGATGAGCTTTCAAACTTACACAGAAAAAAATATTATCTCACCCATCTTGTTTCCTTAGAATGTTAGGACAGCACAGCTACAATAACACAGCAAACAGACAAAGAAACAAAACCTCACTGGTTATAACTCAAAATATTGAAAATGCTGGCCAAGATATTGGAGTGCATATATGCATACACTCACATACACTCTCTCTCTCTCTCTTATACACACACACACACACACACGCTCTCTCTCCCTCTCCCTCTTTAATAGCAGGAGATCTGACTGTCAGTGGTGGGGCAACAATAACCATTTATTCAGCTAAAATGTCGTTATGTTTATTGTTTATGTATAGGAGCACAACACACACCAGCCAGGAGAATGACAGCTCTGGCCAACTGGTCCAGTCATCTGTGACCCAGCAAAAGATTTACCCAGCAGACATCAGATCTGATATCAGGCAACAGATGTTAAGTCAGCCCCATTTGCACTGAAATATTCTTCTTTTTTCCAGTATGAATATCTCAAAATTTGTTGCTACAAAATTCATAGATGCATGAAGCAAAACCCAATCTGCTAGTGGTAAACCCCAGAAAAGCCCATATTACAAGACCTGCGGCCTAAACTCAACCAGGTTCCTCAAGAAGAAGCATTACAGTGAAAAACCAAGACCACAACACTAAGATTGCATGGGCTAATGTCGCATGCCGCTCTCATAATGCAAACTTCTCAAACTACACCTTCCGAATGGCCATTTATTTAAGTGCCACCTGCAAGCTCAACTCTGGCAAAAACACAAACCAACATTTCTCATCAGAAAGATCCTGAGATTTTCCTGTCAGCATGAAAGGAGAAAGTGAAAACGATAACTGGGACATCTGCACATTCTGACTTTCCTGTGGTGGCCTTCATAGCAATTAAAAGGGAGTTGTCTCTCCTCATTTATCTTCTCAGTCCTGGTTTGCAATATTTTACAAACTTAACTTTTTCCACTTTGGGGAATAGCGAATACATTTTACTTTCTTATTTGTCAGCCAAAAAAAAAAAGTAATGTTCTTCACCATAATGAAAGCTGGATTCTAAAAGACACTGCCACCTGTATGCTCCTTTTCATTATTGTTTGAGGCAGGCAACTTTGGCAAAAGACCAAATGCTCCTATTACTGACTCTTTAAAGAATTTCCTATAAATGGACTACAAAAGATGAGAAAGGGGACTCATAAATTACACAAGTTAATAACAAAATACATTTAGCATGTACTTCTCCTATCCTTGGTAAAATCATTCTAATGATCATGTCTTTATTTCTTTAAACGTGTGCATCTCTTTACTCAACATGATGCTCTGAGCAGCAGTTTTGCAAATTCTTTTGCCCCTAAGGAGAAATGCATTGATATGCCTTTTCCTATCACCCTGCAACCCTTTCATTTAAGATTAAGTACCCAAAGGATCTGTTGGAAGATAGTTTGCTGCATTAGTTGGAAAGACACTAAGTGATAACTAGGGGTTTTGTTACAATGCATAGGAACAATAGGCCAACTGCCTGACAGGAAAAAAATATGCAGTCACAGCGTTCAGGTGCTTTACAGGTCATCTGATTAGTTTTGGGTTTTTTCTCCCTAAATACAGTACTGCCACTACCAAGCAGGGTCCCAGAGCCACATGGCAATCCCCTGTGAGACACTGCACTATTAACATCTAAAGCAGAGCAGATATGCTCCAGCAGATTCTTGTAAGGTCATGCTGAGGCTAAAATATGTTTCCCAGTCAGATTGCAAGACGTTTATCTAGCAAGATGCTATTAATGCCAACGGCACTGTCTAAATAAAAGGCACAAGTGCACATCACTTACCTGTTCCAAGATCCAGCGGAGAGAGAGAGGAACACAAGCATGTAGTGGGAAAAAATAAGAGAGAAAAAAAGAATGTAAACAATATAGAGCGCATCAAAGAAGCCAGGCATTAGAATTAGAGGCTCACGCAAGTAGCCCCTCTCCCCCCAAAAGTGAATAGCAATACTTCCATGGTAAAAGTGAGCTTTATTCAGGCCGTATTAGCTACATGCTCATCCCCATTTTATACAGCACTTTAGGCTTAGCTAAGTGTCAACATATTAAAGAACCCCTTTACAAACAAGCTAGAATTTTTGAAAGCAGAGACTTGCATCTAACATCCTCAATAACCTTAACCCTTGCATAGTGAAAAAAAGGTGATTTTAACTAGCAATAAAGCTCACATTTTAGGTTAACTTTTCAACAAATCTAAACATGACACCGGAAGCCCATTAGACAAAATGTCTCAGAGGGAGAGCCATGTTAGTCTATCATTTTAAAAATGAGTAGTCCTGTGTCACCTTAGAGGTAAACAAAAACATATAGATAGAACCATAAGACAAAGGTCATGATTTTTGACTGCCTGCATTCCTGAATCAATTTTTAAAAGTGCTCAGGGCCCAACTGCGCCCACTGAAGTGAAGAGGAGTTTGATAGATCCCTTAGCCCTTTTAAAAATCTGGTCACTGATGTAGGTCTCTAAATATGGATTTAGAGCCTAATTTGAGGATCTTATTGTTTGGAAAATAGTGGTCATTGGTTTTCATCAGAATACTTAGAGACATTTTATTTGCACCTCCCATGATCTGAAGTCATAGCTTTACCTTTCACACAAGCTCATCAGAGCAAAAAAGGCTTGAAAAATCACATTAATGGCTATAGAACTTACTTGGCATTATTGAGTAGTAACCATAAAAGAATTTCACTGGAAGAAGCAGACTCTTTTGTTACGACAGAAAAACACAAAAGATGCGGCAAAACTACTCTGTTGAGCCCTGCACAGATACGAAGTTTGTATCCACATCTGTAGCTGCAAAAAAGAGCTGCAGATATCCACATTCACACCTGTAGATAGAGGCAGCAGCATGGGAGTGGGGCAGGCAGCACCACAGAGTCACTGCTGGGGGGAATTGGCTTTTAAGCCAGCACCAGCTCCTGCTTCCCCCACACCTTTGCTGCCTCTGATACTGAGGCAGCAAGGAGGAGGGGAAAATGCATGTAGTAGACAAGATTAACCGATAAGCCTAGGCATATCAGTTAATCGTATAGTCAACTCCACACTGACATCCCTAACATCCATAAAAGTAAGCTGCAGAGATCTGTGAATATAAAGCGAATATCCATGAATTTGCAAGGCTCTACTGCCGTGACTCCCGGCCGCATTTCACTCCATTGCCTGTTCCCATATTTTTTCCCCTGGAACTGTTGCTCCAGGCCGCTGTGATATTTCACAACAGAGCTGCTGGTTTTCAGGATTTTGTGCCGTTTTAAGGCCTTGCCTTTCCAAAGTAAGGTAAATATGCAATTATCCTTAAATAATAAAAAAAGAAATGTGTTAAAGGTCAGATGGCTGGTGTTATTTAGACATCTTTCAAATGAGCCTCATAAGGAAGATTCTCTCAAAAGACAAGTGTCATAAACAAAGAGATAACTTCCCTGACCTGTCTGATGCCCTGGTTGGGTGGGGGGTGGTCATGGAATGGGAGTCATGAGAACCAAGCTGAAGGCAGTTAAAAAAAAAGGGGCTACGACCTTTTGAACTGTGGGTCTTTTACAACCCTGCAGAACTAGAAATGCAGTGGAGGAAGGTGAATGTGGTGGCCAGTTGTAACTAGTCGTGGAGATCCCTAGGTGCGAAGAAATGAGTGAAAAAGCAAAAAGGAGAGGGGCTGTGAGCATCCCATGGCTGCTACCTTAACAAACCCCATCACACGGCCAGCAATGGCAGGATAATTCATGGCAGACACACAAACTGAATTAACGATAGGGGGAAATTTGGAGGCTCAAGAGCATCTTCTCAACCCTCCGAATGTCATGAGGATAAGATTAGTTCAGCTCCTTTAAATGAACCAGTACCATTTCCCCTCTACCGCATACCATCTGTCCATCAGCAATAACCACATCAAGTCAAGGAGGTGGGCGGGCAGGCAATCCCTGATAACACCTACAATCAGAGATGCCTGGCAGCGTTTCCTGTAAACTGTGCACTTTTGCGGCCACTCAGGATAGAGCCAAATGCTACCCACGTGACTTGCAGAGCGCCCCCAGCTAGGTTTTGTGTTTCTATCAGTGGTGCACATTCACACATACGTTGGTGCACATGTAAATATTTATTCTGCACATGCATGGAAAAAATCTGCACACACGTGGAAAAGATTATTGATGACCGGTCCTCCACACCCTTACACCCTCTTCAAAAAACCTCCCCATTCCCAAGCTTTGGTCCCAACCTCTGAAATGAATGCATCAATCACCTCTGGTATATCTACCCACCTGAGTTTTTCATAATGGCTAAATGCAGGTAAAGAGCTACCATTCAAGCACCAAATGTGGCTATTATACAGGCGAGTATGTGTTCCATGCCTCCTAACGTGTTTCAAAACAAGCTTTCAGACCAGCATTTGCTGCTTGGCCATGGTTCGAAAGCAATTAGTCGATGTTGATGAGGACATTGCTGTGCATCACAGAGCAAGAAAATCTATCCATCTGTGCCAAGAAAATGGGCTCAGAATAGTTTTGTTAATAAAGCTCTATCAGATTCAGCAGCACCCAAATGTTATGCACTTCTTTAAAAATTTTAATATAACAATCTGGTATAATGTAAAAGAGAAGAAAGTAGCGCTCTTGCCATATAACTGCAGTTGGTTTTAATTAGTAGTGCACACCAGTGTTACAGGACAGAGTTAATTTTTTTTATGATTGTAATAACAGCGGCTGCTCTTTCCCAGGGTGGACGTCTAAAAGGCAACATTCAGTTTCGGGGAATCTCTCTGTTACTTTTACTTTATTTTTTTATCTTTGCATCTAAAAGAGGCTGCGAGAATGTCTCCTCTTCGATTTAGACCAGGTCATTCAAACTAAGTGATGCATTTTGTATACCAATAGAGCTGTTAAAAAGTCAACAGAAATAGTCGCAATTCAATTGTCATGCATGTCAGCAGTCTGAAATTCTCTAAATAGGAAATTTAAACTTCCTCTTTAGAAAAGGGGAATATGTGCTTAAAGAAAGGCATAGTAAAGCCTTGACTACACGGGGAAAGTTGCACTTATTTTGGTTTTAAGAGTGGTTCTGTTTAATTGAATCATGCTCCTAAATTATATAAACTAAAAAGGAAAAAAACCACTCTTATTAGATCAACTACACAGGGGACTGTACCGGCTCAAATGTATTGGCTTAAATTGATACCTTAGATTAAACCTATGCAACGTAGACAAGATTTAAGATGGACACTGGATGTTTATTATATCAGCTCAATTCTTCAGACTGAGCATGTTATATCTTCATTGTCTTCAGTGAGAAGAGAAGACACTCAGTACCTCCCAGAATTGGGTCCACAGTTCCTGATATTTTGATTTTTTTTCCCAACCCTCCCTGCATTTCAAGTGGGTTTCACACAAGTTCTTATTAGCATCAGCTGTCATGCTAACTAGCATGCAATTTGCTCCCTTTGCTTGCACTTCCTGCGCTGTCCATCCCCCACGTGAAAATTAAAATAAATATCTGGCAATATTTCAACAACCACCTTAAATAAAACTTGCTGTGTATGTTTCCACAAGGAGACTGCAAACTCCATTTCTATTCAGAATGTGAAAGATGATTCAAATTAACAGGACAAAACATGCCAGGAAGCTGCATTACCAACCCCGAGATGCCTATAAAACTGGGGCCAAATGAAAGTCATGCATAGAAAACATGAGTAATGTAAAGCTTTGCTATAGTCCTGATGCAGCCAGTGAGAAAGTGCTCAAACCTCTCCCGCCACCACCTCTCATCACGCCCTCCTCTGGAATGAGGCCACATGAGGACATCCCTACAAGAAGCACATGTCCTCAGAGGCCAGTTTTCTTCCTCCATCTTTGAACACCTGTGCACAAGGGCAACCAGACTGTGTACCCAAACGTCAAAGTGATACTCAGGGCAGGTTGAGACCATGTGAACTGAAACCAAAGGAAACATTCACACGCCCCAAGAAGAAAAACCACTGAAGAGTCTCACAGTGCATCAATCAGCCGACCCACTCACCCCTCTATCATAGGCAGAAACCACATAAAAAGAGTTGTCCATTCAAGTCCTGCCTCCTTTGTAGATCAGCACACTTTAAACAAAACTGCCACCAGATTATTTCACGCCAGAGCAGGATATACTTGCATGTGTTGCCTGGTGCTTCTTAGATCGTTCATTGATAGCAACGGATAAGAAATGAAAGCATGGCACTTGAGACATAAGGATTCACTGGACAGGAAAAAGCCACTTGGCCAACTAAGTATGTTGTGACTGGAGGTGTACGTAGATTAAGGTAGGGTTTTGTGGTTTCCGGTAGACGGTTGCGACTGACACAATGCTAAGAAATCAGCCTTTCCTTCTTCCTCTTCCTGTCCTGTGATCTTTAGCGTCACTTGTTAAGGTTCTGCTGCATGCAAAAATATTAGGAAACAGGCTCTCAACTGAAAGGGCAAAATACTGCTTCTAGTTTGGGAGAGTGTTGGACCTTGACAACTGCCATAAAAATGCACCAAATCTACTCACCTGTCCCAATAAAAGGGAGTGATACTTTGGGGCCACATCCATATTATAGCAGCATAATCCCATAGTGTAGACACAGCCTACAGCCACAGAAGGGGGTTTCCCATTGGTGTAGGAACATTGCCTCCCCAAGCAAGGGTAGCTTGTAATCAGATTTCCCCATTCCTCTGGGGTATGCTCATTGATCAGGATCACTCTTTATGGGAAGGAGGATTTGCTGCTGGTGTTACTCATATCTCATACAGAGATTTACTTTTCCCTTCTGCCAATACGCTCCCAATGGAACTAACCTGCAGGATCTAGATTTCCAAGGACCCGGTTCTTCCCACCTTAGAATCAGATGCGCACACGCATGCACGCACGCACGCACGCACACGACAAGAGCATGTTTGAAAGGACCCATTAATCAGCACTCACAAACTGATCTCTTATATGTCCCTGGACTTAGTAGGCTGGGCTGCACAGCAATGCCAAGCTGTGAGCCTCATGGACCCTGGGACTCAATGGACTCCCCCCGCTGACCATGGCTCCATGCGGTGCTGCCACTTTGAAACGCCACAGGGAGCCCGGCATCAGGCTCCATGTGGCGTTTCAAAGTGGCAGTGCCATATGGAGCCGGGGTCAGCAGGGGAGTCCCCTGCTGACCCTGGGTTGCACGCGGCTCTGCCAGTTTGAAATGCCACGTGCAGCCCGGGGCCACTCTCCAGCGGGCCCCAGGTTGCACACGGTATTTCGAAACATCAGACCCCAGGCTCCACGCGGCACTGCCACTTTGAAGTACCCCTTTCCCTTCCCCCCACTTGCTGCCTCTTTCTCATAGAGGCAGCAGGGGGCGGGGGAGCAACTAGTCGACTAGTGTGTTGACTAGCTGATAAACATTTGCTTACCGGATAGTCAACTAGCCGTTCACATCCCTAAAAGGCAGTCTTTCAAGGAGTATTATGCGCTGGTTCCCCAAGAACAAAGAGCTGGTAGGTAACAAACTCTACTGACAGACGCATTCCTTTGTCATCCTCGCTGTGTCTACACTGGGATTTGGATCAACACAGCCACAGACAGCACTCAGAGGTATAGATCTCTCTCACACGTTCCCTCCCAATTATTCACACTAGGTAAGAATTTGAAAAAAGTTAGGCTATGAAAGAGAAAAGCGCCACTGATCCTGCACTCTCAACTTGGCTTAACCCTGCCCTCCAACCAAAACCCTTTAAGAGGCACATAGTACCAGCTTTTCGGGCTTGATTCTGGAAAGCATGGCCAGTCAGGACAGTACTCTTGTATCTGTACAGGTTGAAAGTCTCTAGTCTGGCACCCTTGGGACCTGACTGGTTCTGAACCAGAGAATTTTCCAGACCAGGGGAGGTCAATATTGTCTAGCAGCATTACCAACACTTCCACTGCTTGCTGGGCTCTTAGAGGACATTTAGGGGTAAACGAGAGCTAAATAACAGCACAGAACACTGAGAGCCAGGACTGGTGGCTGTAAACAAACTTTATGGGAACGCGGGAAACTTGGCCACATCCAAGAAAAGTGGACATCCAGCTAACTAAATATCGTACCAGACCACGGATGTTTCCAGACCAGAGAGTTCTGGATTAGAGAGGTTAAACCTGTATAAGACCCCCTGAGATCTGAAGTTGCAGGGACTTAAAACACTTGTTTAAAGCTAAACAACTGCATACGGCTTTGTCTACACTAGGGGTGTAATAGTATAGCTGATTAACCAATAAGCAAAAACTTATTGGTTAATGCTACAGACTACATGCATTTCCCCCCACTTTGCCAGTAAATTTCTTAGCAGGCTGGCCAGCAGCCCGGCTCAGTCCTGGCTTGCACTGGGTCCAGGACCTATCCCTGCTGCAGCTCTGCATTTAAAGTGTTTTAGGGGCCAGGCAGGCAGGCAGCATTTTAACTACCATGTCATTGAGACCTGTTATCCTGTCTTCACTAACTCTTGGCAGGACAGCGCATTGAACCTAAGCGGGCTGTTTTAATAAAAAGGGCTTGGCAATAGGGGTTTGGTAGAATACAAACATTTCTAACATAAAAAAAACCCAAGGTAGCTCTCTGCAATTATAGCAGAGTCCACCATAACACAGACCAGATGTGCACTCCACATTCCAGTGCACTGGTTAATCTGGAGATTCTGAACTGCAAGCGACAATCGTCTGCAGAGCAATCCACATTAACCAGGTCCAACTCCATTTTAAAATGGCTTTTATTATTCCAAGGGTGAGGGGAGCTGATTTATCACCTTAAAAGTCAGTTCACATTCACAGTTTAACCTCAGTTTACAGCTTTTATACCCTGTTCAATTGATCTCCCTTTCATCTTTCACATGCTGGATACATTTCTCTTTGGAAAAACAATGTGCTGGGCCACACTGCAACTGCTCACTGATTTTACACTGTGAACAGGTCCACGCTAAGGGTGGGTCTACACAGCAGGGCATAACTTGAAAAAAAGCTATGCAAATTGAGCTATGTCAATTGCTTAGCCTAAGTCAAAATAGTTTATTTTGAAATTGGGAGCGTCTGCACAGCACTTATTTCCAAATAGAGCACTCTTCCTCCGACTTCCCTTACTCCTCGTACAATGAGGGTTACAGGAGTCGGAGTGAGAAGTCGTCCAGGTTGACAGTATTGTGACATTATTTCAAACTAAAGTTGCTGTGTAGACGTACTCTAAAAGCTTGCATCAGTTTAATCACGTCAGTTAGTGGCTTGAAAAATCCTTGCCCCTGAGCAACGCAGTTATGCCGACATAACCCCCTGGGCAGTAGACGTTTTATGCTGAGCTTCTCCGGTCGACAGAGCGGCCACCTCTCACCAAGGTGGATTAACTATGCAGACAAGAAAAGTTCTCCCGTTGGTGCAGTAGTGTCTTCACTGCACTGGCAGTGTAGACCTGCGCTGGCTGTGTGCAGTTCCATTCACTCTAGCAGAGGTATTCCCGCTCTACATTAGCATTAAGGAAAAACAAATCAAGCCCAATGGTCCAGTGTCCTTCTGATACTTGTAACACAAACCTGCCCATCTAACGAAACATTAGTCTCGCTTACACTGGGACAGTAAATCGGGAGAAAGGATTTACACCCTTGTGTAACAGAGAACGCCACTTAATACACTGAGTGCACAACTCTGCAAAGGAGGGAAGGGAATCATGCAGAGTTGTCCAAATCCATGCTCCATAAGGGGTGAGGTTGGAAGAAAGGATTAAATATCAGTCACGTTCTTTTCTACCCAGAGGCCCCCTTAAATTGATTTGCTTCTGGGGACAGCACTCCCCCAAAACTAGGGATGTGAAAGTGTAACCATTTGCATAGTTAACTCATCAGTTAATGTGCAGTTACACACACTGCAGCCTCTGTTTTATGCGGGGGTGAGGGGACAGGCGGTAGCTGGTGAACTGCGGGAGCCAGCTTTTAAACCAGCTCCTCGCGCGCACTGCACTGGCTCCCACGGAGCTGCCTGCCCTCTCACGTGTAAGCCGTGTAACCGCTGAAATTTTTTTCAGCAGTTACACAATTACATCATTAAACGCATTTTAACATCCCTACCTAAAACTGCCTTGCTGCCAGCCCCCCTCTCTGTCCAAAGCAACTGTATCAAAACTCTACCCTGCAGCCTCTGGAATCCCCAGCTAGCCCTTTTCCTCCAAGGCCTGGCACGGCAGCATTGCTCCCTTTCATGAACTACTTGGTTGTGCACAAAGGAAAAAAGTAACCGAGAAGCCTGAACTTGCCAGTTCATTGTTCGGGAGACAGCCTCACTGCTTCATCTAACGAGAGCATTTTGCAAAGTTCAAGCTGTGTCTAATTTGTCTGTTCTCCAAGTCTTCCAGCAATCAGAGCTTGGCTTGCCCAGCCTCCACTCATAACATAACACATGCAGCCATGTACGTGAGAAGGAAGGAAAGGGGTAGGAGTGGCCGGTCAGAACAAGCCATTTCACAGTGCCTGCATTCCAGCCCCCCCCTGCCTAACTCCTATCTTGCGGCGGGGGGAAGGGGGGAAAGGGAGGGGAGAAATGGACGGCCTGAACTTTTGACCCTCGGTACAGACGCCTAACCAGAGGAGAAAAGAACCATAAAGGTGTCTGGTGAGGGGGCGTGATCTCATGACAACCGTCTGCAGCTTGTTTCCTCACCATCCTCCTCAAAAAAATGTGGATTGCCCGTTTTATGACTGCCAGATGGCAGACCCTGCTGCCTGCAAACCTATCAGCCACAGTGACCATCCAACCTCCTTCGGGGAGGGCTGAGTCCCGCCCTCCCCATGCCAGCACAAGGGTGTGGAGAGCTGCAAACCTCAAAGAGGCCGACGGCGTTGGTTCCAGTCCAACAGCACATCAATCTGTTTACAGTCTCATCCAAGGGATTCATACCGTGAGCTGGACACAATGGAATATGAGTAGTAATTATTAATTTATACAGCAGCAAAGGTGTGGTGTGTGCTGTGTGCTGTGCTTTAATAGACAAATGAAAGACGGGGGCTAGCTCTGAGGGCCTGATCTCCAAATGGAGGCTGTAATGCAAGGCACCATGTGTCTATGCCCAAAGCACAGCAGTGTTTATTTAAAAGACAATAAAAAGAATCAGGAGGAAATTGTGAGTCCTAGCCTTGGGTTTCATTACATGAGTGTCCAGTCATAGCATGAATGCAAGATTGTAACCTGGAAACCGAGGGCTTGGACCACAGGGTGAAAGTGACCAGAATAGCTCCTGTGCCCACAATGTTCTGAAATAAAAGTCACTGGTTCTGGAATAACCAAGGGTACGTCTACACTACAGAGAAGACTGACTCTCCGGAGGTCGATCTTCTAGTGTTTGATTTAGAGGGTCTAGTGTAGACCCCCTAAGTCAAACGCTGAGGGCAGCCCCTGCCGGCATCCCACACTTCTCATTCTGCGAGGAGTAAGGGAAGCCAATGGGAATGTGTTCTCCCATCTGCATCCCATAGTATAGATACTGCGGCAGCTCGGTTTAAGGTAAGCCAAATCCAGCTACGCATTTTGCGTAGCTGCATGTACCGTAAGCCAACCTGTCCGGTCTAGTGTAGACCTAGCTCAAGTACACTTCCAAAGTGGAGTAATTATTCTGAAATAAAAAAATACTTTTATTCCAGAACACACAGTGTCCGCAGAGAGCGCTATTCCAGAACTGCTCCTGCAGAATGGCAACAGCTGTTCCAGTCCACTCCGCCCTGCACACAAACTCAAAGTTCCCACCTGTGGCCCTGTGACTAAGGACAGGCAATTGCATGGATCTGACCTGGGACAGGCATGATTGCCTCGCGTTGGAGCCTTCATTCATGACTATCAAGTTTTTGCAGGCCTCAGATCATATATTTCCCACCAAGCCCAAGCCCGCAGTGCAGGACCTGGCATGAGCCAGGTCCAAAGCGGTCCTGGGCTTGCGCCAGGTCCTGGACCTACTCCCACTGTGGCTCTGTGGTTTAAATGTAGTAGGAGCTGGGCTGTCTGCACCCCCAACTCCTACTACATTTAAACTGAAGAGGTGCAGCGGCCCCTTTTTGACTAATCATGCACTCAATACAAATTATATCGAGTACACGATTAGTCATTTACTCGATACTTAACATCCTTAATACAGGGGGAAGGGGGTAAGAGGTCCATACATAATTCTACTAAAGCTCTCAAATTTTGGTTACTGGCCTGAAATGATCTAACTGCTCTTGAGCCATTGTCCTCTCTAAATAAAGAGTAACTGAACATTTCATTTTTTCAAGGAAATATGGGGGCCAGATCCAGCACTAGTAATACACATGGACATAACTTCCACTGAAGTCAACAGAACTGCACCCATTAATTGTAATAAACGCAGGGCCAAAGTGCAAGGCTCTTACAGAGTGTTTTCTTAGTACTCAATCAACACAAAAACTACTGAAGTCAAGGATTTGCTAAAAGTAAGAATGAGGCCCGCAGTTAATAGACTGCTACTTCCTTTGCTCCAACCCCATCTCCCAACGCCTGTTATGAGGGCCAGATTTAGTAGTGTGTCACCTGGCCTTGTTTTGTTACTTTCATTCCTTCTTCCTCGCTGCCACTTTAGCTGATAAAGCCCAAAAGTTCACAACCCTGCTGTCCTCAAATTCTCCCCAAATGTAGTGCCCGTCCCTCCCATCAGCAATGAAAGAGATTTATAGCCAGGCCAATTGAAGGCCCCTGTTCTCCCTCCCCATACAAACATACCATCATGTCATAAAGTTCAGTCTGACCCTTTTTGTTGTTGCTTACCACAGTCCTGCTTTGGCTTCTGTCCTCAATAGTGATCAAGAAGGATACTTAGCCCTAATTGCTCTGAGCCCCTCCTAATGAGTATAGGCACCACCTTTTTAATGGCCAGGAGAGAGAAAGGAAAAAAAAAAATAACCCAGACTTGACTCGGCCTTTCAAAAAGAAAGAAACAAAGCAAGCAAGCTTACACTCTGGGGTTCTCTTCTCTCAGGCTATGTCTACACTAGAGTTTCTCCGGACTCTGCTGCGTCCAGGGAACGCGTCCGCTTTTTCGGATCAATTTCCGAAAAAGCGGGCGTGCTCTTTCAGAAGCCCTGTATTCCTCATTTTATGAGAAATAAGGGGTCTTCCGAAAGAGGAGGTTTTTCCCACATTGGGCCCCATATAGACAGACCAAATGTCAGAAAAGCCTCTTCTGAAAAAAAAAATCGGAAAAAGGTACGCAAATTGCGGTTCACAATTTGCGTACCTTTTTCTGAAAATAACCTGCAGTGTAGACACAGCCTCAGAGAGCTGCATGCATAACTCCAATGAAGGTTAGTGGAAATGCACACCCAGAATCCCGCATATACCCCTGTGATTAACAGACCTGGATTTAATCTGGGGTTGGATTCACTTCCCACACACATATGAGTGGTATTCCATTGACTTCAGTGAAATGGAGGATTTATATTTATATACATGTATATGCTGGGCTGCATGGTAAGCTTGCCCCCAAAACGAAATGCTCACCGGATCCTTTGTCCACACGGAAATGTTAGGATGTTGTACTGGATTACAGCATGGAAGGACCAAATGAGGTCACCAACCTCCACCAGAAAAACCACACATTTGTGCATGCAAAATAAGTAATTACTTAAAAACGCATTGTGCCGGCACTGGTACAATTCCCCATTTGAGTCTGCAAATCTGGGCAGACTCAATGGTCACATAAATGCTCTTTTGCATGTATACTCTTGCCCACATCCTTCATTGTCTATGTCGCCAGGCAGGTACCCTGGGGACTCGAGGGGACTGCAAAAATTCTTTCACCTTTTGCTTGCAGCCTTGCAAATGATAAGAGTAGCCCTGATTTCTAAATATCAGTTCATTTCTAAATATCAGTTGCAAGTGCTAGTTGAAATCCTGAAGAGAGCCGAGCAGATTCTCCTGCAACTTAAACCAGTATAAAATCAGGGGTGACTTCAATGTAGTTACCAGGGTTCCCTCTAAGCTGAGCACTTGGGTGGACGCCCAGAAGAGATTCCAATGCCGCTGAGCTGATTAGCAGAACTCCCTCAGCTAGGTTTCATGTCTACTTGTGGTGCACATTTGCATATGCCTCGGTGCACATAGAAAAAAATTATTCTGCACATGTATGGAAAAGATTAGAGAGAACATTGGTGATGTCTTGAATTGAGGACTTACAATGTGCACCATCAGAAAACCTTTATTTCTGAACCTATTCTGTATCATGCCCATTTTGGCCACTAGACATTTCTCTTAAATTTTCTGACTATTCCTTCCATGGGTGTAGCTCAGACAGAGTGGTAACAGTGTAACTACTATGTCATTCAGACCTGCATCCTGTCTTCACCACCATTGCCACAACTACTACCACCGGCAGGACCACATCAAGATTGAAGCAAGGGTGGAGAATTTCATGAACATGACCCAATGGGACCACACACATCAAGTCCAACCGTCTTTGGCTGCCCTAACCCAATGCATCTGGTACCCATTTTGCAGCTGAGAGAACTGGAGGTAGCCTTGCTCTATGAAAGTACAAGCGTCTCTCAAACCCACTAACTTCAGGAGCGGTACCAGTGTTCCCTATAAGCTGAGCACTTGAGCAGCCACCCAAGAGAGACTCAAATACCACCCAAGTGATGAGCAGGGTGTCCACAGCTAGCACATGTTTCTATTGGTGGTGCACATCCACATGTGGACAGAAAAAACTAGAGGGAACACTGGTAGATACTCCTGATTTTAGACGTGGGAGTTAGAGCTGCAACTGAAATGATGAACATTAGGCCTACTTAGTCCCATATCCCATCTCTAACAGTGGACAGGCCCAGTTACCTTCAGAGGAAGTTGAAGGTTTCTTATGCATCAGATTCTGCACTGAATGAATTTTATCTAACTCCCTTTTCAGGGCACATCTACACAGCAGGTCTAAAGCTGAAATAAGCTAGGCAACCTGAGCTACGTCAATTGCATAGCTGAAGTCGAAATAGCTTATTTCAGCTTTGGGCGCTGTCTACACAGCAGGAAATCCGAGAAAGAGCACTCTTCCTCTAACTTCCCTTACTCCTTGTAAAATGAGGGTTACAGGAGTTGGAGTAAGAAGTCCTCCAGCTTGACATTATTTCAACATTATGTTGAAATAACTGCTTGCTGTGTAGACGAAGACTATGTCATTTTGGAATACCATCAGTTACTCCGAGATAACGCTGCTGTATAGACAAAGCCTCAGAGACACAAATTCCAGGTCAACATTCCTCCTGGAAATGGACAAGCTTCTGAATTTTTAACCAGCCTTGGTTTTCTCTAGAAGACCCAGCTTGGTCTTTGCCAGCTTTTTTGCCTTTCCCTATTTCCAGGGGTATGGCTCCATATTTGGTGCTCTTCCCATGTTGGTAATATTCACTCCCCTGACACCAGATTTCAGTGCTGTCACCATAAAGAGCTATTGCTCCTTGCTGTCTGTTGTAAAATCCGCTCGGGGATCAACAATAAATTCTTAGCACAAATGGGGTTTTCTGAATTTTTTTTTCTTTCCCCTCCAACATCTGGCCAGCAGAAGTGCTGCTATGTCCCCCTTATTTACTGCGCTTCTGTAATTTACATCTCAATGCTAAACAAAAACCACATGCATGCATCCCATAGTGCCAAAGAGTCTAATAGTTAAAAATACTTATAAAAATACAGGAAGTTATTTACTGAATTTAACATGCACATTCCCTATAAATAAGTTAACACCAGGAAAAAAACACGGTGTCTAACGTTAATTAACACTGGACAGGAAAATATTTTTTTAGAGTGGGGTGTGTGGAATCTAGAAATGTTTTATAGTGGCGCCTGCTACACTTACTCTCTTTTCTATTCGCATTCTCATTATACATCTCTGTACCCTTCCTTTCCCTAAACCCCTTCCCAAGAACCACTCTGACTGGGGTGCCTACAAGAAATTAGCCAGAACGAGAGCCCAGGGGGCAGTGTTCCCTCTAAGATTTCTATCTGTGAGCAGAGTGAGTTTTGTCTTGCGCACCAATATTGAGGTCATGTGCGCTGGTTTCTGTGTGTGCCACTGTGTGCACGCCAGTTACTAACAAAATTACTTATACACACGCGCACACACACAATTTAAAAGTGTAAAGTAAGAAAAAATACTAAAACAACAGATAATTAACAAGGTGCATGACCCTGCCCCACCCACCCACCCTTAAAACTACCCAGCTTGCTGGCCCCTGCCCCCAACACACAGTGTGCCCCAATCAGGACCACACACAGCCAGCTGTTACCTGTGTAGGCCCGGCTAACTGCCTACCCCCACACACACACCCTGCAGTTGTGCCCAGCCTTGCAATCTGCCCCCCCCCCCCCATGTCACCAGTATATAAGCCAGGGCCATACTATCTGTCCCCCAAACACAAACAGCCAGGACCTGGGCCTAGGGCCCACAGCCCAAGCACCACTGCCCAGAGACCTGTGCCCAGCCCCACATCTCACCTGTTCCCTGCCCACACACATTGCCCAGAGACCTGTGTCTGACCCTGCAACTTGCCTCCCCCTTTCCCCCCCAGAATTTACCTGTGCCCAGTTCCTCCCACCACCATAGATGGCTGGTGCCTTTGCCCCCCACCCGGCTGGCTTCTGTGCCAGGTCCCTGATGTCCTTGGCCCCTCTGGTATGACTCCGGTACCAGCTTCACCGTTCTCTTGCCCAAGTTCTCATGCGGCTTGCGGCTCCTCCAGCCTCAGCCAACGCAGCAGCCTCCCGCCACATGGCTCGCAGGTCCTCCGGCCCTGGCTGCCACCACAGCCTCCCACTTCGCGGCTCCTCCAGTGCCAGCCACCCATCACATGGCTGCGCGGCTCTGCGTAGGAGGGGTGCAGGGTGGAAATTTTTTCTGTGCACATGCACAAGTGCACAGCTTAGAGGAAACCCTAAGGGGGGTGGGGCTTGTGGGTTTTTTTGGAGGGAGGGGTGTTATTTTTTTTGTTTTAATACTTCCAGGTCATCTGGAACCACCAAGTTACACAATCACTAACCTATATAACTGCACCATCCTCTGATTCGGTCTACCACCTCCCTTCCTTCAGACTCATGCTGCATCTTGTCTGACAAGCTTTATGGGCTTGCGGCGGTGTTCTCCAATGGGTTTATACAGCACTTGGCATAGACAGAGAGTGCTAGCCCTGATTGGGGATTTTCCACCACAAATTATAAACAACAAGAGCAAAGCCAGAATTAAGGGAACAAAACTCTTTGCTTGCACTGGCTGGAATGCACCCTTCCGTGGTGTTACTCCAGAGTGAAACTAAACATTTAAAAGTGTCCTATTGTCTTTAAGAACAAAGAGAAGTCCTGTGGCACCTTATAGACTAACAGATTTATTGGAGCATAAACTTTTGTGGGCAAAGACCCACTTCGACAGATGTATGTAGTGGGAATTCCAGAGGCATGTATAAATATATAGGCATAAGAAAAGAGTTCCAACCAAGAGTAAGGTTAGAGATAACAAGGTCAATTCAGTCAGGAAGGATGAGGCCCACTTCTAGCAGCCAACATGGAGGTGTGAATACCAAGAGAGGAGAAACTGCTTTTGTAGTTGGCTAGCCATTCACAGTCTTTGTTTAATCCTAAACTGATAATGTCAAATTTGCAGATGAATTGTAGCTCTGCAGTTTCTCTTTGAAGTCTGTTTTTAAAGTTTTTTTGTTGCAGGATGGCTACATTTAAATCTGCTACTGTGTGTCCAGGAAGATTGAAGTGCTCTCCTACAGGTTTTTATGTATTGCCATTCCTTATATCTGATATGTGTCCGTTAATTCTTTTACGTAGGGACTGTCCAGTTTGGCTGATGTATATGACAGAGGGGCATTGCTGGCACATGATTGCATATATTACATTGGTAGATGTGCAGGTGAATGAGCCCGTAATGGTGTGGCTGATGTGGTTAGGTCCTGTGATGGTGTCGCTGGTGTAGATATGTGGGCAGAGTTGGCACCGAGGTTTATTGCAGGGATTGGTTCCAGAGTTAGAGTTACTGTGGTGTGGTGTATAGTTGCTGGTGAGAATTTGCTTCAGGTTGGTGGGTTGTCTGTGGGCGAGGACTGGCCTACCTCCTAAGGTCTGTGAGAGTGAGGGATCATTGTCCAGGATGGGTTGTAGATCGCTGATGATGCGTTAGAGAGGTTTTAGCTGGGGGCTGTAGGTGATGGCCAGTGGTGTTCTGTTATTTTCTTTGTTGGGCCTGTCTTGTAGCAGGAGGCTTCTGGGTACACATCTGGCTCTGTTGATCTGTTTCCTCACTTCCTCAGATGGGTACTGTAGTTTCAAGAATGCTTGGTGTAGATCTTGTAGGTGTTTGTCTCTGTCTGAAGGGCTGGAGCAAATGCGGTTGTACCTTAGTGCTTGGCTGTAAACGATGGATCGTGTGGTGTGTCCGGAATGGAAGCTGGAGGCATGTAGGTAGGCATAGAGGTCCGTAGGTTTTCAGTATAGGGTGGTGTTTAGGTGACCATCACTTATTTGCACTGTAGTGTCCAGGAAGTGGATCTCTTGTGTAGACTGGTCCAGGCTGAGGTTGATGGTGGGGTGGAAATTGTTGAAATCACGGTGAAATTCTTCCAGAGCCTCCTTCCCGTGGGTCCAGATGATGAAAGATGTCATCAATGTAGCATAACTATTGTCTTTAAATCATCCAACTCTGCCTTGTAATTAAAAGGTTACTTCCACGCAAAGACCAAATTCTAGCCTCCCTTTCATCCATACAGTTCTTGAATTGGAATGGAAGTGAGAGCAGGTTTTGGCTGCACTGGTTAATTTCACATGCACTGTGTGTGGAAAGGCAAAAAACAAAGAGGGCTGGGGGGTGAGCCCAGATTGGATCTTCATTACACCCCGGGGGAAAACCAGAACAACTGACTTCAGGAGTGAATTTACATCAGTGTCACTGATAACAGAATGTGACCCTCCATGCCCTGGCTTGTGTGCATTTGTTGACTGCGGTAGTTATTTGAAACCAGAGGTTTGTATGTAGGGTTTAATAAGAGCAGACCTAAGCCTTTATTCTTGGCTCCACATGAGGCAATTTTTCAACAGCCCTGCATGGAAATCTGGGTGGTTTTCCAGCACACTAATTTTAATAGAATATAAAATGCCCACAATCCAGTTGGTTGCCTGTGCTCCATTTTGAAGGAAAAACACTATGAACATATAACAGACCACTGTTACAATCCAACACCAGTAGTGCTAAGACAGCCTTTATAACAGCAAACCCATACACACACAATGCATTTTCAAGCTGTCAAAAATCAGATGCATGTAGCCTGCTAACTAACTTCTCATGCTAATGCTCCGCTGCCACATGGGAGTGGGTAAGCCTCAACGGACTAGTAATTTTGCTTGCAAAAAATAACCCCATCTTATTTCAGTGACTTTAAACCAAGGCATACTGAGCCAAACTGAGTTACACCAGGGCCAGTCATGAGTAACTCCAATGGAGCCAGTGGCATTTCCTTAAGATCTGTATGAGTGTAAATGAGACGCACATTTTCAAAATGTTTCAGGGGGTAGCCGAGTGAGTCTGTAACACGAAAAACTTAAAAAACAACAAATAGTCTGGTAGCACTCTAAAGGGTAACAAAACATGTAGATGGTATCATGAGCTTCGTGGGCACAACCCACTTCTTCAAATGATCGGCGTGTTGGAAGTCCAGATCCAAGAATAAATAAGGGAAGGAGGGAGGGGGAGGAGAAGGAAAAAAAATTGAAGGGCAGGAAGAAAAAAAGACAGTGAATAAATAAGCTTCAGAGGGGTAGCTGAGTGAGTCTGTAACAGGAAAAGCTTAAAAAACAACAAATTGTCTAGTAGCATCTTAAAGATTAAATAGTTACAAGAGGCTGATAAGAACCATTAGTTAGCACTTGGAAAGGAAGATAACGAACATTAAAATGGGTATCTAGGAGTTCCCCTATATGCCATGCAGTAGTAGCTGTCTCCATCCCAAGATATGAGAGACAATTGGGTGGGCAGCAAGGGGGGGGGGGGGGGAGGAGCAAGAGCCAATGCCGATGAGGAGCTGGCTTTAAGCTGGCCTCCCACAAGCACCAGACCCGCCTGCCACTCCAGCCCACGCTGGTGCCTCTGATAGAGAGGCAGGAGCACGGAGGGTGAGGGGGGCAGGCAGGAGCCGATACACGTGGGGAGCTGGATTTTAAGCCTGCTCTCCGTGCATGCTGGCTCCGTGGACCTGCTTCCCCACTTGCTGCCTCCTACAAAGGTGGGGGGGGGAGGAGAGAGTCAGGCAGCACCAGCTCCATGGGGCCATCTGTCCCCCTTCCGCTGCACAGCTGCCTCTATCAGAGGCTGCCAAGAAGCAGCCTCTGTCTGTGACGGGCCCGGGCTCACCACGGACAGAGATTGCTCTACGGCAGCAGCCCCGTCTGTGGAGGTCCGAGTTCCTCACGGAAAAAAGCCTGCTCCATGTGATACCAGAGCTTGGACCCCCCACTGACAGGGGCTACTGCTACCCTGCACTACTGCCTCTGTAACAGAGGCAACAGTGTGGGGCGGCAGGTGGAGCTGGTCTGCACAGGGAACTAGAGGCTCCCCAGGAGTGGAGGATGGCAGGGGGTCCCCGGGAGTGGGGTCGGGAGCTCACTGGATGTCGGCCACTGCCCCCAGGCACTATCAAATAGTTGTGCTAACATTTGATGCAGTTACATGACTGTACAATTACACACTAACATCCCTATTTCACACACATACTCTTCAAACGGAAAAATGGATAACTAATATTAGAGACAATTTTACAAATAAACCCAGTGTATCTGGGGATGGTTATTCTGTCCGCTGTGATGAAGCAAGGCCACTCATGTAGCCCATTCACTAGCCTAGGTTGCCCCATCATTGATCTAGCACCTTCTAATTTCCACTTGCAACTTATACTCTGAGAAACTCCTCTCTGAAAGATGGTTTGGACATTCTGATAACCATCCAGAGTTATCTTTCTCCTCCTCTTTGGGATTAAAAAGCAAATGCACCATGCAACGAATATCCATACCTACAGGATCTTGTCTATTTTGTCTGCAAAGGGCAGAATCTGTATTTCAGATAACTCTGCAATGGTAAAGGTGGCATCCTGGGTTTCTTTAAGATACATTTTCTTCTGCTGCTGGGTGCGACGTCCATGCATTCCTTTAAACTGGAGTGTCGATCCTTCTTTCCAAGGGTTTTGCAGAAGTGTGAGGAATGGGAGGGAATCTGAGCATTTTATTTGTTCCCTAATCTGTGAAGGAGGCATGAGTATCTATTCAACATGACTAACAAAGGCCACATCTTCACTCCGTGGAAGAGCCACGCTGCCGCAATTGATCTTCCAGAATTCGATTTAGCGAGTCTAGTTAAGACTCACTAAATCAAATTCAGAGGGCACCCCTGCCAGCTGCCAGTATTCCTGCTTGTGCGAAGAGTAAGAGAAGCTGACAGGAGTGTTTGCTTCATTCGGCCTCCCACTGTGGAGATGGCGGGAAAATGCGAAACAAGGTACGTCGATTCCAGCTATATAATTAACGTTGCTGGAATTGCGTATCTTGCTTCGACGTCCCCTTCTAGCATAAACCTGGCCAAAGACAAACCAAAAACCGGCTAACAAGATCAACAAACAAGTCAGTTGTTGAGTGTGAACTAAGCAGGCACGGAAGGAAGAACCAATCTGTATATAGAAAAAGAGATACAATCACACGTGCACACACTCACACACGCACTGCTGCACCATTGGGTTCACAATTCTTTAACAATACAATCTCCTCAGGTACCTAGAGACTTTTACAATTTGGAAACAGTTTATTAATTGCAATTCCTGCTTCTCTGAGACAAAGGCAAGCACACGAGGCAGGCATGGAAATCAAAGTAAAGGTTTAGCGGCTACATTCTACAGGCTGTGGCTTTGCTGTAAATCCATAGACATTCCTATGACATCAATGGAGTGACACCAGTGTAAACAAGCGCAAAATTTGGCCTGCAACCCCACTGGCAACCAGGGGACTGCCACGTGCCAATTTTACAGCAGGGAACCACAGTGTGGCTTGGAGAGCACAGTTTTATGTAGCACATGTACATCCAAACAGATGCATTCACTAGTCCACGCTAGTTTTTCAGCCTGTTCCAATGGCCCATTAACTAAGTACCCCATTTCAATCCTTAAATAATTCTTCTCAATAGGCCACAATGTCCAAGAACACAGTTTCAAGGAGACATACAAGTGACCTCACATGGAAATCCTCAACACACCTGTTAATTGGGATCTGTCAAGTGATATGCATAACATCTATTTTTATGTCTATGTGTTAACTATGTGTGTGTGGGGGGGGTCAAGAAGGGGGAAGGAGGAGAGGAGACAAGATAACCCATGCTCAGCTTTGCAAAACAATGAATTCATATTTATCAAAAACCGCAGCTAATTATATGTGTCTGCCTTTCCTGACTCTCAAATACCCTTTTCATTGCAAAATTAATCAAAGTCAGTATAAAAGCTGTATGCACATCCTCTCAGCTTCCTCTATCTTAGGGTGTGTCTAAACTACGTGGCTCCGTCGATGGAGCCATGTAGATTAGGCAGGATGGCAAAGGGAAATGAAGCGGCGATTTAAATAATCGCCGCTTCACTTAAATCAAAATGGCGCTGTGCGATCAGCTGATTGTCGGCACAGCGCGCAGTCTAAACGAGATCTGCCGACCCCAGAACCCTTCGTCGGCAGATCCTTTATGCCTCGTGAAACATAAAGTAATTAAGGCTTACAGGATCTGCCGACGAAGAACGATTCTGGGGTCGGCAGATCCCCGTCTAGACTGCCGCGCTGTGCCGACAATCAGCTGATCGGCACAACACGGCGGCCATTTTTATTTAAATGAAGCAGCGATCGCTGCTTCATTTCCCTTTGCCGTCCTGCCTAATTTACATGGCTCCGTCAACGGAGCCATGTAGTTTAGACGTACCCCTTGTGTAATTCTAAAGAAGGTTCATTTGTTTCGCTTCTCTATCAAGGTGGCAATTTTAAAACAATTTGAACACCCCTAGCATACATAAATTAGGATGCAATTTTGATGCAGCACCATGATTCGGCAGCCACTGGGATGTTAACAGGCAGATCGCTTGTATAGAATCATAGTACACTAGAGCTGGAAGGGACCTCGAGAGGTCATCGAGTCCAGTCCTCTGCCCTCATGGCAGGACCAAGCACCATCTAGATCATCCCCGACAGGTGTCTGTCTAACCTGCTCTTAAATATCTCCAGCAATGGAGATTCTACAACCTCCCTAGGCATTCAGTCCTGTGCAAAAGCCCCCAAAAGCCCTGTAAATTAGGAATTAAGGAGCACCCAAACCTTGTGCTGGCCCTCAGAACATAGGTAAATTTCATACTTGATGCCATAGGTTTCTCACCCATCCCCTGTATAGGAACTCCAGGGGTATGCGTCATGGGCGGGGGGGGGAACACTGTTCTTCAACTGGAAAGAAATGTCTAGCAGGAGCTGGGTAGCCAGGTTTCCAGGATCCTATTGTGGGCGCTGCAGATCAGGTATAATGAAGCTCTCCTCCCTCCCAAAGTTGTGCTAGAATTACTTAATGTCTGCGAAGTACTCCAAGCAGTGTTGGAAGTGCAGAGAATTGCTGTGGGTATTATCACAAGAGGGGAACTGGCTGTGTGTGGTGTTTCAATGGGCCAATGAAGCTGAACGGTGAAGACATAAAAGCTTTCTACAGGCGAAAGCCCAGCTGGCGGCTCTGTGAAAAAGGTTGCATGGCGAGCGATGCCTCCTGGCGCAGCCGTGGCTCCCCACAGTCAATCCCGAGAGCTGCACCGGTACATGCGCACGCGTGTATGTGTGCGTGCCTGGCCTCTCCTTTTGAAAAGGGAATCTAACAAATCCTTCCAGACAGCATTAGAGAAGAGTGGAGACATTACCAGATCAAAACGGCTGCCTCGAGTGACCCCTTTTCTGCTTCGGAGACAGTTACATAAGCTTTCTGCAGAAGCGGGAGCTGACAGGAATGCAGGATGACAGAACAAGAAACCTCTCTCTCGTCAACGGCTTCCCTTCTGCGGATCACTTCTCCTTTAAACTCTCTGCCGCACAGGGCTCCTCACCAGAGGCACAGGCTGCACCCAAACATCTCGGAAAGGACACAGGGAGGTGAGGGGAAACCCTCTTCACTCCGTGTCGTAGGCATGGAAAAGCACATGCAACAAAACACAACCCATGAAAGGCTACAGTGTCCGCATTCCACAGCTCAGGACCTGATTCAGCACTTAGGGCATGTGTGTACGTCCACACTTACCCGGCATCGCACTTCAGAACAAAGTACTCCAGTTCTGTTTGACTTCGGTTAGATTTAGGGAGGTGTTTAAGTACTATCCTGAATAATGCAGGGCTACTGAGTCAAGACCCAAAGGAGCAGTCCAGAAAAACTACTACATCAGGCTCAAGATCCAGACAAACAAGATTCAGTCACGTCTCTGAACCTCCTCTAAGCATGCTCTTCCAGCGCATTGTTTTTCTCTGATGCCAACAGGGACCTGATGGAGGTAGAGAAGGAGGAGGGATGATCTGAAGATCATAAACCATTTCTTAACTCATGATTGTTTATAGTATGTTCTGGGACGTCCTTGTGAAAGTACCGCACGAAGGTCTAGAAGCTGCAGACTGGGGCAAATGCAGTGTAATGAATGTAGTAATGCAACCTATGATCATGCCAATCAAGGGAAACTGATGGAGGGGAAAAAGGAGAGCAATGAATTTACATGGCTTGGGCAGCTGGTCAATGTTGACAGCCTGGGAGCTCTGTACTTGGGACAATTTTAAAAGAGAAAGCTGAGAAGAGAAGTTGGGGACTTCGTGGGCCTGACTCACTGCCAACCAATCACTTACATTTGCTAGCTGGCTGTTGCCACCGATATAAAAAAAAAAATCTGTTTGTTTTCATCATGATCCAACCTTAATTGCAAGCTGCTCCCAGAAGATATCGGGCCACAGATGCAAGTGTGTTGATGAACGCCTTTTAAGGGCTTTGGCCAGGGGAACTGTGCTGTGGGTAATTTAATTAACGGTTCAGCGTCCGACACACGACTGCAGCCAACTTTGATGCTATAAGCCTCCAATCCCCTTGAGGAATGACCTCTGAATATCCCATCAGAGAGAAAATCCCCCTTGTTTACTGACCTTTCCTAGGCAAGGTCAGTAAGTAGAAAACCAGTGTGCTTCTTCCCTGCATTCCTGTTTTTATTTTAGGGGGGCTTCTGCTCTTACTAAAACCCAGGGCTTGCAGTTTTGCAAGCCTGTCAACATTCGGCACAGGACCCAAAGAGATACCACTGGGCCCCTGCAGTATGGCTCTGCAATACAGATTACACCCTTGAGTTTCATCAGCAGGGCACTGAAATGCTCAGTGCAGGATATTACAGCGTTTCCAGAAAGGATCTAAAATTAATCATTAGACAGAATCTGACTGCAGGGATCTGGTACTGCGGGTACAGTATTGCTCAGCCTTTGATGCTGACCTCGCTCAGAATTGCTGACCTTTCTTAAAGGGAAAAGCATGAGCAATGCCACGGAAAGCAGGGGAGGATGTCTTGTCTCTTGCTAAATCTTTTTTCTACAAAAGCAGAACTGTCACTTCAAGCCTGAAACAAGTGAATCTGCATTCGGGTGGTTTCTGCTTTCGCTCGGTCCAAATGGAAAACTAACCAGCAAGACGGAAAGAGATAAAAAGAATAGGCTGCTGCATGTCTTGGGGTACATCTACACTGCAGGGCAAAAGTCGAATTAAGCTACACAACTTCAGCTATGTCAACTGTGTAGCTGAAGTCAAAATAGCTTTAGGTGCTGTCTACACAGCAGGAAGTCAAAGGAAGAACACTCCTCCTTTGACTTCCCTTATTCCTCGTGAAATGAGGGTTACCATGAGTCGGAATAACAAGTCCTCCAGCTTGACATTATTTCAAAATAAAGGCTTGCAGTGTAGACATGCTCTTTGTTATTTCGGAACAACGCCAGTTATTCCGCAATGACGCTGCTGTGTAAACGTATCCATGGTATTTAAAATAGTCACCCTACAAATTCATTACAATACTTTTACGGTAGTGACTCCCCTCTCCATCAAACCATATCAAAGGGGGATTCTGAATATCGTCCTGTAATTCAGGGGAAGGGGGACAGGCCAAGTCTGAGGCATTGTCATTTCAAAACTTGGCTTCTTTTTCTTTTTAACGTGTTTGGATCCGGCTGCTGCAGGAGCTTTCTTCTGTATACGGCAGACAGCCACAGTCTGCCAAACACTGTGTCTCCTGACTATGCTCACCCTAGTGCTGCTGATGCAGCGTAGGGACCGAAACAGAGGTTCTGCAGATATCCCGGCTTTGGCAGCTCCCATGAACCAATGATCAAATGCTCTTACCTCAGCCCCCACATACACATGGGAGCCAGCAGTGCGGTTTTGCTGTCAGCCTGGTGCATCAACACATGATCAATTACCCTGTCACAGGCACCCAGCAGATGGAAGCAATGCAATAAAAACAGACTGAAAAGCCAGATGGACCTAGTCTACCTTTCTTACACCTGGGCAACTCCACCTACATGAGCAGCTCTGCCCAGGGTTAGAGGGCAGGATTTGGGCCATTTTACAGATGAAAAGAACCAAGACTGGCATAAGTGATTTTGAGTGTCTGCAGCAGTGTTCCTTGTAAGCTGAATACCACCCAGGAGAGATTCAAATGCTACCCAGCTGATCAGCTAAGTGCCCACAGCATTCACAGCCGGCAGCATGTGTTTCTACTGGTGGAGTGGTGGTGTACATCCGCACATGCCTTGATGCGCATAACAAGATTTATTCTGCACACAGATGGGAACAATTAGCAGGAACATTGGTCTGCAGCACTCTTCAGAAAGTGGGATTAGCCCTGTCAAAACCACACCAGAGTAAGGCAGCTCTAGCTGGGATCCCCAAAATCACCACTCGCTTTTTGGCAAATCTCAGCCAGTGTGCCAACTTCGGCTCTCTCTTATACTGGTATGCATCTAAACCCAAGTTTACTAGGAGGATCTGGCCCACTTACTTTCACACCCAGTACTGAAGTGTGCTCAACACCTAAGTCTGGCACCAAGCTGAATGCAAACGTGCATTTGGCAATAGCATAAAATGCTGTGTGCCTACATTTCAGAGTTGCTATTGTTTCCTTTTCTCTATATAGGGAAGAAATTCCCCATCCCCCAACCCCTGAAACCACTCCACCTCATTTCCATCTGGCTGACGCTGCATTAATGCTAAACCTCCAGCTGGATCCCACAGTATTGGCTTGAACATTTTGTTCCAGCAGAGCTGAACTCTAGGAGACTCTCAGCTCTGAAGACAAATCACAAGGCTTTATGTACATACAAAAGTAGCCTCTCAATAACAGACTGTGCCCCTGGTACCATGGCGGGGAGGGTGGAAGTGGGGGCTAGTTCATGGAAGGCGGCCAGTTGTTGTGCTGTGTGGTTCTTTTTTTTGTTTTGGTTTGGTTCTTAAACACTACCTCTTTTCATTCAGGGCAGACAGACACAGGAGACTTTCTCTCTCTCACATAGCAGGATTTAGTCTGCATCTCTTAACACTTTCCTGGGCTGCGGTTTTACTCTGGGAGCGCCTTGCCTCACACAACAACAAACAACAAATTACACGCCAAGATTTTCTGAAATGAATCCGTGAATTTAAAAATATCCCAGACAAAATTTAGAGCTCTCCCAGAGTGTGTGTGTGTGTGTGTGTGCGCGCGCGTGCGCGCGCGCGCGTGCGTGCATGCCCCTTCGAGGAAAATTACCAACAGCCCCGGGCCACAGTATCAGCCAAAACAAGAATAACGTGGAAGGGGAGAGTGTTGAAAGTACCTCTGGCAAACACTTTGGCTCACGTTTGGTTTAGCAGTTCATGAAGGTTGGGTGAGGTTACTAGGTAAACGCCCAATCCTGCAAACATTTACTACCAGGTGCAGCACAGCACCATTGACTTCAATGGAACTATTCACTGTACTAAAACCGTGCAGGTTAGATGAAATTCTCTCTATCAAATTCTAGAAAGAAGGCGCCAACACTGGTAACTCCAGTGACCCACTTAAAATCATAATGACCCATTTTTGTTATGACAGAAAGGCAGCTTTTACAATTCTCCCCCCCCGAGCTAATCTAACGATTTATAGCATCTTAATCAAGCTACAAGTAGCCCCCTTATAGAGCCAGAATCCTTGTACTCATAAGAAGAAATAAGAATGTCTTACATTTTTATAGCATATTTCACTCCACTGTCTCCCAAAGTGCTTTACAATCAAAGAAAGCACATTACAAAGATATAAATGAAGAGTGGTTTCACCACTTTCAATGTTTCCCACTTGCTCTGAGCAAAACTAAGAATATCAGCATCAAACCTGGTAAGAATAAGCACACTTCTCCAGGAAACTAAGGGGGTGTCTGCATACACTACAGAGGCACAGCAATGGCACTGCAGCTATGTATGCTGCTGCCGTGCCACAGTGTAGACACTGCCACACTATAGTGTAGATCAGTGTTTCTCAACCTTTTTTTATAAAGTACCCCTTTTTCACACAAAAACTATAAGTACCCCCTTTAAAAAAAGTACCCCCAATACCTACAGTTTTCAGACACGCACATTTTTTTTCTACCATTGCAACACATTTGTTTAAACAACTTAATCGTAGCCAGGCAGGCGATGAAATTTTTGGGTGTAAAAAGTACAAAAATAATAAAGCGCTGTAAAACTTAAAACAAAAATTCAGTTTTCTCCAAATTTCAGTTGTGTTGACATGCCCCCCCAGAATTCTCTACAGTACCCCTGAAGGTTCTCGTACCACTGGTTGAGAAACACTGGTGTAGATGCTGCTGCATTATAGTATTGACATTGACTACATTAATGGCAGGGATTTTGTCACTGACGTAGCTAATCCGAGAGGCAGCAGCTCAGGGGTTGTTTCCTCTTACCGAGAGACTGATGCTGTGGAGATCAATCGCCAGGCGTTTGATTTAGTGGGTCTAGTAAGGACCTGCTAAATCAAACACTGATCATACCCCAATCGACTCCACCAGGTCGTGAGAAGTAAGGTAAAGTCAATGGGAGAGTTTCTCCTGTCAACATCCCAAAGTAGGGATGTCTCAGAAATTCGATCTAAGTTTAGTCGACTCCAGCTATGGTATTCATGTAGCTGGGAGTTGCATATCTTAGGTCGATTTTCTTCCCTAGTGCAGACCTGGCCTAAATTGACAGAAGGATTCCATTGACCCAGTCATGTCTATCCTAGGAGCTAGGTTGACCTAACTACAGGGCTCAAGACATGAATTTTTTCACTGCTCTAAACAACAGAGCTAGGTCAGCCAGGCTTAAGAATGAATTCTCAGTGTGGTGTGATGAGTTACGAAGTCCTATTCTTGATGCTTAGAATTTAAAAGCCTGATTCTCAGTTCCACTAAAGCCCCTTTACACCCCCCTAGCAGTGGGAAGCTGTCAAAGTGACAGAAATTGTGATGTGCACCCATTTTAAGGCATCTTTAACTAAGAGCCCTTTACGCTGCTGGAGCAGTGTAATAGGGCCTTCGTGTAAATGAGAATCAAGCTCTAAGTGTCAACACACTGCATTTTAAGTACACATGATATGATGGTAATGTGAAAACTTGTCCAAGTGCACCAAAAGAGAATGCTAATCAATGCGTTGGTGTTTAGCAGGGGAATGGGATATTTATTTTCCCTGCAATTAAAATAAATAAATAAGAAATTTTGGAACCAAGCCATGAAATACAAGGCAAGAGGAGAAGGGGAACAAAAAAAAAAATCTGTTATCCCTTTAAATAACTACCTCCTACTATATTACAGCTAACTCAGTAGAGATCACCCCACTGTGATCACGTGACTCTCAGACACCAGGGTTGTGTCAGGGGTAAAAAAGGCACACAAAAAGCTGTGATGAATCACAAAAACCTCCAGAACTTTGAAATGAAGAGAGAATTCAGTCAGCAACTCCTGCCCTGGTGAAAACCAACCAGACTTTTCCCTTTTGTGCTCAACATGATGCTTGCAGTCTGGGGGAAAATTTACTCGGCACCTAAGGAATTGAGACTTCTCCACAAAATACGGTAATTGATAAAAAAGACCGCAGTTCATATTTCATCCTCCCCCAACACAGCTAGCTTTTCTTTCCCCAAAGTATAATTCAAATCCCCAGTCAATAAGTAATGAATATACAAGAATACTGTTTATAGGTAATAAACTACCGATACAAGAGTGCTTAATGAAAAAAATCCCAAAGTGGAACAATTCCCTAAGTAGAACATTCACCTAAGGGCCTCGATCCTGCAGAGACTGAAACAAATGCACAAGTTTACTCACATAAGTAATCTCACGGAAGTCGACAAAAGTGCAGTTATTCACACGCTCCGGTGTCTGCAGGACAAGGTAAAAATTCTATTGCAAATTAAAAGATTTGTTCGGGAGGAGGGAAGCCCCCTTAAGAGCCAAATAATGACCATCCCTGCATTGCAAATGCTGGGGCTCCAGGCCTGCACAAGGAACCAGACAGCACAAACTCTGCAGGGACACCACATGCGCAGGAAGTCCGCCTGAGCAGATCCAGGACTAAATGACCTTATATGGAGCCAGACCCCATGGCCCTTGCTCATCCAAAACACTTCTGGAAGGTCAATGAGAGCTTGGGGTAAAAACAGCTGCAAGCATTAGTATTAAAAAATTAAAATACACTGCATACCCAAAGAACACAAGCATGAGTCTTGAGAAAATGCCAAACACCGTGGCCAAAAGACACAAATGCACAGAGGTCAGAGAGAGGAAGTGTAGGCAAAAAGTCACTGCAGCAGTCGATCTTCCGGAGTTTAACTTAGCAGATCTAGTGAAGACTCGCTAAATCGAACTCAGACGGTGCCCCCATTGGTGTCAGTGCTCCTGCACCTCGCAAGGAATAAGGGATGCTGATGGGAGCATTTGGTCCTGTCAGCCCATGGATGGCGCAGAAACTCAATTTAAGATACATCACTCCAGCTATGTAATTAATGTAGCTAGAGTTGAGTATCTTAATTTGACCTTCTGCTGTAGTGTAGTCAAGGACTCAGAGCCCTGGTCTACACTTAAAATTTAGGTTTGGCCTACCTACCTCACTCAGGGCTGTGAAAAATTTCACACCTTGTGCCAATTACGTCAACTCAATTACTGCTGCAGAAGTGGCAAGGTCAATAGAAAAATTCTTTCCTCAACCTACCTACCCGCCTCTTGAAGAGATAATTAATGGCACTGGTGGAAAAAAAAACCTTCTGTCCACGTCAGAAGCATTTACGCTATAGTGCTACAGCAGTGCTGTGGTACAGACATACCCCAACTCAAACTGAGAATTTTTACAGGCTTGTAACTGGCCATTGCCTGCCTAGTCAAAACGCCAGGCTAAGACAGTCTTTGACTCAGCTCTCTGAGGCAAGCACCTTGCTTGCCTTTCTGTAGGAAGAAAATACTGTGAGCAGCTGCCAGCACACATGCATAGGGAAGAACTACTAACATAAGGAGAAAGCAGAAAAGTTTACTAAAGATGACTTTGCACCTTCATAGCTTCTATTCTCCTAGAAGAGTCTCAAAATTCTTATACACACGTGGAGCCAGGCAACGACCCAGTGAAGGAGGTTATTATTATGGTAACAGAGGCACAGAGTGAAATAGATAGTAGCAGAGAAGGCAGGAGTCCTGAAAACCTTTGCCTAATTCCCTGTCTGGTATCAGGGGCGCCTGTTTCTGGAGCTATGTCTACACTACGGAGCTTTATCAGAAGAAGATACGCAAATTGTTCTCCGCAATTTGCGTAACCTTTTTCTGATAGTTTTTTCGGAAGAGGCTTTTCCGAAATTTGTCCCGTCTACACTGGGCCAATTTCAGGAAAAAACCCTCTTTCGGAAGAGCCCTTCTTCCTCGTAGGAGGAGGAAGAAGGGCTTACAAAAGGGCTTCTGCAAAAAAAAGTGGAAGAGCAGACGCGTTCCCTGGATGTGGTGGAGTTTTTCTGGGATACCTCCAGTATCCCGGAAAAACCCCGTAGTCTAGACATAGCCTGACTGCCTGTGGGCTGCAGCTTTGCCCCAAATCTCTGCAGCCCTATGTGCTGTGGCCACAGCCCTGACCTTCTCCTTCCTGTCCCCAGCCTCATGGCCCCCGGGCTCGGGGGGAGGGGAGGGATCTGTGAATTCAGGGCCTGCATGAAGGAAATTCTCCCCCCCATTGGACCCCAGTGTCAAGCAGCTGGAGCAAGGGAGAGAACCTCACTCTAGACTTTTTCTGCTGTCATTACAAATTCGTTTTCCCCCACCCCTCCTGGTAACCTTGACCAACCTCTTGAAGTGATGCAGCTGCAGAACAGTGTTGATTAAAAGAGGAAGTTTGCCCTGACACCACAAGACTGACGCCCTAGAGACAGCCCTTGTGCAACCTCCTGCTGCGTCTGTGAGTTGCCGGTTCCCCTGCCAAATCTCAGTTGTCAGGCTACAAAAATAAATATAATAAGCAACTTCTCATTAGTATATATTGTTTTTTCTTCCTCTCTGAAGATGAGCTGGATTTGAAGGCCACACCAGGTGCTCTGCAACAGGAAATGAAACCTCTGCAGAGAGGTAACTCAAGACCAAGCCCCTCTGGTTTCCAGCACCAAAAGCTGCCAAGTGACTGCAACCTTCAAAAAGGTACCCGATATTTTAATGCATTGGCAGCGATAGCTGCTGAGAGCAGAGGCGCTGGCCTGTTCCATTTTACACCACTCCCGTTATCATCTCAAGCCCGTTAATAAATGGACACCTCCATTTAGCATGCAGCCCCTCCCTTCTGTATTCAAAATGCTTCACAAAGACCCTCCGAACATCCTTGTCAGGCAGGGAGCAAATATGACTATTCCCATTTCACACGGCGATACAGTGACGTGCCTTAGGGCACACAAGAAAATGATGGCAAGATGGGATTAGAACCCAGGTCTCTAGACTCCTGTTTCAGTACCCTGCCTACTAGTTAATACTGCCTCTCTACAACTTTAAGAACCATTACTATGAGAAAGGGAAACCAGCTCTTTTCCCACTGCCCAAAAACAAATGATTCTTAATAAACCCTGAGCAATTTCAGATAAGGGACAAACACACGTGTGATCTGAAGAGCTGATCCAGCCCATCGCCAGTAGGAAATTCTCTTTCACACCCATACAAAAGCACTAAAATAAACTTTTAAATGTTAAAACAGGGGTTTGATGAACAGAAATTAGGTATTAAAACTGGTGTAAAGGCCCTTAGGTAGACAAAAACATATCCACCACCTCCAACAACTGAAGTGCCTGCAAAGAGACATAAACATTCCCGAGTTGAATACATCTTGCTAACCCAACTTTTCCTGCAAAACCCTCTGAGATGTGCTTGTTGCCCGTAGAGATTTTCTTGTTACTGCACTTGGAAGGCAAGAACAGGCTTGATCATCAAAGAATTCACTGATACCTCACTGGGGAATGAGGAATGCCGTAGCCAACGACTGCCAGTTTTTAGTTTCCCACCCAGAATGTAATTTCTTGATGCTTGAATGTCACTCTGGAATGAGATGCATGCTGGGTCTGACCCCTCTGCTGCCATTCTATGGACTCCTTTGTCTCCTCAGCCCCAAAGCAACCCATTCCCACTCCTTGATATACATGTTCCCATACGGTCCCCATCCACAATGGCTTGCAAATTTTGAAACCCACCCTTCTCCTGGAGTTTTCTCAGTGTGTAGATGCGCATCCTTACGGCTTAGACCTGGGGTGGGGAACATTTTTTGGGTCGGGAGCTGTTGACCCACAGAAAAAGTCAGCCAGGGACCACACACAAGTGAGAAGCAAAACACCAAAAACCAACCCTCACTGTTGTGGCCCCCAACGGAGAAGGAGAAAGTTACACCCCACATTTCCCAGCACACCAGAGCCTAGGGGGGCCCAGGCTAGTAGATTTTGTGTGCTCCAGCCCCACGGTTGGGCACTGCGGGGGCTGGAGTGCCAGTACAGTCTCCCCAGTGCTGGAGGAGGGAGCCCTGAGCCTCGGGGGCCGGATCCAGGCATGCCAGGGCCCACATCCACCCCCCGGGCCTGAGGTTCCCCACCCCGGCTTAGAGGGAGATGGGTCTTTTTCCTTTTAAAAACAAAATTAACAACAAATTAAACAGAAACAGAAATATGCTGTCATCACAACCACCTCCGGGGAAGTACTGCACCCTTCAATTAAAAACACAAGCGGCTGATTCTGCACTCCAGTTACACTGCTGTAAGTCAGGAGTAGCTCTACTGAAGTCAATGTAGCTACAACCTACATTGTAAGCAAAAAAAAAAAAAAAAAAAAAAAAAAATCAAGCCTGAAGTGTTTACGTGCATACATAAAACAGATTTATATTTACCTAGAGAGGGCAAAGCCCTAGAAACTCTATTATAAGGAACTCATGTCTAGGTTTAGTTCAGCTTTGCTCAATATAAGTTTTATTTCTTTGGAGGAAAGTTTAAATCTAGTTGTTGTCTCGTACGCCCCAATATCACCATGGTAAATGACGGGAGAGGGGGGTTGTGCATTTGTGAGGCTGGCTATTTGGAAACCATGGTGCAATACATGAGCACTAGTCTGAGGAAGGTGGAGTCAGGGTTATTCACCAGAGTTTCCACAATCATTTTGTCATAAGCATGTGGCATGGATGTGTCACGCATCCATCACGGATGACCGTGGCCTGGCCTACACTGCATGCGAAGGTCGAAGTAAGATACACAAATTATGTAGCTAGAGTCAACATATCTTGCATCGTGCCATCCACACAGCAGGAGGAGCTGGAGTACCAGCACCTACAGGGGCGCCCTCACAACTGTGGCTAACATCACTGAAGGTGCATTTGGGTTCTAGGATCGGAAAAGGGCGGAATCCAACCACGGAAAGGTTCATTTTAATACCTCCCCTTAACACTTTGACTCCCACTGGCTCAGAAGGAAGAACTGGAATAAAATTAGGGATGGCTCTCCCAAAATATTGTGTTTTCATCTTTTAAAATTCTTTTGGTTAATCAACAGCCTGGGCACCAATGGAAAGGATTCATACTAATGTAGCATGTGTATTACCATAGAACATAGACCCAAACATAAACATTCACATCTACACTTTATTGGATTTGTTGGAATAATCAGCAAGTACCAGTGACTCAATTAGCCTCTTAGCGGTGCCTAAATGCCACTAATTCAGCATGCTGGCTGTTGTAACAAGCTTGTCCCTTTAGATTTATCGGTAACAGCACCTCTATTCTTCTGATGACAGCACTAGGGCCCAGACAGTCTCTCTCTCTTGCTCTCTGTTCCGCCAGCCACACAAAAAGAAAGGACCCCGGGGCTGCCTGCCTGCGAGGGTTGAGTCTGAAGAGAAAGGAAAGGGGAGACACAATTTCTATTCATTTTAGAGCTTCGGAAAAAACTCCTGATGGATGAAGTTAAAATTTAAAAAACATATTCCGACAAGCTTCATGGTTTAGAGTAACTGCATAATCAGGTGTTAAAAAAAGAAACTGACCTAAATCTTTAATGGTCAAATTTTCTGTAAAAAGGAGAACATTTGACTACTGTAAAGATCCATCACAGAAACTGGGGCCGAAGATGTGCTATTGGATTCCATTTAGTTCATGCTTCTCCAAGTGCCAGACTAGACCATTCCTTACAGTGTATATAATCTACTGCTTTGCTTTTAGGTTGAAGGATAAACCACTAACTGGGAAACCGCACTTTTGACTTAAATTTCTGCCTCCATTACAGTTACAAGTAGCACTATTTTCAATTTGCCTATTTTGTGCATTTGACACAAATTTTCAATTTGCTTATTTTGCGCATTTGTGTAGTCAATTTCACCATCCTATGGTGTCTAATTAATTTGTCAGTTTCTCCCCTTCCTGAAAAGGCCCTTATAAACATCAGCAGGGGAGCAGAAAGTGCTGTATAACAAAACAGTGAAAGCACTTTATTTAAATATTGACATCATACTATTTATAAAGGGGCTGGATATTTTTTTTAAGTTCCAAAACATTCAAGCTGACCACCTCTCTAGAACATGATTTTGTGTGTGTGGTTTTTTTTAATGGGCATACTCCAGTTGTGCATGAGGTGTAACTTTGCCCTCACACATCCTGGCTTACTCTGGGAATAATTCCATCCAAGCAAATTAGATTGCACCAGTAGAAAGCCAGTGTAGCTGAAAGGGGAGGGGAGGGGGGAGGAATCAAGCCCCATGGTACCTAAGAAAGTTTGTGCCTCTTTTCTCACATCAAGTAGTCCTTACTCAGTGTAAGCAAGGGGCACAGAGTTGCAGGTGCTGGGCACTTATGATGAGCATTAGACCTGTGTTGCTCGATGATTACTATATTAACTGCAGAATGGAACTGCAGGCTTGAAGAAAAACACTGGGAATCCCAGAGGAGAAAGCTTTAGCTAACCAGTGCGCGTGAAGCACAGAACACTCATATCCCGTGGGACAGTGCACAAAGTGCCCCCCAAACTCAGGCACTTTTCCTGGCAGTGGAAGAGGGACGCTCATTAATAATGGTCAAAGGCAAAATCATTGTAGGTTTTGGAGCCATGACACTTGCAAAAAGGCATTATGCCTTTAAACCCTCTCCCCCCCCCCCCCCAATCAACTTCCCAGCTGATGTTCACATGGCATTTAAAAGGCTAGGTAAGAGCCTGGCAACCATGCAGGATTCCTACAACAATATTTGCAAAACAAAACAAGGGAGGGGGGAGAGACCCCCCTTTTCACTCACTAGACAAGCAACCACAACTTGTACCTCCCTTCCTCTCTCCCTCATTAATATTCAGCAGCTTAAAACAAAGACAGACAAAAGAATGGTAACCTCAGTGCCTGGGGAATTCATTAAACCTTCAGTATTTCGGTTCACCAGCCTCTCAGCTGCAATCGACTGAAACTGGAAAGAGTCATTACTCTACATTTAGCTGCAGCCTGGGCTACAGTGAAGCACGGCTGATTTCACACTAAGTCACAATAAGGTGTCAGACCTCATACTGGGGGAAGAAAACGTCTGATTTTGGCAAAGGGGCGTAGAGGAGAGAAGTTTCTTTTTTAAGTTAATTTCGGGAGGGGGGAGAATAGGGCCAGAAACATCGTTGGTATAAACCAGCCTAGCTTTATGGATGTCACCAGATTCATGCTGGCTGCGACGCTGTCCCCTACATGGCAAATGTAGTGCAAGGAGGTTTGCTGAAAGGAAGAAAAAAAAAAGCTCTCCGTTTCATATGGTCGTAACGACCCTTCAGTCTGATGTCTGGTTCTTAAGAAGCAAACAATGTTCGCAATAAAAATCTTTATGTTTATATAGCATCTCTCCTCCCCAAGGATCCCAAAGCACTTTACCGACTGCTATATAAACCACACGCAGATCTGCTGTCACTGAAATGCAGCTGTCTCTCTAGTGGGTAGGAATCAGCCCCCTGCTTTAATTTTGCTGTGCTTGTTGATACAGTAAGAAACCACTTAACGTGAAATTGGTCCACTTACTAAGCAGCGGAATGGAAGTGCCAAGTTGTATCCAAGCACTGCTGAGTGCAATTCCCGTTACAAACCCCTCCCCCCAGAGGCCCAAAACCTCTCCCGTGCACAAAGGCAGAGAAAACAGGCAGTGCTCAAGAGTGCTGTGTAGATTCAAGGGGTTTGCACAGCCCCTGCATTTGATAACTGGGGTGCCAGGCTGCTGGGTCTGTGTCATCCCCATGGCCACGGCTCTGCCCGTTTCACACATCTCAGGCTACAACCGCCTCTCACCCCCAGAATAACCATCCTGCGAGGATGGTTCCAGGCAGGACTTGCAGCAGCTCTCACAGGGACCGCTGGCCATGTAAGCACCTGGGACGAACCCTGCAGGGCAGCCACGAGCCACAACATTGGCCAAGCACTAGGAAACCCTTCTTCGCTTTTTGGCAGTGCCATGTGAAACAGTCCAAGTGCCGCCAGAATTCAGTGAGCCTCATTGAGTGGTGGGGCCTCAGGAAGGTTCCTCCCAAATGAATATAGTCCCCTGGCCACGTAGGAAACATACGCTGAGATTGTTTTTAGAACCCTTATCTTGAGTGGGTGATGCTATTGCAGCTCACGGACATTTTGTCTTTCCTCGGCAGAAAGCTGGCTGGCTAATTCATGGACAGAATGGGAAAGGCAAAGGGCAACCAACAGACGCAGAATACTTAAAGCAGGCATGAGAATGGAGACAAAGCTCCCCTTTCACCTCCTGCTGTTATTTACCATCTGGGCTCCTGAAAAGGGGGTGATGGGTGGGAGCGTGACAGGTCTGGGAAGGGGCAGTATATTTAGTACTTTGTGTATGCGAGGAGGTCATGTGTCAGCGCCTTCACAGCACATGGGAACACAACCCCAAAGAAGCCTCAACAAAAGGGCTGCCTCTTCTGAGCTGGCTAGAAATTCTGTGAATGGATGTCCGGGCACCACAACAGCAGCCTGCTCAGAATAAGAGACCGCTTTTTAGAAACTGAACAAGGCTTAGAGAAATATCCTTTAAGACTCTAGCGCACTCGCAATCCCACCTTCAGAGTAACATGCTAAAGGGACACTACCAGGTTAAAAATCTTATATACAAAAGGCAACAGCTTTCGCTCTTGTTAATAAAAGCTTCCAGCATTAGAACGGAAAAGGTTTTCAAAAGCAAAATTCAATTTCCCTTCTGCAACGATCCAACTCATTCAGTTTGGAAAACAAAATACTAAGTTTTCACATTAGTCTGTAGTCATTTCCATTTTCTGCTTTCCCTCCATTGCTTTTAGGTTGCAAACTCTTCTGGGGGATATTTAAAAGGCACAGGACATATGTGTAGCAAGAACCAACTTTTTTGGGGAGGTTTTTTCTTTCATATTTTATTGGTATTATTATACAAAAGATTAACAAAATTTCACACCTAGAAAGGACAAGATTTTTGTTTTTAAAGTTCATTTTTTGTGATGTGATTTTATTTAAAAAAAAATAATTCCAAAAAAAGTGTCATGAAATCAAGAGTTCAGACTTGAGGATGTTTCTCTTCCATTCTTTTCCTTTTTCACTCCTAAGCAGGATTTTTAATAGCGTGCACTCTTTTTCACATTTAGTGCTACTGTAAATCTTTTAACAGGATCCCTTAGTCAAAAGACATGATGGAATATTGAATGTGAGCATCCTAGCCTCTTGCCCAGACTGGCTGTCTGCTGACTAGAGTGTTTCTAACAAAGCGGCTACTATAGACATTACTCTGTGCATTTGCTAAATTATTTAAAATCTATACTCTACAAAATGGGCAGATGTGAGAATCAGTCACCAGAACTAATGCAGCAGTTCTGTTCTGTTTTTCAATCCATGTGGCTCTCAAATTCTGTTAGTGGAAACCACTTCTTCCAGGCGAAAAGTTTGAAACTGAGGACTTTTGTACTGTACTATACAGTTGATAGTAAAGAAATGAGCATAATTTTTAATGGTGATAATGGAAAGTTAGGAGGACTAAACAGGAGTTTAAAAGGGCTACCAAAAAAATATCACTACAATATGCACTGTAAGTCTGAGAGACACTAACTTGTAAATGAAAATGTTGTTCTTCTTGTCCCACAACCTTTTTCTTTTGTGCATGTGTGCGTGCATATACATAATCACAAACCAACTTCACTATAACCAATAAGCACTGTAAGGAATTGCAAGTAGCACCTTTTTGCAATGCACTGAAACAGAGTGGGATTTTCATGCCACTTTACCATAGACTTTCACTCCATCCAATTTCACAGAGAGGCAGCCTTCCCCTGTGCTTATGTGGCGGCTCAGGAGAGATTCAAATGCTGCCTAGCTGATCAGCAGAGCACCCACAAGTAGGGCTTTGGTTTCCATTAGTGGTGCACATTCGCACATGTCTCTCTGGACATAACAAAATTTAGTCTGCATGTGGATGTACAAAATCCGCAAATGAATGAAACACAGTAAAAGAACCATTGCTGAGAGGAATGGAACTGGGGAAGTCGTCCTCCCTTAATGCCATCTGACCTACCATCCTCGGAAGCTTTGAAGCAACATAGAACCATTTCTGCATAAGTGCCCAATTGCCTGCACAATGATTGCTCTGCGTCCCATTACACCCTGGGCTGCCCAGCATTATTGCATCAGGAATATTCCATGCCGAACGCTCACCCCGCCTTCCTAACTGCCCCATGTGGGGTTCTGTAAGCCCAAGTGCTGCAGACAGGTGAGGGAGCAGCACCTGCGGCCAACAGCTACCATGAAGATAAGGATGTAAAAGTATAACCGATTACCCAGTAAGCATTAGCCTTACCAGCATACTTACCCAGTAACTGGTTAACTGGAGGGCTGGGCTCAGAGAGCAGCTCCCCACCCACGGCAGCTGAGCCAGCCAAAGCACTCCCTTTCCCCTGGCTACAACATGGCAGGCCCACCCTGGGCCAAAGCAGCCCTCCCCTCCCCGCAACATGGTGGGCCCGCCCCAGGCTGGAGCAGCCCGTCCCAGCCCTCCATGACTAAAACAATTAAAATTATATTGTTTAACCAGTTAACTTTTTAAATGAGTATTTACATCCCTAGATGAAGAATAAGTTGCCCGACTGCCTAAGAATGAACAGGTCTCCTCAATGGGAGATAAAGTGAGAAGAGCAACCCAATCCCTAGCTCCTGCACTTACCACCTGATTGGTGCCTGGAGAGATTTGTATAAAACAAGGAGCCAGCTCTTTTCCTGAACTATGCCTTATAGCTGGGGGAAAAGGGCTATCAGAGACTTAGCACTGGAACAGTGTCTCCCGTTTCACAAGCAGTACATAGGAGCATGGCAGTGGGTGGCCGAATTTCCAATGTGTGTCTACTCTAGCATCCCCATTAAAGGACTCAAGGGTGCAAAAAGCACATGGAGGAGAAGAAGAAAAGCAGCCCTGGACGAGTTGCGTCACGTTCAACAACGCTCCGCTCTGAGGTCAATATGGCTGAGTGACACCAACAGCTAATCTTTGCTTTGCAAAAGATTTGGCTTTGCTACGTCTGTGCAGTTATCGGGACAAATATTCTCTGCTGGTATAAGTGGGCATAATGCCATGAAAACCATATACACCAGCAGCTAGAGATGTAAAGCGATTAGTCGACTATCCAATAAGCAAAAGCTAGTCGACTATCCGGTAAGCGACTAGTCCCTCGATTAGTCGCTTCCTCCTCCCCACTCCCAGATGCAGTGCCTCTACTTTTTAAATGTATTAAGTGCCTGCCAGTTAGTATATTAAACTAAGTTTAACATCCCTAACAGCAGCCCCTGTTTGATCCATTCTGAGTTTGTGGTTTGGTTTGGGTTTTTTTGGGGGGGTTTTTTTTACAAGCCTTTTTATTTGGTTATGTCAGGAATCTTAGTTGACAGGGAAAAAAAGAAGGAAGGGGGGGGGAATAGGATTATCTGTTGCCTGTACCCAGGGTAAAGGTGGGTCAGATAATTAAATCTGTCCCAGGACTCTAAATAACAGACTCTATTTACATATATTTCCTTCTTATATGGAGAACATGTACAAGTGACTTTTCTCTGCTCAATCCCCACTCCTTTTTTTCTTGACCCACCCACACCTGCACACATTTACAGGAGCAGAGCCAACACATCCAGCAATATTTTGTATAAACAGAAACACAGTCAAATATTAGCAGGGTTTTCTGAGGGCACAGGGAATCTCACTGTGTTTGCCACTTTTGCACTGGCGCTTTCCACACATCTAAAAACCTCCTTGTCCTGTTGAGCTGGTTTTAATAAAGGGCAGCTCTGTGCGTAGGTTTTTAAGCTGCATGAGATGCAAGGCAAGAGACAATCTTAAAATAACAATAATGGCACACAGAGCTTTACAATTCTAAGGTCTGATCTTAAAGTCCTGACACAGGCAGAAAACTTCTATTAGGAAGCGAGACTGAGATCAGGTCAACACCAGAAACTTTTGCCAGCATAGCAATGTCAGTTAAAGGTGTGACTTCCCCCCCACCCTTTTGGCAGCATTTCTATACCAGCTAAAAGCCCTAGCATTGACTCAGTTATAACAGCAAAACGTCCTTTCACTGGTATAGCTTTTTTTTAAACATAGAGAAATAACAACACGGGCAAAAGCTCTTTTCACCTGCATAAAACACCTCTGAACTAGAAAAGTAGTGCAGCTAGCACTTTGACCACTGCACTTCCTTCTCGTTAGGGCTTCCCCATAACTAACATCTATAACTCCCCTAGCATCAGTCCCCTGTCTCTCCACCCACACACCCATCCCCCCAACGGAGAGAGCCTCACTGCAGGTTCGGCTCGCCCTAAGATGAAGCACAGTTCCACCACCAGTTTTCCCTATCGGTTTTGGTCCTTCACACTGCACCTCATTGCTCTTTGACAGAAGCTTGCAAGGGCACACCTACTGAAGCTATGCTGGGTGTAGCTTTGCTGCAACGCAGATGCTGGCCCCACAGCTCCACAGCTGGTGAGGAGTACACTTGAGCAGGAAATACACAAGAAAGGGGAACTGAGGCCCCCGAGGTTCTCTGAATGGCTCTGTCACTCACTCACTGTGGGGCTCTCAATAGCATTTCAGTACCAATGCGCTACCTTCAACATCCGTCACTCTAGGACAGGGCTCGGCAACCTACGGCATGCGGATAGTGAGCGGCACGTGGCGGGAGTTCAGCCCCCCCCACCACAGCAGGGAGCCCGCGCTGCCACTAGAGCCTTCCCCTTTCCCTCACCCCTGGCGGCAGTGGAAGGAGGCAGTGATGGGGCTGAGGCAGCAGTGCCTCTGGGGATGGCCTGGGAACTCTGGGGCTGTGGCAGCGGCACCTCCAGCCTCTGGGGACGGCCTGGGAACCATGTGGCCGCAGCAGTGGCACCTCCGGTCTCTGGGACCGGCCGGGAACAGCGTGGCTGAGGCAGCGGCGCCTCCAGCCTCTGGGGACGGCCTGGGAACCACGTGGCTGCAGCAGTGGCACCTCCAGTCTCTGGGACCAGCTGGGAACCACGTGGCTGCGGCACCTCTGGGGCCGGCCCAGGAACCACATGGCTGTGGCAGCAGCGCCTCCAGCCTCCGGGGTGCCACCCAGGACAGCTGCAAAGTCACCACACGGCCCAGGCCCCACCTCAGCCCTGAGGAAGGCTAGACCTGGGGCTGTGGTGTGGAATGGGAGTGCCAGAGAGCCGCCGTGGTGGTGGCTGCTGCTGCGGCAGGGGATCAGGCTGCCGTTCTTTCTGCCACTACCACTGGTGGAGCGGCACGGCAGACAGAGGCTTGTGTGCTGCTTAATGTATTAAACTACAAGCCCGAGATCGAAGAACCCAGCAAGGGAAAGCAAGGCCAAGGATCACACTGAACGGTAAGATCTGCATCTTTATTTATTTATTAATGGGGCTGCTAAAATATAAGCAGGGCAATTATTGACTTTTAAAAGGATCAATGGCACGCAGACCTGTAAATAGAAGTAAGTTAAATCTCGGCACGCCACTTCTGAAAGCTTGCCGACCCCACTCTAGGAGATGGACAGGTATGCCTGTATTTCTTGATTGTCCATCTGGGAGGGTTTCAATGATATTTCTAGTTCTATCCAGGGTGGATAAAAATGATGATTTTTTTATCAAAAAAAAATTTAAAATGGATTTTTTATTTAAATCAGATTTTTTTTAAATCATCAATAAAATACTACATTTCTCATGTAAAAATAAGAGTTATAATTAAATCTCACCACATATATGCTACACGTACACATAGGCTATGTCTACACTAAACAGAAGATTGCCGCTGACGTGATCTATCTTCCAGAGTCCGATTTAGCGAGTCTAGTTGAGACTCACTACGTCAAACTCAGAGAGTGCCTCCATTGGTGGCCAGTACTCTTTCTCCTGCAAGGAATAAGGGAAACCTTTGCTCCCATCAGCCTCCTGCTATGTGGATTGCCAGGAAAATGCAAAACAAGATACGTCAACTCCAGATACATAATTAGTAGAGCTGGAATTGCGCATCTTGATTCGATGTTCCCTTTTAGTATAGGCCTGGCCCTAGTCTCATAAAAATTAATTAATAGCTCTAGTCCAGTGTTTCTCAACCTCTTTTTTTATAAAGTACCCCCCTTTTAAAAAAAATTGTAAGTACCCCCAGCACCTACAGTTTTCAAACACACACATTTTTTTTTTCTCCAATTGCATCACATTTGTTTAAACAACTTAATTGTAGCCGGGTGGGCGATGAAATTTTTGGGTGTAAAAAGTACAAAAATAATAAAGCGCTATAAAACTTAAAACAAAAATTCAGTTTTCTCCAAGTTTCAGTTGTGTTGATGTACCCCCCCAGACTTCTCTCAAGTACCCCTAAGGGTACTCATACCACTGGTTGAGAAACACTTCTCTAGTATGCCCAGCTTAACTACCAGCACTTGTTTCTTGAAAGTTCTGGGCTTTCAATTTCTGTTTCTCAGCAGACTAAAAATTAACATGTGCAAAGAAAGACATAGGCTGGATATGACTGTTTTTGTTCTGTGCTTATGTGGTGGCAGACCTGGGCCAAGCATGGCAGAGGAGTCACTTAAAACATTATCTTAAAGAGAGAGAGACAAGATAGAGATATATAGGAGAGAGATATATAGGAAAGGACGGAGGCAGCATAGAAAGGAACAGTGAGGCGAACTGGAAAGGAAAAGGGAAAGCATTATTCAGCACACACACAGCTTCCCATATTCCCCCACACTTTTGTCACAGAAAAATTACCATGGCTTCCGGGCAAGAGAGACCCTCTCTGGGAATATTTTGAAGATATTCGTTCCCTGGTTAAAAAAGGAAAATGCATCAAGTGTAAGCAGTGCAAAAAGATGCAGGGCCTAGTTGCAAGAATGAAACATCATAAGGAAAATGGCTTATCGGGAGAAAATAATGTGGATAAAGCTGTGGATATGGCTGAGTGGATCAACCAGTTAGTAACAAATCATTCAAAAAAACAACAAAGAGTCCTGTGGCACCTTAAAGACTAACAGTTGTATTTGGGAATCAGCATTCATGGGTAAAAACCCAATGCATCATTCTTCAACACTCTATCCACATCTTCTAGTATAAGTGTGATTTGACAAGTAAATTCCTAAGCTGTTTACTGTGTTGGGATGCTGCTAGAAAAAAAAAAGTTTAGCTTAGCTAATCCTGATGGCTTGTTTAATTAGTTAACTAGGTTTAGAATCTATCACCCAAGTATACAGCACAGAAAGTTGCAGTAAGAGAAATCTAGACTTGCTAGTTGCCACTGTCTTTTTCTTATTTTATATTACATAAAACATGCCCCTTATTTTGGAACATCATGGCCACAGACAACAATGGTGATGCCATAAAAGTCTATTCCCCATTTTACTTCAGCATAACTCAGTTTTTCTAAAAGAACCCTATTCTATATTGGTTTTCTCAAGAAACAGAAGTGCCAGTGAGTTCAATGGGGCTTACTCCAAAATTACGTGCACTCAAAGCACAGTCATTCTTAGCTTTTTTAGTAACTTAATTTAAACCAATACACCCTGGTTCTATCGGTTTATGTATCACAAGTCGATGTGGCTCAGCATACGGGGAATGTTGTTAGTAGTGTCACTTTTGTACACAGATGTGGAAGTTGCATACTGGGCTGGACTCTGCTCTCACAAGAGTTTCATACAGGGCTAACGCAATCTACTTCAACGGGAGTTACTCCGGATTTGATACCAACCAAAATGAAAAGGTTCTTGGGAGCACACAACATAATCTATCAGTACTAGGAGTTTTATGGTAGGTATGAGTATTTAATGTTATGATAGCCAGGAGGAGAATAAAATTTAACTTCCTTTAAAAGTATTATTTATTATTATTATTATTATTAATAAAGCATAGAAGTGCATGCACTCCCTCAAACCCCACTAAGAGAAAGAGTCAGGGATGAACGGTACCACTCACCCTCCTGTGGAGCACATGCAACCCTGAGTTCAGAGGCTGAAAGGCAAAAAGTTTTCAAAAGGCACCTTCCAAATGAAAAACCACCCCAAACTGCCAGCTAACTCTGACCAAAAGCCTTTCAGAAACCCCTATTTTGAAAGTGGTAACTGACACAAACATTATGAACAGAGGAGGAATCATTTTTACACACACAGAGTAAGTAAAATTGTGAAAGAAGGAGGGAAGATTTCTCAGCTCTAAGTAAATTAAAACAGATGGGTTATAAACCCTTCCAAAAAGGAGGTAAGTGAGGAGGGGGGTGGGTGTTTCTCTAACAGAAAAGGCAGCTCAGCCTGAATTAAAGCAGGGCACTGCTTTAATGAAGGCTTGAACTTCAAGCGATCTGAGAAGAAGTCCTGTAATCCAGACATCAGAGGCCCCCGGGAGTTCGGAATCTCCAGGAGAGAAGGAGCTGACAGTTTGATATATCTGATAGGGTGAGGAATCTGCTAACCAACCCCAGCATCTCCACAAACCAACACCAAAACTCGCAGGCAAAAAGGGAAAGTGGGCATGAAGGATCAGAATGGAGTTTACAACACGCCTGAGGTTCTGTACAACTGAGGAGCCCCCGGCCTGCACACAAGGGGAAGAACAGGCCTCTGTGGGGATCCACATAATTACAAGCCAACATGAAACGTTGACACTGCTCGACGTGCAAGAGCCGATGAGGGTTTTCCTGCGGCTTCCACTCTTCTGGACACCACATCATGTGGTGTAGGAAGCGAAGGTGAGGAAGCGAACTGCATTTCTGGAGGGCAAATTCTCCTTCCACATGTGCATGTACTGCTCCCACAGACTCGGGAGCTGAAGCAAGCGTTCAACCCAGAAATATTATAGTAGCTCAAGGATGGGTCTTGTGGTTGATGCACAGGACCTGTCGGGACACCTGAGTTCCCTCCCTCAGTGACTCAGCAGCAAGTCACTTCTCGTCTTGATGCTCCACTGAACCTACTCCACAAGCTAAATGTATTAATGTCTCCCAGACTCTGTGAGATCTTCAGCTTGAGGACGCCGGAGAAAGTGTTGGCTGATCTAAAAAGGTGATCTCCACAAAGGGGCAATCAAGCACCCTCCCGCAAGTTGTTTGCCAGAGAACATCGCAAGCCTCAAAGAGGACAAGAATCTGACCCTTTTGTGTCCCCCTTTGAAGTTGAGGTTTATTGTAGATTTGTTTGTTGGTTTAATGCCCTGTGTAGAGTGCAGATAAAAGGCAAGGCTAGGGATGTTCCTCTCTGCCACTTCTGTATTTGTCTGGGCAGGCAGCCTATTGAGGTTAATTTTGTTTAATTCTGCATTTTGATTAAGGTGTCTAGAGGCTTTTGGGCAGAGGCGCTGGAGAAAAATTAAAAATCTATTTACTTACTTATTGGTGTTGATGGGAGTTCAGCGCCCAGAGAAGAGGCAAAGCAAGCCACGGGCATAGGTCCACATACAGTTCTGCTCTCAGGTCAAACCTCACCTACCTGCTGGACACCCCCAGAATAAAGGGAGGAGATCACAGCGGCCGTTCTCAGAGCCAACACGCAGATATGACCTGCCTACACCGTGAAGATATTCAGAACTGTAGACTTTAAATTCCACCTGCCTTGGAGGACAGACAGGTGCTGGCTAGCTCTCTCCCAGCGTAGTAACTGTACACCCTAGCCTAACTATTGATATCTATCCAGTGATGCCTATGGGAATCAAATTTTTTTGTGAGCTGGATTATGTGTTCCACTGATCATCATTCCTGGGCGTATAAGGAAAACCAACAATGGAAACCACTGACATGTTTCAATGTGTGACCCATGAAAATCTGGGATATGTGTGTGAGCAGGGCTCGCCGAACCGCGGCGAGCCCCGCTCGCCAGCTGCACTGTCCGGCGATCTGCGCATGCGCAGATCGTTCTGCACATGCGCAGATCGCCCAAACCCGGCTCTTCCCGGGTTACAATCTACTCACCACAGGCGAGTAGATTGTATAATTTGTCAAGCCCTGTGTGTGAGGATCAAAATTTACAAGAAAGGGATGAATGTTTCTATGTAAAAGACAAAGGAACCCCAAAGATGTATGTTTGACATATTCACAGAACCAAAGTCAGCTGGTGAAATTTACCAATTTCCACCACCAGCTCTCCTGCCATGGCCACACTTTCAGTTTAAAGGGCTGCTGCCATGACTGTGCTTTACACTTTTCAGTGTAGACAAAGCCTAAAAGCAGCAGTGTAGCAGGGAGCAGTGGAAGGCAGGGCAGGCACAGACAGCTCAGGCTTGCTGCCTAAATACAAACCTGCTAAGACCCCCTACATGCATACTTGGGTGGCTAGGCGTGCCCGTGCCATCCCCGACTGCTCTGGATTTTAGCTCAAGTCAAGTGAGCACGTCCATCTACCTGCACTAGAAAGCACGCTCCCAGCTGCTGCGTGGACATATCCTGAATGACACTGAGTTCCTGCAGAGACACTGCCTATAATCACACAGCTGGCTTAGCCCTACACTCAGCCTATGACCATGGAAAGAAAAGAACAAAGCCCTGACCCTTCTGCGCTCTGAAATCTCATGGGAGTCAGATTTCAGAATAGCCTCCATTTTTTTTAAATGAAAGCACTCAACAAATGCAGGGCAGGGTTCTAACTGGCAGGGGTGGGAATCACCCCGATGTTCATGCAGCTACATCTGTAAAAGCCCGGAGAAAGGAGCAAGGGCTATTTTAAAAGTTAAGGACACAATGGCTATGTCTACACTGCAATGGTAAGTCAGAAAAAGAAACGCAATTGGCAGTGCGCAAATTGCATATCTTTTTCCACTTTACTGTCGAAAGAGGCTCTTCCGAAATTTGGCACTTCTACACCATGTCAAATTTTGGGAAAAAGCGCTCTTCTGACACATCCCTTATTCCTCATAAAACGAGGTTTACAGGGATGGCAAAAGAGCGCGTCCACTTTTTAGAAAAATTTTCCGAAAAAGCGGACGCGTTCCTTGGATGAGTCATTGCTTTTCCGGGATACCGCTCAAGGCCAGCCAGGGCTCCAAGTATTGCCATCTTTGTTTGGCAGGATTGTTTTAGGGCTATTGTTCAACTGGAAGGCCAAGTCAGATGATGTCAAATTCACTGTCCACCTTGTCTTTTCTGGGGGATTGTCCTTTCTCCTCTGCACCTTACTTTTCTAAGCCATCACTGGGACAAGGATGTCTTCTTCTTCCCCCCCCCACCCTACCAAGTTAAAGAGGGCTGCCCTCCTAATGCCAGCATTACCCAAAGTTATCCTGAAAGACCCACAGAGCAAAGCTGCATCACTCTCAAAGCTCTGCCACTCCTGAACGGTGTGTTAGGGCCAAGGAATCTGGTAGTGCTGGACTGCCAGAAAATTTGACATCAGCAGAACACAAAAGGCTTACTACAATGGGGTTTTAAGCTTTTTGCATCACTGCCATTGCAGGATGGTTGCTCCTTTGCAAACATCAAGCACACTCATAATGCACTGGTGTAAAAAGCAACTTGAACAACACAAATCATCTTTTGCACCAGCACAACATAACTACACCACAAAAATGCTGCAATTTATATGCCAATGTAACTTCAGCAGTTGAAACATACACAGCTCAGTACACACAAACCATCCATTAATTCTTTTTAAGAGCGAGCAAAAGAAAAGTAATACATGCTTTAATCTGAAGCAATTAACAGGGTTTTACTGCATCTCCACACCTTCCAAAAGGAGCTTTATAAATGGAGACAAAAAAGCATGAAGGTCAGATGCACTGGGGATTCTCGAATGTTACCCAAAAAAAAAAAATCACAGTTTTGATAGTTCTGCAGGAAAAAACTTAGCAAATTTACAACAAAACTGTCAAGTAATTAAGGCAAGGCACTTCACACATGAACTTAAACTGCTAATTAAAAACCCCTTGCTTAATTGACTGCATTTGCATTTCATTCAACTCCCAAGTATAAACGGTTTGGGCAACACATATGCCCCTTCCTGGGTAGAGAAAGGCTACATACAGGTAAAATAAACAGGGGACAACAAAAAGCAGTATCAGCAGCTTCTGAAGGAACTGGATAATGCCATCTGAAATCTTGGATACTCACTTTGCTCTGCACCTTTGCTGTATATGCCGGGTACTGTGCATCAAATCCATTATACTGTGCATCAAATCCATTTTGAGATCCAAACACAACCGACACTTGCAACTCAGCAAGTGGTCCCTGTTGCTCTTTATCGCACTGCCCAAGGCTTGCATCTGATGTACAGCTCCAGTTACTCTCTGGCGGAGGAGGGGGGAGAGGCTGTTTTTCCAATAGACCCAGAAGCTGCATGCTCAACTTGGAGCCCCAAAGAGAGGGGCATGGAGAACCAACAAATGGCTACTCTGCTTTTCCACAAAGCACATGGGGAAGGCGGAAAGAAGTTCTGCAGCCAAAAATAATCAGCTATACATCAGGGAAAAAAATATTGTAACAAGGCAGTCTATAATAGACTGTGGAAGGAAAACAGTGGGAGACCCATCAGTTGCATGGTCTATAAGGGCATATCTGTGCAGCAGAGCTAAACTCAAAAAAAGCTATGCAACTTGAGCTACACTAATTGCGCAGCTTAAGTCGAAATAGTTTATTTCGACTTCTGGTGCTGTCTACACAGCAGTTATTTTGAAACAGAGCACTCTTCCCCCAACTTCCCTTACTCCTCATACAATGAGGGTTGCAAGAGTTGGAGTAAGAAGCCCGTTATTTCAAATGTATTTCAAAATAATGGGCTTGCTGTATAGACGTGCACTACTTCAGTTATTCCAAAATAACGCTGCTGTGTAGACATAGCCTAACTGAATTAGAGGATACAGCCTTATCAGAGGGATGTCAAACTCGTTCAGCCGGAGTGGGAGAGCGGGGAGAGATATTGCTCTCTAGGTTTAATTATGATAATGGTTTGGGGTTTCAAGTCAGGACTATAAACTCCCCACAACATACCGGGGAAAGGGAACTTCACCCCTCTGCATCCTTGCCATGGGATGTCTGCAGACTCAGGAAGACGAGAGTGCACTGATTTTACGCTGCTCACATTTGGAAGGCTGTTGCAACAGCTGCGAGAGCTAGAAACTTTTGATTTAAAATGAAACTTGGTTTAAAATGAAAACTGCGATACTGCAGAATCTGAACCTGTCATGCAGGCCACAAACACATCATATATCAAACAGGAGTAGGACAGCTTTGCAGAACAGCAGGTTTTCTAGTTTCTGTACACTGGAATTTGTGACCAATATTTTGGGACTGCAATATTATTTCTCAAACTGTACCAGTTCTATTCTTTTGGAATCATGGCAAGGAATGGTAAAAGCCACAAAAAAGACATGTGGGATTGTTTATCTCAAGGCCACAGGGATTAAATCCATTGCACCGATTTTCAGATCTCACCACTATAAATCAGGAGTGACTCTCTTTAAGTTGATGGTATTACACCAGTGTAAAAGCAATGTAAAATGAGATCAGAATCAAGATCTGCAACTCAAAATTCTCCTGAAAAATTAGCTAATTAATTATTTAATGAGTTATGCCCTTCAATCAGGTACCTTCTTAAACCACTAATACACACGTTAATTCAGAAAGAACACCAATAAATTCCGGCTGTGCTAAGGACTCAGGTCTGGAACGTGTGCAACTCCAGTTGCAGACAACAAATTTGGACCCTAATACCTTAACCTTCCTGGAAACAAATTACACTCTGTATAATCCTGATTCCACCACACAAACTAATGTAACTACCTTCATGTCAATGGAGTTACTGGGATTTAAAACAGCGTGCCTGGGAGTGGCAGCCAGCTCCTGGCATTTACATGTTTATAGATAATAGAAGGAGTATTAGAATGATAAAACTTGTTTTTATATATTTCTAATATACAAAGACTTCCTGTGGGTGGGGGAACCACAAACATCACATTTAAATAGTTACTCACCAGTATTCATTATTAGTGTCTGGTTAACCAGACAAATATAAATAGACAAGTATGCACATTGTATTTAAATTGTCCTTTCTGAATTTAAACCTACAGTGATGCCTGCAGAAGACAGCAGTGTCAGGAGTAAAAGCTGTATTTCCCCTCCCCATCCCCTTCGTCCCTCAGGGTGCATCTACACAGCAGGGCTTAATTCAAAATAAGCTATGCAAATTGAGCTACATCAATTGTGTAGCTAATTTCGAAATTGGGAGCGTCTACACAGCACTTATTTCGAAATAGAGCACTCTTCCTCCGACTTCTCTTACTCCTCATACAATGAGGGTTTCAGGAGTCGAAGAAAGAAGTCCTCCAGCTTGACAGTATTTTGACATTATTTCTAAATAATTGCCTGCTGTGCAGATGTGGACTAAGTTATTTCGAAATAATGCTAGTTAGTTCAAAATAATGTTGCCGTGTAGACATACCCTCAGACTTCAGAGTTTTATGGAATCTTATACTCTATGGATCATAGAATTCTAATCACTGGCGCAATGAGAGGACTTCTATTTATTGCTCTCTGCTCTGGCTTCAACTATTTTACACCAGTGGTTCCATTAATTTCAGTGGAGTTATTCCCAATTTACACCAGTGTAAGCCTAAAACAGAGTTGGGCGTTCTTGTCTCCAAATAAATAAATAAATAATGAATGGGGCCTAATCAAGAGTAACTCCACTGAAGTCGCAATTACACAGAAGTAAGAGTGATGCAAGTGAAAGGAGACTCAAACCCATTCACTTCATGCAGTCCCTAGGAAACAGTCTAAGTATCACGAGAGATGCGGGCTGGACCACGGAGCCCTGCAGTAAAATATAATGGTACGCCCCATTCATGAGTATCCAAAAGTATAGATTCCACCCATCCACACCCCTAGTCTCCATTAGTTCATTTTTAAATGCTCCTGTAATCTTTGAAATATTAATGTTCTTTCTAAAAAAGCCAGCAGCTGCTCTGCTAGCCTGTGACACGGATGGTTTTATTGAACGCTTTTTTTTTTTTTCTTCAGTGTGGTTTGCATATGAAACAGGACATTCCCCATCCATCCCCTCCTAATCTAACAGGGACCTCACTTCCTCCCCATGAAACAAGAAGCCCATTCAGCAAAGGGGAAATCCCAGGATGCACTGGGGCAGAGCAGCTAAACAAGGAGCTGGGGGGGGCGCGGAGGAGAGAAACACAAAAAAAAGCACTGCGAGTGTGTCCAAAGGAGCAGAAAGAAGAGCAACTGAGCTGGTAATTGTGACCTTGCAAACTAGTAATTTAGGATGTGGATCTGCTGTGCCAATCTTTCAAAAAGTTTTCCAAGGAGGCAAGCCTGATCTGTCCTTACAGCAGTAGCCCACAAAGGAGATCCTACACAGCAGCAGCAATCGACTGCCAAAACAGAACCACCGACAGCCAGACTGGAATGTCCTCTATAATTACGGAACCAGTTTCTGCAGGGTAAATCTGGAGTAACTCCATTGTTACTCCATGATGTCACCAAGAGAAGGTCTGACCTATGGAGCCTTAAGGAAAACTGAAGAGCAGCTGCTTTGGGCTTGTATTCCCCCTTCCCCTCAAACCCTTTTTATTTTTTAAGTTTGCATGAAAACAGGATCTTCTCCACTCTACATTTCTTCTCGCTAATGCTTGCTTTGTGACCTTACAATTGTCTCCACAACAACTAATTGTGATGTCACAGAAGATTATGATCTCAGATGGGGAAAATAAGCAAACAGAAGGAGAGGGAACTTCTAAGCAAAAAAGAAGCTGTTTTCATGCAAATGTCATAAGGAAGAATACAGCAGCATAAACAGAAGGGCTTTCGGGTCTGCCATGAAGAGCATCAGCTGCTCCTTAAAGACTTTAAGGATAGCATGAAGGAGCAACATAAAGGTTAGACCAAATATATAAATTCTGGGTCTAGGTGATTGGTATAAATCCAGTGAAAACAAAGTCAAATCAACACAAAACTGAATTCAATGGTGAATAGTGCCCTTTAACTACTGTGATCCTTACTTGTTCAATTTTGGAAACTTAAAATTACATTATATACATTCATACACAAATTCTGCTCTCAGACTGGTATAAATTCCGGTAACGCTAGCAAATCAAGTTATTCTAGATTTCCAGCAGTAATTTAAGAGCAGATTTTGACACTCAAACTGCAATCCACTGCCAAGAAAGATCCAATTTCTGGAGTGGTTACACAGGCAAATTCTGCTCTTGGTTACAATGGCGTAAATCTGGATTAATTCAACTGACGTCACTAAAGTAACTCTAGTAACACAGAATTTTATCCAATGTGAGGATGCTGGAATTAAAGCAAGATACTTGACCTGGTTCTGATATTGCAGAGGGGTCTGATTCAAAGTCAACTGAAGTCAATGACAGTACTATTGTTGTTTTTTAAGTTTTTCCTGTTACAGACTCACTCGGCTATCCCTCTGAAGCTTATCTACTCTGTCTTTTTTTCTTCCTCCCCTTCTATTTTTTTTCCTTCTCCCCACCCCCCTTTCCTACCCCTATTCATTCCTGGATCTGGACTTCCAACACTTTGGTCATCTAAAGAAGTGGATTGAACCCATGAAAGCTCATGATACCATCTACGTGTTTTGTTAGTCTTTAAAGTGCTACTAGACTATTTGTTGTATTTTAAGTTTTTCCAGTATTTCCATTGACGTCTATTGATTTTGGATCACACCCTAACACAGTTACCAGTACAATCTGATGTCAGTAGGATTTAGTCTTTAATTGCACAAGGCCATAAATAAAAAGTAAATTAAGGATCTCCAGAATTTGGCCCAGTGTGAACTGTGCTATTTAAAGCGCCACTCCCTTTTATATGCAAGGCCAGAATGGCAAAGGTAAATCTTTTTCATAACTATTCTCTATTTCCATATACTCATACAGTTCACTGTGATTCAGAGCCTAAATCTTTCCTATCCTTCCAATACAGCCTGTATCACGTTTTAAATCTTTTCCATAACATTATCTTTCATCTTGAGCAGTGAACTGCTAAACTCGTAAGAAAATAAAAAGATGCATGAAAATCTGTACTAGCACAAATGCTCCAAATGCCAAGACTAACTTATTTCTAAAAATTAATCCAACTCTTTCATTTTTTAGCTGCAGGCCATTTGCTGCCACTCCTTTTTTCCACCCAAACAAAAGACGAAAGGGATGACTCAAAGGAACTTGAATTTCAGGCTAAAGCCACAAAGCACTGAACGCTTGATCTTAATATTAAACAGGTGTGCAGATGCCATTCATTCAAGACTCATTATGGCTGACTTTTTTTTTTTTTGATTTCCTTAAAGACACAGGGACAAATTCAATGATGACGTAAGTGGTGGTGTAAGACACATCCTGGACAGAAGACAGTGTTGTCAAATCCAAGCATTCAAAAACCATGCCTCAGGCCCCTAAAACTTATGAGGCTGAGTTAAAAGTCATTATATTTGGGGTCCTTTTTTGTAGCCTTTTGGTTTTGAGCTATTACCAAAGTCACATTTTACAACTTTTTTCCACAGCCACAAGGTCTAGAAACATAAATAAAAAAACCAAAGATTTTAAAATAATCATATGCTTCCAGAAGCTGAGGTTTTAAGAAAGCAGCAAATACTATGAGACTCACACCTTCTGTACCATCGTTTTATGCACCCACTGAATGCTAAATTGGTGCAAGTTATACTGCTTTATCACTCACACACCCATTTTATAACACTCTTTACTGCTGAACCTGGCCCAAAGATCTGCATGGAAAATAAACCTATCTACTCCTCAGTTTAATACCCTTCACTGATTTTGCAAAAACTAAACTCCTATGACAAAAAGAGGAAGCAAAAAGACAAGCACAGCTAAACTTTTGCTGCAGGAATTCACAGGCTTATTGTATGTTTCTTATTAGTGACAAAATAGGAATAATGTAATATCGGTATTGGACCTCATGCTGCAGTCTGTACTCACATTCACCCTTGACTTCCATGTCACTTATGCTACATTTGCACCATTGTAAATTCATACCAGTGTAAGCAAAGGACTGTCATGCCCACTGATTTCACTGGGAGTGTTGCTGGGTAAGGGATGGATAATCAGGTCCATAATGCTGCTGAGTATTTTTAAAACAATAGTCCACTATCTTTGAACCTGAATACATTTATCAAGAAGGCATAAAAGAAAACACCATCTTGTGAACACTAAAGGAACAAGTTCTGATCTAAGGGCACATCTCCATTTGATGGAGAACTGATGCTCTGGTGATCAATCTTACGGTGTTTGATTTAGCAGGTCTAGTAAAGACCTGCTAAATCGAATGCTGAGGGCACCCCCATTGGCACCGGTACTCCTTGCTGTCGCAAGGAACAAGGGAAGTTGATGGGAGCATTTCTCCCGTCAACCTCCTGCTCTGAGGCCGCCCAAGAAAAATCGGTGCAAGGTACACTGACTGAAGCTAGGCAATTCACGTAGCTAGAGTTGCATACCAGGCATCGATTTTCTCCGCCAATGTGGACCTGGCCTCAGTTACATCAGGATAAATCTGGAGTAACTACACGGAAATCAGTGAAGTCTGAAAATCAGAGGAAAATACTCTCCTCGTACTAAACATTTTGCTTTTCAGGCCATTAATTAAGAGTTTAATTTCAAGGACTTCCTTTTAATTTTAGGTTACAAACTAGACACAGTGAAAGCTAAAAAGCATATTTTTCTGTTTAAATACCCAAAGCTGAACAATCATCTTTTTTTAAGGATACTTGTCAAATAAAACACCAAAACACATCTTAGAGAATTCTATTTTCCATAGAGTTGTCTTGTTTTTTTTCCTTAAGAGTAATTGATGGTTTCCAGCCTATGCTGTAACAAAAACTGCATCACTATGCAACACATACGTTTTAATGCTCCATAGAATTAATTTAATTAACTAGAAAGATGTTGCAAAAACATCTGCAAGTTTTATGCATGCAATTCAAGATGCCCAGTGCTCCAATAACATACTGAAAGTCACTGCTAATAAATAGCTAGAGAAAACCAACTAAAGTCCCAACCCTGCAACGTAATCCCTGCCAAATCCTTTTGCCTGCACAGAGTGCCACTGAAGTCAATAGAATTCTACATGGGTCCCGGCAGGCTGCAATACTGGATCCAGCCATATAAAGCACCCTTGGGCTTGGGTCAGAGTTGAATAAAAAGACTGTAGTTTCTTAGGATATTTCTACACGACTATGAAACACAGATGGCTGCAGCTTCCCCCCACACTCAAGGACTCGGGCTTCAAGCCAGTAAAACTGTAGTGTCAAGTTTAAGATTCCGGGACCCCATGAGGGAGAGGGTCCCAGAGTCTAGGCTGCAGTCTAAGCCCAAATGTCTACACTACAATTGTATAGCCCTCTTATCAGTGGTGGACCACTTGTGGCCTAAGGGCTGCATGCGGCCCATCAGGGTTCTATGTATGGCCCACGAGACATTTACTGTCACCCAGGTGCAGGGTTGCCAGATTTTGTTGGTTTCCGTTTGCATAGTTTTTTCCCCTCTACTGGTATTATTACAGTGACACACACATGAAGCAAGCGCACATGAAGTGAGGTGCAGGCTAATTGCACACAACATTGACTGCGAGAGCCGTGCGTTCCCTCTGCATCCAATCACAGCGCTACTACAGTTCAGTCGGCACACCCTGCAAATTCTAGGTACTCAAGTGTAGTTAGCACAACTGCCCTATCCTGGGAGATCGCCTTGGTTACAACAATCTTGCAGCCCTCTGAAAAGGAGGGCCTCTCGCCAAGATTGCCCATTGCTGCCCTACATCCCAAACCTAAGTCAGCTGTCTCAAGCCAGCTGTGGGGGATTTTACTGGAGAGTAGACATATCCTCCAAGTCCTATCAATACTCTGGTTGGGAGTTTTCTCCCCCCCACTTGCATCTCAACACCAAGTGGCATGAAAGGTTTCAGCCCAGTGAAAAACAAACAAGATAATCTTTGGCCATTAATGGACAAAGATTAATTAAACGAGTATCACAGAAGTAGCTCCCTGCCCTTTTTTTGTTTAGTCTCCGTCACTGGTCTCTTCTGGCTAACACCAGTAATAAAGGCAACCACTTCCCCCATCAAAGTAGGAAAATCCAAAGACTGAGGAGAACCATGCAGTGTTGCCTATGATTTTAACAGCATACACTAGAGCTTTACAGATAGCCAGCAAAAAAGAAGAGATCCCTGCCCAGAGAAACCTCCAATCTACTGGCCAACTTCGCTTTATCTGTGTATTAAGATCTGTTCTACACAACCACAGGGCCTACGATAGACATAATGCAGTGAACAATAGAATTAAAGAGGGAGGGAATGAGTTCATGGGAGAACGAGGATTGCAGCAGTGAAAACATGGAACAGTTTTCTCTACTAAGGCCAGCAGATGTTGTCCAATTAAAAAAGCATACAAATCATCCTCTGCACTGCACGTCAGAAAACACAAACACACAAAGCTTTCTAAATACATTTCAGTTTAAACTTGCATAATTCTCCCAGTGGAGAAATCATCCTAAACTTATGCAATCCTTAGAAAGAGAGACATTATTATAGCTTGTGTAACAATTTCAGTGCCACCAAGAGAACTGTAATCTGCCTCAGGAAATGCAGACATAGCTCAAGCAGAGAGCAACACACACACACGCACACACGCACGCACACACACACACAGACAGACACACACACACTTATATATGTGGGGAGGGTGGCCGCCATGGGGGCTAAAACCAGAGATTCCAGCTTTCAGAGCAACTGCTCTGTAATTCCAAAAAAAGTCTCAGTTATACTTAACCCAGACTTCCTAACACTCGATATCCTGTCTGCTATTTCAATGCCCTTACTCAACGTTTCAGACAGACATTACACAAACTGGCTGGTGAAAAGGGCTTGAGAAATCAAGAAGCAATCCAAGTCAATGACCTTATTCTTTAAACAAACACCACTGACTGAGGCTCAGCAGAGGCTAGAGAACAAAGGTACAGAGGTGCAAGACATCCTAGTATGACACCTAACTCCTCCACAGGTCAAAAAGGGAGGCCATACAAGGAAGGCCAGGCTATTAAAAAATAAAAATATAACCACCCAGCAATCTTGCTTTCAACAAAAGGGGTGAGCGAACCACGCATTCTGAAGTGGAAGAAACATTACAGAAAAGAAAACCAAGAAGAGCCCCGGTTCTCCAAAAAGCATATGCAAAGGTAACAATACATAAATCTTTCAGAGGGGTAGCCGAGTTAGTCTGTAACAGGAAAAACTTAAAAAAAAACCAAATAGTCTGGTAGCACTTTAAAGACTAACAAATCATGTAAATGGTATCGTGAGCTTTCGTGGGCACAGCCCACTTCTTCAGATGACCAGCGTGTTGGAAGTCCAGAACCAAGTCAATACACAAGGACAGGTCATTGATTAGTTCATTTGATGTTTAAGGAACGATGCTGCAACTATTATTTATGCATGTAATACATACTTACATGTGTATTTCCATTTCTTTTCATGGAACTGCCAGGACTACACAGCATGAATAAGAGCTATGGGATCAGGTCCTTATTTAGCAGAAAAGGTGATTATCCAGCTTGTTGCTTTAATACTGGAATACTGCTTAATACTGAGCCTGGAAAAGCCCAATTAAATGAGATAGCAGCCAACCACTGATTGAGCCATGGGAATTCCCACTGGCTGCAAGGGGAATTCCATTACAGAATAGTGGCAGGAGTGGGGCACGAATTTGTATCAATCTGTGGTTTTGTTCTCTCACCCAAGAACAAATAATACCAAGTTATACACTTTGTTCAGTGCAGAAGGGACAGTGTTCATCAGCCAGCAGGCATCTCCAAAAGTAAAAACACGCCCATTCAATCAAACTATAAAACTATATTTTAATTTATGGCACCTACATTAGCATTGGAAACAAACTATAGCCCTTACTCCAGTTTTAGATGGCAGATCTGCTAGGCTGCAAAAATCCCTATTTATTTAACAACTACAATTTAGACTCCTAACAGCAATCTTGAATGCCAATTCCTGCATGGGACATCATCCTTCCTGTCTGAGGACAGAGGGACAACATTCAGCAATAAAGCACTAGCTATCCCTTTAGCAAGTGTTTTCAGGAGCAGATCCATAATGCACTTTTGAAAACAAAAGCCCAATTTTAAACTGCATTTCCCAAAGCACATATACTAAAGTAATAACACAGCTCAGATTCTGCTCTCAGATGTGGCTATCACATACCAATGGATATCCTGAGTATCTCTGCTGACTTCAGCGGAGCTACTATGGATTCAAATGGATGTAATTAAACCAAAATCTGCCTTGGTTACAGTGTAGGGTCACACTTTATGATGGCTAAGCAGCCAGTCAAAGTACAGGAAGGAGTTTGATAAAGCTACATACAGTATTTCTGTGGTTTGTGGGCAAAAAGGCTTCAGTTACTTTGTCTGCTAACTGCTTGAGTGAAAAACACCAGAACTAGCCCCAAACTATCCTTAATTTGCAGAGACTTTTTGTTGTTGTTTTTAAAGCTATAATCCGAGTGGTAAATTTTTGAGAAAAAAAAATGTAAAGGAGTTAAGAGAGGTGGAGGTAGAACACAATACATCTTAACTGAGCAATCACTGTTGCTTGCCCACAGTGAATTCTGTGCATTTCAATAATAATTTTCCAAGGTAAAGTAACACTGTATCAACTCAGTCCCATTATTTTCCAATCTCTGCAGACTGAAGACTACTATTAAGCTTTTAGCCTGGAGTAGCTGAATGACACGCAAAGATTTTGTGCACAAAAATGTCAATGATTACTACCCAAATTCAGAAAATATTTTTAATAAATGCATTAAAAATAACCAGATGTTATGTTTGTTAAGTCAAATAAACTTCATTTAATAATAGATTCCACAAATTCAAAACACAAAGATGCTAAACTATTATGGTTTTAGATGCTGCTTCTTTATCTTGAGGTCCTTTTGATGTATGTGCCTTGCCCAGCCACTCAACCAAAATAAAGGAGTCCTATTGATTGCTGGTATTCTAAAACTACATTACGTAGGAAGTTGTGTGATATAAGCCACTCATGTTCATTCCTTAACTATTATATTTCTTTTCCAAGAGCTCAGAGATAGAGGTTAAATTCTCCCATTGGAGACACCAGTACAATTCCCATTGACTTTAACTGGAGTTGCATCTGGGCAAAGTACTATACTGTTGATGCCAAAGCTTGCTACTGTATTTGAAAAGAAGAATTAAACGTGGCTTAAACAGAACTGGGTCTGAATGAGGCAGCTAGAGATGGATTTTTATGTGTGATATCTGGGGAGAGCATGTGCAAAGCCACCAGTGCAAATTCCCACCATTACATTTGTCACTGCCAGTTCTGCAAGACGTGAACAATTTTTGGCTGTGATGAGTTGTGTGAGAGATCCTCGTCAAACTGGAATTAGGACCATGTTAACTACAACTGTGTCTACACAACACGGACACTTGAAATGTTCTAGCATGGTTTCCCCAATCAGAGTGGACACAGATTTTTTTTATTCCTAAAAAACCATGCTAGTCAAAACATCTTTAGAGGCTCCATGGTTTTGCCAACACTAGGGTTAGCTTAAAATTTCCCGCCACTCTAGCAATGGTGAAAGATGCAACATAGATAACATGAAAGCAGCTGACAGTATTTTAACCACTGTGTTGTCTAGACATGCCCTGGAGCCTAGTATAAACATCTCCAGATGGTGTATGGCATGCTATTCTAACACCAATCTGAACACAGTTCCCAAGTAACAAAAATATGCCCTCACTGGTCAAGATCAAGTTAGACCCCTACTAGCAACAACCATGTTCCAATTCTAAGGAGCAGTTCTGATATTTGGTCCCTGCAATGCAGTCAGAATCAAACTGTGTTTGCCTTTGCCCCCAAAGTGTATGGAAGCCTTGGAAAGGTCCAAGTCCTGAGTCCGTGAGCCACAAAAATGGTGAGTCAGAATAGGCCACGAAGAGAGGAAATGTTTGCAAATTTGAATGTTGGGAGCTCCATGAGAGGAAAAAGGCGGCAGTGAGGCACCCAAAATCTCAGCCTAACAAAATATCCGAAGGTCTAAACTCAGTGGCTCCTATTAGGAGGTGAGCTAGTTTATAGCAACTGAGAGCAGAAGTTGGCTCAGAATCCTCACTTCATTATTTGCAAGATATACACATAACACACACACACACTTTTCTTACTTCTCAATCCGCAACATCTGTAAATCAGTTTCCCCTTCTGTGGGGGAAAAATAGTTGTTGCCTGCTTAAAACACTGACATCTCCACAAGTACACAGGGTTTTTGGTTTGAGCTTGGGTATCATTTCTGGAGCTTAGCTTCTGAGCTGTAAAATGGTACCCCAGCTTAAGCTGTTGCTCCAAGCTATTGCTGGTTTCTGCGTTGGTGGCTTTTATTGAAGATTTTTAAATAACATTTTTTTATAGTCTGATAATCCCATGAGCCATTTCAATCCTGTATAATAATGACGGGCCTGATCCTGCAGTCTTTAGGCTAACAGAATTCACCACTGACTTTTATGCAATCCATTTAACGGTGGTCTAGATAATCGTTTGGGGACCACAGACAAGGCTGAACCACAATTTCTCTACCAGGCCTGTCATAGGCCATATATTCCTAGCAACGGCGATTCCGACTCAGGGGCCTGTACTAGTGGAGCAGAAAGATCTGGATTTTGTCCCTGCTGCCAGTGGGAAGTTCTGGGTGGCCATGGCGTGCAATACAATGACAGCTGTGAAGTACTTAAGTGGCCACAGCTATCGTACAATGTCATTCAGAGCTGCATTATTTCACCGTGCATAATTTCTGTCCTTTGATTTGGCTGCACACTTGACCCAGCTAAACCTTCCTCCAGCTGAGAAAGCGCCGTGGCACAGCAGCAGCGCTGGATTTGGAGGGCACTGCTTAATAAAGTGGAAGGCCTGCTGGGCTCATTTGCATGTCAATACCCAGAATGCTCACAGCGACTTCATAGAAAGGCTGGGCCCTGAGCCATGGGAACACTGCAGCGCTGGTGCGTGTGGGAGTGTGCACGTGTGTGCACGGAATTCTCTACTCCTCCTATCTGATTCTATGTAGTCTTGCTTTGAAAAAAAAAAAGAAAGTAGAGATCTGTAATGCAAGGGAGGGGGGTATAGTAAAGTATGATCAAACAGTGTTCACTTCGGTGACCCACAGAAAGCGTTATGGGGCAGGAGGACAGGATCCCACACTATTCTACTGGAGACTGCCCACCAATCAAAGAAGCTTTAAAGCCCCCTTTTGAGGCTTTAGGAGGTCAGACACTCTAGAGATATGCTGGCATGCAGAAAGCAGATAGATAGTACACCAGGATGTAGGAAGGGCATCATACATGGAGCACAGGAGGGATGGGTTTGGCCATCCAGACCTGGCCTTTATTGCCCAAAGGAGACCTCAACTCAGAAGTGTCTAGTTCTGGGCACCACACTTCAGGAAAGATGTGAACAAACTGGAGGGGGAAAAAAACAGAGGAAAGCAACAAATATGATTAAAGATAACTCTAAACAACTTGACCTATAGGGAAAGATAGAAAAAAATGGGTTTTGTTGAGTCCAGAAAAGAGAAGACTGAGGGGAGATATGATAACCATCTCCAAGCACATAAAAGGCTGATATAAAAAGGAGGGGGATACATTGTTCTCCTTAGTCATTAAAGATAGAAGGAGAAGCAATGGGCTTAAAGTGCAGAAAGGGAAATTTAGGTTGGACATTAAGAAAAACTTCCTCTTAAGTATTGGGACAAATTACCTAGGTAAATTGTGAAATCTCCGTCATTGTCTAACCTGTTTTTACAAAGGTCCAAACACCTGTCTGTAATGGTCTAGATAATACTTAACCCTGCCCCCATGGAGGGCACAGGATGAGACAGCCCATTGAGATCCCTTCCAGGCCTATGTTCCTATGATTTCATGCAACTATACCAAAATAAATCCTGGCCCTCAGTTTATGGGACCCATTTTTGCAGCCAAGGAAGTTTTTAAATCTTAGGACACAACACGGAACTTGGTGGCTGTGCTCTGAATTGCTCCATTCACACAGCGGGTGAGAAGGGAGAGGAAAATGGAGAAAAGAGAACAGGACACACACAAAGCCAGAGGCAGTTGCAGGAGATCAGGAAAGATGCAGGGAGAGCAGTGCCAGGGGGAAGTAGGAGAGCAAAGGGGGAGGGAAGAACCAGGTGACAAGGGAAGGGACTAGGAGGAGGGCAAAGGCTAAGGAGGTATAGGAAAGATCCCAAGAGAAAAGGAAGCTCTGGGAAGTGAGTAGGAAGGTGAAGGTTAAGGGTAGAGTGGATATAAAGAATCGCGCAGGTCAGTACAGAGGAAAAACAGACCAGAGGTTAAGGAGGAAATAAAAAGGAATAAAACTAAAAAAAAAAGGGGGGGGGGAGAGACAGTCTGGGAGGGACTTGTTCTGCTGGGCTACAGAGTTCAGAGCTTCCTCAAATCTGTGGCTTTAACCCACTGTCCCCTGCAGGCGGGTTTCACCTGCACTGCAGCTCTAAACCAGAGCCACTCCTGGGAGGAGCCAAACCACAGACACCACACCTTGCAAAATCACACAGACACAACGCACTTCACACAGTCTCTGATATAGCAATAGAGACACTTCCACCCCCAAACACCCCAGAGACATGTAGCACACAGGCCAACACATATGTGCACAGACGCACCATGAAACAGAGACAAAAATAATTCAAATTAATCACAAAAGAAGGCGCACGTCGCACACACACATGTACACAAATGGACCTATGACAAAACGAAGTAACACACAAAAGAGAAGCGACACAAACATGCATGCTTCACACCTTTATCCACAAACAAGCACCATGCACACAGCTAGAGAGATATACAAACATGCAGGCAGAAAGTGATTAACACAGCACACAAAGCCAGACAAGGGAGCTTCCTTTCATTTGCTTGCTAGGAGACCTAAAATTTACTCCAGTGTTATTTGCCTCTGGCCACAGTCTAGCAGCCCTCAAGCCAAATTGAATTGCTCCATAATTATCTGCAAACGCTGCTACAACACAAACGACCTTAACATATGATATCTCGTTGGCTACATGGGATGGAAAAAGGCTGGAGAAAAGGAAACAAGTGAGGCAACTCCAAAGCTCTGTCTGGACTGCCAGGTAAGTTGTTGACAGGGTCTCTTCAAGATTGTGCTGTATTAATACAGGAGCCCTAAAGCCAACTCAAAAGCCTTGAAACTTAGCCCAGTTCTGCAACAGGAAGCGAGATAAAACATTTGCCCTTCCCCACCCTATCCTGAGAACCCACACACACCACCCATCCCTTACAATATTGCATTTTTAAAGTCAACCCCCCTTGGGAATTTCATAGCATTTTGCCCAATTTTTTCCAAAGTAGTCACTGATTATTGAGTATTTTTGATGCCACATTTGTAGGAGTCCAATTTGAGACTCCTGAAGCCCGATTTTGTCAGAGATATGAGGCACCTTTCCCACAGACCTCATTTGAAGCCTCCAGTGCTAAGAGCTTTCTGAGAAAATGAAATCCTTTTCAAGTTGGGCTCCACCCTTAAAAAATAATAAATCAAAGAACCCCAAATTCAGCAACCACTTTTTAAAATGTTGCCCCATGTCTAAACTTCCCCAGACTCCTCCATGTAGCTCCAGTCAAAGGTTCTGAATATTACTAAAAAAGATAAAAGTCCATACAAATCATTGTGAGAAAAAACCACCACCACCTAAGGTTTGAAATTCATGACATGAAAGGGATCATCAGCTGGAAATGGGGTAAGGAATCAGCCAATATGGTAATATTCTGGGTGTCAGAGGTAAGTGAGGAGAGGCGGTTTTGGGCAGGATACTGCAATCACAGAACCGTCCCTTCACCCTAAAAACCCTGCTTCACCATCCTGACAATCCCACTGCCTCCTGAACCCTTCCCCTCCCCACACATCGGTACAATCAATCCCACCATGCCACCTTAGCGCATGATTAGCAGCGGACAGACAAGCCATTAAAAACACATCCACCTCCAACTATGGCGATAATGTGGCTCATTACAACCCAACACGGCCACAATGGCTCTGACCCTCCAGCTCTGGGGAGGGGAATTTGGAGGACAAGAGGGAAGAGGAGTCTAGCCACTGATTTAAACAGGGAAGGCAAAAAAAGGAAAAAAAGAGAGGGGCAAGAAGCTGGATTAACTGGGCCTCCCAAAGCTAGCTGGGTTAAGTGCAGCTTTGTGTGCGCAGCACTTCATAAGCCTGGATACTTCATAAAAAAGAAAAGTTAAAGAGCGTGTGAGTGTTTAAAACAAGCCTTTGGGAAGTGCTGAGAATCTCCCTGCCTACTCACAATAGGCTTTAAATGCTTCTCCTGGAGTCTGTTCCTAGCTCTGTGCACCCCACAACAACCGCACCTTAAACACCCCCCCACCCCCGCCAACAAAATGAGACCAAATCCACCCACCAAGCAAGCCAGCAGAACGCAAGGGAAGGAGTTAACTCGACTTCACTGTTTGTTTGGTGGGGGAAGGAATGGACAGCACGCTGCTCATCCCACAGCCAATTACACCACCACCAGTGAGCCAGACATCCTGGTGTCTGCAAGGAAGTTCTCAGGGCCCTGTGGCATTGCTGCCCAGTGATCAGGACTGGTGCCAGGGGCCACCATGGCCTGCCACCCACACGCTGGGGATTCAGGCTGCTCAGACTGAAAAAAAAAGCCACCTAAAATAAATGTGGTTTAGCAGTCTGGATGGGCAGAGTCACCACCGCCTGGTGTATCTTACAGGCTGCTGCAGATACGTTTGCTCGATGTATACAAAATCCAGGACACAAAAGCCAGTCTGGGGGTAGGATTCTGACAAGCATGGTCTTCGTTCACACACCAGGCGCTGGCTATTAGTTTGCTGACCTTTTGTCAGCATTATTCCTGTAACCAGTCCCCATCGAGGCTTGGAGATCATTTAGTCTCTGCTCCCAAACCTGATCAATTTAGGAACACATACGTTAGGAAGGTGTATTTCTGCAACGAGCACTTTGTTCTAATTATTGGGCCTTGCCCCAGTTTCCATACTCCCCCATTCAGGCTGTGATCCCAAAGTCCTGGCCTGGTCAGACCTCCCTGTGAAAGTATGGGGCGAGTTGGAGGGAGCAAAGGTAATAGGATCGGTCCCCTAGTGTACGTTTCAAAGAAGGTATTACAAAGCAAAAAGTATGTTAAGTAAAACTTAAAAGTCACCAACAAGAACAACAATTTAAGTCTATAAGAAAGCAACGTGCAGTGTCTATGCTCTTCCACATCAACCCCACTTGGGTCAGATTTCACAGCCTGGTTGGACGGCTGCATGCCTTTAAGGGGAAAGGGGCCACCAAATCTGGTTAATCGGGAAACCCCTGAAACTGTAGGCAAATTCCCTTCCCCTTCCTCCCCCAACCCCAAAAAATGAGGTGCCACCTACCCTGGGTGCTTTTCTCTTGTATTTGTTGCTGTAGTCGAATTTCTCTTTCATCTCATCCAAGAACTGGCCCAGCCTGGCTTTCTCCTCTTTCCCGGTGTAATCCTGGCTGAGGAGGATATAGGCCCTCCAGTTAGCCGAGTCAAAGCCCCAGTGGCAAGTCCTGTTCTCCAGGGATTTATGAGAGTGGACCACAAATTTGTGAGGCGGGTACATGAGCCTGCAGTCCAAGCACTGGATGCAGGCAGCGCTGGGGTTGGTGTAGAGCTCGGGCACCAGCAGTCCCTTGCACTTCCCGAAGCACTCGTGGTACACCTTGAAGCTCTTCTCCGTGAGCTCCAGCTCGAGGGTGCTGGAGAACTCCTTCTTGCAGTGGGGCGGGTAGGTGCCCCCGTAGAGCAAGGCGTTGCAGAGCCGCTCGGCGTCTGTCTTGGTGATGAGGCCGCAGGACGGGGCCGAGAAGGGCAGGATGCCCATGACTTTCAGGATCTCCAGCTGGTCGGCCGTGCAGCGGGAGCAGTAGATGTGCAGCTCGTCGCACACCGAGTTGATCTGCTGCAGCGAGAAGTCCCGGAGCACCGAGTTCAGGATCTGGGGCAGGCAGAGCCGCTTCTCGCCCCCTACCACGAAGCAGGAGATGGTCTCCCCTTCCAGGATGGTCTCGCACCGCTCCGTGGACCGGTCCGAGGGCATGAAGAAGGGGCCCGGCATGACCGGCGGGGGCTGGATAGGGGGCAGGTGGAGGACAGGCTCCGCGGGCTCTTTGCCATGGTCCTTCTTGTACATCTCCTGCGCCCAACGGGCGGAGAAGGCGGCCGGGCCGCCCAGGGAGCTCATGGAGCTCAAGTGAAACTGCTCCAAGGTCTTCTGCAGTCCGGGATGGGGCTGGAAGCTGCTTCTGCTGACAGTCTCCATCTTTCGGCTCCTGCGGCCCCTCCCGGCCCCCCGAAGCCACCCGCCCCCCGAGCAGGAAAGCGCCCCGGCGGGCCCCCTTCCCGGCTCCGCGCCCGCTACAGCAGGGGAGCCAGCCCCGTGGGCTGAGCGCCGCCCCGGCCCCCTCGCCCGCCGCCCCGGCGGAGCCACCAGCGCCCAGCCGGCAGAGCCCCGCGCCCCAGTGCCGCCCGCCCGCCCCCTGCCCCGGGCTCGCCCGCAGCACGCGCTGGGCTCGCCGCCCCCAACCTCCCACCCCCCCTCTAGGAAAGTCCGGGCCACGCTCCAGCCCCCGGGAGGAGGGGGCGCTCAGAGGCGCGCGGGCTGGTGCGGTGCTGCAGCGGCCTCCCGGCGGTCCATAGCCCCCCCTCCTCGCAGCAGCAGGCGGAGAGCGCGGTCTCGTGCAAGGAGGAGAGGAGGGGGGCAGCCCCCAAAAAATGTTGCAATTTTTTTTTTTTTTTGCTGCTGCTGCTGCTGCCCTTCGGACAAGCCCCTTCCCAAAGCGTGTGCAGCTCCGAGGAAATGTGCAGGCGAGGCTGGGGTCGGCAGGCGGGGTGCAAAGGGGGGGGCTCCTCCACTTTCCCCCCCGCGGGTCGCTCCCCGGGCAGGTTCCCTTCGCTTTCAGCTCTTCCGGCGCGGCTCGCTCCTAGTGGGCTGCCGCGGGGAGCTGCAGGCAAGCAGCGCGCCTCCTCCCCGCTCCTCGCCCCAGCAGAGACTGAGCGCGGCTCGCAGCTGAGCTAATGCAGCCTGGCTCCCTCCTCCCCCCCGCACCCCTCCCCTGCCTGTCGGTGTCTGCCTCAGTCATTGAATCCCAGCCAAGAATGTGACCAACTCCCCAGGCTGGGCTCTTCCAGGAACGGGCGGCTCCTCCCCCCGCGCCGCGCTGCGCCCGGAGCCGCTCTGCAAAGGCACAGCAGACAGAAAAGCCCTGAGCAGCCAGGCTGGGGAGGAGTAAAGTGCTGGGTTCACAGACCTGCCAGCGAGGAAGTCAAGGGGCGGGAGGGCGAGGGCTTTTTTCCCCTCTGAGGGTTTTGGTTTCTGCTTTTTCCCCCCCTCCTGATTCTTCACCGTTTTTTTTTTTATGACGGATGCACATAGGGGAGCATGCAACAAACACAGGGGCCATGCAATTAACGAAAAAAAAAAGTTGCAAAACATACCTGCCCCCTCTGTATGTAGGAAGAAAACTCGTTCTCGTGCGGCGAGGGGGAAGGGGAGATGTTGCAATTTTCCCCCTCGGAAAAACCCCTCCCAATCTTTTTCACTTCCAAGGAAATCTGGAGGAGGGGGCTGCAGGCAGACTAGAAGGGGGGTCCTCCACTTCCCCCCTTTCTTCCCCCAGAGGTCCTTGGCTGGGTCGGGGAGGTATGTATGTAATTCAAGGCAAGTACACACATGACAAAACACACACACACAACACACGGAGTTGCCCCTAACCTATACACAGGATAAAAATAAACACAAATGTTATGCATAACACTCATCTTCAAATGTAAAACATGTACATCTCATACAACCACAAAGCACACACACAAGCCATAGAGGTACCGTGCATAAAACACATGCATTGTGTAAAACAAAACGCGCACACACATGCACAGTACAAACCATATGCCTAATGTAAATGCATAACACAAATGGACCATATATGGATGGAACCCAAGCACAACCTATATGGCATAGCCTGCTGCAATATAAACACAGTAGAGTAGAGAATCAGAGGGGGAAAAACACATTTTCAGCTGAAACTGCAGGGGGATTTTTAGGTCAGAAAAATTAAATTTGTCCAATCAAAGGTAATCTGGAATCTTTAAGGGCCATGACTAATGCAGGACCTCCCTTTCACATCTCACGCAAAAAGACCTCTCTGGGCCACCCTTGAGGCATTGCTGTGCATTGACTCACAGGAAAGAGCACCCTCTACTGAATCATTAACACCACTTCCTTCAACACCAAGATTTTCCTAACAAGTCTGCCATGCAATCCCTGACCCTATGCAGCCCTACTTATTATGGGAGAACCTACCAGAAGATACCCATGTTCACACACACCATTTTTGCTCCACTCTTTGGGTTTCTTGCAGTTATGAAAATAAACTAGAACTAGAAGACATTCCCCAGAGTTCAAGACTTTTCTAACATAAATCTGTTTTCAATAAACAAACCCTTTTGGATGAAACGTATCTGGTTTTTCGAAGAGTTACACTGCTGAAATTCAAAATGGAATTTTTTTGACAATCAAAACCCATTTTTAAACTGCCTTTTCAACCAGCTCTAATACAAGAAAAGTTTCAAAACCAAAGAGAGAAACAAGGATTATTTCCCTCACCCCTCATGAATCAACATTTTTTTAACTGTAATGTGCAGACAAGACGAGGCTGCATGCAAGCTGTGTTCAGAAATACTATAATTAATTATTATTTGTATTGCCATTGCATGTAGGACCCCCTCCCCCCGCCTAGGAGCCCCAGGTGACCAGAACCTTGCTGTGCTGGATGCTGTGAAACACAAAGCAAAAATACAGTTTGTGCCCCAAAGATCTTACAATCTAAGTATAAAACAGAACACAACAGGTGCAGGCAGATTGGGGAAGAGTGAATAGGTAAGGGCCAAATAGATACATTAAATTTGAAAGATAAATGCAGACACAAAAATAGGAGGAAATTTGGCCAACATCAACATGTACTGTTGGGAGGAACACAATGCCCTTTGGAATTTGTATAGATACTTAGATTTTGAATTCCCTCCCCACTGTGATTCACTCCCTTACCACCTGATCTGGCATTTTCTGGGGCTCAACTCCAGAGATTTCAGTCTCTTGTAAATCATTCTTAGTTACTTTTGTCCAACCATTTTAATTATTTTAACATTTATAATTGTGGGAAAGCCTACAAGTTAACCAGCTCAGACCTCTATTATGTGGGCCAATATACAAACACATCTGAACGTTTCAGGCCCTGCCTTATATTGTCCTCACTGTGACACTGATGGCAGCAAAGTGCAGTACAGTGCACTAAAAAGGGCTGTCATCCCTCAGTTTGCATTAGTCAGGTTGGGCCCAGGGTTTCCATTCTCATGTCTGGAGTTGAAGCGTCTGGGTTTAGAGTATTAAAAGAGAGTGCAAAAAACTTCATGTGACTAACACCTGTCATATCACTTCATGCACTACAGAAGGCAGTCTTGGTCCTTGACTGGTTCTCTTAGATGCTACTGCAATACAAATAATTAATAATAGGACCTAAAAGTACTAATCAGTGCCCAGGGCCCTAACATGCTTGGTACTGTATATTTATTAATGAAAAATAATCAGTCCCTCATGCAAAAAATTTACAGTTTACTGGCAGAATTCTGAGCTGTGTGACTAGTAATCTTTAAAGGCATTGATTAAAATTTCTTTTAAATGCAAAATTCAATGGTGCCTGTTTGAAACTCTGATGGTGCATGTTACCTCCTGATAATATGAAGTGTGCATGAGATCTACCCACCCATGTGTCCTTTTGCTTTCAAATCATAAGGGGTTCTGGATTTAAAAACTAAAGACTTTGTCCCAAGCAGAGTTTTGACCCCAAAAGGAGAGAAGTGCTCTAGAGATATCGCTAGAGAATTTATTTTATTTGGAAGGTACCCAAATGCTACAGGGATGGAACACAGAATAATACTCTTCTGACAAATTTAATTGCAATTCCAGCTGGTTTTAGATCCATTATGATCTAAGAGAAAAATCCAGATGTATTCAAACACCAACAATAGAGTCCCTGATCCCTTTAAATATATATATATATATATACACACACACACACACACACACACACTTAGAAGGAAACTTACTCACCAACAGACAAGCCACTTTGCTTTGGTTTGTTAGTGTAAGGTTAAAAAACAACCGTCCCCACCCCACACAAGGCTTATTTGAAGAGAGGCAGCTCCTCCCAGTCAAGATGGTGTCTGCCACTCAGATATCCATTGGATCCTGTAAGGAGCTGTTTGTGGGCTGGCACTAACTGGAGTTCATAGAGGAGAGAGAGGACCATACAAAGGAAAGGGAGAATGGTCTGCTGGCTAAGGCACAGGGCATCTGGGTTCTATTTCCAGATCTCCCAGGGACTTCCTCTTGCCTTAGGGCAAAACTTTTCATCTCTTTGTGCCCCATTTCCTCATCTGTAAAATGGGAGCAATGCTGATTCCCTCGGAGCAGGCAGGCCTGAATTAACCAGTGTGTTCTCACTGCATGTGCACAGGGCCCCAGACCACCAGGAACACAAATAAACAAAAATCAGAATGGCGTTGCAACCCCACATGCCAGGTTGTGACAACACTTGCTCAAGTTTGGCTCCGTTGCCTCCCTGTCTTAAAGTAGAGTGTGGCCTTTCACTGTGAGTGCAGAGCAGGCAATGGGAATGAGTGGAGGTGCTAAACAGTAGGGGGTCAGGAAGAGCCACCCTCGCCTAGAAAGGAGCTGAGCCAGGGGGAACAATTAGTGGTCAGAAAGATCCTGGGTAGGAGTAAGAGGCTGAGGCGAGTTGTCAGTGGGCTATGGATGAATGGGCAGTATTGTGGGGGGTAAGTTTGAAATGAGTGGGATGTATGTCAGGGCTGCAGGATGGGCTATCAGAATAAGTGGGGCTGATGGAAAGTTGGGGTGCATATGAGGTGGGAGGAGCATTCTGAGTTTTACGTGGAGTATGGCACAGACTGTGCAGGACACTTTGCTATCTAATTTAGGTAAGGTGGGGGACTCCAATGTTCCCTCTAATTTTTTTTCCATCTATATGCGGAATAAAGTTTGTTATATGCACCAAGCCATGTGCACTTGTGCACCACTAACATAATCACTCGCCACTGACTGTGGGCGCTTTGCCAATGAACTAGGTGCCATTTGAATCTCTTCTGGGTGGCCGCCCAAGCACTCGGTTTCCAGGGAACACTGCGGGGCTTCCAATTTCCACAGTGCACAGGATCCCAAAATTCTCTAGTCAGTCCTGGCCAGGAAGACTGAGGGTATAATTAATTTATGTTTGTGAGCTGCTCAGGTACTACACAACTGATGGTCATAGAAAGGCTGATAAATAAATGATTTAGGAGTTAGGCAAGCATTGATTTCTCAAAGATCTGTCATGGGGGTGTGGGCACAATCTCCTTTAGACTGCTTTGACACTCCCAGTTAAAAGTCTCAGCTAGTTATTATGACATGCCATTAACAAATAGAGCCTGCTCCTGTTAAGATCACCAAAAACTCTGATTGACTTTAAAGGCAGCAAGATCAGGCCCTAAATCAGAACTGATCCTACTGAGGCCAAAGGAGACATACTAGTGTAAACACAGCATCAGGGCCTAATTCAGAGTCTAGCGAAGTAATGGAAAGGCTCCCTCTGACCCCAGCGGGCTATGAACCTGGGTCGAGGTGAAATCAGAATCAGACAGCTGAGGAGAGAGGAAATATTGACTGCAAGGGAGCAGTTGTGTTGGAGGACAAGCATTTCCCTGGCTCTTCTCCTCTACAGATAAATCATAGGGTAGAAGGAAACTGGGTATGTCCTCCTATGAGCAGTTCACATGCCAGTGGTAACCCTGGGCAAGTCCATTCCGTGACTCAGTTTCTCTATCTGCAACTGTAGGTAGTGATCCTGCCCTGTCTCAGAAGGAGGATTAGTTCCATGAATGGGTGTAACACATTTTGAGATCCTCAAAAGACAAGCAGCTTTAGAGAAGGGGAAAGGATTAGTATCAAATTGCTAAACGCTGTGGTTTTTCCTAACAGGTTTAGGCATTAAAAGGCTGGCATTCGCAGCCCTCACAATACAGTAAAACTTCCGTTTGTCCGTCTCCCAGAGGCTTTGCTGAGTTAAATAGCAGCAGGGAGGTAGCAAGGGGGGGAGACTGGCTGGGTGGGGTGGGGGGGACGGGAGATCTCTCCTTTAGAGTAAAGTTTTGAAGCCTCCTGCCTCCTTGATGAAGGACTGCAAACAAAAAATAAAAAACAAAAACAACCCCCCCACACACACACACATACATATCTCACCCCCTCCAACCAATTCAGATCTCTCAGGTTCGACAGCCCCCTAGCTGGAGAAAGCAGAAACAGAGGGGAGGGGGAAATCTCAGAGGAAGGGCCCTAACACCACAGTGTTTTCTCTTTCTCTCTCGCTCCCCCCTTTCCCCCCCTTCATTGGCTTCAAGGCCAGCAGCTCCTGGAACACAAATGCTCTTGTAAACTTCTGAACCACACAACCCTATGGTGGGTGGGTGTTTGCTCCCTGCCTGCCAGTTTCAATCCACCCACAGATTCCAAAGGCCCAGAATGAAAAGCAGACTCCATTTTCCATACTGAACAGGCAATTCATTCCATCCGTCCCCCCCTCCACTTTTGGTTCTCTTGCAAACCTGTGACTGTCTGGGGAGCATCTTCCCCCATCACCACCCCATTTCCCCAAGCAGGGAGAGGGACCTGTTTGTACCTGAAACATTCCACGCAGAAACATAAAAGTGAACTCTATTCCTCTCTGTTGCCAGAGGTGCCGCTCACCAGGAAGGCAGAGGGATTATCGAGGATAGGACTGCACTTTGCAACTCTTTTATAAAACATCTGGGGAAGGTCAGCCTCCGGGAGAGGGGGCAGGGACAGGTGACATCTGAAAGCACAAAGGAAAAAGGGCCAAGTAGAGATGCCACTCAGAGCTACTAAGATCCTAATGTAGTATCTTGGTTTAAATTGGGGGGGGCAGGGACTGGCCTGAATAACACATAGCACAGTGAAGCCCCAGTCCTGACAGGGGATTTGGGCACTACAAATAATAAACAAATACAAATAAAGTGAAAGAAGATATGTGCTTTCCTACCTAGCTTGTCCTTTTGGGAACCTCGGCTGAAGCAGATGTTATGATCACTGATTATTCATGATTTGCATTATGTGGTGGCAGCTGGAAGCTCCAGCCAAGACTTCACAGAACCTAGCATAATGGGACCTACATGCTCTCTCAAAAGAGCTTAACTACCGCCAGGCTCCTAATAGAAGAGGCCAGATATTCCAAAGCATGCAGCACCCAACAATTCCTGAGGCTCTCAAGGAGAGCTCTGGACACTAAATGGGTTTGAGCATCTGGCTGGCGATGTGACACTTTATGCCAGAGCTACTCAACATGTGGGCCACGGCCTGTTTGCTTGCGGCATGCGGTGCGGTTTGGGTTTTTGATATACCGGGGGTATGTCTACACTGCAATCACACGTCCACACTGTAGTCACAGTTATTTCGGAAAAAAATCGGAAGAACAGAGGGGTTTTTCCGACATTGGCAAGCCTCTTTCTACGAGGAAGAGCTCTTTCAGAAAAAGGCGTGTGTGGACGAGGAAGAGGGAGCTCTTTCGAAAGAAGAGGAAAGAGGAAAAAGCACAGGTACCCTGGTGGCCATTCTGCCCATCGTAATCACAGCTTAAATGAAAGATAGCATCCATTCAGTGTGGATGCTATCTTTCGAAAAAGCAGATCGCTTCTTCGATGCGCTTTTGCTGTGTAGACGCTCTCTTTTGGAAAAAGTTTTTCAGAAGATCTCTTCCGGAAAAGCTTCTTCTGAAAGAAGCCTTCAGTCTAGACATAACCTGATTGTTACCAGGCTAAAAATGTAACTTTAACAAAAATACACTAATCCTGCTTTTTTCTTTCATTGCAGCCACCTGCTGTTTTCATCTTGTCAGTAAGAACATGAGATTGTAAAAACGATCACCAGCCAATTACTCAGAGTACACCTGATCCCGGACATGTACTCTGAGTCCATGGTGTACTCTGATGACCCGCTCTGATCACTGGCAATTTCATTACTGCTGCACAGTGAAAGGAGTTCATGGGAAGTGCAGCTTGAGCTGCATCTGGGCTCCCCTTCTGCCATTGCTGGGGCATTGTCTAGCACACACACACACACACTGCAACAGGCAGGCTGCAGAGGAAGTCAGCTGGCATTGGAGGAGGGGAATCAATAACCTACTGAGCTCAGAGATGAGTGAAGGTTTTTGTTTATACAGCCCTCTAGCATGTAGGAAGTTAGAAAAGCAACTACACTGACCTGCATCCAAAGTTAAGAGTCCACTCCATTTTAGTCGTGTCACCTCAAACAGCATCAGAAACAAACATGCATCTTCCATGTTGTTTAATGGATTGCACTGAATAGTTTACACTACAGGAACAAAAACTCCCTGAGGACACAGAGTCCTCTCCCCCTAAACAGAGTCCCCATTTACTTTGTGCAATTGGCACATGGAGGGGAAAGAAGATGAGCCTCAGTGGGGAAAAGTGATTTACTTTTCGTGCACCTTCACTGGGCTCCACGGGTGAACCGAAAGTAACCATTTACACAAAATGCCCCCTTCTGGTGCCCCTGTGCTGAGACAATCCTGCGGTGCTGGGCTTCAGAACAGTGCAAAAGAGTGTTTAATTTAATTGTTTTGTAAAGGTAGCTTTAATTGAAATGTAAAACAAAACCACATGCAAGTATTTCTAGCCATACTCCGTTTAATTAAAAATGCATTTAGTGAAAAGGACATAACACTTTTGCAGTGAGGCCTTAGATTTAGGTTAACCTCGGGTTCTAAACTTAGCCCCTAAATTTATATTCTGGCAGCAGAATAAGGGGTTTGACTTGCAAATAGGGCAAGGGACCACAATTCCTGTTGATTTCAAAAGGAGTGACTCTGGGTGTATATCTGAGATCAGATGCTGGCCCAGAAACAGGGCGGTTAATAGAAGAATACAGTGTTTCTCTCATCTTTGAGCCAACCCCGAGGAGCAGCGATGGAATGGCATTCACAAGGAGCTAATAAAGCATATCATCTCCTAGCTGGCCCAGTGGGTTGTGTGCCTGGCAAGGATGAAACTGAGGGAAGATGCAGTTGCTAAACTACAAAACAATTCAGTGACTGACTGCAGAGGGAGGGCCGGAAGGCAGGGGAGTTCCCGTCGGTAGGCTAGTCCCGCTGGAGCCCCGCTGTGTGGTTTCAGTGAAGAAACCCAAGTTGGCCGGGGACCTCTGAGACTGTGTGCTCTGAACCGCAGAGGCTGGGGAGTTGCAGAGCTGAGCTGGAGAGTCCCGGGAAGGCAGAGCCACAAATGCAGCTCTGTGGAGTGGGAGGGAAGGTCAAGGCCAGGGAACCAGACAGAGAGGATGGCCAAGCCAGAATGAGGGCAGAACAAAAACACCACACCCTGGGACACCAGCACAAGGCAGACATGTGGTAGGCAGGGGAGATCACACACAGTGCTAGAGTCACCCTCTCCTTGCCTGATTATTATGATGCAGCCCCAGTGTGGAGAAGATAAAGTCATTTTCCTCTGCCAGACTCTGGCCTTCTCTGCCACTCCTCCTTTCTAGCTGAGTACCTGTCCAGCACGGTGACAGCAGCAGGCTGCGTGAGTGTGTTGGACTCTGCTCCACTGGCTGTTTTGTTTTCCAGGGCTGGGCTCAGGGTTTCTGTTGCTCCGACGCAGAATGTCCCATGGCGCCAAAGGGCGGGGAAGAAGTTGGCCCCTTATGAGCATCCCATCTCTGCAGTGGCTCCCATTCCTCTCCAGCCAATCCCACTTCCTGCCCTGTCTCCATGCCTGTTGCCCTGTTGTGGATACACACAAGCTAATGCAGTACAATGGCCAGTGTGCGTCGTCCGTCCCTCCTGGTGCTGAATACGCAGGGGACATAGCGCTGTTACAGCCCCACTGCAGAGTCCCACGCTTTCGCTTAGTCGCCAGCGTGTCAGCCAAGATGGTGGCAATCACTCGTGCCAGGGTTTGCCATGGTACCTCATCCTGTTGGACCTGACTGCTGGGGGATGAGCTCCCTCCAGCCAGGGGAAATTGGTCACCCACTAGTCGGGGTGGGGTGATGTTCCTTTTCCCTGCTCTGCACACGAGCCACAGGACCTAGTTCTGAAGCTCAGGCTGTAGAGCAGGGGTGGGGAAACTTGTTTTGGGTGGGGGGGGGGCTACTGATCCACAGAAAAAAAAATCAGCCAGGAGGGCTGCACAAAAGTGAGAAGCAAAAAAAACCCCACACACATTCCCCTCACACACTAGAACTTAGGTGGGCCCAGGCTAGTAGATTTTGTGGGCCCTCTTAGGCTCTGGGGTAGGGCCAAAAATGAGGGGTTCAGTGTGTGGGAGGAGCCTGCTGTGAAGTGGGCTTGGCATATGGCGTCTGGGCGGGAGGGAGAGTACAGTGGTGGGGGAAAAAAGGTCTGGGGGAAAAAAGAGGTGGCAGGGCTGGAGCGCCAGCTCCCCCATGCTGGAGGGGGTGCCCCGCGCCTCGGAGGTCAGATCTAGGCAAGCTGGAGGCTGATTCTGGCTCCTGGGCCGTAGGTTCCCCACTCCCGCTGTAAAGATTCATGCTTTCTGCTCTACACGGCCCCCATGTTGGCCCAGATAGAGACCACAGTGCTAGCACACCTCAGCAATAGGGATGTAAAAACCTCCCGGAATAGTTAACCACGTAAACAATTTGTTTAACTGGTTAACCACCTGCCATGTGTGGTAGGGGCTGCTCTGGGCCTGCCACCCACCGCGGACCTGCTGGCTGGGCCACCATGAACGGAGGAGGCTCTGGTTAACCAGTAAAGCAGGCATGGGGAACCTCAGGCCCTGGGGCTAGATGCAGCCCCTGGCTTGCCTAAATCCAGCCCCTGAGGCTCAGGGCCTCCCCCCAGCACTGGGAAGTCTGCGCTGGCACTCCAGCCCCCCTGCCGTCCCATCACGGGGCTGGAGCACACAAAATCTACAAGGCTGGGCCTCCCAGGCTCTAGTGTGTGAGGAGAATGTGGGGGAGTGTCTTTCTCAGTCGGGGGCCATATCAGCAAAGGTTGTTTTATTTTGTTTTTGTTTGTTTGGCTTCTCACCTGTCTGCGGCCCTCAACTGATTTTTCTGTGGGTTGGTGGCCTCCTACCCAAAAAAGGTCCCTCCCCCCCCCGCAATAAAGCATGTTTACCACTTAACTGGTTCACCTTTCACATCCCTAACTCAGCAGCCCATTTGGAAGCTGAGGCTGAAATCTGTAAGCTGCCCCCTATGGGAACTGGATGCCCACGTCACATTAACTGTCATGGAACCTGGGTGTCCAAACCCTGTAGGCATCTTTTAAATGCCTGAATCCAAATCTTTACAGACCCCCGTTGCCTCTGGCTGTTTTGCTAACAGGTACACGTGCGCAGCGAGCAGGGCTCTGGTGTCCCATTGCTCTCACTCCTGATTTTAGCATTTGCTAAGCCCTCGGAGGTGGTGGGGGAGGCTTTAGAGCCCCCCCCCCTTGCAGGATGTCTTTTCCATCTGGCTGGTATGCTGCCCAGGGGCCTCCCCCACCCCACCATGCTGTGTCCATACATGCCCCAGCAAAGGCTGCCACACACCTCATTAAAAAGCCAGGCGTGCCTGCCATTGCCAATTACAAAAAAAAACGGTTAATTTACTGGGAGAAGTCAAAGGAAGGCATAGAAGCTGGAGCCCTCAGGATTCCCAAAGGAGCTAGCAGAACAGCCCTGCTAGGTTGTCAGGACAGCAAAGGCCTGAGGAGTCTACAGCGACTTTCATCCCCAAGTATGTTTGGGACATAAAACACCCCCTCTCCCAGGAAAGAAGCTAGTGGCCAAATTGCAGCTCCTGGGGAGGGCACTGTCCACCACTCACTGTCAGCACCTCAGCAGGGAGAAGCTGAATCCACTGCTGGATACACCAGAGATGCAATCCAAGGCTTCCCGGCAAATTGGGCATCTGATGGCTGAAGATTCAAGCCACTAAGGTCTCCCCTTTGAGTCAGGATCTGCAGCCCACCGTTCCATGCTAAAGTGACTGCTAAAGAGGGTCAACCCAATCCCGCCCCCCCCCAGGGGACTCAGTGTAGTTCTCTCCTTGACTTTCACCACTGCTTGGGGGGAGAGGAAGAGGAGAAATGTTCTGAATGATTCAAGAGTTGACATAGCACCGTGTACCTGCACCAATGTTCCCTCTAACTTTTTTTGATCCATGTGCAGAATAATTGTATGTGCACCAAGGCATGTGCGAATGTGTACCACCAGTAGACACAAAAAAAACCTAGCTTAGGGCGCTCTGTTAATCTGCTTGGCATTGCCTCCTTGGCTCACTCAGTTTTGGGCTTTATTAGAACATGGCTCCCCATTGTTCAAAGCCCCCAAACACCAGTGGGACCAAGTGAGCAGTCCTTCCACATGCTGCTGGCTTCAGCGGAACCACCCCAGAATACAGAGCCTGGAGGGGTGGGCCCTGAAGCTGGCATGTTTTGGCTTGTGGGAATGTATGCTTAGTGGAAATATTTCCTCCCATTCAATCCATATACAGGCCGTGCATGAATTAGAGCCCAATCCCTGCCTTCCACGCAACCACGTTAGAGATCCCTCCCTCCTCCACCAGGTGACTACTGTGAGGGACAGTGTTCTCTGTAAGCTGTGCGCTTGTGCAGCCTCTCAGGAGAGATTCAAATGCTGCCCAGCTGATTAAGAGAACACCCACAACTAGATTTTTTGTTTCTGCTGGTGGTGCACATTCATGCATGCTTCAGTGCACATAAAATTTATTCCACACACATATGAAAAAAATTAGAGGGAATACTGGTGCAGGTACATGGTACTTATGTCAACTCTCGTGTCATTCAGAACATGCTCTCCCCAAACCCACTACTCATCTCTCCAGCCCCACCAAGCTCCAGTGGTCTGACCTCATTTTATGCATAGGCTTTTCTGTGGCTCCCATCACCAGAGTATCTGGACTCCTCAGCTAGCATTAATGACTTCATTGTCACACGCACATCATGAGGAAGGGAAGAATTAGGAACCCCATTTTATAGATAGGAAACTGAGGCACTGAGAAGGGAAGCAATGTGCCTGAGGTTAATACAGGGAGTCTGTGGTGGAGCTCATCTCTTCTGTCCAGTCCCAATCCAGACCACCCTTCATGTTCCCTACTGAAATCCCATCAAAGATCCCTGGAATTCCTCCCAATTTACACCAAAGCAAGAGATGAATCTGGGGCTAAATGTCAAGTGATTCATCTCCCCATGCCCTGCTGATTAAGCCGAGCCATCCCTTGAATCAGCACCACCATTTGGTATTATAGCACCAGCTTGTGAAAACATTTTGCAAGATGGCAGCTTTCACCAGCACGCCGGCACCGCTTCCCCTTCTACCACCCCCACCTCTTCCTCAGGAAAAGAAGCCACAGTTTGACATCAGGACAGAAAACTGAATGTTTTGAAGAAGTTATGAGGCTAAGATTTTATGTGAAACTTTTTTTTTTAATAGCCACACAGGGTCAGAACAGCTCAGGGACTGCAAATGGAGTGAAAGCAAGACACGAGAAGTCATTCATCTGCTCTACTCTGCACTGATTAGGCTTCAAATGGAGTAACGTGTACAGTTTTGGGTGCCACATTTCAGGAAAGATATGGACAAACTGGAGAAGGGAAACAAAAATGATTAAAGGTCTAGGAAACATGGCCGATGATGGAAGATTGAAATAACTGTTTGTTTAGTCTGGGAAAGAGAAGACCAAAGGAACATGATAACAGCTTTCAAGTACCTAAAAGATTACTACAAGGAGGAAGGAGAAAAATTATTCTCCTTAACCTCTGAAAGTCTGTCAAGAAGCAATGGGCTTCAATTGCAGCAAGGGAGGTTTAGGTTGGACATTAGGGAAAACTTCCTAACTGTCAGGATGGTTCAGCACTGGAATAAATTGCCTAGGGAAGTTGTAGAATTTCCATCATTGGAGATATTTAAGAGCAGGTTAGACAGACATCTCTCAGAGATGCTCTAGACTCATGCTGTCCAACCAGTTCGGTTGTGGCTACTGCTACAGTGAACTAGCCACAGTGAACTAGCCACACTCAACCGGCCAAATAGTCACATGTGGCTAATGGCTAGTGTGCTGGACACCACGAGTCTAGATAATGCTCAGTCCTGCCATGAGAGCAGGGGACTGGACTTGATGACCTCTCGAGGTCCCTTCCAAGACTATGATTCTATGGACAGAAATCTGACCCTCAGCAGAGCAACTGCCTCTGAATGTTTTTGGATGGGTTAGTCACAGCGGGCACCTGTCCCTGGAGCCAAGCAGTATTCACTCTGTAATGGGTGGAGGCCCTAGCAGAGCTAGCCAGGTCTCTCCTGCACCCCAGTACCAGGCTGCTCAGAGCTCTCAGGACTTTTCTTCCACAGATTGGTGTGTGAGCTCAGCGCTGATGAAAGGTGCCAGATCCCCACCAGCTCTGGGACCTGCTCCCAGCAGGAGGCAAACATGAGAAAGTAGCAGCCAGGTACTTCAGGAGTTTGAAGTTACAGCCAAAGCTCCTCAGTTCTAAAATGCCTTTCTCCATCCATCACTCAGCCCTTACTGCACCAAGTCACCTTAGAGACCCAACAGTCATCAGCATCCCCACTCCCAGCACAATCCCATTGGTCGGTTTCTAGCCAATGGGAAGAACAGGCAGCACACAAGCATCCCTCTCCTCCCTCAGCCTCAGGCTCGTAGCTATTCACAGACCCACATGGCCCCTGCAGCCTGCCTGAGAAACCTGCTGGGCTGCTGGCCAGGAGTCACCCAAGTAAGTCTCCCAGCCAGAGCCTGCCTCTGGCACCCCAGTCCCTCCCTCCCTGCAACCCTCTGCCTCCCACAACCCAAACCCTCTGCCCCCTCCTGCACCTATACCCCTTCTAAGACCATGCACCCCAATCCTCTGACCCAGGTCACTAACCCCTCCTGGCCGAGGTCACAGTCCAAACCCCTGCACCCCAGTCCCCTGCACCAGGTCACACCGTCCCATTCACTCAAACTCTCTTCCAGACTCCCTGCTGTACCCCAGTGCCTTACACCAAGCTCCCCTTCTGCACCCAACCTCCATCCCAGACCCAGCACCTCCTCCATTAATATCATGGAAGAGTGCAGCCCTTGACCACTTTCCAAAATCTTGGAGTGGACTCCCCAAAAAATTATTGCTCACCTCTGCCCTAAGATCAATTTGAACCTGTAATCTTAAAGCCAAATGTTACTAATCCCGAATCAGCCAGACCCTGCAAAGGGTAGGTAATATCCCCCTTAACTGTTAAAGAGATATTACCTACAAAATAGCTGCATGGTCCTATTTGGGGCAGAGTTTGCTCTGTCACACAGTCACCCCATGCACCCTTATTTCTATGTATTTGCTCCCTGCAGGATCATCCCCTGAGCTTAATGGGACACTGTGTGAACAATGTGATCATAAGCTTGGATCGCAGAAGTGACTTTGGCTCTTAATGATCATCATGCTGCATCGTTCATGTTGAGGTTTCCCAGGCTTACAGGAAGCCACTGGAGACACGGATTTTGTGAGAGCTGGAATGAGCTGTCCTCATGCCGTTTTTGTTTCTGTTTTACAAGATGAAAGCAAACAAAAAATCGCAGCTTTAATTTGATTGTTCAAGGAACATCACTGCTTTTCAGTTAGGAAAGATTTCATTTTCACCGCACACAAACTACATTCCCGGTCTGAACTATACAGCCATGATTTGGAAGGGGATGCATAGAGAGTCCCATTGTCGCCCTCTCATTCCAGGAGTATTTTTTTGTTTTAAATAAACATTCAAACATGCTAGGCGCATGGTTGCATCAACCGTATGCCCACAACAGCAAGACTAATTTACATGGACATTTACCATGACAGCACATGTAAAATTAGGAACCTGCAGACATAGGGACGTGCAGCTGACTACTGCATGCAAAGGCACAGAAATGGCACAAACAATGGCGCCCTTCACTGGTCTGAAAATCTGGCCTGCTAATCTCAACCACACTGTGCTGGGGAGCGTATCTATCTCAATAACTATCTATTTTTAGAGCATGTCTTTCTGTCTGTCTGTCTGCGAGTCCATTTGTTCAAGAACCCCTTCTAAACAGTAAGAGCCAGGGTCACCAAATTTGGTACGCAGCTTCCTCTTCTCCTAACTTAACACAAGGTCAGGGGTTGGTTATAAGAACATAAGAATGGCCATACTGGGTCAGACCAAAGGTCCATCTAGCCCAGTACCCTGTCTGCCAACAGTGGCCAGTGCCAGGTGCCCCAGAGGGGGTGGACCAAAGACAATGATTAAGCAATTTTTCTCCTGCCATCCTTCTCCAGACTTTGACAAACAGAGGCCAGGGACACCATTCCTTACCCCCTGGCTAATAGCCTTTTATGGACCTAACCTCCATGAATTTATCTAGCTCTTTTTTAAACTTTGTTATAGTCCTAGCCTTCACAGCCTCCTCTGGCAAGGAGTTCCACAGGTTGACTGTGTGCTGTGTGAAGAACTTTCTTTTATTAGTTTTATACCAGGAACACCGGAAGCCCCGGGAAAAGGACAATTTTCTATAACATATAAAGGGAGGGGCTGCTCAGAGGAATGTAATGAGAGTGGCCACGGTGGGAAGTTGTACCAGCAAGGGAGTGGCCAGGAGGGCTGGGGATCCGCCATCTTGCCTGTCAGCATATGGGTAAGTAGCCCCACTGCCCCAGGCCCTTTCCCCTCCCAGCCCTTGGCCACAGTGCCGGGAGGAGGGGAGAAAAAAAGTCTCTGGCAGCTGTAGGAGCCAGCAGGGAGGGAGAAAACAGGCCCTTGGCAAGCTGGGGGAGCCTGGGTGGGGACGAGAACAGACCTCTGACAGGTTGAGAAAGGGAGTTGGGGAGAAACAGTACAGGCCCCTGGCACCCAGCCTCCTGCACCTCCCCCCCCCCACATACACACACCCTCCCAAGGCCCTGCCTTGAAGGACCCAGGCAACGCCAGGTCAGTCTGCTTGTAGTCACATATGCTGCACAAAATATCTTACAGCATAAACAGACAGTAAGTGAGAGGGGAAAGAGAAACACAGAGAAGTAAAGTGACCTGCCCAAGGTCCCGCTGCCTGTCAGTGGCAGAGCTGGAAATAGAATTCAGTTCCCCAGAGAGCCAATAAACCTGTTTGCTAAATAATCCCGCCCCCAACAGTATTAAAAGGTCTCCCCTCCTGCACTCTTCAATTAAGCAGTGGTTTCCCAGTAGTTTACTGATTTGCTTCTCAGTCAGGCCACTTGTTCAAATAGCCCAGTCCGGAATAACTGAGCGTTTCTGCTTTGTGGCTATTCTTAGCCCACATAGTATGAGTTCAGTAGGTCTCAGTCCAGTGTCCAATGGACAATTCTCCATATGATCCCAAAATACCAGCCTGGTGGTCATTAACGGTGCCCCATATGGGCTGTCTCTGCCGAAGCCAAGGCGAACAGCCCATGGAGATGGACATGCCTCCACACACACATCTGTCTTCACGTGGCCTTCCCAGACTGTAGACGCGCTACACAGCACCTTGCCGCGCTGCTCTCTGAACAGTCACTCCACCCCACCCCACCCCCCGCCACCAGCCCTTCACTCACACCCAGGAAGGGAAAGGGTGTCTCTACCAAGGAGAACATGATCACCAAGTCACAATTCTCCAGCCCTCTGAGCAGGCGGCCTGGCCGAGGCTGGTCTCCCTTTGCCTCTTCTTTTCCCCCCCTCCTGCTTTTCACAAGTTCCTGTTCCATTTCTTCTGGGCATGTAGCAGGCCTGGGAATGACTCTTTCGCCCTCCCTCCCACCTCCATTTCCCGTGTGTAATCCAAAACCCATCCTGAAGCAGTGACCACGATCTGTACCATGCATACTCCATAAGATCTGAGATGCACCGGGGAGGAAGCCAGCTGGCATCTTCCCCTCCCCTCTGCTTTCTCTCTGCCGCCATTCTGGGGCTCATGCTGGACTCACTGCTTTCTGGGCTCACCCTGGACCTGCACTGTTCCTGGTAATGAATGCAGCCTGTTCCAACCAAGGTGAGGCATATTTGTGAGTCCAGAGCAGGAGTCGACTGCCTGATGTGTCACATTTCTCATCATAAATCTGGGTAACGTTTTATTTTAATTACTGGGACATTTTCTAACTTTTATTGTTTCTGGCAGAGGCATGTGAAGTGAGCTCATTCATTATATAAGGCATCTGAGCTATTTCTTCAGGGGAAATGGTGTTCTATATAATTCCTGCCCTTTGACAAGATGCCATTCACCCCCTTACTTAGTATCAGGGGGATTCATGGCCAGGATCAGGGATCTAACCTGCTCCTGAATAATGACAGTGGCCTTGGCAAGGATTTATCTATCCGTCTGTCCACTGCACTGCATTTCTAATGCTCCCAGCAGCATAGGTAGCAATACATCACATGTTTCTTTCATGTCTCTTCCTGCAGCTCCGGGAATGCTGCCTTGAGACATTACAGTGAAAGCACAGATGGATCCAAGCTGCAAAATTTGGATCTGAATTTCCCCAGCATTCAGGAGCATGGCGGTCTTGTAGTTTTGATAAAAGCCCATCCCGGTAAGTCAGCTTGTAGGGAAGGGGTAAATAGTGAAGCAAGCTGATGGAGGAGTGCTGCAGCCAGACCAGGATTTAGGAATATTGTGGGTAGAGACAATTGGCACTGGGCAGGTGGCAGTCAGTCTGGGAGGTGGAGAGAAACCTCAGCATTTGTTAGTGTCCTGTAGCCTTAATGAAGAATCCCCTTTGTATCATTACAGCCAATGCCTGTTGCTGTGCTACTGTGAAGGATGCTACAGGCTGGAGCGACTGGGACTTCCTCTTCAGTCCCACCCAGGGGAGTGACGCTGCAGCAAATCAAGCCCAGGCTGCTGCTCCCACGCCAGTCACTGGCCACGCATGTCTGAGAGAGAGATCAGGCCAGGCCTTCTGTCTTCAAAAGGAGACAGAGAAAGCGCATTGAGAGCCCAGATCCAGCAGGTGTTGAGCACTCAATATCCTGCAGGATCAGGCCCTAGCTTCACAGCCAATGATTGGAGGTTAGACAGAAGGGGTCATAACTCAAGTGACCTCTTTGGAGAATTGTTTGGGCTTTAGGAATTGACTCCTGGCCTTTGTGCTGTGCAGCAAGGCATCTCCCCTTATCTGTGCATTCTAGCTCTTCCTCAGATGGTACCTTCCTTGTTCATATTGCTGAGTTTAAGATGATGGAATTGGCCACTTGCCCAAGCTGGGAAAGTGGGGAAGCAGTTAGCGTAATGGAATGGCTTTCTGAATAAAGTGAAAATCCCATGCAGATAGCACATGGCGTGTATAATGACTCACGGTCCATATTTTCACCAGGGGAAAAATTTAAGACCTGTGTTCAAACTTAAAAGATGGAAATTGTTATAAAGACTTCCATGGTGATAGGTTACCATCTGTTCTGACATAAAACAAGCTAATGGAGTAAATGGGCTGAGTTTTCCCCCTCTTTTTGTTGTAGGAATTTTCTGCTTTATTGATGAGGTGTGACTCTCTGGCCTGGAGAGATACTAACTTATGCAGTCCAGCCCAAAGAGAATGGAGTGTTTGGCCTAACCACCTGCTAGCTAGCATATTTAAGCTCTTAAATATGAGAAAAGAGCCGTAACTTATAGAATGGAAGATTAAATTGTGATCAACAGTGGAGATCTTCCGTGTGCGCCTTGGCCCCAAAAAAGAACTTTTGTTTGAACAGTCTCTATAGCTTCTGTCCCTTGCGAACCAAGCCACTGAGCAGTCGGATACAACATATGCAATAATAATAATAAAAATGGCCATGTTTTGGTTGGAGAAACCAGAAATCCTTTTCAGCAGCCTTCCTGTTTCTCTCCCCTTCCTTCATTCTTTCGAATAGATTCATAACAACACATAACTTTTTCCTTCTGCTTTTAAGCAAGAACATACATTTCTTTCTTTTCAGAGAGTCAAATTCTTGGAACTCATACTATATGCATTTTGCTATTTTTACCCACCCTGCTCCTTCCTGTATCCATGGAGTTTCAGCAAAACATTAGATTCCAGTCTCTAATGACATAACCTTCCCCTTTCCTTCCTGCTCGCAAGTTGACTCTCATTTTCTCACTAGGTCTGCTGGCTTCTCTGATTTTTGGAGGCCTTTCCCCCTGTCCCCCTTTCAAGTTTCTTGTTTTCTTTAGTTTCTCTGCTGTCCAACTGGGCACCACCACCTTCTCTCTTCTTTACAGGGGGAAAAGGAATGTCATGTACCCATCATCAGCTAGGTTTTTAGAAGTAAATTCAGAGGGACAGAGTCTCTTCTTACACCACGGTAAGTAACTCCTCTGACTTCAAAGGTGCAATGGGCCTGATTCTGCTCTTTAACCACTGTACAACTGGAGAAATTCCATAGCTGTCAGCAGGCCCCATTCTCACCTCGGATTGCTCTGGTGTAATTCAAGAGAACAGGATTTACAGGGATGGAACAGATGAGGACGTGCCCTGATCTGGCCTTTCCAAATGCAAACTATATTTTGCTAGGGTCATATCTCCCTAGAGGAGATGGAGGCATTTATGACGCTAGGAAAGTTACAGGGAATCTAGGGCAGGTTTCAGCGGGTTTTTACTCACCCATGAGATTTCTAAATAATGTTTTAAAAATATATAATGTTGCTGATTTAGCAGTGGTCACAGTGCACAGGGTTTAAGGCACCTCTGACAATCTGCACGCGCTTTGTCTACTTCGCAGCTCCAGCGCTGTCTATTCATGTTATTAACAGGATGCGAGTGAGTAGGAACACAGAGACACCTGGGTCATCGGGAGTGCTTTTCCCCGGCATCCCTAGCATTGCACGTGCCCCAGCATGTCACTGTGAGCTCTGCTCCCATCCTCGGTTGGCAGCCTACAAGAGGGTGCATGATGCTGCCAGTCCAGGCTGTCCCCTGTGACTTTGTCCTCACGCTGGGACCTGTCAGGGGCTGTCATTCCCATGGCGTCACTCAGAGGCTCCTTGTCAGATTTGCTCTCAATGACACACTCTCAAGGAGACAGCATCTCTGGTTTCTGGGGCAGAGCGACTCCGGGGCACTGAAGTTTGGCCATCTGAGCTCTTCTGTGACAACCTGCCCAGAGCCCCACACCCATACGGAGAACCACCGGGCGCTCAGCGCGCTCCATTCCAATGAAGTCAATGGTTCAGCGCCTCACACGATCAGACCCCTTTCTTCTGCCCAGCGTTACACACCCCCGGATGTGCAGCACAAAGGTGCCGTCCACAAAGGCTAGACATCCCAGCCAATACATGCTACATGGCTCCAAGGCCAAGTACCGGGTGTGTCTCTGGCACGAATAGCTGTCCCCAAGTTAAGGGTGAGGGTAGCCACATAGCAGCCCAGGGAGTTCTACGGTGCTGCTTTCAAGCAGCCCTGTGCACACATAATAATTTCTGTAAGAGCTCATTCACCAGAAAGTTCATTTCTGGGTGTGGAGTTTCCCCAGAGTCTGGGATTGTTCAGATCTGGAGATCTGATCTGGGCTCATCTGACCCTTCCACCAGTTCATGTTACCATGCTGTTATCCCTCCCTTGCTTCTGGTAGCCACATTGTTGAATGCCTAGAACCCACCCACCCAATCAGACAACTCAGGTCCCCTGAGCTCCATGCCTGGCTCTGCCACCGGTTTGCTAAGTGCTCTGAGGGGGGGTCATCTTTCATACCCGTGCCTCAGTTTCCCAATCTATACCTTGGAGATAATGAGCCTTCCCTCCTTGGTAAAGCACCTCGAGGTGTGGCTGAACAGCGGTAGGCCGGAACAAAGTATTGTTATGAGAAGCAGTATGGACTGGGAGCGGGACTCAGGAGACATGGATTCTATTCCTAGCTCTACCATACACCTGCTGTGTGTCCGTGGGCAAGTTTCTTCCCTTGTCTGTGCCTCCCACTTCCCCTCCCCCCCCTTAATTCCTCTTGTCAATTTACATGGTAAAGACTGCTCAGGCCTGGTCTATACTTAAAACATAGGTTACGTAGTTATGTCTTTCAGGAGTATGAAAAAAAAAATCCATCCTCCCCACTCCCTGTTGACCTAACTCTGCTGTAGATGCAGCTAGGCTGAGAGAAGAATTGCTCATGGAGGTGGCGTTCCTACCGCAGTGGGAAAACACCTTCCAGTGCTGTAGACTGTGCCTATGCTACTGTGTAGCTATGGTGCAAACCTCCCCACAGTGTAGACATGGCCTCAGTGCATCTGGAGAGTGGCCTCGATTTTGGTCAAGGTGTCTCCAGCTGTAACACAATCACCACAAGGAGCTATAGGGTGCAAAGGCACAGGCTGGTGAGACGGGCGAGTTCTCTCTGCTACCTCACTACACTGCTGTCCAGAAACTCTCATTCCAATGCCCGCCTTCCCAAGTCTGAACTCGCCCGACTGACTGAGCACAAACGCATGTGCCTGGGCAAGCTGGACCTTTTGTGTCAAGCCCGACACAGGTACCATACCAAGCGAGCTGTCAAAGGAATGTAACCTGAGAACTGCAGCCTCAGGAGGGGAATTTTTTATTCATCAGTTCTTGGTATGCACCGCCTCCTTGTGTTTTGGGGTGGGGGAGGGTTGTACTGAGTAGAGAGGCTCTAGCAGTGATTTGTTGTTATTTTTATTCTCCACCCCAGTGTTTTGCTGTTCCATGGTCCTGTTTCCCTCGCCAGATGGGTGCATGAGGCTGGGGCCCAGTGGTGGATGTTGCTTTTCCAGAATTGTGAGAGTTACTAATCCAGCTTTACAGGCTAGATTCTGTACTCCGTTACATCTGCGTGCACTGGGATGACTCACATCGGAGTAGCTCAGTGAGCTCATTCTGATTTATAGGGGGCAGATTGAGCGCAGAATCTGGCCCATGGCAGAGCAACTGCAGAAATAATATACCAGGGGATGTAGACTTCCCAGCGGGAGCCTGGCTTGGATCTTACTCCTATTTTACACAGATGTAAATCATTTCACTGTAGCCTAGAGGTTCATTAATGTACATTGATGGCACTTAAACTGGATTTACATCAGTTAAAAATGGGTATACATGGCAAAGTAGTGATACTTGTCTTAATTTGGTGGCTGTGCAATACCCATTTTATATTCAGTGTGGATTATATTTAAACCCAGTATCAAAAGACAACTCTTGACATCAATCCAAGTTGCATCTGCCTGTGCCAGAGGCTGAATTCGGCCCTGGTAGTACAAGTTATGGTATAAGTGAAGTGTTTCAAACAGACTCTATTCTCATGGCAGTATAAATCAAGGCTACGTCTACATTGGCATGATCTTGTGCAAATACTCTTTAACGCAAGAGTTCTTGCGTTAAAGTGTTTGCGCAAGAGAGCGTCTACACTGGCATGTGCCTTTGCGCAAGAGATGTGCTTTTGCGCAAGAGCATCCGTGCCAGTGTAGACGCTCTCTTGCGCAAGAAAGCTCCGATGGCCATTTTAACCATCGGGCTTTCTTGTGCAAGAAATTCATGTTGCCTGTCTACACTGGCCTCTTGCACAAGAACAGTTGCACAAGAGGGCTTATTCCTGAACAGGAGCATCATAGTTCTTGCACAAGAAGCACTGATTTCACACATTAGAACGTCAGTGTTCTTGCGCAAGAACTCCCCGCCAGTGTAGACAGGCAGCATGTTTTTGCGCAAAAGCGGCCGCTTTGGCGCAAGATCGCGCCAATGTAGACACAGCCCAATAGTAAATCACTGGAGTGACACTGGTTTAGCAAAGATAAGACTTGGGACCACTTTCTTACCTTCACTGCTGTCCCTACTGTGCCTTTTAGCTACCTTGATATGTCATTCGTGTTAACTGTCCTTGCCCACGGAACAAGTTGATGCAAGTTACACCACTTCGCTGTTTACAGCTGCTTACCAAGGTCACTACTGAATGTGGCCCATCAACCAACCTTTAGGGCTGTACTAGGCCCCAAGACATCAAGTCACAGACACAGATTTTGTTTTCATTCAAAGAAAAGCGAACCCCAGAGACGAGAAGTCGATTCTGGGCCGCATAAGCTACCATTCCAAATACTTTGTTCCCGGCAGTCTCCACCAATAACTGAGTAACCAGGAGGTTCCACCCGAGTCATTTCCAGAGGCAGATGATGAATCGAGATTGTTTACATTGATCGCCATCACCTGAGTGAACAGCCATCTAGATATTTTTAAAAAGGGATTTCACTGCGAGAGGGTTTAATCAAACAGAAACATCCAGTGTTTATGCAACTTCCAAGTGTTATCTGAAAGCATTTGATGTGCATCACAAACGTTTCCTCCTACTTCCACATCGCTCTCGTCTGCCAATACTATTGCAGTGCTGGCTTCCACGGGCATCTGTCTAAACAAATACACAGGCAGATCGTCTGAAAATGGAGCAGTCCCATCTGCTGGACCTCTCTGGAGCTGACATTTGGTTGTGACCATCACCTCCTAATGTGCAGATTTCACCTCCTACAGAAGATGGTGCCAAGCATGTTCTAATTTCCATGTGTAATATTGAACTTGGAAAGGCTCAGTGACAAATGCAGAGTAGAAGTTAACGACCAGTTGGAATTGCTATTAGCATGCCAGAAACAGGCGGTGCAGGAGGTGGGGGGAGAAAACTTGACCCAGTGAGCCGTGGACTGTGAGTGACAGAGATAATCTCTGGGGGGGAGGGAAAGGGCACAATCTGGGTGAGATAAATGGCACAAGAATAACCAGGAGATGGGTTATTTGCGAAGGGCAGAAGTTACAAATATTCCACATCAGAAACTAGGTTCCCTCTAATCTTTTCCATCCATGTGTAGATTTTTCCATCCATGTGTGGAATAATTTTATGTGCACTGAGGCATGTACACCACCAATATAAATACAAAACCTAGCTGTGAGTGCTCTGCTAATTAGCAGGGCGGCATTTGAATTTCTCCTGAGCAGCTGCACAAGCACCCAGCTTACAGGGAACACTGATCAGCACCTAGGAAGGAAAGGCAAAACTCACTATAGGAATTCCAATTAAAAAATAACTCTGGTGGCTGGTGAGATGCAATATACTCAGAAAAAATAGTTTATAGTAGCACAACAAACATAGTTGCAGCATTATGGTAGTCAACCGGCTCTGAGGAGTTATTAGCGAGAGCACCCAGTCAGCCAATGGGAGATAGTTCTGATGAAAAGATCATAATTTGTGTTTTCATTGGCTGAGTGGATGCATAGTCAACCTGTGGAACTCCCTGCCAGAGGATGTTGTGAAGGACTTTAACAGGGATAAAAAAAAAAAGAACTAGATAAATTCATGGAGAATAAGTCCATCAATGGTTATTAGCCAGGATGGGCAGGGATGGTGTCCCTACCTTCTGTTTGTCAGAGGCTGGAAATGGTTAATAGGGGAGGGATCACTTGATGGTTCCCTGCTCTGTTCATTCCCTCTGGGGCACCTGGCATTGGCCACTGTCAGCAGACAGGATACTGGGCTAGTCAGACCTTTGGTCTGACCCAGTATGGCCGCTCATATGTTCTTATGAATGCATTGACCTTCAGCCACCTGCTGAACTAGAGTTGTACAGATGGAGCTCTGGAATGAGTCAGAACTTCCCTGGGCCATCTTACTCCCAAGAAGGAAAAGTAACTGCTTTTTTATTCGCCGCTGGATTTTAACATATTGTATCTCTGGGCTGTTGCATTAGGAGTGACATCTCTATTAGCAAGACACAAGGATACTATCAGAAGTAGACTGCCATGCTGTGCTAGCAGGGCAACCAGAGGATAGATGGGGCCATTCCAATAAACATTCACAATGTGCTGCCCAGAAGAGAGAGAACGTTGGGGGGAAACAAGCCGACAATCGCTTACAGGTTTTATTTGGGTGCTGTGTAAAAGGTGCAACGGTCTTTCGGTAAAAGGAATGGACTGAAGGAGAAGATAAAAACATGGTGGTTCTTCCACCTTTAAAGGCAGCATTGTTCTCTGGTTTACATTCTGACAGCTCCACTGAAGCCCGTCAGAGTGCTAGATGAGGGGAGAATTTAGTCCCAGGATCTTGGAAGAAACTGCACATGAAGAAGGTGGTGACTAAGTTTAGTGCAAATAAAAGTCTGGGCAAGAAGATCTAGAAGTCTGTAGAACAGGATGTTTCATGAGGGGATCGCCGTCAACGGAACTGCATTAGAGATCTGGTCCCTGTGTCCCCGCCTTGGCAACTTCCTTTGGCCTTGCCTGCGGAGGGAGTCATGGGCTGGAAGTGGAGTTGTGGATGGGTTGGAGCCAATGATGCAAATATGCAGGTTCATTGGCATGCACATGCCAGAGGTTGGGAGGAGGAGAAGACATCTCTGTAACCCACAGGCTCCCCCCTACAGAGCCTGGAAAGAGTGTTTGCTTTCCCACTGCACCTCCAGAAAACTCCCCAGTGCCACTGCCCCATTTGCTGGGGCTCAGATCAAGAGGAAGGACTGGGCCCAACGTGTCAGACATTTTGGGATTTTCCAGAAGCTCCAGAAAGGAATGTCAAAAAGAGGGAGAGAATCAGTTTGCTTGAAGAACAATGAAGCAGATTCTGAGATGGAAGGAAACTGGAGAACATTCCCTCTTCCAAGGACTGAGGTTGCCAGCCCAGCAAAGAAGCATCTGGTAGAAAAATTGGTGATGTCCTCCATCTAAGTATGGCAAAGCTCTTTACAGAACTGAGCCTGGCAAATTGAGCAACCAACCCTATGCAAGGACACACAGCAAATCTGGAAGAGAGCATACATTTCCTGTGCTTTTAACCAGTCGCCAGTGCTGCTCTGTCAAGCCCACACGTGGAATGGAAACTCACCACTAAGTGAGAATCAAGGATCATAATACAAGAAAGAGGATATAGGAAAGACAAGATAGATTCATCCAGCAACTCACTAAAGCCACAACTTAGAACAGGAAATTTCAGTCGTCAAACTTTCTATTCCCACACCAGGTTAAACCAATCTAAATCAAATACATTTAAAGAAAGGGCCTTGAATGGAAAAAACAGTCTCTCTGTGTAACACCCACTATGAGAGAAATCATTGTTCTTTCTTGAAGACTATTTCCCTTTGAAATGTGACTTGTATTTACTATCCTAGGCACTGGCTTCTGAAAATCCCAGCATACCCCAGCAAACCTAGAAGCTTGTCTGGCTAACGGTGGTCAAAAGATGGGGAGTCAAACATTCTTTGTTCGAAATACATTTCTGGTGGCATCTCAAGATTGGTGTTGACCCCAGAGGATTCGGTAACATTCTAAGTCATTCCCCAAATGAGTCACGTACTCCAAATTTTCTACTACCTCTTGGAAATCCACCTCTCCGGTCTCTAACAAGCATTAAGATTGGCACCACAAGTATTGCCATTGACTTTTTCAGAATTCAACGGCATCTTTAAAGGGGCATTGACAATTCTGATGTTGACAGACTGGAGCAGGCATCCATCTAGTGCAGGATCTCATTCCTGGCGGTGTTAAAAATACCATAGGACGCAGTTATGCAATAATCTGCCTACTGGGAAAGTCTCTTCTCAACCCCCATTAAGTAGAGTTTGGATTAATATTAAAGCACAAGGGTTTATTGCCCTTCCAAAATTCTTGCTTTAATAATTGTTACTCTAACTCTGGAGAGTCTTATTACTGCATCAACATCCAGTTCTTTTCTGAATGCTGCTAAATTCATAGCCCAATAATACATTGTGGTAGGTAGTTCCCCAGGCTAATTGTGCCTTCTGTTATCTAGTTATAGGCTCAGTTTTAGATTTTTGCTCCCCAAAAGGGGAATGAGGATGAAATGGATACAAGTTTTTCTGTTTATCCTGTGACTTTATTGCCAGTAAAGGGTGTCACACTGAAAGCCCTAGAGACTGGAGTCCTTTGTTTATCTACAGAACTGGTTCAACACAGGTTGTGGCAGGGGAAGCATCATCCTCACCTTATCACATCAATGTGCTACAATACACGATGATTTAGGGTACGTCTATACACAGGGATAAAAGGACAACAGCACAGCCATGGTTGGCTTGGATCAGCTGATTCAAGCAATGGGGCTAACAGTTGCTGTGTTGATGTTCCGGCTCAAGCTGGAAGCTACTTCAGGCTCCAGAGCTGGCACTTGAAGCTGAGGCAGACAGGATGGCTACACAGAGACTTTTTCAGCTCGGTAGCCTGAGTCCTGCTGACCCGGCCAGACACAGGGTTTTTTTTAAACCCTTGTATAGACATGGTTAGACCGAGAGACCAACTCTAAAGGCAAGAGTGCCTCTGTCTCCGAGACCATACGATCCATAGCCCTGTGCTGAGATAGCTACCAAAGATGCCCATCAGGGGCCTATTGTGTTTGTAGTGTTAGTGAGGTGGATGCTGGAGAACTGAACTGAGACACTCAAATTCATTTCACAAGGGTCACTACAGAGTTAGCTCCTTTTGATTGCTATTACCACAGACTGGATTTGAAACAGCTACCTGCCAATTAAAGACCCATTCAATTATCAATTTACTGAGCAGTTTTACAAGAACCCGGGAAGAACTATATGCTTACATACATTTAAAAAATGTAAATGAAAACATCTCTTAGGCCTTGTTCCCCTGGGTGTTTTGTATTATTCCCCAGCTGCAACATCCTGTGAGGGTATGTCTACACTAGCCCCTTAGATCGATCTAGGAAGGCTAATGAGGGCGACCGAAATTGCAAATCAAGCCCGGGATTTAAATATCCCACGCTTGATTTGCATGTTCCCGGCCAGTCGCCATTTTAGAAATTGACTAGCCCGGAGTAACTGCCCGCGTCTACACGCGGCAGTGAAACGGGATTCCGATTTAAAGCCCCTAACTCGAATTAGCTGGTATTCCTCCTGCAATGAGGTTTACCAGCTAATTCGAGTTATTCTAAAATGGCGACCGGCCGGGAACATGCAAATCAAGCGCAGGATATTTAAATCCCGGGCTTGATTTGCAATTTCGGTCGCCCTCATTAGCCTCCCTAGATCGGTCTAGGGGGCTAGTGTAGATGTACAAAGTGCATGGGAATCAGGAGGAAAAAAAAAAGAAGCAGAATAGAAGAAACAAGATGGCCGTTTTTACAGCATCCACATAGCGCAAAAGGCTAAAAAAGAACAAACAATGCACATTGAGAAAATTAATATTTTTAATATGCACATTTTATGCCACCATTGTTCCTGGATTGACCCTTTCCTTCTTGCCATAAGGAAAAAAAGGGCAGTTTCCAATGAGAAAAGTTGGGAAACGTTCTCTTGGGAAAATCCTGTGCAATTCCGATGATGTTTTAATGTTTTTTATTCCATGTATGTTGCTAATAATCCTGACATCCTATTTCTTACAGTATCTTCTTCTCTTCTAAAGATAATTATATCAATATGCCTCTGACATTTTATAATTGCAGTGGTTCCTTTTTCCTAGGCTTTGTTCTCACTTGGGAGATTCAAAACAAGGTTTAATTGTACATTCATGGCCTTCACACTTTTGTGCAAAGCCTGCTGCATAACACAATAAATAACCTAATAAATGTTGGTAGCATGGCACTATTTTGCAGAGCACTATTTTTAAAGCTTCCAGCTTTTGTTTTTAAAAAAGTGAGATTAAAAAAGATCAGTAGACATCTGTCACATTTTGCAAGGGGGGGGGAGGGAAGATCATGTATGTATTTTGTCTAGTGTCACTGTCACACCAAGAAGCATTGCAAAGGAAGCTGTAATTGGATGTTGTATGAAGAGCTGCTGTTACATGCCCAGGAATACTTGGTAGATGACAAATAAAGACCTTGACAAATGCCTGAAATATTTAGGCGCAAAGGGAAACTTCCCAAACAAGGCTTCTTATTAAATTTTGGTTTTTGACACTACTGAAATAGTATATTGGTAAGACTGACCATGCAAATTACAGGGTCTTGCTACTACAACCAAGAAATATAAAACCAGGTATCATTCGCTCTCTTACCTTATGCGCTATTTATAATATAATCTACCTACCTACCTGGCTGTTCCTAATGTGCCTGTCATCACTTGTTCCATATTTAGTGCATTCAGGCTGTACGTTTTATACTTTTTGTTCCTTTTCTATTATTACTGTAGCACCTAGAGGCTCCCAGTGAGATCAGGGACTCATTGTGCTAGGCACGATGTTACCAATGGATAATTCCTACCCTGATGATTTTACAAATCAACAGGGGGGAGAGAAAACTTGGGCACCAAGTGGAACCATGACTCACCCAAGGTCACCCAGCACAGAGCCTGGAATAGAACCCAGACCTTCTGAAGTTCAGCCCAGTGATCTAACCACTCTGAATCTCTCCCCTCACTTTTCATCTTGAGAGAGATGGTAACTCAGACTAACAGAGCACTTTTGCATTTAATATAGTGCTGATTTCTGCTGATGTTTGAGGAATCTGCATGCCCCATGCCTGTCTGTCCCCTACACAGACTGTCTGCAGGAGCGCCAGCTAGTCTCCTGAAAGAGGCTCATTGCTTAAAAATCAAGTTAGGGGAAGTGCAGAGTTGTTTATAAAGGAAACCAGAAGTCTTTGATGAGATACAGTCTCCCTCCCTTCCTTTCTCACAGGGCTCACTCAATCTAGTCAGCAGCAGCAGATTTTTGGCACTATTGCCTGGTGCTATGGTGCTCACAGGGTTTCCAGGGGGTCCCACTCGGGGCATGACATGCAACTAGCCACCCATTCCCTTGCTCCTCCTTCGTCACAGACAAGGCATACAAGGCACACGTGGTGGGAGTGGTTGCAAGTGTTCTGTTCTGTCTGACCATAAATAATTAATAGCGGTGTTGCTCAAGAGCGTGGAGAGCAGTGCCTGGGTTTTCCAGGGCAATGAAGCCACCGCGAGTGTGTGGTGAATGGCTCTTGTGCAGCTCATCACAAGGAGCTCTTCACTGTGGAACAAGCTGCTCCCACAATGACACCTGCAGAGCGGTGCGTGGCCCAGAGTTTCCAGCCATCCAGTGCAGCTTGCTTGTAAAACGGAGCGGCGCTGGCTTCCCCCATAAGCTTCAATCAACTGCAGAAATAATCCTCAGGGAGGCCAGTCTCCCCTAACCAGTTGTCTCTTAAGTGTAAGGGCCAAAGCAACTCACAGAGCAATCAGAGGAGTGCTGCGAATGTGGTGTGTCCGCAGGCTCCTGCCTGATTCAAGAAGGAAACAGGCAGGGAAATGGTTTTGTATCTTCAAGACCACCCTGCTGCAAGACACCTGACATCACTGGCCAGCTGAGCGCCATACCCAACGGGCTGCCAGAGCTCTGCTAGTATTAAACCTACCACTTTGTGCCAGACTGGATTGACCTCCCACCAGACAACAGAAGGAGGTTCTGTTAAAAGCCTGGTAACAATATTTAGAAGCCTGATGTCAGATCTGCATGGCCCATCATCAAATCCCTAAAATGGATTAGACAAGCTGCCCTTTCATTCCATTACGACACCAGGAGAAAGAACAGGCTGAGGTCTGAGCGTGCACCAGGAACGTCGACTGCTATCTCATCCTTGTACCAAAAGGGTTTATTGATTCTGTGGGGAAGGCTGAAACAAGAAGTTCTGATAACCTATTAATAGATGATCTAACCACACTTTTGATACTATATTCTGCAGAAATTAATATACTGAGTTGAAAAATAATACACACCCACATTGTCTAAAAATAGGCACCAAAATTTCCCCTCCTAGTTTCCTTTCTTAGTCTCATTTCCTCTGAGCTGATGGCACGATTCTTCTTTTTCCTTCGGCTTCTTTTTTTTTTTCTTAAGCTTCTCTCCTGTCAGACTTCATCTGCTCTGGGTCACTGACTGTGCGGGGGAGCCTTGCTAAAGCAGGGCTCTAGCTTTGGGAAGTTATGATGGCTTCGGCGAGACCAAGGTTGGGCAACCCGTGGCCCAAGGGCAGCATGAGGCCTGTAGGGGTTTGACGTGAGGCCTGCCTGACATTTTGTTTACTGATGCCCATGATTCCGCTGGTTTCCGTCTGCGTAGGTTTTTTTCCTACTACTATTACTAAAGTGACACGTGCTTAAAGCAAGGGCACATGAAGCGAGGTGCCTGCTCACTGCATATAACATTGCCTGGGAGAGCCGTGCGCTCCCTCTGCATTTGAAGCGCTGCTACGGTTCAGTCGGCACATCCTGCAAATGTCTAGGTGCGCAAGCGCAGTTAGAAAAACTATCCTATCCCGGGAGACCGCCTTGGTTACAACACTCTTGAAATGAAGGAGAGCCATTCCTGAGGCCCCTTCACTAGACTAGGCTGCCCACTGTTGTACTGGACCAACTTGAACATTGAGACATCGACTGAAGTAAGGAATGGTCTCTTGTGAGACAATAAGGCCATGTCTTCGCTAAATGGAAGACCGACGCTGCTGTGATAGATCTTCCAAAGTTCGATTTAGTGAGTCTAGTTAAGACGCACTAAATTAAACTCAGAAGGCCTCTCTATCAGTGGCTGGTACTCTGGCTCCTGCAAGGAGTAAAGGAAGCTGATAGCAGCATTTGCTCCTGTCAGCCTCCCACTGTGGGGAGGGCAGGGAAACTCAAATCAAGATACAAAAATCCAGCTACGTTAATTACATGGTTGGAGTTGATGTATCTTGATTTGACATTCCCTGTTAATGTAGACCTGGCCTAAGATACATAGATATAGAGTGCTACAGTTACATCAACGTAGAACTCACTGGCTGCGTCTAGACTGGCATGATTTTGCGCAAATACTTTTAACGGAAAAGTTTTTCCGTTAAAAGTATTTGCGCAAAAGCGCGTCTAGATTGGCACGGATGCTTTTGCAAAAAGCATCCGTGGCCATCTAGACATAATTTTGTAAGAAGAAAGCCCGATCGCCATTTTAGCCATCGGGCTTCTTGAAAACAATTCTGGGTTGTCTACACTGGCCCTCTTGCGCAAAGCATTTGCGCAAGAGGGCTTTTGCGGGAGCATCATTGTATTTGCGCAGAAGCACTGATTTTGTACATTACAAAGTCAGTGCTCTTGCCTAAATTCAGCGACCAGTGTAGACAGCTGGCAAGTTTTTGCGCAAAAGCAACTGCTTTTGCGCAAAAACCTGCCAGTCTAGATGCAGCCACTGTGTTGCACCAGACAGAAATGAGTGACTCCTGGAGTATTTTCTGTATTACACATACCGTGTTTAGTTTAGATCATTTTAGCTCTCCTCAATCCAGTCCATTTAAAATTCCTTTAAAAAAAAGCCAATGTAAATATTAGAAGCTTATTGACTATGCATTAGTTTAGATACTCAGATGTAATGTAGTCCTGTTTTCTGCAAATACGAGAACGTTAAAAGCATAGCTTAGAAGCTATAAAGAGGGGGGCCATAATTTAGCAAGAGCGCTGAAGAAACTATTGGCAGCCTTTGCCAAGCAGAAAAGCCTTAACCCAAAAAAAAAAAAAAAGAGGATGAATGGGCTGGAATTCAGATGAAGCAGTCTGGTATGGGAAGGTAGAGTTCTGTACATTCCTTTGTTGTACTGAAATAGTCAGACCTAACACACCGTATCTTCAAAATGCTTCACAAACATTTCACTTGCCTCTGTGAACCAGACCATACAGGCCCCCATTTTACAGATGGGGTAAGTGAGGCAGGAAGGGAAACAGTTTGATTGTGGTGATCCAGGGAGTTAGGCCCAGAACTGGATTAGAACCCTGGAGTTCCAGGCCCTGTGCACCTGCTGCACCAATTCAGGTATTTCTTAGGGGTCTGCAAGGGAGGAACAAATTTTGGTTTTTCTCCTCTACCCAGCAGAGACCCCATTCCTCTGTGTGTGTGTGTGCGGGGGGGGGGAGGTTGTCTCCCCTCTCTCTGCCACACAGAGTGCATGAACCAGTACTGCCAGGAGTCAAGCTCTTAGAAGACTCCCCTGCAGCCCACCAGAACAAACAATTCAACCCAGCAACCCTCAGATGGAGGGACCAGCCAGGCCCAATTTAAATGGAAATCAAATGGCACTGTGGCCACATGTTTCAGACCACTATATAGAGGGGTGTTGGGGGTCACATTTCAATGGTGTTGCAACTATGCAACTGGAGCAATGCTCCTGGCCTCTCCAGCAGCATCCATGCTAATTTAGGATAGGACCACTGCTTAAAAATGGTCACGCTGTGGCCCCACCAGCTCTGTGGCCCATGCAACTTTGAGCAAATGCAACCCCTCCAGGGGGCCTTATTTGCCTCCTCCCCCATCCTTCCAGCTGGTGCTATCCTGCCACTGCTACATATGTCATTTTGAGATGTTCGTCAGGGCAGGGGAGATCTTTTCACCGTGTGTGTTAACGGCACCTAGCATAATGGGTCTCCAACGCTGATCTTGGCTCTGCCGCAAAACAAGAAAACGCCTCATGTTAGGAGCTTTAAGCAGGACTCTGCTGGTACATGGGCCTTGTGCTGACCCTCAGCACAAGGGGCGCATTTCACACTCAGAGGACTGCCACGCTCCCCAGATGTACCTCTTCACCCCTAAAAGCAAAACAGACTCTAAAGAAACACACTGTAAATACAGTCTATATGGTAGTCCTGCAAATTGGATCAGGAACCTGGCAACACACCAGCCACTAGCACAACCAAGAAAGGGAAAACAACAGGAGGCGGAGAAATAAACCACGGTTGTGGTCTCCCAACTGGAGCAGATCAGCATATTGTACGTTGTCCCCATACTGGGACTGCCCACGCTGATTTAGGAGCTCCATATTTATCACCAATCACGCATGAAAAACACTACAGTCAGAAATTATTCTCCCAACACAAACAGGCATCGTTAAGAGAAAAGGAGGCTTGTGGTCCACCAGGTGGATGGTTGCAGTTGGAGGCATCATATCAGAGCCAAAACAAAACGGTTATTCAGCACCCAGCAATACCCTGGCAGTGATGAGATCCAGGAGAACATGTTCCAGAAGCAGGTTCCCGCTCCTTTTAAGTGAATGCAGTGTTGCTGAAAGGTTCTGGATCAAGTGCCCTCTGGGATGAAGGCGGTCCTTGTTGTCAGGGGCACCAACAGTCTCCATGGGCCTCTGGGCCAGGTGGAGGAGGGCCCAGTTCCTTGCTCCCGGAAGGGGAGAGGTTGGGGGCAATCAGCCCTCAGCACCACCCAGAGCGTGGCACTGCCCCTCTCAGCCATCAAAGCCGTATGGAGCAGGCGGTGCTCCTGCATCAAGTTAAAGGGCCCGTAGTACTGGCAGCAACAGCTGCCAGGAGCCCCAGGCCCCTTTGAAACACTGGGACCCTGGGCAATTGCCCTCTCCCTCCCATCCCTGTTGGCAGGCCTGCTTGTTGTTAAGCCAACACTCCAGAGATCTAGGTTCCAGTTTGTGGGCCTGCCATCATGATCTCTGGTGATTTACTTAACCTTTCTGCATTACAGTTTTCCATCTGTTTAACAGGCTAACACAGTGGTTCTCAACCTTTCCAGTTTACTGTACCCCTTTCAGGAGTCTGATTTGTTTTGCATACCCCAAGTTTCATTTCACTTAAAAACAACTTGCTTACACAATCAGACATAAACGTATCACCCTGCACTATTACTGAAAAATCGCTTACTTTCTCATTTTTGTCTGTATGGAATTTTAGTTTGTACTACTTTTTATGTAGTCTTTTGTAAAGCTAGGCAAATATCTCAATGAGTTTATGTACCCCTGGAAGACCTCTATGTATCCCCTGGTTGAGAATGACTGGGCTTCCTCTAGTTCCTAGATTATAAAACCAGAGGGGCCCATTGTGATCACCCAGTCTGATTCCTGAAGAACAAAGGCCAGAGAACTTCCCTGAAATAATTACCAAATGTGAATTCTATTTAGAATGCAAACTCTTCAGAGCAGGTACTGTCCCTTTTGCAGTCTGTGCTGTGACTAGCACAATGTAGCCCTGACGTTGGGTGAAGATTCTAGTGATTATGACAGTACAAATGAATAACAGTCATCCATAGACCTTGTACACCATGAGCAAGTTTCTCCAGCTGCTACACTAGTGCGGTCTCAAACCAGGTGAGACTTGAAGAGTATCTCAGGTTCCACGGCTGATTCCATCCATAGCTTACATGTGCCAATATTTATAATTCTCAATGATGTGGACTCCCTCTAGGAGCTAGACTGAGACTCAGCAGCTTATTTTATAAGGGGGATGTGTGAGACATCCAGCGGTACAGCAGCAACCTTTGCTCACAATCAACCCTGGATAGAGATGAGTTGCTACCCTAATGATGAGCGTTTCTGCATCTCTCACTAATCTTCTAAGCCATCCAATCCTACAGGGCATGTTACTAACTAGGCACATGTATCAACGACTGGTTTTGAACCCTGGAACGTTACTTTTTATCAAAGCTTTCCATTTGAGTTGGACAGTCTTCTTCACTTTCTGTCCTAAATTGCTGTATGACATCATGGTGCACTGTTCCTGATACTACATTCCACTTCACCGGTGGCCATGACTCAGTGATAGCTGCAATGGAACTAAACCATTTTCCACCAGCTGAAAATCTAGTGAGGTGAGTTTAAGGAGCAGGCAAGGGGCTCAGAGAGAGAATTGTCAGAGGCCAGTTGGAACAAATCTATGAAAGCCTTTAGAAAGGGCAATTTGGACATGGATAGGGAGCCAGAGGAGATATTTCAGTGGTCACACAGCTTCATATGTGACACAATGGAATATGAAAAGTTAAGATTCAGTAAAGTCCCAGAGGTGGGAGCTGCAAGGTGGGAAGAGATGAAAGCAACATGTTCTGTAAGACCTCCAACCAGGTGCCACTACTCGCAGCTGCTAGAACTAAAGGTACTGGTGGTGTTGCTACACCCTCTGGCTTGAAGTCATTTCCATTATACCCAGGGTTCACAGTTTGGTTTAATGGCTCTCATCACCCCCCACTAGGCAGAAGCACTGGAACAATTTGCAATGATTGCAGGACTGAGGTATATCCTACATGCAGGAACTGCTTGATCTCAGTTCAGTGAACTTCAGCCAATGTAAATAAGGCTGACTTAGGGCAATGGGGCATGTGTGTGTGTGTGTCCATTTTTTTTCCTGATCACATCTGGTTAATCAGATGTAAATGTCAGCTCTCCTGAGAAATTTTGGCTTTCTCTTCCCAAAAGTCTCAGAGGGGTGGCGGTGTTACTCTGTAACTTTAAAAACAATAAGTAGTCCTGTGACAGGTTAGAAACTAACAAAATATATAGTATCACCAGCTTTCGTGGGTAAAACCCACTTCCCAAGAGCAAAGCCAATGATAGGAGATAGGGAGGCTGAATATAGACGGAAGAGTATTTAGAAAGGGAGGAACATGTTCTGTGTTTACCTTGGGGAGATTTGCATTAGTGCAATATAAACATTACAATATTACAGCCCCCCCCCAACCTACTGAATTCAGGGGAGATACTTCAGGGGGCTTTGGTTCAAACCCTGTTAACAGAGCTTGCTGTAATGTGGCATCCAGTAGGTACAGCTTCCAAAGCACAAAACCCTAACGGAGGCTCTCAACCACCTTCAGCAATGCACCACACAGACCTTCTTCCTGTGAACAGCCTTCTATTTTCAACTAGTTTTATTAAATACTGCCCCAGATAACTAATTATTTGTGTTATGGATGGGATAATAGCACATGAATAGGAAGGTGAGTGTTTGTCTGTCAGCATTTCTGTCCATCTGTTGAGAGTTTTCATGCCTGCGGAAGAAGTGGCCTTTTGCAACGACCGATGCCATTGCTTAACTGCCTTGGTACAATGGTATAAGCTGAAAAATAGCACAAAGTGAAGGAGGAAGAGCCCAAGGGGCTATAGCCCATAATACTCCACAATACCGGATTTAAACAAAACCAAACACACAACACTGCGACAAACCAAAACTCACAGGCAAGCTCAGTAAGCATGAAGGGAATCATAAGTGCATAATCCCCCTCAGGTGAATCACAGGTTGGTCCACAGAGCCCCAGGTTTCACAGCCTGCCACCCCCCGGAACTAATTTTTGTTTAGGATCCACACTGATCTCTCCTGGAGAATTTAGATCCCAGCTCTCCGCAGCATTCCAAGACTGCAGTGGACATTGAGAGCTCAGTTTTCCTTGTCTTGCTAACAGGCTCTCATCCCACACATGTAACATCAGGCTCTAGGCCTTGTGGCGATGGTACTGGACAGGGACTCAGGAGACATTGAATTCACAGCTCTGGGTGTTCTTGAGCAGCTGGGGCACAAAGTAAGTAGCCAGACAAAAGGTCTCCCTCCTGACCTCCCACCCGTCGCTAGCCAAAGTCTCCCATTTCCCAGAAGACAGCAGTCACTTCCATCCTCCCCTGGAGCCAAAACATCCCTTCAGCAGGCGGAGTCACAAGAGCAAGCCATTTCCCCAAAGGCAACTCCACCAGATAGATGGCCTCCACCAAGGAAAGACACCCTGCTGGGCAGCACAGCCCTCTAACACCCCTGCCACAGGCAGCTCTCTGCAGAGTCACTCCCACCCTCTCCCCCAGCCATCAGACTCCAGACCAGGCTGCCTAGCCCCATAGCTTTCCTCTACCCTGAGCTTCATCCCCACCTTCCTACCAAGCCAACTTGCAGCCTCTGCTCTCCATAATCAAAAGCTGGAGTTGGGTAATTTGACTCTCTCCAACACAGGCCCCCTGCTGCAGCACCCCAGCCAGAAGTGGGTGTCTGCACTAAGGCTACCTACACTTTGTTTAAAGAGGGCCTGAGGACGTTCCTTGTGAGCATGGACATGCTCAGCCACAGCTCCCACCCCCTTTGTTCCAGGGGAGGGTAGAGCTCTTTTAGGCTCTGGATAGAACAACTTGAAGGGCTATCCCCCTTCCAGGCACTGCTGGAAGGGTGTGAGTTGTCTGCTTCTCCTTCCCTGGACTACACTGGCAGAGAAAGGGGGTTTTGTTTGTTTGCAGAGAAACAGAGAGGAGGATGTAATTGGTGTGCTTTAGCCCCAATTAGCTTCTAGTTACCAGCTGCCACTACTTGGGTCAGATTTGCACAAGAACTCAGTACTGTGTTGGACTCTTTTGCAGTAGGGTTCTGGATCTCTGTGTGTCTTGGTTGCCCATCTGTAAAATGCTCCTTTTCTCCCACCTTTTGTCTTTCTTGTCTCTTATGACTGAAAATTCTTTGTGGGAAGGATAGCCCCTTACTATGTATACCTATACCTCTGGCAAAACAATGCCACCATCTCAATCAGGGTTGAAATAAAATATTAATGTACTAAGAGAACCAATATATCCAACAGTCCAACTGTGCAGATTATCTCTAAGCGGAAATACATAGGTTTGTTGTCAATTTAGATGGGACCTGTCCCATGTCCCTGTAAGCTGGGCACTTGTGTGGCTGCTCAGGAGAGATTCAAATGCTGCCCAGCTGAATAGCAGAGCACCCCACAGCTTTGTTTATACCAGTGGTGCCCATTCAAACATGCCTCAGTGCACATAAAAATTATTCCGCACATGGACAGAAAAAAAACGCACATTGGTGGAAAAGATTAGAGGGAACATGGGACTTGTCTATGTAAACAGTGAAGCCAGGGTATTCTTAATAACCATCTCCAGCCATAGGATGGTGTGAGAATGATGACCGAACGCACCATGCTCTCTCGATACCATCGGCCAAGGGTTAGGTGATCTCTTCTGGGCCTGTCCTGCCAGCATGGCGTAGGTGCTCATAAATTAACAACACATGCAGAATTTTTTCACATAATAGTAACAGTCCCCTGGTGCCATTATCTGCCATGGCATTTCATTCACACAGAACACTTGTGGGCACATCACATATGCTTTGCCACTCAGTGTATTTTTAAATGTTTCCCAGGCAACTGTTTCAATACAATATGTCTACTTGGCAACCTTGGGTGCCCACAAATGCCATGCCAGTCTCCCCGATCCTCTTTTTAGTTTTTTTCCATCTTGGCATATAAATGTCAGCAGGAGTGATTGTGTGCGGAGAGCCATGTGGGACTGAACTTTCATTATGCTCTGGCAGACTGGACTTCCTGCAGCGGGACCTGGCACATGTATCACAAACTAACCATCTACGCCCACCTACACTGAAATTGGCATCCCCCTTCAAAGTGGATGGAATACCATAGTAACACTTGGTTGAAGGTACAAGCAGCTGCAGGTTTTATGTTGTGTTCATAAGGCTTGCTCTGGTTCAGATTTTTGCCTCCCATCTCTTAGCATTCGACAGCAACCCCTACCAGCTATATTGGTACAGTAAGATTTCCTCCAGATGCTAAATGGATACTACCCCTTCCATGGCACCATTCCTGATGGATGGACGTGTCACATGGAAGCCAGCAGAACAAGCACATAAGGGGAGTGAGGAGTAGACTAGCCAAATGTGGCATCCCTGGAGCATCTGGATACCTCCCACACAACTGAACACAAGAGCAGAGAACAAAGGGCCTCAGTGGTCTTTAGCACCAACAAACCACTGTTTGCTCAGTGCTGGAGTTCACCTACCAGTTGCGCGTCACGTGTGCTTCAGCAGCAAGGCTTTGTAGGCACTCACCCCCGTGGGTCTCCCTAACTGCTTAGAGACATGGCTGACTGAAAGGGTATTTTACTAGGGCTGGTAGGAAAGGGGGAAAAAATAGCAGAGACCCTAAGTACAGTGGCTCAAAGCGAGCCACAGTGGTCTTTGCATAGGACCATGGTGCCAGGCCACTTGAGAGTCAGGGCTTTTGAGGCCTAGTGGCTGGGGCACCTTCTCAAGTCCAGTTGCTATACAATCAAACAGCAGCTTGCAGGGTTTCCAGGCCAGGATCATTTGATGGTGTCTCTCTCACTGGAGCCATGCTGCTTCTTCCTTGTAGTCCCCCCCAGACCTGCCCTTGGCTGTAACATCCAACATTCATAATATGGCCCACACACAGCTCTATCCACAGTTCCTTGGGGTTCCTCTCACCAGCTCCTGGCTGACTGCGTGGCTGCTGCTTCCCACAAGAGCTTGGCCAATTCTTGTTCAAGGCCCTTCTCTTTACCTGGCCAGGAGAAAGGGGAGGGCAGTGGGAAGAGGGCTGAAGGGTGTTGCAATCTCCTGCTTAGCAGCTCCACCACAAAAGAGTCACATTGGGCTCCGAAGACCAACTTTGACTCGGGTCAATCACTGGCAAAATCAGTGTCCAAACTCACTGAAGGCAAATGGTCCTACCCCTAACACTCGGGCCAGTCAGCAAAAATGTCTCCCTTGATCTTATAATAATTCGTAATCAGGAAATGGCAATGGGCTTGCATTTCTCAAAATGAGATGCCACGTCAACTTCCTTCACCTGACTTAGCTAGAGGAAGATGTTTCTAGTTTAGAACATTTAATGGCTCTGAATTGTGCTGCATCTTTAGTTATGATGCAAAATGACATTATCTCCCATTCCACTGGAGCGGCAAAACCTGTCCCATTGACCACTGAGACCTTTCAGTTCAAGCCCCAGTCCCTCCAGACCACGCATCAGATACTTTGGCAGGGGAAGTTTGCCCTGATGTTGTCTGTTCTATAACTGTTCCGGCAACAAAGCAGAACTTCAGTCTACAGAGGTGTTTTTGTGGCACTTATCAGTACAGCAACTAGCACAATCGGTCCCTGATCCTTGATTGGTGTTGAATAAAATTTTCATACACACTAAAATGCACCAATTTTTTTCTAAACAAACTGAAAACAAGTTTCTTGATAAATCATAGCCTAGCCTCAAAGATTTTAGTTCTCTCATATAATAACCATTGCTATAGTTTTATAGTATTGAAGGTTTTAGCATCAATACTATAGGTTTTAGCATCAACTAATAGCATATGTCCTCACCTAAAAAAGTTTTGCAATAAATCTATATTTTGTGTCAGCGTCACAGTACCAACAGTGGGCTATGCAAAAGCATACCATGTACATGTGATTACATTGGTATCAGTGGGAATCGTAGCACAAATGACAGTTTCTTTTCTCCATTGATAGTTCTAGAAGAACAGCTGAAAGATGACAATTTTTCCAAGCTGTAAAATGCCTAATGCAGGTCCCACAGTGGAAGCACAACCCCCCTCCTGTCTGTGAGTCGCTGTGTCTCAAATAGAGACCCCCTCCATTACTTCAAGCTTTCTAATTCTTCCCAAATGCAGGAGCTCTCATTTAATGCCGCAGCTGTTGGGGAGGAAATCAGAAATAGCAGAAGGCGGATTAGTTGATAATGTACCAGTTCTTCCCCAGCAAATGCTGGCACCTGCGTTTCACACCCCCTCCCCCCATAAAAAGATCACTTGGTTTGTTTGGCTGGAGATTTATAGGCTTTAATGTTTGTGGAAATTTGTTGGAGCATTAGAATTTGTTATAGTAGCCCCTTCTTCTGCCCCCACCCCCACTTCATGGGAGCAAAATTTAAAACTGAGGCTTAGTTTATGTCAGGAATCAGGAACTATGGAAATCAGGCTTAAGCATGTGCAGCCTGATGAGTTCTCGGGGGAGGGGAAGGGGGGGCAGATAAATGGCTGTCCATTGACAAGCATTCTCTTTTCTCTATGGAAAGATACTCTAGCTTCCAAACTCTCAGCCACTGGCTCAAATCCAGCTGCAGATGGTGCTAATGATAATTATTTGCATTTCTAGAGCACCTTTCATGTGAGGATCTCAAAGCATCACCATTGTCACAGTGAAATAAGCCTCACCACCCAGGAAAAGTTCCATGAGGATTATTATGCCCTTGTTCAGCTGGCAGAACTAAGGCACAGCAGTAACCTTGTTCAACGTGTCTGCAACAAGACTAGAACCTCCTGTTGGTCAATTCTTTGCTTAAACCAGTAGATCACGCTTCCTCTTCACAGAACAAGAATCATGATGACTTATCTGGGACCTGTGTGAAATAACGTGAACTTTCTCTGTGCAGGTCCTGGTGGACAGATGCCATTATCACCAAAACATTTTGGAGTAGAGCCCTGCAAGTGGGAGAAGTTAAGTTTAGATTGAACGAATTCCAGAGAAAGGCAGATTCAAACATGTTGAATGCGCGTAGGAGACAAATGGGGATGAAGCTTTAAAAAAGGTAGTCTCAAATCTATGAGTACTCATGGAAATAGACTGTCCAAGAGTGTAAAGCTTCACTACAGGTGTAAAGGGGTGGGGGGGTTCAAAGTGTTACCCTAGGAATAGTACATTTGATGCACATCAAATGGAAGAAAATTGCAGCACTGAGTATATACAGTTGAATTCCCTCAAAAGACAGAAAATGCTAGGGCTAGAATTGCAACAGCAATTAACGCGTTTGATTTTACCATTAGCACTGAAACAATTTCTCCTGATTCTTTGGGTTTCCTCTAATGAGTGTTTCATTTGAGTCCTTGCCATGCCGTAAGTTTGATTTTTCCCTTCACTTATTCTCAGCAACATAACACCTCCTGCAAATGTTATGGTTACAAAAATAGTATCATATTAAGATACACATTTAACGGGAAAATTAAGAATAGCTGCTGATTTCTTGTTTCTGCCAATTCATATTTAGGAATGAGGACATTTTACAATATTACAAAAATGTCAACTTCTTGAAATGAGGATTGTTGTGCAGAGTCCAGGGCAACACAAAGAGAAACACAGAGACATTAAAACAAGCAGACATGGTCATACAGAGAACATCACCACACAAGCACACAACTTAACACAAATATGCCCATGCACAGACATTAGCACAGTTGCACAGAAAGCTACCAGAGCTGGTGCTGCCACTCACTCATAGTGAAAAGGGGAGATTTAGTTTTTTTAAAGCATGATATGTTTGTTTGCTGCCGCCACGTGGAGAATACTAGTAGTGCTAATTTGAATACTCCTGGCACAGTTGCTATGGCTAAAAAATAATGGAGAGAAGAAACCCTTTTTACTTTGATTGTACAGGTGGCATGTGTGGCAGTAAAACATTTTCTTTGATTCTTTTTATGCACCCTTCATTTTTGAGCCTCTGTAGCCCCCCTTCTCTTCTTCACTTAACCTCTTGCTCCCCCCTTCTCCTTTCCCTTGCTGTCTCAGGTCCATTTGACCTTGTCTTTCTCTTCTGCCCCATCACTATCTTCCTTCCCACATCAATTTTAAAATGATGTGTTTCACATCCTCCTTTCTTTGTCACCTGAGCTGGCTCTGCTAAGTCAGAATGAACTTTCAGGCAGAAGGAACCACTGTGACCATCCAGCCTGACCTGTGGTATAACAAGCCATAGAATCCCCCCAAAATAATTCCTGGAGCAGATTTTTTTACAAAAAGCATCAAAACTTGATTAAAAAATGGTCAGTGACGGAAAATCAGTCATAATCCTTGGTAAATTGTTCAAATGGTTACTCTCACTGATAAAAATTGACACCTTATTTCTAATCTGAATCTGCCTAGCTTTAATTTCCAGTCATTGGATTGTTATCTTTTTCTCCATTAGACTGAAGAGACCATTATTAAATATTTTGTTTCCCATGAAAGTTCTTGTAGGTTGTAGTCAGTCAAGTCAACCCTTAACCTTATTTTTGTTAAACTAAATTGAGCTTCTTGACTCTTTCACTATAAGGCAGGTTTTCTAATCCTTTATCATTGACAGGATGGCTTCCAGGAATGCCATTTCAGCTGACTGGTGAGCAGCTTTCAAATGCCAGCAGCATCCACAACCACAGGTGAAATCTAAGACAACAGACTTTTTTACAACTGTGTATGGATATAATGAGTGCTTAGATACCAGGAACCAAACACAAGGGAAACCTTTGGTCTACAGGGTGCCCATTAATATTTCTTGAACAAACTCAGACTGCCTCTTTCTAGAGGCAAAGTTCATTTTTATGTAGCCTGACCACTAAGCACAAGAAATGCCAGAATTTATAGTCCTAGTATTTTTTCCATGTATGGCCTATTTAAGGTACTTATATGGCACCCACTGCTATAATATCTGTATGCACATCATGATCTTTATTGTATTTATCTTCACAACACCAACGTGAGGTAAGAAACTGCTTCTTATCCCCAGTTTTCAAATGGGGAATGAAGCACAGAGATAGTAAGTGAAGTGATTCTCTAAGATCACATAATAAAGCTGTGTAATCAAACCCAGACCTCTCAAGTCTCAGACAAGTGCCCTCACCACTCAACCATTCTTCTACCGCTCTTAATTGCAGCTCAGTAGGACTGGGTGGCTGGTAATAGGAGATGGTGCCTATTATCTATAAGTAATACCTATCTAGGGTGTTTCTGATGTGCAGCATTCATTGTGCTGGTGCAAATCTGGCCCCAGGATGCAATGGCTGAAGGTGGCTGTTCTATGGCTGCTTGGTATGACCTATGTTGAAAAGTTTCAGTCCAGTCACTTGTGGAGATACCTAAAAAAGCTCAGTAACACTTCAGTAAAGTTAGTACTTATTGAAACCTGGTTGGCAATCTCAGCTCAGAGACCAACAACTAAATGGGTCACAGAAATAAATATCTCCTCAGCCTTTGAGGTCAGTGTGGAAGTAAAGTGTGGAGATGAAGCGAGAGAGCTGGCATTAATGCTATTCATATTGCAGGAAGAAACAGGTTTCCAGTCCCCAGGCAATCAGGCACCATTCACTAATAGTAAATTCACACTACAAAATAAAATACCTGATTCCCTGAAGCAATTCATAGGCACCTGGTGTCAGGTGGGAACAGGCAGGCATTGCTTATGATGCCGAATTTTTATTTTTTAGTTACAATTCCTGTGGTGCCTGGGGAGACATTTGGTTCCTCATCCATCTCATGACATGATCCTCCTCTGTTATGGAGTTTCTAGTTCCATATCTATTTTTGAAAGGGCTGCAGCCTAGCCAGTGTATTTATGCATGTCAAACTGCCAGTTATGCCCTGGCTCTAGGAACCACTTCATTTTATGTCACACAGAGCTTCTTCCCAGAAAAAGATAAATGACCTTGCTTCACTGCTATTCTTTCTTGAAAGAGGAACTAGGTCAGAGATGTACTCCTGATTATCTTGGTTATTTGAATTAGCAATTGGATTGCTGGTTTCACCTGCATGCCAAGGTAAACAGATCCCTGGCACGGGCACAAAAATCAATAAACTCATGATGAATGCAGTTGAGGTCCTAGTCCTCTTGTCCATTTGCACCAAAATCTCCTGTAGTCTGGATGTCACTATGTTGTGAAGCAGTGTGTTAGCTAACTCTGAATCTGACCAAACAGATCCCAACAACAGCCCCGCCCCCCCCGAAGGGGCCACCTAACTGGCAAATAGTGCATTTTCACAAATCAGTTGCACTGTACACAGGATTATATTCAGGCATGTTAAAAAGTATCACAAACATGCTGTTTAAGCAATAAAATGAATGTATTAAGCTTCTGTAGTCTACTGTAGAAGAGCCAATTCTCAAACACGAAGTATGTTACCCACTGTTACTAAAGCTGCTGCACCGATTCCTGTAGAACAGCGATGGATAATAATTTTCACAGGGGGACCACTTAATGAATTTTGATACAAGCTCATGAACAACCAGCTGTGTGCTTGGTCTAAGCTCCCCATCCCAACCTCAATAGGCCTCCATACTGAGCCTCCCAGCAGGGCACCTCCACTGTCCTCTCCTAGCAATACTGAGTTTGAGCTACTATAACACTGTCCCAACCCCACTATGCACAGAACAGGTAATAGCAAGTGATCTATCCCCTGTGCCCATTGCCAGCCCTGACAGAGGCTAGGGACACTATCCCTGCCCATTACAATGCCAACACTCAGGCCATTCAGATCTGAGCTCCCCTGTGTCCCTGCAATCCCACAGGCAGAACTGAGCTCTCCCCCCACCCACATTCCAGGACAGACCCACACTGTGCCCCCCATCCCGCAAACCCCCGGGGCAGACCCACACCCTGTCCCCTCACCCCACCCCGAGGGCAGAGCCATGCCAGGCCCCACACCGCACAGGGCAGACTTATGGCTATGTCATGCCCCCCGGGACAGACCACACCATGTCCCTCACCCCACCCCCTCGGGGCAGACCCACACTGTGCCCCCCACCCCACACCCCCTCAGGGCAGACCCACACCGTGCCCCTCAGCCCACACCCCGTCAGGACAGACCCATGCCGTGCATCCCACTCAGGGCAGACCCACGCCATGCCCCCCCACCCCACACCGCCTCAGGGCAGACCCACACCGTGCCCCTCAGCCCACACCCCCTCAGGACAGACCCATGCCGTGCATCCCACTCAGGGCAGACCCACGCCATGCCCCCACACCCCCTCAGGGCAGACCCACTCCATGCCCCCCACCCCACACCCCCTCAGGGCAGACCCACACCGTGCCCCTCAGCCCACACCCTCAGGACAGACCCATGCCGTGCATCCCACTCAGGGCAGACCCACGCCATGCCCCCACCCCACACCCCTCAGGGCAGACCCACACCATGCCCCTCAGCCCACACCCTCAGGGCAGACCCAAGCCGTGCCCCCCCAACCCCCACCGGGCAGACCCACACCGTGCCCCACACCTCCCCGGACAGACCCACGCCATGGCTCCCACCCCGCACCACCCCAGGGCAGCTCAGCACTCCCCCACGCCGGCAGGGCAGAGTCCGGCGTTGCCAACTTTCCCGACCGGACGGACCAGACACCAGCTGCTGCAAGGGCGTCCGCTCCGGGAGACTTGGCAGCCGCCCGCGAGGCTCCAGCCCTGTCGGCGGGAAAGCAGCCGAGCCCCGCCCCCCCGGCCCGGCCATGGCTGAGGAGGGAGGCGGCAAACTGCGCCGCAAGCCGCGGAAGGCGCCACCGGGCCGCAGCCGAGAGCCCCCCGCGAGGCGCCAGTGAGTCCGGGCCGGGGGGGAGGCGGCGGCCGGTGGCGGGCTCTGGCAGCGCCCCCCCCGGGCCCAGGGGAAGGGCGGGGCGGGCGCCCCGGGGCTCTGGCAGGGCCCCTCAGTCACGTCCCTGGTTTCTTCCGTCCCCCCCCGCCGGTCAGAGCAGTGCGCGGGGCCCGCCTCAGGCTCACGGGGCCCTGCGCAGGCCTGTTCCACTGGTGCCCGGGCGGGGGGGGGGTTAATTTTTTTTCATCCCTGTGTGGAATAAATTGTACGTGCGCTGAGGCATGTGCGGATGTGCACCACCAGGAGGTGGCGCCCTGCTGCGCAGCGTTTGAGTCCCTCCGGGATGGCCGCCCAAGCGCTCAGCTGACAGCGGCCCTGGCCAGGACTCTCCCGCCCCCAGAGGCTGCGGCGGGAGGGCCCGGCTGGCAGAGAGACTGTGGGGGTGGCACCTGCAGCAGGAGTCCAGCTGCTCCTGCACTTGGGGGGGGGGACACGGTGCCCCCCCCTCCCCCCCCCGCTCTCGGGGTGCACTGGATCGCCTCCTCACTCACCAGTGGGAAGCCGAGTGAGCTGGGACCAGGTGGCTTTGCTTCCCGCGCTGCTGCCTGGGAGTGTGGCGAGCAGCCGGACCGCAGCCCCGGGCCAGGTTGGGGGGATGAGGCAGGGTGGGGAGAGGGCAGAGTCGGTTTGGGGGATGGGTGGGTTGTTGCCCCGGAATAGCCTTCCGAAAGGAGGAGGAAATCAGGGCTTAGTAGTATGATTTGTAGAAGCAAAGCGTTAGACAGTCATTTCTCATTTAACACGATAGATGCGTTTCTGAAAATGTTCGTGCGAAGCGCCAGCGTGCTCTGCGGGGTCAATTTTCCCATGAAAAATAATGGAAAAGGTAGGGCTTGCGTTTCAGGTGGTGGCAAAGTCAATTTGTTGTTGTTGCTGGGTCGTCAACATCAACGTTAGATATCTAGCAACACACGTCACCGGAGTTTGTTAAAACACAAAGATAAACACATGAGTGAGCAGAGGAGCGCTGTGACCACGTGTATTCATCCATTCGTGTATTACCACTGTTTTCACCAACTTATACCACTGTGTGAAGTAGTTGGCCACTTGGTTATTTTCGTGTTATTTTGGGGATGGTCATGTTATTCAAAAAACGGTCCCTAAAAAAATCGTGCTATTGTGAAAACATGTTAAGCGGGCATGTGTTAAATGAGTAATTACTGTACACCATAAGGGGTTTTATTTCTATTGGCGAGTCTTTGCTTTGTAATCAACCTTTTACACAGATTCCTAGCAAAAATATGTAAATACCATTCTCTAGTAGGATACCAATAATTTCAAATACCATTTCTAAATAGTCTCGGGGGCCCAGCCATATTAGTCTGTGTCTGCAAAAACAAGAGAGTCCTGTGGCACCTTATAGATTAGCCCCTGGACTACACTATGGGATAAATTCAAATTAAGATACTTCAACTTAAGCATCACAATTAATGTGGCTGAAGTTGCATATCTTAATTTCAATTTTGGCACTGTCTACACGGCAGGAAGTCAAAGGGAGCACACTCTCCCTTCAGCTTCCCTTACTCCTCCTAGATGCAGGACTACTGGCATCAATGGGAGTGTCCTCTCACTTCGAATTAGCGGGTCTTCACTAGATCCACTAATTCGAACCCCACAAGATGGACTGTGGCTGTTTCAATCTTATCTGTAGTGTAGACATGGCTTAACAGTTTTATTAGGGCATAAGCTTCTGTGGGTAAAATCCACTCCAATTTATCTGATGAAGTGGGTCTCTAAGGTGCCACAGGACTCCTCCTAATTTCTAAGTAGATAAGTAGTAGTTTCAAACGAGGCAGTATCTTCTATTTGACCAAATTGTGTTAGTGAAAGAGACAAGCTTCTGAGTTACGCACAGCTCTATTTCAGTTGCCTGTTAGTGTGGAGAGGGTGTAACACAGGACTATGGAAATTGATTCAACTATTGGTATTTTCCATTCAAACAGCTTTTGCATGCATCACTTCCCCAGCTCACGCTTTTTGCCAGTTGTATTGTTTGTGGTGAAATATTACATTGACTAGCAATCTATTATTCACAGCATTTCTTCTGCCTATAGGATATTAAGTCTTATTCCAGAGAGCTTGCAACTTACAAGTCCACCTACTGTAGAGGTTTTGGTGAATAGTGAAATAATTCAAGTTAGTTCCTGAAAAGTATGTTACATGTTTTTCTAACTGGAAAATTAGGGTGAACTAGGGATGTTAAATTTAATCAACTAGTCAATGGATTTTCCATTGACTAGTTGATTAGTCAATAAGTGGGGAGCCACAGCAGGGTTAGAACATTTAAAAGGCTAAAGCGCAGCAGGAGGCACCTAGCACGAACCAGGAGGGCTGATTCCCCACAGGCTCTCAATACATTTAAAAGGCTGGTGCACAGCTGGGGGGAACCTGCGTGAGCTGGGAATCAGCTGTCCCGGCTCACACTGGGTTGCCTTGCTGCACTTTAGCCTTTTAAATGTACTAAGAGTGTCAGGGCTCTCAATACATTTAAAAAGCAGAGGCGCATCTGGGAATAGGTGTGAGTTGGAAATCAGCTGATTCCCAGCTCGCGCCCAGTTCTTGCTTCCCCCGTGACTCCCCTGCCCCCCGTGGAGACAGTGCTGAGATGAACCAGCTTTTAGGTCAGCTTCCCCCAGCACTGGCTCCTGCTCTCCTCCCTTGCTGCCTCTGACAGAGGCAGCATGGGGCGAAGCAACTGGTCACTTACATCCCTAGTGTATGCTGGGCCAGTAAATGTATAGAAAGTGAAATTCCTTCTTCTGGTGTTAATAGTGAGAAAGGCAGACCTCTATTCACATAGTCCAATATACAAGCTAGGGATGTAAGCAACTAGTCGAGTAGTTGACCACCCAATAAGCCTAGGCTTATCGGGTAGTCAAATCAACTACTTGACTAATCACATTTCCCTCCCCCCTTGCTGCCTCTGTATCAAGGCAGCAAGGGCGGGGGGGAAGAGCAGGAGCCGGTGCTGGGGGGAGCCGGCTTAAAAGGAGTGCAGGGGAGAGGGGAGGCAGCCACGAAGCAGCCTCTGTTCATGTGGGGCCCGAGTGGGGAGCTACCAGAACAGCCTCTGGAACAGCCTATGTTTGCGGCCATCCCGGGTTCTGCAGTGGTCCTTGACCCAGCATGAGCCAGGTTTGCTCAGTCCTGGCTCACAGTAGGTCCTGGACCACTGTGCCTTTGCATTTTAAATGTAGTAAGAGCCACTCAGCTATTACTACATTTAAAATGCAGAGCCACAGCAGGGAGAGCTCCTGGACCCAGCACGAGCTGGGACTGAGCCAGGCTTGCTTAGTCCCGTCTTGCGCTGGGTCTGAGACCTACCCACTGCAGCGCTGCAATTTAAATGTAGTAGGAGCCAGGCTGCCTGCGTGCCCTTTCCTACTATGTTTGTACTATAGAGCTGCAGCGGGGTAGCTCCTGGACCTGATGTGAGCTGGCAAAGAGTGCCTTCCCTTATCGACTAATTGTGTATCAATGCAAATTGTATTAACTACACGATTAGCCAATTACCCACCTTTTAACATCCTTAATACAAGCCCTTTGCTAAGAAAACCAAATATTTTCCCAGACATAGCAGAAAATGCTCATCTTTTGAACATTATGTTTACCATATTAAGAATTAAGTGTATTATCGTTTGCAGGGCTCGACAATTCGCTGAATCTATTCGCCTGGGGTGAGTAGATTTCAGCCGGTCGCTCCAAGCGCCCCGTGCATGCGCAGTGCGGGGCTGGCGAGTGGCTCTTGCCGGGGTTTGTCACGCCCTGATCATTTGTGACCTTTATTAGATTGTCATGAGGATAGCCTGTATGCAGTGTTCCTGTAGCTATGTTGATCCCAAGATATTAGAGACACAATGTGGATAAAGTTATTTTTTTTATTGGACCAACTTTTGTTAGAGAAGCTTACTTAGAATCATAGGGTTGGAAGAGACCTCAAGAAGTCATTGAGTCCAACCCCCTGCCTAAAAGCAGGACCAACCCCAACTAAATCACCCCAGCCAGGACTTTGTCAGGCTGGGATTTAAAAACCTCTAGGGATGGAGCTTCCACCACCTCCCTCAGTAACCCATTCCAGTGCTTCTCCAGCTCCTGGTAAAATAGTTTTTCCTAATATCCAGCTTAGACCTCCCCCACTGCAACTTGCTACCATTGCTCTTCGTTCTGTCATCGCCTCTCTCCATCCTCTTTGGAACCCTGCACAGAGCTTTTCTTCAGGTATGGAAATTGAATTCAGATTTCTTGTTTAACATAAGTAGTTAACACACACTTCAAGGGACCCTTCAAAGTGAAGTGGCTAGTTAACAGCCTCCAGGCACAGGGAGGAAAAGAGGAGGAAGTAGCTGGATATGAGTGTGTGGTTGTTAGTGGGTTAGAGATTGTTGTAATAAACCATAAATCCAGTCTCTCTCCAGTTTCCAAAAACAAAAACCCTCCCAACATCCCCTCCCCAGACCTGTCAAATGCAAGAGTTCAGAGTTATGATGTTAATACTTTATTGGTGGGGGTTTTAAAAAGAGCTTGCTAAAGATGATACAGAGGTTATCTTGGTAACTAAGTCCTGTGGTACACTGCACAGTATAGTTATGGTGACCATACATCCCTTTTTTTTCCGGGACAGTCCCGGATTGAAAGGTTCTGTCCCGGTGTCCCAGGGAGGAGGCCAATGTCCCAGAAAATCCATTCGGACCCGGCTACAAATGGCTCTGCCATTTCCCCCCCGCCCCTGGGACACCCTTGCAGACACCCAGTGCTAGCGCGGCAGCAGCAACTCCCCGCCTCCACCCAGCACCTAAGCGGCTCCATTGGTGCTTTGCGCGGGCAGCCAGGGCCGCTTCCAGTGGCACACAGTTTCCAGAGCTCCGAGCTCCAGTGCAGCGCGCAACGCTGTCCAGCAAGCCCCCACCGCTGTGTGGCCCCTTCCCTCCCACTGCAGGAGCGCCTCTACTGTGTGCGGCTGCCAGCTCGGCCACGTCGTCTCCTCCATCCACAGGCAGCTGCCACCGCTGCCGGGGGGGAGGGGGAGGGCACTGTTCGGGGGTCAAACCCGGTTAGCCACTCCTTGGAGCTGCTGCCAGATTCCCGGCAGAAACCACACAGAGTCCGGCTGGAGCGCTGCGGAGCAGGGTATGTTTGGGCTCTGCCACTGTGCTCTGTGCACGGCCCTTTCTCCCCCCGGCCCTTCCCACTCCACTGGGGGAGCGGCAGTTCACGGACCTGCTCGCACAGGTGTGCTCTGTAAGCCGGGTCTGGTGGAGTGGGGGCTCTCTCCTCCCCACCCCACCCCCGGCGCGCCTCCTTATGGGAGCCAAAGCTGGTGTGGGGACTGCACTAAAGTTAGCACCGCGGGCGACTCAGCTCCAGACCCGGCAAGCGGTCCTGCCCCAGAAGCAGCTGGGGCCGGGGCTGCAGGGACTTCTGGGGCCTGACCACAGACTCCAGCCTCACAAACTTGAAGGCAAAAGGTGGGGGAGGGGCAGGGAGAGAATAGGGGGAAGGAGGGTGGGAGAGGAAGGGTCTTATGCTGAGGGGAGGGGGGCAGGGTAGGAGAAGAAAGAGGAAGGCACAAAGGGACAGGGTGGAGGAGAGACAAATACCAGGGGTCCAAGTGGAGACAATGAGGAAAAGGGCAGGAGGAGGGAGGGGAGGTGGCAGTGGGGAGTGGAAGGGTGGAGGGACAGGGTGATGCTTAGAGAGGAGAGGAGAGGGGAGGGGAGGGGCATTGGGGGCAAAGAGGGAGGAAGGGAGGGGAAGAGCTGGGAGAAGGGTTGAAAGGAGGGGTGGGCACGAGGAAGGTGGGGATGGAGCAAGTCATGTGTGAGGGCATGAGAGGAACTGGGGCAGAGGGTGGTGAGGGGATGGGCATCATGGAGAAACAGGGCAAGGGGGAGCAGGGGCAGTGAAGGAAGGAGGAGGCACCAGGAGGATGCAGGGGTAAGGGAAGGTGCAGGTGCCAGGGGATTCTGAGGGTGAAGCAGAAGGGCAGACACCTGCAGGGGAGGGACCAGCACCAGAGGAGAGAGGCGAGGGAGGTGTTAGGAGAGGGGATGAGGAGGGGTCTCTCACATGATCAGAGTGGGACTACTGGAGGAGTGGGCATGGGGGGGGGCAGGTCCCAGGAGGGCTGAGGGCAGTGAGAAGGGCAGGAGTCAGGACAGTAAAGGAGGGTGAGAGGTTGGGGGGCAGCAGGCACCAGGGGGAGCTGATGGAGTAAGGGGAGGAGACATGGCAGCAGAGGGAAAAGGGAGAGGTTTAGAAGGTATTTATTAATAACTTGGATGCCACAGTGGCACATCCAAACAAGCCACATGAACTCAATACTGGTGCACAACACAAAATTCATTCTGCTCATGGGAGGAAAATCTTAGAGGGAACACTTCCCCCTGCCTCCTCCCGAGTTAATGTGATACAAATTGGGTTAATGCAATTGCAAGATAGTTGCATGAAGGGGGTTTGTTGGGGGCCAAACTCATCCCTATTGGTAGGAGGATGGTGGGAAATATTAGAGGGGGGTTACACAACACCTTTTACTTCTGGTCATGTGCCCATCTTGTCCCCGAGAGTGTTACCTCCAGATGTGTAGCTAGTGGGTGTCAGGGGCTTGGTTAACAGAGATCAGGGGGAGTGGCTAATGTGTCCCTAATTTTGGTTCAGAAAATATGGTTACCATAAGTATAGTGAAATCCCCTTTTCCTCCATCCCCATGCAGTTGGCACTCTATAAAAGGCAAAGGTTAAGCCTACACTTAAAACATTAAGGTGTTGCCACAGCAGTACTTTACAGTGAAAGTAGGGACATGGCATCAGCACTCTGTGTAAACTACCTAAACAAGGGGAGCTCATTTTCATTGGCGCTTTACAGCACTGTAATTTGCTGCACTCACGGGGGTGTCTTTTCATACCCCTGAGCGAGCAAGTTGCAGCTCAAGCCATATCTTCACTCCGGGGAAGATTGATGCTGCCACAATTGATCGCCTGGAGTTCTGTTTAGCATGTCTAGTAAAGACCTGCTAAATTGAACTCAGAGGGTGCCCCCGTCAGTGACCAGTACTTCTGGTCCTGCCAGGAGTAAGGGAAGTTGACAGGAGCATTTGCTCCCGTTGATCTCTCGCTGTGGGGATAGTGGGGAAACTTGTATCTAGGTATGTTGACAAGACATGCCTCATATGTAGAAGGCAGCACAGAGGTGTGTTGGTAGAGTTAAGGCACTTGACTAAAGTCTTGAAGGTAGTGGGTTTGAGAGGCCCCTGTACTTTCATAGTGCAGGGCTACCTCCAGTTCTCTCAACTGCAAAATGAGTACCCCTGATCCATTGACAGGGCAGCCAAAGATGTTTGGACTTGATGCTGGTCCCATAGGGTAGCACGGGCTATGCAGTTGACTTGCCTTAACTAACCATGGAGCCATTGGCTGGGGGAACATTAACTACAGTGAGAGAACAGTGCTACATTTATTGAAATGTCAGGCTTCTTGGTTGGATTGTGTTTTAAGATGGTTTGTCAGATGTTTTAAGGAAGACATTTGCCAATTATGAGAAGTTGGAAAAGTGGTAGCGTAAAGGATGGACTTTGTTTTTGTTTAAGAACCAAAACAGTTGCCATCTTGGTTTCCCAGAGGTTTGCTATCTCCTGGCAACATAAGAAAACGAGATTTAGTAAAGCAATTTTTGAGACATTTTAGGAAGTATGTTAACTTGAACTTTGTGTAATCTTGAAAACCCTTCCTTGGAGCTTATTTGTTGTAAAATATCCAACTCAGCTGCAGGGAAGGGAGGTTCAGTATAGTAAGTTTGTTTTGGGGTCTCACCCTCATGCATAATGATTGACTCTGAGGATGTCTCTGAACAATCCTCTAAGATAGGGTTACAATGGAGGAGATTAAGAATCAGTGCTGTTAAGGTATTGTTCAATACTTTAATGTTACAGCAGATATTACATTTATACACCAGAGGATGGAGGTTTAGACTTGTCAGGAAGCATCTATATTACTGGGAGTAATTTCCTTAAAAAACACTTCATTGTAGAAAAAATGACCTCCATCATTCTATTTTTTTAACAGGACATTGACCAACAGAGTCTCCTGGTTTGAACAACAAGAGTTGAGTGAGTCTGAAAATATGTGGATGCTGATACTGAAGGGTGTCAGTCCACATTTAACACACACAAGCTGGGAAACAGTGCCAAGTTTACCAGAATTTTTGGCACAGGTAATGTGTTTGAATATGTTCCTACATTGCCTTTTAGAAGTTCTCACTGAGGACAAATCACTCTTTGTTCTTCCTACAAACTTTGGCAGAATCTAAATTATGTCAACTGTTACTATACAGCCGCTCTCCCGAGTTACGAACCAACACTTGGTCTGTAACTCGAAGCGTTCGTAACTCGGATCCCATAGAGTTACATGGCGACTGCGCTGTTCGTAAGCGCAGATCGCCGTTCGTAACTCGGATCTGCATTTACGACCGCTTTGGTCGTAAGTGCAGATGGTCGTAAGTGGAGGTGGTCATAACTCGGGGGAGCGGCTGTATAGGATCTACAGTTGAGGCATGATACGTGATGGGTTTTAAAGTGGAATTTATCTGTAGCTTTTACTTAAGTCTCCCATTTGTTTAAAATTCTAGATTACTGACCAATTCTAAATAGAAGCTTACTGATGGCTGGCTAAAAACCAAAAAAGGCCAAGGTTTTAGGTTTTGGTAGCTCCTTCTAGAATAGAGCTGAGACATGATAGGACAGTAGAAGAAAGCTTGCTTCTTGGATTGTTGCTTCCCGTGCTGCAGAAAGTGGAACTTTCAGAATTGAGTCCCAGGGTTGCCCAGTCCACTACCTGTTACAAGCACAAGGTTCACACAAAAGGAAGATTCACTGGAAAAGGCTAACCAAGTATGCAGCAGCAACAGGATGTGTTCTTACAGTACCTAGCACGACAGGCCTGTGATCTCTGATGGGCCTACGCAGAGATGTCCCATCCATAGGACTGTTCGGCATGGCTGCCCCAGCTCCCATGATTTGAGTATGCTGCAGCGGCCACCTCAACTATCCTATGGATGAGCTGGGCATGGGGTGGTAGCAGGGATCACCCTGCCCTGCACTCACAGCAGCGGCAGGAGCCAGAGTGGCCAGGCAGGCTGCTCCACAACTTCAATTGAAGAAATTGTAATGGTTTTGGAATAATACATTTTTGCTGTTTTATAGACTTCTGAAAATGAGAAGAACCCATCAAAACCAGAAATCTTTAAGGTTGGAACGAACGATTTTCAATGGACACCTCTTCCATCTTTTTGCAAAGAAAAAGCTCTTAATAGAAAGGATCCAAACTTCTGTCACATATCAGAAACTAAAACAGAACATCTAATAGAAAGAAAGGACAAGGCAGACAAAAAACAGCTAAATATTGCTCCTGTAGTTGAGAATATCTCTCTTATGGTTAATGACGATCCAGCTGAGAACCTAAGAATAAAACATAGCAGAAAATGTTCTTCAAAATTAAAAGAAAAAGAAAAGACTGAAATGTATGAAGGCACTCCATGTACAGATTCGACACTGAATTCTGTACCAGCATCTACTCCAAGTGTTGCAAAACATTTTTGCTTTCAACAGCTCTGTAAAGGGACTGTGCTCAGTGAAGAGAGCAACAGAAGAGAAAATGAAAGCCAAGGTCAACATTCACTTGCAGAAATGCACCAACACAATATTTTATTAGGCAAGACCAGTTCTGTATCTGCAGAAATAAAGTCTCCTGTTGACATCCCCAAAATGGAAGGCCTTAAGGAAAAGGCTGAGGATCAGAGAGCGGGCACTGTAACTCTTGACAGTTGTCCGATGTGTCTAATCCAATTTACTGGAACGTAAGTCTTATTTTATTACTTTGGACATTTTTTTTACAATATAGAAACATGACAGTTTGGTTGGGTCCTCCTTATAAACAAGCTGTGCAAATTGTGACCAAGGTTCTACTGTTAAAGTACCATCTTTTAAATGTAATTCAGTGCCTGGGGAATCTGTTTTAAATCCAAAACTAAAGTGGAATAAAGTCCACGTTTATTATATTGCTCTAAAAAGAAAGTAAGTTTGAGCCCCACTTTGACTTTGTGTGTATATTCCAAATTGGCATACAGCCGGTCCCCGAGTTATGAACGCATCGATTTACGACTGTTCGTAGTTACGACCAACTCCCATTAAGCGCATTACAAGCCGCTCCCTGAGTTACGAACGCAATCCGCGCTTACGAACAGCACGGCTGCATTTAAATGAATGGGGTCCGACTTACGAACAAATCGAGTTATGACCAAGTGTTTGGTAAGTAACTCGTTCGTAAGTCGGGGACCGGCTGTATTATTTTTTGGTCAAGCAGATGCATTTTCGGATCTGTATATTTGTTATCCAGTATTGGAGCCCTTTGCTAGTTAAAGCCATCTCCATAGCCTTCAGATTCCTATTGGCTTTACTTATGAGATAGGTACACACTTGTGAAACTTTCACTGGTATTTTCCATCATCTCCCTGTTCTGCTGATTGACTCGGGAGTTACCTCTAAAGCCTAGTGTAGGCTTAAAAATGTAGGTCAATATGACTTTACAGAGCTCTGGGATATGGAAAATCTTTGCAAACCTAGCATCCACGGTAGATATTAGGTTGGTGGCAGAATAAATAATTAAAATAAAGATAATAGATTTCAAGAAGGCGAACTTTAGCAAATTCAGGGAGTTGGTAGGTAAGATCCCATGGGAAGCAAGTCTAAGAGGAAAAACAATTGAAGACAGTTGTTTTTCAAAGACATTATGCGCACAAGAGGACATTATTTTACTGAGTAGGAAAGATAGAAAGTATGGCAAGAGACGACCCTGGCTTAACCAGGAGATCTTGAAAGATCTAAATATCTAAAAAGGAGTTTTATTTAAAAAAGTGGAAACCAGGTCAAATTACAAAGCATGAATATAAAGCAGGGACGGAGAACCTCTAGCCCCAGACTGGATTCAGACCTCTGTTTAATTTGATCTGGCCTGCAGCAAGTCTCGTGTTGCAGGCCAGAAGCGCTGAGCCTTGGTGCCCCGCACAAGCACCGGCACCCTGAGCTCCTCCCATCAGAGGCAGGACCAGATTAATGGGCTTTAGTGCCTGTAGCCCAGGGTCCTTGAAAAAGATCCCTGGCCCTGCCTGGCTGGGGTGGAGAGAAACAGCTCTGTGCACTGCACCCTCTTACCCCTGCCAGTGCCAGGAAAAGCTCCATCTGCACACTGCCCTACATAGAATCATAAGACTGGAAGAGACCTCAGGAGGTCATAGAGTTCAACCCCCTGCCCAAAGCAGGACCAACCCCAACTAAATCAACCAGCCTTGCTGCCAGGCTCCATCCCTGCAGCTCCCTGGACCAATGGGAGTTGTGTGTGTGTGTGTGTGGTGGGGTGGAGGGATGGGGGGTCAATGCCTGCAGGACAATGAGGGCCACACTCAGCCACCTGCTTCCCTTCATCCCTCAACCAAAAGAGAAGTGCTTAAGGTGAGCACCCCAGCCCCTTCCCACACCTTAACTCCTCCCAGAACTTGCACCTCAAACCTCTGCCCTGGCCCTGAGCCCGCTTCAGCTAAGTCTCTTAACTCCCTCCTAGACTCCACAACCCAACCCTGAACCCCCTGTGACACTCTAGCTCCCACCCAGATCCCACACACCAACCTCCTGTCCTGGACATCCTCTTTACACTCCATTGTATATGATAAGATAATTGATATACGAACCTATAGGAAAAAGGCACTCTGACATTAGTAAGATGAGAAAATACAAATAAGAAAAGGGAAATGTCAAAGCTGTTCCTCACTCTGGCACTTTGAGTGCAGAAGGTGAGGGCCCACAAGAAACTTTAACACACCTTGCCACTAAAGGCTTCTGTTTAATAAACTCTCCAAGGTTACCACCCAAATGCAAAAACCCCTTTGGGAACTTAGGAAGACGCAACTTGGGAATTTCTTCCTGTAGGGTACCCTCAAGCTCTTTAATCCTCCCTCTGGAGAGAGCTTAACCCCTGCCCCTGTAAATTCCTTAATAGCTGATCTTGCAGTTTTAGGCATGTGCACACAGAACCTCCTGCCTTCTAGGACACAGGAATTAGATCAGTCTTAAAAAGGTGATTTTATTAACAAAGACTACATACTTGTTAAAACATTACTTCATTGCTAGGTGTTACAGAGCAACTGAAAAATGGCAGATTAAAAGCACAGAGAATTGCTTCTGTAGGATTCAGTTTAAAAGTTACAGTGTACGGTGGGTGATGGGGATTCACATGGGTTCAAACACAGGTAAGTCCAACAAGCCCGAAAATAACCTGATCTTGTCTGACTCAACATTCCCTGTTTACTCACATATCTGTTGCTCCAAGTTTTAGTCCTTCCCAAGGCATGGCTATCGCTAGACATTTCATGCCTTGTCCCTAGCTCACTCTAGGTCTTCCAGCTCTGCTCTGGTCATAGAAAGACTGCTACAGGAGTCTGTTACTGCTTCTAGTTCAAAAACCCACACTCCATTTTCATTGGCTCTCCTGGCTTCCTGACAACACTTCCTGCTTCTCTAGAACACAGTCTGTGGTTTTAACCCTAACAGACAATTCAGTCAATTGAATGGCTGGGATGTCCAAAAAAGGATAGTACCCCTCCTATTCATCACAGGAAAAAATTCCCTACTGAAAATACATCAAACAAAACAGTGTCAGTGTAACCTATTCTAAAAGTGGCATCCAGCCTAGGAGCGATTAAAAAATGTAGTCCTTAAAAGGTACCAAACTAATGGTTGCTGGTAACAATAAAAAAGGGTATGGTAATACAAAATTGCTAATACTTCAGGTTATTCTACAAAAAATGGTTTGATATTGTACTATATATGAATGCAAAGGTACATTCTGTAGTATCTTTTACTAAGTTGGGATGTTTATAACTGTGCTAAATGAATCAGTAAACTATATTTATAAATATAAAAATTCCTATGGCTTGTCACGTCTGGACATATCAGAATTCTCAACTAGATAATTTAAATAATACTAGGCCTAATCTTAAAATAAAAACCTGTCAACCCTACAAGTAATAACTAAAAATTCTTAAGTAATCAAAAGAATATATAATCTAAAAATCAGGCAACATTAGTAATCAGTTTGGCCCGAGCCCTTAGCTACAGAGTAGCATATGTTACATAGATTGGGACTGTACATGTCTGTTACAGGTTGTGGGCTTCTTATTTTTCTGGTTGATTGGCTTGCTTTTAATCTGTAAAAGATCTCTAAGGTCATGGATATAAATTGAGAGAGCTATTAATGACAATTATTTGTCAGTGGTTTGGTGGGCCACATGTCTTTGTGGGTAAGCTAATGTTCCAATCACAATAAACAGTCCCAAAGACTGAATATGCGTGGATGCATATCCTTTCATGTTTAAAGGTGGCCTTTCCAGGTCAGAGCTTTGCATGCGTGTATGTGGCAGCTGCCACTGTCTTGCTGTTCAGAGGGCAGGTCTATACTACAGGGGAAAAGTTGATCTAAGCTATGCAATTTGATTTGTTAGTAGTGTAACTCTAAGCTATATTGACTTGATCTACTTACTGCAGGGTCCACTCTGTGCTTCCCTTACTTACCTCATCCTGGTGGGGTATTGGAGTCAATGTCCAAGCAATTGGTAATCGATTTAGTAGGGCTTCACAAGAACTGCTATATTGACCTTTGATGGATTCATTGCTGCAGCGACAAGCCACCCAGCAGGGGAGACAAGCCAACCATAGAACATTAGGGTTGGAAGAGACCTTAGGAAGCCATATAGTCCACCCCTCTGCTCAAAGCAGGACCAGCTCCAAAATCATCCCAGATGGAGCTGTGTCAAACTGGGTCTTAAACATGATTTCAGTGTCCCTTATTTTTGAGCTGACTTTTCACTGGAACTAAATTAATTAAAAAATACTTTTCTAAATCAGACACCTGCTAAAAAGAAATTAACTAAATAGCTTATTTATATCATACCACTTAACAGGATTCATGCGGTCTCACCAGTTGCTGAAAAGTAACAGTAACATGTTTGTAGGCGTTCTGAACTAGGAATGTAAAATCCCTTTTAATTAGTTAACTGAGCGTTAAGTTTAACCAGTAAATCGATTAAACAGGGGTGAGCAAAGGGGCGGCTTTAGCACGGCTGCGCTGGAGCACCCCTGCTCACAGTGCACCCCAGGCCGGCCACAGACTAGGCCTGCTCTGGCCAGGCTGGCATGGTCCTGCCCACAGCAGGCCCCACGGGGCTTTAGCTCCAGCTCATGTGATGAAGTGGGTTTTACTCACAGAAGCTCATGATACTATGTATTTTTGTTAGTCTCTAACATGCCACAGGACCACTAGCATTTAAAACTGCTCATTTTGTTACTGATCTAGTTCAGGGGTTCTCAAACTTAAGGGCACCATGATTCCTTCTGACAACAAAAATTACTACACACCTGAGGAGGGGAGACTGAAGCCTGAACCTGCCTAAACCCCACTGCTCTTGACAGGGCGGCCCCAAATCTGAAGCCCGGGCAGTAGGGCCTGTAACCTGAGCCCTGCCATCCAGGGCTGAAGCTTCAGCTCTGGGCAGTAGGACTTAGGCCAGTGGTGGGCAATAATTTTTGACCAGGGACAACTTCAGAAATTTTTGAAGTGGCCCTGGGCCACCCTAGAAGGGGTGGGGCCTCAGGCAGAAGGGGGCGGAGCCAGGATGCTTCTGTGCTTTCCCACCCACAGACATTGAATGGTCTGTGGGTGGGGAAGCTCATGAAGTCTTTGCTCCTGCCCAGAGAGAACTGCCAGCCTTTACCTCTAGGTGCTCGTGCCCCTGGCGGTGGGAGGAGACTTTGCGTGCTCTCCCTGGCCCCCAGGCCTGCATGGGAGCACTGCGTTTAGAGTAACCCGCCAGCTGAGCAGCAGTTGACTCTGAATGCCGAGTCCTCAGCCAGCAGAGGAGACTTCGCGCTCTCCGCCCCCGGGCCAATCAGGGCTTGGGAGTGAGGGGAGCGCGCAAAGTCTCCTGCCCTGTCCCTGTCCTGATTGTCCAATCCCTAGGTCCTGATTGGCCTGGAGGCAGGGGAGTAGCAGGACCTCTGCAGGCCGATTCGGCCCGCAGAGTCCCTTTTGCCCACCCCTGGCTTAAGTTTTGCCTCCAGCTTCCCCAACAAATCTAAAGCAGTCCTGGCAATCCTATTAAAACAGGGGCATGGCCGGCTAATTGGAAATTTCTGTAAGTCTCTGTGCAGTTCTCCTATTAGTGGGCTTTTGAATTTAAGTCATTTTAGAAACAGGTTCAGAGTGAAATGTGTTTTTATTTTAAATGCAATTAAAAATGGTTGTAATATTGTATCTCCAATTGTCAGCCTTCCATTTTGTAGAACAGAACAACCTGACTCTTGCAAATTAAATACAGCATTTTTTCAGATTTCTAGAAAACAAACAAAAAACCCCCACAAGTTTGGGGTTTGGGGACATGTGAGTAAATGAAGGGAGTTGATTTGATTAGTAGTTCTGATAAAATTAATGAATTGTCTCCTAATTTGCAGATTGTCTCAGTTGGATATTGATAGCCATCTTGCTAAATGCTTGTCTGAAAGTGCTGATGATGTGATTTGGTAAATGAACAAGAATGAAGACCCAAAAAGTCAGATGCTAAAATATGATGCTCTCTACAAAAAAAGGAAAGAATATAAAGAAAAATGTGTCCTGGTAAAATGTGTATTGAACTTGTAAAATTAAAAAAAAGTGGAAGGTTAGAAATACCATCAGCCTACTTGTTTCCTCTGAACCTCTCTCAAATGTACACACCGTAGCTCTCGTCTGCAAAGAGAAGTCTGGATTCCTTGGAGTGCCACAGAATGCATCTCAAGAATGTACTATTGTGGCCTTCAAGTACATTGTCTGTCCTCTTTTACTGTACATTTAAACTGTTATGCTTTTGAAAGGTACAGCTGGAAGAGGTTGATACAAGAAATTTTCTTAACTGTGAATTTGCCTAATCCAAAGTGACTCCAGTATGCTTTGTATCTGGTTAACTCTTTGGGAAGTAAATTGCCTGATACTTTAAAAAAGTGCTGTAGTACTTAATGTCTGTTTAGGTTTTTAAATTGCAGTTCATACTTTATTTGAAAAAAGTTTAAATAAAAATCTAGTAGGAATTTTGCTCTATTCTGTATTGTCTGTGGCGAGATGGGCGGGCGGGGGGTGTGGAGCCCCTTCCCCGCTTCTCCGCTCACCTGTGCCTCTTTCCCCTCAGTCTCTGCCTCCCCGCTTGCAATGTCCGCCACGCCCCGGCTTGCTCTCAGCCGGGGAGGGGAAGGCTCTCGCCCCTCGGCCCCACTCACGGGCCGGCGGCGGGGGTTTGTCCTCCGGCGCACTCGGCCCTCGTTGCTCCTTGCGTAGAGGGGTCGGGGCCGTCCGCCGCCTGCACCCGTCCTCGGATCCCGGGGGTCGTCCCGCTCTGGGGCTGGGCTGCGGAGGTCCGGCATTCCTCCTCCGGCCCTCTGGCAATGCTCCCGCGGCTGCCTGCAGGGGTAGAGGGAATGCCGCCAGCCTTTTCCCCTTCCGGCTCCCCCCCTTTATGAGCCAGCACGCCAGGGACGTGCCGCTCCGCCCCTCGCCTCCCGTATGTCTCCTCCCGGGTCCTATCGCCCTCCACGGGCGGCGCGCCTGCCCTGCTGCCTCCCGGCTCAGCGGCCTCACCTCCTGCTGCCCGCTCTCCCCCAGGTCCCGCCCGGCCGCGTTGCCCGGCGCCTTGGCAATGGCGCAGGCGTCAGTGCGGGGAGTGTCTTCCCTGTCACACACCTCCCCCTCCAGCTCCTTAGTCAATTCCTCCCTCATTTCCGCACCCCCGCAACGCGACAAGAAGTCTGCGTTGGCGTGCCTTTGCCCTGCCTTGTGCACAATTGAAAATTTATACTGCTGCAAGAACAAATACCACCTCATTATGCGTGGGTTTGTCTCCCTCATGTTATGCATCCGCTGCAGGGATGCGTGATCGGTTACCAATTGAAACACGCCCCCCAACAGGTAGTATCGGGGCGCTTCCACTGCCCAGCGCATGGCCAGGGCTTCCCTTTCTATGGTTGAATACATCTGTTCTCGGGGCAGCAGCTTGCGGCTCAGATACAGGATCGGTTTTTCGGCGCCCCCCTGTTGTTGGGCCAGGACCGCCCCCAGCCCTACGTCGGAGGCGTCCGTTTGTACTAGGAAGGGTTTTGTAAAGTCCGGCTGCGTCAGCACCGGGGCCCGGGTGAGGGCCTTCTTCAGTTGCTGGAACGCCTCCTCACACCGTGGGGTCCAGCGCACCTTCTGGGCGGGCCCGCCCTTTGTCAGATCCGTTAAAGGGGCGGCTATCGTCGCAAAACATGGTATAAATCGCCTATAATAGCCGGCCAAGCCCAAGAATTGGCGGACTTGCCTTTTTGTTGTCGGGGCCGGGTGATCTCGCACCGCTTTCACCTTGTCTATTTGTGGCTTTAGCTGCCCGTTTCCCACGACATATCCCAGATAGGCCACCTCATTCTGCCCGAATGCACACTTGCTGGGGTTCGCAGTCAGCCGCGTCCCCTCTAGGGCCTTCAGGATCGCCCGTACATGGCCCAAGTGGTCCTTCCAGGATGCACTATAAACCACCACGTCATCGATATATGCTGCGGCGTATTCGCGATGCTCTTCCAGGAGGTGGTCCATTAACCGCTGGAACGTCGCTGCGGCCCCGTTTAATCCGAAGGGCATGGTCAGGAAGTGGTAGAGCCCGAACGGTGTTGCAAACGCAGTCTTTTCCTGGGATGCCAGCGTGAGGGGGATCTGCCAGTAGCCCCTTGTGAGGTCTATAGTTGTCAGGTACTGGGCTTTCCCCAGCCTCTCCAGCAGTTCCTCTGTCCGTGGCATAGGGTATGCATCGAATTTGGACATGGCGTTGACCTTTCTAAAGTCTATGCAGAATCGTAGCGTCCCGTCCCGTTTGGGCACCAGGACGATCGGACTCTGCCACTCACTTCTCGATTTTTGGATCACCCCCATCTGCAACATTTTCTGCATCTCCTCTTGCACCGTTCCCCATAGCTTTCTGGGGAGGGGCCGGAGGGGCTCCCGCACCCTCCGGCCAGGTGTCGTCTGTATGTGGTGGTAAGCCACTCCGGTGCGTCCCGGTTGTGTCGACAATACTGCCACAAAGGATCGGAGAAGGGTCCGCATTTCTTCTTTCTGGGGGTCAGTCAGCGCGGGCCCGAGGCGTGGTTCCCCTCCCGGCTGGCTGAGATCTATTCCCCACGGCCCCAACTCAGGTTCTGCAGGGTGAAGTGGTTACCAGCAGGCTCTCTCGTACATTCCACTTCTTTAAAAGATTTACATGGTAAATTTGGGTGTTTTTGCGCTTACCCGTCAGCTGGATTTCGTAGTCTACGGGTCCCACTTGCCGCCGCACCTCGTATGGGCCCTGCCATTTTGCCAATATCTTCGAGTCCGCTGCTGGCAGGAGGAGTAGCACTCGATCGCCCGGTGTGAAGGTCCGGCTGCGGGCCCCTTGATTGTACCACCGGGCCTGCCGCGCTTGTGCTCTCAGCAAGTTATTCATGGACGAGCTCGCCGGCCACCTTTAGTCTCTTGTGCAGCTCGAGGATATACTGGACCGTCCCCTTTGTACGAGAGTCATGCTCCTCCCACCCCTCCTTCAGGAGGTCTAAGATGCCTCTCGGCTGCCTGCCGTACAAAAGTTCAAATGGCGAGAAGCCGGTTGAAGCCTGCGGCACCTCCCGCACCGTGAACAGGAGGGCGGGCAGGAACAGGTCCCACTCCCGGGGATCCACTCCCACAAATCTTTTTAACATTGCTTTTAGTGTTTTGTTAAAACGCTCCATGAGCCCGTCAGTCTGGGGGTGGTAGACGGAGGTCCGCAGTTTTTTTTTACCTGGAGTAATTTGCACAGTTCGGACATGACCCGCCCCGATACATTTGTCCCTTGGTCCGTAAGGATCTCCCGCGGTATGCCCACCTGGGCAAAGATCTTGACCAGCTCTGCCGCCAGTCCTGGGGCTTTAGTGTTCTGCAGCAGCACCGCTTCTGGGTAGCGAGTTGCGTAATCTATAAGGACTAGAATATACTGGTTGCCCCTCTTGGATCGTTCTAGAGGTCCCACCAGGTCCAAGGCTACCCGTTCAAAGGGAGTATCTACTACAGGGAGGGGTACCAGTGGGGCCCTCGGCACCCCCTTGTCCCCGGCCCGCTGGCACTCGGGGCAGGACGTACAGAAGTCCTTAATCTCCTTGTGGACTCCTGGCCAATAGAACCGTTGCAGGATCCTTTGCGAGGTCTTTTCTACCCCCAGGTGACCGGCCCAGGGGTTGGCGTGTGCCAGGTCCAGCACTCGCCACCTGAACCGGGCCGGCACTAGTAGTTGCCAGGTCTCACCCCCTTCCCCCAGTCGGGTGGTCACCTGATATAGCCGATCCGCCCTTACCTCGAACCACGGGTCCTTGGCGAGCTGGCATTCTGTGGGTGTCTCCGCCTGGGCTTGTTCCCACGCGTGGGTAAGGGAGCTGTCCTCCCGCTGCTCCCGCAGGAAGTCCTCTCCCTCGCCTATCCTGCCAGCGGGGTCTCCTGGCGGGGTGATTTCGCCTGCCTGGGCTTCGGTCGGCCCCTCTTGGTCCCTGGCGTCAGGAGGTACAGAGGGCCTCACCCCGCCTTGGGTCTGGCCCCATCGCTGAATGGCTCGCCGGAAGCCCGGCCAGTCTCGCCCCAGGATCACCGGGTAAGCCAGGCACGGGGCCACCGCCACCCGGCAGCGAGCTTGGCTTGCCCCTTCTCCGATATGCACCCACCGGGTAGGGTACCGCCGCACCTCCCCGTGGATACATTGGACTGTAACGGGAGGGCCCCCCTCTCCGCCCTTCGGCGCCACCTCTTCGCGCATCAAGGTCTGGTTGCAGCCCGAGTCCACCAGGGCCCAGGTTGCCCGCCCATCGAGGCTTACTTGGAGCGTGATCCGTGGTGGACCGGCGCGAAGGGGTCTCTTTCCAGAGGTTGCGGCCCGCCCGAACGAACAGTCCATGGACACTCCCGGCGGAAGTGCCCCTCCTGGCCGCACTCGAAGCATGCGCCGCGTCTCACCGGCTCTGTCGGGTTGGGTGGGGTTCCCCCGGCCCCTCCAGGTGTCGTTGCCTCCAGGGTCCCTGGTACGGCGGGTTCGGTTCCCTTCTCCCAATGTGCCCAAGGGATGGGGGGGCTTACCCCTGGTCCTCGGCCTTTAGCGGGACGCGCCCGCCCTGAGGGTGCAGGACCCCGGTTTGGGGCCTTGGCGCCCTGCCCACCGTCTTCCACTCCTTCGGCCGCCAGGTAGTTCTCCATGATCGACACCGCTTCCCCTAGCGTGGTGGGCTGGTGGCGCCGTATCCATGTCTGGCCTTCTGGGGGGAGGATCTATAAAAACTGGTCCAAGACAATCATGTCCACCACCTGGGTAGCTGTCCGCCGCTCGGGGTCCAGCCAGCAAGTGGCGGCCTCTTTTAACCGCTGGACCACTGCTCGGGGTCGCTCCCCTGGCCGGTACTTCTCGGCCCGGAATTTCTGTCTATGAGTTTCGGGTGTCACCCCTGCCTGATCAAGGATGGCTTCCTTTACTTTGTGGTAGTGTAGGGCATCTCGTGCGGCTAATCCCCTCTATGCCCCCTGGGCTGGGCCCGTGAGGTAGGGTGCCAGGAGAGTGGCCCACTGTTCCTCTGGCCAGCGGGTGGCCGTGGCCACCCTCTCAAACGTGACCAGGAAGGCCTCTGGATCGTCCTCGGCCGTCATTTTTACGAGCCTTAATGGCAGCGCCAGGGCTGCCCCAACGGCCCCCCTGGGGCTGTCTGGGCCCCTGCCCCCTGCTGTTTCTGCTGCTCTAGGACCTCTCGCACCAGCTGTTGCTGATCTGTGAGCTGCTGCAGCAGTTGCGTCTGTTGTTGCTGCTGGTTTTCCACCAGCCATTTTAGCAGCTCCTCTACCTCCATCTTATCTTATTCCCGTGGTCCTAATCCGTCACCCTCCCCCCTTTTTTTTGGGGGGGTTCACCCTGCTATAAAAGTACCCACGTTCTCCACCAGTGTGGCGAGATGGGCGGGCGGGGGGTGTGGAGCCCCCCCCCGCTTCTCCGCTCACCTGTGCCTCTTTCCCCTCAGTCTCTGCCTCCCCCTTGCAATGTCCGTCGCGCCCCGGCTTGCTCTCAGCCGGGGGGAAGGGAGGGCTCTCGCCCCTCGGCCCCACTGACGGGCCGGCGGCGGGGGTTTGTCCTCCGGCGCTCGGCCCCGTTGCTCCTTGCGTAGAGGGGTCGGGGCCGTCCGCCGCCTGCACCCGTCCTCGGATCCCGGGGAGGGGAGGGGGAGGTCGTCCCGCTCTGGGGCTGGGCTGCGGAGGTCCGGCGTTCCCCCTCCGGCGATGCTCCCGCGGCTGCCTGCAGGGGTAGAGGGAATGCCGCCAGCCTCTTCCCCTTCCGGCTCCCCCCCTTTACGAGCTGGCATGCCAGGGACGTGCCGCTCCGCCCCTCGCCTCCCGTACGTCTCCTCCCGGGTCCTATCGCCCTCCGCGGGCGGTGCGCCCGCCCTGCTGCCTCCCGGCTCGGCGGCCTCACCTCCTGCTGCCCGCTCTCCCCCAGGTCCCGCCCGGCCGCGTTGCCCGGCGCCTTGGCGATGGCGTGGGCGTCAGTGCGACGAGTGTCTTCCCCGTCACAGTCTATATGAATGTATATACATATGATGGTATATCCCAGACTGGAAAAGGAAAATTGCTCCCTTCATATGGATGACATTCTTGGATTTGTATCACTGCTCTCTGATTCTTCCCTCCCCCATAAGTCAAGGCCTGCTTCATTAAAACCTCTTGTTTAAAATAACTAAAATACCAAGCCTCATATAAATTATGCTCAATACATGCATAGATGTTCTCATAGCTTCTAAATATATGCTAAATGTAATTATGCTAGTAGAACAAGGCTCAAATATACTTGTTGCTGCCCCCAGACAAGTGGAAAATTGCTTTTACTGTTATGAAAATGTAAAAAGCACAGCTTCCTTGTTCAGCAAATCACAATGGCAGATTTAATGCTCTTCCTTTCAGATCAGATTTTTTGCTTTAAAATTGTAGATGATTTGTCATCAGTTTCCAACTGGTTACCAAGACAGTTGAATATGTTGTACATTTTAAAATCTCATTACTGATTGCAGATCATTACATTCAGTAATAGCTTATTAACAGTTTGTGGGGAGTGAAAATACTGATGTGCAATAGATTTTTCATTTCCTTGGGGGACAGATGCCTGGTTACACCATCATTCATGCATTATTATAGTATCTGGATTCACAACCAGAGTTTGAAATCATTTCTTAAGAGAATAAAAAACAAAAATGACTATTTTATTTTAGTTTTTTTGACCTTATTTAGCTACACATTGTGATGTGGAAGAATGTGCCTCAAATTAATACAGAAGATCAATATTTGGACAAATAAATTTTCTGCCCTAGGAAAACTGTTGGACCAGACCCAATGACTTACACATTAGTTATGGTCCAAAAATGCAGAATAAAAGTACCACACAGTATCAAAATATAAACCTTTGTGATTAAGGCTCTCCTTTAACAAAAATCTAACTATCAGTCACTTTTCAACATGGTGATAAATAAGAAGTCTATTGTTTTTTTCATTAAAGTCTTTAATAGATGTGCAAGAATATAAATGATCTTAGCTGTTATGGATTAGTATACCATCTTCTGCACAATTAAAACTGGCCAGCAAAGATCTTAACTAATTAATTATACAAAACTACAAGAACATATTTACTGTTTTACAATCATTAAATTAGCTAGAGTTTTCATTTACTATTTCAAATAAGACAACTATATATTATAACCAGATCCATTTGTAATATATTAGGATTTTTTTTCAAATCACACATTTAATTACATCCTTCATTTTCTTTAATTTATAAAACAAGTACTTTATATAAAAAATTTCCCCCTTCATCATGAACAGAACATTATTCATACACTTGCACGTGAGCAACCAAACTTATAACCAGCAAACTATTTGGCAACACAGAAACATTGTAAATACCTTGAATTGTAAATAAATCAAGGATTTTTTAAAACATTTGTTGAGTAAATGTGTCTTTCTGCCCCCCCCCCCCCACACCCAACAAAATGTTCCAATGTCTCAGAAATTTGAGGTAATAAAACCTCCATGTTTGCACTTCTAAGCCCCTTGCCAAGATCCATTTAAGGGCAGCTCTGCCATATGTCCATGCAAGAGCTGCCATAGTTACTGATTTAAGTAATGATCAGTTGTAAAACCAAGAGCACTGATTAAATACTGAAACACAGACAATGTTCAGGGTACGCTAAATTGCCAAGGAGGGAAAAAAGGGGGAATTAAAACAAAGTTCATATTACATTTAAAAAGTAAATAACACATTTACTAGATACCAAATTATCTAAACTCCAGGCATTTGAGGCAAGCATTTTTTCTGATTAAATAATTTAGTGCTGGTTAGAACACATCTTGCTTTATATAAAAAGCGACAATCCAACAAAAAGAAACTCAAAACTCAAATGTGGATGGGATTTATAAAAGCTGAATTACCACAGGTTTGCATAATTGTGGCCAACGAGGGGATACAAAATGTAGTTTATTAACCTACGGTTAATGGAAAAATTTAAACACAATGTTTTGGCAGTCTCATCCTAGCACCTCATGACTTGGATGTGAATCCGAAAGATGTCATGTTCAGCACCTAATGCAATGCTGTACCCTGAGAAACCTATATGTTAATGTAAAGAAAGTGAAAATGTTGCAATTTATCCTGTGTTTTACACCAAATTAGGTGAGATGTCATGGCACAGGGTTTCTTGGTTTTTTAATTCCCACATCAATTTTCCCCCAGAACTACAAGCCACATAATGTAGTTAAACAAAAACCTAGCACAAAGAAATACTGCCTCTATTGTATTCTGCAATGAGACAGGTAAATCTTTACGAGCATCTAAAGGTTTAGATTGCAGTGCACACTTAGTCATCAAATATAGTGACAGGAGTTTTTCCACAGCTGACAAATTCTTAACCTTTGTGATATATAACATCCTCTTTTTTCCAGTTTCCAAGAGAAGGGACTGGATATCTATCTCCTTACCCAAATCATATCTTCATTTTTTCATCCATTGAAAAAGTTACTGCTTTGAAGCAAGCCATTTTTATCAAAGCATTCCGTTCTCCTATGTAGAACAATTAAGTAGTAATATACACTGAGTATTTCTAAGCAGACAGTTTATTAGTAGGAGGTGTGCTTTATCAGGTAAATGTAGCATGTTTATGGATATTCTAGATTCACTATTTAAACTTTAAGGCTAAGATCCATTACACTTTTGTTGTTTTATTTCTGAATATCGTATTATTGATAAAAATACTTTTCAAAAATCTATAGCACAACACAACATCATTGTAGGCACTGCTTACGTATTTTCAGAAATCCACTCTGTGCAAATTTAGGCTCTTTTAAACTTTTTTATTTTGGTAGATTTTTGAGATTGAAAACAATCCAGATTTTTTAAATTTGATACCGAGAGTTCTAATTTGGAATTGGTATTGCTGTGTCACTCTACACCTCTATAAAGATGTACATCAGTATTAGAGTGCAGATTTTATTTATATGTTCCTTATTTAATGTTAACAAGTATAACTTACCGGAGGGTCAAGAATGTTGAAAATATGTAATAAGTCTTCAATGCAGTTTATCCATGTAGGCACTTAAAACCTGTACCCAAATTTATGTTTTGATTTCTAATAAAACACAACTCCTTTTATATATCGTATCTGAGACATTTAGACAGGTACCACTTGTGAAAAAGGCATAAAAATAAGCTTCAACACCACTGTAACATTTTATTCTTCAGAATGTTACACTCTAATATTCTTCACTTAGTAGCTCATTACATCAAATGTTTGTGGAAAATATGTAGCTTTCAAAGTTGCTTGGAACTGCTCTTTTCCAGAGGATGCAATGAACACTTTGATCCTTCATGGGACAGGCACAAATGCAAAAATTCCTTCGTTAACGAAGCCAGTTATGTCAGTGCCCAAAACTTTTAAAAACCAATATTTAGAGGAAGACACCCACCAAAATCATATTCTCATCTTTGATTTTCAGCAGCAATATTTTTATCATCATTGATCTCCATCCAAAACCTTACAGTTCACCAGCCTTGCATGCATATACTGTAGTTAAGGATTAAATTTAAAGTTCATTCACATTATTTGTCCACAATGGAGATGTCATTCCTTCATACTGTTTCCTCTGTTGACATCAACAATGGATTAATGTATTCAAATCCTTCAAATTCTGACTGATCTATTCTTTTTATTACATCTCTGAAAAATAAGGAGAAATATTTCTTTAGGTTACTGCTTATTACTCTCAATTGTGTTGCAAAACATTTTGTTCAAGAGATTCCTCTCTGTACAGTATTATAATATGCACGTTCTATAAAAATGCTAATTGTTAGTCACATATAACCAATAATAAGAATAGGAATAAATAACAAGATTTGAGTACACAAATACTCAGTATCTCAAGCAGCATTGCTGGAGATCATGAGATGAGTATAACAAAGGATTTGTTTCAGTCCCTGTACAAAGTAATATACTCATTTATGTGCATTACAGAGGAATATTAGATGTTGACAATTTGGAGAACTGGGATGGCACAGCAATTTACAGAGAAAGAAATGCACAAGGCATAGAGGTGGTGATGGCTCAGGGAAAGTAACACAGTAAGCTCTTAGATTTCAGAGAGGATACTATGGACCTGTGGCAACACAAAGCTCAGAACAAAATTTAAACTGAACATTGCGCAGAGCCATTGGAAGGATTTAGAAATTGAGGCATAGAGCAAACTGACTTGCCAAGGATGCATTGAGTGGCAGGTATATTTATACCTGCCTCTGGAAATTTCCACTACATGCATCTGACGAAGTGGGTCTTTGCCCACGAAAGCTTATGCTCCAACACTTTGGTTAGTCTATAAGGTGCCACAGGACTCCTTGCCGCTTTTGCAGGTATTTAACTGTGATTTTCTAGCTGGTTCCTGACAGAGTCATCTTAACTGTTCACAAATAACATGCTTGAGTTTTCATTCACACAGCAGCTTTATTGCCATATGATTGACCTTGCTTGCTCCCTGATGCCTAACTGTGGTTTTATTTGTGCATTCTGAGAAAATGAGCAACTGTCCTATAGTGCTTCAGCAGAAGCATAGTGTGACTGAAGTTCAGTCACAGAGCAGAAGCAGCAAAGCCAAACACTCAATTAACCTTCTGCACTGACAACAAGAAGAACTGCTTGGGGTACTTTCTACACCAACAAACTGCAGCGTACTTATCCTATTACAGAAGAAGACAGCCAGGTGTGCCAGCCTAGTCTGTTAGCCGTCACAGCTACTAACTTCTTGCCATGTCGTATGCAGAGACAATCCATCGTTTATAGTCATCCCCACCACTGCTAACTACGTACACACACTTAAAAGTTGTGTGGTCAGAGCCAGGTGTCCCGATTTTATTTAAAGCACAAACCATTACTACCTCTCTCACAGTCCTTACTTTGCTAAATCCGCTTTTAAAAAAAGGGTCTAGTTCCTGTAGCCCACTGCATGAATTTACATATAAGCACCATTATCTTACTGGGAATTTCCTGGGTAAATCCTCACAAATGGATAGAATGGGTGGTGTCCTACAGCTTGTCAAATGTTAACTTGAATTTTTGAAAGTAACCCTTTCTTTGATTCTGTAAAACCCTATTAAAACAATTAGGATGCCATTCAATAGATTTTGTAGGCGTCTTTCCTCCTCCCCCCCGTAAAAAAACTTGTAATTTATAGTTGTCTAATGTAGAAAGTCTGATAAACTGTTATGCGTTATGCATCTGAAGCCAAAAAATTAGTATAGGAGTAAAGAGATAGGGAAGAAAAAGAGATCAGAAAGGAAAAAAGATTGAAGCATTGTTTGGAGGCAGTTTGAACATTTCAGACAAAGACACCTAGTTGTCAGTTTAGAGCAGTGCTTCTCAACCTGTGGTCAGCATGCAGCCAATTAGCATACTGCTGTAGACCAGCTGTGTGCTAAAAGTCACCAGGCACAACAAGGTCTGGGACCTGGATGCCTGGGCCCATGGATCCACTCCTGGACCCCCCACAGGGGTCTCTCATCAAGGCACTGGACATAAGGGTCTGTGGGGCTACTGTGTTTCTCAACCTGCAGCCCACAATGAAGAAGTTACTCACTGTTGGTGCGTCCTCATGCTGGTAATCAGATTTTTCTTAGCAGTGCCTGGTTGTGTTGTGCCTGTGCAGTAGCCACCTCATGGTGCTATTTGTGTCCATTGACTGCATTCCTTTTTCACTGTGGAATCAAGGGTGCAGATTCCAAAGCAGAGGGGAGTAGGGAGAGTACTGGAGCACCCACAGAGACACACATCTCGAAGATCCATCCTTACTGCACAAGGTGAGTAGCTTCTTTGAGAGCTGTCCCGGTAAGTACTCCACTCTAGGAAGTAGAGCAGTGCCCTATTAAAGAAGGGCTTTGGAATCAGGACTGAGTCACAGAAAAGGGGACAGCTTTGTGTGGAGATGGAGTGAGAAAAAAAACTGAAGAGCCATCAATTGGTTCAGGGAATGTAGTGATGGCTGACAAGTGAATTTTAAGGGAGCTAAAAGACAGGCCTGGCTCCCTGAGATTGAGAAGATATTCTAGTATAGCTGGGAGGGGTGCTGTGGTTAGAGACGTTGCATGTGTTTATTGGCACCACACGGAGAATTGTTTTCACTTGTAGAGGTTAGTCTTTCTGGTTGGAGGACAGTGGCTCTATCTGAACAGGGGCTTTTAGCATGATGGAACCATGGAATAGCTGGACTTTGAGGTGAAGAGCTGCTGGATTGGGATACACCATTCGACCGTGGTGTTGGGAAAGCAGGTCCGGACGGCATGGGAGTGAGTGGAGACTACCGAATGTGAGATGGTTGAGATAAGGGAACAAAGGCTGCCTGGGCAAAGTTGGGACGATGAGGATACATACGTGCCTGATCTTGGTGGGTCTTCTGAATCACTCGACTTATGAGCAGTCGGGGCAGGAAAGCATCTAGAAGTGGTGCTGTTCATGCAATAAGGAAGGCATCTCCGAGGGATCCTCTGCCAGAGTCTGTTCTGGAACAGAACTGGTGACATTTGTGATTTGCATTGGTTGCAAAGAGGTCGCTATCTGGGACTCCCCATTTCTGGAATATTGTCTGAATGACTGTAGGGTGAATCTCCCATTTGTGTTGTCCAGAGAAAAAGGCAGCTTAGGCCATCTGCCACACTGTTCTGAGTGCTGGGTAGGTATGACATCATGGGTGTGATGATGTGCCAATTCCAAAATTTTACTACTTCTGTGCAAAGGGTGCGTGATAATGCTCTGTCTTGTTGGTTAACGTAAAACATACATGTCACGTTGTCTGTGAAAATGTGTATGGTCTTATCATGTATTATGGGTAGAAAGTGTTGACAGGCACTGCAAACTACCCTCAGTTCCAGCAGATTGATGTGAAGCCGAGATTCCTGTGGAGACCATTTACCTTGGATGTTCAGCTGGCCGAGATGGGTGACCCATCCCAGGAGGGAAGCATCTGTAGTTATGTGAGATGGAGGGTCCTGGTGGGAAAGGGACACCCTGCATGATGATGTCTGATCTCCTCCAGTCTAAGGAGAAGAGGACATATGGCAGAAGTAATACGCAGTCCAACACAAGAAGGGGGTATATACAGCGGTGAGCCAGGGTTGAAGGCAGTGTATATAGATTCCTGGTGTATTTCACCACATGTGGTGGCTGCCATATGTCCAAGGATGTGAAAGCAGATGTGGCGAAAGGACTGAACTGGACTGTGGAGATCAAGGAGGTGAGCATATCAAATCTGTCCTGCGGAAGTATGGCCTTGGCTCTTGTGGAATCTAGGTGAGCACCTATAAATTCTAGGACCCAGGTTGGTTCCAGAGTCAACTTTTGAAAGTTGATCTGTAGACCTAACTGGTGAAAGAGCAATATTGTGGCCTGTACCATGTTTAGTGTGTTGTGGTATGTCACCCCTTGATTAAACAGACATCAAGATAGGAGAATATTATTACCTCTTGAGGTTGAAGCTGCACTGCGACTACTGCCAGGGTCTTGGAAAAAACCTTGGAAGCCATAGATAGGCCAAAAGGCAACACCTGTGTTTGGCGTTGAAGTGAAGCAAGCGCCTGTGTGCAGGACGGATTGTGATATGGAAACATGCTTCTTGTAGGTCCAGGGCTAAGAACCAGTCTCCCTGTCTTAACACCGGAATAATGATGAAGAGAGTGACCATCTTGAACCTGCAATTTCATATGAATTTGTTGAGCTTCCTGAGACTGAGTACTGGTCTCCAACCCTCGGTTTTCTTTTGGGTGAGGCGCTAGAATAGGTACCCCTTCCCTGGTAGGGAGCTGGTACAGTAATTACTCGCTTAACACATTTTCACAATAGCACAATTTTTTTTAGGGAACGTTTTTTGAATAACACAACCGTCCCCGAAATAACACAAAAATAATCAAGTGGCGGACTACTTCGTGTGGCAGTATAAGTTGGTGAAAACAGTGGTAACATGCATGAGCGGATGAATACACATGGTCACAGCACTCCTCCTCTCACGTGTTTATCTTTGTGTTTTAACAGACCGTGGTGACTTGTGTTGCTAGATATCTAATGTTGACATTGATGACCGAGCACCAACAAAAAAATTGACTTTGCCACCACCACTGAAACGCAACCCCCACCTTTTCCATTATTTTTAATGGGAAAATTGACCCCGCCAGAGCACGTTGGCGCTTAGCACGAACATTTTCAGAAACTCATCTATAGTGTTAAATGAGGAATTACTGTACTTGTTCTACTGCTCTGAGGGGAAGGGAGTCTCGCTGAGCAGCAGCTTCAAATAGAGCTGTGTGCTTGAAACAGAGGAGAGCTCCCAGAACAGGTAAGGAAGGGAGAGAAGGAGGGAATAAGTGGCTGGGGAGAGTGGGAAGGAGGAGGAGTAGTGGGTAATTGGTTGGAAGGGGAGTCAGAGGGGAGGGGAGTTTGCAGAGTCCTGTCTGCACAAGGAGAGCGAGAGAGGCAGAGGCAGAAGCCCAGCACTCTCCTTAGGCCTCCTGGGCTGGGAAGGGGGAGGTAAGGGGCTGACTTCATGGGGTAGGTGGGGGAAAGAAGGGTGGGTGGTTGCTGGCATTGGGGCGAGGTGGAGGAAGGGGGAAGTTTGTCTGTGCTGTGTTGCGGGGTGAGGTGGGGGAGGGGCGGTGAGTTTATGCTGTGTGTCCTCTCCTGACTCCCAGCTAGACTGCAAGTTTGAGAAGCAGGATTTTATCCCAGCTCCCAGCTGGGCTGGGGGGAGCAGATTGCATAGGGGTAGGTGGAGGAAAGAGGATGGGCGGATGCTGGCATCTGTGCAGTGAGTGGAGGCAGGGAGCGGTTTGTTTGGGGTTTCCTAACTCGCTGCAGTCTTCTCTGGCTGGCTGGGCTGGAGGGAGAGGTGGAGAGGAAATCAGGCTGTGATCAGGCAAATGTCTTGGGTGTGTGCCAAGATATTTGCATGATTACATTTCAAACAAAGTTTACATAGGTGTTAATGGCTGGAAGGAAGGAAGGAAAAGATTAACAGATTTTTTTTGGAGTGTTGCAGATATCTAAAACTCTCATCTTAATGATTTTTTAAAATCCCGTGTTACTAATTAATAGATGGTATAATGTATTGCATTAAGGCAAGATCTTTGCTATATGGTAGAGTTCTGGCTCTTATGAGTCAGAAGTAACAAGTACTAGGTGTGATGCTAGCTTTGTAGCATGAAAACCTTATTTGTAAGCTCTTTGAAATATGCATCTGTCTACAAACCCTGAAGCCACGTGTTAATTTGTTCTGGGGTTTCTACTCTGAGTTTGTGACAAGGTGAAAGTTTCAAATCAGGAGAACTTTTATCTGTTTTTACAGATCTGTTTAACTTGTTCTTGTATAGCTGGCTCCTAAATATTCCCTAGAGAAACTCTATGAGCCTTAGTGAATGCCTTTTACTCTCCTTTCCAGTGTCAGGAAATATTGTATTAGTATTTGCAAGGAGAGCATGACTATTTCTAGTTGACTCAGATTTGATTAGCATCTTAGAGATGAGCTATGTGTGGATAATATGCATTTTGGTGTGTTTACTATCTTGAGTTGTTAGAAAGGATGAGAATACATGTATTCCAAGGGGAGTGTTAATTTTCTTTTTTATTTGATTTCATATTAAATACCATAGCATTGCTCATTGTTAACTATCCCTTGTTTTAATGTATTTTCTTCCACACATATTGACTGTTATACACACACACACACACACACACACATATACAGGGCTCAACAAATCACTGAATCTACTCGCCCGTGGAAAGTAGATTTCAGCCGGTTGCCCCGTTCACCGGCGGCCTGCGCATGCGCAATGCAGGTCTTGCGCGTGCGCAGTGCAGGGCTGGCGAGTAGGTTTTGCCGTCGTTTGTCAAGCCCTGTGTGTGTGTGTGTGTGTGTGTGTGTGTGTGTGTGTGTGTGTGTGTGTGTGTGTGTGTGTGTGTGTGTATATATATATTCAGGGCTCGACAATTAGGGCAATCTACTCACCGCAGGCGAGTAGATTTTAGCCCGGCACGCCTATACTTGGCGAGCCCTGTATATATATATTTTCTCTTTGTATTGGTTGCGCACATCCACCCACTACTCAATATTAGTGTTGCACATAAGAAATTTCAACCCATCCAAAAGAAAATTCAACCTGCCCAAGGATAGAAAATATTAGAGGAAGCACTGTCTAAGACCCCCTGGTCCGATGTGATGTTGGCCTATGAGTGGAAAAAAGGGCAAAGGCAATGGCCAAAAGGATGGAGGAAAGAGGGCTGTATTCTTGGCATTGGGGAGAGGTCGTTTAGATCCTCTACCAAATTTTCAAAACAGTTGTTATCACTGTGAAGGATTGGCTCGTCATGGCCTGAGTGGGTTGAGGCATACGTTGGCTTGGAAGTTGCTTTGGATGGAAAGCAAAAGACCTTTGTTGTCTTTCATGAGACTCCCATGATATCTTGTATGGGGCATAACACTTATGCTTATTTGGCAGGGTGGTAGAGGCTGAACATTCTAAGCATCGCCTGAGAGTCCATGGTGTGAAGGACTGTGTCAGTTTTGGCAGCGGAGAGGGGAGATTTATCAAAAGGGAAGTTCTCCACTTTCATCTGAAGGTCCTTCTGGATGCCCGAGGCCTGGAGCCAGAAGACCCTGCACATAACTACTGCTGTCTGTGACATGCATGGCCGCCTGGAGGGCTGTGTATGATACCGTTTGGCCCTCCTGTACAATGGCCTGGAGCAGTGGGTGCTTCTGTTCTGGAAGATGTTTGACAAGCTCCTGTAGTTCAGTATAATTGTCATGGTCATAGTTAGCCAAGAGAAATAAATAATTTGCTACCTGAAGCTGCAAAGTGGCTGATGAGCAATTCTTTCTGGCTAAAGAGATCAAGGCACTTGTGGCCTTTGTCTTGTGGGGTGGAACAAGGCTTAAGTATCTTTGCCCTGGGAAGTACAACATCCACTACCAAAGAATTCAGTGAGATGTAAAATCTAGCAAGTCCATGTCTCTGGCAGGAACAAAATATTTTCTATTAGCCTGTTTATTAGTAGGGGAGGCTGATGCCGGTGTTTGCCATCTCATATCCACTAATTCCAGGATGGCCTCATCCATTGGGAGGGCTATCTTTGTAGTGAATGAAGGCTGAAGGTTGCAGAGTTTTAAAAAGTTTGTGTTTTTCTTGCATTTCTTGAAGGTCAGTCTCCTGTGCAGTGGCTACTCTTTTAAAAGTCCTGGAATTGTTTCAGGTCCTCAGTGGGTTTGGGTGTCTGAGGAATTACCACCTCGTTGGGTGAGGAGGAGGAATTGTTTAGCCATGATCTATCTTCAACATTTGTGGGGTCTACATCCTCTTCCTCAGCAGGTTCCTCATCTGGCACTTTGGAGACAGTGACATGGGTTCAAGGTGGAAGAGATCTGATTGCTGCCCTGGAAGCAGTGGGTGGCACTGTGTGAAGACATTTATATGTAGATCAGGTGTCCTATGGTGGCCAATGCATGGAATATGCAAGTGGTGGATATGGCCATGGCAGTCCATACAATGAGGAGGCAGTGGTTCACCTGAGGGTTTGGATGGTCTTTGTTCCCAAGGAGGTCACCTCTGGGTGAATGAGGAGTGATGGGAAGAGAAGTGACTATCTTGAGCAACTGCTTCACCCTCACTGTATGGTATGGACACAGTAGGAAAAAGAGGAGGCTGTTCTATAGCAACAGTAAGGGAGTGACCGTTGCAGAGAAGCAGGGACAGCAGAACCAAGTGGACTTCTCTGTCTGTATGGTGGAGGAATTGAGTTGGTGTCAAGTTGTGCTTCCGTGTTGTGTTTTGGTACCAGCCTGGTGGTAGTGGTCAGTGCCAGTTGTCCCCTGCTCATCAATACAGAGGACTGCGCCGAGCCCAGTGCTGGAGGTGGTGACATCTTTGCATGGGTTGACCTTGATGCCGTTTCCCACGCCAGCATTGTTGATGCCATTGTGGAGATCTTGTGTCTTGGCTCCGAGTCTACCCTCCCGAGTGCTGTTGGCATGCGTGCCGCAGCGGCGTTAGAGGTGCAGCGGTTGTCGGTGGTGTTTACTCTAGAAGAGCTCTGCACTGCGGGCAGATATCTTGCTGGGGAAACCACTGATTTACAAGAGTCCCGAAGATAAAGCATGCTTCCTAGGAGCAGAGGAAGTCTAAGCCTTGTCCTTAGACCCAGCTTTTGATAGGTCAGTAGGAGGTTCATTCTGTGCTGGTTGAAGGGATTTTTCCAGGAGAATCATCTTCAGGTGTAGCTCTCTATCCCGCCTGCTCCTGGCTTTCATGTTACTGCAATGAGGGCACTTCTGAGGGATGTGGCTCTCTCTGAGACAGTGAACACAGGAAGAGTGCCCTTCAGACACTGGCATGGCGTCTCTGTAGGGGTCGCATTTCTTGAAGCCAGGGGAACCAACCATGGCAATGGCTGGGGTTTTCGTCATCTCGTTTCTTGAGGATGCGAAGTTTTGTTTGTTTGTTTTTTGAGGAGCTGGGTAGAACAAAAAAGAGGGTGAGGGAAGGAGCTGAATAGGGGATGTGGGAAAGGGGAGAAACTTAATGCCTCTTCTCTCTCCAAAAAGGAAAAAAAATGTTTTTGAAGAAAAAAGGGCAAGAAGAAGAACTGGGAAAGGAATAAAATGGCTATTTTCTTGTCTCTCACGTAAAGGAGTGAAGATTGCTAAGCGCTCCATCTGCTGCCGAGGATGGTAGAGAAGCAACTGATGGGGGCCTGCACTGCATGCGCAGTCAACAGAAGCAAAAAGCACCATGAGGTCACTAGTGTGCAGGTGCAACCAGGCACTGCTAAGAAAAGTCACCGGAGTGAGGATGCACCGACACCTAGAGAGCACCCACAGGGACAGCACTTGAAGAAAAATAGGTTGAGAATAACTGGTTTTGAGTTTAAATTAATTTAAAGAAATATAAACTTTAAATTTGTTTTAAAACAGGCATTGTTTTGGTTCATGTAATGGTTCTCAATCCTGCTAGAAAGGTATAACAAGTGGGGTTCCGCGCAAGGGTCTGTTTTGGGACCGGGTCTGTTCAATATCTTCATCAACGATTTAGATATTGGCATTGAAAGTACGCTTAATAAGTTTGCAGATGATACCAAGCTGGGAGGGGTTGCAACTGCTTTGGAGGATAGGGTCATAATTCAAAATGATCTGGACAAATTGGAGAAATGGTCTGAGGTAAACAGGATGAAGTTTAATAAGGACAAATGCAAAGTGTTCCACTTAGGAAGGAACAATCCGTTTCACACATACAGAATGGGAAGCGACTGTCTAGAAAGGAGTATGGCAGAAATGGATCTAGGGGTTATAGAGGACCACAAGCTAAATATGAGTCAACAGTGTGATGCTGATGCAAAAAAAGCAAACATGATGCATTAACAGGTGTGTTGTGAGCAAGACACAAGAAGTCATTCTTCCACTCTACTCTGCGCTGGTTCGGCCTCAGCTGGAGTATTGTGTCCAGTTCTGGGCACCGCATTTCAAGAAAGATGTGGAGATATTGGAGAGGGTCCAGAGAAGAGCAACAAGAATGATTAAAGGTCTAGAGAACATGACCTATGAAGGAAGGTTGAAAGAATTGGGTTTGTTTAGTTTGGAAAAGAGAAGATTGAGGGGGGACATGATAGCAGTTTTCAGGCATCTAAAAAGGTGTCATAAGGAAGAGGGAGAAAACTTGTTCATCTTGGCCTCTGAGGATAGAACAAGAAGCAATGGGCTTAAACTGCAGCAAGGGAGGTTTAGGTTGGACATTAGGAAAAAGTTCCTAACTGTCAGGGATGTTAAGCACTGGAATAAATTGACTAGGGAGGTTGTGGAATCTCCAACTGTGGAGATATTTAAGAGTAGGTTAGATAGATGTCTATCAGGGATGGTCTAGACAGTACTTGGTCCTGCCATGAGGGCAGGGGACTGGACTCGATGACCTCTCGAGGTCCCTTCCAGTCCTAGTATTCTATGATTCTATGAGAAGCCTCAGTCAAGTACTTATTATGTTACTGTTTGAAATGGAGATGGAGAAAACAAAAAAATGAAAATATTTCAATCCAACATCCATTTTTAATTTGCTGTATTCTTTGTGATCAAGCTGGTACTTGAACACAGTCTACACACTCCTCTGAATGTAGGTATAGTATAGTCATTACCCCTCAAAAACAAGTTAATCTCCCTATGGAAGTCACTCGGGAACTAGCTAATATGAGGGTTGTTCCCTAGGTCACTGGTGAGCACTCTGCTACAGAAGAAGTGCAATGAGTCCTTACTGTCTCCTGCTTTCCATGCCAGGAACTCAGTTTAGGCTAGGAAGCAGCAGGAAAGGAAGGAAGACAGCCCACTTAAGTTTCAGTTACTACTGAGTCCAGCATGGTTCTAGGTGGAGAGGTGATTTGTTGGTGAGTGGGGAGGTGTGATACTGTTTGCTAGCTTGGGGTGAAGGCATCTTGCTTTGCTGTATGTTTGAAATGGAAGAAAGAAGAATTTCAGGGCTGAATAACAGGGAGGAGTCAGAGTTTACTCACTGTGATCCTAACTCTGTAAGGTACTTATCATTGGCTTAACTTTATACACATGAGCAAACCCAATGACTTAAGTAGCTTTTGCCTAAGTATCTTCCTTAATTAGAACCTCTGTAGGGTCAGATGAAACTTTGGGGATGGAAAGTCACAGCTTACTTGCTTACTCTCAGAGAAGAACTGGCCTACAAATTCCTAGACTGAGCCTAATTTCACTAACTCCAAGGTAAACTGAGCCTTGTTTGATTTCAAATAAAGCCAAAGTCTTGACATGGAGATTTGTTTTATTTTCCATTTTAAAATTCTGGATTGCAATAATCAAAGTCTTACTTAATTGATAACCTTAAAAGGTATAATTATAACAAACATTTAACAACCTTGAAAGACAAACTGTAAACCTGGAAAAAAGGGTAAATCAATGCAAAGTGAATTTATTCATAATTAGACATCATGCAGAATAATGGGAGTAGCTACCTGCTGAAAAATAATAGGAGGTGAACTATATCTATCAAAAATACTCTGTGCTGGGCTGGCCAGCAAATAAAAGTAAAATAAAATAAAAATAAAGGCTGGGGAGGACATCTACCCTTGTCATAAGCAACATGGTAGTGATAGCCTTCCCTGTCCTCCCTTATTCTTCGTTCAGTGTGAAACACGTTAGGCACTTTACAGACAAGATTCATGTGTGTCACTGACGTTTTCCTGACATTGCATATAGAACTTCCCCTTCTTTTCCTAAAATGACTTTAAGCTTCTGATGCCGATCTTCTGATGCTGATCAGTACCCTGAACCTGTTTATATAATCTCAGTTCTCATCCTTGTGCCCACAAAAGCTCATGATACCATCTACATTTTTGTTAGTCTCTCAGGTGCTACAGGAATATTTGCTTGTTTTTTAAGCTCTCATTCTACCAAGTTGTCCTCCTACACAACACATTTGTATCTTGCCTTCATTTTTGCCTTACACTCCCTTATTCTTGGATCCATTTCCTCTTCCTTTTGTACCAAGAAACTGACCTTTTCACATTCAAATCCTCTCTCATTCCCCACTTCCTTTTCCAGCAAAGACTTTCAATAATGTCCTGTGCAAGAGTCCTCTATACTTCATTCTAGCCCCTGATCCATTGTCTCTCTAAACTGTTTTGTCTCCATACAAAACAGAAAGCCTCTTGGGGTAGACAATAAGTTCTTAGCTGTTTGTACAGTACCAAGCAAGCTGTTGACAGTCAACAGCAGCAATACATATACTTCTGATTATTCACTAGGCTCTTAGATAGATTCTGAAATATACTGTCTGTATTAGGTGGATGTCTAAGGCTGTGTCTAGACTGCAGGCTTCTTTTGGAATAAGCTTTTCTGGAAGAGATCTTCCGAAAAAGCTTCTTCCAAAAGAGAGTGTCTGCACAGCAAAAGCACATCGAAAAAGGATACATATTCCTGCATACATATTTAATAGTATTAAAAACATACTCATCATCTGGGGTTAGCTGCACAGGTTCGCTGGTGAACTGTGTATCAAAGTTATCCAAACCATAATCGTCGGTGATTTGAGGCTGAAATGGAGGGGTGGCCTGCTTCTTTTCCAGCTGAGAATAATAAGGTAGGGAAGGGGGGGGGGGAAAAAAATCAAATGTTCAATATTTACTAAATCTCAGAAAACTTACACCTGTTCTATGTAAATACATTATGAAATCATAGTCATACTTTATATGTCCAATATTGATGAGCGGCAAACACTAGATATTACTATGCATTTAAAGGATTCATATTAAATGACATGTTCAGTTTTACTCCTCTTTTGCATCCTTGTCTGCAGCCCTTCCACCCATACCCCATAATGTTTAACCAGTTAACCAATTAAATGGGATTTAACATCCCTAAAATAAAGCCAGAATGCAACACAAACTAGTTTAACATTTAATTACATATCCTTGGTATCAAAACTTTTTATAAACTGGGCATGCATCTCACAGAACTTCAGTTTGTTTTAAGTTCAAGACAGGATGGTTCCCCAAACACAGTAATTTCCCCCCTTTTAAATGCTCCTGCAAAGTTCCTTTGTCATGTTTCAAAGATGGCCCTTTAGAAGATGTGAGCTTCATCTACGTCATACACACCCACAGTCAAGTCAATTTAACCAGATGGGTTTGTCTGCCAATCTAATTCCAGAAACAAGCAAAACTATAAGCTGTCTCTGCTAATGCCTGCATCAATAGCCAGCTCTGATGGAGAAACTAATACTGTAATAGTTAGTATTCATGAAAAGCAATTGCATCTAAGCACTAAAATGTGAAAAGCAGCCCACATCTTTATTAATGTAAAGAAAATATCACTATATTAAACAAACAGCCCACATGTAGCTTCTGCACCAGCATTCACTAAAGGATGGACAAAGCCACTGTTTAACTTCTTAAGAGTGGTTCATGCTAACATTTTATTCAGTTCTGGTTAGCGTGGGATCAAGGCCCCGTTAGGCAAGTTTCACTTTGGATTTCAAGTATGAACTCAAAGGTTCAAAATGGAATTCTGCTGAAACTGCCAAGGTTCACCTATGTTTCAAGTAGGTTACATTTGAATCTGGGCCCACACTTGTGACCTGTAGTGAGCTTTTAACTAACATTGCCTGGGTTTTGAGTTTGATGAAATTCAGTGCCACACAACTTTTTGCATGGTTTTGGGCAGCATTCTGCATGGCTTCAGTGCTCATCTGGTTTAAACATACTGCATAGGTACACAAGAATAGGAGCAGATTTTTTTTTCCAAAGACACATTAAAAACTGTTAAAGTCTTCCTTTAAAAAAAACTTGCATCTTCTCTGATGCTTCCAAGATTATATTTTTCTTTTATTATCTAAGGATTAAATTGATTGTCTGAGTCAAGGTAACATTTTACACTGACATAGTCAGAAGCTGTGTGAGCTGACAGTGCTCAGTTCTGTCAAGCTTGTCACTCACCAGCAGAAGTTGGTCCAATCAAAAATACTTCCTTATTCACTTTCGTCTCTTCAATTCTGCCAAGGTATTTCGATCATATTTGTGAACAATGACTAAGTGATTAACAGCCTCTTCTGATGTGGAACTACTAGTTGTGCTAAAAGGAAAAACTTATGACAGAATTTAAGAGAAGTCTTTGCTAGGTTCCAGAGTCCCAATGTTCTAGTTTATCATGTATTTGGGTGAGAAAGGAGCTACTGACAGGTAAATGACAGGGATGTTAAAAGTAATTTAATAAAGTAACTATGTAACTGCTCAGAATCTTAGTTACATCCACTGTGGGCTGCGCAGTATAAAGCTTAAACAAATTTCATACTGCAGAGTCTATAGCAAAGCCTCCCCGGGAGCTGGGTGGGCAAAGGCAACTGGCTCTGCTCCTGGGGAGGAAGCTTCGCTGCCACACTGAAGCTGCCTGCTTAAGGAGCAGGGCAGAGTTTAACCGTCAACATTAATCGATAAGCATCAGCTTATCAGTTACATGGCTAATCAGTTAAATGCGAACATGCCTAGTAAATGAGACAATCCATTTAAATCCCTACCTGTGGCAGCTCAAAAACAAACAAAAAAATTACATGGCCAGATTTTCAGCTTGGGAACAACCAAGGGGAACCACAGAGGTAAGTTCAAAGCTCTGAAAGTTAATGAAAGAATTCAACTGATCCAAGCACTTATTGGTTACAGGAGTAATATGTTTAGATCAAGCAGCCAACCAACGCCCACTTATTTTGGGCTGTTTGTTCTTGCCAGTTAAGCCACGTTTTAACATTGGCCACAAGTAGTATTTATGCCTCTACCATGTTACAGACCTCCATGGTTCAAAAGATTATGAAGTACATTATGTTATAGTAAAGTGATAGAACATTGGCACCGCTGGTAAGAAATCCCTGTCATTTGATTGGATAGTATTATATTGGACTTGAACTTTCATGGTTTTTCAAGATAATTATACACTGCTTACATTTTTGATCTGAACTCTCCTGATCATGACTTGGAATTTCACATTGAATCCTAATGCAGAAAGTGTCCAGACAGTACCAGGAAAGCTTTCCTCTGCTTCATGAGAGAAAAGACAAAGAAACCCGAGTGCAATATGTTATTTTGGTGGATGCTTACATGCACTAGACTAGAGGCAAAGCAGAATTAGTTGCCTCTTTCCAACCTTTGTTTACATTACTGTGGATATTTAATCTAGTTCTTGTATCAATTAATCATATTGGCACAAAAACCAAGTCATAATCTCTCTCCTCTATCCCTTGTTCCCTCCCACCTCCCACAAATACCATAAACTGCCAGAAAACACTATATTCTGAAAAAAACGAGCAGGAGAACACAATATTGCTGATCAGCCTCCCCAGGCAGGAATTTAACTACACAAAAACTCAGTGTGCAGCAGAATTGTACCAAACACAAATGAGCGGAACAGCTAATTTACAAAACATTTTCAGTAGGGTACAAAAATTCAGGGCACTTTCTTACAACAATATTATAACACTCAAGTTCTCAGCATGCTGTTAGGTCTCTTCTGTGTGCTTGTTCATGCTCTATAGAAAGATGCTTGACTTTGTACTAATGAACATAGTTCTCAACATGCTATGGGTCCTAATGTGTAACAAGAACCCACAAACAAGGCACAACATGAAAAAGTAAAGGAAGAAGCTTGAAATTATGCAAGATTCCCTTTATAACATTGTCTATAAAGTCAGTTTTATCATTCTGTATTTTTTATGCTAGAAATCTGATGCTACCGTAAGTATCCTCTGTGTGTGTAAGTGACAGAGAGAAAGTATGTGAGAAAGAGAGAGGGGCAGTAAATTGGGGCAAGAGGTAACTAGCAGTAAGGCACATTTTCCCTAGCATTTCAGTTATGCCTATGCTATCTGGGTGTAAATGAGACGCATGCTCATGACCTCAACAAAGAAAATTAGAAAAGAAACAGTATTTACAGGCTGGCTGGGAGAGAGTGTAGGGAACAAAAAGCATTTTAAACACAATTAAAGGCAAGAAACCTTATTGGTTCACTGAATAAGGAGTGTATGTATATCTGTAGTTACTAAGACATAACAAGAAAGTACTATGCATTCAAATATAAAAGCAATTTAGCTTGAGAATGTGACCGGTATTATGATAAAAAGTTGCAAACCACTGAGAAATAGATTTTTGAAATCGGCTTTAGATTTAGATTTAGAAGGGACAGCGAGACATGCCAGATGCTACCATCTCAATGAAGAATCGCTCATTTAGCTTAGTATTTTCTTAATAAGATTTTAAAAAATAGCTGTTACTTCCCAACAGAAAGATAATTTAACTTCTCTATTCTGTTTTTCCCCAGTGAGTTATTGTATAATGTTTATAGCTAGTATTCATTAGATAACAAGTAGAATAGAACAGACAAATATCAAATTTAAACCAAGATATCATTTCCCTCTATCCTGAGATCACAGAATAGCTTTTTCATAGTCATAATAAATCCGATGAGAAACATCTTGATGAACTCCACTGGAAATACAATCCTTTTCTTCTATGATGGATGCAACGTGGAAATCATTTTATTTGTAGTGTTCATGGATGGCATCAGATTGGCAGCATTCCTGACTGAAGTCCTCTTTCCATTTAACAGACAACCCCCTGACCTGAAACAAATTCTTTCCAGTAACCACACAACACAGCTACACGATAAGCATCCAGGAACTCACTCCGGCAATCAGCCCCAGTGCCAACTCTCCCCACGCATCTACACAAGCGTTTTCATCACTGGACCCAACCACATCAGAGGCTCATTTAACTGCACATCCACTAATGTGATCTATGTCATCAAAAGCCAGCAATGCCCCACTGCAATGTATATCGGCCAAACTGGACAGTCTCTATGAGAAAGAATTAATGGACACAAAACAGATATCCAAAAAGGTAACACACAAAAACCCGTTGGAGAACACTTAAATCTTCCTAGACACTCATTAATGGATCTCCAAGTCACTGTTTTGTTTCAGACCAATTCCACAAGCCAACTATCCAGAGAAGGATTGGCGCTTAACTTCATTCACGAGTTTAATTATTATGCTAATGGTTGGAATTATTGGATGGCTTGCACATTTATCAACCAACCAAACAATGAAGGTGCTAATGGTTCTTGATGTCTGTATAGAATCTGATGTTGGTCATCTTCCTTTCCAAGTGCAACCTAATAGTTCTTATCAGCCTCTTGTAACTATTTAGCCTTTGAGACGCTACTAGACTAACTGTTGTTTTTAAAGTTTTTCCTGTTACAGACTCACTCGGCTATCCCTCTGAAGCTTATCTACTCACTGTCTTTTTTTCTTCCTCCCCCGCTTCCTTCTCCCTCACTCCCTCCTTCCCTTATTTATTCTTGGATCTGGACTTCCAACACTCTGGTCATCTGAAGAAGTGGGTTGTGCCCACGAAAGCTCATGATACCATCTACATGTTTTATAGTGATAGAAATGTAGCCGTGTTAGTCTGGTGTAGCTGAAACAAAAAACAGGACTATGTAGCACTTGTTTTGTTAGTCTTTAATGTGTTTTGTTAGTCTTTAAAATGCTACTAGACTATTTGTTGTTTTTTAAGTTTATCAAAGGAAGTGTTACCACAATCTTCCTTCCATACCACAATGCCTAGGTATCCCCCAATTCTGACCTTGAAGGACAAAGAAAGAGTTCAGTCTCTTCTCTTCAGAGACCATGAATCAAGTTCCCAGATGTCAAAGATGCTGTGGATGGTCTGAGTATATCCATTTTATGTCAGATCCCATGTACGGTAATGACTTTTGATACTGGGGCTGGATTCAAAAAAGTTAGCTACTCTGAATTCCAATAACAATGCCCTATGCTACTGACTTCAGTTTTTTATTTTTTTAAATCTGTATGCTGTTCTGATAACAAAATCAAAATAAAAGCATGCTTTCAAATGCAGTCTTCATTCACTTCAAAAGAATCAAAACTAGTTGCAGCCAATACAAAGGTATTATGTAGTTGCCTTCCCAACTTCAAATAAGTCTTCATTTTATAAACCAATAGACAAAAAATTCAAAGACACAATAGCAAAAATTAACTTAAGTACAACTTGGTAGGCACAGTTCCTAAACAAATATCCACCACTATATATTATTATAAAGGTGCTTTTTCAGAAAGAAAAAGCCCAATAAACCCTGAGTGAAGTCAGTGTTTACTTTAGTAATTAATAACTGTAGATATCAGCTCTTTAAATCAGTAAGGCTTCAAATTATACAGATTTCCATTAATTTTAACCCAAATTTTTGTCAAGAAAAAAGTTCTATTTACTAGTAACCAACTTATTCATACTTGCATACTCATAATCACATACAGGGCTCGATAAACTGCAGCGAGAGCTACTCGCCAGCCCCACATCGCATATGCGCCAGACCGGTACTGCGCATGCGCGCAGCGCTGGTGAATGGGGTACACGGAGCGACCAGCTGAAATCTACTCACCACGGGCGAGTAGAAACAGCAGTTTGTCAAGCCTTGATCATATACAATCACAAGAAACCAAAAAGAATGCCAGATTGTTACATTCCTTCATGTAACCTTGACTTTTTTCCCCTGAAGCACAGTTCTAGAGTTGACGTGGACTATCAGTTCCAGTGAATCACAAAAAAACTAAATGGCAACAGCTTTTGCATGAGAAATAGAAAACACAGTAAAAGACACAACGTTTAAATAGCAGTTTTTTTTATAACCACGAATAAAAGTAATCAACAGTTTCCACTGGCCTTGTTCAGTTAAAAGAATTATAAAATGGCCCAATTTGACAGAGGAGCTACAGGTTGAACCTCTCTAGTTCAGCACCCTCAGGACCTGACTCGTGCCAAACCATATAATTTGCCAAACCACAGAAGATCAATATTGTCTAGCACAGCATTACCAACCCTTCCACTGCTTAGTGGGCTCTTACCAGGCATTTAGGGGTAACTTAGGGTGCATCTACACAGCAGGGGTTAACTTGAAATAAACTATGCAAATTGAGCTATTTCGAAATTGGGAGCATCTACATAGCACTAATTTCAAAATAAAGCACTCTTCCTCTGACTTCCCTTACTCCTCATACAATGAGGGTTACAGGAGTCGGAGTAAGAAGTCCTCCAGCTTGACAAGATTTCGACATTATTTCGAAATAACTAGCGTTATTTTGAAATACACAGCAGGCAGTTATTTCGAAATAATGTTGTAGACGTACCCTTAGAGCTAAATAACAACACAGAACACTGAGAGCCAGAATTGGTAGCTGTAAACAAACTTTATGGGCTCATAGGAAACTTGGTAACACCCGTGATAAATGGACATCCAGCTAACTAAAATCATGCTGGACCATGGATGTTGCCAGATTAGAGAGATTCAACCTATACAGGGTGTAGTCCCATTTACATCAATAGGACTAACTCCCAATTGTGAACCCCAATGTGATTTGAAGAACTGGGTCCAAATGCTGCAGTGATGGGCATCACAGTGAGGCTGGCTGGGGGAGATCTCAGGGCTGGCTGGGGAACCGGCCGGCAGAAGCAGGGCTGGCCAGGGGGGGCGGGAGCAGTGGGGCTGGCCGGGAAAGATGTGTGGGGTGGGGAGAACCGACCAGCGGAAGCAGGGCTGGCTGGAGGGGGGGAGGGCGGGGCAGCAGGGCTTGCCAGGGAGATCGGGAGAGAATCGGCTGGCGGGGACAGCGGGCTGGCCGGGGAGGAAGGGGCGGGAAAGGGAGAGAGAGAGAGAGAGGGTATGGGGGGAAGGCGGAGAGAATTGGCCAGCGGGGAGCGGGACAGTTCAGGGCGCACACAGATCCTGAATAAAAATTTAAAAGCAGTGCCTTTTAAATATCCCCACTGCTGACAGTGAGGTTTAAAGGCACTACAGTGTGTCAGAATGGAGAGAACCTGATGCATTCACCATCCGGAATGAGAATATGGATAAAAAATTCCAAAGATGGTGTCGGCTTTCTGAAAATAAATGAGCCCCTTTTCAATACACGATGTGGTAGTGCAGGGTTTTATTGGATTACACTGGTTCTGCTGGCAGAAGCAGGGCTGGCCGGCGGGCAGGGGGCAGTGGGGCTGGCCGGGAAAGATGGGGGCGGGTGGAGAGAACCGACTGGAGGAAGCAGGGCTGGCCAGGGGAGATCAGGAAAAGCGGGGGAGAACCACCAGGCTGGCAGAGGGTCGGGGTGAGCGGGGATGGCCGGGGGGGAAGCAGAGGGAAGAGAATCGGCCGGCAGGGAGTGGGACTGATCTGGATGCACGCAGATCCTGGGGCGCTGCCCGTCCCGTGCATGGTCCGGGCGAAGAACGAAGGAGTCTGGCCTCCTAGATTCCATTTTGCCACCCCCAAGTAGTTCCGAACTGCCTGGCTGGTGGACACACTCACGCAGCACGTGTTGACCAGCCAGGAAGTTGGCAACTACAAACTGATACACCTAACAGTAATAATAATAATAATAATAATAATAATAATAATAAAACGTACCTAATAAGAAAATACCGGACATTTTCTATGTCCGGTATTTTCTCAATTTGTTTCCGGACAGAACCCTCAAATACCAGACTGTCTGGTACAAAACTAAACACCTGGCAACCCTACCCCTCCTTGCACCCTCACTCCTAGCCAGATACCCTACCCCCAATCTGCTCCTGCTCCCACCTCCTGGAGCGCCCGTGCGGCGCCGGATCCCCCAAACCCTGGCCTGGGTTGGGTGGAGGATGCAGTGAGTGAAACAGTGAAAATGTATTCATTTTTCATTCTTTTTTTTTATGTGATTTTATATTTTTGGGCTGCAAAAAAAGTACTGAAGGGAAAAAAAAAAACCCCAGGTTCCAACTAAAGTAAAAGTTTGGGAAACCCTGGTGTAGCCAGCTTTCTATCCATCTTACAGTCCATTTTTCCAATCCATATTCCCTTAACTTGCTGGTAAGAATATTGTGGGTGGCCATATCAAAAGCTTTGCTAAAGCTGGCCCTGGGGGCTTTGGGAGGACCAAAACCAACGTATTTGCATATTCATCATTTGCTTAACGAATATGCAAATGAATGTTACCGGTCCTCCGAAAGCTCGTGAATGGATTTACTGGTCCCCGTGTTAAAAAGTTTGGGAACCCCTGCTCTAGAGGCTTTGTGAAGGTTGATATTATGCACAGAAAGACTTTGCTACTTCACACAAGGGTCACAGACACAGCAAATGACTCAATAAGCAAGTTAAGTGCACTGCCACAATGGACATAGTGCTTTATCACATGTACTCACTCATTTATCAACCATACTTGGTTTATTTTAAAAAGCAATTTTATAACATGCTAGTAAATATTCTGTAGTATATTCTGTAAAAATAACAAAAGCCTAGCAACTCAAGGCTGCTTACAGCATTAGCTGTTCAATCTTTGCTGAGGGCCAGGGGACACATGGACTTGCAATTTTTGTACAGATAATAACTGCAAATCTGTGTCGACTGCATGTTTCTAGAGCTCGTCTACATAAATGAGAATTACAAACTAACTCACTTCCGCAGTGTTTGCGTGCAGGTGGTCCCCTGCGTCCTCATGAAGCTCCACTGATATTACAGGACTCTGCCTATGAAGATTTAACTAAGACCTGGGGTCTAAATGTAAGGATGTTAAAATGCATTTAATTAAGCAATTGTGTAACTGCTGAAATTTTCAGCAGTTACACAGCTACATGCCGGGGCGGCAATTGGCTCCCAGGAGCCAGTGTGTGTGGGGAACCAGCTTTTAAGTCTGCTCCCTGCACATATTGGCTCCTGTCTGTCCCCCTGCACTGCTGCCTCTAATACAGAGGCAGCAGCGTGACAGATGGGAAGGGGGGCCATTGGCTCCCAGGAGCTAGTGCGTGCAGGGAGCCAGATTTTAAGCCTGCGTGTAACTGTGAATCCCTACTAAATATACACCCAAATTCATTACCTGGCCAACTGTAATAAAGGGAAGGAAAGCTATTGAAATACAGTAAGGCAACACATACACAAGTACATGAGAACTCTTTATGGGAGTTGGTCCTCCAATGCAGTCTCCTCAACATCCTTTTTTCCAGTAAAGTTTGTAATTGTTTTGTCAGCATCTCTATTTTCAGTTTATAGCTTAGAAGCTGTTCTGTTTGCTCCAATGCTTGTTTGAAATGGTGTTTCATTACAACACAAATCCATAGCTTTTGCATGCCCAGGTTTTAAAAAAAGGCTTTCCTATTTAACGTATCTGAATTAAAATCCTGCCCTCCTCTAGGAAGCACAAAAAAACCCAGGGTGGACAACACAAGAGTTCTGATGCTCAAATACCATGGTGATGAGGCGATATGAAGGTTTACAACAATATCTACCATGGTAACACCCAGCACCTTAAACATCAGCCCCACTGTGCTAAGCTCAGAATGGTGTGGAGACTTCTGTACCTCTTCACATAACCAGGGGTCACCCAATTAAATTAAAAAGAGAAAAGAAACTGCTCCCCCAGTAAAAAAGTTTGGCCAGGCCGCTCTTGCTATAGTGGGCTGCAGTACTCCTTGAGAGAAACCGGCTGCACCCTTCCTGCATACCATTGCCTTTAGAAAAAGGGAAGGTGTGAAAAGGGGAAAATAGCCTCAGACTCTCCCACCCGTCACCTTGGCGTGAGAACTGCGGGGCTTACCTGGTCGCATGAAACCTGCACAGTTTCGGCCCAACCCCTGGGACACAGACCCCCCCACTTGGTGACCATTGGGCCATATATGGTAATATGCAAGCGCAGGAAAGCGATGTGCAGATTTGGGGATAAATACCCATGGCACAGTTCGCTCTAGGAGGTCTTCGCAACACACGTACCACCGTGCGTGTGCCTTCTCGTATACTTCAAAGCGCTGCCGGCCTGATCAACCGACCAGCCACCTCCCCCGACTCTCGGGCGTAACCAAGGCCTTCGCAACCGAACCGATATCTTTGTAATGTTCCGTGTGCTGTGTAAGTTGGTATGTATGATTTGATTTTTTCCTGTTGTATAAGCTTAGTGTTGTAGTTGTTTTTGGGTAGTACATAAGAGTTTGTAGTTATCACTGTTATTTTATTACTGTAGCTGGATATTTTAAGATTAGAGACTATTCCCCTTGCCATTCCCATCCTTATATCTCTGACACGTTTTACTAGAAACCATAGAATAAATATAATAAATACTGTAAATTCATTATTAACACGGTCTATTAAAAATCTTAGAATAAATACTATAAATTCACCACTGTCATAAATAAATAATTTTTATTTGATAAAACTGTCCACCTGGTTCTGTCCTTCCCCCCTTGGGTATTCATCATTGGACCTGTGAATCTCGCGACAAAAGGTAGCATGTTTAAAACTATCATAAGGAAGCACTTCATGCAACGCACAGTCAACCTGTAGTACTCATTGCCAAGGGATTTTGGCCAGAAGTATAATTGAGTACAAAAATAACTCTAGATACGTTCATGGAGGATAGGTCCATCAATGGCTATTAGCCAAGCTGGTCACTCATGTAACCACATGCTCTGACATCTAGAAGCTGGGACTGGACAACAGGGGACAGATCACTCGATAACTACTCTGTCCTAGTCATTCCCTCTGAACATCTATATACTATCTATATGGACCACTGGTCTGACTCAGTATGGCCATTCTTATGTTCTTAATTGAGGAACATAATTAACTGTTAATTTTCCGAACACTCCCTTGCAAATTTCAGTATAAGGGACACACCAGGAGCAAAGCTGGGGCTAGAAGGATGGGTCAGTTGGAGTGAGTCTAAGGGCAAACTCTGGGTAGCAATGTTGCCCAATGGCAGCAGAGGAGAAGTTGCTTATCTTATGCTAGGGACTGCTCAGCCCCAGAGGAGTTATCGAAAACGGGCAAAGATGGTTAAAGTTCTGTGCTGTGTCTCAGATGACCCAGAGTTCTTGCCCTGAAGAGTTTACAATCTTTATATTGCTGACATTCAGAACTTCTATGTAAGTAATTTACTATTTCACAAAACAGAATCCCTCTGCATGTCAGGAGTCCAGTTTTAATGGACAGTTTATGAGAAATTAGGATTACTATAATGATTATAAGTTTAATAATTCTAACAATTGCCTATAAGACTTTGTCAGTTTTAATAGTGACTTTATTTTAAATGTAAAATCAAATCTTTTGTGAGTGGACCAGAAAGCCTAGCAGCAAAACAGGAGTTCCTCTATTAAAATGCTTGAGAATCCATTTGAAGATAATTTACAATACATTTCAGAAATTATTCAGCAATACATTTATCTGCTGCCAATGAGCGTAATAAGTGATGTAGTTTACAAATTAAATGCTTAAATAATTTCTGAATCCATTTTTAATAATTCTCCTTGCCTTCTCTGAAGAGCAGAGGTACATTTTTGATACATTCATAGGAGATACACATTATTTACTACATGTCCTCATAAGATATGCTCCTGCTAGAGAGGTCAGAGGGAGAACCTTTTGTGCATGGATTGTGAAGGGGTCTGAATAAACTTGATGACTAATATTCTAGCTACAAGTGAAGAACAACATGATCAAACTTCATGCCTCAGGGCATAAAGCTGATCACCACAGGAGGCAGGAAGGAAATTCTCTGCCCCATGAGCCACATTGCATAGCATTTGGAACCATTTTTACCTCCCCCTCAAGCTTCTGACAGTGGCTTTACCAGAAAGTGACTACCACATAGGACCACTATTCTGAGTGGTTATTACCTATGTGGGACATACACTTTGGAGGAGCCTGGCTGGCCACTGGAGGTCACCATTTCTCTAGAGAAATATCAAATAGAAAATCAATGCTCAAAACTGCCTTTCGGAAGAGACCTGATGACATTATGTGGAAAACTGGAAAAAAATCGTGTTTGTTTTCATGAAAAACATCCACTGAGATAATAAACAATATTAGTTAAATGACAGATTGGTAGAATTTTTCCTAAGCTTGTACAAAAGTTTCAGAGGGGTAGCTGTGTTAGTCTGTAATTGAAAAAACCCCATAAAAAACAACAAATAGTCCTGCAGCACCTTAGAGACTAACAAAAAGTGTAGATGGTATCATGAGCATTCGTGGGCAAAACCCACTTCTTCAGATGAATGGAGTTTAAGGGGTCCAAGTTTCAAATAAATAGCAGAGAAAGAGAGGGGATGGGGAAGGAAAGGAAAGGAAAGAAGAAAAAAAATGGGAAAAGAATAGTCAGAGTGTCCATGCTAAATGAAGCTGATAGAGCGGGTTCTAAGTACTGTTAAGTACCTGGTGTTTAGCTTTTTGTTTAAACCTCTACTGTAGGTATCAAACTTGTAAATGAAATTAAGTTCTGTGTCCTGTCTCAAACAAGTTCTTTCCAGCAACCATGCAATACATCTCCATCATACTAACCAACGAACCCACCCCTGCAATCAACTCCGGTGCCAACTCTGTCCACACATCTATACAGGTGATATCATCACAGGACCTAACCACGTAAACCACCACATCAGAGGCTTGTACAACTACACATCCGCTAATGTGATCTATACCATCAACTGCCAGCAATGCCCTTCTGCCATGTATATTGGTCAAACTGGACAGTTTCTACAAGAGAGAATTAATGGACACAAAATCAGATATACGAAAAGGTAACACACAGAAACCAGTTGTGGAATATTTTAACTTGCCCAGACAACTCATTAATGGATCTCCAAGTTTCCATATTATTACAAGCCAATTTCAAAAACCACCTTGAAAGGGAAGCTGCAGAACTTAAGTTTGATACCTACAATAGAGGCTTACACAAAGACCTTAACTGGATTTACCTGCTACATTCCACATCCTAATGACAGAAAAAGCCAAACACCAGGTACTTAACTGTTCTCAGAACCCGCTCTATCAGCTTCATTTAGCATGGACACACTGACTATTCTTTTCCCATTTTTTTTCTCCTTTCCTTTCCCGCCTCATCCCCTCTCTTTCTCTGCTATTTATTTGGAACCTGGACCCCTTAAACTCCATCATCTGAAGAAGTGGGTTGTGCCCATAAAAACTCGTGATACCATCTACATTTTTTGTTAGTCTTGTTGAAGCAAAAAAAAACGCTCCTCTCTGTTTAGGCAGCTAACAAACAGCTTTATTAATTAATAAAGCACAGCATGAGCCAAACGTGGTCCCAGCAGAGCCGGGCCCAGTAAAGCTAGCTAATACAATCAATCCTAGTATCTTTATACCCTTGGCCAAACAGTCTGACGTCAGGGCACCCAATTACAGAAATCCTCAATTAAACTTGGCAAAACAAAGCTTTATCAGCAAGATGGCGGACAGGTACGAGGGAGTACCTCTCCTGTCCCAACCAGCCCAATTAACACATACCAATAGCTCATCCTGTAGGCCTCTTCTCACGGGGTGACAGAAAGTTCACTCTGGTCTACGTGCTTGAGAGAAAAGCTGAAATGGTTTCTGTTATACAAGATGGCTTCTAGCTAAATATGAAATGGTTTCTACAGCTTCTACAGTCTCTAAGGGTATGTCTACACTTGCACCCTAGATTGAACTAGGGATGCAAATGCAGGCATTCAAAATAGTCAATGAAGCGGGCATGTAAATATCCCGCGCTTCATTAGCATGATCTTGCCAGCACGTTACTCCGAATGCCAGCTGTTTCAAAAGTGAAACAAAAAATAAGGAGTAACGTTAGTTCGAACCAAGGGGTTTGGTTCGAACTAACGTGTCCTGGAGCACACTTTCACTTTCGAAACAGCTGGCATTCGGAGTAATGCGCCGGTGACATCATGCTAATGAAGCGCGGGATATTTAAATCCCTGCTTTCATTGACTATTTCGAATGCCTGCATTTGCATCCCTACTTCAAACTAGGGTGCAAGTGTAGACATACCCTAAGGTGCGGCAGGACTATTTGTTGTTTTTTATGTTTTTCCTAAGCTTGTAGTTTTCCATGAAGATTCAGAGCAACTCTTTAAACAGTTTCATTTTTATACTGATGACATTTCACTTGATACAAATCTATAAGTTATATAGAAGTCCATGTTTTGCCAACAAGCAGCTATTTGGTCTTAGGAAGATACTAGCAGGTTCTCTCATATTGTCTATTTCACACTAATCTAAACTGGGCACTACTGAATACGGGCCACTAGACTGGATGGACAACTGGTCTGCTCCAGCACAATTCCTGTGTTTCTAAAAGGGGCTTGAGCTCAGAAAGGGTAGTTTCAATGGTTTGCTTAATCAAAGGTAAAGCCTCTTCTTCCTCTGCATCATTTACCTGTCATGTAAAAAAATCCAGCAACCTCTATAATGTTGTCAGCATTTCAGTTTAGTTCAAGAAGAGTTCCAGTTCTCCACAGAGTGCATCTTTTTATTGTTTTCTATCCCGTCCCTGTTTTTTAAAGACTCAGCAGACTGACTATTGTCCTGCATGTTTGTTTGCCTGTCATTCATGAATGACTCATTGTAATACAATTAGCTGGATTATAGTGTGATAACCAATAGCATATTAATGGATTAGTCCTGAGTTCTTTAGAGGCAGTTACACAAAGGCCTGCTTCTAACTCGGACCACTACACTGCCATGATTACTATTCCTTACCTTGCCACACATACAGATACATTCATGGAGGATAGGTCCACCAATGACTATTAGCCAGGACGGGCAAGGATGGAGTGTCTAGTTGCCAGAAACTGGGAACGGGCAACAGGGGATGGATCACTTGATTCCTGTTCTGTTCATTCCCTTTGGGGCACCTGGCATTGGCTACTGCTGGAAGACAGGAAACTTGGCTAGCTGGACTTTCATACAGGGAGCTCTCTGCAATTTCAGTGTCATGGACTCACTCACTGATGTGCCAGGAGTGAGAGCGCCATCTGAGTCAGGAACTGTTCAGCAGCAGAGTGGCCTCTCCCTTTCCAGCAGAGCACTTCCTCTTCTTTTAGTCCTGCCAAGTGGAAGGGGGGCTTTGCTCTGCAAGGCCATGACAACAACAGCCTCCCTTGCACCCTGGTCCACTGGGCTCCTCAGCTGCTCCCTCCTCTCCGCATTGCCCTAATCCCAACTCGACTCTGCACAGCTGTAAAAATACTGTTAAAATTGACAAAAATAATCAATTAGAAAAATTAAAAATTGAATTCTGCCAATCCTAAGTATAACCTTCAAAAAGCACTTACAAGGACGTTATTTAGTCTTTTTGTGAAATTTATTCTGCAAACTCTTTACGTTCTTTCTTTGAATGCTAAAAACTGCTTGCAGCCATCAAAGGGGTCTGTGACAGTGGGGCTGCAAACTGCTTCTTGCTCTGCTGCAGGACTATTCAGCAGTGGCATAGCCTTCCACACGGCTGGGGCTTGTCCTCTTGCTCCTTGCAGTCCTAGCCAAGGTCTCTGCTCTGCTCTTCTAGGACCTCAGCCTCTCCCCACAGCTTGGGCCTGCAGGGAGCAGGTGTCACTACTGTCTTGGGCCAGCTCCCTCACTCCTGTGACAGCAGGGCTGCTGAGGGCACCTTACATGGCCCAGTGCAGGGCTAGTGATACACAATCCCTGTACGCATGCCCACCGTGGGAGGGGGAAGAGGGAAACTGCAATCTATTTCAGCCATCAGCTATTGATCTTTGAGAGTTATTAATTGAAATAGAATCCTACCAAGCCTAGTTACACCTGCTACAGATTCAAATATATAAAAGCATGCCTGCATTCTCTTTGTGGCATGAGCGTTCATTACAGCTAAAGGCATTTCATGCCTCAGGCTAAAAAGAGCTTTAAGACTGATGAGAGTCATGGAATGAGCGGGGGCAGATATACACGACGAGAAGTCGTTCTTCTGCTCTACTCTGCTCTGATTAGGCCTCAATTGGAGTATTGTGTCCAGTTCTGGGCACCACATTTCAAGAAAGATGTGGAGAAATTGGAGAAGGTCCAGAGAAGAGCAACAAGAATGATTAAAGGTCTAGAGAACATGAGCTATGAGGGGAAGACTGAAAGAATTGGGCTTGTTTAGTTTGGAAAGGAGAAGACCGAGAGGGGACATGATAGCAGTTTTCAGGTATCTAAAAGGGTGTCACAAGGAAGAGGGAGAAAAATTGTTCTCCTTGGCCCCTGAGGATAAGATAAGAAGCAGTGGTCTTAAATTGCAGCAAGGGAGGTTTTAGGTTGGACATTAGGAAAAACACCCTAAACCGTCAGAGTGGTTAAACACTGGAATAAGTTGCCTAGGGAGGTTGTGGAATCTCTATCTCTGGAAATATTTAAGAGCAGGTTAGATAGACATCTATCAGGGATGGTCTAGATGGTACTGGGTCCTGCCATGAGGGCAGGGGACTGGACTCGATGACCTCTCAAGGTCCCTTTCAGTTCTAGTGTTCTCTGATTCTATAAGGGAGCGGGTGAGAAAATGATGCATTGTGTCCATACATGAAGAAATCACATTTCCCAAATACTTTGAGGAACTATGCAAGACCTTATTAACTAAAAATATTATTGTAGGTGTCTAATATATTTGACTCCCACATGTTGTACAAATCACCAGAAAATAATTACAGTAAAAATGGATAGCACATATAAAAACACATGAACTGCGTACCTTTTAACAAATGAAAAAGTAACTCCAGTAACTTTTGACAAGCCACCCCAATTAGCTACTTAACCTTCTGTTATCTTTCATACCTAGTGTAAAATTCCTCCTTTAGTGTGCCTGCATCTGGATCCAATTAATCATATATTACTTGCAATTACAAAATGTTTATAAAATATATTTTAAAAGGATCAATATTGGTTAAAATTTAGCCATCTGCTTAGTTGCAATTTCACATTTTTTGTTTTAACATTTTTTGCTTTAACATTTTTTGCAATTTCTCATTTTCAGAGGTACAGTGGGGGACCGACCGGCTTTTAAACCTTCTCCCACCAGCACCAGCTGGGGGCAGAGGGGGTGATGGTGTGGGGAGAGAAGCGACTAGTCAAGTAGTGACTCGACTAGTCGTTCATCTCCCTAATGTAAAAAACATTTAAAATGTTGGTTTAACTATTTAAAGCAGAAGTTTATTCAAAATGAAAGGCTTAATTCAAGACTTCATTTTGAGATTCTTTTAACATTTGTTTTAGGACAAAAATTGTGGGAATTTGAGTGTGTTTATTTTATAATGAAAAATAGGGAAAACTCAATTTTCTAACCTTCCAGAGTTAAATTTATTTCTGCTGTAAAACAAAAAAGTCAGATACTGACTTGCAGTGGACCATGTAAAATAACTATAAATTCAAGCTGAAAACTTCTTTGGAGATGAATGTCAAAATACGCAAAACAAAACATCTTGTTTAGTAATGCAATGGAAACTATTACAATGAATACGTAGCATTTAACTACAGAGATCCAACAAGGAATACACATAGTTTATATTATATTCTCCCTAACTTAGTTCAGGGTTCTTTCAAGGCTGACGGGTTCTCTCAAAGCACTTGAATGCCCTCCCCATCCCCCAAAAAGCTAATGCGGCATCCTTTCTTATCTTGCTGATTTTAATAGCATTTTCTTTACTCTTTAAGAGACTATATTCTAATATATCAATATACTTAATTGTATTATACCCCATAAATTGTGTTGCAGTAAAATCTATGATCTTCATACCCAATTAAATTTTTCAGGGCTTTGCATATATGTTGCAGTTCTTTGAAAAAGCTGCAAAAGTCTCAGTGCAGTTATTACAATAAAGACTAACCCTGCAATAAAAAGACATGATTATGAAATCAATATACAAACTAAGACTGCTCACACAAGAACACTTGGAAATTGTGGGAGAGTATAATCCGTATTTAGCACTAAGGGATGTGTTATAGGAAGTCTGTAATTATGCCAATTGGAATGTAACAATATTTGTACAACACTTGAAAGTTAGCTCTGTAGCTTAAAACTATCAATGTCTGTCACATAGTTCAGAACAAATTTTGCCCTATTTAAAATGTTATAACCCAGTTCTTGACATTAGATTTTAAATACCTTTGATTTTCTTTTCAATTTACCAAAGAAAGACCTATACTCTGTGTGGGAATACACACATCCATCTGTCCGTCATTGGTTGGACAATAACGGTTGAAAGTACTGCTAGCGCTAAGCAGATCATCTGAACATGATTACTTATTATTTGTATTACCACAGCCTAAGAGCCCTGGTCTTATATCAGGACCCCAATGTTCTAGGTGCTGTATAAGCAACAACAACAAGATGGTCTCTGCCTCAGAGAGCTTACAATTTAAGTATAAAACAAGACAATAGATGGAGTGCAAGGAAACAGCATGACAATATCAGTAGGATAGGCAGTGATCTCAGCACACTAGCAGCCTGTTAATTTTTTGTAGACATCACGACAGATCAAAGGCGCGAACGCTGCCAAAGGCAACCACACATGCGCGGTCCGGTGGACCATGGCTCTGATAGCTTTCCGATTCGCGCCGCTGGGACGGGACCCGACACCAAGAGTGGAGCACCCACGGGGCCACTCGAAGAAGAAAAGAAAGTTTTAAGGAGGGTTTGGAAGGAGGATGATCTGTTAGTTTTGTGGATGTTTATGGGTTGCTCCACTCAAGAGCAATGGGCAACACAAAAGTGCTTGTTGGGAAATTTAACATGTGGATGGCACAGATGGGAGCCAAGAGGGCATGAATGTGAGGGCACGTAGCTTAAGCTTAGAACAATGGAGGGATGCAAAGAGAGGGGAGATCCGGTCAAAGTGATGGGCAAGGAAAATAATCTCTGCAGCAGCATGCCAAAAATGGATATACAGTAAAACTCCAGTGGCCCCGGCATCCAATGGTCCGGCACTCCTGATGGTCCGGCACCATCTGGAACCCGGAAGTGCTCCGGGCAGCCGGACAATTGGAGCTGCTCTGCCCCTGGCTTCCCCCAGTCAGCCGCTGGTCAGTTTCAGCAGTGGCTGACTTGGGGACGCCTGGGGCAGAGCAGCTGGGGTGCTGCCGGGTTGGTCCCCTAGTGCTGCCCCTCAGCTCTGCGGGACCAACCCGGCAGCACCCAGGCTGTTCTGCCCCAGACTTTCCCCAAGTCAGCTGCTGCTGAAACTGACCAGCGGCTGACTCGGGAAGCCTGGGGCAGGGGTGCTCTGCCCCGGGCTTCCCAGAGTCAGCTGCTGGTCAGTTTCAGCAGCGGCTGACTTGGGGAAGTCTGGGACAGAGCAGCTGGGGTGCTGCCGGGTTGGTCCCGCAGCCCCAAGGGGCGCATCCCCCCCACTCCACCCCAGACCCCTCATAGCCCCCCCTTCCGATAATCCGGCATATTTGATAATCCGGCACCCCCTGGGTCCTAAAGGTGTCGGATTATCGGAAGTTTACTGTAATATGTTGTTCAAAGAGTAAAAATTTGAACTCTGACTTTAGGATGATTGTGTTGGTTACTTCCCTCCCCCCGCTTTATGAAGTTTGGCTTATGAATATAAATATGCATAACTCAGATTCTTTAAACAAAATACCTCATGTAACCTATCAATTTTAATGTTACAGTCTGCTGGATCTATACATCCCATTATGGTGCATGTATTATTCTTGTATGTAAAGTTAGAAATATGAAGTACGAGACTGTTTATATTTTTAAATGTGCTAATGAGAACCATTACTGATGTGTCCCCTTCCTCCCCCCCCAGCCTCAACGACTTGGTGATCACCTTAACGACTTGTGATCAGCCTTGTTTGTTCTGTAAGTCCAGAGGTGATTGGCTTAGTAAGACATGTGACCATACCACCTGGGACTGGGATTCCTTTTTGACCCTGGTAGTTTTCCATGGAAGGGGGTATTTACTACAAAAGGTTCCTGCCCTGGGGGAAAAGACTATTTAAGCAATGGGAAGCTATTGGTCCTTAGGCTGGCCTAGGAAGACACAAAGGGCTGGGGGGACAGATCAGGATAAAAAAGTATGAGACCCCAAGCTTATGCCTAAGAACAAGAACAACTCATTAGGGTAGAATTTGCTTGCAATAATTTTTTTAGTGAATTAGCACTAGCTATGTGTTTTCTTTTCATTTTTTTTAACTTAGTAACTTTCTTCGATCTGTCTGTTCTCACTTGCAACCACTTATCATAGAATCATAGGGCTGGAAGAGACCTCAGGAGGTCATCGAGTCCATATAATTGTTACCTGGGGAGAATGACCAGTGTGCATACTTTCACTGATGAAGAGGATGAACATCCTCATTAACTTTCCTTCTGTAAAACCTTTACACAGAGAAAGATGGATTTATTGGGGTCTGGATCTCTTTTGGGGGTTGGTTTCCTTGGTGCTGTGCCCCAGAACTGCATTGCTCTTCAGAGGAGGTGGTAATCCCAAGTCTGTTCCTTGTCTGGAAGAGAATAAAGGATCTGGCCCAGCAAGACAGAGTGATGGAGAGCTCCAGAGAGCAAGATGACAGGTGTCAGTGGCATGATCAGCATACCAGGAAACAAATACTAAGGGAGCCTTCTCTGATTGCACACTCTCACAATGGCTACGTCTAGACTGCATCCCTCTGCCGACAGAGGGATGCAAATCAAGCACTTTGTAAGTGCAAATGAGCCCGGGATTTAAATATCCTGGGCTTCATTTGCATACTCATGTTCCAATGCTGTGCCAATCAGGCTCAGTGTCGAAAGTGAAAGTAAAGTGTAGCCGCGGCTCTGGCGATAGCGGGGAGCTTTTTCGGCAGATCCTGTACTCCTCAAAAAATGAGGACACAGCCAATGATATTGTACCCATCAGAGTGTGAAAGAGTAAAAGTCTAAAGTAGGTGGTGTTGCAGCCTTTAATTTGAGGAATTGAAGAATCAGTTACCACAAAATGCATTTGAATCAGTTTTTAATCAGTTCCCTTAGGGATCTCTGGAAGTGACATATCAAATTTGCCTGAATTAAGTTAAAGTTGAAATCAGCCACTTTCTGAAAGTTGCAATCTTTTCTGATATTCTGTGTCCCATTTGTGTTTTTTCTGATGATAGAAGCAGACAATTTAAAAGACAATATTTTTGTAGGTGTGCTGCCTTACAATTCCATGAATCCCGTTAGGAATATCCTGACTCCATCCTTAATCAACTTTGTTGCTCTATCTGCTTTCACATGCGTATTCTCCAGACTGCTGAGGACATTTTTCATTTTAGTTTTGTTTCTTTGCAACTTCTGGGAAGTAAGCTCATAACTCATGGCAAGAGAAAGCCTTGAAGTACAATCTTCACAGAATGACTTTCACAGATAGTTATGTTGTACGCTAGGCAGATCAGAGATCTATGCTCCCTCTCAGAGTCTTTTTTTTGTTGTTGAAAGAGACAAACATTCAGTATATTGTCAACATCTTTCAAAAAGGCTTTCTTTATTCTTTTAAGTTAGATGTTAGTTACTTCTTTATCCGCTGAACACATTTTCCCATAGAAATGATGTTATAAATGGTAGTTAGGTACCCAGGCTAGCTCACAAAAGCCTACTTAACCCATAATGTAGCTGTAATACTGTGTATTTGCTATGAAAAATAGTAGAAAGTTTTTAAAAAAAATTTAACCTTGAATGCTGGTGCTTGAGAAAGGCATGTTTAATTAGAGGAGGAAGGTAGAGAGTCTGAAGGGGACTTCTGGGAATACTTCGGCCACCATCCTGACCCTCCCCCAGCTACTCCCACCTCATGGGAGCTGCCAGTGCTTAGCCCAGCTCCATGCGCCCAACCAGGGCCAGCTTGAGCCATTCCTGTGCCCCAGGCAGTGGGCGTGCGACGCATGCGTGGCTCCGCCCCCGGCGCGCTGCGCTCCTTACAGCTGCTATCGGGTGCATGGCACCTGATGGCAGCTGTAAGGGGTGCCATGCGGCCCCCGGCCCCGGGCGTGCAGCGCCTGATGGCAGCTCTAAGGGCCCCTTACAGCTGCCATCAGGTGCCCCCCATAGGTTGGTGCCCCGGGCAGCTGCCCGGCTAGTCCCCCCCTTAATCCGGCCCTGCCCCCAATCCTGTGGGATGCACCTAGTCCCTACTCTCCAGGAAGTGGCAAGCAGTGTAAGCATGGGCTGGAGGACTCTGGAGAAGCAGGGGGCAATTGTGCAGCATCTGGAGAGAAGCAGGTTTCCCCTTCAAAGTGCCGTTTCTCTCCAGTCATTGGCTGCACAACCCTGCTCCTCTGGAGTCCTCTGGTCAGACTTGTGCTGCTCACTGCCATCTGTGTCTGCAGGTGAGCTCGTTTGTATGCGCAGATGCTCGTAAGTCGGAAGTTTGTAACTGGGAGTATCTGCACTTCACAGATAATATTTATATTCCTTCTCATTGGATATCAGTATCATTTGTACTTTGCTACCAAAGATCTTGCTCTAATTTTGTCCCCATTGGATTCAACGGCATTGTTTACTTTGGTCAGATTTTTAAAGGTATATGCTTTCAGGCTGGTGTGTAGTGGGATGCTCAAATGCACCTCAACAGGTTAAGGGCCTAACTCCTATTGAAATCAATGACTTTTTATTCAAAATGCAAGTGTTATTTTCCTCTGGCATGGGCATTCCTAAGAATTATTTGTCTGGAAGATTTTTTTAAACCTGGAACTGCTCTGGAAGCATTCTGATATTCAAAGACTAAACATTTCACTTGCTTCCAGTTTTACTCCCACAATAATTCTGCTTCTCACTGCACCATTGATCATGGCTTAGGTTTAATTTATCTCCATATCTTTGATTACGTAGGGTTAGTATGTTTACTTCGCAAACCACACATCAAACTATCAACCAACTCAGTAATGATTTCCAGATGGATAAACTAACATAAATGGGCCAAGTTTAGACCAAGCTTGAGTGGAGAAAATTCTACTGAGTATATTAATAAAATATTTGTACATTGATCTCTATTAAAAACCTTTCCCCCCAAAATACATTTTCATGCAAATAATTTTGTCAGACATACTGTACTTCATCTGGCTCTTCATTCTAGGTCCATCTCCAGTGTATCTCTGCACAGCTAAGTAGTGACATCAAACTCAATTTTATAGTACAGGTTGGACCTCCCTGGACTAGCACCCTTGGAACCTGACCAGTGCTAAACCATGGAGTTTGCCACACCAGGGGAGGTCAACAGCAGCCCGATAGCTGCCTGGCTCCACTGCTGGCCGCAAGCCCCTTGCTCTGCTCCTATTCCCCAAACCCCTTTGCCACCAGCCTGGCTGCACTTCTGCCCCCCTCCCCTGCTGAACGCCAACCCCCACCTCTGGCCTGGCTGCGCTCCCAGACTGATGGGGCTCTTGGCTTGGTGGGGCTCCTGGCTCCAGCAGGGCTGCCAGCCTGGCCAGACTCCCAGTTGCTGGGTCTCCTGCTGCTGGCCTGGCTGCCGGATCCCTATGACCAGCCGACCCCCCAGCCTGACTCCTGGCTGCTGGACCCCCTGCCACTGGCCTGCTAAGCTTCCCGGCCTGGCTGGGTTCCCTGCCACTGGCCTGGCTGGGCTCCCAGCTCCAGCAGGACTACTGGCTCCTGGCCCCAGCTGGGCTGGCCAGACTCCCTGCCGCCAGCCTGGCAGGGCTCCCAGCCACCGGCACTCCTGCTGCCAGACTCCCATCTGCTGGGGCTCTGTGGTCCAGGAACAGATGTGGCCAGACCAGAGAGTCCTAGATTAGAAAGGTCCAACTTGTAGGTGTGTTTTAGTAAGGCACAGTGCAAGAAACACAGAGGTTTGGAATATAAATGGATTTTTGCTTAGCAGAAAAAAATTAGTAAAATGTACTAAATGGATTAGGAAAGCTGGCTGATGAGGTTCCAGAATGTTACTGCCTTATTTCACGCAAACCAACATCCCAATACTGAAATTACCAATATGACAGACCTCTATTGTATAACATACCCCTCATGAAAAAATTCATCAAAATTAAGTAACTGGGGGAGGGTCAAGAGTTTTCAAAATCAGATCATCTAAGTTTACAAGTCACTGAAAAAATATCTTTACTTTTACTACTTACACCGTGATTGAGTGACCAGGTAAGTTAAGTGTTCCCCTACAGATTTATGTGTGTTACCATTTCTGATGTCTGATTTGTGTCCATTTATCCTCTGTCACAGAGACTGTCTGGTTTGGCCAGTAACACACACAAACCTTTAGGGGAACACTTTAACCTACCTCGTCACTAAATCATGGATTTAAAAGTAGCCATTCTTTTACAAAGGAATTTACCACTCAATTACAAGGAGAGACTGCAGAACTGGAATTCATCTACAAATCTGACACTGTTACCCTGGGCTGGAATAAAGACATTAACTGGTTAATACATTACAAAGCCAATTTCCCCCTGTCTTAAACATCCACATTTTCACATCAAAAGCTATGAATGGGACACATCCAGCCTGCTTCATTAACATGGGTCCTACAATTGACAGGTAATTTTGCTGTTATATATATCTTGAATTCTGTTATATCCACTCCAACTCATCTGTTAAAGTGGGTCTTATCCGTGAAAGTTCATGATACTATATATTTTTGTTATTCTCTAAGGTGCCACAGGACTATTCATTGTGACTGAAAAGATATTCATAGAATCATAGAACTGGAAGGAACCTTGAGAGGACATCAAGTCCAGTCCCCTGCACTCATGGCAGGACCAAGCAATGTCTAGACCAGTGTTTCCCAAATGGTGTTCTGCGGAACCCCAGGGTTCCACGAAGTGAAAATAAGGGTTCCACGAAAAAATTCCATTACAATAACATTTTATGATTTAAAATAATAATAATTACTATTTTAAGCATTTATGAATTTTATTGAAAACATTTTTCATTTGTGTTTGTCACGATAAGTGTCCCTGTGTAGTGCCAACTTAGCCAGAGAGTGGGGACGATGATGTCACTACTCAGCGCTGCACACCCAGTCAGTCAGTGGTGCACGTGCAGTCAGTCAGTGGTGCGAGCGCCTGTTATATACCACCGTTAATCCCCGTACTTACTCTCAGGGAGCGTGAATCACGTGGGTTAACTGAATACGAATATACTAGCGTCGCGTCGGACAAAGTCAAACCGTAGCTGTCAAACCAGCTGCTTGCATGGGAGTGCGTAAGGCGGTGCTCTCGTGAATACTTCTCTTCAGTATAGTCGCATGATTTCTTGTATTTAAAAATTTAGCCATGACAAATATAAATGGACTATGATAGATTAATCTATGTGCAATTAAACTAAATGTTGATCTCAATCTCATGACCTTGTTTAGCATTTGTTTATTATTATCCTCACTTATTTGTGGTCTACTTTTTCAGCTCCATATACAAGACTGTTATTAGGGGTTCTGCAAAATTATTTCAAGTTTAAAAGGGTTCTGTGGCCAAATAAAATTGGGAAACACTGATCTAAACCATACCATTCAGAACTGGTCTCCTTTCACTATCTACACATTATGTTTATTTTTTGCACTTGACTCAGGTTGTACACTAGGAATACTTTCTTGTCAATTTTAACCTCTGGTTTCTTTGTGTAAGGCTTTGTATTTTGGGGTAAATTATACTCAGAAATATATAAGGTAGAATCTCTTCCCCTTTACCACTTGTAATCTGGAAGAAGAATCCTTAAATTAAAAATATTTATATTATGCTTTTTTTATTCACTTTGTAAAACAAATATTTTGGCCTACATCAAAATGCAAGTGACACCTAAAACAACTACATACAGAATCAGCTTCTAAATACAACACAGAATACAGTAGGGACCCAAAGTAAACATGATTTTCCTGTCATATTATTAAAAACCAGTTACTTATCTCTTGTAACTGCTGTTTTTTGAGATGCGTTGCTCATTTCCATCCATGTAGCCACGTGCATGGACTGTCAGAAGTTTTTTCCTTCAGCAGTACCCACTGGGCCAGCAGGGGAGCCCCCTGGAGTGGCACCCATATATTGGCACATATATACCCTTGCTGGCCCTCCACACCCTCAGTTCCTTCTTGCCAGAATTCGCCGATGAAGGGGAGCAGGGTGGGATTTAGAATGGATATGAGCAACACATCTCGAAGAACAACAGTTACAAGAGGTAAGTAACTGTTTTTTCTTGAGTGACTGCTCATGTCCATTCCATGTAGGTGATTCCCAAGAAGAACCTCTGGAAGCAGGGTCAGAGCCTTAACTTTCAATGGAACATAGTAGTGCCCTAACAAGGGCCGCACTGTCCCTGGCCCGGTGCACTAAAGCATAAGGGTTAACAAAGGTGTGAATCGAGGACCAGGTGGCCCCCCCCACAGGACAGGCACCTGAGCAACGAAAGTGGCTGAGGAGACCTGGGCCCTAGAAGAGTTGGCTGTGAGGAGTGGTGCTGGTAGCCCGGCCAAATCATAGCAATCTTTAATACACGATGCTGGGCTGAAACAGGGAGGCCCTTCATTCTATTGGCTAGCAAGATGAAGAGCTTGCGAAAAAGCTTTGTTCTGTCTAAATAAAAAACTAAAGCTCTCCATACATCTAATGTGTGTAGTGCATGTTCTTTACCACAAGCATGTGGTTTGCTGTAAAACAAAGGCAAAAAATATCCTGAGTAACATGAAAATGGGACACCACCTTGGGCAGGAAAGTAGGATGTGGACAGAGCCTGACCTTATCCTTAAAGAAAACAGCATGGGGGGGGAGGTCTGAAGTTAGAGCCCTAAGTTAAGACCCCCATCTGCCCGACATAACGGCCACCAAAAAGGATACCTTCCGTGAACAATGCAAGAGGGAACACATCACTAGGGGCTTGAAGGGGCAACCAGTAAGCTTGGTAAGGACCAAATTGAGATCCCATGGGGGAACCGGCTGGTGAACATGTGGATAAACTGTTCAGACCCCTCAAAAAACAGTGAACCATAGGGTTTGCAAAGAGCGATTTGCCCTGGGAGCCCAAGTGAAAGGCAGAGATAGCTGCCTGGTGTCCCTGACCGAGGACAAAGACAGTTCCTGAACCTTAGGTCCAGAAGGTAGTCGAGGACAGAGGGGATGGGGCATCTATTGGGGGGACTCCCCTTTGGCCCACCCAGATGAAAAAGCGCTTCCACTTTGCCAAATATGTGGCTCTGGTAGAGGGTTTCCTGTTCCCCAACAGGACCATTCGAACTCACTCTGAGTACCAATGTTCTAGCACTGTCAGCCATGAGGTGCAGAAACTGCAGGTTCGAGTGGTAGAGTGTGACATGATCCAGGGATAGTGGGTCCAGGTTCAGTGAGAGGACCATTGGCCACTCTACCGAGAGACTTAGGAGGCATGTGAACCAATGCTGGAGCTATCAGGATTAGGGAGAAGCTGAATTCCCTGACCTTGAGGATCTCTTTGTGGATCAAAAGGAAAGGAGGAAATGTGTACAAAAGGCCAAAGGGCCAGGGAATGAGGAGAGCATCCCCCAGAGACCCCGGGCTGTGGTTCATGAAGGAGGAAAAACTGGAACACTTCCTGATGCTGCGGGTCGCAAATAGGTCCAGGTGGGGCAACCCCCACCTCTGGAAGATGTGCAGGACCACATCTGCTCTGAGGGATCATTTGTGGCCCGAGAAGGACCTGCTGAGCTGGTCCACCAGGGAGTTCTGGGACCCTGGGTGGTAAGAGACCAGGAGATGACTGCCCTGCTCTATGAAAAAATTCCAATGAAGAAAGGCTTCCTGTCACAGGGGAAAGGAACGAGCACCACCCTGTTTGTTGATATAATACATCGCTGCCATGTTGTCCGTCAGGACCAGGACACCTGTCCTGCAACTGGGAGAGGAACGCCAGATAAGCAAGGCAAACCACCCTCAGTTCTCTGATGTTTATATGCAGTGACAGCTCTGACTGGGACCACATGCCTTCTGTCTGTCCCCAGGTTCCTGATGTGGGCTCCCCGGCTTGTATTTGAGGCATCTGTCACAAGCTGGACTGATGGCAAGGGCTGGGAAAACAGGACCCTGGAACAGACCACGTCCTCCTGAAGCCACCAAGCCATAACTTCCACCGGGACAGTCACCACCATGTCCAAGGGCTGGTAGGCTGGGTTGTGCACTCGAGCCAGCCACAATTGTAGAATGTGCAGTCAGAGCCTGGCATGCTGCACCACGTAAGTGCATGTCGCTATAAAGCCAAGGACCCTCATACGCTTCTTGGCAGTGGTCATAGGGGAGGCACGCAGGAGCAAAATGGTTTTCTTGATGGCTATAAACCGAGTCTTGGGCAGACAGTATGCATCTACTGTGGAGTCCAGCACAGTGCCATCCTGATTGGAGCATCCGCATTAAGAATGTCAACCGTAGGATCAGAATCCTCCGATACCCTCTCAGCCTAGACCCCAGCCTCTGGCAAAGCATTTTGAAAGGTCCTGGTAGGATCTTGAGTCCATTAATGGCATAAGCCCCGCCCCCCAGTGCCATGTGTGTGGATGAGGAAGAGGACTCCCTCAACACCTACTCCTCCAGCTATTGCGGCTGCTCTGGGTCCTGGGAGACCACTGACTTCTCCTTGCCCACTTCACGGGTTGCTTCTGCCACATCTCCCGAAGGTCTGGATGAGGGCTTACAGGGAGTATAGGAATGGGTCAACAGTGGGGAACAGGTCAACGAGGTCTCAGATGGCAGAACCCAAAGACCTGAGTAAGCAGAGGGAGGACAGGAAGGCCCGGGCCCCCAGGCTAGGTGATAAGCCCAGGGTGTCCAGAAAGGCCACGGCACCAGAGGCTGCCACTACGGAAACCAAGAGACCTGGAAAGGCTATACTGAGGCGCTCCAGTGTCGGGAGCGGTACCGTGAAAAGGAACGGTACCAGGAGTGTGATCTGGTTGCATCTTCCCTAGAGAAAACTGACACTGTCTCAGAGTCAGAGGAGTAGATGGAAGCTGACCGGGCAGAATGGAGGAAGTCGGTGCCGGAAAAACAGTGCTGGGGAGCATGCCCAGCCATCAACTCTAGCTTGCCCAGGTGCCGAAACAGAGGCGGCGGCACCGGCTGCACCAAAGGTGCGTCCACTGATGGACCTGGTATGAATGATAGTGCCGAAGGCCAGTGCATCAGGCAAGACACCCCGGGTGGTGCTGAAGGTGTCAGTGCCGAAGGTGCCCTATGGTTCGAACAAGGCTTGGCTGCTGGTGCCAAAGCTGGAACTGGTGCCAGTGGGTTTGTGCGGGTGGTGTGGGTATATAGCCCACGCGCCGGGCCGGATAGGAGAAGCTGGGGAAGAGGTCAGCTCTTCAAGCTCCCTCATTGCCTAGAACATGTCTGGTGTGAAGAACCAGTCCACCTTGCTCAAGTCATCCTGCAGGCTTCGGTCTCAGAGCGGGCTCAACAGATGCTAATCAGGAGCTGGAGGTCTGGGCGCCGTGGCCGAAGTGGCAGAGTGTCCTGCCTGGGGATGCACTTTCAGCGCGTGCTGCAACAAAGACCTTCCCCTGCTAGGTCTTCACTTTTTCTGAGGCACCGGAGTTTGGGAACAACAAAGAGCCACAGTGCGCTGCAGCACCATGGATGATTGGGAATGTCCGGGCCCCTCCCGCACTGAAGCAGGTGTGCTATGGGTGGCCGATGCCAGGTGGTGCACTACCTCTATTAGCAAGACCTTCAGCCACATCTCCCTTTTCATTTAGTATGGGGCTTGAAACTGCAGCAGATCTTGCAGTTGACAGAGAGATGAGCTTCTCCAAGGCACTTTAGATAGGCTTTGTGTGGGTCACCATAGGGCACTGGTTTAAAGCACTTGGTGCAGGGCTTAAAGCTTTGAGGCATTCCCCACAAGGGTACAGGGACGTGAAAACAAACCCCTAACTATTTACACTATAAAAGTAACTTAATACTAAACTAACACTAGAAAACTAGAACTGCTAATAAAAATGAGAACCACTAAGGTGCATTTGCAGAGCAAGCGAGAGATGTTCCAACGACTATCACGGGCGGTAAGAAGGAAATGAGGCGTTGGAGGACCAGCAGGAGTATACATGTGCCAATATATGGGTGCCACTCCAGGCGGCTCCCCTGCTGGCTCAACGGGTACCGCTGAGGGGAAAATATTCTGACAATCTGTTCACTCAGCACGCGTGCACCTAGATGGGATGGACACGAGCAACCACTCGAAGGAGAATGTTGAACTATGCATCGTTTCATCTCAAGATCATAACATATATGGCAAGGCTTTTTTGGAAAAATTCCAGAATTAGATAACCACCTTATTTCAGTTTGGTGTGGTCTTCCCAAGTGATCTAAAGTAACTGAAGCAGTAAAAGTCTCTTTTACAAATATAAATTGAATCCAGAAAAATCTTCTCATAAAGCTACAGTATGTGAAGTCTGATGTTGATGTTCTATTAAGAAACATCCTAGTAATTAGCACTATGGTGCCTGAAGGTGCATGCTGTAAAGTAACATCACACACCAGATTAAAGGAGCTATTTAAAACAACCTATGTCTTCACAAATTATTAATAGCCTAACCAGATCCCCTATATTATATGAACAGCTATATAAATGCCAGACATTCTGTCGCTGTAGAAAGCTTCTTCTATGAAGAATTTCAATGAGAATGGTCTGAACAAACCTCAAAGAAAGAATTTAAATCACTCTGTTTTCTCACTTTCTTGAAAGCTCCTCTCATGCTGCTATAGGCATTACTTCCTGTTTCTACAATATTTCCTATGGAGTTCACAGTACTGGAAAAAATGCATACTTGCATCTCCATCATTAAATTAGCTATTAAAAATGTACATATCTAACTAAGGTAATGTTCCTGACACAGTTAGCACCTTTATCCATAAAACAGTTAGAATAACAGGTAATAGTTTTTAATGATGATTTTGTGATGAGAGGTGGACAATCAAAAAGTGACTGGTGTTCTTCTAGATCAATTGACACTTAAACGCATCATAACTTTTAAATGCTGCATGCATCTTCTTGCAAATCCCACTGAAAGGAAAGTGTACATCTTACCTCACTATGGACCAAAAACATCCTTAAGAGCAAAGAGTAACAAAACAAAATACAAAGCTTAAAGTAATAAGCAAGCAAAATACAATTGCTCAGTCATACTGCATTTAAGTCACATCTTTTCCTCAGGTTACTTTGTCTTTTAAGAGTCTAATTTCACAAACATTAACAGCCCTATGGGACTATCCAGGTAAGTAAGGGTCATGTATGTAAGGTTTTCTATGACTGGTATGTGTGTGTGTGTCTATTCAAGAACTCCTCCTAAATTGTAGAGCTAAGACCACCAAATTTCGTATGCACCTTCCTCTTCCCTAACAAAGCAAGATCAGGGTTTGGTTGTGCCAAGACAAGCAGAAACCCCGGGAAAAGGACAGTTTTCCATAACATGCAAAAGGCTCATCTAGACTACGGTAGAGTGTCAAAAGAGAATATGTAAATTCCTCAAAAAATGAGGTTTATGTGGCTTTTCGACAAAGGGGGGCAGTTTGCCGGAAAAAGCTGCATCTAAACTACTTTCGAAAGTGAGATCGGAAGAAGATATGCAAATTCCCGCATAATTTGCATATCTTCTTTTGACACTCTAGCCTAGTCTAGATGAGCCCAAAGGGAGGGGTTACTGTTCAGAGGGACACAAAATGAGAGAAGCCACTGGGGGCAACAAGCCCACAGAGGCAAGCTATTCTGCAGTGTCCACTGGGTGCAGCTGTACCACCACCAGAGTGATCAGTAGGGCTGGTGCTCTGCCATCTTGCCTACAGCACACAAGGTAAGTAGTCCTCCTGCCCCAAACCCTTTCCCTCTCTGCCAGCCTTTGGCTGCTGCACCAGGAGTGGGGAGGAGAGAAAAAAGGTTCCTACCAGTCTTGGGGGAGAGAGAACACACTCCTGGTGCGGGGAGGGCTGCACCCTGAGCCCCTCCCCACTCCCCAACCTCACTCTTGAAACTCCCCATGCATTCCTCTCCCCCCCCGGCCCTGCTCTGAAGGACTCTGGCAATGCCGAGTAAGCCTGCTAGTATTGTAAACTGTAAGGAAACTGCCATGAGTATTAACGATGCATATAAATGGATCACTTGATTACATGTTCTGTTCATACCCTCTAAGGCACCTGGCATTGGCCACTGTTGGACATGCTACTGTGCTAGGTGGACCTTTGGTCTGACCCAGTATGTCCATTGTTATGCTACATACAGCATACATTAATAACAGGTTCACACTTGGTTTCCCACCCTGCCCCCACCCCAAACATTTAGCCCTACTCAAAACTTGCTTAAAATATTTTGCCTCCCAGGAATCAGACCTGTCTAACATATAATTAAATATAGGATTTAGACAAGAGTTAGAGAGAACTTGATTCAGACCCTCAAGAACAACAGACTGCAATCTGTACACGTTGGGAGCAGGTGAACTTCTACAGGAAAACGCCAAAGAGCAGCAGTTTTAAATTAAAAGCAGGGCTCTACGAGAACCCCACCAAGCAAAGATCTCTCATGAATCAGCATATTCTTCAATGTTCTAACCTTACTTCAGGGGTAGGCAATTTTTTGCCAGGGGCCACATTAGAAATTTTTGATGTGGCCCCGGGCTGCACCAGAAGGGGAAGGGCCTCAAGTGGATGGGGCGGGGCCAGGATACTTCCCTGCTTCCCCACCCACAGACCATGACTGGTCTGGGAGTGAGGGAGCATGTGAAGTCTTTGCCCTTCCTTCCCCCCCCCCCCCCCCAAGGTTCCACGTAGGCGCCCATGCCCCCGGTGGTGGGAGGAGACTTTGTGCACTCCCCCTCATTAGCCTAGGGGAGCGGGCGAAGCCTCCTCCCACCCTGTCAGGAGCATGTGGCACTTCTAAGCACTGTGCACTCCTGGCAGGGTGGAGGAAACTTTGGGCGCTTTCCCCTGTCCCCAGGTCTTAATTGGCCTGGGGGGCGGAGGAGCAGCAGGGCCTCTGCAGGCTTGATCAACCTACTTGGCATGCTGGAACCAACCTGCAGAGGCCCTTTTGTCCACTCCTGCCATACCCCATCTTGACATACTTTTCCCATTTTCTGGGTTCTTCCAGACAAAGTCTAACTCCTGCATTTCTGGGAGAGAAAGGGCTGGTATGGTTCTTATACTGCACCAGGTAGACTTTTCAATGAAAAGGGCTGCAACACAAGTTCTGCAGCACCTACCAATAGAACTCAGGGAATTTCTCAAACCATTATTATAGTTTTAAAATGTGTTTTGTTGTTCTTCTCAGCAAATATCACAATTGTCTTTTTCCTAAAAATTTACCCTCACATTTTTAAGGTAAAGCCCATGAGTGAAATTACAGTTTTCTTGTAACAAATCAGATTTTTGAGCATGAAATAAATCTAGTTTCCAACATTTTTACATTAATTGCAAACTTAAGCTGATGACACTGAATATAATTTTACATTATTTTCTTTTAGAGGTTTGATGCATTCTCTTAGCTATGAGCAACTGTATTTTTGAAGAGAGTATCTATTAGCAGAGTTTTTACTATAATAGATTCCATGCACACAGTAATTAAAACACTGAAGGAGCATGCTTCTACTTAATATACTTAAGTACAATAAATTATTTTTACCAGATCCCAGTCTATGCTACGGAAAAACGTGTGAGACTTGATATCAGAAAATCCTGTCTGTGGCTGGCAGCCAAGCCTTTCTTTGGGATCCTGTGGAAGACAAGAGAAAACAATCAAGATGGTATTTGTCTTGACTCTTTTTAAAAAACTGTTCTATCATGACAAATTCTGAAGTTTTTCAATACGAGCTAGGTAGGTGTACATAAACTATTGGTAAAATAAATTAAGGCAATCTAGTTTCCTAAATGTCATGCGTTTGAAAATTCATTTTAGACTGTTTTTATACTACAGTACTTCTCATGAGATCAAATTTCTTAATTTATTTAATAATGTGTTTACCAATGCAGATAGTTCCATTAACTTCACATTATCTACTTGTATTAGTAAGGGCTACTCATTTAATAACTGTTTGCAAGCACAGACAAATAATTTTCTATCTTTGGTTTTGTACTCAGACCATTTCACTAAGTCACTAATATGTTAGTAGGTTTTCAAATTAAATTCCATGCTATGGAATGTTCAGATTAAAAATTAGCAATTCAGAAGATTCTTTTGGAAGCCAAAATCATGTCCTGATTTTATAAATTTTCTTTACAGAAAGTAGATACACCTCTAAGTTTTTAATTAATGTTTTATAACATGAAGCTCTGAGCTACAGAACTTGTATAAATAACATAGTATCGTAAAGCTTACCTTGTTTAAAAATCCTTTTAAGACATGAGAGGCCTTGACAGAGAGAAATCTTGGAATCCGGATTGGCTTTTCAAGGATAACTGTTAGGAGTTTAAAAAAAAAAAAAAAAAGCAATCTGGTTTGTGCTCTGTTATGTAACATTCAAAATTCCCTGTAAGCTGCGTGGCTAACAGCTGTTTTCTGAGCCCTGCTTAGGGTTGCCAGGTGTCAGGTTAAAAACAAAAAACCAAAAAACCCCCACACAACACACCACCAGATTTTCCAGTATTTTCTGTTGTTCTTGGACGGAAGGCCGCTTGGGACATTCTCGCTCAACAACTTTTTTTTTTTTGCTCAACCAATTTTTCCCCCACCATGTTCGGTATTTTTTGTGAAACTATCTGGCAACCCTAGCCCTGCTCAGAGGTTCAGAGCTCCCATGCAGGCAGGGATCTCAGCTGACCAGCGGAGGGGAAGGGCCTCTTACTAAGCAGACACTAAATGGAATTGCAGTGTTGAAATGGAGGAGCTCCCAGAGCAGGTAAGCAGGTGAGATAAGGAGGGAATAAGTGGCAGAAGGAGGAGGGGGGAGGGAGGCAGTGAGGAATTGGCTGGGGGGGGGGTGGAGTTTGCAGCGTCCCATCTGCAGGAGGAGAGCTAGGGTACGTCTACACTAGCCCCCTAGTTTGAACTAGGGAGGCTAATGAGGGCGACCGAAATTGCTAATGAAGCGCGGGATTTAAATATCCCACGCTTGATTAGCGTGTTCCCGGCCGGTCGCCATTTTGGACATTGACTAGCCCGAAATAACTGCCCGCATCTACACGCGGCAGAGAAGCGCGATTCCGAGATAAACCCCTTAGTTCGAAGTAACAGTTAAACCTCATGGAATTTCGGTCACCCTCATTAGCCTCCCTAGTTCGAACTAGAGGGCTAGTGTAGACGTACCCGTAGAGAGGCAGAAACAGAAACCGAACACTCTCCTCAAGCCTCCTTAGCTGGGAAGGCGGAAGTCAGGGGCTGAGTGCACGTGATAGGTGGGGAAAAGAGAATGGGTGGGTGCTGGCATCTGTACAGAGAGGTGGAGGCAAGGGGGCAGTTTGTTTGGGGTGTCCCAACTCACTTGCTGCAGTCCATTCTGGCTGGGAAGGGGGGAAAGCAGGCTGCATGAGGGGGAAGCAGGGGGGGGCGTGCCAGGACAACATTTTGATTACATTTCAAACAAAGTTTACATCAGTGTTAATGGCTTAAAAGAATAATTTTCTTTCTTACCTTAACAGAATTTTTTTGGAGTGTTGCAGATATCTAAAACTCTGATTTTCATGATTTTTTTAAAAATCCTGTGTTACTAATTAATACATGGTATAATGTATTGCATTAAGGCCAGATCTTTGCTATGTGGTAAAGTTCTGGCTCTTACAAGTCAGAAGTAGCAAGTACTAGGTGTGATGCTAGCTTTGTAGAATGAAACCTTATTTGCAAGCTCTTTGAAATATACATCTCTCTACAAATCCTGAAGCCATATGTTCTTTGTTCTGTGACTTCTACTCTTTCAGCTGGTGACATGCACAAGGTGAAAGTTTCAAACTAGGAGAACTTTTATCTGTTTTTATAGCATGGCTCCTAAACATTCCCCAGAGAAACTATAGAAGCCTTAGTGAATGTCTTTTACTCTCCTTTCCAGTGTCAGTAAATACTATATTAGTATTTGCAAGGAGAGCATGACTACTTCTAGTTGACACAGATTTGTTTAGCATCTTAAAGCTGAGCTATGTGTGGATAATATGTATTTGGTATGTTTACTATCTTGAGTTGTTAGAAAGGATGATGATACATGTACTCCAAGGGTAGTGTTAATTTTCTTTATTTGATTTCATATTAAATATCATAAGCATTGCTTCTTTTTAACTATCCCTTGTTTTAATGCATTTTCTTCCATACATATGGATTGTTAAATTTATGTATATGTGGTGCACATCCACCCACTACCTCAATGTTGGTGTTGCACATAAGAAATTTCAACCTGCCCAAGGACAGAAAATGTTAGAGGGAACACTGGTGACATCCATTCAGATTCTAATATAAACTTTTTTATTTGTATTACTGCCTGGAAAATGTGCCAACATGGCAAATATTTAAATAGTTTTTGCTAAATTTGCAAGGCTTTAACATTTTTTAGAAGTCACAAAACTCCATTTAATATCTTTTCTAAAAATTCTACAAAATAGACTTTTAACAACACAACTCAGAAGAGAAAACCAGAGTACTCATTTTATGTTTTCAAAAAGCTGGTGGCACAATATCCAGTTAGAGCAGGGGATTAGGAATCAAGGCTCCTAAGATCATAGAACACTAGAATTGGAAGGGACCTTGAGAGATCATGAAGTCATTGAGTCCAGTCCCCTGCTCTCATGGCAGGACCCAGTACCATCTAGACCATCCCTGATAGATGTCTGTCTAACCTGCTCTTAAATATCTCCAGAGATGGAGATTCCACAACCTCCCTAGGCAACTTATTCCAGTGTTCAACCACCCTGACAGTTAGGAAGTTTTTCCTAATGTCCGTCCTAAACCTCCCTTGCTGCAGTTTACACCCATTGCTTCTTGTCCTATCCTCAGAGGCCAAGGAGAACACATTTTCTTCCTCCTCCTTGTGACACCCTTTTAGATACCTGAAAACCGCTATCATGTCCCCCCTCAGTCTTCTCCTTTCCAAACTAAACAAGCCCAACTCTTTCAGTCTTCCTTCCTACGTGCTAGTCCTGATTTTGTCATTGACACATTAACCATGGGAGCAAGTCACTTCAACAGTGAGGCTGACAGACTTGCCAAGCTCCTGGGCAAAATGGAGAGGGGGACAGTTCTGTGCCCTGGAAGGGGCGGGGGGGCCTCAGGTGGAAGAGGTGGGGTTGGGGCTAACCTCCCACAGGCAGTCCTCAGCACTGGCAGAGACTGAAAGGGTCCGGGGTACTGGTTGTTGCTGCTGCTGCGGCAGCCAGGAGCTCCAGGCCCTTTGAAATCATGGGGCCTCCAGGGAAGATGCCTCTTGGCCCCCGTGTCAGCAGGTCTGCACTTGAACTTTTCGTTACTGTTTCCATAACAGTCAAATGAATATTTACTCTTCTCTAATATCGCAAGGCTTACCCATCTAACGTCTATATCTTGGGATCCTCATGTGAAAGGTGCTATGGTAGTAGTGACAAATATTTTCTGAAAATTCTTAGTCTCATGCATCATTTCTTTCATCCCATCGGTCATACTGATAAACACATTGCATAAAGGCTTTTCATCTCCCTAATGTCCTAATCAAGGAGGTTTATAAATGTGATATCACAGTTTTACACAACTGAGGAAACATTACCCTGGACCAGAGGTTGTGGGGAGTCCCCATTTGTCTATAAGTCATCCTCTTCTTCATTATATAGTATTCCCCCTCAAGGAATATTCTGGATATTAGTTATGCACTTCAAAGAGTATACAACTGTGTTTGAGAATGCTCACACTGGCACGTAGATTGGTCACTAGGAAGTATTTCAGAAAGAGACACAGTTTAAGGCCAGACCTACATATCACTGGCCACAAACACCAACTAGCATCTGTACACTAAATACAACATCCAAAGCATTATTGTCCACAGAACACTAAACTATCATATGCCTCAGACACAGAACAGAAGGGATTTTTGCGAAGCCCTTGCAATGGCAGGGAACTTAAATACAGAGAATTCTGATGAACAACCTTTGACCTATGTTGCAGAGGAAGACAAAAACCAGTCTGACCTGAGGGAAAATTCCTTCCAACCTTCTCCTTCTCTCAGACTATGCATATACACCTTTGCAATCACTCTTTACCAATCAATCACTTCCCGCATTGTTCCTGTACTTGATATGGTTGTGCGTACTATACCTCTGATTAGAATAGTGGGCACATTGCTATCCATCCAAATCAGCTGCTACTGAATTAACTTATGACACTGATACCATGAAATCACCATAAGGACACAGAAAAATTTGGAACAAAACTACAGGTAGACATTGTTGGTGCCCAGTCCTTCAACGTCTTCATACTCTATACAACCTAGCAGAGATACTGACTAATGCGCTAACTCCTCTTCTCTTCATGATCACCTTCTCTCTCTACTGATAACAGTTTAACATCTGGTACAATGAGTGTTTTGCCCTTTCTGAAGAAAGTCAGTCAAGCGGTCTGCAGTGTCTTCTTTTCATCTCTCCCTGTTTCTCTTGGCTGGCAACAAGGTGAACCAGTTGTACATGACCAGTCAGCTCTCTAGAGACCATTAAAAAGTCCAATATTATTAATAAGACTTACGTTGTATTTGTAGGATCAACTAAGTTGGGGATAAAACATATGGATCAGTAGCCCGGGGGAGGGGGGAAAAGGGGGATCGTATAACACACTGTAGGAAGCAACTAGCAAGTTCTAGAAGCACACCTGCCATAGTGTTGGATAAATTATTTTATAACTTTCTTTGAATATACAAAATGAAAGACATACAAAGAATATAAATATATGTACCAAAGAATCAGGGTGAAAGAGAAAAGTATCCTGAGTTTAGGTGGGCAAGAGTAATGTGATAACCGCTTTGTTGAATATGATGGATTTGTGGTTTTGAACTGCAATTCAAAGAGGGAATGTACACGGATTCAAATCGAGATTTCTGAACCATGTTTTCAATGGCTACTTATAAATTGTAGCGCTCATTGAGAAAGTAAACACTGTAGCTAGGAGCATGCCTCCCGGCCCAAGAAGACCAACACATAGTAGCTACCCTCAAACTAGCCAGCTAATAATAGCTATGTGGATGTTATGACAGGGGTGATGGCTCAGGCTTGGCACCACAACCTGCCCAACTACCTGGTGGCTACTCTGAGCTGCTGCCCATGCCATGACATCCACACAGCTATTTTTAGCAGAGCTAGCCTGCATCTGTCTTCCCAGGCTTGAAGGTATGCGGCCCAGCTGCAGTCTAGACATACCATTACACAAAATTTAATCTGAAAGTGACTTACTCTGATTCCTAGTTTTTTGCTCAGAAAATGAAGTTCCTTGAATGCTGAATTAATAATACCATGACCCTGTTTACCTATGCTAGTATCACTGGTAGCCAATTGATGATGGGAACTACTGAGCCCTCTCTCAAATCCTTGCTGTGCAGAATATTAAAGAGGAAGAGACAACACAACTGCAGTATGTCTAAGATGGCTAATTTTCATTATTTCGAGTTTTGTTCTTTCTTCCTTAAAAGGGATTAAAGAAAAAAATGAAACTTAAAACAACAACATATCTTAAATACCTTGGAAGAGGTAATCTTCAGTGTTCATATCTGGATTGTCAGTTATTATATCAAATGGAGATCTTCCTGCCATCATTTCAAACATCAGGACACCAAGAGCCCACCAGTCCACACTGAACCCTATAAGAATTTAAAGAGCACATTTTCAGGTAGTAAATCCTGAGATTCTAGGTATCATTACAATGACATTTATTGTATCATTTATGGGGATAGAGGGCCTGACTCTGCAAAGTGTTGGGAATCCTCAACTCCCACTGAAACTGCTAGCAGCAAGGCTAAGTGCCTTAAGGAATAGTCCTTAATAGAGCACTTAGGAAAAAATTAATAAAGGTAATTTGTTCAGGAAATTGTAGATTGACCATAAATGTCCATAAGAGAGTGAGGCTTCAATTAGCAGTACTCTTAACAAGACAAAGGTCAATATTACTTCTTACAGCTAGAAAGTACTTTGGGGTTTTTGAAAGTTGCGAATGCTATGTTACCATACAGGAAAATGACAGTGCAGGTCGGACCTCCCTGGTCTGGCTCCCTTGGGGCCTGATCAGTCCCAGATGAGGGAGTTTTCTTGACCAGGAAAGGTCTTGGGGGGTAAGGGGGAGGGGAGAGACCAGCCTTTCCGCTGGGCTCTTCTCCCCAGCTACCTGCCACTGCTGCCCAGCTCCCCTGGCTGCTGCAGTCCCTGCCAGTCCCAGGGGCTCCGGTGCCCTCCCACCCCCGGCCAGCTGTGGTCTCTCGTACTCTGTGGGTTCTACTACCCGATTGGCCCTGCCAGCAGGCTCTACTTCCAGCTCCCGGCAACCTCTGTGCTGGGGCTCTAGTCCAGCAACACTCGTTATCCTTCCAGACCATGGATGTTGCTGGACCAGAGAGTCCCGGACCACAGAGGTTCAACCTGTAGTCAGGTATTTTACCATCTAGATGGGTCACTTCTCAATTCACAATAGTAGTAAGAGTGTTCCTGTAAACTACAGGTTGGACCTCCCTGGCACCCTTCTGGCAACCTCCGGACCTAAACTATCTCGAACTAGGGAATTTGCTGGCTGGGGTTGCCAGCTCTGCTCCCAGCCCCAGCGGCTGGGGCTGCTGGAAGCCAGCTAGTATGGCTGTGGGCTCCTACCCGTGGCTGGGCTGCCAACCACCAGCCCACTGCCACGAGGCTCCTGGCCTTGGGGCTTTCTGGACCACAGATAGTGTTGGACCAGAGAATCTCAGTTTAGAGACGCCCAAGTGTACTACTGTTTTGAATGCTATGTTTTCTGTTTTGTTGTCAGACACCCTGATCCAAACAGTTGCACTGAAAGGTCAAACCAGCATAAGCGGGTTGGGTTGAGGTATTTCCTCTGCGGCACATTGCAGGAATTCTCTTTCAGTGAAAAGCTCTCCCTTTCTGGAAATATATTTTAACAGAAGTTGTAGATCCATGATTATGTGGGTCACCAACACTAAAATTGTCTGAAGTACATCTGAGAAAATTAAATAAAACTTCAGAAAACACATCTTGCCTTTATAACACAGAGTAAAAACATGTAAGCTTAATTCAAAGTTTACTCTTAGTGCACTGAAATTGGAAGTTAAGTTAGTAATTTAGAGTGATTAAACTATTACAAGTTTATGTACCAACTCACCATATTCTTCCCCTCTTAGGATCTCTGGCGCAATGTAATTTGGCGTTCCACAGAAAGTGCTTGTAGTGTCACCAGGGCCCAATCCTTCCTATGAAAATAAACCAATTCATCTTCTGAAAAAGTTAAATTCAACCTAAAGGAATTTCATAAGCTTTCAAAAGAATTTTAAACCAGGAATCAAAGATGCCACCTTACACCAACAGAATTCCAGACATCAAGGTAGTGATAAAATGCCTCCCAAAAATTCCTGCCATTCAAGGTTGGTTTATAAATTTTTGCATAGCCCTTCATCGCAGCATATGTGTGTGATATATTACTAATCCTGATATTTGTAATGTTTCTTTTAGACAAAAAAAGTGTGTCTCATTTGTGGGGAAGTAGAGAGGTGTTTATTTATTTTAAAGACAAACAACTCATAATTTCTTTTACAGGTTCTCCATTAGAGTTGCAAATTTTAGTGCTGGTGCAACACACCAGATAAGAATTCTTGAAAGAGTATATCACAAGCAGTGACAATGCAAGCTCCTGCAAAGTGCCCTACTTCGAATGTTCATCATGAACTGGAGGAACGCCAGTTAAGACTGAGAAAGCAGCTCAGTTAATTTGGTCCATTCAATCCCTGGACCTGCTGAAATTAACAAAAAAGGGTGCTAGTTGGAGTGCTGCTTTTTGTGGATTTGGTGGTTCACAAGAAACTAGACTTAGACCCTCATCTCATTTCACATAGGCCAACAAATAATTTTGAGACAACAACTGTCAGTAAGTATTAGCATGTGTCAAACCAACAATGCAAAGGCAAAACAGGCAATAGCTCATTACAAGCCCCCGAAGAAGTCTGACCCCCTAGTTTATTCATTTAATTGGGCTTCTTAATCTCTATTTTGACTTTTTTAAAATACCAATTCATTTTAAAATCAGGCTACTAATAACCTTATATTGGGCTGTATTTGTCTGTCTCAGTCACTTTTCAGGTACAGGTTGCATTTGGTCAACATTTTTGAAGTGCTATTCAAACTCTAAAGTGCTATTCAGAGCCAAAAAGTTCCAATACCAACACTAAAGTATTTGATATTTTCAACCCTCCAAGAGTCAGTCATTGAAAAGGGTTAATACAATTCAAATATTGGAAAAATTAAAAAACAACAAATAGTCTTGCAGCACCTTAGAGGCTAATAAAAATGTAGATGGTATCATGAGCTTTTGTTGGCACACAATCCACTTCAGATGAATTGAGTTTAAGCGGTCCAGTTCTTTAAATAAATAGCACAGAGAGCGGATGGGGGAGAAAGAAGAGGAAAAAAGTGTAAACAAAAGGGAAAAGAATAGTCAATTAGCGTGTCCATGGTAAATTAAGCTGATAACAATACTTAGCACCCACTCTAAGCACCCTTTGTTTGGTTTTTTGTGTGTCATTAGGATGTGGAATGTAGTGGGCCACCCAGCCAACTTCTTTGTTTAGACTTCTGTTGTAGGAATCAAACTTGTAAATGAAATTAAGTTCTGCAGCTTTCCTGCGGAGCTGGCTTTTGAAATTGGATTGTAATAATATGGAAACTTTGAGATCCATTAATGAGTGCCCGGGCAAGTTAAAATGTTCCCCAACTGGTTTCTGTGTGTTGCCTTTTTGGATATCTAATTTGTGTCCATTAATTCTCTCTCATAGAAACTGTCCAATTTGACCAATATACATGGCAGAGGGGCATTGCTGGCACTTGATGGCACAGATCACATTAGCAGATGTGCAGTTGTATAAGCCTCTGATGTGGTGGTTTACATGGCTAGGTCCTGTGATGATATCGCCTGTATAGATGTGTGTTCAGAGTTGGCATTGGGGTTAATTGCAGGGTTGGGTTCTGGGAGGAGTGTGATAGAGGTGTGCTGCGTGGTTATTGGAAAGAATTTGTTTGAGGTTCAGGGGTTGTCTGTAGGCGAGGACTGGCCTGTAACCCAAGGCTTGTGAGAGTGAGGGGTTATTTTCCAGGATAGGTTGTAGCTGTTGATAACATGTTGGAGAGGTTTAAGTTGGGGGCTATAGGTGATGACAAGTGGTATTCTGTTTTCTTTGTAGGGCCTATCTTGAGGTAGCTGATGTCTGGGTACTTGTCTGGCTCTGTTAATCTGTTTTTTCACTTCTCTGGGTGGGTATTTCAGTTTTAAGAATGCTTTGTATAAATCCTGTAGGTGTTTGTCTCTGTCTGTGAGACTGGGGCAAATCCAGTTGTATCTTAAGTCTTGGCTGTAAACAATTGATTCAGATATGTGTCTTGCATGGAAGCTAGAGACATGTAGGTAAGTGTAACGTTCGGTAGGTTTCTGGTGTAAGGTGGTGGAAATGTGTCTATCATGTAATTGTACTGTAGTGTACAGTAGATCTCTTGGAAGTAGATCTCTTGTGTGGACTGGTCCAGGCTGTGGTTGATGGTGGGGTGGAAGTTGTTGAAATCCCTGTGAAATTCTTCAGGGGTCTCCTTCCTGTGGGTCCATATGATGAAGATGTTGTCAATGGAGCATAAGTAGAGTGAGGATCCTAGGGGGCGAGAGCTGAGGAATTTTGTTCAAGGTCAGCCATAAAGATGTTGGCCATGCGGGTGCCGATGGTTGTGCCGCTGACTTGAAGATATGAATTGTCTCCAAACTGGAAACAGTTGAGAGTGAGGACAAAGTCGCAGAGCTCTGTAACCAGACGTGCAGTGGTGTCATCAGGGATAGTGTTCCTGACAGCCAGTAATCCATCTTCATGTGATTAACACTTATGTTAATCTAGGCAAACTCCATACCTCAGGTTAACCCTGATATTGCTGGCTGCAGAATTTCATTCAAGACAATCTGACAAAATCAGGTTAAAATACAGAGATTCACAGTAGAATTATAAGACAGAAAAATCAGAGAAGAACCTTACCTTGCACATGCCATAATCTGTTAACTTGATATGACCCTCTGCATCTAGCAGAACATTGTCTAGTTTTAAATCTCTGTAGATTATTCCTCTCTCATGTAGGAAGTTCAGAGCAATACAAATTTCAGCAGCATAAAATCTTAAATAGGAAAAAAGAGACATTAAGGAATAATCCTTAATACAAAACTTTGGAAAAATTTAGTAAAGGTACTATACTATGCTTATTACTATAAAAATTACACAAAAGTTGACATGACATAAAGAATGCAATGACAGTTTTTGAAAATAAAAGGAAAATGTAAGAAGAAAAAGCTAACAGAGCCTGGCTTCTCACCATGGCACAAAACCACAAAAACCCCCTAATTAATTCAAAAGTAGCTGTTACAATCAAAATACAAACTCTAGTTTTGTGGAGACTGGCTATATTTTTTAAAGATTTATATCAAGTAATTTTTTTCCAATTTGATATTGAAGAAATATTTGTTTTTAATCATACTATCCAACATTTCTCCAAAGCTGAAAAACTCAAATACCAAGTTATCATAAATGAATTTCTGAACTGTTACAATCTATGCCAACAATTCTAATGCAGTGGCAAGGTGCTTCTGTAATGTCAAGATTTTCAAGATTAGTACTAAAGGGGAAGTAAACCCCTATCTTTTTATTAGGTTCTGTATAAAACACCTTAGCTAAGTCATCAAAACACAAACCTGACAACACAGTGGTGGGCAACCTGTGGCTGTGTGGCCTGATAGACATTTTATTTATTGTTTCTAACATGCATAGTTGCCAGATTCTGCTGGTTTTTGTCTGTGTTATTTTTCCCTTACTGGCATTACTAAAGTTAGTTATGTAAAGTACGGGCACGTGAAGAGAGGTGCACACAACAATGACTGTAGAGCAGTGCACTCCCTTTGCATCCAATCAAAACGATGCTATGGTTTAATCAGCAGATCAATTGTATGCAAGCATAGTTAGCAAAACTACTCTATCCCGGGAGACTGTCTTGGTTATGACAATCTTGCTGCCCATGGAGATGGAGGCCACTCAGTAGCCTACGTTGCCCATCACTGCTACCACAGCAATGTATTTCAGAGAACCATTAAATCAAATATGAAAGCAATGGAGCAAATGCTTTTTAAACAACTTGAGTCCTTGTACAAAATTTTTTTCAAATGAGCTGCTTTCCAAATTTAAGATTGAGCTTTTTATATGTTTCTTTTATGCTGTGCTATGTAATGACACTAAGAGAATTGTATTTATAGGAAAATACCTTGCATGTTCTTCAGGAAGTTTTCTTTGCCGTTGCATATGAAACATGAGATCTCCCCCATTTACATATTCTATGACAAGAAACAATCTGAAAATATATAATACAATTAATGTATTCCAGTATTTTTTAATCCCACATGACTGACATTTTTACTAAGGTCATAATTAATATTTCACCTCAACAACAACAAATCTAAAGTTAAAAATGTTCCTTTGAGTTGCCCTCTCATGTTAGGCATTTAAATTTGTAATTACAATAAAAATTAATGACCATTTGGAAACAAAACAAGAGCATATATTTAATATATAATACACCTATGCCTGTGGTATGTAGATGATATATCCATAATTTAAAAACATGTACAAGAATACTTCAATAGAAAAACACAAATGAAGAAATTGATTGGAACTTAATGACGATGCACCTGCTTACACTAGTTTTGAGTTTGGCATGAAGCCGACATAACTATCCAAACATATGAAAAGGATAACAGAGGTTGCTGAAAATAACCAAGTATCATTGTGGGCTGTCAGTGTAAAACACTGGTTCTTAAAATACAGTATCAGATACATATTTTAAATATCTAAGTGAGTTAGGGAACGAGACAAATGAATAAAATATTGTCACAGTAATATGGCAAGTAGATGATAAATTGCAAAACCAAAGGTGTTATCAAAATTAAATGCAGGAGCAAAATAGACATTTATTTTCAAATAATGAGACATTTATACTACAAAAATATCTTATTTTAATAGCTATAGCTAACCTATCACCTGCACCAGGCTGAGGCTCCAGGGTTGGGGCAGGCAGAGGCTGTGGTTGCCCAGGGCTGTCTCTAGCTCCTGGCCAGGCACAGCAGGGCACTGGGGGAAGGGCCTCCACTTCTGCAGGGAGCAACTGTGGCTTAGCCCGGCCCCCGGCACTCCACAGAGACAGCAGCATGTGACTAGCCACCCTGATCTGCGGAGCAGCCCTAGGACCGCCCCCTCCCAGAGCAAGAGGCAGAGCCTATCGTGAGGGGTGGGAGGTGCTAACCTCTTCGCTCTTGGGAGCTGCATGCCCCAGGGATGCAGAGTCCAGTGCAGGGTCATGCTGCCGCTCCGCTTCCTGGGCCCCAAGTGCTGCGTGTGCCACTTATATAAGCAAACAACACAAGTATGCAGGGGCAAGATTAGAAAGGTGAAGGCACAAAAAGAGCTCATTCCTGCTAGAGATATAAAGAGTTACAAGACGACATTCTACAAATATATTAGAAGCTAAAGGAAGACCAAGGACAGGATAGGCCCATTGCTCAGTGAAAAGGGAGAAACAATAACAGGAAACTTGGAAATGGCAGAGGTGCTTAACGACGTCTTTGATTTGGTTTCTGTCAAGAAGATTGATAGTGACAGGATGCCTAACACAGTGAATGCTAGTGAAAATGGGGCAGATTTAGAAGTTAAAATAAAAAAAAGAACAAGTTAAAAATTACTTAGAAAAGTTAGATGTTTGCAAGTCACCAGCACTTGATGAAATGCATCCTAGAATACTCAAGGAGTGGATAGAAGAGCCTTTAGATATCATCTTTGAAAAGTCATGGAAGTTAGGAGAGATTCCTGAAGACTGGAAAAGGGCAAATATAGTGCCCTTCTATAAAACAGGAAATAAGAACAACCCAGGAAAACTACAGAGTAGTCAGTTTAACTTCTGTGCCTGGAAAGATAATGGAGCAAATAATTAAGGAACTCATCTGCCAACAACTGGAAGATAAGAAGGTGGTAGGTAAAAACAGCCAGCATGGATTTGTAAAGAACAAATCAGTCAAACATATCTGATAGCTTTCTTTGATAGGATAACAAGTCTTATGGATAAGGGAGAAGCGGTGGATGTGATATACCTAGACTTTAGTAAAGCATTTGACAGGGTCTCACATGACATTCTTACCAATAAGCTGGGGAAATACAACCTAGATGGGGCTACCATAAAGTGGGTGCATAACTAGCTGGATAACCACTCTCAGAAAATAGTTATTAACAGTTCGCAATCATGCTGGAAGGGCATAACAAGTGGGGCTCTGCAGGGGCCTGTTTTGTGGCTGGTTCTGTTCAATATCTTCATCAACTATTTAGATGATGGCATAGAGAGTACAATTATTAAGTCTGCAGATGATACCAAGCTGGGAGGGATTGCAAGTGCTTTGGAGGATAGGGTCTGAATGCAAAATGATCTGGACAAACTAGAGAAATGGGCAGAGTAAACAGGATGAAGTTTAACATGGACAAATGCAAAGTACTCCACTTAGGAAGGAACAATCCATTTCACACATACAAAATGGGAAGCGACTGTCTAGGAAGGAGTACTGCAGAAAGATCTAGGGGTCATAGTGGACCACAAGCTAAAATATGAGTCAATAGTGTGACACTGTTGCCCAAAAAAAAAAAAAAAAAACACCACCAACCCCTTCTGGGATGCATTAACAGGAGTATTGTGAACAAGACATGAGAAGTCATTCTTCTGCTCTACTCTGCACTGATTAGGCCTCAGTTGGAGTACCGTGTCCAGTTCTGGGCACCAAATTTCAAGAAAGTTGTGGAGAAATTGGAGAAGGTCCAGAGAAGAACATCAAGAATGATTAAATGTCTAGAAAACATGACCTATGAGGGAAGACCGAAAGAACTGGGCTTGTTTAATTTAAAGAGAAGAGAAGACAGAGGAGACATGATAGCAGTTTTCAAGTATCTAAAAGGGTGTTAACAAGGAAGAGGGAGAAAAATTGTTCTCCTTGGCCTCTGAGGATAGGACAAAAAGCAATGGGCTTAAATTGCAGCAAGGGATGTTTAGGTTGGACATTAGGAAAAACTTCCTACCTGTCAGGATGGTTAAACACTGGAATAAGTTGCCTAGGGAGGTTGTGGAATCTCCATCATTGCAGATACTTAAGAGCAGGCTAGATAGACATGTACCAGAGATGATCTAGATGGTGTTTGGCCCTGCTGTGAGGGTAGGGGACTGGACTTGATGATCTCTCAAGGTCCCTTACAGTTCCAGCATTCTATGATTCTATGGCACATGAGCCTCTGATCTAGGAGTATTACAGCTCTACTCTCCAACTGCAACTGAAGCATTTCCGAATCAATTACGGTAGCAGAAGCTAACCCAATATACTTTAACTCTTTGACTAGTATAGAATACCGGTCTAGCCATATGAAAAGAGTATGATCTTGCAATCTGAGGGAAATGCAATTCATGGCATCATAATTCAACAACTCATCAAGGTTTCACCCACTGGCACTGTATCCTGCATGCAATGATTCTCTACTTCACAGCAGGACACAGTGTAATCAGAGAAGACACGGAGTATTATCATACGTACATTTCTCTCCAAAGTAAAACAACTGGCCTCAGCTTTCTTTGCTGTTTGTTGATAAATCAGTAGTGCTTGTTTATTACTTTGCATTACAGAAAGGCGGGATGTCAAGAAAGGGTAGTTACAGAGATTTAGCAAGAAACTCCAGAAATTCATGGACATTTTGGAGAAAGATTAACAAGCAGCCTAGGGTTTTTTTTAGTCCAATACATGTCTTCAAATATACTACCACAAGTATGGGTCCAATTTCTGTAATACTCTACACAGTATGCTCACTGAAGTCTGTGGGAGAACCAGACAAAAGAAAGGCTGCAATGTAAAAGCCTATCAGTGGCTTTTCAAAACTCTAGTTTTGCAATGCACTCCTCAAAACCAACAACGGGAAAATGGAACAGAGATAGGGAAAATACAGGTGGAATCATCAGCCACATGAAAAGACATTTATTACTTACTGGAGAGAAGATTTCATACATGGGAAAATAAAATACAAGCAATGCAGATAAGATTAAAGAGTCCTACAAATTAGATATATGCTGAGTGAGTGCTCGTTATAAAAGATGAAGCTGCTTCAGAGGCAGCTTTTCCTTAGGCATCCAATTATTTCACAATTAAAAATTCTTCTTTCTACACCTTCCAGTTTGTCACGACCCAATTTTAGGATTTTCTTGCAACAACTATTGAAGAACTTGAAGAAGAAAAAAAAAAGAAAAGAAACCAAGACAAAAACACCACTAACAATTTTAACACACAAACAAACAGAACTTGTAATCTTATACTGCTGGAACTGCAGATCTCTTATGCCCTCTATCTCAGTATCTTAATTATTGTGATCCACAATGTTATCCAATTTAGACTAATTTGAAAAGACTTATGCATATGTTCACATGTATGATTGTAGTACTTACTATCTTCGGTGGGACTCCTCTCTGCAGGCTCAAAGTCTTTGATTGTAAGCATCCTTGCTAGGGATCTACCTTAATTATTTGTTAAGTAGCACATGTATCTCTTTGAGTAACAGCAATAAAATAAATGACACCAATACCTAAAAATGTAGGGAACTACCTTGCTTGTACTTTAAGGATTAAGTTTCACTGCAGGATTAAAGAGGAGAAGCCAGGCTGGGAAAAAGAACTGAAAACACAACTCCAACTAGAAAGGCAACACAGAAAAACACCAGACTAGTATTTTATACTTCTGTATGTTCTCTTCTTTCAAACCTGCTCCAGTATTAAAAGCTCCCACAGAAGTGATATACAAAGGACTTTTCTAAACTCTAATTTCAGTCCTCTTCTTGCTTCTTATGATTAATGCTGCAAGTTTGTCATTGATTCTGCAACTTTCCAGGACCTCCATGACTTCTGCAGTGTCAAGTGCAGGTGGCCTGAGGCTACCTACCTGCTCCAGCAATCCCTGAGCCAGCAACACTGTCCAGTGTTGGGATAGTCTTGGGCCACCATGCCACCAGCCTCCCCTCCCTCTTTCCTCCCAGAATCAGCAGGAGTTTGGGTGTTGGAAGGAGTTCAGGGTGGGAGCCTGGAAGGGGATGAGGGCTGTAGGCAGCCCTTACTGTGGGTGGCTCCCTGGAAGCAGTCTCATGGTACCGCCCTCAGCTCCTAGAGTAGGAAGAGGGGTGGCCAGACAGCTCCACATGTGGCCTTTGCCACAGATGCAGCTCCAGCAGCTCCCAGTGGCCATGGCTCCCAGCCAGTGGGACCTGTGGAGCCAGCTCCTGGGGTAGGAACAGCACGCAGAGCCCCCTTGGCTGTCCCTCCAGTTTAGGAGTGGAGGGAAGGACATGCTGCCAATTCCAGGGAACTGCACAGAGCCAGGAATAGCATCTGCCAGCCCCCTTGCCCCTGAACACTACGAAAGAATTGTGGTCCTTAACTCCCCTCCACCCACCCTCAGAGCTGCCTCACCCTCTCTACAGGCTACCCAAGAATTAGACAGGGGTATATGATACAAGTCATGGACATATCAGAGGCTGTGAATTTTTGTCTATTGCTTGTCACCTGACTTTTACTAAAAATACCCATGAAATAAATTGTAGCTTTATGATGTTTATAAGGAATCCTGATTTTTAAAAATGTCTCTGTTTGGTTTTGACATTAGTCATTCAGGGATCACCTATTTTGAAAGACACTGATGAGATGGAAGTATTAATGAAGAAATGACATCACAAGAGCCAAGAGAATGAAGCAGCAGAAAAAGGAAGGAATTTTAAAATAATATTTAAAACTATTTTTGGTAGTGTTTCTGAACATCTATTACACTTCACTGACCTTTTCCTTCAGTTATACTCTGTCAGTAATAATATATATCCTGACATCTGATAGGCTCTTACGAAAAATCAAGATAAATCAGAATTGACATTGCTGGTATTTCTAAACTAAAAACCAAGCAGGAATTAAAAACAAGAATAAAAACCTTTTCAGCTGCTTTTTTTATACATCTTAAAACAGCAACAAAAAAGGCACACTCCCTTTTTTTTATTAGCACCCTTTACAAGTCACATTTGGAACTCTTCCTCTGTCTCCTTCTGGTCCACAATAGCCCCATCTTGTAAATCTGCAGGGCAAACTGAACAGCCCACAACGTAGGCACTGATCAAAAGGTTGTGTGTTTTGTTTTTGTTTTTGTTTTTTTACTTCTGGGTCGTTATAGTTACTGTGAACATGATGATTAAACCTTGAAGGGAGAGTTACAGAGGTGGCCCATTTCATGGCTGTGCATTTAAGAATATGTCAGGGTGCATGGGGAACAAAGAAGGGTGTTCCTTTTAAGCAGCTACCTGCATGAGTCTAAGTTAGCGGTGGCAAGCCCACGGCTCGTGAACCGCAAAAATTGCGGCTCCTGACAGAACTGGGGTGGAACCCGGAACCGCTTAGGTCAGCCACTCTCACAGCCAGGCTGCCGTGAGCCACATGCATGCTCACGGCCCATGCCGTTCTGCTCACGGCCCCCAGTGCACTGCGTCATATCCTGCACATGCAGGTCAGGTCGCACCCAGCATCCCAGCCTGCATGTGTTAGCAGCTGGCTGCTGAGCGCAGGCGCAGCGAGGGCTCCGGGTGCGGCGGCGGCTCCGGGACCTGGGCATAAGGTTAGTGGGGGAGAGGAATTGGATTAGAGCGAAGGGTGGAGGGGAGAGATGCCTGGCTCTGGAAAACGGGAGGGAAGAGGAGGGGGATCAGGTGTAGGGGGTGCACATGGCGTCTCAGATACGCGTGGCGGTAGCAGCAGCTCTGGCTCCAGGACCCGAGCATAAGGTTGGGGGGAGAGAGGGATTGGGTTAGAGCGGGGAGGGGAGGTGTCTGGCTCTGGGGAAGGGGAGGGGGGGGGAGGGGAATGGGTTGGGGGGTGCACATGGCGTGCCAGCCGCTCAGCGCATGCGCCCCAGCTCCTGGAGGGAGACGTGCGGCTGTAGTGGCAGCTCTGGGACCCAGAATTAGGTTAGAGCAGGGGAGGGGATTGGGTTAAAGCGGGGAGAAGGGGGAGTGCCTGGCTCTAGTCTGGGGAGAGGAGGGAAGGGGATTGGGTTGGGGGGAGGTGTGTGCCTGGCTCTGGGGAAGGGAAGGGGGACTGGGTTAGAGCAGGGGGGTGGTGCCTGGGGAGGGGCGGAGGGAAGAGCAGCTAGCACGCTTCCTGAGACCTGAGATCCCCAGGTACTGACCCCAGCTGTCTCTGTCCCCTTCGCCTGGCCAGGCCTCCCACGAGTACTCTGCCTCAGCACCCTGTCCCCTGCCCCCACCAGCACAGTTGGGGCCACATTAGTGAGGCTTGGGGGTTTTGGAGTGATTTTTTTTTTTGCACCTCACTTGTGTTGCCCCCAACTCAAAACAGGTTTCCCGCCCCTCTCATAAATAAAGACAACGCTGAAACATTTTGTGTTTGACATATTTTATTTCAAAATGAAGCCAGGCCGACAAGCCCCCATCTGGCCGCAGCATCCTAACACTCCTGCACCGATCCCAAACCTGAGCCTATCATACACTGGAACCCCCTGTCCTGAGCCTCTCACATCCCCAAACTCCTGCACCCCCACATCCCCAGTCTTCTGCCACTACACTCCTGCACCATCCACACACTGCAAATCTGTGTTCTGAGCCCATCATACTCCCAGCCTCCCTGCCCTGAGCCCCTCATGTACTCCAGCCTAAATTGCTGCACCCTCACAGCAACAAGCCTGCGGCTTGCTCAGCACCCCAACCCTCTACCTGACCCCAACACTCTCCAGCCTGGAGCCCCCCCCTCCCTGAGCCAGCATCCTCTTCTCTACTTTCTCCTGCACCCAAATTCCCTCCAAGAGCTTGCACCTCTCACCCCTTCCCAGTGCTTTTTTTGTGATGGTATGCCCTGGGACGGTGTACCGGCACCTATTTTCCCCCGGCGCGGGTTTTTTTTCCCCCCTTAACAACTCCTCCTCACCCCCATTACGTGGCTCTTTGCACTCTATCCACCACTATTTTGGCTCTTTGTCTCTAACAGGTTGGCCACCCCGGTCTAAATGAAATAAATCCACTGAATACTGCACGAAATCTGCCCATTTCAGTTATGCAGGGGGTTCTACTGCATTCTACTCACGTGAACAGAAGCCAAGTAAATCTTCCGAGCATCATATATGTAACATTTTGCATGACTAGCATGTGTGTCAGTATATCACTGAAGGGGCTAATGCCACCAGCAGAAAAGAATTATTCTGTGGTCTGTAGTGCCTAAATTCAGCCATGAATAAGAATACTCATACAAGAAAAAGTAATTGGAAACATCCATGATTCTAGCTATAATTATGCACTCTGGCATAAGGACATTTCTCTTAATTTTTCTTCCACATATTAAATACCTGCATGCAGTAAAATACTGGGAAAAAAATCATAAACCACTTCAGTTAATACAGAAGAGAAAAAACAATTAAGATAATTTAAGTATTTTCTCAAATGAACCAAAGAACTTTCTCAATCTGTGCTACGTATTCAAATGCCACAGTGATGAAAGCATAAAAATATCAAACAGCTAAATACAAAAACATTACTTCTAAATACATATGTAAGGATAGTCTTCAAGTTGTCCAAATTATGTAGAAAAGCTGTCTTAATTGCCCCAATTAATATTGTTAGAAGACATAGCTCTTAATGTATGTTTAAACCTGTTTGATTGTTTGTCTCTATGTATAAGCAAGACACAGCTAACTTACTACCCTAAAAGTTAGTCCATTTACATCTCTGTATCTGAACATGACTATACTATTCAACAGGCTACACTGAAGTCTTGCGTTACTTCTGCAAAGGGCTGTTATAGTAATATATCCATCCAAAGATTTCAAAGCACTACGATGACAATCTCTAACTGCCATGGTTGCTTTATGAAGAGCAGTTAGTACAATGATCAAGATTTTAAAAAACAAAGTAACTTCAAAACTTTCTTACCGACTTGTTGTTTGAAAGCACGAATGTAAACCAACTAGGAATGGATTACTGGATGCCTGCTCAAACACATGTTTCTCTGTCTGTACCCAATCAATATCCTGAAATAGAGTATTTGGAGAATCAGAACTACTGTTGGATACCCTGTAGTGGGTAAAGCCAGAAAAGAAACTGTCAACATTTATAATCCCATATATATAAAGTGTGTAGGTGGCACTGAACAACATTCTTTAAAAAAAAAGATGGACAAAAACTTGCCCCAAAGAAAGCCTTTTTGATTTTTTTGCTTCAACTATTTGCCAGAAGTTTTCTGATTATCCAGAGAAAGTGGTACAAAATTTACCAGTTATGAAACTTAAAAAAATAATAAAACATATCTCAAGTATAAATGATATATTGGTTCAAAGGGTAGTGATGCAGGTGGATATCACATTGTAACTATTTGCATCAGCTGGAGCTGCCACGGTTTGCTTTGTTTTAGGTATAAGTCAATGAGTTTCACACTATTTCTATGATCCACTAACTATAAAGATGAAAAACTGAAAAAGGAGATTACAAACTATTAGTATTTTCAAAGTTTAATAGATGCTAGACTAGCATAGCAAAATCAAGACCCAGGGTAACAAAATATCCCAAACCTGTTCACAAATGCAAAACGTAAAGTCTGTGTGCTACAACTGTTCTCAGCAAAGGTAGGCGTTCCCCGTGCCTCTTTCACCCTATGTTCCACAATACCCCACCCCTTCATGCACACTCAAAGGAGTGACTGGCAGGAACGCCTGTGCATTGGTGAGCTTGAATTCCCCAGGTTCTAGCTGACCAATACCATATCAGCTCTATAGTCAATCTGAAGACAACCAGAACAGATACCCAGGTGCCCTTATACGAGGTCCAGCAGGAAAAAGCTAGACTGCAACCTCCAGAGAGCAATCCTTGGTGCTATCCTGTCATACATACATACATCTACACACACACATATGTATATACACACATACACACACATCCAAAATTAGTATAAATAAGCAACGGAATTGTTTCCATGTTTTTTTGGTTTTTTTGTTTGTTTGTTTGTTTTTAAACACAAAGTAAACTGACTGTAAACCAAACATTGTGCTATTTCCACCAGAACCAGAGTGTGATGCTGGCTAGTAACTACCAAAAAAGGGAAGAAAGGGGGACATTATTTTCATTTCCTAGACTAACAAATCAAAAGTAACAGCATAAAGCAAATTATATTTTAAAAATTCTTTCAGCTGTAATAACTGATACTTTTGTGACAGGTATTTCTAAAAATATCTTTCAAACTGTATACTAAGATAACTCAGTAAAAAGCTAGTTAATGAATTATATTTTTTGAAAATGTATTACTTTTAGATTGACAACATACCTTAATGACCCTTTATCAGGATATTTCCCTTCAATTCATTTAAATTCTGTTCTAATAAAATCAGGTGAAGCAGATCCAAGATTCAACTCCTCTTGGGTGACAATATCCTTTGAATATACTACTGCTACTACAACACTAACAGTCGGTGGCAAAGCATCAGCAAGTTTGATGCATTCTAAATTCACTGATATTTGAAAGAGGAAAAGATTGCTAAGTAATGTTGGTTTTTTTAAACCACTGAAACACAATCAAATGAAATATCCATCACTTTAGATAGTGTGTATTCATAAAATTCCATTTCTTCTAGATGCTAGTTTGTGGCAAACAGCAGCAATTAGATCAATTTTCTATGTTATGATGTGCAAGAGTCACAAATCAAAGTAATTCAATGTAAGAATTTTTTCAACTGTTTCTTGTTCTCAAAGGCAACTACAAAGCTGACAAAAAATTTCTCCTCATTTTTCATTGGCACTGAAAGAAATAACTAGAGAAACAAAAAATGTAATCGTGGAGCAACTTTTTATTAATCCCTTTTTCTGGTAACGAAAAGTGAGATTGCACACTTAGGTGAGCAAATCTAAAGATAAAAAACAAATCAAAGGCCTGGTCTACACTACAGCAGAAGATCAAATTAAGATATGCAACTCCAGCTACATTAATTACATAGCTGGAACCGACAGAAATTGCGTTTCTGCACCATCCACACAGCGGGAGGCCGACAGGAGCAAATGCTCCTGTTGGCTTCCGTAACTCCTCATAAAAGGAGGAATACTGGACGCTGGCCAGAGCTTCCCTCAGCATTTGATTTATGGCTCTATACTAAACCTGCTAAATCAAACACCAGAAGATTGAACTTTGGCACGTCGATCTTCTGTGTAGTGTAGATGTGGCCTCAGTAGCCTTACTCTTCTACTAACAGTCTCTGGAAAAGTAACAAGTACAGCAACTAGAAATTGGTTATCACCACCATCACCAGATTTTTTTAAAAAAATTCTTTGCAACAAAATATCGCCTTTTGTAAACTATTCTTCCAGTAGCCATGGAATTAAGGGAGACTGCCAACTTGGAAATCACATGTGCGTCTGAAAAACGTATAGTTATCAGAATCAGGAGTTAGACTACTAATATAGAAAGAAGATACTGAAAACTCTTATTTTTCCAGTCTATTTACTTGATGAATGTGGTATCAATGTCATGGTTTCCTCTCAATCTGTCACTCCCTACCATACCAATTTACACCATATTTTTAAAGCAATTTTAAAAAACAGGACACACTCTTGGTCCACAGAGACTGGATTTTTTTATTTAAAAATATCATATTGATGTAGCCCCTTTAAAAGCCAGCGGTTTACTAAATGTGAAAAATTATCTATAGAATTATATTACATGTATGTCTCTTCTGTGTGTGTACAAACCCAAAATGCACTTGCAGACTATTTCTATAAAATTAACAACATTTTTATAATGTAAATTCAGCTCCTGTTATGAAGTGCAGCATTCATTTATTAGTTTTTTCCAACATCCTACAAGCTGAAATTGTGAGGGAGGCAACATCTTGCTATCCTTTCAGTTGCAGATGAACAAACTATCAATACCCAATGCTCTATTTAGCCAGTAAACAAAAGGCTAGACTTTCAACAAGATCCAGGTTTATTAGAAAAAATTCATTTGTGTTTTTCTAAGACTGCTAGCCAATTTGTCTGTCATAGTTACTTCAGAGGCTGTGGACATTTCTCCCAGAACCAATCTGTGCCATACTTAACGTTGATACCACCAACTTACTAGTCAGTCAAGCTTCCACTACATGACAAATATTTGTTCAAAATTACAGGTTACATGTATTCTTAGTACATTTGCCTTCATTAACTAGTTAAAACTAATGCATTAATACATTAATCATGATTCAATTCAGTATTTTAAATTTGAACACAGACTTTTACCTCATCATCATGGACCAATTCTTTTTTCACTACTTTCATGGCATAAATTTGATCATTCTTTTTTAACCGTACTAAAAGAACTTTGGCATAACTTCCACGTCCAATAACTCTGATTAAGTCAAAGTCTTGTAGTCCAAGCCCCTGAGAGATCTTAATTCCATCCATTCCATCAATAACCGGCTTGATATCCTGTATAAAGGCAAACAGATACATATTCATAAACAGTTGAAGATTTCTTAACTAAGAATTGTTAGAGAAAACAAGTTAAACTTCTAACAGACAGGATTTGCTCAGTGTGTACGCTACTCAAACACAGATTGGTCAAATAGTACAAGAATGACACAGCCCTAAAACAACATTCTTTTTAAAAAACTTCCTTGGCATATTTTTTCTACTTGGTATTAAGTGTAGAGCCAAAGGAAATAGTTTGCTAAATATTTAATCTCAAGTAACATGTTTTTAATAATAGATGCAGAATGTTTCCATATGCTGCAAGTGAACTGCTATAAGACCATACATATCTACACAATTATCCTCAGCAGCTCACAACACTATGCAAAGCACCACTATATTAAAGTGTTATTTTGGCCAATGGTGGCTGGTTTGCCAGTGCCTCACATACTGATTGTTCGAAACCACCGTCCATGAAGGCTAGCATGTGACAGTCAACAGGTCGCAGCAGACCTATCATCTAAGACAGTGTTTCTTAAACTGTGTCCTGCGGCACACCGGTGTGCTGCGAGGCAGTTGGAGGTGTGCTACGGAGATATGGTGACCATATGTCCCTTTTTTTCCCAGGACAGTCCCGGATTTAAAGATACCCAGCACTAGCGTGGCGCAGCAGCAACTCCCCGCCTCCACCCAGCACGTAAGCGGCTCCCTCAGTGCTTTGTGAGCAACCAGGGCTGCTGCCGGTGGCGTGCAGTGTCCAGAGCTCTGAGCTCCCATGCAGCATGTGCTGCTGTCCGGCAAGGCCCTCCCCTCACTGTGTGGCCCTTTCCTCCTGCTGCGGGACTGCCTCTGCCGTGCGCCGCCAGCCCGGCCTCCTCCATCCACAGGCAGCCACCACCGCTACCGGAGGGGAGGGGCGCTGGTTGGAGCGGTGAGCCGCTCCTGGGAGCTGCCACCAGAGTCCCGGCAGAGACCGCGCAGAGCTCAGCTGGAGTGCTGCAGGGCGGGGTACATTCAGGCTCTGCCGGTAGGCTCTGTGCACCACCCTTTCTCCCCCACCTCTTCCCACTCCGCTGGGGGAGCAGCAGTGCAGTGACCCGCTCGCTCTGCCACGCTCCGCAAGCCAGATCTGGGAGGGTGGGGGCTTTCTTCCCTCCCACTCCGTGCTCCTCCTAATGGGAGCCAAAGCTCGTGCGGGGACTGGAATGCGGCACTAACATTAGCACCGCGGGCGGCCCAGCTCCAGGCCCGGCAAGCAGTCCTGCCTTGGAAGCAGCTGGGGCCAGGGCTGTGGGGACTTCTGGGGCCCAACCACAGACTCCAGCCCCGCAAACTGGAAGGCAAAAGGTGGGGGAGGGGCTCAGAGAGAACTAGGGGAAAGGAGGGTGGGAGAGGAATGGGCTTGTGCTGAGCGGAGAGGGGCAGAGCAGGAGAAGAAAGGGGAAGGCACCAAAGGACAGGGTGAAGGAGAGACAAATGCCAGGAGGCCAAGTGAGACAATGAGGAAAAGGGCAGGAGGAGGGAGGGGAAGTGTCAGTGAGGGTGGAGGGGACAGGGTGATGCCAGGAGAGTAGAGGGGAAGAGCATTGAGAGGAACTGGGGCAGAGGGTGGTGAGGGGATGGACATCAGGGAGAAAGAGGGCCAGGGGCAGTGAGGAAAGGAGGAAGCACCAGGAGGATGCAGAGGTAAGGGAAGGTGCAGGTGCCAGGGGATTCTGGGGGTGAAGCAGAAGGGCAGACACCTGCAGGGGAAAGACCAGCACCAGAGGAGAGAGGATTCAGTGGGGGCCAAACTCATCCCCTATGGGTAGGAGGATGGTGGGAAAAGTTCTTAGAGGGGGTTACTTTTACTTCTGGTCATGTGTCCATCTTGATCCCGAGAGTCAGGGGAATAGTAAACAGAGGTCAGGGGGTGTAGAGGTAATGTGTCCCTAATTTTGGTTCAGAAATTATGGTCACCATACGTGGAGAGAACTGAGTTCAAATGGCCGTCCTTAAAAGGGGCAAGCTTTTTGTTTTGTTTTGCTCAACAAAAATCCTTGGCGTTCCCCAAAAAAAAAAAATTGTTTGGTGTTCCTCGGTCTTAAAAAGTTTAAGAAACACTAATCTAAGATTACGACATGCACTGTTTTTACTGGGGTAATTTGTTTTTAACATGTAAACCAGTTTTGGCTTCTGTACATTGTGCCTGCAGAACCCACCGCCTTGGAAACAGACTTTATACAGATCAAAGCAAAATTTTACATTAATGATCTAGAAGCAACAGGGTCCGTATTACATGACCAAATCAGAGTCCCCAAATATAGTTTTTGTCTTGAAAAAATGGCCAAATTTAGGTCAGGCTTGTTTAACACATTACAGCTAAACAGAATCATATTTTCTAGTCAAGACACTCCCTCAGAGATTTAAATTCCAAGGTGATAAAGAATTCAAAGTCAGATAGAGAGACATTTAAAATAAAAATTCTACAGCCACAATTCTTTCCTGATGATAAATCAGGACAAGGGAAATGGTATGCAACTCTGTGCTGTTATTCACACAATGGAAAAAAGTTGTGTGTCACTGATCACTCATTTTAAAGCATCAAGAACTTCCACTTTAGGTTTTCTGTCCACCTATATAGGCTGTGGAAATTACAGTGATGTAGAAAAAAATGATTTTTTAAAAAAATACTCATTCTCAGGATTTTGCTTAAAGCTATGTGGTATCCATCCAACATTAAAACTCTTGTATTCTCTACTCTGGTAAAGGAAGGACTTAGACCAAGCAAAGAGGGTCTGAATTCAGTTCTTAGATTGTTAGCCCTTCTAGGTTAGGGTTCTGTGTGTGAGTGAACAATGTCTTGCACATTCTGAGAAATACTGAGATACAAATTAATAATGAAGATCTAAACAGAAAGATACAGAAACCTTACTCTGCTAACTGAGTACATCTGCCTTGGCATGAGGTTGAGCAGTTCCAGGATGTGTCAAACACACTGTAGTGAAATTTAAGTTGCTGGTCAGGACTAGGGATATGAACGGGTAACCGGTTAACTGGTTTCCCAGTAAGCATCATCCTTACCACATGATGCCTACCAGGTACTGGTTAATTGGTGTCAGAGAGCAGACCCTCATCCATGGCCTGCCACAGGCACAGGGCTGCCCCAGCAGGGATGAGAGCTGGTGGCAACCCCAACCCTGGGGCCACCAGCTGTGGCAGCAGGGCCAGGAACCTCCTGCCACCACTGGTGGCAGCAGCCCCAGGACAGAGGATGGATCCTGCTTAGTTGATTAATCAGTTAAACCTTAGGTTAACCTAATGTTTAACTGGTTAACTGATTAATCAGGATTTTACATCCCTAGTCAGCACCGTGCTGATTTCCAAGAGTGAACATTTGTGGAAGAGATTTCAAAATGGAAAATGTGTTATTTTGATTGAAGTTTTATTTGTGGGGAGATTTCTTGGCATTAAATAAAATCATATAATTTTGCTGACTGGGAATGAGAGATTTAGAGATACTCTAAATAAAAGTCACAAATAGTTAAAGTACATTATATCCTCCAGTTACACCCCATTACCCATGTTTACAATGCTTCAATACATTATGGTCTATTTTTATTTGACCTCATACCACTGTCCTTGTAGCCAGATCAATGTTCTGCCAATCTATGGGAAGTGTTTACGTAAGAAGTCTTGATCTAGGATTGACTGTTATTAAAGAGAGATTGCATTGAGCTTAAAGTGTCTAGTCAACAAGGTTCCAGCATACCACATTCCTGTCTGTGCAGGGTATGTCATTTAAATTAGTATCACTCATCTAAGAAGGTACAAAAATGCGAACAGCTCTGACTAGGGCAGGGGCAATGTGTCTTCATCTGCAACCGTATAGTACCTAGCACAAGAGGACCTCGCTTTCTATTAGTGGGCCTTTTGGTATTACTGCAATATAACTCAATAACCATTTTAGATAGTGTAATAAAAATTGTATGTAGTCATTCCAATGTACACATTTTAGTGCATTTGTTTAAGATGATTCTTAAAAAACATACATGATCAAAAGCAAAGCAATTTATACAATAACCAGAGCCACTCATGTGTGAATTACTGGTAGTGGCAATGATTGTAGTAGAAAATGGATGGTGCAGTTTTGTTGAAAAGGGGAAACCAAGCTGGTAGTGCTTTATAAAGTGCTTCTTATTTAATTTCAAATATTCCAGAAGTATTTTTATAGCTATTGTTCTGAAGCCCTTTAGGCGTATTTTAAGTGTACTGGGATTTGTCAAAGTGCACTAAGGGAATAACATTCTTAGTATGCAGAGATGCTGTTAAACCCTGTTCAAAAGAACCAAAAAATAAAACCTACGCATATGTTATTCTACTTTTATTTCTTCAGGGCCCTTTATAATTGAGTGTGTATTATGTATCTACAAAATTTCAGAGCAAACTGGATAGTTAATGACTTACATTGTCAGTGAGACTGGACCAAGATTCATAATTTTAATCTGTGGAGGGGTGGCCTGAGGGTGATAAGCAGTGTACATGCATTGGAGAGGAGAACAGCCAAGTACTGAAATAATGTTAAATCATTGAAAGCTGCTAATTCGGAGGCAAAGACCAATAAATTGCAACAATTATGATTTATGAGGGTTGCACTATGAACAGGAAAAAAAGTCTCACGCACTTTGTGAATGAAACAAAAATAGAAAACAAGAAGTCTGAGAAACACATTAAAAATCACTAAAATACTTTATTTTCGGGGCAGGAGCCCTAGATTTCTTTTACTGTTAAAAGAAGATCTACAGCAAGATGAAACTCATGGCAAATATAATTCTCTAGTCTATATGTGCAGAAAACAAATATAAATTTAAATTTAAAAAGTACCTCAGAGTCATCTTTAATGTTGTCATGTTTCCGAGTTGAAGGAATGTAAGGTACTGCAAGACAAAGTGGATAAACAGAACAAGTAGATTGTTAAAGCTATCCCACATAGTAGAAAAATTATTAAATAAAAGATAGTCTAGTAGCCATGGGGTAGCAGTTTGTTTTGCCCACTGGACATTCAGGTAGGATTCTTCTACTTAGTTGTCATAATCTTGATAGCACATACAAAGGGTGCTGGAATAGGGGAAAAGCAGCATTTTGGCACTTGACAGTGACTATTTTAACTTGCTTAATCATATTTCACAGGCCCAGAATGTTTTATCCAGACCTCTTCAGTAAAAAGACTGTGGATAGAAGATGGAGCCTAGAGATTGGAGTGGTAAAGACATCTTAATGTACAAATAGTCAGACACCCCCTAACTTAAAGGCTAAAAAGCTCACTTTCTGTAACACACTCAGCTTCTTTTATTCCTTGCAAATGTTACCACATTGACTAACAATGTATATTTACAACAAATTTACAAGTTATAGGCTCTAAAATTTGTGAAAACCTACCTCAAACAATCCCCAAACGCCATAGCTTTAAACATTTCTACAGTACCTTCCATTGTGCTACCTTAGAATGCTCTACAAGCAATGACTCATCCAGCCTTACCAACCCCCATTTTACATATGGACAACTGAGGCAGAGGGCACGGCAAGAATGTAGGATTTTGGGGACAAGGACTCTAGGCATTACATATGTATGTATTACCTAGCAAAATGGAGTCCTGATCCATGAAGCACTACTGTAATACTGATTATTAGAAAGACAAGGTAGGGAAGATTATATCTTTTATTGGACCAACTTACACTTCATCAGAGAAGTAGATTGCATCATGGTAACTGCCACTCAAATACCTGAAGCGAACCTGGCTCAATACAGAAAAAAAATCCACTGACTGCACTCATCTAGTTGTCACCTATCACACTACACTGTAACCCACATAGGTATCATCAAATAACTATAACTCATATTTGATGGGGACGACTTCCTGAAAGAAAATTTTCCTGAATCCCTCTTCTAGCTTTCAAATAACTCCCTAATGTTGCCAATATCATCCCGCACAGACGCCAAGGGCCTGTGCTTTCTTTCTCTCTTCCCCCTTCCTACCAAGGGCCTACATTCTCTCCCTCTCTCCTCCACTCAGCCAACAGGAGCCTGCACTCTCTCCCCACAAGCCACCAGAAGTTGGGGGGGCTGAGGGCAGGGGGGTTATTTGTCAAGACAAATAAGACTCCTGAAAGGGGCACAGTAATCTAGAAGAGTTGAAAGCTTTAAAGCGTGCACAATACCGCTGGTTCTCATAAGCGCGCACAGCACAGCCAGTCCTTACTGAAGCAGTGCACCCCTTTACCTCTGAATTAAACAAATCATAATGCTCTCAGATGAACTCTCGCAGAAAAATGATGAAAGATGAAAACACTATCACCTGCTGGCAAACACTTTTCATGAAGGTATCACTCCATAACTGCCCTTCCAAAATACATCCTCAATGGAATCCTGCAACTTCGAAAAGTGAGCCTAGAAATCAGGGTTTCCAGGATAAAGGGGGGACAGGAAGTCATAGTCATAGTCCTATCTATTTTTACCAGTCATAAGGACCAATGGGGTAGGGGAGGGTTAGAGAGCTGGAGCAGAGGATGGACCTTGGAACAAGCAGGGAGGGCCATGGTTCAAGCACCAGCGGCCCCTCACTGGCACACTTTTAGGGATCTTCCATTGCTCTTCCTAGAAACAAATTCTTAACTAGCTAGACACTGTTTTCTCAGCTCATTACAACAATTTACAATAAATACCTGCCTGCCAACCCTTAATGGGCCACGTCAAATGTCTTTTACATAACAGTCTAACCTTTACTGCTCACTCCATTTACTGTGTTCTCCTGCACCATGAGTTTAAATCTGTCCCAATCTGTATTTAGTTCAGCCACTGAGGCTGTGTCTTTATTATCAAGTGCTGTCACCAAAAATTGTCTTTAGGCAACAAAACTGTGATAGTGCACACATTGCAACACGACTTTTGTTCCAAAAAGCACCCAGTTTCGGCAACAAAAAACTTAACTTCCACAAGTGAAGTTTTTCTTCCCCCCTCCTTTTACTGTCAACAAACATGCAGTGTGGACACCAAGGGCTTTATTTATTTATGCACATATGCGTTTATTGGCCTGCAGGAAGTTTCCCATAATGTTCCAAGCAGCCGCTCCGGTTGGCATGTTGAACTCCATTGCCCTGCAGCCAGGTACACAAGGAAATTTAAATTCTAATTCCTGCGGGATGGGCTCAGAGTGGAGTAGTGTCATGGAGTCTTCCCAGCTGATCATTGCTCCTATTCCCTATTGCTCCTAGCACTTTCCAGCTTGGACTACCAAAGAGCTGATCTGCGTGTAGAGCAAGGAATATGTGCAGTCCCAGCTGCCAATGACCCATAGGAATTGGGACACATATGGGCATATTTTGTGATGCTTGTGCGAAAAGAGCTACAAACGAGATATGCTGTAGTGAAGAATGAAGATAAAGGTGCTGAGACAGTCATATCATAAAGTGAGGGAAGCAAACCGCTGCTCCGGTGCTGCACCCAAGACCTGCCGATTTTATAAAGGAGCTGGGTGCTATCTTTGGGGGAATCCACCACCTCTACTGCTAAGAGCACTGTGGATACTTTGGAGGGCAACAGAGTCAGCAGAAAGAGAACCTAACCTGGAGGGTGAATTAATAGATGAAGAGTGAAGTTAGAGGAGGATGTGGGGCTCCCAGATGGATTGCCCAGTTAAGCAAGCAGTCAGGAATAATTCTCCATTCCTGAGGTAAATACCCATTCTCAGCAGCTTCTCCATGGGGAGCTGGAAGCAGATGAGATGCAGGGTGAGTGCCTCTGGCTTGGGGAGTGCAGGGGTGGGTGTAGGGCAGAGAAAAGTAGAAGGCTGGCTGTTTTTCTGTGAACTTTGCATAGTCTTTTGTAGCTAGTCATTATGTCCAGGCAGACTGTCGATGCACACCAAGATCTCAATTGATTCCTGCAGAGAGAGGTTCTGGAAACTTTCCCTGAGACACTTGTTAATTTTCTCTATCAGGTTCCAAGGCAGCGCAGCTGTGTTTCTTCCTCCATTGTAGGACAGTCGCCCATATCATTCTGCAATCAGTAGCGCGGGGACCACCATGGCACACAGATGGGCTGCATATAGAGCAGGGCAAAAACCACTAGCATACAGAAGTTGAGCCCTTCTTGCCGTCAGTAGTGAGATGTCTGCTACAGTGATACTTGCCTGTGGAGAAACGTGGCATTATTAAAAAGGTTTCCCTGCAAATGTGCTCTTTTGCTCCTACGCACACCCTAACCCTGTCCTTCCCCCACACTCACAATGTTTACAGTGTCTGCAGAGATGTGTGCATCTTGCAAGGATCAGAGGGAAAATGGCTGTGATTACTCTGGCCCAGGTACAGGCTGTTCGAGCATTTTCTTGAATGCACATGTTACATGGGATGCAGCAGGGAAGCAATCCCAAAAGAGGTAGATTTCAGTGCTCCTTCATTGTCAAAGTGCTTCCTCAAACACTCCCTGATGTTAATAGCAGTCCTCTGGGCTCCTCAAACTCTGCAGCTAAGTGCTATGCCCCAGCGCTCTACTCCTAAGGAAACATCTTCACAGAGATTATGCAAAGTACAGAATGCGATTATTATTATGGGAATATTCTCCTCTATCAGGTCTAGCCTGCATATAGACACCTCCATCTCCCTTTCCATCTGCCAAAAGCACATTCCATTTCCATGCATCACATCCCTCAGCCTATTGTTAAAATTCTCCTTATTACTGTCCAGGTGCCCTATGTTTCAGGGACCAGGGCTATAAGGAATAAGCTGGGCATCCCAGGATCACTATGGGCATCTCCACATCTCCCACTATCTTCTTGTGGTCTGGAAAGAAAGTCCCCACCTGCAGCTTTTTGTACAGGACAGTGTTCCTGAAGATGCATGCATCATGCACCTTTTCAGGTCACCCCACACTGATGTCTGTGAAACGCCCATGGTAATCTATAACTGAAGTACCATTGAGAAGCTTCCCTTCCTACTGATATACTCTGTAGCAAGGTGACCTGGTGCTAAAATTGGAACATGTGTGCATGCCATTTATTGCCTCCTGTCACGGAGCAGACTCACCACCATGGCGCCTCCAGCGGGTAGCCCTGGGAATTAGCTTGTTGACTCACTGGACGCCTCCCTCTAGCTGGTGTCTCCCCGTGTTCTCGCTTGCCTCTCTAGTCCAGACCTGCGTCATTCTTGGACCACGGTGTCCTCTTCAGGACACTGCCCTCTGGCAGTGCCCACTCCAGTGTCTCTGAGCCCCCTTCCGGGGTTAGGTGTTTATCCAGCTTTGCACTCCAGGGTCCTCCCCTCCCAAGGGGCACCCAGTTCTCCTCCCAGGGAACACTCAGTTCCCCTGTACCCACCTTGCCTCAGTGACCCACTACCAGCCTTCATCTAGCCCCTGCCTCAGGGGCAAACTGCAGTCTGTAATGGACGCTCATCATTGGCAAAGGGGTGTGGACCTGCTGCCTTTGCCTATCATGGCTGCCCCTCTGCAGCCTTAGTAGCCTCAGGCCTTGCTTCAGGCCCTGCAACCTGGGAGCTTGATTGGCCAGAGCTTCCTCAGCCCTGCCTTCCTTTCCCAGCACTGCTCTGCTTCCCTGGCACCCAGGTAACTTCTGCTCTCTCTCCAGAGCAGCAGTAAGTTCTCCTCTCCCTCCAGGAGCCCTTCTTTATATAGCCCCCAGCTCGGTCCTCATTAGCAACAACTGACTCAGCTGTGGCTTCACTCTCAGCCCTCACTCAGGGCTGGCTTTTTGCCCTTAAAGGGCCTGGGCAGGGCAAGCACCCTGTCACACCTCCACACACAAAGTTAGGAAAGCCCATCTCTGGGAAGCCAGCCACTATGTAATGTACATTTCCCAGAGTCATGGTCCTCCATAGCAGAATGTGATTTATTGGCCTTGCACACTTTGAATAGTGCAGCCCCAATGGTAAACTTGCCCACTCCAAACTGACTTGCAGCAGATTAATTTCAGTCAGGTGTTGCCAGCTTCTAGACAAATTGCCATATGCTTCTCTGCCGAGAGGCCAGCTCTCATTCTGATGTTCTGGTGTTGCAGTTCGGGGACCAACTCAGCACACAGCTCCAGGAAGGTTGCTTTACATATCCTAAAGTTCTGTAGCCACCACTCTTTATCCATACCTGCATGACAGTGCAATCCCACTACTCAGTATTAGTTTCCCTAGCCCAAAAGTGACAGTCTACCCTTCACAGTTGTTCTGTAATTGCCCAATGCAATGACAGATTGCTGCTGTCCATCTCATGCAGAATGTTGTCACCTTGCAAGTCTTCTTCCTCTGTCAGTAACTTCAAGAGCAACTGCTGCAATGCATGATGTCCTCATGGCACTGAACAGAGCATAGGAAAGAAGTGTGGGATCCATGCTTTCTCACTGCAGATGCTGGAGTGCACAGCAAAGAATGAGAGTTGGAAAAATGGCACGAAAGGAAGCTGAAAACCTATAGAGGGTTGGGAAACAAAGCAGTGCCTGATGGGGTGTTCTGCACAGTGCTAAGACATACTGCACTCCATTCCACGTTCCCGCAGTGCCTAGCAACAGATGGTGTCACCTGTCACTCTGGAATACATATCCACAGTGCATTACTCACGCTGTCAACAAGGGAGTAAAAATATGGTCATGATATGTCGACAAAGGGAGCAAGAGTAAACATGCTTTGGCAACTTTTTCTTTGGTAACTTCTGTGTTAACATTAGGTTTGGTGATGAAACTTTGTAATGCAGACACACCCTCACATTTCCTTCCCCTGTTCTGAAGAGCTTTGTGTAGTTCAAAAGCTTGTACTTTTCACAAATATCATCTGATCTAATAAAAGATATTACCTCATATACCTTGTGCCTCTCATTCTGGAAACATAGCTACCACAAGGCAAACATACTAATAATTACTAATAATGGTAGCACTGAGAGTCCCTATTATGACTATATTTACATCCAAAGACATAAGTATATCAATTCCACATTAGTGGGAAAAATACCTACTTCCATCTGTTTCTTCTGAGGGGAGGTCAACTTCATCATTTTTATCATCTAATTGAGGTTCCTGGGAAGGCATGACTGAATCCTGGTAAAATAATAATTAATAGAAAAAAATCCATCAGTTACTGTAATGTGTTTGATACCATCTGAATACCTCTTCCTAAAAGTTTTAAACAAATCTGTTTTGTTATATAAATGATATAGCTAGATATTTACAATTTAAGCTTCCAGGACAGGTGGTAGGGTATTACAAATATTTATCAGAACATGAATGGTTTGTAATGAATTATAAAGAGCCTGTATCAAAAGTCTATCTGTCCTCTGCACAGTGCAGTGTAAACATGATCATGTTTAATAATTCTCTTTTAAAACTAAATCCAGCATATTTTACTATAAAATATACACAAACAGAATTAAAGATTTCTGAGGCTGTACCATGTGAAACTACAGCCATTCCTTATTACAAAAAAAATCCATGTTTAGTGTGAATTTATATAGACAGTATAAAGCATCAGCATATTCCCTGCCCCAGCTAAAATAAGAAATAACTGCCACTGTTCCAAAAGGTCCTGCATTCATTAATAAAGTAAATTAAATTCAGTTTTCGTTTTGTAGCGAATTATCAACCATTCACATGTAGAACTCAGAGCAGAAATAACTACAAGAATATTTAGCAAATGGTCCAGTAGCACTTTATAGACTAACAAAACATGTAGATGGTATCATGAGCTTTCGTGGGCACAGCCCACTTCTTCAGATGACCGGAGTTATGATTAGAGGATAACTTTCTAAGTAGTAACTACTTTCTGAATGGTATCCTTCCTGCCTTATCCATCCACTGACTTTGATCTTTATCTACTAGAAAGGTTTAGCACTCTTTCTCCTGATACTATATGCATAGAGGTAGGGGGGTGGGAGACAGAACATCTTTCTTCCCCGGCCCCCTTCCCTTCTACTATTTATTTCGAGTTTCCTTATCCTCTAATCATAACTCCGGTCATCTGAAGAAGTGGGCTGTGCCCACGAAAGCTCATGATACCGTCTACATGTTTTGTTAGTCTATAAAGTGCTACTGGACCATTTGCTTGCTGTTTTTTTCCCTGTAACAGACTAACGTGGCTACCCCCTGAAAGCTACAAGAATATTTGACTCAGATACAATCTCCAAATAAGCAGGAATCAACAAGATGGCAAAGAATCCAGTAATCAAGGCAAGGTATGTGAAGAGAGTTTCAGTAGTTGTAATGGTGAGGAAAAGATGGATTTGATTTATATTAAAGAGGAAGAAACCAAACTAACTAGTAAGATACTGAATACAGAACAGGTTTGGAAAAGGTTATGGGTTGGAAGGAAAGGACAAAAAAGTTTTGAGTCTATGACTGGAAGAATGCCAAAGTTCTCAATGCAGCGATCATGAAGGGAAATGGGGGACAGATCAGGAGAAGGTGAGTATTTAATAGATTGAGATTAAAATGGTAGCAGGACCCAGAGACACTCAGAATTCCGAGGGACAAATGGAGATGTAAAAACAAGAGAGAGCTTCTTCGTTCTGCAGAACTTCCCATGGGTCAGAGGATGCAAATGAGAAGGATTTTCAAACCGCGTTTTTCATATACCTGCGAAATAAATACTTTCTTGTGAACCAATAAGAACTTGGATTTGAAGTCTGCTTTTATTTATTAAAAGCACAACTGTCTCCTTTCCTCACTCTGTTTTCATTTATCACAAAACATATTCCCTCCCCTTCTCCAGTTAGTAAATTGACAGCTCAGAAACCGTGTCCATGATATCACAGTATTTGTTACAAACCTGGTGACTCGCATACATGAACAGCAATTTGTCAGTTAGGAAATACTCTTAGGAAATAATGAACTTGGAGGTGGAAAAAACACATTAACTTTATACAGAACACAAACTTACCATATGCCTTTTGCAGGTCAGTGGAACAAGTATGTGACAGCGTTTATGCACCAGCAATTTGCAGTTGATACACTTGTAGCCTTGCCTTCCGAGACCCCATATCCTTTCACTGCACTGGCCACAATATGCTCTCTAAAAGCAAAAAGTATAATTATCCTCAAGTTTTAGTCCTTTAACTACTGGCCAAAAGAACCTCTGAGGATAGGACAAGAAGCAATGGATTTAAATTGCAGCAATAGAGGCTAAGGCTCGACGTTAGGAAAGACTTCCTTCCAGGGTGGTTAAGCAGTGGAATAAATTGCTCAGGGAGGCTGTGGAATCTCCCTCTGGAGATTTTTAAGAGCAGGTTAGACAAACCATTATCAGGAATGGTATAGGTAATATTTAGTGGACTGGAACAGTTGACCTCTTCAGGTCCCTTCCAAACCTGTGATTCCATAGTCAGTTTTAGTTTGAGGAGAGAATACTGCACGTAAGTAGAAGAAAATGAGTAAGGTTTAATTGACAATGACCAAGATTCTTTGGGCATGGAAAGTGTTTCTTATCTGTCCATAAAACACAATGCTCAACTATGGCCCTATATAAGTAAGACTGTTTACGGGCAGCAGGTACACAAAGCTGAGATAACATTAACCTTTCCAACTGCCAAATTAAATTTTCACTTCCCCACAAATTGTTAAAAATTCACTCCTCTGACCAATGCGTGAAAAGTTTCAGTTTATGGACAATTTTACGGTTAAGAAATAAGCTTGTGAAAACAGTTTCACAAAATACCCTGGTTAATACCTTCCTTGGATAGCACCATATTAATATTCTCCCATATTTAATTCAGAGGCTTTTTTATTTTAACCACATGCTGGAGTATAGCTGTTCAACAGCAAGCACTGAGGTTCAACAAGTTACAATTAGCTTTTTTATCCTTATAACACTTCAGATATAAAAATTCCCAGAGCTTCTTCATCAAAAATCAAAGGGGATGATCTGAGAACATCTATACATCAACTTGTTATGCTAGAGTCCTCAAAGGGGTTTCCTAAGACCAAGGGATGGGTTGTTGGGTTTTTTTTTGCACTGCTAACCTGTCACATTTAATAAATCTCTACAGCATGCATACAGATAAATCATAAATAAATCAACAAGATTCTAACTGGAGTACTGGACACAAGCTATTCTTGTAAGTTTTAGGTCTCTCCTTTCCACATAAACCAACACTAGAGGATTCACAGTATTTTTTCTAATGCCTAGAATGGAACACATTGGTTTAGCTGATTATGAAACCGAACAGCATGGATATATTTTGCCACTTTACCTAGTAGAAAACACACATTTGGAATCAACATATTTACTTTAAATAGCATTCAATTACAAAGTAAGCTGTTACATATATTTTCAAATGGGCAGAGTGCTTAATGGAGGCAGGCTTTAAAATGTATGGTTTACTGTGACTGTATGCAGGCTTTAAAAAGTATGGAGCACCGGGATTGTATTTTTTCAAACTTCCGATACTCCAAACCATGCCAGTCAATAGAAATGATTCAAATACAAGACTGGGGAGGGTATATGGTTTATGACCACACACAGACTGGGAGTCAGGACTCCTTGGGTCTGACTGCAGCTTTTGCCATTACATGATTTTAGAACCTCTGCCAGTGGAACAATGGTGAAAGAGATGTAGTGACAAAAAGTTTTCCAGTGCTATGGGATCTTTGATATTGGAATGTGTGTTAAAATAGGCTTCAAACAAGTTTCCTGTTATGAAATATTTTCTAATTCAAGCAGTTTAAACAACAGACATCTTGTGGTATCCAAGGTGCATAATTAACATCAGATATCCCACCAAAATTAAGAATTGCATTTTCAGAAGTTTACCTTCATGCCAGATTCATCTAGGGCCTTGTCTCCACTTACTGGAGGATTGACACTTTGGGGATCCATCTTCTGGGGTTCGATTTAGTGGGTCTAGCAAAGACCCACTGAATTGAACTCTGAGGACACCCCATCCACCATGGTACTCCTCGCTATCATAAGGAGTGAGGGAAGTCAACTGGACTGTTTCTCCCATTGCTGTGGGGCCACCCTAGAAAATCTATGTAAGATACGTCAACTTCAGCTATGCAATTCACATAACTGAAGTTGTGTATCTTGCATTGATTTTCTCCGCTAGTGTAGACCTGACCTAGGTCTGGCAGTCTTTGCAAAACAGACCTTTCAGTGAAAACTGACATGTTCTGTGACTGGCAGAAAACAAAGACTTGGGTCAAAAAAGAGTGACTAGAGTAGACTATTTGTTGTTTGGTAAGTTTTTCCTATCTTACCTATGTTGTACTTACAAATTACTTTTGAAGGAAACAAAATGAGCGAAGGCTTATATATAATTCAATACAGTCCTAAAAAAACTTGTTTCTGAATTACTTGAGCAAGTGCTTCTTGGCTTAGTTTTGAACTTCTCTCTGACTGACCTACCTGACCCCAACCACCAGGTTTCATGTCGGTCATTTGATAGAGACAGCTTTAGTAAAGTCTTTAATCACTTAACTATCACTAAATCCCAGGGATTGTAGCTATTTTAAATCCTTGTTCATTTCTCAGTTACTGTTGAAAATATTCATCAATGTTGCTGTTCATAGGTTCCCACCCCCTTGACCTTTGGCTTTTAAGAGATGTGCACTAAGAACGTATTTAACCAAGAATATGTCCTTCTGAGTGCCCTATAAAGATAATAATCAACCCTGCAATAGATATTGCTAGGATCCCAATTTTTCAGCTGTTGGTGTATAAATTAATAAAAATATAAGATTTGAAAATCAGGTCTATGCTGGAAATGTCCAGATTAAAATTTTCAAATTTACTGCCAATGTAAGTCTTCAGATTAGATATATTGATGGTTGGAATGCAGTTGAATTTAATGCTGCAAATGAGATTTTATTACTGATTGCTGATGTATTTATAGCAAATTCCTCACTCTCACAACCAATATACTTCTATCAGTGGGAAGGAATCTGGAAGTATTTTTTCCACTTATTTTGCTTTACTTCTCATTAATTCAATTATTTATATTTGGCATAAACTTATTTAATATTAAAAAAATCAGTTCCTTTACTACCAAAACCCTGTATCGTACTAGTGCTATTTAAGTTTTGGATTATTGAAATATTCTTTTTTTAATTAATTCCACACTTCAGGAAAATTTTTTGCTAACTATTCATATTCCATTACTGTGCAGAAGTACACACTGCAAGTATTGCAGGTCCAAAGTTTGGCATTAAATACATGAGAAGAGAGCATTTACCTAAGTGTGAAATATCACCCATAGGATAGTGTCTTTGTTGTTAATCTCACCAAATTCAGTAGCACTAAACAGAAATAATTTCAAGGGAAAAAAATCCATCGATGCACTATGCATCTCTCAAAATCTCTCTCTCTCCCCAAAAAAAAAAATCGGAACTTTCAAAAAATGGTATTTTTGACTAAACCAGTTCTGAAAGGGAAATCCAAGAAGTTTTGCCAAGGTTGATAAATATATTCTATATGCATGTGGGGAATGGGAATGGAATGCTAGCAGGGGAGCAGTAAGCAAGACAAGTAGTAATTCTTCTGCTCTACTCCTGAGGCTGATTAGGCTTTAACTGGAGTATTGTGTCCAGTTCTGGGTGCCACATTTCAGGAAAGATGTGGGCAAATTGGAGAAAGTCCAAAGAAGAGCAACACAAATGATTAAAGGTCTAGAAAATATGACCTATGTGGAAAGATTGAAAAAAATAAGGTTTGTTTAGTCTGGAGAAGAGAAGACTGAAAGGGGACATGATAACCGTTTTCAAGTACATAAAAGTTTGTTACATGGAAGAGGGAGAAAAAATGTTCTCTTTAATCTCTGAGGACAGGACAAGAAACAATGGGTTGAAATGTAGCAAGTACAGTTTAGCTTGGATGTTATGAAAACTTCCATTTTCAACAGTTACAAAGTGGAATAAATTGCCTAGGAAGGTTGTGGAATCTGTCACTGGAGATATTTAATATGATTCATTAAAATAAGATACCTGTATTGTGTTCCAATACCTGCCTTTCCAAATACTTAGAAGCATATGAAAGCTTATATCCATATTATTAGCATAGCTGTATGATATGTATTAGAGCTAGGATCAATACCATTGTGTCGCTGAACAAATTAACTCAGGTACAAACCATTCTTTCCAGTTTTGATCTCTCACCACCTTTAACTTTCTGTTTTAAAAAATTCATTTTTTTCATGCATTAGTCTCATGCTACTGATTTTTTTTTTATAAATGTTTGGGAAATGTGAAAAAGTAGTAGATTTTCACTTCTGAAAAAGGTCTTTTCAGAAACATTTTTCAGACATGTCCCAAAAATTACTCACAACTACAACAAACATACAGTAGCTTGAGATAGCCTTTCAGTTTAAAAAACCCTGTTTTAACAATCATGAATTTCTCACATTTCCATTTGACCTAAAATTTCTAATGGTTAGTCTCTGTCCAAAGGATTTTGAATAAAATCATTTAGACTGTCTAAATTAAGCAAGCATGACAAGTAATGAAGGTACTTTTAAAAAAACCCTATAATTTTTTTAAACACTTTAACTTTAAAATTGCTTCTTATTCCCCCCTCCCCCAACATTACAATTAGCTCTACTTAATGACCAATAGCTTTGCCATATTTGGAGATACCTGATTAAGAAGTTATAACTTATGTACGCATTTCATTTTCATACATTTCTAATTATTTTAATTATATATCAATATAAGTTTTTCACTAAATATGCTATTCTAAAACTGGAGATGAACATGTAATCTGTGCATATACCAGGAAATAAATTATCGAAACAGAAGCAGAGATATAGAGGGTTTTTTTGGCTACAATTTTGTATCATCATGAGCCTCTGTGTTAGTGTACACAGGTCTCAAGGTAGCCACGGGGGCTACCCACCATGTGGCCCAGATACTGTGAACACTTACACATAGCTTATTATGCATGTGATTGGTTCCATCAGCAGCAACTGCACTACATATGCATGTAAAATTCAGTACATACAGGATCTGAGTTTAACGCAAATCAGAATCACATAAATGACAGCAGTGACTAGTATCCGGACTATAGTGGTAGCCACGATAAGAATGTTTAGGAAAAATAAAGGACTAACAGACTTTCACACTGAACACAAATTCGCCACCAGTTTTGTTCATTATATATCCATCTATTTAAATAAACATCTTCATAGATCATTCCCTCAATAATCTAAACTCACAATACTGAATTTATGACAAGTAAATCATTCCTCTTGCAAAAAAACCCCCCAAAAAACCACACAAACACCCCAAAAAACCATACAAATAATACAGGACTATGACACCTTCAGATTAAAACAGAAGGAGAAGCTGGTTTATGAGACAGCTTTTATCTAAAGACAATCAGTAATACAGTATTAAAGAATAATAATTGAGATGAAGCTTTTTTCAGTCTATTTTCTCAAGTTTGAGTGTGTTTAGAATGCTGACTTCCCATATAAACCAAATGTTTCAAAGGCAAAAGATAAAAGGCAGCTAGATTGTAATACAGATTCACTACAACATTTGCACTCTTTTCCTACGTGCTATATTTCTTCTGAACTTCAAGAGTTGCTACGTGGCACAGAAAAAAAACATTTCAGAGGACTATGAACCACATTGTTATAAGAAAAAGGAAATTCTAAAATGACTGCTTAATACTGAGAACATCATAATAACTAATTACAAGTGATGATGCATCAGAGCTTCAAGTATATTAAAAATATCATCCATTGGTCGGGGGAACCCATTAAATGATAACACAATGTAACGTGCCATTTAACACATGTACCAAAATATAATGGAATTACACTTTTTAGCTCCAACTGGGCATCCACTGGCACTTAAGCTAGGTTTCTTGTTATTTCTAATACCTAAGGTAATAGTCACATTAAGAAGCTGAAATGTCCCACCTGTGTTTAACAGCATATTTTCTTTAATCATGGCAATGGCAATACATGCAAACACCATACATTTTAGCCATTTTGCCCAACAGTCAAAAATGTAACCTAGATTCTTAGATGCCAATCATTTCATCATTCCAGTCCCAATTCTCTCCCTTATCCACAGCACCTTTAGACAGCTCAAAAATGCTTTCTACTCCCAGCCTACAGGCTGGCTCCAGCAGCCACTTTGACAGTCCCAGATCCTTCCGAATACTCCTGGTCTGCCCACGATTCACTGTATTCTTCAAAGCTAGACATGTAGGCTTAATCCTGGCTCTGATGTAACTATTCCAAGCCCAGGACAGTGAAAGTCTGTCTTGCCTAGCACACCTGTAAGCTGCAGTATGACTTTTAGATCCCATTCTGTGGAATCAATCATTTACATGAACATAATGCCCTTTACAAAATGGGTAAGTGACTTTGAATCTAGCAGCAGTAGTTGCAGAGTGAATGATCTTTCTGAAGCTCATCTACTTTATCTATAAGGATTTGTAGTTCTGCACAGGAAGAACCCTGCACCAGTGTAGAATCCCCTAGATTTTAAGAGGTTCTGTGTGGGTACACAGATATTCCTGTAAGAAGCAAATTGTTGGAATGGAGCCGAAGATCTCAAGCAACAAAGAGCATAGGAAAGGAACAGTAAACTTTTTTCCTTTTTTAAAAACATTGACTATATCCGTTGAACCTTTCTATCTTTAACTGGCTAATTTCTTGCAGGTATAATGGAGAAAAGAAACAATGTCCCAGTCATAAACCAAGAAAGGAAAGCCACACAATTCTCTCATCCAAAGCCTGGGTTTCAGAAAGGGCCAGAGGAGTCAAAACTCTATCCAAAAAATAGGAAAAATGTGATCCTTTTTATTGTCATGTGATATCGCTACTGGATCTAAATATTAACCCACCTCTTTGCACTTAGGCTTTTATGGAATTCCAAGATGTGTATCATATATATGCTGCAAATTCATGGCAGTCTCAGCCTTCAAGCTATGTTCTCTTGCTCTTATGGATCAAGTCAGATCCTTAATGTTGTTTTATCTTGGCATATATACTGACTTGCAGCTCAATAAATATAGATGCACACCAGAATTTTTCCCTAATTACATTATATACTGGTTCAGGTTCCAAGCAAGCCAAATCAGGATATTAAAATATCTAATAAAAATCGTTTTTATAGACAACGAATGTCAAAGAATACCAAGGGCAATAACGGTGCTTGAAGAAAATCAGAACCAGGAGAGAGAGAGGGAGTGAACCTGATCTAAAAATATCTTTTTTTTCCCAAAAAAATCTTGTAAGAACACTTAAAAGAAAACGTATCAATTATGTACTAATGACCTCATCACAGACTAATTAAAAAAACTTCTGACTTTTTTGGGCATTTATGCAGTGAATAATACTGTACTGAATTCACATAAACAAGCATCTCACTTTTCCTTTTCTTTCTCCATGTTCTAGCTACAGGAAAAGCACACAGTGAAAAAACAATTACTGCAGAGCATTACCAAAAAATGGCATTTTTAGCAACAGTACTCACTCTGTTAAAGCGTTTGGCTTAAAACAGATGCCCATTCACTCGGTAGAGCTTCCTCCATCTTCTGGCTCCACGTCGGTAGATTGATTCTAAGAAGGAAATTAAAAAGGTGTAAAGAAGCAGCATAGTAGCATAGCAATTCCATATACACCATGTCAAGCAAGTTGTGACTTAAAACATTCTTGCTTTTCTAAATACTAACGCATAGATATAATCCCCACTGATAGAATCTTTTTTTTTTTTTTTTTTTTTAAAGAAGCCTTAAATGACAGCTTCTGGAGGATATGCTTTCCCCACTGCCTCTCCCTTTTCTCTATCCCTCTCTCTTTTCCTCACATGATTATAATCTTGTTATAGTTCCTTGGCTGCTTGCTGTTTCAAGCTCAGGTGAGATGAATAGATACAGTTAAAGAAACAGTGTTCCTTTATAAAAACCTCATGATACTTCTCTAACTACGTCATCTTAATGTGTAAACAAGTAAAGGATGTGTGTTAGCGGATGATAATGGAATATATTATACAGTATCAAAACATTTAAAAAATCCTGTGTACCCTTCCCCCACCCCCATAGGATTTCCCCTCTCTTGCTTTAGAGAATCCTCAGACAAAACGAGCTAACATTTTCCACTAGGAGACTACTATGCTGATTATAAGGAAATCTTCTAACCAAATCAGTCTGACATTTGGTAACAATTAGGTTTAAAAAAAAAAACAAAAACAAAAACAAAAAACCACAATTGATTTTTTTGATTTGAGGATGAAGAAAAAAAAAAAAAGATCCCAACAGTTTAGGTTCATTTCTAACCAACATTAATGCTTTTGAGTCTCATTCCCCACCACGGAAACAAATTTAAATTTTTTGTTTGCAACTATTTGAAATGAAAAGTCAATTTGGAAGAAATGTTGAAATGGTTTGTTTTAAAAAAGCCAAAATAAACCATTTTGACTTTTTCAAGAAAAAAATGAAGTAATTTTTAATTTGGTCAAAACTATTTGCTGAATTCCCCCTGAATTCCCGAATAGACTGTTGTTTGGCAGTGACCAAAACTATTAGCTGAAACAATTTTGCTTAAGCCTAGCACTGAACAGCACCAGTTTCTGATGCTCTAACCTACTATTTAGCTATCCTGTGATCTTGAGTTACTTATCAAATGATCTTCTAAGATATTCTTTGGCACATTATCCATGGATTTTTTTAAAAAGTAATGAATAATAGGTAATTTAACAGAATTTTTAAAAATAAAAATGAGACAATGAAACTTCCTCAAATTATTTTAATTTACGAAGGAAAACTGAGAGGTAATAATTTATTGCTTGTAAAACAAAATTAGAACAAAAATCATTGGTAAATTAATTCCAAATGATCTTCAGTTCATCCTCTTTAAACTTTTGGCTCAAGAAGTCAGAAATAAATGAGAAATTTAAATATATTTCTGAAGTTTATTAAAATAAGCTTGACTCACCTGTAAAAACAGCAAATATACAATGGAGTATTGTTAGACTAAAAATAATAGATAATAAAATGATTTTCCAACAAAAAAAATTTAAGTCTGCATTAGCTAAAACTAGTAGGGTTGCCAGGTGTCCGGTTTTGAACCGGACAGTCCAGCATTTGAGCTTTCTGTTTGGGAAACAGATTGAGAAAATATAAATGAGAAAATATAAATGTCCGGTATTTTCTAAATAAGATGTAATGTAGATTGTGATGTAATGTCAAGTGTGTCCAGTATTTTTGTTGAAACCATCTGGCAACCCTAAAAACTAGTGTTTTTTCCCTCTGTGTTTGTAATGAGTGCACATTGATTCTATGTCCAATTTTTAGATTTCTCACTGTCCTACAAAACTAAGGCAAGTCATTTCTAGAAAGAAGACAAGGAACTATCAAAGAGGACTTGGGCTACATGAGAAATTTCAGCCCCAAATCTGAGAACATTTGCTCACATGTATCGATATATTCATACAAGTAGTCACATTTTAAGTGTTTGCAGGATCAAGCCTTTAAAAGGCCACAATACCTTTATTTTTTTAAAGAAATACAGTATTTAAAAAAACTCTCTGAGAAGCTATAAATCTATGTAAGAGAGGCATCAAATACATAGTTGCAAGTGTAGATGTAGCCGGGGTGATGGGATTATGTGCCCACGTGGCAATTCACAATCTACAAAATCTAAGATTTCATTGAAAACAGTTTCCATTTTCATTGTTGCAAAGTAAATACTCCATATTAAAAAGTTTAATGTAACCAGTACAAGGCAGATGTCTGCCTGAAACTATGGATCTGAGAGGTATAAACTTCTCTGCCTACCATTAATTCCAATGGTAACTCGAAAGGTCTAATTGCACTTTAAAAGATCATCTTTATATTTCACTGCTTATTTGACATTCAAATAGGAGACAGGACTGGACATGAACTCCACTAGTGGAAACGGGAGTTGGGGCATAGAAGAAAAATGAAATCACATCAAGCAATAGGTAGAGAAGGGAAAGAAAAAAAAGATACAAAGGTAAAAATGGCACTGGTATTCAAGATGAGCATGTTTTCCTGTTGTGTGATGCTGAATGCACCAAGACACTGAATAAAAAATAAATAACTGGAAATTTAAAACTTTTAGTCTACTCGATCTCTGGGCAAGCTTCCCTATGACAACAGTGGGAGATCAATTGTGGCTTGCTGGGTGGAATGCTCTGCATCCTGAAGAGTTTCAATCTTTTTAGCTAATAACAAAAAGTGCTCTTAGAAATTGCCCTATCCCAGACATCCAGATATAACTGTGGATTAGCAGGCTGAGAATTTGGGTAATAAAGAACAATATTCATTCTCATAAGTTCCTCAACTTGATTTCTCTAGCCCATCATAACAACCATATAGTTTTATCTGGGTTGAGTCTGAACCAGCTCATTCTAATTAATACAGGCATTAGTTCCAGCAAGACACTGAACAAGACAGTCAACTGCACTGGCTAGGTAGGGCAAAGATGAAAAACTGAGTACCACCTGTACATGGAAGACTTCACAACCCACATAACCTAATGATCTCTAACAGCACAGAATATTAGAGTAACGCCACATGAGACTGTCCTCAGGGTAGCAGTTCAGTTTCATTACACCTGGGCTACTCAACAAGTGGCCTGTGGGCCATTTGTTTGCAGCCCACAGAGTGGTTTGGGTTTACGTGGGGCTCAACATGTGGCCTGAGGGTAGGATCCTTTGAACATGGCTTCCATTGGGAACACGCTGCACAACAGCAAGTCAATATAATGGTACACATTTTAGTAGTTAAATTCCCGGACTGTCATTGCTCATTAAAAGTGCTGTCATATGGGTGGAAATCGAGTAAATATTTTTTATTAATGTCAGCAGAACTGACTTAAATGGGGCCTGCGTGTTGTGTAGTCTTGCCTTAATCTTTGTATTCATGCGCGTCAATGTGAAAGAAACTAGTTGCATATATATTTGCACGTATATGCAACCACACTTAAGCTGCAGCTCTCGGCATGTGCTGTGAGTATCACTGTGGCCCCCAGGGCTTCCACAGTTGAGTAGTCCTGCATTACACTATTCCAGTAAGACCTCTCAGCAAGAAAAGAATAGTGACCAAAAAATCACTCCATCCCTAGCACAGACTCACCCATTTTAGCAATAACTAGTGGTCAATGGTATCAAAGGCAACTGGCAGAGCTAAGAAAAATCCATATAGATCTAGGATTCTTGGTCATCACTAGAAGCTGAAGACATTCAAGCAATAAAAATAGCGCAGTCTCCATACTACATGTAGGAAAATTTGGGTTGACTGGGGCAAAAAAATTCTGAAAATTTAGCATTGACAGGGAGGTGTCATCAACTTTTTTCCAATTTTTGCCAAAAGAGGAAGGTTACAATCTAAAAATATTTAGCTAAACTAGTAACATCAAAAGCATTTCTTTGAGCAAGTGCCTAAATAATTGCTTTCTTATGCCTGGATGGCACCCTGGGATGCACTGACCATCAGCCTTGGGGTTTTTTTTTCTTTCATAATCAGTCACCAACAACGTGGCCTGTATGAAGTCTGAAAACAGGAAATTGTGACTGACACTGCAGATTCTATCAGAAACAATGGCTGTAACATGTTAGAGAATACTTAGTAAACATTAACTCAAAATGAAAATGACTGTTCATATTTTTAGTGTTACTTTTTAATCCAGTTTTTTTTCCAATGGTCACATTTCAGAGACACTTGTCACAGCTTCCACGGACTGCAAAGTGGGAAGATGAGGACTGGAATGAGTGCTCTTGCCTCCTAGAATACATCCTAGAATACTCAAGGAGCTGAAAGAGGAGGTATCTGAGCCTTTAGCTATCATTTTTGAAAAATCAGGGAAGTCTAGAGAGATTCCAGAAGACTGGAAATGGGGAAATATAATGCCCATCTATAAAAAGGGAAATAAGAACAACCCAGACCAGTCAGTTTAACTTCTCTGCCAGGGATATAACAGAGCAGGTAATTAAGGAATTAATCTGCAAACATCTGGAAGAAAATAAGGTGATAGGTAACAGCCAGCATGGATTTGTAAAGAACAAATCATATAAAATCTGATGGCTTTCTTTGATAGGACAACAAGTCTCGTGGATAAGTGAGAAGCAGTGGATGTGGTATACCTAGACTTTAGTAAAGCATTTGATACAGTCTTTCATAACCTTCTTATCAATAAACTAGGGAAATACAACTTAGTTGGGGCTACTATAAGGTGGGTGCATAATTGGCTGGATAACTGTTCACAGATAGTTATTAATGGTTCAGCCATGCTGGAAGGGCCTAAGTGGGGTCTGTTTTGGGACCGGTTAATGATGGCATAGAGAGCATGATTAAGTTTGCACATGATACCAAACTGGAAAGGGTTGCAATCGCTGGGTCATAATTCAAAATGATCTGGACAAACTAGAGAAATAGTCTGAGGTAAATAGGATGAAGTTTAAAAAAGGACAAATGCAAAATACTCCACCTCAGATGAACAATCAGTTTCACAAGTACAGAATGAGAAGTGATTGTCTAGGAAGGAATACTGCAGAAAGGGATCTAGGGGTCATAGTGGACCACAAGCTAAATATGAGTCAACAGTGTGATACTGTTGCAAAAAAAAAGCAAACATGATTCTGGGATGCATTAATAGGAGTGTTGTGAGCAAGACACGAGAAATCATTCTTCCACTATACTCTGCACTGATTAGGCCTCAATTGGAGTAGTGTGTCCAGTTCTGGGCACCACACTTCAAGAAAGATGTGGAAAAATTGGAGAAGGTCCAGAGAAGAGCAACAAAAATGATTAAAGAAAACATGACCTATGAGGGAAGGCTGAAGAAACTGGGTTTGTTTAGTTTGGACTAGAGAAGACTGAGTGTGGACATGATAGTGGTTTTCAGGTATCTAAAAGAGTGTCACAGGGAGGAGGGGGGAAAATTGTTCTCCTTGGCCTCTGCTGATAGGAGAAGAAGCAATGGGCTTAAACTGCAGCAAGGGAGGTTAAGGTTGGACATTAGGAATAACAACCCTGACAGTTAGGAAGTTTAACATTGGAATAAATTGAATAGGGAGGTTGTGGAATGTCCATCACTAGAGATATTCAAGAATAGGTGAGAGACACATCTATCAGGGATGATCTAGACAGTGCGTAGTCCTGCCCTGAGGGCGGAGGACTGGACTTGATGATCTCTTGAGGTCCCTTCCAGTTTTATTATTCTATGAGCCAGCTTTGGAATGCACAGGAGTCCCCAAAGGGGGGTCTTGTGTATTTCAAAGCGGCAGTGCACCATGGAGCTCAGGGTCAGCGAGGGACTCAGAGTCCCCTGCTGACCTTGGGCTCCATGCTGTGCTGCCGCTTTGAAATGCCACGCAGAGCCAGGATCAGCTGGGTACTCCCCAGCTGATCCCGGGCTCTGCGTGGCATTTCAGTGGAACCCAGGATCAGCTGAGGACTCCCCGGATGACCACAAGTTCTGCACGGCATTTCCCCAGAACCCGGGGTCATCTAAGGACTCCCCATCTGATCCCAGGTTCTGTGGAAATGCTGCGCTGGAGCCCGGGATCTCTTCCCCCCCCCCCTTTGCTGCCTCTATGGAGGGGGGGGAGGAGAGGAGGGAGAGAGAGGAACAACCAGTCGACTAGTCCTTAACATCCCTACTTAATTGTACTCAAGTATCGAGAAGTAAAAAGTAGTCGTCCTGTGGAAATCTATGGTTAATCGCAAGAGTTATCATAGGGTACCATTATTTTTCACATATACAGGTTGGACCTCCTTGGTCTAACACTACTGGGACCTGATCAGTCCCAAATAAGACAATTTGCCTGATCGGGGAGGTCTCCTGCCACCGGCTCCCAAGGCTGCCCCAGCAGACCCCCTGCCTCACCTCTCCCCACCCATCCTGGCTAGGCTGTTTGCCCAGCTGCTGCTGGCCCCCCTGGGCAGCAGAGGTTCCAGCCCCAGGCCCATGCCCCGAGAATCTGCTGGAGGACTCTGGTCCCATGCTGCTGCAGGGCTCCAACCTCAGCCCTGAGCTCCTGGGGCTGCCCCGGGGCTGCCGCAGGGTTCCAGCCCAGTGCTAATCTGTGCGTGCCGGGAAACTATGCATGCCCCTGTGCTGCTGCATGTTGCTGGAGACTGCCATGGGGCTCTGACCCCAGTCTTGTGCTGCCCACAGCCAGGTTGCCACCCTCCTGTCCTTTGGATCCCGGAGCATCTGTGGTCCTGCCAAATGACGAACGTTGCCAGACCAGAGAGTACTGGTTTTTGGAGGTACAACATGTGTACGTGTGTGTGTACGTGTGTGAGAGTGAATAACCCTTACTGATGTGGCCCCCAACTGAGATACCCCACTCCTCTGGTGCTCCAGCCCCACAGCGGAGGAGGGTGGGTAGAGGACCCAGAGAGGATCAAGCTTCAGGGCTTCCCAGAGGCCAGGTTAACTCTTTTGGGGTCCCACGGTTAGCAGATTTTGTAAGTCCCCCAGGCTCTAGAGTGAGGCCAAAATGAGGGGTATAGTGTGGGGAGCAGGCTGCCAGAGAATGGGATAGGGATGAGGGTGGGTGTATGGGTGGGAGGTAGGGTGCCGGAGAGGGCTGGGAGTGGAGGTGTGGCTGGGAAGGAGGTACAGGAGCAGACGAGGTTGGGGTGTCTAGAAAGGTGGGAGTGTCCAGGAGCGGACCGGGGCTGGGAGAGTGGGCGGGGGGGGGGGGGGGAGAATCTGGTCAATGGGATCAGTGGGGAAATACTCCCACAAGCAGCATACAGCACAGCATTCCCCCCATCTGGTGAGATGGAGAGTGAGCTGTGCTGCAGTTCTTCTCCCTCACATGCCAGATCCCGTCTGCAAGACTCAGGGCTCCCCACCCTTGTACAGATACTGCTTTGATATTTTTTTAATGAAAAGGTGTTGATGGGACTATTAAAAGGCTTCTTCATTGGCAGGGTCATTGTGCTTGTTGATTTTTTTTAAATTGTCACTGCATGAGGATTGTATGCTTGGCACACGTGGCTGTGCTTTAGCAAGTCAGAATGCTGCCTTGCACAACTGTCAGTGGAGTAAAAAGTACAATATTTTCTTTAAAAACCTACTTAAGTAGAAGTCAAAGTATCACAACAATAAAATTACTTGAGTAAAGTACAAATACCAAAAAAATGTACTGGAGTAGTGTAATGAAGTATTTCTACTTAGTTACTTTCCACCTCTGACCATTGATATATCTGGTCACTTTTTGTGTATAGTGCTGCATGCCTCAGAACCAGCTAGATAAATGCACCTGTAGTTGAGACTCAAATGGAGTTATCAAATGGTCCTGGAATATAAAGTTGTCAATGAACAGCCTCAAGGTCTGAAAGCCTCCATCAAAGAAGAATTAGGAAATCTAATTGCTGCATTCTGTGGTGGTGATACAAGAATAAGAAGTGCCAGTTAGTGACTGGTCTTTATTTTCTGGCTCCATTCAAATAACATCAGTCAGGGCACAAAATCTTATATTCCCATCACAGAGTGGAGTTTAGCAACTACTGATTCTGATGGCTGGTATTTTCACTCAGACACATACACATACACAATATGATGAATTTCAATAGGATGAAATTCAGTAAGGATGAATGCAAAGTAGTCCACTTAGGAAGGAACAACCAGTTGCACACATACAAAGTGGGAAATGACTTCCTAGGAAGGAGTAATGATTAAAGGAAACTGTGCATCATAGTGGACCACAAGCTAAATATGAGTCAACAATGCGACACTGTTGCAAAAAAAGTAAACATTCTGGACAGTATCAGCAGGAGTGTTGTAAGAATCAAGTAATAATTCTTCCATTATACTCCACTCTGGTTAGGCCTCAACTGAACTACTATTCCAGTTCTGGGCACCCTATTTCAGGAAATGTGGATAAATTGAAGAAAGTCCATAGAAGAGCAACAAAAATGATTAAAGGTCTAGAAAACATAACCTATCAAGAAAGATATAAAGAACAGGGCTTGTTTACTCTGGAAAAGAGAAGACTGACAGGGGACATGATAATTTTCAACTAAAAGGTTGTTACAAGGAAGAAGGAAAGAAATTGTCCTTAACCTCTGAGGATAGGACAAGAAGCAACGAGAGAGTTAAGCAGAGTTAGGCACTAGAATAAATTGCTTAGGGAGGTTGTGGATTCTCTCTCATTGGAGATTTTTAGACAAAAACCTGTCAGGGATGAACTAGATAGTGCTTCATGTGCCATGAGTGCAGGGGACTGGACTTGGCCACTTGAGGTCCCTTCCAGTTCCATGATTCTAGGATAGCCAGCATGGAAGTCAGTAGAGCTGAATCCTCTAGAAGGATGAGACAGTTATTCTGCCTCAAATGATATCTGTCAAATACTATTCTTGAACTTCAAAGATGTCTTCTCAAAACTCTCCTCCCTCAAAGACTTGAATGCAAACAAACAAAACGCAAAAGATCACCTTAAAGAACTTGTTCAGGCATTTTTTGCACTTTTTTAAAAATCAGAGTCAATCTCAAAATGCCATTTATATGACACTTGCTACTGATCATTTTCAGTCTCTTTAGTACATTTTAATACAGTAAGCATTCTCATCTTGCTGTTGGCCATTTTTGCCCCAAATCAACAATTTTCCCACATTCTGATCCTCAAAAGATACAGGACAAGATGTTGCATGCTTGACACCTTGATGGATTCCTGAATTAAAATTAAACATATTTACCAGTGCAGACTTTTGAATTTTCTGTCTCACGATAGACTTGTCAAAAATCATTGGTTTACATGCAAAACTGAAAACGATTTTGCATTTGGATAGAGGCAGCCAGGGTTGCCAGGTGTCCGGTATTTGCGCACTCTGTCTGGTAAAAAAATCAGAAAATACCAGACATGTGCAATGTCCGGTATTTTCTGATTTTTCCGGCTGCGCACTGGACGGAAGCCTGGTGGGGGTGGAGAGAGCAGCTGGGAGTCCCAGCTGGGAGGCGGGGCCGCGATTGCCGCCGGGAGCCCTCAGTCGGTTGAGTGTGAGGAGGGGTGGAAGCCTCCTCCTCGCTCGTGCGTCGCCGGGAGCCTGCGCGGGACAGGCAGCAAGTACCCGCTCAGGACAGGACCTGCGCAGGACAGGACAGGTCAGTCCCACTCCCCGCCGGCCAATTTGCTCCCCCCTCGCTTCCCGGACGGCCGGTTATCCCCCACTTCCCCTCCTGATCTTCCCCGGCCAGGCCCCTGCACCCCCCTCCCTCCCCAGCTCTGCTTCCGCCAGCCCGTTCCTCTTCCCGATCTCCCCGGCCAGCACCTCTCCCTGCCCCCTTCCTCCTGGTCAGTGCCGCTGCACCGCCCCCTCCCGGCTGGTCCCCTCCCCGATATCGCGCGGCCAGCCCCATTCCACCACCCGGACCAGCCCTGCTTCCCGTTGGCCCCCCATCTCCCCGGCCAGCCCCGCTGCCCCCACCCCGTTAGCTGTTTTCAGGCCCCTCCTTCCCGGCCAGCACTGCTCCCTTCCTGGCCTGTCCTCCCCCCCTTCCCCCAATGAAGCGTGTCCAGGGTGTTTTTTTTTAAATGACTACCTGGTAACCCCTAGCAATGATCCAGGTTCTTGGAGTTTTTTTTTTTTGCTCAACAACTATGGTCCCCCTTTTTTTCCTTCAACAAAATTTTTTCCCGGTGTTTTTTTTTTTGGGGGGTGGGGGGAAGGGGGCGTTCAGTATTTTTGTTTCAGCCATCTGGCAACTCTAGAGGCACCAGCAAGGGGGTTGGGGACAGGCAGCAGTGGCTCTTGCTTCTTCCCCACCCCTTGCTACTTCTGTATCAAAGGCAGCAAGGGGCGGGGGGTCAGAGAGATGCAACAGTTGAGCAGTCAACTCGACTAATTGATAAGCCTAGGCTTATTGATTAGTCAACTACTTGCTTACGTCCCTAACACAAATAATTGACTTGTTTGTTTTCATTACAGTGACCATCCTGTAAACTCAGTCAGTTGGCGTCTGTATTTCTTCTGTAACTTCTAAATATACCATGAGAGCAAATTTAACAGTTGGACATTACTTGATGCATACATTTTGGCAACACACTGGAATTTATTAGTGTTATAAATTATAGTCTAATGAACCTGAGTCCATAAAAAGCCTGAACAAGTTCTTTAAGTTGGTCTTTTGCATTGTTTAGTAGGCAAGTTGATCACCTATGTTTGCTAAGTGTTTATCAACCCAAGACTACACGGGACTTTCTGCTGTACTATTTCAAACTGAGTGACATCTCTCTTTACACCAACATGACAGTACGGCTTTCTTTCAAGGGCTCATATTGTGCCTGCCTTATGAAACAAAAGCTTTTTTAATACTGGATAGTTAATCATTTCATTTATGCTTCCTATGATCACACTACATTCCATTATCAATTTTGATTGCTTTTTGTTCATTCATTTCCAATACCACAAACCAATCTGCATGTTAATCCTTGCTTCACAAATGTATTAAAGGAACCCAGCAAAGAACTCTATTTCTGCAATGTAAGAGCTTTGCCCTCTGGCTGAAAGTCTATTATCCATACATGGAGATTTTTATATACATTTTCATTCACTGTATGCTCAGAGCAACATGTTGTCAAAACAGTTCCTTTTACTAAATGCATGACATGGGAACCTTTGTATCACATACATGTGTGTCCTGGAGTAATTAAATTCCACAATTATAAAAAAATCAAATATGGTCTATGCTATTTGTTTATCCTTGAATTCTGTTCTTCATACTCTGGCATAATTTTTAATTAGATGCACTTCAGTTCTTTCACTGCTTCCTCACATGTATGTTTTGGAAACTATTTTGCACTAGTCCTGTAAATAGTCACTGTTCTTTGCAAAGTTGAGAACATGGTTGTTTTAACCTGAATATCAGCTATGCCATAAATAATTACGTATCAGTCTATAAGTTAACACTTTGAAATCACACGAATGTAGCTTTACTGCATATGTCTATAATCTAGCTAGTCAGAAGTTCTCCATGGTAGCTGACATCTTTTATATAAAATGTACTTTTCCCCAAGTGATGGGATAAAAAAAAAAATCTTTGAAATTGTAATTATTTTATCTAGCAGTTCTTATTCCTCTTTATGCTTCTCCTAGAACATATTACAGATCTCCAGTGTTGTTGGACCTTCTGCATGTACCAGTATGGAACATTTTACCCTCTCCAGTTTCTCTTTGGATAAAAGAAATCTCATCTGAGCAATGTACAGACAAAGCAATTACTAAGTATATGCTCAGGCATAGATTCTTGCAACAGTAAACCAGACTTACTAATATAATACCCAAACATGCCTTGCAAATATGTAAGACAGCAAGTCCCTACCCAAAAGGAATTTACAATCTCAGACAAAAATGGATCAACAATGAAATGAAGAAATCAAACACAATAGCAAAATAACTGATGAGTGGTAATGTGACAATTTGGGTTTCTATTTTATGGTGCATTTTCTAGGCATCAACAGCAAAAATAAAATATTAACCATGAGTGTTTAGCTAAAATGCCAAGGTAGTGCTACTTAAACTACTTCTGGCAGTCAATTATTCATTTTTTAGCACTTCATGCAAACTGTCCTATGCAGTCAGTATTAGAAATGACCAGGACATCTATCCAATTCCCTAAAATGAAAGTTAGTAAATAATGGACATTAAACAAGTCAAGTCCCTCTGAGTTTTTAAAAAAATGGGGCAAGTCTTCTCAAAACATGGAAAGCAAGGAAAAATACTTCGACATATTAATACACTGGTCTATTGGAACAACAGGAAATGTAAGTGGAATGTGACTAATGATATGTTCTGAAAAGGCCAAACTGTATATAACCACACTACTGAATCTCTAGCTGATCTGTGGTGGGAGAATTTGCATCCTTGTTTTCTCACCCTAATAGAAACCGACTCAAAGCCACTAATGTGATTACAGTCAGGAAATGCAATAGATTAATCTGTAGTTCTTTAAAAAAAAAAAAACTATGTCCTTGGGTATAGATTTTTTTTTCTTCCTTTTTGGTATCTGATGCTGTTTTTGTTTTTGGAAGATGGATAGTTTGATTGCAAGCAAATATTTAAGACAAATATTTTCACTCATTTTCAGGTGGAAACTATGGTATCCGTGAACATATTAATTCTGAGAGCATTCAGCTTTATTTTTAACTAGCCAATTAGCCCGTCATAAGACGGGATTTTCAGGTCTCTCCTCCACGTCGGTCTTCTCTCCCTGAGCCTCCAGTCTCTCGCTCCGTCTCTCTCTCTCTCTCTCTCCTCCTCCTACTGCCTATCCCCCCGCCCCCCCTCAGTTCTCCTCTGCCTCCTGCCTCTCACTCGGGGGACTGCGGAGCCCAAATGGCTGTTTGGGCTACGCACTCCCCGTGCTGCATGGGGGGTGCAGAGCCCAAACGGTCGCTTGCGCCGCTTGCTCCCACACGACGGCCTGGCTGAGCAGCGCAGAAGTCAGCCGAGCGCCACGGCAGGAGGCGAAGGGGGGCGGGGCAGTGACGTTCACAGCCAGGGGGCAGGGCCTGGAGCCGCTGTCACACCGCACGTCACCGCCTCACCCCCCTTCGCCTCCCACCGTGGCACTCGGCTGACTTCTGCGCCGCTCAGCCGGGCTGCCGCGGGGGAGCAAGCGGTGCAAGCGGCCGTTTGGGCCCCACACTTCCCATGCAGCACAGGCCGCCCAGAAGGAACAGCCAGCATTTCAGGCAACAGCGTCGCCCAGAGGGAACAGCCAGCATTTCAGGCAACAGCGCCGCCCAGAGGGGAACAGCCAGCATTTCGGCATTACAGACTCTCAGACACTGGGCTACTATATTATTTTTAATGAGAAATAATCTACTAAACTTGTAATAAACAAAAGCTACACATTTAAACTCTCATTAGAGCTCCCACTCAGTTCAGAACTTAGTTATCAGCTCCAGTGATTTGTAACAAACAAAAATTATGAATACAAACTACTAGGCAAGTTCAATTTTAAAGAACACTGCAATATAGTCTAATCAGTTAACTATAATGTTCATCTATGTGGTTTTGAGCCACAGATTAGCATCAATACAGTATGGCTGTACCTATCTTGAATAGCTGATAATAATGAATGGAAACAAAATGTCATGTGTCTCAAATTTTATTACTGCAAATAATATTAATTCTGATAAATATTTTCTATACAATTTTTTCTGTCTAAGAAAGATAATCACTTGCAGCAGTACTGGTAAATAAATATCCAACAGAAAAGCAGAGAAGGGATTTAGCAGCTACATGTAGGAACAAATTGGGCTCAATGGTGGCAATAATAGACGCTTTTCCCCAGTCCCAGAGCTGCTGCAATTGGGAGAGATGCTTCTCCCATCCAGCCCAGGTGCTGCTGCTGCTGCTGGGAGATACCTGGAAGGAGTCCTCCCTTCCTGCCATAGCCCTCAGGGCAGCTTCCACCGCAAACTCCTCATCCCCAGCACTGCCACATCCCTTCCCCTTCCTCTCTTGGACCGTAATCCTCTGTCCCAGTTCTGATAACCTTCCCACACTCCAAACCTCTCAGCCCCATCCCTGCTATAGCAACGCATCAGCTTCATATTGATGCACATGACAAAATTCATTCCATATGTGCATAAGAAAAATTAGAGGGACCACTGATGGGGTCAATTAAGTATCTAAAATCTGTGGCCAGATGCCCAGCTGGAGTAACTTGTTATGGTTCCATTGATTTTAACTCATTTGGAGAAGTTGTATTGAAGAGAAAAGATTGTGGACAGAAAAATTCAAGGTTTTCTTTTGTTTTCTTAATAACCAAGTCTATTTGATGGTGATGATTCTGAGGCCAGGCATACAACCTTAATAAGAAATTTAGTATATTTGGGTGTGGGAGACAGACACAAACTAAATCAGTCTTAGAGAAGCAACAGCCAATTTAACAACTGTTTTCTGAGTTTCTGAAAGTGATGCTGCCTTTATAATTATAATAATACCAGATATGCTGCACTTGTTTCTGTCATAATACCCGTAAGACTCTCCATATCTGTCAATAAATTAGACTGAGAATATAGCATCCAATGTCTATGCCAACTCCTCTCCAGAAAAATATAATCCAATTCTGCAGCCCAATACTTTTTGACCATGCAAAAATTGACGGATACTCTAACAGAGGGCCTTGAAATAAGAGGTAAGCTTTCACATAAAAGTATAACAGAACACTCATAAGGAATTTTAACTAACTGTTTCTATAGTAATCTGGCATCCTAAAAGTACACAATGTCTGAGAAAATGCATTTAAAAACTATATTAAATAAATGAAGTTGTCACAAACTGTCAATACCTGCAATATTCAAAGTTAACACAGACACTCCATTTTAAATTCAATCTACAGACAACTAACAAAAAGGGGCTTGCATTAAGCATAGAATGAGACCCCCATGCCCCATTCTCAGGTTCCATGTTTTTACAGTTTAAAGAGATTTTCATTCTATATCTGAGTTGCAATTGGCACAATAGGCTCCACATACTGACGGAGCCCTCTAAGTGCTACTGTAAAGACAAGTAGTAAAAAATTCATCTCAGCACTGTTCACTTTTCTAACATGCAGGAAGTTCTCTTTACACTGAAACCAAAAAAGGTTCTCTTTACACTGAAGCCAAAAATCCTCAAGATATAGTATGTTCTGAACAGCGCAGATTTTATTACATCTGTGTTGGCAAAAAATAAACCCTACATGTTCCTAGAATGTATAGAAATCAGAATCTTCAAGAATAAGGTTACAGTGTTTGCAAAACCTATTAACTTTTTAATGCTTAGAGTTTATAAATAAATAAAAAATGTTTTGATAAAACTAAATTAAAAACCTCTGGCATTAACCTTTGAAAGCAAATAAGGAATTTTAACTAATAGTTGCTATAGTTTTGTTATAGTGTTAATATTCCAGTTCTTCACCTTGGTGCAACATGACAGGTCAAATGATCCAAAAACACTTGTGCGACGGACTATATTAGTAATCATACATGTGGGAATTAGCAAATGCTAGAACTGTGCTAACCTAGAAAAAACGGGCAGAAAACACAATAAAAAAAGATTTTAACAGGGACTAGATGTGATGTACTCTACTTATAACCTATGCTTTATCTGATGAACGACGACATCATATTCTACAAATATCAAAATGAAACAGTGTACCCACCAATTTGGACAAAAATATTAACTCATGTCCCCCATGTAAAGATGGACTGAGCCCCACCAGAATACTGCTCTATATACCACAAGAATGTAAAAATCCATATTCCTAGCATTCTGCTCCTTATGGAAAGATTAGTGTTTCCAATGCCTAAGTAGTTTTACATGCTAGCAGAGGGTTGGTTTGGCCAGGATTTGTGACCAAACTAATTTAAAATGATTGTTCTGTAAGAACAAACTCAAAAAGAGCACTGCTTGAGAGTCTGAGCTAATAAAAATGTGGAACATTAACTTAACCATCTGTGACTTTAAAGCTTCTGACAACCAATTCAAAAGCTCTAGGAGAAGTCAGATAATTCTCTTTTGTTAGCTATACGAAAATGTACAGATTACAGTGAAGAAACTATTAGCTGGTCCTCTGGGAAGCCACAGTAGTGAACTATGCAATGAGTGATTTAGTTTTCTCTTTTGCTGTAACACTGGCAAACTCTTTTGCTACTAGCCAGTTAGCCCATCATAAGACGGGATTTTCAGGTCTCTCCTCCACCTTGGTCATCTCTCCTGAGCCTCCAGTCTCTCGCGCTGTCTCTCTCTCTTTCCTCCTACTGCCTCCCCCTCTCTGTCTCAGCTCTCCTCCGCCTCCTGCCTCTCTCTCCATCTCTTTCCTTCTCTTCTCCCCCTCCTGGCTCTCACTCTCCCTTCCTCTTCTCCTCCTGCCTCTCCTTCCCCTTCCCCTCCCGCCGTGGCACTTGGCTGAGTGCTGCCTGCTCAGCCAGACTACTGCGGAGGCGGAGGGAGGGGGCGGTGACATACACGGCCAGGAGGTGGGGCCGTGTATGTCACCGCCCCGCCCTCCCTTCCTTCCCCTCCCGCCATGGGAGAGCCCAAATGGCCCCTTGCGCTGCTGGCTCCCCCGCGGTGGCCCGGCTGAGGGGAGCAGCACTCAGCTGAGCGCCCCAGCGGGAGGGGAAGGGGGGGCGGCGACGTACACGGCCCCGCCCCCTGACCGTGTACATCACTGCCCTGTACCCTTCCCCTCCCTCCGTGGCAGCGGGGAAGGAGAGGTGGGTAGGGTTGCCAGGTGACCGGCATTGTACCGGCATTGTACCGGACAGTCCAGTATTTGCACGCTCTGTATGGTAAAAAAAATCAGAAAATACCGGACATGTGCAATGTCCGGTATTTTCTGATTTTTCTGGCTGCGCACTGGACGGAAGCCTGGCGTGGGCGGGGAGAGCGACTGGGAGTCCCAGCTGGGAGGAGGGGCCGCGATTGCCGCTGGGAGCCCTCAGTCGGTTGAGTGTGAGGAGGAGGAGGAGGGGAAGCCTCCTCCTCACTCGTGCGTCGCCGGGACCCTACGCAGGACAGGCAGCAAGTGCCCGGGTCAGTCCCGCTCCCCGCCGGCCAATTTGTTCACCCCCCTCCCCTTCCTGGCCAGCTGGTTCTCCCACACTTCCCCTCCTGATCTTCCCTAGCCAGCCCCCCCGCACCGCCTCCCCAGCTCTGCTTCCCGCTGGCCCGTTCCTCTTCCTGATCTCCCCGGCCAGCGCCGCTGCACCTCTCCCCGCGCTCGCCAGCTCTACTTCCCACCTGCCCCTTCCTCCCGGCCACCCTCGTGGCCCCGATCTCCCAGCTGTACTTCCCGCCCCCTTTCTCCCGGCCAGTGGTCCCTCCCGATATCCCACAGCCAGCCCGTTCTGCCCGCCCCCTCCCACGACCAGCCCTGCTTCCCGTTGGCCCCCATCTCCCGGCCAGCCCCATTGCCCCTCATTAGCTGTTTCCAGGCTCTCCCCCTTCCCGGCCAGCACTGCTCCATTCCTAGCCGGTCCCCCCGGCCCATGAAGCGGGCTGCCGTGGGGGAGGAGAAGGGGGGCGGGGTGCTGACGACCAAAGGCGGGCGGCCGTGCACGTCACCGCCCGCTTTCCCCTCCGCCATGGCGCTCAGCTGAGTGCTGCGCACTCAGCCGGGCCGCCGCGCGGGAGCTAACGCTCCCCGCAGCGGCCCAGCTGAGTACTCAGCACTCAGCTGAGCGCCACGGCGGGAGGGGAAGGGGGAGTGGGGCAGTGACGTACATGGCCCCGCCCCCTGGCCGTGTACGTCAGCGCCCCGGCCCCCTTTCCCTCCTTCCATGGTGGCTTGGCCGAGCGCTGCGCCGCTGAGCTGGGCCGCGGCGGGGGAGCAAGCGGCAGCAAGCGGCCCAGCTGAGCGGCGCAGCGCTCGGCCGAGCCGCCATAGAGGGAGGGGAAGGGGGGCGGGGCGCTGGCGTACACGGCCAGAGAGCGGGGCCGTGTACCTCTGCATTACAGACTCACAGACACTGGGCTACTATATATATGATAACATTGGCAAACTGCCTAAATCTCTCTCTCTCTCTCAAAAAATGTTGTTGAAAAGTTTCTACACCTCACATTTACAAGCAATGGTGTAAAATGTCTAAAGATAATAGATGAGAAGAGATCATGTCCTACTATTTTGACCTCTTTCAGGAACTGATGATGCCCACTACTCCCTAGGGATCCTGTGCTCACAATATGTATTTATCATAACCCTTGGCATATGAAGGATGCATATACTTTTCTTAATAAACATGCTTCCCATAACATTAATCTCCTTTCCACTTAGCTCTGATTCTATAATGCAAATGGTAACTCCTGTGGGAATTCACTAAAAAATTAAAAATTCTGTGCCAAAAAAACCTGAAAATTCTGTACACAATATTTTAAAATTCTGCAAAATTTAATATACTTTGTCAAAAAAATCATAATATAATCACGCCAGTATTGAAAAATTGTCAAAATAATCTAAATATCTAAAAAACAATACCAGTGGCACCTTAGACTAGAGACTAACAAAAATACATATAGAATCATGAGCTTTCATGGGTAAAACCCACTCCAGATGATGAACTGGAGTTGAAGTAACAGAACTAAGATATTTATAACAGGAGGGGGAAAAAAGTACCTGTCAATTGTAGGATTGGTGCTAATGAGGCTAATTAAGTGAGCTGGAAGTGTCCCATTCTAGCACTACTCCTATAATTGACAGGCACTTTTTTTTTACCCTGTTATAAATATCTTGGTTATGTTATTTCCACTTCAGCTCATCATCTGATGAAGTGGGTTTTACCCATGAAAGCTCGATACTATATATATATATGTTAGTCTCTAAGGGCACATTTACACAGCAGTGTTATTTCTAAATAACTCAGGTTATTTCAAAATAAGGTATCTACACAGCAAACCCATTATTTCATTTCAAACTAATGAGCTTCTTATTCCGGAATAATAAACCCTCATTTCACAAGGAACAACACCCATTTTAAAATACTTATTTCAAAATAGGGTATGTATAGATGGTGCAGCTGTGGTTATTTCAAAATAATTGGCCTCCAGGGCTTCTCGCGGCTGCCTTGGTGGCCACTCTGTCCATACCTATCAGAACTCTATAGTTCCCTTTCCCCTGCAGGCTTTAAAGCTGTAGCCACAGGGGAACAGGCTTGTGGCACAAGAAAGCCCCTGACAGCTCTGTGCCACACAGCACCATCATTGTGCGCAGCAATGGCTGACCCCACTGCTCCCACTGAGCACCCTAGGGCTGCTAGTGAGTTAGAGGCCAGCTCCCAAGTCCCTATTCGTAGGGGGAAGAGAGAGGGCACCAGCCTGGTCTGGTGCAGAGATACTGTATCTCATTAAAGTCTGTGGAGAGGAGGCAAACCTCCAGGATCTCCGCAATAGGCGCAGGAATGCTGATAACTATGGCTGGATAGCCGACAGTCTGGGCCAGAAGGGCCACATGTGCACACAGGAACAGGTGCGCATCAAAGTAAAAGAACTGAAGCAGGACTACACCAAGGCCAAGGAGCAGAGCTCCCACTCCAGAGGCGCACCCCACTCGTACCCCTATTTTGAACAGCTCTACCACATTCTGGGTGGGGGAGTTGGGCCTTCCCTCTGCTCCCATTGTTATGAGCTCTGGGCTAGAGATGCCCATTGCCAGCCTCCCAGAGAGTAGACTTATGGGCGAGGAAGACAACGAGGCCAGCCAGGAAATGATGCCCGTCAGCCAGGGGGTCAGCCTGTCCCTGGAGCCAGTACCCTTGTCCCAGGAAGTCACCCAAGGCTCGGACAAAGCTGGGGAAGGCCCATCAGATGAGTTCCATTACTTTCCCATGACACACACGGGGGAAGGTGGCAGATGGAAGGGGCTGCGTGCGCCTCAGCAGGCTTTCTTGGCCTGGAGATTGCATAGCAGCCCATACACATGGGTGCACACGGAGCACCAGTCCACAGCACACAGCCCCAGGAACCTGTCATAAAGGAAACATGAGCTCCTGCTCACAGGGTTTCTGGAGAGGCCTGCCTTACTCCCAACTGACACCTTCGCACCACAAGCCATCACTAAGGAGGCTGGGGTCATGGACACACACAGTAGTGCTGCACATGGTAATCCCCGCACTCTTGGGACAGCATCCGCTCCCAGGCAAGCACAGCGAGGCGGAGGACATTGAGAGCCCCTGCCATGTGAACCATCCAGGAGAGAGGAGGAGGAGGGGCTCTTAGTAGCACCCTCTCCAGCAAACAGTGTCTGCTGCACACACACACACACACACACACACACACACACACACACACACACACACACACACACACTTCCCCTAACACCCTTCCCCCATCTCCTCCAGAGGGCAAGGATAGAAGTCCTCCCCCTGTGGGATGCCGCCATTGCTGGACCCAGCGTGTGCATGGCCCAGAGGCAGGTCCCTGAGCCCAAGCCCCTTCCCACAGCAGAAGGGACCCCCAAGTTCCCCATCCCTGGCAGGGCTTTGTGAAGGCAGGACTGCAAAATCTTCAGGGAAGGAAAGCGCATTCTCTCTCTCTCTCTCTCTCGACACCACCCTTCTAGGACAATCATAAGAGAGTCATACCTGCACGAGCACAGCCCCGATGGTCAAATCTCCCCATGCCAAACTGGCTCCCGATGGAGCAATAGCTGTCTGGCGTGGCAAACTTCCAAATAGCGATGGCGACCTGCTTCTGGAGGGGAATGGAGGGTCACATGTGGGTGTCCCTCCACATGTGGACGTTCTGGAGCCACTGCTGGTCATTCCACCGCCCCATGACAATCTAGTCGGAACTGGTGCCCCATCACCAAAAGCAGCAGTGCACAGTTTGCAGAGGAGGATGGGAGGGATACGTGGAGAAATCTGAGGAGGTGCCCCATAGTGAGCTGTGTGTCCTGGTCCTGCAGTGCCATGTGGGCAGCCTGCAATAACTCTACCAGGAGATGTGCCACAAGGTCTAAGCATTTGGAGAGTGCTTTGCGACAGGTCTGGCTCCATGGCTGGAGTGCTGTGGCATCCGCAAGGGCACCCAGAGTGCACAGTGAGATGAGTTTGCTGATCTTTTACAAGACAGGCAAAGGTGAAGAGCCTGAAACATGACTGTAAAGTGCAATCCCTTTAAGCATGAGCCTCAAATAGCCTCAGGCAGCAGCTACAGGAAGCGACTGCTATCTGATTCCCTGCCTGGAGTGGGGGGCCTTAAATGTGATTCAGGCTCCAATCAGTGTGGACGTGCTATTTTGAAATAGCTATTTCAGGAGTTGTTATTCCGAAATAGCTTATTTTGAAATAAGCGGGTAGTGTAGATATACCCTAAGGTGCTACAGGACTACTCATTGTTTAAGTTACAGACTAACATGGCTATCCCCTGAGTCTTAAACATTCTTGATAACAGGTATTTTGAACAATACAGACAACAAAAAAGATTCAGGAAATATTTTTGACAAAGATTCCTTACTAGGCATATTAAAATACAGAACTTTTAATTATAATTCATTTAAACTAGAATATAAAATTGCATTTCCAGCACCCCTCAGAAGCAGTGCAAACTAGGGATGTAATAGTGTAGTCCATTAACCTATTACCAAATAAGCAAAATCTTACAGGTTAATGCAATAGACTACACGCATTCTCCTCCTACCTCCACCAGCAGCCCGGCTCAGTCCTGGCTTGTGATGGGTCTGGGACCTACCCCTGCTATGGCTCTGCATTTAAAGTGTATTAGGCACTGGGAGAGCAGGCAGCCCAGCTCAGTTCCGGCTCATGCCAGGTCTGTGAACTCAGGACCCCCTAGACAGGGGCTACTACCATCCCACTCTGCTGCCTCTGATACAGGGCAACAGGCAGCCGATCTGTGAGCTGTTTTTTAAACTGGCTCCCCTCAGACTAGCTCCTGCCTGGCACCTCACGCTGCTCCTTGGGAGTGGGCACACTGGCTGCCAGCCCCGCCCCCGGAGACTATAGAATAGTCGACTAACCGATAAAAATTCATGAGGTTACTCGACTATTCAATTAACCGATATTTAACATCCCTAGTGCAAATGCTTAGGGGAATCAAGGATAATGGGGTATCTAAGGGAGAGGGAAGTAATTGCTGGGAAGTAATCTGGATGTGAACTTGGAGTTGTTGCTGGATGTGGATGGGAGAAATATAGAACAGTTTTCTCTGGGTAGGGGGGATTTTAGGGAACCTCCTCCATGAAGATCCTGGCTGAAACCTAACTTCTCATATTCAGTCAGCCACATCTACCCCATTCCCATGTGTGTCTGCATCCCTCAGTTCTCATTGTCCCTGGGTGATAGCTTCCTATTCACGTGTCCCTACATGCCCAGTCAGTCAAGCAGCTTCTCGGCCCACGCAACATTAATTCTGCTCATGCAGAGTGGCCCAGAATTGCCCCAGGAGTAAATGATAATAGTTTTTCTTGACCTAGCCTTTGCAATTTAATACACCTTTTGAAATTTATAATCATTTTTGTCACACAAAAAAGGTGTGAGATTTAAAAAAAAATATTAAAATGTAAAGACTGTATAAAAATGGCAAAAAGTGCTATACAATACAAATTAAAAAGCTATCCAAAAACCTACTGATTTTAACAAGGAAAAACATGCTGAAAATATATTTTATTCTTCCTGGGCAACGCCTCAACTCATCAGTTGAATACAGAGGCCCAAGAAAGCAGCAATCAAATATTGTCCTGTTAGCATAATTTGTGTTATTAGAAACCCAATGATCAATGTGTTATCAGCTTTTTTAACAGGAAAACAGTTGAATTTTGCTCTTTCAAAGTAATAATGGCACAGATAAGTATGGTACAGTATCAAATTCCTCAGAACTGGGAAAATAAATTAGTTTTCTTGGTGAAGAGTATTGTATTGCAAGTACGCTAATGTCAAAGGATGCAATTGTGCAAGCCACAAGATCAGCAAAGAGAATGTTCCAGTACATGTGGAAGTTCAGCAGGCTCTAAAGATTGATGACTAACCCATGCCTTTTCATTCAGTTGCTTGATGAGAAATCATTTGACTCAGCAGCAAAAGATAAAACCAAAAAAACCCTCCAAAATGTAGATGTAATTAGAATTAATAAGCCCAAAACAATGTTCACTGAATTTATTGAAGTCCATTCTGTAAAAAAAATAAAGCTATACTTGTACTAATTATGAAATATGTTTAATATGTTTATCTTTAAATATTGCTTTTCTCATCTAAGTAGAATATACACCATGATCAAGTATCAGTGAAAGACTGTTGCACAACTTGTAGGATGGCTCACCACCAAGAGAAAGGATTAACCACAAGGATTTTCCCCATGTCAGCTAATTGATTCATTAGACAGTACCATATGGAGGCATCTTACTACATCTGTGTTCTTAGGATGAGCCTATCACAGACAGGAGGAATATTAAATGGGTGATAAATTAATAAGCAGCTTGTGTTGCCATGATTCCTATGTTAAAAAAAGTCATAAACAAAGGAGCAACCACTTCCCTAATTGAAAATATTAAATCAAGTCAGAGTTTCAAATCATATATTGAAGTAGTGTGATCTAGTAAACAGAGAACTAGGGATGTTAGATGTTAGGTAATTGAACAGTCATGTAACCGCACAAAATATTGTCAGTTACAGAACTATTCGATAGTCCCGGGGGCAGGGCCAGCAGCCAGTGAACTCCCAGCCCCACTGCTGGGGAGCCCCCTGTCACCTTACGCATGGGGTGCCAGGCAGCAGCCGGTCTGCAAGGGAAGCCAGTTTAAAAACCAGCTCCTGCACAGACCGGCTGCCTGCCACCTCTGGCTGCTACCTCCGATACAGAGCCAGAAGTGCAGGGTGGCAGCAACCCCTGTCAGCAAGAGTCCCAGCTCCCGGCAGACAAAGGCTGCTGGAGAGGAGGCTGCCGCAAAGCAGCCTCTGTTCGCAGCTGCCTAGGCTGGCCACGGACAGAAGCTGGTCCGGCAGCAGCCCGTCGGGGGCCGGGGGCAGGTGACACCACAAAGCTGATGCTGAGGGGGGAGAACCGGCTTTTAAGTCAGCTCTCCTCAGCACTGGCTCCTGCTCACCCCACCCTTGCTGCCTCTGACACAGAGGCAGCAAGGGGGCCGGGAAATGCGAATAGCCTACAAGATTAACCATTAAGCCTAGGTTTATTGGTTAATTGAATAGTCAATACTCATTTACATCCCTACAGAGAACAGGACTGGAAAAGCCTAACTTTCAGGCATGACTCTGACTCGTTGATTTGCCATAGGCAACACAATCTCTGTTCCCATTTCCCTATCTGTAAAATGAGGTAGTACGTACATTACAGTAGGAATATAAGCAACTAATTGAGCATAAGCTAATCAGGTAGCCAACTGACTAGTTGCTTCCCCTTCCCCGCATCTGTATCAGAAGGAGCAAAATGGGGGGGAGAGCAGGAACCAGTGTTGGGGGAAGGGGGGAGGAGCTGGCTTAAAAGCTGGTTCCCCCCAGGACTGTCTCCGCGCAGGGGAGGCAGAGCTGCAGCACTCCCGGGAGTTAACCTCACTGCAGCTCTGCCCTTTAAATATATTCAGAGCCCGGCAGCTCTTACTGTATTTAAAATGCAGAGCTGCAATAGTGGTAGAAAGCGCTCCCCCTTATCGACTAATCAAGTAGTCGATGTAAATTCCATCGACTACTCAATTAGCTAGTTAACCATTACTTAACATCTCTACTTTGCAGAAGTGCTGTAAGGATGTACATAAGATGCCAAAAACTGGGATTGAAAGACAGGAGATGATCCTCAGTTTCTCTGTTCATGCCCTTAGAAGCATTTAGCACAGGTCAACCACCAAAAGATTGGTTACTGGACTAGATGAACCATTGGTCTGACCCAGCATAGCTATTCTTATATTACTAGCCAATTAGCCCGTCATAAGACGGGATTTTCAGGTCTCTCCTCCATGTTGGTCTTCTCTCCTGAGCCTCCGGTCTCTCGCTCTGTCTCTGTCTCTGTCTCTCTCTCTCTCTCTCTCTTCTCCTCCTACTGCCTCCCCTTCCCCTCCTCAGCTCTCCTCCGCCTCCTGCCTCTCTCTCTTTCTCTTCTCCTCCCCCTCCTGCCTCTCACTCGGGGAACCACAGAGCCAAATGGCCATTTGGGCTACGCACTCCCTGTGCTACATGGGGGGCGTGGAGCCCAAATGGTCGCTTGCGCCACTTGCTCCCACGCAGCGGCCTGGCTGAGCAGCGCAGAAGTCAGCCGAGCGCCACGGCGGGAGGCAGGGCAGTGATGTTCACAGCCAGGGGGCGGGGCCTGGAGCCGCTGTCACGCCGCACGTCACCGCCCCGCTCCCCTTCACCTCTCGCCGTGGCACTCGGCTGACTTCTGCGCTGCTCAGCCAGGCCACCGGGGGGGAGCAAGCGTCCGTTTGGGCTCCCCCGCGGCGGCCCGGCTGAGCGGCGCAGAAGTCAGCCGAGCGCCACGGCAGGAGGCGAAGGGGGGCGGGGCGGTGACGTGCGGCGTGACAGCGGCTCCAGGCCCCGCCCCCTGGCCGTGAACATCACCGCCCCACCTCCCTTCGCCTCCTGCCGTGGCGCTCAGCTGACTTCTGTGCCGCTCAGCCATGCCGCCGCGGGGGAGCAAGCGGCCGTTTGGGCCCCACACTCCCCATGAAGGATGAGCCGCCCAGAAGGAACACCAGCATTTCAGGCAATAGCGCCGCCCAGAGGGAACAGCCAGCATTTCAGGCAACAGCGCCCCCCAGAGGGAACAGCCAGCATTTCAGCATTACAGACTCTCAGACATTGGGCTACTATATATATGCTGTTATGCAAAGCCAAGTCCCGCATGTGCCAAGTACTATTATTTGGTTTTAATGACATTTAAAAATATTTCTTATTACAAAAGAAATATGAAACCAAGCATCTGTAGCCACCCCATCTGGACTACTAAACTTTTACCATCTATATTAAATGAGGCATAGATTAAATTGCACTTTTGCAACCACTTAGACTTTTAAGCTTCTAAAACATAATTCTTTAGCATTTACTCAGAATATTAAACACAGAACGTCAGATTCAAGTGAGAAAACACACAGACCTCTCAAACACAAACACATTCTATATATTAACAAATGATGCTGTACTGTAGGACGCTTTTCTATAATTGTCTAAGCAGATGTCTGACCCAATCTCTCCATGATTTTCAAAAAGGTAATCTCATGATTTCTTAGAGTATGCAGTACTCTAAATATCCCAAGTAGAGGCTGTGACAAGCGGAGAAGAGGGAGGTTCAAGACAACAGCTTCTTAAATGCCAAAAAACCCAACTTTGGTGTAAAGTTCAAAATGAGGGTAGATAACATCTTTTCATCTTATTAGAAAGGGAAAATTAATTTAGAGGAGGTTAATCATGGTCATTAGAGAACATCTTGAAGGCTAGCTAGTTTTAAAAAGTATGGCAGACAGCAAGTTTTCCAGAACAGGACCAAGCAGGCTTCTCTTTCAGAAGCCTTTTGATTTCATGGAAGGAAAAGAAAAAAGTCAAGTGTTTTTCCATAAAGGCATTGTAGTGGGGCGGAGTGGCTGCCCACCAGAGGAGGAAGAGCCCCTCAATGAGCCTCTTGGGCAGAGCCTGACCCTGCTCTTTCATCTAACCAGAAGTCAGGAGGCGTGGCCAGGACTATAAAAGGCCAGCACTGGAGCTCAGTCTGGTCTCAGTCAGTAGAGGAACCAGATGCCAGCCCTAAGGATGTTAAATTTAGTTTAATCAACTAGTCGATGGATTTTCCATCCATTAGTCGATAAGCGGGGGAGCCACAGCGGGGTTAGCTCGGAAGTTAACCCCGCTGTGGCTTTGCCTTTTAAATATATTAAGAGCCTGTTGGCTCTTAACATATTTAAAAGGCTAAAGCTCAGCAGGAGGGACTCAGCTAACTGACTCTTAATACATTTAAAAGGCTGGTGCGCAGTGGGGGTGACCCGGCACGAGTCAGAAATCCGCTGTCCCAGCTCATGCTGGGTCCCTCCTGCTGTGCTTTAGCCTTTTAAATGTAGTAAGAGCCTGTTGGCTGGATCCCCCCAACTGCGCTTCTGATTTTTAAATTTATTAAGAGCCATCAGGCTCTTAATACATTTAAAAAGCAGAGGTGCAGCGTCTAGGACTGGGTGTGAGTCGGGAATCAGATAATTCCCAGCTCGTGCCCAGTCCCCTCTACCCCCCTGCCTCCTGCAGAGATGGTGCTGGGGGGACACCAGGTTTTAAGCCAGCTCCCCCCAGCACTGGCTCGTGCCCCCCTCCCCCCCCCCCAACTTGCTGCCTCTGATAAAGGCAGCAACGGTGGGGAAGCAACTAGTCAAGGGACTAGTCACTTACATTCCTAGCCTGCCCTGTGCTCCTGAGCTGGGAGGCCGAGGACTGGCCTGGACCACCTGTGCCTGTGGGAGCCTGACAACTAGCCAAAACCACCATACCTGCAGGAGCCTGATGACTGGCCGTGACTGCAGGAGCCTGATGACTGGCCGTGACTGCAGGAGCCTGATGACTGGCTGGGACTACCAGGACTCCTGCTGGAGCTGTCGAACCTCCAACACCCCAGCATACCTGCCATCAGATCAGGCATGCACGGAGGGGGAGAACCGAAGTAGCCCAGGAATAGCCGAACACAGTTTGAGTGAGCCAGAGCCGGGGTCAGCGTGTTGTGGTCAGGATCCCCACTGACCCAGCAGCAGACTGCTCTGCTGCTGATAGGGCTCTGAGCTGACTGTGTAGTCGATAGAAATTCTATCAACTACACAATTAGTCGATAAGGGAGGAAGCACTCAGTCCCAGCTCATGCCAGGTCCAGGAGCTACCCGCCCTCCCGCTGCAACTCTGCAGTTTAAATGTTGTAAAAGCTGAGTGGTCACGCAGCCTGACTCCTACTATTCAAACTGAAGAGTCACAATGGGGGTAGATCCCGGCCAAGGCCCAAACTGGGACTGGGCAGGGCTTGCTCAGTCCCAGCTCACACTGGGTTCAGCAGGCCCTGTCCCCCAGCCCGGGCCACGGCAGATAGGGGCTGCTTCACAGCAGCAGCCCCATCTGCGGGGGGGTCCCAGCAGACAGAGGCTGCTGTGGACATGGGCTGCTCCATGGGATACAGAGCAGCCTCTGCTCATGGCAAGCCTCTGCCTGCGGTGAGCCTGGGCCCGCCACAGGCAGAGGCTGCTTCACGGCAGCTCCCTCCCCCCGCCTCCTACCCTCTTGCACTGCTGCCTTTGATAGAGAAAGCAGCACGGGGGTGGACGGAGGCAGCACCACAGAGATAGTGCTGGGGGGAACTGGCTTAAGCCGGCTCTCCCAAGCACCGGCTCCTGCTTCCCCCTTCCCTTGCTGCCTCCAATACAGAGCAGGGCCGGCCCGAGCCATTCGCGCGGCCCCGCTCCTGGGAGTGCGATGCATGCCTGGCCCCGCCCCCGGGCATGCAGCGCATGTGTGGTGCCACCCCTGCCCGGCCGCCCCGCGCAGCACCCCCTACAATGGGGCGCCCCGGGCGGTAGCCTGGTCAGCCCATAGCTTGGGCCGGCTCGGATACAGAAGCGGGGAGGAGGGGGGGGGAGAAGGAAAGGGTTAGGGGAGAGAAATGCGTGTAGTTGACTACTCACATCCCTAGTATGAAATCTCATAGTGTCACATGAGGAGGAAGAGAGGAGTTACTACAAAAATCTTCCAAAATTTCTTCTGTATTTTGCCTCATACACATTTACATAACAACATCTGCAATGTTCATATAACCTTGAACTATCACTTTCTTCAAACTACTTTAATCTAGTGAACACACTATGCCAGCAGTCTAATACTTTAAACAGCCCTGGAATAAAACAGTTTGAATGCAAAAGGGAAAAAGAAAATGGTGATAATTAAACAGATTTTCATTATCTTCCAAAAAGCTTTTCTGTAGACATCAACCATTTATCAACAATGCCTCATCAATATTAAATTTATTGTTGGGGACAGCTAAAAATCCAAAATGTAAATTCTCCAAATTTTTAGACTTCCACCTTAAAAGCAATAGAGGGCTGTGAGGGAGCGGGAGTCATTGGCGAAAGAGAATCACTGCCACAGAATTACGACATTAAAGCCTTGATATCATGGACCTGAGATGAACAAATTGATTTTGAAAGGAACTGAATAACAGTCAGAAATCACAAGCCAGACAAGTTTTGAGGTAACTACTACAAAACGCTTATTAGTGAACCAACAAATGGACTGTAGAAACAATGTGATATGTGGCATATGGAAATCCATCTGTGCTCACCATTTTGCAAGCTGGTCACCGTTTTGGAAGAAAAAATTAGAGGACTGGAGGCCCAAGTATCGTCCCTATGTTCTATCAGAGAGGATGAAGACTTCCTCGATAGAAGGCAGCGTTTAATTCTGCAGCCACAGCAGGCTGAAGAGCCAGTCAGAGCAGTACAGGACAAGGAAGAAAACTGGAAGCATGTAACCTCTAGAAGGAGAAGGTGGCCAACGCAGGTATCCCCCATTCCTGTAGAGGTAAGTATCCGCTTTCAGGCTCTCTCCACAGGCACTGCAGTGGAGAATGCTTTGGCAGGGACCTCTCAGGGAAGAAATCAGAAGGGAACACCATCTACCAGAAGGCATGGGATGAGTAGTCCTGGGATGGGGGTTCCACGACCACCACCCCCAAAAGAAGATGGGTGGTGGTGGTCAGGGACTCCCTCCTAAGAGGGACTGAGTCATCCATCTGCATCCAGACTTGCAATTTCGAGAAGTGTGCTGCTTACGGGGAGCTCGCTCACATTCAGGATGTGACTGAGAGTCTTCCGAAAGTGATTAAACCTTCGGATCGCTACCCCTTCCTGCTTCTCCATGTAGAAACTAACAATACAGCCAAGAATGACCTTGACCAGGTCACAGCAGATTATGTAGCACTGGGAAGAAGGATCAAGGAATTTGAAGCGCAAATGGCGTTCTTGTCCATCCTCCCAGTTGAAGGAAAAGGTCCGGGTAGAGATTGTCAAATTGAGGAAGTAAATGCGTGGTTGCGTAGGTGGTGTTGGAGAGAGGGCTTTGGTTTCTTCGACCATGGGACTCTGTTCCGGGCGCAAGGACTGTTAGGAAGAGATGGGATCCACCTAACCAAGAGAGGAAAAAGCATTTTCGCGGGCAGGCTTGCAAACCTAGTGAGGCGGGCTTTAAACTAGGTTCATTGGGGGATGGTGACCAAAGCCTGAGGTAAGTGAGGAAGTTGGACACCGGGAAGAATCACAAGGAGGAACTAGCAACAAAAAAGGACCCCTGATTTGGATGGAGAAGGCAGGGCGATCAACTGGTTATCTAAGGTGTTTGTACACCAATGCAAGAAGTCTGGGAAACAAACAGGAAGAATTAGAAGCCCTGGCCCAGTTAAAGAACTATGATTTGATTGGAATAACGGAGACTTGGTGGGATAACTCACATGACTGGAGCACTGTCATGGAAGGGTATAAACGGTTCAGGAAGAACAGGCGGGGGAGAAGAGGAGGAGGAGTTGCACTGCATGCAAGAGAGCAGTATGATTGCTTGGAGCTCCAGTACTTAGAGGGAGAAAAGACTGTTGAGAGTCTATGGGTTAAATTTAGAGGTGGACGCAACAGGGGTGATGTTGTGGTTGGTGTCTGCTATAGACTGCCGGATCAGGTGGATGAGGTAGACGAAGCTTTCTTTGTACAACTGAGAGAAGCTTCCAGATCGCAGGCCCTGGTTCTCGTGGGCAACTTTAATCACCCTGACATCTGTTGGGAGACCAATACAGCAGTATACAGACAATCCAGGAAGTTTTTGGAGAATGTTGGGGATAACTTCTTGGTACAAGTGCTGAAGGAACCGACCAAGGGCCATGCGCAGCTTGACCTGCTGCTCACAAACAGGAGGAACTAGTAGGGGAAGTAGAGGTGGGTGACAACCTGGGAAGCAGTGATCATGATATGGTAGATTTCAGGATCCTGACCAAAGGAAGAAAGGAGAGTAACAAAATACACACCCTGGACTTCAGAAGAGCAGACTTCGACTCCCTCAGAGAACTGATGGGCAGGATTCCCTGGGATGCTTACATGACGGAGAAAGAAGTTCAGGAGAGCTGGCAGTATTTTAAAGAAGCCTTATTAAAAGCACAGGAAGAAACCATCCTGATGCGCAGCAAGAAAAGCAAATATGGTAGGCAACCAGATTGGCTTACCGGGGACATCCATGGTGAGCTTAAACACAAAAAGGAAGCTTACAAGAAGTGGAAACTAGGACAGATGACTAGAGAGGAATATAAATATATTGCTCGAGAATGCAGGGGAATTATCAGGAAGGCGAAAGCGCAATTGGAAATGCAGCTGGCAAGGAATGTGAAGGGTAACAAGAAAGGTTTCTACAGGCATGTTAACAATAAGAGGGTGATCAGAGAGGGTATGGGAGCCTTACTGGATGAGGGAGGTAACCTAGTGAAAAGATGATGTGGGAAAAGCTGAAGTACTCAATGTTTTCTTTGCCTCTGTCTTCACGGACAAGGTCAGCTCCCAGACAAATGCACTAGGCAACGCAGTATGGGAAGTAGGTGGACAGCCCTTGGTGGGGAAAGAACAGGTCAGGAACTATTTAGAAAAGCTAAACATACACAAATCCATGGGCCCAGATTTAATGCATCCGAGGGTACTGAGGGAGTTGGCAAATGTCATTGCGGAGCCTTTGGTCATTATCTTTGAAAACTCGCGGAGATCGGCAGAGATCCCGGATGACTGGAAAAAGGCAAATGTAGTGCCCATCTTTAAAAAAGGGAAGAAAGACAATCCAGGGAATGACAGACCAGTCAGCCTTACCTCAGTCCCCGGAAAAATCATGGAGGGGATCCTCAAGGAATCCATTTTGAAGCACTTGGAAGAGGGGAAAGTGATCAGGAATAGTCAACATGGATTCACAAAGGGCAAGTCATGCCTGACCAATCTGATTAGCTCCTTTGATGTGGTAACTGGCTCTGTGGATATGGGAAAGTCAGTGGATGTGATGTACCTTGACTTTAGCAAAGCTTTTGATACGGTCTCCCACAATATTCTTGCCACCAAGTTAAGGGAGTACGGATTGGATAAATGGACTGTAAGATGGATAGAAAGCTGGCTAGACTGTCGGGCCCAACGCGTAGTGATCAACGGTTCGATGTCAGGTTGGTGGTCGGTTTCTAGCGGAGTGCTCCAAGGATCAGTTCTTGGACCGGTTTTGTTCAACATCTCTAATAATGACCTGGATGAAGGGATGGATTGCACCCTCAGCAAGTTTGCAGATGACACTAAGCTGGGGGAGAGGTAGATATGCTAGAGGGCAGGGATAGGGTCCAGAGTGACCTGGACAGATTAGAGGATTGGCCAAAAGAAATCTGATGAGGTTCAACAAGGACAAGTGCAGAGTCCTGCACTTGGGACGGAAGAATCCCAACACTGTTACAGGATGGGGACTGGATGGCTAAGTAGCAGTTCAGCAGAAAAGGACCTGGGAATTACAGTGGATGAGAAGCTGGATATGAGTCAACAGTGTGCCCTTGTAGCCAAGAAGGCTAATGGCATATTAGGGTGCATTAGGAGGAGCACTGCCAGCAGATCCAGAGAAGCGATTATTCCCCTTTATTCAGCTCTGGTGAGGCCACATCTGGAATTTTGTGTCCAATTCTGGGCCCCCCACTATAGAAAGGATGTGGACGCATTGGAGAGGGTCCAGCGGAGGGCGACCAAAATGATTAGGGTGCTGGAGCGCATGACCTATGAGGAGAGGCTGAGGGATTTGTGTTTGTTTAGTCTACAGAAGAGAAGAGTGAGGGGGGATTTGATAGCAGCCTTCAACTTCCTGAAGGGAGGTTCCAAAGAGGATGGAGAAAGGCTGTTCACAGTAGTGACGGATGGCAGAACAAGGAGCAATGGTCTCAAGTTACAGTGGGAGAGGTCTAGGTTGGATATTAGGAAAAACTATTTCCCTAGGAGGGTGGTGAAGCACTGGAATGGGTTACCTAGTGAGGAGGTGGAATCTCCATCCCTAGAGGTGTTTAAGTCTTGGCTTGACAAAGCCCTGGCTGGGTTGATTTAGTTGGGCTTGGTCCTGCCTTGGGCAGGGGGCCGGACTTGATGACCTCCTGATGTCTCTTCCAGCTCTATGATTCTAAGCTTTACGGTTTGTTAGAAATCAAAGTATTAACCTATACCCACTAACTAAATTATTCAAAAATTAAAAGGTTTGTCAAAATTGTACAGGACAATGCAAGTTATTTTCCTCCACAACACCACTAAATCACAACTACCCTATTCAGACTTGGCACCAAATACAGTTTGAATCACTGTGGCCTGGTACCCTTGGGACCGGACCGTTCCCCCAACGAGGGATTTTAGCAGACCAGGGGAGGTCATTTTTGGCCCCCTGCCGCTATACCCCCGTCACGGTTGGCCACCAAGGCTCCCGGCAGCCTGCCCCCATGGCCACCTAGGGTTACCAGATGGTTTTTAAAAAAATACCGGACACACTTGATCTCAGATGGGGGGGACCGGCCAGGACGGGAGCGGGGCTGGCCGGGGGAGATGGGGGGGGGGGTCCTGAACATTGCAGGCCAAAGAACCTCAGTCACCCATTACTATAAAAGACCCTAAGCTCTGGCTGAGTTATTGAAGTCCTTGAAGACTTGAAGTTACAGAGAATCCACCATTTAAACTTATTAAAATTTGCAAATGACCAGTGCACCGAAACAGGTAGGAGCTTTGCTAATCTGACCAAAAGAAAATTTCTTCCCAGCTCTAAAGGCGACTTTCAGTTAGACAGGAAGCCTGGGGCAAGAACCACCACCAGACATCTTGGAAAGCATTCTCCCTAGTAACTCTGAGCCAGGGATGAAAGTAAATGTCAGGATATATCAGCGTGCCCTGCCTGCTGTTCTTAACAAGGGAGGGGTGCAACACTGGGCCACTGGAAAGGACAGGGTTGGAGGAGACCCTTCCCCTGTCCTTCGAGGCCGACAGCCATGGTGGCCAGGAGCCCCAGGGCCCTTTAAATTGCCAAAAGGGCCATCTCTAAGGGTGTGCAGGGCCCAGGACACCTCCCCCATCTGCCCCAGACCCCACCCCATCCCACCACTGATGAGTGCAGTTGGTGATCCTATCCCCTTTCCTGAGTGACATGGCTGGGAGAGCGGTGTGGAGTGGGTTGGGCAACTCCATTTCCCACTGCTGCTGGTGAGTATGGAGGTGTGCCCGACCCCTGCTGCTGGCACCAGGTTCCCTGCTGGTCCCAAGACACCCTTGGTCCTGCAGGGCTCCCTAAAGTGCAAGACCCGAGGTAGTTGAATGAGCCAGGGCTTCAACTTTGCTTCCTCTTTTGTCCCTCCGAGAAAAGGGGCAGCGAAGTACTGCCATGGTAGCACTGCCACACCCTATTGGCAGAACCAGTGATGGGGGAAGCAAAAAGTTGACCAGGTGCAGGCTGGTCAGTGGCCATTTTTACTAGGGATGTAAGTGAATAGTCGACTACCCAACTACCCAAAAAGCATAAGCTTATCGGGTAGTCGAGTGGAGTACTCAACTACTCACTCCCTGCCCTTCTGCCTCTGTATGAGAGGCAGCACGGGGAGGGAGGAACAGGAGTTGATGCTGGCGGAGGGGGGCAGGCTTAAAAGCTGGTTCGCCCAGCACCGTCTCTGCGGTGTCGCCTCTATCAGAGGAAGGGGGAGGGGCATAGAGGAGGTGCTTGCAGCAACCTGGGCTGGCCGTGGGCAAGGGCTGCTCTGGCAGCAGTCCCTGTCCGCAGCCAACTCCAGCCACCATGAACGGAGATGGTTCTGGCAGCAGCCTCTGTTTATGGCAGCCGGGGCTGGCTGTGGACAGGTGCTACTGCCAGACCAGCCCCTGCCCGCAGCCAGCCTGGGCCGCTGCTGACAGGGGCAGCTGGACCTGGCGCAAGCCAAAACTGAGCAGCTCTGGCTCATGCTGGTCTGAGACCACTGCGCCTCTTCATTTCAAATGTAGTAAGCACCGCCCAGCTCTTACTATATTTAAAATGCAGAGCCACAGTGGTCCAGGGCTGGTGCGAGCTGGCACTGGAAGCTACCCTTGCTATGGCTCTTCAGATGGCCCCCTTATTGACTAACTATGTAGTTGATACAAATTGTATCGACTACACGATTAGCCAAATAGTTGCTCTTTAACATCCTTCAGTTTTACTGCCACTTTCACCTCTGCTCTGAGTCCTTCTCCTTTAATATTCTATTACTAGCCATTGGAAGTATTTGCTGCTAGCAGTTGCAGATTACCTACAATGACTTTTTGCCAGTCTCAGCATACAATCCCCTCTATAAACTTATCAAGCTCAGTCTTGAAGCCAGGGTTTTGTGTTTTTTTTTTTTATGCCCTCTGCTCCCCTTGAAAGGCTGTTCCAGAACTTCACTCCTGAGGGTTAGAAACTTTTGTAAAATGTCAAGCCTAAACTGGTTACAGCCATGTCATGAATAGGAGCTGCGAAGGAGAGTCTGACTTACCTGAAGAGTGAGGAAAGGGTTAAGCAACTCTGGAAATGCATCTGAGGGAGGGGACTTAAGGCACTCAGCCAATGAAATGCAGATTAAGGATGTTAAATATCAGTTAATTGAATGGTCAAGTAACCTCCTGAATTCTTGTTAGTCGACTATTCTATCGTCCTTGGGGGCAGGGCCAGCAGTCAGTGCACTCGAGCTTCACTCCCAAGAAGACCCCTGCCACTCCGCGCTGCTGCCACCATATCAGAGACAGCAGCGCGGGGTGCCAGGTGGAGCTGATCCGCGAGAGGAGCCGGTTTAAAAACCAGCTCCCCTTGTGGACAGGCTGCCTGTTGCCCTGTGCTGCTGCCTCTAATAAAGAGACAGTGGTGCGGGGTGGCAGCAGCCCCTGTCTAGGGGGTGGTCTGAACTTCCAGACCCAGCACAAGGCGGAACTGAGCTGGCCTGCCTGCCAATATGCTTTAAATGCAGACCCGGAGCGGGGATAGGTCCCGGATCCATCGCAAGCCAGGACTGAGCCGGGCTGCTGGCCAGCCTGCTAAAAAATGTACTGGCAAGTGGGGAGGGTGAAAATGTGTGTCGTCTATAGCATTAACTATAAGCTTTTGCTTATTGGTTAATCATTTACACTTTTACATCCCTAATGCAGACAGGAATTTCAAACAGAGGGTTTTTTTTTTCCTCTCTCTCCTTTTATTTGAGATCAGAGCAGTTTTTTCCCCAGGTAACGAAGGAGTTGGGCTCTCCCAGGAATGGACTCCTTGAAATGTATAAGTAGGGAAAAGTTTAGATTGTCCGTCAAGTTTTACTGTTTTCCTTATTTGGGGGTTTGGAAATCATGTCTGAGATGGTTAATTGTTTTGCTCTTTTGTAACTAACCATTACAACCCAGGGATTTCCCCTAAGTCTACTTTACTCCATGCCTTTTAACACCCAGTCATTTACTATGCTTGCAACAGTAGTTTTGTTTTGATAATAAAAGTATTTTCCTTTTTGTTTTGATTAACTGGTATTGGTTGATTTTTGTGTCCTTCAGCCTACATGCCTAAATTACCCATGAGGAGCAGAGCCCCATTGTTTTCTGCAGATTCTCTCTGTTTTCCCAACTCCAAGCAAAATGGAGGTGGGGGCACAGGGGAGAGCTATGTCTTAGGGAGGGGATTCCCAAGTGATCTCTTACCTGGAAAAGGGTTTTCTTTTTTTTTTTATTTCATGGGGGTGGTGGCAGCGAATTTTTTTTTTTTTTTTTTTTTTTTTTTTTAAAGATCTCAGAGAAACTGAGACCAGACAAGTTTCTCTCTGGAAGTTACAGAGACTGGTTCTTACATAGTTTATTCTGCTAGGTGGCACCCTATCTACACTCAAAGTGGCAGGTTGGGGAATTGAGCAGTGACAGGCCAGTTTGTATCCATTTGTTCTTGGGTCCACATTAGTGTGCAACTTAAATACCAGGAAGGGAGAGGAGTTATTAAGCCCTCTGAACTCTTTAGGAATATTTACCAGGAAGAGATATTTCTTGGTACTCAAATTTGTTCTCAAATTTGTACCTCCTTCTGTACCTTTAAGACCCTCAAGACAGGTCATTCATTCATTCTGGTGATTAGAAATCCTTCAGAAAGCAACCACCAATTTATTAGCTTGAAGTTTTCAAGTGTGTTACACCACACAATTTCAAATCAGGACTCTGGAAATAATGGGAAATTGTCTTCTATAAACTCCTAGAGTTCAACCTCCTAGAAAACTCTGGTGAGATTGAAAACGTAGCATACCATTCTTCAGACTCAAAAGATTACCCTCATGCTTTAAGGGCCAGTAGCTTCTTTGAGCCTCTTATATTTCATGCCAAATACTGATATCCTGAAAAAAAGGGCAACAAAATAGCATCAGTGATCACTTGTGAGCTCTGTAAAACTAAGCAAAAGGAAGTTCACACGGTATTTGACCATCTAAAATTAATCCATAAAAGACAGGTGAACTTTCAAGCTAAGTGTAGTAAAGATATAAAGTAAGGTAGCAATGCACTGTTCCCAAGAAACAGTATCATTTGTGACACCACTCCATGAAGTATTACGCAATATGATATTAGGATGACAGTCTAGAGCAGGGGTGGGTAACAATTGGGGGGGGCACATTCCAAGATTGTGGAAAGTGGTCAAGGGCCACACTTTTCTGTGGAGGAGGTACGGTGTCTAGGATGGAGGTTGGGTGCAGAAGGGCGAACGGGGTAAGGGACTGGGGTGCAGGAGACTGGGTGAGGTCTGAAAGAGAGTTTGGATGAAGGAGGGAGTTGTGACCTGGGTCAGGGGAATGAGATTTAGGGTCAGGGAGGGAATATGGGTGCACAAGAGGATTCTGCCTTGGGGGAGGGGTTCTAAAAGGAGGTGCAAAGTCTGGGAGGAAACTTGGACCTGGGAGAAGGGGAAAAGGGATGCAGACCACAGAGGGTTGGGGTGGTAACCTGGTGCAGGGGATTGGAGTGCAGGGTCTAGGAGAGTGTTTGGGTACAGGAGAGGATTCTGGCTGGGGGGGGGGGTGGAAGAGCATAGGACAGCGTTTCTTAAAGTGTGTTCCGTGGCACACCAGTGTGCCGAGAGGCAGTCGGAGGTGTGCTGCGGAGAAAACAGAATTCAAAATGGCCACCCTTAAGGGGCAAGTCTCTTTTTTTTTTTTGCTCAACAATTTTTCCTGGGGCTTCCCAGAAAAAATCCTTGGTGTTCCCCATAAAAAAATTGTTTGGAGTTCCTCGGTCTTAAAAAGTTTAAGAAACACTGGTGTAGGAGGAGGTACAGGGCCTGGGAAGGAGTTGTGACCTAGGGAAGGGATGTGCAGAGATTTGGATGGTGTCCAGGGGAGGGAGTTGGGATGTGGGAGGGGCGGGGTGCCAGAGACAGGCTTTGGCTGGGAGGCACCTACCTAAGCCAGTAGCATCCCTAAGGCAGGCTGGGCTCCCTGCCTGCTGCAGCCTCAGATCACTTTAAACTGCAGGTTTGTTCCCTCCATGTGGCTCTCGGCTCTGGGAAGGTGAAGGCTTGTGCTACCCCCATCCTGCAAGCCAATCTCTCAGCTCCTATTGGCTGGTTGTTTCCAGCCAATAGGAGCTGAGAGATTGGCTGGGGTCAATTCCTGTTGGCCAGTTGTTTCCAGCCTATAGGAGCTGAGGATTGGGCTGGGGGCTGGGAGATATCACAAAGTCTCCCCCTCCCTGCAGAGTAGAGCTGCTCGGACTGCACTTTAAACCATGGCAGCTGTGTGCCTGAGGGCAACAGCAAGGTGGTCCATGGGCCAGATCCAGTGGCTTGGTGGTCTGGATCTGGCCCCCAGGCCGTATTTTGCCAGCCCTGGTCTTGGGGAAAATATAGCTTTCCCACCCTCCAAATGTGGTCTGTGTGTACCTCAATCACCCATTTCAGGCAAAACCTGAGAACACAAATGGGCCTTACACCATAGCTTGAAGTTTAGACAGACAGGTTCTGCTGGACTAGTGAAAGGCAGCAAAAGCCAGAGATCCTTTAATAGGCTTCTTTACTTTTTAATCAGTAAAATGTGTTTAAAAATAAACTTCATGTCATAATTAACTGTCACATTAAATATACTGTCACAAGTCATTCTGGCATGACAAAATAATTAGATGGCCAAAACTCCCAGTCCATAACACATTAAAACAAAAATTGAGAAACACCTCTAGTTCAATTACTCTATAATATATAAAAGAAGCTTTAGGGGGTTGCCGAATATAGCTATAATATATATATTGTTTCAGAGTGCTTGAAATTCCACTGCAGTTTTTTTATTCTAAAATGTGGCTTCCAAAAATTCAGAGGACTACCCTCATGTGGCTTCCAAAAATTCAGAGGACTAGAAACATACTAGTTAGCAGTAGATACAGAAGTAGAGCTCTCTGATGTGTTCCCCTACTGCTGGGAATGGGTACTAGTTGTAGAGAATGCTGACCTGGACACACTGTTTGGAAGTCTGGGACAGGTCCAATAAATGTGCATCTCCAAATCTGCATTGTAGAAAGGGAAATTCTATTCCTGTCTCTTCCGTTTCTCTAGAACAAGGGTGGACAAGATAGGGTTCACAGGCTGGCTTCAGCCCGCCAAGTCCTTTGATCTGGCCTGCGGCCGGCCGCCTTGCTGCTCCCCTATCCCCAGACCAATCGAGATGTGGGAACAGGGAAGCACACAAAGTCTCCTCCCCCCACCAGGGGCAGGGAACAACAGACTTTGAGTGCTTCCCCGCCCCTAGGCCCTAATTGGCAAGGGGGTGGGGGAAAGTGCAAATTCTCCTCCCTCTGCCAGGGGGTGCACGGTGCCTAGAGTGAAGCACTAGCTATTCAAAATGGCTAGTGGTTTCCTCTAGGAGCCACACGCTCCTGACAAGGCCGGGGGGAAGGGGAGGGGCAAAGACTTCATGCACGAAGTCTCCTCCTTCTGCCAAGGGTGGGTCACACCTAGGGGGAACAGCCCCTTTCCGCCCAAGGCCCCACCCGTTCAGGAGGCAGTCTGTGTCCCCTGCAAAAATTATTGCCTACCTCCGAACATTCCCGTCACTGCCAGGATATGGGAGGAAGAAATAAAAGTTCTATGCTATTTTATTGCTCCCCAGCATCTTTTTTTATTGGTCAACTTCCATGAATACCTCTAGTCCTCCACTATTTGGTGCTACTTGCAACTTTCCTAAGCAGCAACAGAAACATTAAATGGAAAGTATTTCTAATAGCATCATTATTAAGAAACAGAATGGTGATATGAACATCAGAACCTTTTAGGTAGCAGTAAAACTATAAGCAGCAGGAAAATGACTGACGCTGTCTGCAGAATCTGAGAACACTGAATTCCTTCACTTTCAGGCCTCTTTTGGAAGGTTTCATCTTTGCAACTGTACAAGAAGGATTTTTTAAACATCAAAACTTAAATTCTTCATAAATTGATGTCTTAGACCCAATCACATTTACCAGAGAAAGTTTCTCATTAACTCATGATTAGTTGTCCAGGGAATTTTTTCCAACTTGGCTGTGAAAGTCCAATTTGCTTTTGAGAATATAGGGGGGGGAAAATCTCTAGTAATAATACATACAGTATAACGTAACTACTTCCATTTTCTTCCAATAAGGTTATGTTCTTCCAGTTTGATTTCCACAGAAATACAAATATTAAAATTGCATAGTAAAGCAGAGATGCTAAATCTGAAGCAACCAGCTGCCTTTATACAAACCACAGTGTGAAACAGCTCTCTGACTGTTTCTGTTATACAAGTCTCCCCTCTGTTGCTAAGCTCTGCAACTGCATCATTAGTGGCAAAATACAATGAACCTTGTAAGTTTAAATATTTCTCTCATTCATATTTTACTTTCACCTTTTAAAATTATTTACAGAAAAAACAAAAGTTGTAAGGGGAAAAATACACGTAAAACAAAATAAAGTGCGAGAAAGCTATACACTATCAATGTTTTGAGAAACTGATGGCTCATCATTCTCCCCAAATTATCACATCTACAGAAGACAATTTTGAGGGGTTGTATGTTCTACAATATTATGCCTTACTACTCTATTAAGATAGCAGTAAACATTATAAAGGACATTAGACACATAATTTCAATTTAAGTAGTCAAAGAATTCGAGGGTTTTCATTTTTCATCTGAGAATTACGGGAACTCTCTCCCATATACTGTTTCAAATGAAGTGAAGGAAGAAAAGAATTTCACTATATTTCTGGAACCACTATTTCTGTAATATTTAACAGCAAAGGACTGGAGGGAATCCAAAAGTTTGCTCGACACACGCCCTTATCCAGCTACTCATCCTCAGGACCTTACTGATAAGGAGCTTAATCTTGCCTTTGCAAATAAAACACAAGTAAACAAGTAGATTAGAAATTAGGGATGTATAATCCCATTTATAGTAAAACTCCAATTGTCCAGCATCCAGTGGTCCGGCACTCCTGATAGTCCGGCACCAACTGGAACCCGGAAGTGCTCCAGCCAGCCAGACAATTGGAGCTGCTCTGCCCCCAGCTTCCCCAAGTCCACCGCTGGTCAGTTTCAGCAGCGGTGGACTTGGGGAAGCCCTGGGGCAGAGCACCCCATCTGCTCTGCCCCCGGCTTCCCCAAGTCCGCTGCTGCTGAAACTGATCAGCGGCTGACTTGGGGAAGCCGGGGCAGAGCAGTTAGAGTGCTGCCGGGTTGGTCCCGCAGCGCCGCTCAGGTGGCGGCGCTGCGGGAGCAGCCCTCAGCTGCTCTGCCCCTCGGCTTCCCAAGTCAGCCGCTGATCAGTTTCAGCAGCAGCGGACTTGGGGAAGCCGGGGGCAGAGCAGCTGGGGTGCTGCCAGGTTGGTCCCGCAGCGCCACCCTCTCCCACGCTGCACAGTTCCCCGCCGACCCCCCCACCCACCCCAGACCCCTCATAGCCCCCCTTCCAATACTCCGGCATATCTGATAATCCGGCACTCCCTGGGTCCTAAAGGTGCCGGATTATCGGAAGTTTACTGTAATTAGTTAACTGGTTAAACATTAAGCTTAACTGGTTAACCAATTTAATATGTTCAAAAGCTTCAGAGGGGTAGCCAAGTTAGCCTGTAACTGGAAAAACAACAACGTTTAGCACCGTGGTCACCAACCGGTAGATCGCGATCTACTGGTCGATCGCAGGGGCTCTATGAGTCGATCTTTAACTCCTTCTGGACTGCGCGCCTGCGCACAACTAATTTTGAATTGGCACTCTTTATGGAGCAGCTACTCACAGAACAGCAACACAAGTGAGTAGCTGTGGTGGGATCTGTTGGGTCGGGAGGGCTGAAACACCCCCGGCCAGCACACTGGGGCTTCCCTGCTCTGCGGGAGTTGGCCCCAGAGGAGGCACGCACTGGGGCTTCCCTGCTCCGCGGGGAGAGGGGGAAGGAGTCCGGGGGAGAGGGGGAAGGAGTCCGGGGGACTCCCTGCTCCCACTGGCACCCTGTCCCCTGCTGCAGAACCCTGTCCCCTCTCCCCCACTGGCACCCTGCCCCCTGCTGCAGAACCCTGCCCCCACCCCAGAACCAGAACCCTGTCCCTTGTCCCCACTGCCACCCTGTTCCCTGCCCCAGCACCCACTAACACTCTTTCCCAGTACTACATCCTCTGCTCCCACCAGCACAGTTGGGGCCACATTAGTGAGGCTTGGGGTTTTTTGGAGAAGTTTTGGGCTTTTTTTTTTTGTTTTGTTTTTGCATCTCCCTTGTGTGGCCCTAACTGACTTTTCTGTGGGTTAGTGATCCCTGACTCAAAACAGGTTCCCTGCACTTCTCATAAATAAAGACAATGCAGAAACTTTGTGTGTTTGACAGTCTTTTATTTAAAAATGAAGCCTGGCCAACAAACCTCTAATTGGGGCCAAGCCCCCATCTGGCCACAGCATTATAACACTCCTGCACCCCCCAGACCCTAGATCTGAGCCTATCATACACTGGAACCCCCTGCCCTGGGCCCCTCACATACCCCAACCCAAATTCCTGCACCCTCACATCCACAAGCCTGTGGCTTGCTTAGTAGCCCAACCCTCCATCTGACCCCAACACTCCCCAGCCTGGAGCTCCCTTCCCGAGCCAGCGTCCCCTTCTCCACCTCCTCCTGCATCCAAATTTCCTCCCAGAGCTTGCGCCTCTCACCCCTTCCCACACCCAAATCCCTCATTCCTACCTCAGAACCCACACAGGGCTGGGGATAGCAAGTGATGGAGAGGAGGAGAATAGAGAGGGCGGGGCTTCAAGGAAGGGGTGGGGTCTCAGGGGGAGGGGTGGGGCAGTAGCTCTTCGCTTGTTCTGAAATTTAAAAAGTGATCTTGAGTGTAAAAAGGTTGGAGACCACTGATCTAGCAGCATCTTAAAGACTAATAAAACATGTAGATGGTATCATGAGCTTTCGTGGGCACAACCCACTTCTTCAGATGAATAGAGTTTTTAAAGGTCCAGTTCCAAAATAAATAGGGGATAGTGTGGGGAGGAAGGGAAAAAGGGGAAAAAAGTCAGTTAGAGTGTACATATTAAATGAAGCTGATAGAGAAGATACAAATAGTTCTTAAATATCCATTGTTTAAGTCATTAGGATGTGGAAGGTAGAGTGCTAGCCAGGTAATATCTTTATTCATACTTTTGTCATCAGTCCCAAATGTGTAAATGAAGTTAAGTTCCCAGGCTTCCCTATGTATTTGGGTGTGGAATTGGCCTGAAACACCATGGTGAATTTGAGATCCATTAATGAGGGCCCAAGCAGGTTAAAGTGTTCTCCAAAAGGTTTCTGTGTGTTGCCTTTTCAGATATTTGATGCATGTCCATTAATTCTCTCTCATCGAGACTGTCCATTTTGGCCAATATACATGGAGGAGGGGCATTGCTGGCATTTGATGGCATAGATCACATTAGAGGGTGTGCAGTTAAATGAGCCTATGATGTGCTGGTTTATGTGGTTGGGTCCAGCGATGAAATCGCTTGTGTAGATGTGTGGACAGATTTGGCACTAGGGCTGATTGCAGGAGAGGGTTCCTGGATGATTATTATGGAGGTGTGCAAATTCAACGCATTATTAACAATTTACAACCTATCCTGGAAAATGTCCCCTCTCACAGGGCTTGGGGGAAAGGCCAATCCTCACCTACAGACAACCCCCTAACTTCAAAAAAAATTATTTCCAGTAACCATGCAGCACACCTCCATCATAATCATCCAGGAACCCACCCCTGCAATTAGTCCCATCAAATGGCACACTCCATACAAGTAGTGAGCACTCATCTCCAGATCAGATGACTTTATGACCTCGATATGGAAATTACAGTGCTGCTTTGAGGAATAACAGTAATGTGTCCAGACGGGAGCAAAGGATCCCCCTAACACTTGTCAAAACAGCTACAGGTTGCATCTTTATAAACTGGAACTCTCTGGTCCGGCAACATGTTCTAGGATCAGAGTCCCAGTGCGCTTGGGGGGAGAGGGGGGGAGAGGATGAGAGAGGGAGGGAAGGGAAGGGAAGGAAAGGAAGCCCAGCGCTATGCATGGGGGTGGAAAGGAGGAGCCAGGACTGTGAGGGGTAAAGCAATCTTGACGCTCTAGGAAAAAAAGGCTTTCTGAATTATAGTTCCTACTATCTGAAACACTTCCAACATACTTCAAATCTTCACTGGAAACATTTCTTACCTTACACCTTTTCTCTTTATTTGCTGTCACCCTCTAAGTGGCCTTATGAACCCACTGTACAAGTAACTACACCATGTATTTCTGATTTTTTGTCTTACATTACTGAAATTCTGCAAGAGCTTTGACAATTTTTTTTAAAGACATTTACATTTAAGTCTAATTTAAAGTAGGATGGTTTCTCCTGGATAATATGTTTCAGGACATTTATGTAATTGCATAAATATTTACATTTAGAAAGGCTTAGTCTTTGGGTATGATGTTGCCCTCACTTTTTTCATTTCCAGCAGATGCTAAAATCAATTTACCAGTGTCAGAAATACAGTAAATTCAATCAAAAACAGTAATATTGACAACAAAATGTATGCAAAAAATTAGCAGAATTTAACAATGAAAGAGCAATAAAACTGTATCTTGCCAGAAAAAGCTAATTCTGACTCAAGTACCAAAATTAGAGAGACAGATTTTTGTGGTTTTGGACATTTTATCCAACTCTGTTAGATGAGTGTTTAGACATTCTATTTTTCCACTAGCCTAAATGCTACGAATGGACTACCACTTCAGGTCTGCCGGTGTGAATCCTGTCCTTCACAAACAAATTCTCATGTATTGTGTCTTGGCTACTTATATTTATGTCCTTCTGTTTAAATGGCTCCATGCCACTAAAAGGTGATGTGCCAAAGTTACTACAGCATTGCACCAAGCAAAAACAAGAATACCATCTCATCTACAGAAAGCCCTTCCTGCACTGGTGCCATATGTCTTTTTACTCCTGTTGCCATGTCTGGTTGCAATCCCCAGTCTCCAAACAAAAATGCTCACTTGAACAGTATCAGGAATGGAAGACAACTGGATTTTCTGATTACACTGCCACTAAAAATATTAGTTGCACTGCAGTTGGTGCATGAGAAATGTAAAAAGACAAAATTTCAGAAACATCTTAAGTAATACATGTTCCTAGCTTTCCGTCTGTAAAAAACTACAGAAAATAAATCATGTGTCTAATAACCAGGCAGGTCACAGAAGGAATAAAACAAATATCCTAGGTTACAATTGAAGTGTGGAGTCTTTCTAGTCTTCATTCCAGTGCAATTAGATGTAGCCAAGACACAAAGTTCTCTGCCCTTTAAAAAAAAAAAAAAAAAAAAAAAGTCAGCAGTAGCTGAGTTTTCCGTATGCCTTAAGAGCACTCACAATGTATTTCACTTCATTCACTGCAACTGATCTCCAAGCAAAACCTCAACTTAGCTACAATAAACATAAACCAGCTTTCAGGCACAAAGGAGGAAGCAAGAAAACTGTTCATGAGCTGTCGACATTCAGCCAACAAGGCTTTGATTCCTAAACATATTCAGCATCCACAGCTGCTAATGCAGTATTGTGAAAAAGCACAGAATTCCAGATTCTAAACAGACTAGAGACCTAAATAAAAGGCTATGAGAGACACTGAAGTAAACTGATGCTACTAAAAATAGAAAGTTTTAAGACAGTTGCAATAACTGCACACTTGCTAATATCAGAGAGAGCATGTTATACAGAAAGTATAGCCTACCCCAGAGGTGGGCAAAAGGGCCTATGTGGGCTGGATCTGGACTGCCACCCTCCCACTCCCAGGCCAATCAGGATTGGACACAGGGGAAGCACGTGAAGTCTCCTTCCCTGCCAGTGGTGTGCGGCGCTTAAAATCAACTGCCAGGGTTGACTAAGTGCCACACGCCCCTTGCACGGTGGGGGCAGGGAGCAAGAGACTTTGCCAATCAGAGCCTGGGGTTGGAGGGAAGCGTGTGAAGCCTCCTCCCGCCCTTCAAAGGGTACACGGCGCTTAGGGTCAACCACAAGGGTTGACTAAGCAATGCACAACCCTTGCAGGATGGGTCAGGGCAGGAGGTGACTTCGCGTGCTCTTCCCACCCCCAGGCCCTGATTCAACTGGGGGTGGGGCAAGAATGCGAAGTCTCCTCCTGCAACCAGGGGTGCGGGCCCCTAGAGGGAACCACCGCCAGTTGTTCAGAACATCTGGCAGTTCTTCCGGGGGGAAGGGAGGGGCAAAGACCCAGGCCAATCAGATCTGTGGGTGGGGAAGCACAGAAGTGTCCTAGCCCCCACTCCTTCCAGGGCAACCAGGGCCACTTCAGAAATTTCTGAAGTTGCCCCCGGTCTAAAATTATTGCCCACCCTTGGCCTACCCTAATAAGTGTACAACACTACATTGTTGTGAACACTTGTGGAATTTAAACTGTCAGGTGTATGTGTCTATGTTTAAGATAAGTCACTTTGAAGTATGTTATATTAATCTGTCCCAACAAGGGGTCAGATATGAAGATTTTTAAAGGGAAAAGTGCTTTGATTGTTTTTAATATCTCTTCATAAATGAATGGATTACACTTAATACACTTGATCTTAGCCTTGAATAGACCGAGAAACAATATCAGTTAATATCAGTACCTTGAGAACTTTAATTTTAGAATGTTATTTAATCACTCTTAAATCTAGTCAATTTAAAAAAAAAAAAAGTTTAAAGTAATCTCATATACTCCATCTGGCATGGACCTTCCATTTAATTTTAGTAGTTCTACAATTACATTTGCCTATTTTTGAAAGGTATTTCTTTTCTTGTTGTATACTAAAGAGCCATAATATAACATGAATAGGAGACTATACAGGGGGAACAGCAAATACGTCTCTATACAAAGTGCAGTCAAACGCAAAAGGCAAGAATACCAATAGAAGAAAAGTTTCCACTTTATCAATTATAGCAATAATTTCAAAATACCTCAGAACCTCAGAGTTAGGAACACCTCAAAAATGGTGATTGTTCGTTATTCTGGAATGTTTTCAATTCTGAGCAAAACATGGCTGTTCTTTCAAAAGTTTACAAATGAACATTCACTTTATATAGTTTTTAAATCTTTACTATGCAGAAGAAAATGTTGCTTCCACCCCTCCCCTGTTTTATAGTGCAGGTTGGACCACCCTGGTCTGGCACCCATGGGACCTGAGTGGTCCCGAAAGAGGGAGTTTGCCAGACCAAGGGAGGTCAGGCCTCTGGCTCTTCCAGGGCTCCCTCCTGGCCACCAGCCCAGCCAGTGTGCTGCCCCCAGCTATTGGCAGGGCTCCACTCCCAACTGCCACCCTGCTCTAGTCTGTAAGGCTCCTTTCCCGCAGGCTGGCAGCAGCTCTGTGCTCCCAGGTGGCATGGGCTCCATGTCCACAGGGGCTTCCCTGTTCCCGGCGGGCCGCACCTCCATTCCCCAGCCACAGGGACTTCCCTGCTCCCAGACAGCAGTGGATCCACTCCCCCAGCCGGCAGGGGCTCTGTGTCCCCGGTCAGCAGAGCTATACTCTCAGCTGGCGGGACTCAAAGCCCAGCCAGCAGCTGGAGCAGGGCTGCCACCAGGACACTAGCCCTCAAGGCTCCCATCTGCTGGCAACCTCTGTGGTTGGGGCTCTCTGATCCAGCAACATCCGTGGTCCTGCTGGACCACAGATGTTGCTAGACCAGGGAATCCTAGACCACAGAGATTCAACATATAGTTTAACAGTACTGTGTTTGATTTTTCCTGTCTTTGCTGCTGCCTGATTGTGTACTTCTGATTCCAAAGGAGGTGTGTAGTTGACTAGTCAGTTTGCAACTCTGGTGTTCATAACTCTGAAGCTCTACTGTAGCTAATGTACATATATGGCAGATCCTGCAAATCCTGGTGCATGGGAGTAGTTTCCAAGCCTGATCCCCTGGTATAGACGCTTTCTTTCTGCATTTTTTTAAAAGGACTCCAAATTGACACACATAACTCTTGCTTACATTGTTCAACTCATTGTTATAGAGGCTATGGAGTCCCTCTGATGATGGGCACACAACGAGCAGTAAAATAAGTTGTGCCACATAGAAGATGGGTATTTTGACTAACTTCCACTAAAACATGATGATACCGTCACTATTTCTTAATCTGTATCTTCTAAACACAAAATGAATGTTCTCCGACTGCCTATAAAAATGCCATGGGTTTTTTTTGGTACATTTATGTAACTTTTCCATGTAAGATGTATGTGGTTAGCCAAATTAGAACAGCTAAACACTAGTTATATGGAGAAAGGTTTAGCATGATAAAGAGCACTGATCTTTTTCAAAGATAATGTTTTAAATGTGCAGAGCACTCTCATATGAGTTGGTAATTACTATACAACTTGGAATCTCTCTGAATATTTTAGACATTTGTGTGTTTGAGTCTCCGTTTGTTCAAGAACACCTCCTAAATGGCAAGAGCTAGGACCACAGGGGGAGGTTATGGGGAGGAGACAACCCCGTTGGCCAGGGACAGCCCTCTAGAGCTGAGCTCTGCCCTCCTCCCGGCTGACAGCCTGTAGACCAGTCCCTGGAGCCTCCCCCCAGACAGGCTGCAGCCCATGGGGAGGGGGGAGGGATGTTGGCGACTGAGGGCTGCTTCCAGAGTCTGGGCCCTCCCACAGGCTACGGGAGGTGCTGCTGGAGCCCCAGCCCTCCTTCCCCGGGAAAAGCCACTGCTGGAGTAATGCCACCCCCACCATAATGGACAGCCCTGGTAGATCTCACCCCCTCCCACCTCCCTGCCCTGAGTCCTGCATCCTCCACCCCTGAACCACTCCACACCAAACCTTGTGCTCTGATACCCCATCCCTCCTCTAATTCCTCAACCTCCATCCCCTACCCTGAGCCCTCCCACACTGGACCCTATGCCTCCAGCCTTCCACCCCCTGCACTCACTCCTGTACCCTCACCCCCTGCCCTGAGCCTCCCCAACCCTTCCAGCTCCCTGTCCTGCACCAACACCCCCTTTTTATTCTAACACAAGACAGATACACTGCAAATATTGTCTACTAACAAGCTCTATTGTTTGAATCAGTTTCCTTCTTTTATTAATACCAATTAGTTTTTCCTTAATTTTTGAAAAATACAATTATTTAACTACAGCATGTACATTTTCCTTTTATTTTCCACACAAACCCAAAACCCATTATTTTACTTAAAGACCCGCACAATGCTGGGTACATCTGCTAGTGCTAACTAAAGAAGAATACAGTTGCACTTCTACACATGTCAGCCCTGAAAAGGTTTTGGGAAATACAATGTTAGGGATCCCATTAACTTCAAAGTCATATTATCTAAAAATGTTTTTACCTACTACAGTACAACCTCAGAGTTACAAACTGACCAATAAACCCCAGGCCTCATTTGGAACTGAAAGTGCACAATCAAGCAATAGAGACAAAATAAAAAAGGAAATGCCGTATAGTACTGTGTTAAACCACTAAAAAAAAGGGAAAGCAGCATTTTTCTTCTAAAGCTTCAAAGCTGTATTAAGTCAATGTTCATTGGTAAACTCTGGAAAGAACCACCAAAACCCTGAACAAAATGTTATGAACATTTACAAGTTACAAGCAACCTCTATTCCAGATTGGTTCTTAACTGAAGTTCTACTGTACTGCTGAAAATATTGGGTACATTCAAGAGACCATTTCCTCTATAAAGATTTGATCTTTCCCTTTGCATCACAGGAATGAATCTAACAGTAAATTTTTAAATTGCATTTTGTACACACATGTACAGGAATCTATATGCTTACAAATATCTGTAGTGGTGATGCACAACTGCATCATCATCATTTCTAAAAATCAAAATCCAACTTAGGTCAAAATATCATTTGTTTGGTTTCCACTGAAGGTTTGTGAACAAAACCATAAAAGTTTCGCATGACTGGTAGTCCCAGTTTAGGGGAGATTTAGGGCATGAATAGCAGGGGGAATCCAGGATGGAGGTCAATTAGCAGAGCTGTGTGTATCAACACAACACCTGCTCACATTTATTTCTTTCCACACAGAGCTTACGTGTGCAGTAAAACTCAATGAAATTGTTAGTTTGACCACCCACTCACCCCATCACTGTAGCAGAACTATGCATATGCTCTCACTGGCTAAATTCTCAAAGCATCCCAAGGGGTTTGTTTTTAATAGTATTTTATCTACAAAACAATGTGAGAAATGTAAATGCTTTTCCTCATGAAATATTCAATTTTTCTATGAAGAGCAAAAACCCTCCTCAAGAAGTCTCTGTCTAGCTACTTTGGTGGCTTTGAGTTTCAAGGCTTAGGTTCAGGAAGAAGAGCACTCTGCTAAATCACCTGCATTTGGGGAGACTAAGTAGTCCCTATTAGTAGTCATTATAGAGTAATGCCTAACTAAAGGTCCAACAGACTGCTTCCTCTCATGCAGAGCTCGAATCCTTTTTTATCCATGAATCAATTTAATGTTCATAAAAGTGAGGACTAGTAGCACTGACTACTTGATTAAATACATTCTGACATAAAATTTAGTATTCCAGACATTTTCATGTACAAATGAAGCTGGGTCTCTACAGCCATTTTATCAGAAAAATTAATGGTTAGGCTTCTTTATCTGTAGCATTTTCCAAACAATAAGGATAATACTTCTACCAACATTGCACATTTGAGATCTTTTATAGCACACCATGGTTTCAAATCAAATAGTGTTGGATAGTTCAAATCCAAATCCAATCTAAACTGCAGTATTTCTGATTATCAGCTAGCTGACTTCTCTATAATCCTGTGGTAGCCACAGTGTAGCACACTTTGGGAAGGTTTATACTATGGGGACACGTCAATCTAAGCTATGCAATTTGTGTTACACAAGTAGCACAACTCAAATTGACATAGCTTAGAGCTACTTATCACAGGGTTCACACTGCTCTGGGTCAACAGAAGAAACTCTCCCATCAACTCCCCTTACTCATCTTGTTCTGGTGGAGTATCAGAGTCGACAGAAGAGTAGATGGCAGTCGATTTAGCGGGTCTTCACTAGCCCTGCTAGAGCACTCCCGATGGATCAATCACTGCTTAGGGCTCCCAGACTTTGTTTTTACAAGTTACAAAAGAGTCATCACCCACCTCCTACTTCTAAAAGGACCACATAAAGAGGGAGGAAACCAGTAAGAGTATTGTGCATGTGTAATGAAATATAAGAAACCCAAAAGGGGAAGTCAAAGAATGAATTATCAATGCAGTTACTGAAGTGTACCACTAGTGTATCACCACGTTATTGCAAACAATTCTAGAATAGCTTGTCTGCAAGACAACCAGTATAGTATAAAACCAAACTCTGGAGGAATGGAGCACGACTGGCAATCAGTATGCACACTTTTAGATCTCTCAACCCAATGAGCTATATGCAATCCACCTTAGATTCTGTTCAGTGACTTAAGTGAACTAAATGGGTGATGTCTGATCCATCAGCGGTGTACAGATAACTACATCACAAAATTATGACCACTATTTTCACCCTCTGTCAAGCCATGTTGTACAGGTGGTTTCTCTAGAACAAAACTGAGGCTTACTATGGGGTAATTTAGAGATGCTTACACTGCCCAGGCAGCACCTAAACTATTCAGTAAATAATTAGAGAACAATAAATCAACCTAAAACTTTTCACCAGCACTAAATAAAATGGAGACAGTAGACATTTTACTTGACTAGATTTTGTCATACTATGTCTCCCTCCATTTTCAAATTAAAGTATCAAAAAGGGTCATAAACTACACCTGGATTAATTAATAGAGGCTATGGACACCATTCCTACCCATCCTGGCTAATAGCCATTGATGGAGCTAGACTCCATGAATCTATCTAGCTCTTTTTTGAACCCTGTTACAGTTCAAGCCTTCACCACATCCTCTGGTAAGGAGTTCTATAAGTTGACTGTGCGCTGAGTGAAGAAAACCTTCCGTTTGTTTTAAACCTACTGCCTATTAATTTCATTTGGTGATCTCTAGTCTTTATATTGTGGAAATAAGTAAATAACTTTTCTTTATTAACTTTTTCCATACCAGTCATGATTTTATAGACCTCTATCATATCCCCCTTAGTCTCCTCTTTTCTAATCTGAAAAGTCCAAGTCTTTTTAATCTCTCTTCCAAACCCTAATCATTTATTACCCTTTTCTGAAACTTTTCCAGTGCCAATATATCTTTTTTGAGATGAGGCGACCACATCTGTACATAGCATTCAAGATGTGGGCATACCATGGTTTTATATAGACGCATTAAGATATTTTCTGTCTTATTCTCTATCCCTTTTTTAATGTCTCCTAACAGTCTATTTACTTTTTTGACTGCTGATGTACACTGAGTGGACCTTTTCAGAGAACTAGCCGCAAGGACTCCAAGATTTCTCTCGAGTACTTGTAGCTAAATTAGTCCCCATCATATTGTACGTACAGTCGGGATTATTTTTTCAAATGTGCATTACTTTACATTTATCAACATGAAACTTCATTTGCCATTTTGTTGCCCAATCACTTAGTTTGGTGAGATCTTTTTGAAGCTCTTCACAGTCTACCTTGGTCTTAACTATCTTGAGCAGTTTGGTATCATCTGCACATTTTGCCACCTCACTGTTTACCCCTTTCTCTAGATCATTTATAATTAAGTTGAATAGGACTGGTCCCAGGACAGACTCTTGGGTAACACCACTAGTTACCTCTCTCCACTCTGAAAGTTTACCATTTATTTCTACTCTTTGTTTCCAGTCTTTTAACCAGTTATCATTCCATGAAAGAACCTTTCCTTTTATTCCATGGCAACTTACTTTTCTGAAAAGCCTTTGGTGAGGGACCTTGTCAAAAGGCTTTCTGGAAAACTAAGTATACTATATCCACTGGATCCCCCTTGTCTACATGTTTGTTGACCCCCTCAAAGAACTCTGGTAGATTAGTAAGGCATGATTTCCCTTTACAGAAACCATGTTAATTTTGCCCCAAATTATGTTAATCTATGTGCCTGACAATTTTGTTCTGTACTATAGTTTCAACTAATTCGCCCGGTGCTGATGTTAGACTTATCGGTCTGTAATTGCCAGAATCACCACTAAAGCCCTTTTTAATTATTGGCATCATTTTAGCTATCTTCTAGTCATTAGGTACAGAAGCTGATTTGAAGGATTGGTTACAAACCATAATTAATAGTTCCACAATTTCATATGAGTTCTTTTAGAACTCTTGGGCAAATGCCATTTGGCCCTGATGACTCGTTACTATTAAGTTTATCAATTTGTTCCAAAACCTCCTCTAATGACACCTCAATCTGGGACAATTCCTCGGATTTGTCACCTAAAAAGAATGGCTCAGGTTTGGGAATCTCCCTAATAGCCTCAGCCATGAAGACTGATGCAAAGAATTCATTTAGTTTCTCTGCAATGACATTATCATCTGAGTGCTCCTTTAGCATCTCGATCGTCCAAGGCCCCCCCCACTGGCTGTTTAACAGGCTTCTTGCTTCTGATGTACTTAAACATTTTGCTATTACTTTTTGAATTTTTGGTGAGGACCTCAGCACCTTAAAAAAAAAAAAAAAACAGGTCAGTTAGCACAGCCTAAATAGGATATAGCAATGTATATTTAGGCACTAATGTAGGAAAATACTGACCATGTTCATTGTAAAAAGCACATAAATGGGCTAAGAAATGGAAGAACGGATGTGCAATTACTTCTCTATTATAGTCTTTATTAACGTCAGGTCTGCACTACCAGAGAAAGTCAATCTAGGAGATGTAACTCTAGCTATGAGAATAGCAGAGCTGGAATCAACATATCTTAAGTCAAATGTCTGTGGCAACCCTACTGTGGGAGGTCAATGGGAGAAACTCTTCCATTGACTAGGCATGTAAAATCCCATGTAATTGGTTAACCAGTTAAATGTGAAGTTTCACATTTAAATCGTTAAACAATTAAGGGGGAGCACTCCAGCACAGTTGAGCTGGGGGCACCCCGCTTCTGCAGCCGGGCTGGAGTGGCCCACGAGAGCATCCCTGCCTACAACTCCCCCAGGCCTGCTCAGATGTCCAGAGCAGCCCCATCCGTGGCAGGCCTTGTGGAGCTGAAGCAGCCCCCTGACCACAGCTGGTAGGGAGCTGCTCCTGCCCCCGCTGGTTCACCAGAAACGGTAAGCATCACTATTTAAGTATGATGCTTACCAGATAACTTTTCACACCCCTACCATTGACTTCCCTTACTCCTTGGGACCTGATGAAGTATTAAGATCGACGGGGACGCTGTTGGAACTGAAAGTTTTATTCTTTTTATATTTGTATTTTAGGTTTAGTAATGTAAGGTAATATATATAATTATATTTAATATTGTAGTAAGTTAAATTCTTTAGTTAAGTATATATCTCCTATATTTCCTTGTTCTAAAGTTTAGTAAGCTTAGTAAGTAAAGAGACAGGATCTCATATTGTGTCTATGTTAATGAGATTAGAAATATTGAAAGCCCAGGCCTTCGATGTGAATTGTTTTGATTTTGCTTAATATAAAACAGTACTATTATTTTTGAAGGATTTTGTGAAAGACTGTGTGAATGAGATAACGTGTGAAGGTCATCATGGTCAGATGGTCAAGAGAGAAGGGGGGCAATGCGGGTGAAGACAAACTGTAAAAGACAGACTGCGAAAAAACATATTGGCGTCAGAAATCAGTGCGTACCCACAGTCAAGAATTCATCAGATTGGCAGATTGACGGCTCTAAAGGTGAAGGCATCCCTAAAAACAACTGATTAACAATCCAGGACAGGATGAGCCTCTTGGAGATGTTTTGGGCATGATCAACATCAACAAGATAACAGTGATTGGTCACAGACTGACACAGCAAAATCCATAGACTTCAACAGAGAAAAGGATTATAAAAGCAGGGTGCCTTGCTATGGAACTTTGGGTTCGTCTTACCACCAACACCAGGGGAGCATCGGGTCGATCAACCGACAAAGGCCCTGCTCCCCCTCTGTGTTGGATCTGGCTAGCCACTAGATTGATACAGACTCTGGACTGGTAACTATGACATCGTCTAGCGGGACTGTGAATGCATGATGTTTGTGTGTGTGAGTGATTGAAAAGCATATGCAACTGTTGTATTCTCAATAAATGCGGCGTACTGCCTTTTCCCCTATAAAAGATCTCGTGTGCTTCGTTTACGCATAACAACGCCATCAGCGGTCGATTTAATGGGTTCTTACTAGACCCACTAAAACCCCAGGAGATCAATCTCTGGAGCATTGATTTTAGGGTAAGTGAAGACAAGCCCTAAATATGTAACAGTAGTCCTCTTATACCCACCGTAGCAACTAAATCCATGACATTTAATTTTAAAAAAATGAGAAGTATTGCTATTGAACTCCATCTGTGTGGAAAATGAGGTGTTAAATTATGTTAGTAAGACACGACTCTTCCAGTCATAGACAGTAGATTGTAAAAGTGGTTGTTTCTATTTAAAAAAGCTGAAGAGTACACAGCAAGAAAACTGACTGGGATATTATTTAATAACTGATAGGAAAAGGCCTGCTAACTTAAACGCAGACTTCACTGATAGCGGCTAACCAGTAGGAAAATTTTGGCAAACAAATCTAGCAAAGAAAGGGCCTACGCGCACCCTCAGTAAAAATTTTAGATTTAAGGGGTATAATTCCAGTATATTGCACTAACATAACAAATGTCATCTGAAAAATCTTATTTCATTTACACTTCTAAACACAGAAATCCCACTAATCTTTTACAGTTAAATGCATACAATTATACAGAGCACCCAAGAAAACTATCAACTTACACATTAATATTATGCATATTTTCATGTCTGTAAGTCACTTAAAATATTTTTGGGATCTAATCTATGGAAGTTTGCATAAATTAGAAAATTCTGGGAATTTTTGAATTGTGTCTGGTTATAGTGCACATGTTTAGACCCTATGAATTGTCTACTACACAATTAAAGCTTTAATATAGTTTAGCAATTTGGCTGATTTAGGTGTCTTAATTTTAAAATGTTCTTAGTTTAACTTACTTTAAAATACCAGCACACCACAATGATGCAATAAGCTATGACTTTATGATGTTCTTTACAATATAAATCATGAGTGGGGAACATTTTTTGGGTCAGGGGCCACTGATGCACGGGAAAAAAAAAAAATCAGTCAGGTTCCAAATATGAGTGTAAGAAAAAAAACCCAAATCCTGACAGACATGGCCCATGCCTGAGAAGGAAAAAGACACTGCTCACATTCTCCTTGCACACCAGAGGCTAGGGGCTCAGGCTACTAGATTGTGTGTGCTCCAGCCCTTCAGGCTCCCCAATGCCATGGAGGGCCCTGGACTCTGGGGTCCGGATCTAAATATCTGAGATTTTATACAGAGGATAAATTAACATATGGGAGACCAAAATGAGTGGAATGATGTGCACCTTACAACTTGTACTATATGAATATCCATGGACTATCTATGAAAGAAAAAAATGTTATCAATTTAACTAAATCTCCAAGCTATCTGGAATGACTGGGTCAGTAACACACAATGCCAGCAACAAACAGAAGCATCAAATGGCACCACGGAATTTGTTGACTGAGTTACCCTGTATCCCTCGCCCAAGCTGATTCCTTAGGGCAGTGATCTCCAACCTTTTTAACCACAAGTTCATTTTTTCAGTTTAAGTGCAATGTAAGATCTACCTCAAACCCAAATCTCCTAGCCCCACTTCCTTCCCGCCCCTTCTAAGGCCCTGGCCCTGCTCCACCCCTTCTCTGAGACCTCACCCTGCTTATTCCATCCCCCTTCCTCCACTCTTATGTGGAGATAGGATACAAGAGTGGGGGAAGGAGGGACACCCTGACATCAGCACCCGTTCCTTTTCCCTCCCACACCTTGCACAGCAAGCAGAAGGTTCCCGGGGAAGGGGGCAGCTCTAAGGCAGAGGGCAGGAGCAGCATGACAGTGGGTGAAGGGGCAGCTGAGTGCCAGTGCTTGATAGCTTCCTGGACAAACCAGTCAGGATCACCTGTCAGAGGCTCCAAGATCTACCGGTAGATCCCGATCTACTGGTTGGTGATTACTGCCTTAGGGACTTAATGTAAATCAATGTGAGGTATTCCTCAGCTAAAGTTTGCATGTCCACTCAAATGGGACTGCACTGATTGAACTGAGGCTATCTACACTACATAGCTTTTAGGAGACAAGGCTGACTCAATATAGCCTTGTCCTTAAAGTTGGTGCATGTGAATCCTGTTTGTCAGCACTTTTGCCAACAAACTACTTCTTGTCCCCATGACCAGCTTTTGCTTTGTTGGCAGGAGAGCCCTCCTGCGGACAAAGCAGCATTTATACCTGCACTTGCCATGGCAAACATTTTGTTTGGATTTTTTTAAGAACCAGTGAATGATAAAAGTTCTGTTGATCAACTGCAAGTGTAGACACAGCCTAAATCAGCCTGATTTAGTTAAATAGTACGTTACTTATGTAGGCAAGGCCTAAATTGCTCTTTTTTTCTGATAAATGCAAGGTGGGAACATAAAGTAAGGACAAAGAGTAACTCTAATCAAATTCTATTGCAATTTCAGTGGTAAGTGGTACTTCAGTCAGTCATTTTCATTGTATGTCTGGCTGACTCAACAGTTCCAGATTGTTGCATATTAGGACTGCAGAACTTTACATTACCCTTCCAATGGATTCTTTGGGATATGAAATAAATAGATTCTCTATTACTATGCACACATAGCTGTAGAAAGATGCCAACAGAATTATTATTCCAAAAGAATTGAGCAAACAAATTATGATAGAGTAATTTATTGTATTAATTGGCATTGGGTGATTACTAAATAAAAAATTGTAGTGGCTTAGTTGTAACAGTAAACTTCAGAAGCACATATTTCAAATGAATCATGGACCGACTGTGTTCTAAGCAAAAAATATACCTAAGATGTACTTATCTGTCCAGACAAGTAGAAAACTGCCTAGAGATATGTCCATTACACAAAAGGAGTATAACAATACAGAAATGCTTCTCTGCGTTGAGAGATTATTTTGCTCACTGAAATGTTATTGCATTAATATTTAAAATTTCCCTATAAGCTTGATTCAACACCAAACGTACTTAAAAGCACACTAATGATTTAAGTGTACTGGACTGGATTCTTTATGCATGTTATTTTAAAAATAATGCCATGTTAATGGCAAACCTTCTTTGCCATATCGTATTACCAACAAAAAACTACTGTTGTGAAATCCTCAAATTATTTTTGGGGGAATAGGATTCAGCTAAATATCAGCAAGAAAACTCTTTAATGTATATCTAGATTTATAATATATACATGCACACAATATTTAATTTTGTGCCATAATTCTGTAAACTGACAAGATGACAATTACAGAGGGTAAAAGTGCTTAATTTTAGTCCAAACATGCAACTTGGATGTATAAGATGGTTTCTTTTTATACCTATTTCTCTTCTTGTGGACTCTCTTGACAAAGCCAGGAAGATGTTGTTTACTCAAAACTATTAGGATCATATTTTGACTTTTTTTTATTTCTCCATCTCCATAAAAGGCTTGCTCAAATTATTAATGAAAAGACAACATTATTGTATGTCCATATTCTAGACAGCCTTACAAGGCTGACACCGATCATGCCATAGAACAAGTGAACTGAATAGGAAAGAATGCCCATTCTAAGACACCTGACATTAGCACATGGAGACGGCCAGGTGGCATAATCAGCTCCAATTTTATGATAGCGTCCTCCATTTTACTAAAGCTTTTTGAGCATATACTTAGAAAAAGGCCAGCATCTACTCCTTACATTTTAATTTACAGATACAGGTGATATCGCTTCACATAAAGTACGATGAGAGGCAAAAACCTGATTCCCATTTACTTCAATGGCACCAAAATATAGTCCATATAGAACAGCTATGCGCAGCAGAATGGTTCTCAAGTTGGAACATTCCTAAAGTCAGCTCTGTCACGTGGCAAAGGTTACACTTATCTAAGATTTTTTCATTTTAAACCTCTTAGCTTTCCCAAGTGGAAAAAAGTTCGATCAGATATTTCTCATTTTACCGAGGTCACTAAGTAATTATTCGAATGTGAAGTACCTGTACATATTTCTTTTACCCCTACAAACATTTTACTTTTGGCAGAAAGTGGTTTTTAATATCACCATAATCAAAATAAAAGTTTGCTCTTTTTTGTCATTCAGTGTAAACAGATGTTTTAAGTACTTGCTATAAAACAATAATGAAACTTCTAAAGTTTTTATTTCATTTTGTTTTCCCCTTTAATACAGATCTTACTGCTTTCTTTTTATGTCATTCCCAAATTTTGCAGCACTTCAACAAATCTCCATAATTTTAACTGTTTCATTTGAGCTCATTTAGTCTGCGATTACTGTGTTTGCTATGGTTATTTCCAGCCACTTTATCCTTATAATTAACACCCAGCAATAGCTTCTTTCACAAAGAAGATACTTTACAAATTCTAGTAAAAGCTGTACATTTTTGCCTTTCTCCCTACTCTCAATAGCTCAAGGTTGGCCCCTTCATTATTTCTGCTTCCCATAAATGTTCGCCACTCAGCTTTCTTCACCTTCTTTGTTATTCCTATAATGCTCAAACATAATGGTCAATAAAACTAAAGTAGTGCATCATGAACTTAATCAAGAAGCCTCCAGAATCTGTTCGTCGCAACTGCAGTTTTGCTAAGCTTGTTTTGTGTTTTATTGCTGCAATTTAAAGAACGAAAGAGGCCTCTCTCTACTCACTTATAAAAAGGATGTTACATTAAAATGTATAGATCAACTTTAAAAAATGTCAATATTCAACATAAATGAAGATCTGTTAAACCATTGCCCAACCAATATGCCACAATCACATGTCAGGTAGGTATATTATCTGTGATAGTCTGAACTGTTCCTCACACCTGGTCTCATCCAATTAACCTAAGATTAATTTATCACAGGAAATAAAGCAAATCTGTTGTGACTCAAATACAAACCTTTGGTCTGACCCAATATGGCCGTTCTTATGCTCATTTAAAGTGCATTTTACAAATCCAATCTTCCATGCAACAAACCAACCTCTCATCACAGAACAATGAGAATGGTTTCCATTTTTTTTATGTGCTCATGTTACAGAACTTTTATGCCCTTCCTGTTTATAAATTGTTTGCATTTTTTTAAAATCAGCAATGAAAATATACCTTTTGTATTTGAGGTCATTACATCGTTAATTTTTTCTTTCTGTATTTGTATCAGAGTAGGATGTGATCAGGAATACTACTGAGGGCACAAATAGGAAACAAAATTAGATTGAATTTACCTAATATTAGGCATTAGCAAACAATCACTTGTAAAAAATGAAGATAGTATCTGAAGATATAAATCATTTAGTTACTGAACTGATTAACTTGTCATGTGAAACAAGCTCAAAGAGCTCTTCAAGGGAGAAAAATGTAAACTCCAAGGATGCATCGTTCAAGGAAAAAAAATTACCTGTAGTCTATACCTGTTAAATTACAACTTTCAGCAAACACAAAAAGGATAGAATAAAGCAAATAAAATAATAAATAAATAAATAAATAAATAAATAAAAGACATTTGATGATCTACTGTATAATTTTAAATGGATGTAAATGAAAATGTATTCAGACAAAATTTGGAACCTATTTCCACTTGCTGATCAAAAATGAAGCAATACTATAAGATGTGACCTTGACTTTCCCTTCCTATGTTGTACTGAATTTTCTCTTTGTTCTCAGTTTCTTTACAAAGCAAGCCCAAAGCTGTTTATCGTCCTATACAGCACAGTTCCTATACACTGATGTGAGTATAAATTAAGATCTGAGATTAATCTCACAATGAATGTAGTGAGAGTTAGAATGTGAACTCTACATGCTGTCATATATTTTAAATTATTTCTAAAGATTGAAAGTATTTTTAAACAAAATTCATAGACCAAATCCAGTAGAGAAAAAGGTATCTGCACATTGTTTAAGAAAATCCAAAGGAATTAGATTAAATAATTTTACATTACTAAATTAATCTGATTAAAATGCATGCTTTAAATATTACAGATTGGCATTGTGAAACATTAGATACATTGCATAATTCAGTATGTCACTAATTTATATGAGAGTTCTTTTCCACCGCCTGAAGCCCTCTCATCCACTCCTATATCCTAAATCTCTAAAATATATAGGTTAGGTCTACACAAGTGATTTGAAAGAGCAGAATTCTTTAGATGTACATATTTTGATTTGTGGAAGCTATCACCATTTTCAGATACTGGCTTAGTGGCAGGCTGAGAGAAAAGTCTACATATCAAAACCAAGAAACTCCCAAAGAAAGTGGAAGTGATCATCATAAAAACAAGCTCTCTGCTTCTGTGCTCCATAACTCCCTAGTCTTGGACCATGCATGTTGTCATATCACTGGGCTTCATCCCCTCTTAAAATGTGTTCTCTTTCATTCATCTAGAAAACAATCAGCTCTAAAATAACATGTGAGGGAAGTGAACACGCTCAGTGTTCTAACTAACAATCTGAAATGTAGACCTCAATAGATCAGCTAGTCCAGGGGTGAGCAATAATTTTTAATGGGGGGGCCACTCCAAGATTTTGTAAGTGGTCAAGGGTCACTCTTCTATGGAGGAGGTGCAGGGTCTGGGATGGTGGGTGGGGTGCAGAAGGGAGCTTGGGGACAGAGGTCTATGGTGCAGAAGAGGGTGTGGGGGTCTGAAAGGGAGTGTGGGTGAAGGAAAGGGTTATGATCTGGGGCAGGGGCTTGAGAAGGAGTATGGGGTCCACAAGAGGATTCTGTTCTGCGGGAGGGAGGGTGCAGAGCCTGGGAGGGAGTTGTGATCTGGAGTAGGTGGGAAGAGGGGATACAGAGGGTTTGGGTGGTGACCTGGGGCAGGAGGAGATGGTGTTGGCCCAGAGCCCCAACTCCCCCCCCACCAAGTGCACAGACCCAGATCCCCCCCTCCCAAGAGGAATTGCCCTCCGAGGAATGTAGACCCGACCCCTCAGGAGGAGCTCCTGGCCAGGGAGTAGCCGCTCTTGGGAGTAGCCGCTGCCTGAAAGCGCCGCCCTCGCCACTACACGCATACCCAGTAAGCCCCTCCACACCTCCCAGCCTCGTGTCCTGAGTCCACTGCTCTGAGTCTTACACCTCCTGCCTGCCTTCACTTCTGCATCTCCATCTCCTTCCTCATGAGCCCCTCCACCTCCTTCCCCCTACCCCCAGGACACCACCCTCTGCCTTGAGCCCACCCACACCTCCCAAACCTCAGCCCCTTAAGCCTCTCCTTACCCCTGAAGCCTCACTCCAGCCTTCATTTTCCTTCCTTTTAAAAATTACAATTATTGAAATAAAGTATGTATACTTTTTCATTTATTTTTCCAAAACAAATTACTTCAGTTAAAGACCCAAGCAGCACTGGGTACATCTAGTTATCTATATCATTTATGAAGATATTGAAGATAACTGGACTCACGAGCCTTCAGGACACTTCTCAATATGCCCTTCTAGCTTGTCTGCAAACCTCAGATAAATACTTTAGAAACAGTTTTCCAACAAGTTATACAGCTACTACAAGGTAGGTGCATTTCCCTACTTTGTTTATGAGATCATAGAAGACAGAATTCAAAAGCCTCACTGAAGTCAAGGTACACCATATCTACCGCTTCCCCTCTATTTACAAGGCTTTTGAAAACTTTTTTGAAGCTTAACTGGCATTCCACAGATGGTAACTATAATACTACTTCTCAAAAGCTTGAAATATTCAAGTTGAATCAACATTCTTAGTTTCCTTTATTTTAATAAAGCCGAAAGGGTGAGGAATTACCAAAAGCCTGAGCTCAAGGTATGTCTCAACAAGCAGTAGACTCTGCAACTCAGGAACTTGTTTTTAATTCCTCCTTTATTTCATCAATGCAAGGTATGTTTATACACATTTCAGTTGCAATGAACATCAATTAATCATTTTCTATCAGGAGTTGCAGTGTGTGCCAACATTTTCACAAATCTGAAAGCTAATGGTTAAAGTTACATGGAGCCCAAAAGCACTAAACATATTAATTCTAAATACTAAAAAACTATTTAAGTAATAACCAGATGAAATGTAACGTTTTCTGTGCATTATGCAAGTAAGCATAAATGATAATAAGAACATAGGAACATAACATAAGAACATAAGAACGGCCGTACCGGGTCAGACCAAAGGTCCATCTAGCCCAGTATCCTGTCTGCCGACAGTGGACAGCACCAGGTGCCCCAGAGGGGGGGGTGGACCGAAGACAATGATCAAGCGATTTGTCTCCTGCCATCCCTCTCCAGCCTCTGACAAACAGAGGCCAAGGACACCATTTTATCCCCTGGCTAATAGCCTTTTATGCATCTAACCTCCATGAAATTATCTAGCTTCTCTTTAAACTCTGTTATATTCCTAGCCTTCACAGCCTCCTCTGGCAAGGAGTTCCACAGGCTGACTACACGCTGTGTGAAGAAGAACTAAATACTATGAAGTATGAGTATATTTAAATACAGCTCCTCTCTTTTCCACTGCAATAAAGAGGACACAATTGGTAGTGCATCAGCAAAACGGGAAGCATGTCCTATTCTTCTAGCCAATGATTTTAATGATTCTCCTCTCTAGCCCAAAAAGATGAATATAATTCTGGAGCATATTAACAGAAGTGTTTTATGTAAGACTTGGGAGGTAACTGTTCTGCTGCAATCTGCAATGATGAGGCTTCAGCTGGCGTACTGTGACTAGTTCTGGGCACCTTATATTAAGAAAAAACATGGGCAAACTGAAGAGTCCAGAAGAGAGCAAGACAAATACTAAAAGATTTAGAAAACCTTACCCATAAGGAAAGGTTAAGAAACTGGGCAGGTTTAGTTTTAGGAAAAATGACTGATAGCATATTTATAGCAATGCTTATTCTTCAAAGAGGAGAGTAATAATCTGTTCTTCATATCCACTGGAGGCAGGACAAGAAGCGAGCAAGGAATATGTAGGCTGGATATTAGGAAAACCTTTCTAATATAAATATAGTTAAGCATTGGAATAGGCTTCCAAAAGAGGCTATGGAATTCCTATCATTGGACATTTTAAAGAGTAGATTATGCCAAGGACAACCAAATTTAGTTAATTCTGAGCCACATCCAATAATCTTCACAAAACTGAGAGGGCAGGATGTGCCTGCTGGGCCTTGGGACTTCAGCCCAGTGAGGCGTGCTAGCAAGGCTTCAGCACTGCAGGAGTCCTCTGTTTGGTCTCCAAGCCTCAGCAGGCATTGTGGCCAGCCTTCCCTCTCCGCTGGACAGAAGCCAGAGGGAAGCGCCACACGCTCCTTGCATGGCAGGGGCAAGGCAGGAGGAGACTTTGCACGCTCCTGCATACCTAAGCCCTGATTGGCCTCGGGGGTGTGGAGGCAGCGGCAAGACCTCCGCGGGCCAGATCAACCCATGGGCCGGATCTGGCCCACGGAAGCCCTTTTGCCCATCCCTGCTCTATGAAGAGCCATGGTTTGGTCACTGCCAGGTTATGCAAATAGAAATCAGGGATGTTTCTAGGTATACTTGATCCTGCCTCAACACCAAGGGGCTGGACTCGATCTCTTAAGGTCCATTCCAGCCCTATATTTCTAGGATTATTTTGCTGCTCAAAAATGAGATATTTTGCCTGTGTATCCAAAACTTGCATTGATCTTCTTTGCAGATATATCATACTGCAAGTTCATGTCAGAAAACTCATGCCATCTGAATACAGGATGCCTTGCACAATGGAAGAGATTCCGTAAGAACCCACCTTATTACTACTACACCAATAGGCAAGAAAAGCTACTTTTAAAGGACTTAGTTGAAATTAAAATTATATTTGTACAGGCATTGATTCAGCTGTTAAATTTTTATCAGGTTTCCTGTTCTCATTTCAGAAACCAGACTAGAAACAAATTAAACTGCTCTCAAAGTACCTCAGCATGATACCCAATTCTGATTTTTTTTAAACAAGGAAAACTTAAAAATATTAAACTGAAAATATGAATTAGGCCAGAGTTCTAGAAACTATTCGAGTTTTTGAAGTAGTATGTGTGTTGAATCAAGTAGCTGAGCGCACTAAAAATTAGCTTTGACAGTCTCCCTTGGAGGGTTCAAACAACTGTTTCCATTTTCTCACCTCTGAAAAACTGATCATATTTATTTACCTGAAAAGTACATTATGAGAAGTAGCCAATACTTGTAAAATGATTAGAATAACTCTATTAAAGCACCATATAGCCAACTGACAGTTAACACTCTTTTATAATTGCTCAGATATTTTACAAGCTTATTCAACGTATGCACAGAGTTTTGGACTAAGTAGTTGATGTGATGATCTGGGCCCGCTCGAGCCATTCCTGCGCCCCCGGGCAGCAGGCGCGCGATGCATGCGTGGCTCCGCCCCTGGGCGCACAGCGCATGCGTGGCCCCGCCCCCCAGCATGCTGCGCACCTTACAGCTGCAATCGGGCGCACCGGCGCCTGATTGCAGCTCCAAGGGGCACCGCGCGGCCAGGGGCGCAGTGCCCCTTACAGCAGCCATCAGGCGCCCCCCATAGGTTGGTGCCCCGGGCAGCTGCCCGGCTAGCCCCCCCCCTTAATCCTGGTGATGATACATGGGTTTTATCAGGGAAATGTAATGTTGCCACCCACTTAGTTTAAGTTTTATGATATTGGAGAAGCATCAAATCCTGACCTAAGAAAGTGATCTGTCAAGAAGTGTTTCTGATGGTTTCTCAGACTTGCTTTACAGCCTACCTCTCTGTGGAATCTTTATACATTTTCCTCTTATCCACCTTGTAGAACAGAAGCTGTATCAATCATCAGGTTTTCTCCCTCAGGGATCAATTTTTTATTCAAGTTCATGTGAAGATTTTTAAAAAACATATTACAGCTAAAATTTAAGACTCTGTTTCTCATACTTTTGAAAGATTATCCTCCTTACATCCAAGTTCACAAAAATGAAACCAATTGCACCATACTGGCAACTTCACTATATCTTGCTAGAGACCTAAATCTCTTAATTTGTACATATGGTACATATTCCATGCTCCCTGTCTGCTCCCACATACATTTTGGAAACACTGCATAAATTGATAATACAGTCCTTCTCCATTAAAGCATTTAAAAAAGAACAGTGAAGTAATTAGTTTTGTCATTTAAAAAGTCCCATCACTAGCATCTAACCTTGAAATTAATGGAGAAGTACACACCTCAGAGCTATTGTTTCAGGCTCTCTGAAAACTCAAGCAGACATCTTTGCATCAGTTACCTTTCCTTTACATTTTGAAGATTTTCTTCACAACCACAAATAGCTGGAGAGACTTTTTAAACTGAAAGCAGAAAAACTGAATAATAAAGATTTGCCTATACCTGCTCTAATCCCAGTTAGTGTAAGAATATAAATCAATTTTCAAAGTGTGAGCCATTTAATATTATTTATTGAGTGGTGACTAACAGCTCAACATTGCACAAACATAGATAAGGAAGGCTGCCCTAAACTCTTGTAGTGTTATCATTAAACTTCTCTTTACCCCCATCTAATTCAAACACAAACATTTATGGATGTGAAGTATTACTTTCGAATCCAAGAAATCTGCATTAGGTACTTCTCTGGTCAAAATCAGTTCTCTCAGTATTTCAACTCCCTTCCCTCCGAATAACCAAGATAAAATATTTAAGTACTAAACTAAAATATTTCTCATCTGGTAAGCATGTATATTTTCCAGACTTAATTATTTTAGAGCAACAACTCCATACTTCTCTATCCATCACTCACTGCTTTCACACGCCTACAATTAGTCTCCTGCTGAAGGATTAAATGCTATACAAGTGTCAGTTGGCAAATTCTGTAATGATCAGCCATTTGCAGTAAACTCTGAATCTACAACTTCACTTCTGCAATATTGTCTATTTCCAATTAGCCAGGCCTAGAATCCCAGATTTAATTTATATGCAGATACATACATGCACAGAGAGCAATTTAACATTGGCCTTTATGCTTGGAAAACCCTGTTTATCTTATCCATAGGTCTTTGGATGTTCCTGTGGCTTAATACACAAAGTTACCAAGATCTAAACCATGTAATGAAGCAGCTGGTTTTAAAAAAGACCTTCAGACAAACAAGATAGCCTTTGACAACTAACCCTGAAATTGTCATTTGGAAGGCTGAATATACAAATCTTTTTACAAACACTAAAAAAAAAAAAAATTGCTCTAATAAGTCTAACAGATTTGCAAAGTGTCTGTTGGAGCCAGTGAATTACCCAACACACTCATTCTTATGAGCAACTTTATCAATAACTCTTTCCACACAGAACATATATATTTGAGACAGAGCAATATTTCTTTATGGATGGAATGGTTTTGGAAGGACAAGTGATCAGATGGGGAAAAATTAAATTGACAGACTAAGGAGGGAGAAGGTTTTAAAAACCAATGGACACTTCCTTATATAGCAGTTGTTTATATCTTATGTAAGCAGAGAGACAGAGAAAATAAGTCAAATCACCCAATTCAGCCCTTAAGCTAATTTAATTGAAGCTTCCCTTATTCGAAATACATTTTTGTTCACAATTTATAGGCTGAATCTACACAACTATTAAATATCTAGCATTATAAACTAAAAGGAGAAAGAGCAAAACTCAGAATAAAATATGACATTTGAAGCCTCACACCTATATGTTCATTAAAAACCCCCAAAGTCTTCCTTTTATTTCCTTATTGGGGGTTTCAGGTTTAATAAAAGACACAGGAATTAAATAATTCTAGTCAAATAAATAATTAAACCATAATTCTTGTTCTTAAGATTTACCACCCCAATGGCAATTTATATTTCAATTTTTCAATCTAGATAAACTGTGTGCAATAAAAAGCAGGTGATACGTATTAGGCAGATGCAGGCAGAAATTTCAGACATTCTTGGGAAACTATGACACAGCTCTTTTCAAATACTGAGTAAATGTATATATTACAAGAGAAACAACTTAGTTTTCCTCCTTCTTCCAGTCCAACCAATAAAGTGCTGCTTTTTTTTTTTTTTAATTAGTTTCAAAACAGATGAATTACCCAGTGCAATCCAAGCTATGTCTTCAGAGTTGTCTCTATGGTCGCAATAGTTCCTTTCTTCATTGGGGGATGGGATTGGTTCACGTGCTCTGAATAACCTAATCATTGCTGCCAATACAGTAACAAATGAAGGGAAAAATCTGTCCTTGTGAGCTAGCACAATATTTACAGGCCACACAACTGTCGCAACAAGCCATTTACAGCTATTTTGCTGCGATAGACAGAACATCCAGCAGAATTATATGTATAGATCTAAAATTAATTCACAAGCCAGAATACTAATTAGATTAATAAAATACCTTATTCAGGCCCAAGACATACATTTTCAAGAGAGAGAGCATGGAAAAGGAATAAATAAATCAAAAGCCAACAAAAAAAATTGAGCTGATAAACAAAAGGATAGCATCCATGACATAATCTAGTCATAAAAAAAAGGGAAGTTCAACAAAGATCACTATTGATATTAAATAAATACTACTAATGTACTATCATGGTAATGCCATAAGCACCAAAATACTGCTGTATAAAAATACTGTATGATATTAAAAGCTTAAATACAAGTGATTCATCCTTTTCATTGCTCAACTGACAAAAACAATGGCAAGTGAAATCATTAAAATCCATTAGTATTAGCTATCTCTAATGTCACAATACATTTTTATCATAAAACATAATATTATTCAGATGTAGCAATGCAGAACAAAAAGCGTAGCAGCACATTTCTTCCCATAACATTACAAACACAGAATGCTCTAATTTAAAAAATCATTATTCAATAACAATCTAAAGCAATTCACTACATTGCAAAGCAAAAAGGGCCTTTGAAAATGATGCTCTGAAAACATAAATCTTTAAATTAGCAATCATACAACAAATAGGCCCTAACCACATACCATCAGGCTTTTTTGGATACATTTCCTTCATTAATTTCCCTTATTTTCAGCAGCATCACTGACTCTCCATACTCTTGTCTTCTGTTCTCCTAAAAATCTTTTAACCCCAAAATCCAAGTCTTTTCACTACAATTTTGTCAACATTTCTCCGAGCTGTTTCAGCCACATCCCTACACACCCAGAGACATCAGCGATATCTGTATTTGTAACAATCTATGGTTGCAAAGGAGGACTGTAGGAAAAGCAACTAGGAGATAACCAAAATGCTGACTTCTATTATCTACTGCACCACATGCATACACATACTGCACCAATGGCTTCAATTCATAACAGCAATAGCAATGAAGGTACATAAAAATCTATTAAAAAAAAAAAGACATGCATTACTCACTGGGTTTTATTCTTTTGCTTCCTCAGCATATAATTCTTTATGCTTTACAACGCAGTATGTATGAAATTAAACATTCTCCCTTTCCCTTTTTTCACTGATGCTGCTGTTTGAATACCACTAGACACCAGGACAATAGGCAGGATCAGCCTGAACATTAAGAGCAAATATTTAATGGAAGACTGGTTATCCTGTTCTCCCCCTTTCACATCTCTGCCTCATGTATCCAGGCACGGGTGGTACTGGCTCCCTTGGGAGGCTGTAGCTAGCAGCTGAAGCACAAACTAAAACATGGCATGGACATCAAGGAGCTGATGTCACCAAAAAAAATTTTTTTCTGCAATATTACTCACAGCTCTGACAAAGAGCTCTATGAAAAATACAAATGAATAAGAACACAGTGGTAACAAATACACACTTGTGTAATACAACACAAAGGAATACCAAAAATGAAAACCATGCCAAAAAATTTGACTATACAAAAAAAAGGGACGGGGGGCCCACACAGTGATAAGACTGGCACTCAAATCTCACATTTTGGATCAAGACAACAGCAAATCTATAGCCTGCGGGCAAAAACAAATAAATAAATACACCCACAAATTTTATAACAACATTTAACATCCAATCTCAGAGACAAGATAACCTACCAAAAATTACAATATTTTTAAAATTTTGAAGACTGGTATAATATATGCACTCCTAGCATGTTACTTCATAAAAAAAACATGTTTACATAGAAATCAGTATCTGAGGCTCCAGGCCAACAGATACTACAAACACCTAGGAAGGAGAAGTTACACATTCAGGATCTCGGAAGAGATACAAGCGGTTTTAGAAATCCTGCCTCCTCACTTGGAGTAGCACTGCCATTCTGATTTATGTGAAATCAAATAACTGTCCTGAGGCAGGTACAATATACTGTAGTAACAACCACCACTGTACATCTTGAGTAAAGAAGTTAGGTCTAAAGGAAAATCCAAAAAGACAGTGTGGGAGGGTCATAAATTCAGGAGCTGTAGAAATGTATCCTATTTTACATCAGAATGATGCCTGGAAAAAGCTGGCTTCTTCAAACAAGCACATGAAAAAAAAAATCTTTGATTAAGAAGGTCTCCCCACTCCCAAAGGACTGTCTGTTCTTCAAATACAGGGGAAAATAGAATTCAGTAACTTTTTCATTAACATTATAATTGAATTGCAGTTTGAAGAAATGGATGCAAACAGCACTGAGTTTTTTAAGTCACATTGTTTAAAGTTTTGCTCACTGGGACAACCATTAGCACATAAGAACCGCCATAATGAGTCAGACCAATGGTCCCTCTAGCCCAGTATCCTGTCTGCCGATAGTAGCCAATACCAGATGCCCCAGAGGGAGGGATCACAACAGGTAATCCTCACATGATCCTTCCCCTGTCACCCACCTCCAGAGAAACAGAGGCTAGGGACACCATTCCTACCCATCCTGGCTAATAGCCATTGGTGGACCTAACCTCCACGAATCTATCTAGCTCTTTTTTTTTTAAATCCTGTTACAGTTCTAGCCTTCACCACATCCTCTGGCAAGGAGTTCCAGAGGTTGACTGTGCGCTGAGTGAAGAAAACCTTTCTTTTGTTTGTTTTAAACCTGCTGCCTATCAATTTCATTTGGTGACCTCTAGTTCTTATATTGCAGGAATAAGTAAATAACTTTTCCTTAATCACTTTTTCCATACCAGTCATGATTTTATAGACCTCTATCATATCCCCCCTTAGTCTCCTCTTTTCTAAGCTGAAAAGTCCAAGTCTTTTTAATCTCTCTTCATATGGGACCCATTCCAGACCCCTAATAATTTTTGTTGCCCTTTTCTGAACCTTTTCCAACACCGATATATCTTTGAGATGACTTGACCACATCTGTACGCAGTATTCAAGATGTGGGCGTACCATGGTTTTATATAGAGGCAATAAGATATTTTCTGTCTTATTCTCTATCCCTTTTTAAATGATTCCTAACATTTTATTTGCTTTTTTTGACTGCCGCTGCACACTAAGGTTGCCAAATGGTTTAAAAAAAAATTAAAAAAAATACTGGTCACACTTGATTAAAAATTTGTCGACCCCCCCAAAAAAACCCCACGATATGGGAAGTTTATTGTCAGAGGATTCAGACGGGGCAGAAAGGAGCAAGGGAGGATCATTCAGAGGCAGGGCGCACACCTGGTATCCTGCATGGCCAGGCTCAGTTCCCCGTTATAAGAGACACACTCGTGCACTGTGTTTTACACTCGGCCTTAGGGAACAACATCAGATGGTCCCTCCCCACGGGCTGTGTGGCGCCTGGGCAGTGGGAGCCTGAGGATGCTCTCACCGACGGGAGGAGTGAGGTGACCTCATGTCCCTCGAGATCATCCGATGGAACTATGGAGCGTGTTTTGGGGGTTCACTCATAGAAAGTCCCGGTCCCCTACCCACCGTTTTCCATGTCCTTGGAGTCAGAGGGCTGGAGGCAGGAGAACGGAGCAGGGAGTGAGTGCCCAAGAGAAAGCTAAAGCAGGACTAAGTCACCTGCACTCTGGGTTCAGCATCACCCCGGGCCTGCCCTCGGGCTCCGCTTCTCCCTTCAGCAGGACATGGAGGGAGACTGGCTCTGGGAAGCAGCTGGTCAGAACCCCACTGAGCCCTGCACAGAGCGAGGCAGATGCGCCTGCTCCTGCCTGGCCTCACCAGCTACCGAGCCTCTTCTGCCTGCAACATTTGTGTCTGAGTCCAGACCGGCTTCCTCTTGCTGCGTCTCTGGCACAGTAACACACAGCGCTGTTCTCCGCTCTCAGGCTGTCCATGCGCAGGTAGAAATTGGCGCTGTCCTTGGAGGCTGCGAATCAGCTCCTGATGGTGGGAGAATAATACTCACTCTGCCCTGGTTTACTTAATTAGAAAATACCATTTATATACCCGGTATTTTCTCATTTTGTTTCCTGGACAGAAAGCTCAAATATCGGACTGTCTAGTTCAAAACCGGACACCTGGACACCCTACTGCACACTGAGTGGATGTTTTCAGAGAACTATCCACAATGGCTCCAAGATCTTTCTCTTGAGTAGTTGTAGCCAAATTAGTCCCCATCATATTGTAGATATAGTTGGGATTATTTTTTCCAATGTGCATTACTTTACATTTATCAACATGAAATTTCATTTGCCATTTTGTTGCCCAATCACTTAGCTTGGTGAGATCTTTTTGAAGCTCTTCACAGCACATCCCATTTTTCCCATGAATTCCAGAGGGACTGGAATCATGCTATTATATTTTAAACATCCCATACAATAACATGAACACAAAAACTCAAATTATTTTTGTGCAATCTCCTTTAAACATACTATCTTTAGAGGTAATTGGAGAGGCCAAAAAAATCAAATTATAATAAACACAGAATATCAAATCCGCTTCAAATCATCATAGAATACTATAAATAGGTACTTCATGACCTAATATGAATGACACAGAGCAAAGTACTAAAACTGGGTTGGATTTGGAAATTCCCTACAGTAATCTCTTCATCCTATTCTTCGGAGTCACAATGATCTAGGAATTAAGATTATATCTTGAAAATAATTTTTAAGAAGTCAGAGGAAAAAATGGTAGAAGGCAATTCTATGAAAAGTAACTATGTAAAAATGGAATTGTGATTATTCATATTTATTGCATTTCACTGATTAGGTCAAATTTGTTCTACTTACAATTGTGTTCCCCTGCCTCCCCATCTGCCAGGCTTGCAAACTTATATAGCAACTGGAAAGAGCAATTCTCAGCTCAGGTAGACATACACACTCTAGATCAGGGATTGGCAACGTCTGGCACGCATACCATAAGCAGCATGCAAGATGATTTTCAGTGGCACACAGGAGCAGGGAAGTAAAGAAAGCCCCGAGCCTCCCCTATGCGATCGGGTAAAAAACCGGAGCCACAAACAGCTCCGCACATGGGCATGTGCTCCTCCTTCCCCCAGCTGGAGGAACAAAGCAGTGCACTGGTGCGCTGCCTGCAGGCTTTTCCTGCTGCTCCATTGTCCAGAATCCGACCAATGGAGCAGAGGGAAGCCATGCCTGGGACAGAAAGCCTGACAGGAGTGCAGGGGGCAAAAACAGACCCAGCCGCCATCTTGCCTGTGAAGGACCTGCTGTTGCTATGGCCGTTTCCCCACTGCTCCATGCACTGCTCTGCTCCCACCGTGTGCCTCCCACATGCCATGCACTCACACCTGCCAGAGAGCCCTGTAGGGCTGCTGGAGTCCATCATCCAGGTGCCAGCAGGCTGGATCCTGGACAGCCTGCCCAGACCTGCTGGCCGGACTCACTGCGCTCCTGGCAAGACATGGCCTCCATTCCACACTCTACCCACGGGCTGCTAACTTATTCCATGTGTGGAGCAGTGTCTGGTTGCCACATGGGAGTGACTGTTACAATAAACCAACCCTGTTATACAGACACTGGGGAGGAAAAAAGTAAGTAAGTGCCACCCAGACCCTGCATCCCCCCCACCCTCTCCCCTCTGGCCAGACACCCACCCACATCCTGCTTCTGCCTCCTCCCCCCAGGCCAGACATTCTACCCTCAGCCTGCTCCTGCACCCCACCTCCCATCCAGATCCTGCACCCAAGTGCGGGGATGCACATGTGTGCTGCTCCTTCCCTCCTCACAGGAAGAGCCAGAGCAGAGCCCAGGGCAGGAGACCAAGTGGAGCACATGATGGAGAGAGCCCCTCCCGGGAGGGCGGTGCAGCCCAGGGCAGGAGGGTTAAATCTTGGCACGCCACTTTGTAAAGGTTGCCAAACTCCGCTCTAGATCATGTGCTAAAAATAACAGCATGGCCACAACAGGTCAAGTTGCATATCAGGCAAAGCAACTGAGTACAATCACCCTTACTTTCTGCATAGATATTTGGGCAACTAGCCAAAAACTCATACCACTGTAGCCACACTTACTTTCAGAGTGCTAGCTTGCACAAAGCTAGCATGTGTATGTCTATTCAAGCTGGGAATCCCACCTTGAAAGCTGCTGTGCAAACATTCTATTAGTCTAGGATCTGAAAAAAATTAAGCTGGGCTCTTTCCAAGGTCACACAACAATAAACATTATATAATAACAATTCAATTAAACTAATAATGTGCCAACAAGAACAGCATCCAGCTCTCTCCCTCTTGCATCTGAACTGGTTCTGCAGTGCTAACAGCAGACATAAAGTAACGTGACTGAATAGACACAAGGAACAGACTTGTGGAACCCCATGCTAGGGGATATTGTGAGGGCCAAGACTATAACAAGGGGTTCAAAAAAGAACTAGATAAATTCACAGAGTATAGGTCCATCAATGGCTATTAGCCAGGATGGACAGGGATGGTGTCTGCCAGAAGCAGGGAATGATCACTTGATGACTGTCTGTTCTGTTCGTTCTCTTGGGCACTGTTGGAAGACAGGATACTGGTCTAGATGGACTTGGCAGACCAAGCACGGCTGTTCTTACTGAGAAAAAAATGTGTTTGTTTTTTAACATAGTTGCATGCAGTGTTGTTGTAAACACTGAGGATATTATAAAAAAAACCCTCTTCTTCAGAGCTCTGTATGATTCAAAAACGGGTCTCATCAATAGAACTTGGTCCAATAAAAGATATCACCTTACCCATCTTCTCATTCTAATTTTATACAGCAATTTTTCAGATCAGAATCACACTTTAGGTAACTGTCTCTTCCCCCAGGTTAATTAAGAGAATAGTTTACTTGGTGTTATCTTCAGGAACCAACAATCTTATTTAGGATTAGTACTAATCTGGATGGGCTCAACTTGGAATTTCTTTTTAACTGTGCTCAAAATCATGTATTTCACAAATAACCTTGAAACTGAATTTGGTAATCTTCTGGAACTATCAAAAACTCAAATAAGCTTAGTAGGTTCCAGTTATCTGACTGTTCTAATGGAACCATCGCTTGTTGGTACTTGATTTTCAGGGCACTTGATGGTACACAAATCAGTGGGCTATGACAAAGGAATAAACTTTAGAAATAACTAGGAGGCTGTGCCCTCTGCTCACTACGCCCACCAACATTTCCACGCCCCAGCCACTACGCCTTCCACCAGCCTGCTCCTGCACTCTTCCCCCTTGGCCCCACACCTGACTACCAGCCTACTCCTGCACCATCAACCCCACCCCGGCCAGACACCAGAGTATGGCAGGGGTGGGGAACCTAAGGCCGGAGGCTGGATGTAGCCCCAGGCTTGCCTGGATCCCGCCCCTGAGGCTCAGGGCTCCCCTCCCCAGCACTGGGGAGCTGTCACTCCTGGGGCTGGAGCACACAAATTCCACTAGCCTGAGCCCTCCTAGATTCCGGTGTGTGAGAGGAATGTGGGGAGTATCTTTCTCCTTCTCAGTCGGGGGCCACGTATGTGAGGGCTTTTGTTTTTTGCTTCTCAATGGAGTGTGACCCCTGACTGATTTTTCTGTGGGTCAGCGGCCCCCAACCCCAAAAAGTTCCCCAGCCCGCTCCTGCACTAGACACCCTACCCCCAGCCTGCTTCTTCACCCTCCTTCCTAGCCAGACACCCTCACCCGCTCCTGCACCACACCTCCTGCCCAGATCTTGTACACCCATCCCTATCCAACTCACTGGCAGAGATGGGGCGGAGTGGCACGTGGGAGAGGTGGAAGGAGGAGGTCATACGGCTCCCGCCTCCCCAGAGCATGGGGAGGCAGAAGGGAGGAGGCTGCGCAGCTTCCACCTCCTAGGAGCCTCCGCGTGCAGCTCTTGCCCATGTGCAGCTGCGGCAGTGGCTTTCCCAGGGGACATGGGGTGGCCAGGGGGTTGGGCTCGTATGTTGGAGGGGACCCTGACCCAGTAGCAGCTACTCTCCAGTGGTGCAGCCCCCTTGGATGAGAAGCGGGAGCCAGAGCAGCCCATGCCTGGAGGGGATGGCACTGAGGCTGGCCACAGCAAACGACTGAGGACGGAGGCAGAGACGGGTGGCGGCATGAGGACGCAGATGATGTGATGCTACTCTGTCGTCCTGCATTGTGATTGTGTGTGTAAGTAAACAAACAGAGAGAGAGAGAGAAAGCTTATATTTTAAATTAATCCACACTTTTGAGTATTGGTTTTTGAGGGGGATCTGAGGCCAAGGAGTGATGAGACTTGCTTATGGTCACTGAACCTTCCGGTTGCACAGCTGGAATCATTCCTAAATCCCAGCCCTTACTCCATGCTGTCCGTAGTTTTCCTTTACTGAGGCTCTGAGTGGGTATTTTGTAAAATATTAAAAAATGATGCATGAAAAAAATGCTTATATCACTTGAAGAGCATGTGTCAGGGGAGAGATTTGCCTATTTTGTGGTCTGTTTCAAAACCTATAGAAGCTAATCAAAGTCTTTGCACTGATTTCAGTGGACTTTAGACCTAGCCACAATTAGCTTCGTAACTCAATTATATTCCAGTTCCTTACTATACTGTCTATCGGACTATTGGCGGTATTGGTGTTTAATTTTATGCTCAAACAGAGTGTTGACAGTGTCCTCTACCCATGCTAAACTTGTACTGAGCATTATCTGGTTTTTTAAAACAAAACAAAACAAAAAAAAAAGAGCGAGTCTCTGCATAATTCTGTAATTTCCACTGGCTCTTCATTAGAATTGTTTTATTATAAGACATCAATACAACAGATGTCCATTAGTTCACGAATCACATTTTTCCAATTTTGATCCTACTCAAGACTGAAAACTTTCTTAGTTGGTGATGAAAGACCCCTGACTGAATGGTCTAGACCAGTGGTCCCCAACCTTTTGGGGCTGCCGGGCACCCGGGGGCAGGGCCGCACATGCACTGCGCACCTGGGGGCTGCACTGTGCATGTGCCGCGCGCCCGGGGCGCAAGAATTGCTCAGGCCAGCCCTGGTCACTAGGCAGGTGCATATAAATGCCCTGGCTGGTGCCATGGTGCCCACGGGCACTGCGTTGGGGACCACTGGTCTAGACAGGTCTGATTTTGCTTGTTTTACCAATAATTTAGTAGTAACAAACCAAAAAATAAAAATCAACCATTGGCAATTCATTCAGAAAGGACTACTTTAACTGGGGACAAATAGTCAGGGATTGGCAATGGCTGACAGCAATACTTACCCTCATCTCTGGTGCCAAATTCTGCAGTGGTTGGTAAGGGTAGAGTGCTAGAGCTATTCAACAGCTAATCAAAAATATCCATCACTGGCCTTCTGAATTCAGTCTCAGAAGCCAACGATTGCATGTACGTGGATACTAATCTGACACCATAAGTGATCACTACTAAAATAGGTTTGAGAGAAAGTAGCAAAGTAATGCACAAAGCTTTTACGGTCATTGCCTATGCTGCAGCTGTACCTGAACTATAGATAACAATCTGCTTCCAGCTGTGTACGTAAACCTGATACCCTTTGATGAGGACAAGGTTCAATTTAGACACAAACAGCTAAACACAGACGTCAGAATAAATAGTACGGAAATTATACAACTTGGAGTAAGAATATATCCTGAGCTACAGGCACATTATCTAGAGTGGTCAGATAATGATGTTTTCACGTAAGAAAAGGCCTAGTCACATCACCAATTATTTTCAACAACTTGGAAATCTAAAATAGGCATTTTAACTTCATATCAATGTCTCTGTAATTTCAACATACTGTTCAATATGAGCACACATTCAGCACTTTAAGTTTAACCTCGAAGGGAAAATGTATCAAAGCCAAGCCTCATTTTCTTGCACTTCCAGCAAAGCGAGTTACACGTTACAGTGCAAGAAGTCAATTGACTATTTCATCAGTGAAACTGGAGAGAAACCACACAAGAGTTCAATCTCTATAGACATACACATCGTGAAGAACACCACATCAGGTCTCACACAGAGGATTCCCCTTCATTCCAAAAAGGGACTCTGAAGACCGCTAAGAATCTGGAGAGGTTTTTTGTTTTGTTTTTTTACATTTACAGTTATTTAGGTTTTCTGAATCCTAAAGAAAGGATCTAAAATTTTTAAAAAACCAACTACTACCAGAAATATAAAACACACACACATCTTATTTATTACAATTACATTTGAAGGAGAGATTCTTCCATTTGTAACTTAACCAACATTTTTTATTCTGCCAGAGCCTTACCGTTCTAATGCAGATATTTGGATTTTATTGGCACTATCTGATTTTTGTAAGCCCATCTTTGATCTACTGCAGCTCAAGATTTAACTAAGAAATCTAAATCAAATGCTGCCATTTTGTTATCTAGTCTCTCTTATGCCATATTTTATAGCCCACTGGAATGTAAGACTAGATCAAGATGTTTCTCACAAAACAAGTCCATTTTTAAAATCCTATATTTGAGAGAAAGGAACTGTCCACGTTATCTTACTTTGTCAGTTGCATATAATTACATTCATGCACTGTACTCCCATGCTTTTTTGCATGAATCAGAATACTGCTTTATGTTACAGGACTGTGAAGCACATAAGTCAAAATAGCATAATTTTACTTTTCCAAAAGTTTTCATTACTTGACTTATTCTTTCAATTTGCCTTTACAAACCAAACGTTTAGGAATATTCTTCTCTAATATATTAGTTATCTACAGTGGTGACCATTAGAATCAACATTTGCCAATACTTAATTCACACTGCTACCTGAGATACAGCATTATACCTATACTTAAAAGAAAATAACTGCAGCTCCTTAGATAAAGATTTGAAAGATTACAAATATCCTGTAAATAATTTAACTGAAGATAACACTGCGTGCTACCCTCCATTCACACAGTCTAGCAATGTTTAGTATTTATCAGCAGCACAGAGGCATTTATAAAATACTCCTGAAATATAATCTAGTCAGAATCAATCTATGTTATCAAAGTTATAGACCTTGCCCTTACAGATGAAATGAAAACTTTGACCAGTCAGTTTTAATTGCCTTTAGATTTTAAGACAATGCAAAAATTGACTGCAATCAGGAATGCCCACTTTACTAGTATGTGCGACGTAGTGGAGGTACCTGGCTGGTTTCTATGCTGGCTCTGTGGTAACCCCCACTGGCTGCCATCGGTACCACAGCCCAGAAGGACTGGAGATGAGTCATTATGCAAAGAGGGTCTCTCAACCTGTCTGACCAGCTACCCCCCAAGGAGAGAGACAAAGGAAGGGGAAATGCTGCCCTGGCTGGGGCAGGGCTGGAAGAGAGTGGGGTAGTTTCTGTCTGGGATCATGGAGGAACCAGCCTAAGACAGGGGCTGGGATTTAGGGGCCCAATCTCCCCATCGGGGGCTGAGGCATCCTAGACCTGCCCTGTAACCAGATTACATCGGTGCTGTGCTGTGCTGTGCTGTATCCTGGAGAAGGAATAAACTCCTCCATTCTACGGGCTGGTGGAGTCTGTTCGTGCCATTACGGGGGTGCAGGAGTCAGGGGACCCCAACGCGTCGTCACACTGGTGTCAGGAGCGGGATGCACTGCACCCCGTGGATGGAGCATCCAGCGGCGAGTGACTAGGCGCAGTAGAAGCAAGAGCCGTGGAACCAGGCGTGCTGGAAACAGAGCAAAGCGGTTCCTGAGAATCGTGGGGCGCAGCAGCACTAGACTGGTGAGTCTGCACCGAGGGGACCAGCGGGGAGATGGCCTATACCCAACTGCTGAAGGCAGAGCTGGTGAAGCTGTGCAGAGAGGGGGCTTGCCTGTGCGGAGCGCAACCAAGGCCCAGCTGATTGCCCGGCTGGAAGAGAATGACCAGCCACAGGGCTGGGATCCTGTCCCCGTGGGAACAGCCAGACCCCACTGGGAGCGTGTCAGGCTCGGAGAGGGGCGGAGCGCTGGAGGCCGCCGAAGAGACCGGACTGCCTCCCAGGGAGCACTGCAAGCCGTAGTCCACCCAGGGGGTCCAACCTCGGAGCTGCGGCGGCTAGAAATCCAGCTGCAGATGAAGGAATTGGAAGTCCAGGACCGTAGAGAGCAGCGACAGCATGAGCTGGCCATGGCCGAGCGGAGAAGCGACAGGGCCCCAACTGCGCCGAGTGCAGATGAGCCCCAAAGGCCCGGGCGGCCAGATGCTTGGAGAAGCTCGTGGTGGCCCAATTGAAGGACATGGGCGACATAGACGGGTTCCTCAGCTCCTTTGAGAGGGCCTGTGGACTGCAACGGGTCCCCCCAGCTGACTGGCTGCAGGAGCTCATCCCTGCACTGAACCAGGAGGCCACTGGGGTGCTCAATCAGCTGGAAGACCTACAGCCAGGGATTACAACCGAGTCAAGGAGGCCCTGCTGCACAAGTTTGGGCTGACCCGAGATGTACAGGAAGAAGTTCCGGGCGTGCAGAGGAGCCACGGGAGACCTATGTGGATCTGGCCTCCCGCCTGGCGCAATACTGCCGCAAGTGGGTGTCTGGAGTTGGAGCCCAGACCGCAGAGGAACTGCTCAAGCTGATTATGATGGAGCAGTTCTATAAAGCTGCACACCCAGCCTGAGGCTGTGGCTCAAAGACCGAAGTCCGGAGAACCCCCAGGAAGCGGGGAGGCTGGCGGATGAGTTCACAGAGAGCCGGTCCAGGTGTGAACGGGAATCCCGGAGGGAAAGGGAATCGCGCAGAGACCGGTTCTCGGCTGAGCGGCGGAGAGAGGCACCTCCGAGGCGAGCCCCAGGGACCAGGACCACTCATCGGTGCCCCAGAAAACCAGCCAGGTACCTCCACTACGTCACAGTATGTCAGTCTATTTGATTGTTAAACCAATTTGTTTAAAACTCAAATACAATCTTATTAGTTACTGGAAACCAGAATTAACTAGTAACATTAAAATGCCACCAGATGCTTGCTTCGTCTTTTTTTAAATATTCTAAACAGCATTTATATGGGAAAAAAACATACATGAAACTGATTATACATTACAAATGACTTCAAGTAAACAAACACCTCTTACACACATAAATTACCATTTTTTAAATACAAATATGAACATCAAAGCCAAAAAGACATTAATATACTCACTGTCTTCTCCTGGACATGGCATGCCTGGTTTCTCTGGAGTGCTGGGGAAAACTAAAACAAAAACAACAAAAAAATCACATGCTTATGACACAAGTAATACATTATTTTATCTAAAAGAAAAGAAAAACCTTCAAGAAACGTGTTAATTCTGGTCTAAGAAACTAGTTAGACTAGCTGCTTATTATACCATGATCAAAACACCACAATGCACTCTATATGTGGCCTGATCTAAAGCCCATTGAAGTCAGTGAAAAATCTTAATACCGCACCTTTTAATTAAAGGATAGCAAAGCAATATATAAACATGAACTCAGAAATTTAGCACCCTTATGAAATGAAATAGTATAATCACAGTTTTCCAGTTTGAACAGAGACACAGCAAGCTTAAGTTATGTCCCCCAGATTGAACAGGAAGCCTGCAGGAGAGCTAAAAAAGAACCCAGATTTTTCTAGCTTCTACTATTGTGCTTTCATCATTCCTCAAAGATCCTTTTAACGAAAACGAAGACCACGGAGCACATATTTAGGCTATGTCTACACATTGCAGAGCTTTTCTGGGATACCAGAAGTATCCCGGAAAAGCTCTGCTGCATCCAAGGAACGCATCTGCTTTTCCAAAAAAAATTCCGGAAAAGCGGATATGTTTTTCCGGCATCCCTGTAAACCTTGTTTTACGAGGAAGAGGGGACGTTCCAAAAAAAGGGTTTTTTCCCCCCCGACATTTGGCCCCATGTAGACGGGCCAAATATCGGAAAAGCCTCTTTCAGAAGAAAAGCGGAAAAAAGATACACAAATTGCACACAATATACTTGCCAGCAAGTTAAGGGAATGTGGATTGGATAAATGGACAGTAAGATGGATAGAAAGCTGGCTAGAAGGCCGGGCCCAGCAGGTAGTGATCAATGGCTCGATGTCAGGATGGCGGTCAGTTTCTAGCGGAGTGCCCCAAGGTTCGGTTCTAGGACAGATTTTGTTCAATATCTTTATCAGGGCTCGACAGATTATGGAAAACCCTACTCACCAGATAAAAAAGGGACTCACCACCCTCCCCCCCAAAAAGTGTTTTTTTAATGGCATAAATTCCTAATAAGAATAAGAACAGTAATTACTAATAAGTTTTATTAATAAATATCACCCAAGTTATTAATACATATCTTATAAACCTCTACCTTTTCCCTCTGCTGCCATGTCTCCTCCCCTTGCTCCATCAGCTCCCCTGGTGCCTGCTGCCCCCCAACCCCTCACCCTCCTCTGCTGTCCTGACTCCTGCCCTTCTCACTGCCCTCAGCCTTCCTGAGACCTGACCCCCTGGACCAGCCCTTCTCTCCCCCCTGTGCCCACTCCGCTCATATGAGCTACCCCTCCTCATCTCCACTCCTAACACCTCCCTCTACACACCTGCCCTGCATCTCTCCTCTGGTGCTGGTCCCTCCCCTGCAGGTGTCTGCCCTTCTGCTTCACCCCCAGAATCCCCTGGCACCTGCACCCTCCTGGTGCCTCCTCCTTCCCTCACTGCCCCTCCCCCTTTTCCCCTGATACCCACCCACTCACCACCCTCTGCCCCCGTTTCCCTCATGCCCCTGTGCTCTTACACATGCCTTGCTGCATCCCCGCCTTTCTCGTGCCCACCCCTTTCTTTCAAGCCTTCTCCCAGCACCTCCCCCTTCCCCCTCTAGTCCCCAGTGCCCTTACCCTCTCCTCTCCCAGCATCACCCTGTTCCCCCCCTCCCACTGAAACCTCCCCTCCTGCCCTTTTCCTCATTGTCTGCACTTGGCCCCCTGGGATTTGTCTCTCCTGCACCCCTGTCCCTTGGTGCTTTCTTCTTCTTCTTCTCCTCCTGACCTCCTCCCCTCCCCTCCCCTCAGCACAAGCCCCTTCCCCATATTTTTTCCCTCCTTCCCCAGCCCAGCCCAGCCCCTTCCCCTCCCTCAGGGCCAGCTCTAGGTTTTTTGCTGCCCCAAGCAAAACACCCCCTTTGCTGTCTTTTACACATTTGCATTTTGCAATGGGGTTTTTTTGTTTGTTTGTTTTTCATTTTTGTCCCAGCATTTTAGCCCTATAAATAGCAAATAGCATATTCATTCGTTTTTTTCCATAAAGGCAAAGGCACTTCAAGTGAATTCCCCCTTTCACTGCTGTTGGGTCACAGCAGCCTTTTCCCTGCCCTGTCCAGCCCCTCCCGATGGACAAGCACCCCTCACTCCCGACCCACAGGGGGAGCAGGGCGCATGGACAGCACAGAGCCAGAGGGGTGCAGGGAACAGTGGGGGTGTACAGGGGTGGCACGGGGAACGGGAGGCACAGAGGGACGCAGGGATCAGAGGGAGCAGGGTGCGGGGTGCAGTGGAGGCACGGGGAATGGGAGGGGCAGAGGGATCGCTGTCTAGGGGCAGTGCAGGGAACGGGCAGCACAGAGCTGGGGGGGGCAGGGATCGGGGGGAGCAGGATGTGGTGGAGGCACGGGGAATGGGACACGGGGAACAGGAGAGGCAGAGGGATCGGGGTCTAGGGGCAGTGCAAGGAACGGGCAGCACAGAGCTCGGGGGGGCAGGGATCGGGGTGCAAGGGCGGTGCAGAACCAGAGAGTCGCAGGGAAGAGGGAGAGCAGGGAGTCCGGGGTGCAGGGGCAGCGTGGGGAACAGGCGGCGCGGAGACAAAGGGGCGCGGGGCGAGCGGTCGACAGGGAGCAGTCTCTCACCAGCGAGGGGGCTAGGGCCATGGCAGGACTGGAGCCAGCGGGGCGGGGCCTGGCTGCACCGCACACTGCAGCCAGCTCCCAGGGACACGCGGCCAGAGGCGAGCTGCCACGGCCCTTTAAAATTGGCGGGGCCACATCCTGCCCTCTGGCTCACGCCCCGCCTCCTCGTGCCGGAGCTAACTCAGGCACCCCGGTGGCACTTCCCCCTCCCCGGGTGCGCTCTGCTCCTCCGCCGGCCAGCGCATCGGATGGGGCCGTGCTACCTGTAGTACGGGCTTCAGCCAGCCCATCACAACAGCCCACTGGGCCAGTCCGCCCCTGCACTCGCCAGCTGGTAAAATCTACTCGCCACGGGCGAGTGTATTTGTCGAGCCCTGATCTTTGTTAATGACCTAGATGAGGGGATGGATTGCACCCTCAGCAAGTTTGCAGATGACACTAAGCTAGGGGGAAGAGGTAGATACGCTTGAGGGCAGAGATAGGGTCCAGAGTGACTTAGACAAATTGGAGGATTGGGCCACAAGAAATCTGATGAGGTTCAACAAGGACAAGTGCAGAGTCCTGCACTTGGGACGGAGGAATCCCAAGCATTGTTACAGGCTGGAGCCCAACCAGTTAAGTAGTAGTTCTGCAGAAAAGGACCTGGGGGTTACAGTGGATGAGAAGCTGGATATGAGTCAACAGTGTGCCCTTGTAGCCAAGGCGGCTAATGGCATATTAGGTTACATTAAAAGATGCATTGCCAGCAGACCCAGAGATGTCATTATTCCCCTTTATTCGGCTCTGGTGAGGCCACATCTGGAGTAGTGTGTCCAGTTCTGGGCCCCCCACTACAAAAAGGATGTGGACGTATTGGAGAGGGTCCAGCGGAGGGCAACCAAAATGATTAGGGGGCTGGAGCATATGACCTATAAGGAGAGGCTGAGGGAGTTGGGTCTGTTTAGTCTGCAGAACCGAAGAGTGAGGGGGGATTTGATAGCAGCCTTCAACTTCCTGAAGGGAGGTTCCAAAGAGGATGGAGAGAGGCTGTTCTCAGTAGTGACAGATGGCAGAACAAGGAGCAATGGTCTCAAGTTGTGGTGGGAGAGGTCCAGGTTGGATATTAAGAAAAACTATTTCACTAGGAGAGTGGTGAAGCACTGGAATGGGTTACCTAGGGAAGTAGTGGAGTCTCCATCCCTAGTGGTGTTTAAGTCTCAGCTTGACAAAGCCCTGGCTGGGTTGATTTAGTTGGGATTGGTCCTGCCTAGAGCAGGGGGCTGGACTTGTCGACCATCTGAGGTCTTTTCCAGCTCTATGGTTCTATGATTCTATGCAGTTTGCAATTTGCATATCTTTTTCTGACTTTTCTTTGTAGTATAGACATAGCCTTAGAAAGCCCAAGAGAAAGAACAGAGTTAACCTGGAGTTTCTTGGGGGGAAAAATGAACATAGAAAAATGTATCGTTTGCATTGAGAACATAATAAAAATCATTTAACAATTTGTTTCATTATTGTTAATTTACTTAATATGTAATCTTGATTGAAAAATTCAAGTTGTCAAAAGCTTCTATAATTAGTTCTTAAAATGGAAGCGAAAGCATTTTATTCTTTAAAGACACAAATTGAAATAGAGATCTAATAGCAAATGGTAATGTTGCCAGATAATCGATCTATAATGGTGATTTTCATACTTAAGGTCAGGACCCAGTACTGAATCTGGAATATCAGGCACTGGGTCTCATTGCTGCAGGGTGATCAGATGACCAGCAGGGGGTGATAAGGCAGGCTGCCTGCCTGTCCTGTAACCGCAGACTGCACAACAGGCCTGGCTCTTAGGTGGGGTGGAGGGGAGAAGCGCATAGGGCTCTGCACACTGCCCCTGCCCCTAGCACTAGCTTCACACTCCCATTATCTGCTGCAAGCTGCTTGTAGGGTGCAGCATGGTCAACAGTACCAGGAGAGGTAAGAAGCCTACCTTACCATCCCCGTTGCACCGCTAACCTGAAGCTGCTAAAGGTAAAGCCCCTCCTGTCCCAACCCTGCCTCCTGCCCAAAGCTGGAGCCCTCTCCTTCACCCCAAAGCTCTCATCTTTAGCTCCACCTGAGAGCCCACAGTAGTCAAATGATGTTGGGTCACAGGCATCAGCAATTTTCTTCAACTGGGTCATGAGAACAAAAGTTTGAAAGCCATTGGTCTACAACAGAGGTCAGCAACCTGCAGCACACAAGCCAATTTTCTGTGGCATGTGGAGCAAGAGCACAGCCCCATGGGCCCCCCCCCCAGCAGGGAACTGGTGCTGCAGCTGGAGCCTTGCTATGCAAGCTGCAGACTGGAGTACCAGCTCTAGCTTCCTAATAGATGAGGGGGCAGGAGAGGCATATAGTGTGCAGTTGGGCATGCAGTTCCTGGGAGCTAAGGGATTAACATACCAGTGTTCCCTGTAAGGTGCTGGGCAGCACAGCTTCACAGGTGATTAATCAGCCCTGCCCAGTCTGTCAGCTCCCTGGGTGGAACTCTGAGCCTCTGACTGGGCAGGGCTGATTAATCACCTGTGAAGCTGTGCTGCCATGCTACTCCCTGCGAGGTGTGCGCAGAGGCAGGGAGCCCCTTCCGCAGCACCCCGCTGTGCCCAGAGCTGCAGGCTGCAGATGAGGGGCAAGCCCTGGGCAAAGGGCTGGGCCAGGCAGGGAACGGACTATCACTGCCCCCAACCCCTCCTCACCCCAGCACTGATCCCAGGTGGCTGCAAGTCCCAGCACTGGTAGCCCTGTCCTGCACGCAGCCCCTCGTTTTTGTCCTCACACCAGAGGCTAAGGGGGTCCCCAAAATCCACTAACCCTAGAACCACAGAAAAGTAAATCTAGCCTATGGGAAGCCCTGAACCTCAGTCCTCCCTGTCCCTTTCCCTCACTCCATGGGGCTGGAGCATCAGAAGAGTGAGGTGCCTCAGTTGGGGGCCATGTCGGTGAGGGTTGGGGTTTTCTGGAGTAGTTTTTTTTTTTTGCTTCTCACTTGTGTGGTCCCCAGCTGATTCTTCTGTGGGTCAGTGGCCCTGACTGAAAAAAGGTTCCCCACCTCTGCCATAAAGAACATTGAAACCTTTTGTATATGACAAATTAATATTTTACTTTATTTAAAATGAAGTTTGATAAAGCTAACATGAGAAAGTTAACACACTAGTCTGTTTAATAATTTAAATTAAACCTTTCTCTCTAGCTGCAGCACTAGCAAAATGGCTCAGGAGTATTTATGTAATTAATGGTGAGTTTCCATTAGCAACTGATGGTCTGTGGAAAGGTTTGCATTGAATCAGGTGGTCCACAGGGTGCATGGTAGACAGCACCACACCCCTGCGTCTCCCGGGAGAGTGGCACAGCCCAGGGCAGGAGGGTTACATCTTGGCACACCACTTTGGAAAAGTTGCCAACTCCCGGTCTACAATATACTGCTCTGTTATCTTTAATGTGAATGAACTCAAGAATCATACTACTCAAGCAGACCCCACCCCCAAGCCTGCCATCAGATCAACACAGGAAGACTCCTGCACCTGTACTGAGTCCCTCTTGCTTTGATGGGGTTCTGTAGGGGATAGGAAAACATTTGTGCAGATCTGATTACTGGTCTGGAGGTCTAAGAAGCAAATGCAAAAATAAATCAGTTAAATCCCTTAAAGTTCAAAAACCTATAAGTTATGCCATCTCATACCTGTTTTTCCTCAAATGAATGGCTAGAAGTTTTCCAATCTAAATTTTTAAAATAGTAATAAATGATTGGTTGGAGATTTTTTATTTCAGTGACAGCCATTCAATTTTAACAATTTAACTGCTGAGGTGGTTAAAAAGTTATTTTCAGTTTATCACATTTACTGAATTTTAAAAGAAGCAGACCACAGCATATTTAATTATTAAGCAGCCATCACCTTAATTGCTCTTGTATATTTTCCCTCTATCAGTAGTTAATTCATCATTATAGGTTTAGCACAATTCCAAAAGAATGTATTTTCATATGAGAGCAGGAATCACATTTGTAGCTACATTAATTAGATTACAAACTTACTAACGATACCGGCTAAGATGACTCAGAACATAAAATGAGGGCAAGAGTGACTTGGAAGACATCATTCCAAAGAACATTTAATTGAGTACACATCAATGCTCCATATAGTGTTGAAGCTCAGAGTATTTATATTGCACAGCACTTCTGAACTGCTTTATTTCTCACAAGAAATTTAGCTTAGATATTCTAAAACTGCACAGTACTTGCCATGAATAATGAGCCCTTCATCTCTATGTTGACAATACAAACGGAAGGCTTCTTCCAGTTCCATCTGAGATGAGATAGTACACGGGTCACCTAGTAAAGGCAACAAAGAAATATGCAGCCAGATTTATGACTATGATATATTAAGTTTAGGATTTAAACTAATTAGTGAGAAAAACAAAAATAAGCAGCAGTTATGAAACAATTCTCTTAGGCTGGTGCATGGCAGAAAAAATAATTTAAGTAAATATACTAATGTGTATCCCTGTCATGGGGCTGGAAGTGGGATCCAGAGATTGGGTTCATTATATCCAAAAGTTTATTATATGAATCGTGTTGTAGCAAGGGTGTACTGCAGTAAATATTAATTGTGTGCTCAACTCATAAAAATAATTAATTACGTATGGCGGAGTTGATTTTTTAAAATCAGGGTTAGAGATGGGAAATAGAAAAAAAAAAAAGATGTTAAGATAGTGATTGTTTAGCTTCTATGAAGGAGTTTTTCCTGTGCATGAAGTTTAAGGGAGAAGCTGTGTGATGGATAATCGAGTCTGGGAATGCTGACAGACCAAAATCAAGAGTCAGTTTTAAGAAAGGTTACTAGATCAGCCAGGCAGGACAGAGTTAGATTATGAAGAGCTTTAAAATGGACAGTCAAGAAGCTATTTAAAGTTCTCGGACCTTCTCAACCAGACTGATTAGGAAAGAATTAAATATTAATGTCAACGATGGGTGGAGGGAAAACATCGGACAAAATTATAGGAATTACAAAGCCTGGAAGAATGGGTACAAATACTAGACCCAGCTCACACTTGCACAGATACCCATGAAGTAGATACAAATTGTCTCAGTTTAGAGGTAAGTGCTCAAGGATTTGTTACACTATACATCAGTATCCCAAAAATTCAAGCCATGAAAGTCCTTATATTCAGATTAACAAATAGAGAAGTAACACAGAGTCAGGGAGGAAATATGCCTCAAATCGGGCTAAGTAAGTGAACAACAATTGGATGAAAAATACTGCTCTTTATTAAAAAGTAAATCATACAAAAAATCTAATTAAAAACAGCATAGGATGTAAATAATACTCATACAGTAACTGATCTTCACAACCACCCTACAAAATATTTTCCATATTAAGATGACCTCCCCGCAAAGTTTTAAAAATCTTCTGAAGATTACTTTTTAACAGCACAGCAATCCATGGTACTTGAACTCTAAGAGCCAAATATTAGCCAAAATTCTGATACAGGATTTCAGAGAACCACAGGCATTCTCCATCTGACTTGTATTCTTATAGATCATGTAGTTCATCTCACTGCAAAACTAGGATTATCCCTTACTGCACATTTTCTACTATTTTGTCTAATCTAAGTCCCAATCATCAAAGCTAGATTCAATGGATGCACTTTTGCCCATGAGCTAGTAGTTTAATTGATACGCTGACATGTTCAAACACTATATAAAAAGAGATAGAAATCCACTGTTTAAAGTGCTCCTGAAAACCATACAAGACTGACCTACGAGCCTGTAGAGAGTCTGTCGTTTATACCAAAACACAAAGGAATTTTTAAAGATTAAATTGTGTAACAAGACCTTTCCAGACTGAACATGAAAACATTTATAGGTAGACTAAAGCAGAACTGTAATACCAGATTAGGTGACTATGACTCTCTCCATTAATGTGAAGTATTACAGTAAACACAGGAACCTGCCACACAGAAAATAAAATGGGGTGGATGCTATTTCAGGTCAGCCATCCATGCAGCTCATATGTGCAGGACTTTAAGGGTAAACATTTATTCAGTTTGAAGTTGGGGGATATTATCAAATATCAGAACCCACCTCTCCCTCCCTCCCTCTAATGCCTCAAAAAAAATCTCTTTGGCTCTTAGATAAGTTTTCATAGAATCATACAAATGTAGGACTGGGATGGACCTCAAGAAATCCATCCAGCCCTGTGGCAGAACCAAATGAACCTACACCATATAATCTGTTCTCATAAACCTCCAATGACTCTCCTTTGCTGCACATTAAGCCTATTATTTTTTGATGTACCTTTGGCGGACATGAAAACTGATCACCGTCCTCTTTATAACAACCATTAAACTTATTTTAAGACTTATGAAGTCCCCTTCAGCCTTCTTTTCTCAAGACTAAACATGCCCAGTTACTTTAACTTT